>OX031007.1:75392361-76857336 GCA_943735925.1 Pollenia amentaria
CAGTAAAATGACCGGCGCACTTCGTTCAGTTGTGTTAGTCGTTCAATTGAACGGATTCGTTCATGAACGACACAACTCTAATTGCAAGTGTGTGAGCCGCTTAACAAAAATATTATTAAAAAGTTAACAATAATAATTATTTCCAACTATTGCCCTATAAATTTGTGTATGTGATAACTTTGGCACCCCTACTTATTAAGTAAGCAAACCAACAAATATGGAAGCAAAATCAAACCACCAAAGTACAATTAAAATAAAAAATGTATATCTTTCGTACCTAATTTTATGGGATATGAATAATAAATCACACATATATTTTCCATTTCTTGTTTTTTTAATTCTAGAAATAAAATAATTTTTTCAACTTTTCGCTTTGATGACTTTTTTAAAATGAACTTTCACTTTCCTGTGTAATCGAAATTTTCCAGAAAGCCGTCTATTTATTAAAATTTTTATTTGTAAAACGTTTACAGGAATTTCATGAGAGTACTTTCGACACTGAAAACTTAAGTTTATGCATATGTATGTAACTAGGTTAACCCGTCGCGCTTTGCTACCTCCATCGAAATAAAATTGGTAAGATTTTTTTTTAAAAATTTTACAGTAACCGTTCAACAGATATACAGAAATGTAAACTATCTTCGTATGGGAGTGCCATGCCTACTTTTCCCATTGAACCTACCTTTTGAAATATGTTGTGGTTATTATCTAAGCTATTTGTTCAAAATTGGAATACTTTCATTATTACAGTACTCCAAATATGTAGAAATCGTTATTGCCATTGTATGGGAGGTGCCACGCCCGCTTGTCTAATCCAGCCGACTTTTTTGGTGTCGTGTATTGATAACGAAGTTATTTGTTTCATATTGGAAAACTCACTGTAACCGTCCGCCAGATATAAGGTTATTTATATTTGTATTGTATGGTTGGTGCCACTCCTACTTGAAAATTAAAGTATATTAATAGCCTACGGTAAGCGCCGGGTAATCAGGAAATTACTCCGAAACTTTCAGGAAAATCGGATCAGTAGCTAAGGAGTCTGTGGAGAACAAACAAACATACGCTTCTTCATTTTTATGTATATTATATTTTTATTTTGAAAGGTGTAGTTTACCATAAGAGTGGGTCCAACAAAGCTTAAAGGCTTTTATCTTTAGATATGAAGTATTAAATATTTTCTTCCTATGGAGGGTATTGCTCCTCTTTCGGCTACCCCGCCAATTTTTATTTTGGAATTTATAGTTTACCATAATAGTGGCTTTAACCACATTTTAAGACTATCGCTGTAGTTCTTCAGTAACGCGATATTAAATGCTTCCTATGGGGGTATTACTCCCCCTGCGCCTTCCCCCTTTATTTATATTTTTAAAGGTGTAGTTTTCCATAAGAGTGACTCCTACCAAGTTTGAACATTCTCACTATAACAATTCTTAAGATATGCGATATTAAACATTGGCGTCCTATGGGGGGTAGCACTTCACCTGCAGCTATCTTACTTCAATTTCGGTGCTCAGAAAATCGTACTACAAAAAATTAAAGAAAATGGATGCAGCGGCTCTTAAGATATCCGATACTTAATATTAGTCTCCTATGGGGGGGTACCACTTACCCTGCGCCTATCGAAAAAATAAGTTGCCTATTTTATTTTCGGGGCTCATGTAATGTTACTGTAAAAATTTCAGGAAAATTGGTTCAGTCGTTTAGGAGTTTATAAGACAAAAAACTGACAAACAGACAAACAAATTTTATTTATTAATTCGAATGCAGAGTAGAAGAAACGCGCGAGTACAAACCGACAAATAGTGCAATTGAATGCAATTTCAAGTGCAAATGTGAGGGAAACAAATGAAAATGCAAAAATTTTTGTAAAAAGTAAAACCATTGTTGTAAAAGAACTGAAGTTTGTATCGATTTTTAAAGTATGAGTGTTTTAGTATTAAAGTGTACATGAATTTAAGCTTGAAAGGTAAAATTTGAATGTGTAAGCCCCAGGTAAAATATAACTTACTAAAAACGTTCCAGGACATTGTTTCGTCAGGTATAATTCCAGCTCCACACAAAAATAGACCGAATACTATAAATACAATGCCAATGTGCAGCATCCCAATACTCGTTACAACCTTTAAAAAAAATGAATTAAAAAATTGTTTAATTTTTAATATATTAATATTAACGAGATTTTATACTGACAAGCTCTTAAAATATATTTATTAGAGTATCCAATTATTAGACTTTTGGTTTTGTTCGAGTAAGGAATAAATCAAGTTTTAAATTCTTTTTTTGCTCGATTAATCGAATTAGAGTCTTGATTTGGTTGAATACCTCAAATAATTTGATACAATGGGAAAAACATACATGTATATTTGATTTGTTACTTTTATTATACATATTAATAAACAAAAAAAAATTAAAACAAAAATGTAGTTAATCAATAAAATGGCAATTCATTTATACTACGTATGTATTAGGGTATTCATTCGGTTAACCGACTAATTACTACCCGATTAACTGATCGGTTTATTTAAAATTTGCGTTTTTTCGATTACGATTAAACCAGTTAATTTCAGTCGATTAACCGATTTTTAATTTTTTGTAGTATTATAACATATTTTTTTGTGTTTTTAATTATTTGTTTTGTACAATAAATAGTTAAAAAATCAAAAACCCGGCTGCAAGAACTACAGTTTTTAATGCAAAGAAAGGCCGAAACAAGACTATTAACACAATTAAAATAAACTATAAACAAAACACTATAAACACTACTTCGGTTTTACAGACTATAAAATGAGGCGGCATCCATTTAATTTATTTCGGTATATACTTTACAATTGTGTCCCGCTTATGAAAAAATATTTAAACCAATTTATTTGTCGTAATTAAATTAAACTAATTTATGATTGCTTAAAATCGAGTAAAATTTAAAACGATGGATATTCTCAGTTAATTTTTTTTAATCCACCGTAGTTTTTCCTGATTTTCAGAGAAGTTTGGTAAAGATATAAACTTTAAGTATTTATATACATGGGACTTTCTTTATCAACTTATAAAACAGGATCGGTTTTAAAATTTGTTCAATTTTTCTCGTATGTATTCAATTTACAGAACACCGCTGATAACTTATATATATATACCAGGGATGTTAAATGGGGTTTCAAATTTTTTACCAACTTCCAAAACAAAATGTATTTTTTTGACCTTCACGGTACCATGTTTTTTTTAATTTATTAAAACAACAAAAATCGTACATAAAAATTTAATTGTACAAAAAAAAAAGGAAAAATTAAGAACATTGAAAACAATGAAAAATGGAGAAGTTTTATATATAGATTTAAACATTTTAGTACTTCTATATTAAAAAAAACACATGATGTTTTGCTGTTAGTGTCACCGTCTGTGGTAAAAAGGAAACAAAACTAGTAACACAGGTTTTGACAAATGTTGCCTCGCCTGTGGGTACCATAAGTTCCCTTTTACAATGTGCAAGTTTGAAGGCGAGAGAGGAAAAAAGTAAAGATTGTTACGCATACAGCATCGCCCCCTTACCAACAAACTTCATCTGTCTGCTTTTCACTTGCCACATTGCAAAAGGGGACTAAGCGCTCTATACACCAAAATATTAGTCGCATATTTAAGAGCCCATTACATTTACGATTTGTTGTACAACATAAATGTAATGAAAAGGACTCAATAATTTGTTTGCTATCCAAGAAATTCAAAAAGGGGGAACTATGACAAATATTTAAATTGTACCAAATGAGTCACGGTAGTACCACGGTACTTTAGAAGGTCAAAATGTACCAAAAAAGGTACAATTGTACCAACTTTAACATCCCTGATATATACATATATTTATATATACAGTGGCTCAATTTAATAACCGGAGAACAACGAGTTATAATAATTTCGAGTAAATACCAGTGATGGAAAATTCAGTACTATGGTACTATTTTCAGTACTTTTTCCTTTCAAAAATACCACGGTACCCCCACGTCCATTTTAGTACTCTTTTCTTGTTATGCTTCTTTGCTAAGAAATTTAGCGTTGCTATTTTTTAACATTGTTGGAGTCGTCACCAAAAAGTACTAACTCCGACTTTAACCGCTGAAATTTCAACTCCGACTCCTAATCTTACCTTAATGCTTAATTGTATGAGACTAGTCCTTATTTTACTTCAAACTCTTTTTTTTAAAGCAGTACCTTTTATATGGTTAAAAACAGCAAGAAAATTATTCCGTAAAAATTTCGAATCAATATTTTAAATATTCCATCGCCAATTTCGAAGTATTTTTATTTTAGAAAATATTTTTTTCAAACGACTTACTTTACATATGTAAATACATATTTTTAAACAATTTCTTATTCAAATTTTTATTACTTATTCGTTAGTCTTAAAATCTAATCATATGCCATTGCAAGGTGATTTACCAAATAATGACGAAATTCCCATTTCTAATTTAACTCGGCTAGAAAAAACCATGGAAACATTAGTGCAAACCGTTAACAATTTTACCAACACAATGGGTAACATGATGCAAGAAATGTTAAGAATGCAATCGATGTTATTGCAAGCTGTACTAAATAAGCCATGAACTGTCTAAAATTTTGCTTTTGGAACGCAAATGGCATCCGCCAACATAAAAATGAACTAGAATACTTCCTTAAAAATAAACAAATCGATGTTATGATGGTTTCTGAAACTCATCTGACCTCAAGAAACACGTTTAAAGTCAATGGTTATATATTATATGATACCAAGGACCCTCGAGGTAGAGCTTGTGGAGGTTCTGCTATTTTGATAAAAACCCGAGTAAAACACTACTTAATGTGTGTCCATCGTGAAGATTATCTCCAAGCAACGACCATTTGCGTTGAGGAATTATCTCGAAACCTAGTAATTTCATCTTTATACTCCCCACCTAGATTTTCTATATCAGAAAGCCAATATAATAAATATTTCAAATCATTAGGACCTTGCTTCCTGGCGATTATAACGCTAAACACACTTTCTGGGGTTCACGACTTATTACACCTAAGGGTCGTGTTTTGTTTAACACAATTTGTAAAATTGATCTAAATGTGGTCGCGAGCGGACAACCAACATATTGGCCTACTGATCAGCAAAAAGTTCCAGATGTTATCGATTTTGGAGTGGTTAAAAACATCCCCGCAGAAACGATTTATGTTGAAGCTTCCTTAGAACTATCTTCTGATCACACACCTACAATTCTTACAATAACAAATCCTAATAGAATTGTATCTCCGTCTGATAACTTAGTGACGTCAGCCACTCAAATAAATTGGTTAAAATATAAAAAATATCTCAGTACCCACTGCACTGAAAATATTCCGCTTAGTACACCGGAGAATGTGGATATTTCTATTGTAAATTTTGACAGTTATCTGAAACTAGCTGTTCAACATTCTAGTATAACCCTCAAAAAAACCAAAAATAGTCAAATATATTCTGCAGATGTTGAGCGTCTCTTGACTGAAAAAAGGAGAGCTCGAAGAGAATGGCAATTGCATAGATCCCCTCAACTTAAGAATTTACTAAAAGAGTGCACAAAAAGGCTAAGAAAGTTACTGCAGTCTCAGAAAACGGCTTCCCTGGAAAAATATCTTAAGGAACTTGATGCAACTTCTCAATCAGACTACTCATTATGGCGTGCAGCTAGAAATCTTAATAGACCAGTTATCACTAAACCACCATTAAGAAACTTAAATGGAAGTTGGGCACGAAATGATGAAGAAAAAGGAAATCTTTTTGTTAATCATTTGAAAAACGTATTTACCCCGCATACATCTCCCGATATTGTAGTCGAGTTGCCACCAGTTGCTGTTAGAGCTGCTGTTCCACTTAGATTTGAGATAAAAGAAATCGAAAAGGCTATTCATAATTTAAACCCCAAGAAAGCCCCTGGTTTTGATAAGATCAGCAACAAAATGCTTTTAGAGCTACCCAGCATAGCAAAGAAAATTATTCTTTTAATTTTTAATGCTATTTTACGCCTTGAATACTACCCACAAGAATGGAAAGTATCCTTAGTTACAATGATACCTAAGCCAGGAAAGGATCCTACAAAAGTTGAGTCATATAGACCTATAAGCTAATTGTCTAATATATCAAAGCTGTTTGAGAAGCTGTTAGTGTCAAAATTAACCCCAATTTTAAATGTAAATTGATGTATTCCAAACCATCAATTCGGCTTTAGAAGAGAACATAGCACAATTGAACAAACCCATCGTATAGTAAACGCCATAAGAAAAACCTTTGAAGAAAAAAAATATTGTTCCGCCCTCTTCATCGATGTTTCTCAAGCTTTTGATAAAGTCTGGCATGAAGGCTTATTACATAAATTGAAGCTAAATTTACCAGTAAACACACACAAGCTGTTAGAAAGCTACTTAGTCGGTCGAAAGTTTATTATTAAAGAAGGTGCTTTTATAAGTTCTCCTCAGCCAATTGACGCTGGAGTCCCTCAGGGAAGCATCATGGGCCCACTGTTATACCTAATATATACCTCAGACATGCCAACAAACAACCACACCCTAACTTCAACATTTGCTGATGATACAGCTTTTTTAAGCGTGCACGAAAACTGTCATGAAGCTTCTCGCTACTTGCAGGATCATATATTTGAACTGGAAAAGTGGTTAAATCAATGGAGGATAAAGGTTAATGAGCAAAAATGCGTACATATAACATTCACCTTGCGTCGGGAGTCATGTCCCCCTATTAAAATCAATAATCAATTAGTGCCCCAACAATCGCATGTAAAATATCTCGGAATTCATCTAGATTGGCGTTTAACATGGAAATGCCATATAGAATCAAAACTAACACAAATGAAACTAAAAGCAATTCAACTTAATTGGCTTATTGGAAGAAACTCTGTTCTTAGTCTCGATTGTAAACTTCTACTTTACAACGCTATCTTAAAACCAATTTGGTGCTACGGTATTCAGTTATGGGGCACTGCCTCGGCTTCTAATATCGAAAAAATTCAAAGGCGACAAAATAAACTTCTTCGAATAATCACAGCCGCTCCCTGGTATGTTAAAAACTCAAATATTCACAAGGATCTCAATGTGCCGTTAGTAAAAACTATTATTACGAAGTATGCAGTAAAATATTTAAAAAGACTTGAGTCGCACCCAAATCCACTAGCTCGAAATATTTTAAATTACAGCGGCCACTCTAGATTAAGGAGAAGAGATACAGCAGGACTCATCAGACAAGAAGAGTGCTAAACATCTACATACATATGTGAACAGAAACCGTGAAGAGAAAAATTTTCGTCTAGCATTGGCAGGACAAAAATAAAGTATTAGTATAAGATTTGATTAATTATTGTTAGTTCATATTTAATATATGAAGATTCAATAAATAAATAATGAGAAAAAAAAAAAAAATTCGTAACACCCAATTTTCACGATGATTTTTTCCCCTATTTTAAAATCATGTCTTTTTTTGTTTGATAGTGAGCGGGGTAGAGAAGTAAGCAGGGTAGAAAAAAAGACATGAATCGTATTTCTGTGTTTCTTTTTTGACATTCCTCTTTGCACTTATTTGTGTTTTTTAATTTCTGTTTTATTCTTATTTCAAAATTACATGTGCTTATTAAAATATAAAAATATAAAAAATTTTAATTAAAAAAAATTCAAAATATATCAATATTATGTGGAATAACGAAATTTTAAATATTGTTACGAATAAGAAACTAAGAAAAAATCAGCTCTGACTGCAAAGAAAAGAAACATGGTGAAAATTACCCAAGTAAAATGAGCTTTGGTATTCTAGACAAATTCTTGATAAAAGTACCAAAAAACACAAGTAAGGAAGAGGCGTCAAAATGTACCAAAAAAGGTACAATTGTACCAACTTTAACATCCCTGATATATACATATATTTATATATACAGTGGCTCAATTTAATAACCGGAGAACAACGAGTTATAATAATTTCGAGTAAATACCAGTGATGGAAAATTCAGTACTATGGTACTATTTTCAGTACTTTTTCCTTTCAAAAATACCACGGTACCCCCACGTCCATTTTAGTACTCTTTTCTTGTTATGCTTCTTTGCTAAGAAATTTAGCGTTGCTATTTTTTAACATTGTTGGAGTCGTCACCAAAAAGTACTAACTCCGACTTTAACCGCTGAAATTTCAACTCCGACTCCTAATCTTACCTTAATGCTTAATTGTATGAGACTAGTCCTTATTTTACTTCAAACTCTTTTTTTTAAAGCAGTACCTTTTAGATGGTTAAAAACAGCAAGAAAATTATTCCGTAAAAATTTCGAATCAATATTTTAAATATTCCATCGCCAATTTCGAAGTATTTTTATTTTAGAAAATATTTTTTTCAAACGACTTACTTTACATATGTAAATACATATTTTTAAACAATTTCTTATTCAAATTTTTATTACTTATTCGTTAGTCTTAAAATCTAATCATATGCCATTGCAAGGTGATTTACCAAATAATGACGAAATTCCCATTTCTAATTTAACTCGGCTAGAAAAAACCATGGAAACATTAGTGCAAACCGTTAACAATTTTACCAACACAATGGGTAACATGATGCAAGAAATGTTAAGAATGCAATCGATGTTATTGCAAGCTGTACTAAATAAGCCATGAACTGTCAAAAATTTTGCTTTTGGAACGCAAATGGCATCCGCCAACATAAAAATGAACTAGAATACTTCCTTAAAAATAAACAAATCGATGTTATGATGGTTTCTGAAACTCATCTGACCTCAAGAAACACGTTTAAAGTCAATGGTTATATATTATATGATACCAAGGACCCTCGAGGTAGAGCTTGTGGAGGTTCTGCTATTTTGATAAAAACCCGAGTAAAACACAACTTAATGTGTGTCCATCGTGAAGATTATCTCCAAGCAACGACCATTTGCGTTGAGGAATTATCTCGAAACCTAGTAATTTCATCTTTATACTCCCCACCTAGATTTTCAATATCAGAAAGCCAATATAATAAATACTTCAAATCATTAGGACCCTGCTTCCTGGCTGCTGGCGATTATAACGAAAACATACTTTCTGGGGGTCACGACTTATTACGCCTAAGGGTCGTGTTTTGTTTAACACAATTCGTAAAATGGATCTAAATGTGGTCGCGAGCGGTGAACCAACATATTGGCCTACTGATCAGCAAAAAGTTCCAGATGTCATAGATTTTGGAGTGGTTAAAAACATCCCCGCAGAAACGATTTATGTTGAGGCTTCCTTAGAATTATCTTCCGACCACACACCTACAATTGTTACTATAATGATTCCAAATAGAATCGTATCGCCGTCTGGGTACTTATCGATATCACCCTCACAAATAAATTGGTTAAAATATAAAAAATATCTTAGTGCCCATTGCACAGAAAATATTCCGCTTAGCACACCGGAGAGCGTGGATCTCGCTATTGTTAATTTTGACAGTTATCTCAAACTAGCTGTTCAACATTCCAGCACAACCCTCAAAAAAACCAAAAACAATATCATATATTCTGTAGATGTCGAGCGTCTATTGACCGAAAAAAGGAGAGTTCGAAGAGAGTGGCAATTGCACAGATCCCCCCATTTTAAGACTTTATTAAAAGAGTGCACAAAAAGGCTAAGAAAGTTACTGCAGTCCCAAAAAACTGCATCCTTTGAAAAATATCTTAAGGAACTTGATGCAACTCCACAATCAGACTACTCATTATGGCGTGCAGCTAGAAATCTTAAAAGACCAGTTATCACTAAACCACCATTAAGAAACTTAAACGGAAGTTGGGCAAGAAATGATATAGAAAAAGGAAATCTTTTTGTTAATCATTTGAAAACCATATTTACCGCTCACACATCTCTCGATATGGCGGTCGAGTTACCACCTGTTGCTGTTAGAGCAGCTGTTCCACTAAGATTTGAGATAAGAGAAATCGAAAAGGCTATTCATTATTTAAACCCGAAGAAAGCCCCTGGTTTTGATAAGATCAGTAACAAAATGCTTTTGGAGCTACCCAGCATAGCAAAGAAAATTATTCTCTTTATTTTTAATGCTATTTTACGCCTTGAATACTACCCTCAGGAATGGAAAGTATCATTAGTTACCATGATACCTAAATCAGGAAAGGATCCTACAAAAGTTGAGTCATATAGACCTATAAGCTTATTGTCTAATATATCAAAGCTGTTTGAGAAGCTGTTAGTGTCAAAATTAACCCCAATTTTAAATGTAAATTGATGTATTCCAAACCATCAATTCGGCTTTAGAAGAGAACATAGCACAATTGAACAAACCCATCGTATAGTAAACGCCATAAGAAAAACCTTTGAAGAAAAAAAATATTGTTCCGCCCTCTTCATCGATGTTTCTCAAGCTTTTGATAAAGTCTGGCATGAAGGCTTATTACATAAATTGAAGCTAAATTTACAAGTAAACACACACAAGCTGTTAGAAAGCTACTTAGTCGGTCGAAAGTTTATTATTAAAGAAGGTGCTTTTATAAGTTCTCCTCAGCCAATTGACGCTGGAGTCCCTCAGGGAAGCATCATGGGCCCACTGTTATACCTAATATATACCTCAGACATGCCAACAAACAACCACACCCTAACTTCAACATTTGCTGATGATACAGCTTTTTTAAGCGTGCACGAAAACTGTCATGAAGCTTCTCGCTACTTGCAGGATCATATATTTGAACTGGAAAAGTGGTTAAAACAATGGAGGATAAAGGTTAATGAGCAAAAATGCGTACATATAACATTCACCTTGCGTCGGGAGTCATGTCCCCCTATTAAAATCAATAATCAATTAGTGCCCCAACAATCGCATGTAAAATATCTCGGAATTCATCTAGATTGGCGTTTAACATGGAAATGCCATATAGAATCAAAACTAACACAAATGAAACTAAAAGCAATTCAACTTAATTGGCTTATTGGAAGAAACTCTGTTCTTAGTCTCGATTGTAAACTTCTACTTTACAACGCTATCTTAAAACCAATTTGGTGCTACGGTATTCAGTTATGGGGCACTGCCTCGGCTTCTAATATCGAAAAAATTCAAAGGCGACAAAATAAACTTCTTCGAATAATCACAGCCGCTCCCTGGTATGTTAAAAACTCAAATATTCACAAGGATCTCAATGTGCCGTTAGTAAAAACTATTATTACGAAGTATGCAGTAAAATATTTAAAAAGACTTGAGTCGCACCCAAATCCACTAGCTCGAAATATTTTAAATTACAGCGGCCACTCTAGATTAAGGAGAAGAGATACAGCAGGACTCATCAGACAAGAAGAGTGCTAAACATCTACATACATATGTGAACAGAAACCGTGAAGAGAAAAATTTTCGTCTAGCATTGGCAGGACAAAAATAAAGTATTAGTATAAGATTTGATTAATTATTGTTAGTTCATATTTAATATATGAAGATTCAATAAATAAATAATGAGAAAAAAAAAAAAAAAAAAAAAAAATTCGTAACACCCAATTTTCACGATGATTTTTTCCCCTATTTTAAAATCATGTCTTTTTTTGTTTGATAGTGAGCGGGGTAGAGAAGTAAGCAGGGTAGAAAAAAAGACATGAATCGTATTTCTGTGTTTCTTTTTTGACATTCCTCTTTGCACTTATTTGTGTTTTTTAATTTCTGTTTTATTCTTATTTCAAAATTACATGTGCTTATTAAAATATAAAAATATAAAAAATTTTAATTAAAAAAAATTCAAAAGATATCAATATTATGTGGAATAACGAAATTTTAAATATTGTTACGAATAAGAAACTAAGAAAAAATCAGCTCTGACTGCAAAGAAAAGAAACATGGTGAAAATTACCCAAGTAAAATGAACTTTGGTATTCTAGACAAATTCTTGATAAAAGTACCAAAAAACACAAGTAAGGAAGAGGCGTCAAAATGTACCAAAAAAGGTACAATTGTACCAACTTTAACATCCCTGATATATACATATATTTATATATACAGTGGCTCAATTTAATAACCGGAGAACAACGAGTTATAATAATTTCGAGTAAATACCAGTGATGGAAAATTCAGTACTATGGTACTATTTTCAGTACTTTTTCCTTTCAAAAATACCACGGTACCCCCACGTCCATTTTAGTACTCTTTTCTTGTTATGCTTCTTTGCTAAGAAATTTAGCGTTGCTATTTTTTTAACATTGTTGGAGTCGTCACCAAAAAGTACTAACTCCGACTTTAACCGCTGAAATTTCAACTCCGACTCCTAATCTTACCTTAATGCTTAATTGTATGAGACTAGTCCTTATTTTACTTCAAACTCTTTTTTTTAAAGCAGTACCTTTTATATGGTTAAAAACAGCAAGAAAATTATTCCGTAAAAATTTCGAATCAATATTTTAAATATTCCATCGCCAATTTCGAAGTATTTTTATTTTAGAAAATATTTTTTTCAAACGACTTACTTTACATATGTAAATACATATTTTTAAACAATTTCTTATTCAAATTTTTATTACTTATTCGTTAGTCTTAAAATCTAATCATATACCATTGCAAGGTGATTTACCAAATAATGACGAAATTCCCATTTCTAATTTAACTCGGCTAGAAAAAACCATGGAAACATTAGTGCAAACCGTTAACAATTTTACCAACACAATGGGTAACATGATGCAAGAAATGTTAAGAATGCAATCGATGTTATTGCAAGCTGTACTAAATAAGCCATGAACTGTCAAAAATTTTGCTTTTGGAACGCAAATGGCATCCGCCAACATAAAAATGAACTAGAATACTTCCTTAAAAATAAACAAATCGATGTTATGATGGTTTCTGAAACTCATCTGACCTCAAGAAACACGTTTAAAGTCAATGGTTATATATTATATGATACCAAGGACCCTCGAGGTAGAGCTTGTGGAGGTTCTGCTATTTTGATAAAAACCCGAGTAAAACACTACTTAATGTGTGTCCATCGTGAAGATTATCTCCAAGCAACGACCATTTGCGTTGAGGAATTATCTCGAAACCTAGTAATTTCATCTTTATACTCCCCACCTAGATTTTCAATATCAGAAAGCCAATATAATAAATACTTCAAATCATTAGGACCCTGCTTCCTGGCTGCTGGCGATTATAACGAAAACATACTTTCTGGGGGTCACGACTTATTACGCCTAAGGGTCGTGTTTTGTTTAACACAATTCGTAAAATGGATCTAAATGTGGTCGCGAGCGGTGAACCAACATATTGGCCTACTGATCAGCAAAAAGTTCCAGATGTCATAGATTTTGGAGTGGTTAAAAACATCCCCGCAGAAACGATTTATGTTGAGGCTTCCTTAGAATTATCTTCCGACCACACACCTACAATTGTTACTATAATGATTCCAAATAGAATAGTATCGCCGTCTGGGTACTTATCGAAATCACCCTCACAAATAAATTGGTTAAAATATAAAAAATATCTTAGTGCCCATTGCACAGAAAATATTCCGCTTAGCACACCGGAGAGCGTGGATCTCGCTATTGTTAATTTTGACAGTTATCTCAAACTAGCTGTTCAACATTCCAGCACAACCCTCAAAAAAACCAAAAACAATATCATATATTCTGTAGATGTCGAGCGTCTATTGACCGAAAAAAGGAGAGTTCGAAGAGAGTGGCAATTGCACAGATCCCCCCATTTTAAGACTTTATTAAAAGAGTGCACAAAAAGGCTAAGAAAGTTACTGCAGTCCCAAAAAACTGCATCCTTTGAAAAATATCTTAAGGAACTTGATGCAACTCCACAATCAGACTACTCATTATGGCGTGCAGCTAGAAATCTTAAAAGACCAGTTATCACTAAACCACCATTAAGAAACTTAAACGGAAGTTGGGCAAGAAATGATATAGAAAAAGGAAATCTTTTTGTTAATCATTTGAAAACCATATTTACCGCTCACACATCTCTCGATATGGCGGTCGAGTTACCACCTGTTGCTGTTAGAGCAGCTGTTCCACTAAGATTTGAGATAAGAGAAATCGAAAAGGCTATTCATTATTTAAACCCGAAGAAAGCCCCTGGTTTTGATAAGATCAGTAACAAAATGCTTTTGGAGCTACCCAGCATAGCAAAGAAAATTATTCTCTTTATTTTTAATGCTATTTTACGCCTTGAATACTACCCTCAGGAATGGAAAGTATCATTAGTTACCATGATACCTAAATCAGGAAAGGATCCTACAAAAGTTGAGTCATATAGACCTATAAGCTTATTGTCTAATATATCAAAGCTGTTTGAGAAGCTGTTAGTGTCAAAATTAACCCCAATTTTAAATGTAAATTGATGTATTCCAAACCATCAATTCGGCTTTAGAAGAGAACATAGCACAATTGAACAAACCCATCGTATAGTAAACGCCATAAGAAAAACCTTTGAAGAAAAAAAATATTGTTCCGCCCTCTTCATCGATGTTTCTCAAGCTTTTGATAAAGTCTGGCATGAAGGCTTATTACATAAATTGAAGCTAAATTTACCAGTAAACACACACAAGCTGTTAGAAAGCTACTTAGTCGGTCGAAAGTTTATTATTAAAGAAGGTGCTTTTATAAGTTCTCCTCAGCCAATTGACGCTGGAGTCCCTCAGGGAAGCATCATGGGCCCACTGTTATACCTAATATATACCTCAGACATGCCAACAAACAACCACACCCTAACTTCAACATTTGCTGATGATACAGCTTTTTTAAGCGTGCACGAAAACTGTCATGAAGCTTCTCGCTACTTGCAGGATCATATATTTGAACTGGAAAAGTGGTTAAAACAATGGAGGATAAAGGTTAATGAGCAAAAATGCGTACATATAACATTCACCTTGCGTCGGGAGTCATGTCCCCCTATTAAAATCAATAATCAATTAGTGCCCCAACAATCGCATGTAAAATATCTCGGAATTCATCTAGATTGGCGTTTAACATGGAAATGCCATATAGAATCAAAACTAACACAAATGAAACTAAAAGCAATTCAACTTAATTGGCTTATTGGAAGAAACTCTGTTCTTAGTCTCGATTGTAAACTTCTACTTTACAACGCTATCTTAAAACCAATTTGGTGCTACGGTATTCAGTTATGGGGCACTGCCTCGGCTTCTAATATCGAAAAAATTCAAAGGCGACAAAATAAACTTCTTCGAATAATCACAGCCGCTCCCTGGTATGTTAAAAACTCAAATATTCACAAGGATCTCAATGTGCCGTTAGTAAAAACTATTATTACGAAGTATGCAGTAAAATATTTAAAAAGACTTGAGTCGCACCCAAATCCACTAGCTCGAAATATTTTAAATTACAGCGGCCACTCTAGATTAAGGAGAAGAGATACAGCAGGACTCATCAGACAAGAAGAGTGCTAAACATCTACATACATATGTGAACAGAAACCGTGAAGAGAAAAATTTTCGTCTAGCATTGGCAGGACAAAAATAAAGTATTAGTATAAGATTTGATTAATTATTGTTAGTTCATATTTAATATATGAAGATTCAATAAATAAATAATGAGAAAAAAAAAAAATTCGTAACACCCAATTTTCACGATGATTTTTTCCCCTATTTTAAAATCATGTCTTTTTTTGTTTGATAGTGAGCGGGGTAGAGAAGTAAGCAGGGTAGAAAAAAAGACATGAATCGTATTTCTGTGTTTCTTTTTTGACATTCCTCTTTGCACTTATTTGTGTTTTTTAATTTCTGTTTTATTCTTATTTCAAAATTACATGTGCTTATTAAAATATAAAAATATAAAAAATTTTAATTAAAAAAAATTTAAAATATATCAAAATTATGTGGAATAACGAAATTTTAAATATTGTTACGAATAAGAAACTAAGAAAAAATCAGCTCTGACTGCAAAGAAAAGAAACATGGTGAAAATTACCCAAGTAAAATGAACTTTGGTATTCTAGACAAATTCTTGATAAAAGTACCAAAAAACACAAGTAAGGAAGAGGCGTAAATAAATTGAAAACTTGATTATCAATTACAGCGGATTTCGATCCACCAAAAAATTGCGTTGGTTAAAAGATTGATGTTTGACTATAGACTGACAGCCGTCGTAGTGGCGGAAAGTTTGCAGTTTCACCGCAAAAACTCTGATGAAGAGAATGCGGTAATTCTCGAAAAATGTAAATTCGTCCCGAGTTCGATCCACAGCTCAGTCAAAAATAAAAATGATCAATAAAATTTTAACTCATTTTGTGTTGTGAATTTCCTTTCTTCATTAGAATAATTTAATGAAAATTTAATTCGACGAACTTAAGCCTGTAGTGCGATTCACTAACTTTTAACGATCCGACAATCGTAATTTTTGTCGACATATTTAATCGCTTGCACTAACGATAGTGTGATTCTGTAACTTATTTTTAACGATAGTTAACAGCTGTATTTTTGTGTTCATTTATTTTAATAAAACGTGGCAGCTCTGTCTACAAAATGTCAAAATAAGCGAAAAGCACAAAAGAAAATAAAAAAACAAATCAACTTGTGCTGGTTTTTTTTTAGAAATTTTAAAAAAGTAAGTAATAAATTGTGTTTTTATTATTTTTATGATTAATTTATTTTATTTATGTATGTATGTATATAGAATGGCGACTAATTCTGTTCCCAAAAGAAGTCGGGCCTCAGCTGAACAACTGAGCCATTTGGTGGATTTCATGGCAGAAAATCCGGGAGTGGCAGCAGGCAAATTCCAAAAAATGCATGGGAAAGTGGAGTTTGATAAAAAGTGGAGCCAATTGATGGAAATGCTGAACAGTCTAGGGGGAACAGTGAAGACAGTCGAGCAATGGCAGACGGTAAGATAAAACAACAATGTTAAGTAGTTAATGCTATAATTATATTATGTATTATACAAAACAGGTTTGGAGGGACTTGAAAAGCCGTACTAGTATAAAAGTTCGGGAGCGGAAAAAGCGGCAGGCATTGACCGGAAATAGGCCTATATACCAAGATGTTGTATCGGAGATTGAGCGTAGAACAATAGGCATTTTTGGGAGCCATTACATCGAGGGTCACGAATGTGTAGCTGAAAATGTGCCAATGGAAGAGCTAATTGTAAGAAAAACAATTATAAAGTGCGCTATTGAAAGTTATTTTAATTGTTAGGAGCTCAAAGTTTGTCTGGAAGATGGTGTTGAAATCACCCTTGAAGTGCCGTCAACTTCCAGACACTCAACCAACTTGGTACAAGAAACTCCCAGCACTCCCGCCAGAAGAACTCCGAGGGCTTTAAAGAGAAAGCGTGAAGACGGCGAAAACGGCATGCAGTCGAAATTTTTAGAAATTGCTGGCAAACAAGCAGATGCTTTGAAGGTAAGTAAATAAAGTTTTTACTACAAACTTATAAGTATATAATTGAATGCTTTATTTTTTGTACCACAGTTGTTAGCTGATTGCAACGCAGCCAGTGTACGAGGAAATGAAATAATGGCGGAAGCAATGAAAGGCATCGGAGAAGGCTTAAAAGCTAATGCCGATGCAATGAATAATTTGGCATCTGCTATAAATAGTTTTCTAGCCACTGGTTAGCAACGTAGGTCTGGAAATTTTGGAAAAGTTAAAACACTGGACTAGAGTATACTATTATAAAGGTTTGGTTTGTGCTGAATCTGAATATACACTCAGGTATTATCCATCACATCTAGTTTTCCAGATAGTTTAGCTTAAATTGAAAACAACACTATTTTTCGCTATATTGGAGACGTTATAACGCGGGAATACATCTTTATTTATAAAACCTAATATGTCGTCAGAAAGTCCTACCAATTACCTTTAAAATAAATGTTTAACTTTTGTTATTAATACCTTATTCATTCTCTGAGGTATATGTACCTGAAGTTTAACAAATCCGTGTTTTTGCTATCTTAATGGTATATTCGTTTTTAATTTTTCTTTTTTTCAGTGATTTTTTTTTATAGGTAATTTTGACTTAATATATGTATTTTTATCTTAAGATTTATGTTATTTTTTTTTTATTTGCGTAATTTTGAATATTTTCCTAACTTCAGGTTAATTTTTCTCAGAGAACGAACAATATAACACAAAAATTAAACATTTACTTCAAAGGTAATTTTAGTACTTTCAGACGACATATCAGTGCAGATGTATGCGCGCAATTTAAACGTCTCGAATATAGTGAACATTTGTTTTATTGTATGAGAAATTCTAAATGCAGATTCGGATTCAGCCCAAACCAAACCCATAGAAACTTTCTGTGATATAATTGCCTTTAACTGTAGTACAAACCACTGTTTATAAAGATAAATATTATTATTATTTTTTCCCCTTGTACTTATTCTATGTTTATATTAGTGTAAGACTGAATTTGAGTTTTGTTTTAGTTTTAATATAAATAAATAACTATTAATTTTTCTATAAGACAGAATTTGATATTTGTTTTAGTTTTAAATATAACTATTAATTTTTATTTTTGTTAATTTTTTAATAAATATTAATGTAAGATTTCAATAATAGCTCATAAGTAATTTTGTATGTACATACATATGTGTTTTTTTATTTCTATTAATTTTTTGTTTTGTTTTAAAGATTGAATTTAGTTGTTTGTTTTAATATATGTACATAAATATTAGCGGTATTCACCCTTTGTATTAAGTTTACAACTCTGTTATATTTAATACGATTTTATACTTCAAAGCGTGAGTGTATTTTTCGTATTCATTGTAAATTGATGAATTTGCTGAGTGAGAGA
Source organism: Pollenia amentaria (assembly GCA_943735925.1). Lineage (NCBI taxonomy): Eukaryota > Metazoa > Arthropoda > Insecta > Diptera > Polleniidae > Pollenia > Pollenia amentaria. Next base: position 75,411,107 of record OX031007.1, read on the forward strand.
AAGAGACAGATAAAGTTTCTACATATGTGTTTTTTTATTTCTATTAATTTTTTGTTTTGTTTTAAAGATTGAATTTAGTTGTTTGTTTTAATATATGTACATAAATATTAGCGGTATTCACCCTTTGTATTAAGTTTACAACTCTGTTATATTTAATACGATTTTATACTTCAAAGCGTGAGTGTATTTTTCGTATTCATTGTAAATTGATGAATTTGCTGAGTGAGAGAAAGAGACAGATAAAGTTTCTTCAACTGTGTTATTCTGGTAAATTCACACACTTTGTTTACTACTGCTTTTTGTGGGATTTTTCAACCACAGCGTAGTATATTTTAGTCTAATACATTTTGTTGTTGCAGAGTTGTAAAGGTTAGTATTTTTACTAAAATTATAAGATTAACAAGGTCTACAAGGGACTTAACTATTAAGGGTGAATACCGCTATTATTTTTTGTTTTTTTTTATATATAAGGCAGTTTAGTTTTAGTTGCCTTTAACTCGATAGCAAATTTAATGGTTTTTTTTTGCTTATTTAATTTTTATATTTGTGCTTAAATAAGAGCAGAAGAAAAAAAAATATTTTGTTTCCCTATGAATTAAATGCTTTTAATAAAATTTTTACATAATAAAAAAACATTGTATTTATTTAGACTCTTTTTTTATTTAAAACAATTTGCTACAATTCGGTCTTGAACCTGTTTCGCGGGTGAAGAAGGTGTACCTTGGGTTAACAAGTTATCATCAGTCTGAGTCACTAAGAATTCATCTTGGGTCAAGTTTCTTTCTTCACAAACATTTATGTTGGTGTTGTGCTATACTGCGCATGCATTGACTACTTTTCCAGCAAACCCAGGGTCGTACAAAAGTGTTCTTTGCTGCGATAAGCACCGCCAAGTTGCTTTGAGTACACCAAAAATCCTTTCTACTGGATTTCGAGCCTTGCAAAGGGCCTCATTGTAGCGGAACTTAGTGCTTCCCTCCGGTTGATTTGTTAGAGGAGTCATCAGCCATGGCTGCAATGGATATCCAGCATCATCTTTTATTTGTTTATGTTTAATTTGGGATGAAATGATTAATCTTAAATATTTGAATATAAAGTAAGTAAATACCAATCAAGAACATGTTGTGGTTTCCATTCTCAAAACTACGTTGCATAACCCATCGCACAGCAGAGGAACTCCAAATATAGGCATCGTGCCGTGCTCCTGGATATTTAGAATTTACGTTTAAAATTTTCAGAAATGGATCACATATCTAAAATGAAAGCAGACGTTTTTTATTTGAATTTTTATGAAAATTTGCTTATACCATTTGAACGTTGATTGAGTGGTAGCCATGGTGGTTTACATAAGCCTCCTCATGAACCTTCGGAGCCAAAATCGAAACGTATGTGCAGTCAATAGCCCCGATAGTTCCAGCTACAAAAGGTGAAAACGACGAAGAAAAAATTGTTTTCGCGGCCTGTCGCTCCACCTGGGTCATGGGAAACCTTACGTTTGCGAAAAACATAGTGCTGTTAATGGCATCTGTTACACGATGGATGCAACGGCTAATAGATGATTGGCTCATGGATATTCCCCATTGTTCTCCTACGGGTCGCTGGTAACATCCAGTTGCACAGAAACGCAAAGACGAAAGAACCTAGTGAAAAAATTGTTCAAATTCCATTGTGCTTTGAAGTTGCACGTCTTACCTGCTTCTCTGTCGATATAGCTGTTATTCTAGATCCTCTTAATTGATCATCTAGCTGAATAATTAGGCTATCAACCAAGTCCGGAGTTAAACGGTATAGTTTTTGAAATTCATCTCAAAAGGATTGTCCAAATCCCTAAGAACACGACGATCAACTGCTGGGGCTTCTAAACTTAGCTCATAACTTGCTAAATCATATGCCAAATACTCAAAAGCCATGTTCAAAATTAAATACACTTTATCGATTAAATAAACACAACTTAATTTTGTGTCGTTAAAATATCGAAAAAAAAAACTACTTAAAGTAACAGCTGACTTCAACCGACAGCGAATATCGTTAAAAAAAGTTACTGAATCGCAAATTCGATAAATTTTTGTTATATTTTTTTTAACGATACGATTATCGTTATAAAAGTTAGTGAATCGCACTACTGATTAAAAAATTTTAAATTTGGCTTAAAACCCATAAACAGTTCAATTAACCCCAAGAAAATTTAAATTCATTTTTATTAATCAAATATTTAGCATAATTTTTTTTATAAAAATTCAGTAGATTATCATATTGTAAGCAAATTTAAAAATTTGTAGGTTTAATCTTAGCCGATTTTCTTCATTTTACGATTAAGCAGATTTTATCATATTTTTTAAAAGTTTTGGAAAATTCTTATCAAAAGGTTATGGCAACACAGATTGTTGATTATTTTAATGTCAGATATCCTCATCAGAATTTTGCTGTTGAAATTGAGCAGCTCGGTCCATAAATGGCTGAGATATGGGCATGGCTGAGATATGTATTTTAGTTTTTTATTTTTAAGTTTATTTTCAAAAAAAAAAAAAAAAAAAATATGTTTAAAAAAATTACAAAAATGTTGAAAGAAGTACTCTTTTGCTTGGTGGTCAGTACCATATAAAATTTTTAATTTTCCATCACTGGTAAATACACAAGATTTTTTCAATAAACTAAAAAAATTTATTAATGTAATTAACTTATTTATTTTTGGCTAATAAAAACGCTAACAATATTTTAAAAAAAATCTCAATTCTAAGAGAAACAACAACAAAATCATATTGAGTTAAAAATATGGATCAAATTAATATGCGGACACTTTTTAATATGGTAGGTGCATTTAATATTTTGGCCAATCTAATACTTTGTGGGCATTCCTTTGCTCTTACGTACAGCTTCTAATCGCCTTGGCATTGATTCCACGAGTTTTTTGCAGTAAGCTGGATCAATTTGTTCCCATTCTTCCTTTAGAGCAATCTTTAGCTGACTGATATTGGAAATTGTCCGAGACTTCAATTTATTTTCCAAATGAGACCATAAATTCTCTATCACGTTAATGTCTGGAGACTGGGCTGGCGTTTCCATAACATGGGGACAATTATACAGTAACCACATCCGTGTGCTATGCGCTTTGTGCTTCGGATCATTATCTTGGTAGAACTTATAGTTTTCCGAAATCCCTAATTTTTCTACGCTCGGAGCCAAATTTTCCCTTAAAATGGTTAAGTACTTAAACTGGTCCATTATACCATCTATAAAAACTAGCTGTCCAGGTCCTCTGGCGGACATACAGCCCCAAACCATGACACTTCCAGATCCGTGCTTTATGGTGGGACGAAGATTAGAAGTCCTTAGTTCTTCATTTGGCTTTCTCCAAACGTACGCCTATCCGTCTGACCGGAAAACGTTATAACGCTTTTTTACAATTTCAGTTAATTCCCAACTAACTTTGTTCGGGGAATTCCGGCATAAAATAACATTTAAACATGGTAGTTGCCACATGTCCGATTATTTATTTGATGTTTTATTTTTCCAGACTTCAGTTTTTTGCTTATAAAATTGTTTGCGTATATTATTGTGGTGTTAAAACAAGTGATATATACAATATATAGATGATTTAAGAAATTAAAAAGGTTTTTCTGTTTTTACAAAAATCTGTTTACATTTAAAAACGAATTAATTAAAAAACTGTCCGGTTACTAAATTGATACACTGTATATTAATTTTGTTTTGTTAATCCCCTTTATATTAGTCTTTATTTTAAAGCTCTACTCCAAAGTTTGGGTAATTTGTTTTTTAACAAATTACTATTTTGCGCCAACAATCAGTGATTTTGTTTTCAACTACCCATTTTAGAACACTTCGGTTTTCACGACGAATACAACAATGGTAATTAAGAAATTGAAGATCGATAAAAACAGGTAATCCATAATCTGACAGTGCATGGTTTGCAAATTTATAAATGCTGATGATATTTTTTACAATGCACGTCAAACTCAATATTAAAAAAACGCTATTTTAGTACGAAAATTCTCGAAACGTCTGGAATTAGTAGTTAATCGCTTTTTTCATAATTTGTCTCACACACACCCACATCTAAAAAGGGACTAAAACATGTGCAGAAGTGCGTGTAATACAATAGATACAAAATATAACAACATGTTATTTAGTTGTAAGGTATTTGAATAGTCAGAAATCTCAAAAAAAAAAAAAAAATTATATTAAAAAAGTAGAATTTTCTAAAAAATTAATTATAATCGATTAGTTAATTTTCCCTAAGCTCCATATAAACCATTCTTTCGGAAAACAGTTAAGTACGCCTAAAACCGTAATAAATTTGCGAAAAGCAGTTTTGGTGAGGAAGCAAAATTGATTATTTATTATTTATTCCGTTTGTGCGGTATCTTATCTACCATTGCGGCTTTCCTATATTATTAAAAACGCAATATAGATATTTTTCGCCATTTTGCTTACGTTAAAATTTAACAACGATAAGCTAACGGATAAAAATTTAAAAGTAAAAAATTTAAAAAAAAGAAAATTTAGTTTAGTTATTTAAGCAAAAATTTTTATACGAATAAAAGATATATAAGCAGCTTGCCGCTAGAAGTAATGATTGATTTAAAGAAGTTAAATGAAGGCATTGCTTGTAGTTGAGAAGATTTGACATTGACTCTAAATGGTTCCGGGATTAAAATATTTAAAGTCTTATGACCTGTTCAACAATTTCGAATATTGGAATATTTTATAAATAGTTTCTGTTTTAAATCTAAATTTAGCGAACGAGGTCTTCATGCAGTTAAACATGTATTGCATTTCTTATTCCAAATTGCTCCATATAATTTATTTGTAACTCATCTTTAGATTAATTATTATTTTACAATTGCAAAGTGTGCTTTGTTGTGAATAGACGTGTTTTTTTTATACGACTTGAATTATTAAATTAATAAATTTGATTTGCAATATAAATATAATATAAAATATATTTCCCGATAGAAGCGAATGGACGCAATAAATAAATAATTTTTATTATAATTATTTAACATCAAAGTGAACAATTATTAAAAAGAAAAATTAAGAGAAAAAAATATATGTATGTATGAATGAACACACAATAAAAACATTATGAGCACAGCAAACGGTGAAAAACAAAAACAACTTTTTGTATGAGTAAAAACAGTGAAACAACGGTAGGGCTAAATGAAATAGATATTTATGTGACAGTGGAAGCTAAAGAGAGCAATGTTGAAATAGATAAAACAAAAGAAAACCATACGCCTACAAGTTTTACCGAAGCGACAAAAACAATCTTAGGGGAAAATGATACCATGAGCTCAAACGCTGACGCAATGGATAACTCACAACGTGGCAGTATAAACGAGACAAAAGTACAGAATAATCATGAAAATGATTTTCGTAAAATAATTAATATATTTGAAGTACTTAAAGAAAGCTTTTATACATACCAACTGAAGAGCAGTAAAAACCTTCAGGTAGTGATAAAGGGCATTGACTCTTGCGTGGAACCAGATGAAATAAAAATGCTTTTAGAAGAGAAGGGTTTCAAAATAAAAAATGTAATAAATATTAAAAAAAAGAGAAAAATTGCTGGATTCGAAAGAATCCACGGTTCTTTCGATGTCATCCTAGGGCTTCCCTATCCTGCGGGGTATACAGCAGATGCTGCTGAGGAATCAAAAGTTTTCAGTAAAGACAAAGGATCCTCACCAGATTCTGCTGGCGTATCCTCTTACAAAGAAGGTAGAAGGAAGGAGGGTAAGAGTTCACCACCCAGCCCTCTTGATGGTGACAGATTGGTCACGGTTAAGGGAGCTAGGCCTGGGGACGAATTACCCACAGTAGACCAAGAGTCTCTTAGGAAGTTGAAGTCGATGAGTGGGGTTGCGATATTTGGGTTGGGGTCTATCAATTTTAGGTTTCCCAAAAATGATGGACCCTAAGAGGCTGAATGTGGTGCAGATAAGCCTGCATCACTGTGAAGTAGCCTCAACCTAATTAGTAACTCACCTCATCGATAACAATGTTGGATTAAAGGCCACGGGATATATACTGTTCGTACCCCACACGGATGAGAAGGTTCGAACTTGTATAATGGCAAGACATGAGCTCAAATTTATGTTGTCTCATTCTTTCAGCAATGGAGACCTCACGGTTGTTACAGGTGAAGCTAGGGACAAAACGGTACTAGCACTAGCATCGGTATACTTTCCATATGAGGCTACCGATCCACCTGGTGTGAAAGTACGTGAGTTGGTGGAGCACTCGAGCAGAAGGGGCTCGAGACTGGTACTAGGTTGTGACGCTAATGCACACCATACCCAATGGGGAAGTACCGACATCAACAAAAGGGGTGAGTCTATGTTTGATTTTATTATTGCTAGCAGTCTTTACATCTGTAATAGGGGGAATAAGCCAACATTCAGAACTAGAGATAGGGAGGCAGTAATAGATGTAACATTGACGAACTATAGAGACTTAGTAGATGATTGGAGGGTGGCTTTGGAATTTTCCTTCTCTGACCATGGTCGTAAATCCTTTAATCTAAAATTCGAAAAGTCAAAAAGGCGTCCTTATAGGAATCCAAGGAGGACGAACTGGGATTCCTTTTCGGGATTGGTGAATAGTAACCTTAGAGTTACACACGATTGGGGGTAGACTTCGGCCGGCGTGGAGCACCTGGTGGGTACCTTTACGGAGGTGTTGACCAGTAGCTATGAGCGATCTTGTTCGCTGAATTTTCCGGGTAGGCGCTCGCAACCGAGATGGTGGACAGGTGAGTTGAGGGCTCAAAGGACCACTGTCAGAAGGTTATTCAATAGAGCGAAGCATACGCGTAGGGATGAGGACTGGAGTAACTTTAAGATAAGTTATAATAGGTACAAGGGAGATATTAGAAGGGCTAAAAGGGACTCGTGGATCAAATTTAGCGAGTCAGTGGAATCTGTAAATGAGATGTCCAGGTTCAGAAGGATTTTATCCAAGGACCCTATGGTCCCGGGATTTATTCAGAGACCGGACGACTCATGGACGGAATCTAGCTCCGAATCTCTCTGTTTGCTTATGGAGACTCACTTCCCGGGTTGTGTGGATCCTGGGACGGGGGAACAGGTGGGGTGTGGTAACCCCTTTTCTGGATCGGGCTCGAGAAGTGAGATAAGAGAGGCGGTGGGGGATATCATCACCTTGGATAAGGTTACATGGGCGGTTAATACTTTTGGGTCTTACAAATCGGCAGGACCAGATGGTATATTTCCGGCTATGCTACAGAATATCCAGGGATCATCACTCCTTTTGCTGGTGGAACTATTTAGGGTATGTCTGCTTAATGGCTACATTCCTAGAGGGTGGAGAGAGGTCAGGGTTATTTTCATACCTAAGGCAGGTAGAACCGGTCACTCTAAGCCCAAGAATTGTAGACCTATCAGCCTATCGTCTTTTCTTGTGAAGACATAAGAAAGACTGATTGATCTACATCTGAGGACGAAGATTGACGCCGGCATCATCAGCGGCGCTCAGCATGCCTATCTTAAGGGTAGGTCTGTTGAGAGTGCGCTTCATAATGTGGTGGGTTATATAGAACGGGGGTTGCGAGACAAGGAATACACCTCTGCGGCATTCCTGGATATAGAGGGGGCCTTTAATAATGTGATAATAGAGGCCATAAGGCAGGCACTGAGTGATTTAGGGGTTTCGTTATTCTTGGTCGAATGGATAACTCTGATGCTTAGCAGCAGAGTTAACAATAAGAATAAAATTAATTGGGCATAAAGTAAAATTAATTTTTACTTTTTAAAGTTATTATTTTTTAAAAATTTTCAGTAATGGGAAAAGCTAGGTAAATTGGGAATGTATTTATTTTATTAAACAAAAACAAAACATTTAGTTAAATACAGAGCAATAAACGGCTAATTTCACCAAGTTCAGTTATAATTAACGATCAGATATAACTATAAAAACCATATTGTTACCTCACAGTTAAAGAAATAGTTAGTTAAAACTGAACTTGGCAAAATTGGCCGCTAAGGGTTTTCACTAGAAAATAATTCATACAGAACAAAGTTCCAAAATACAGAACTGTTCTCTATACTACAGAAGGATGGTCGCCTTAATATAGCTCTATATTTATAAAAAAATTAGTTAATTCAACTTTTCAAAGTTCCATAGAAAATTAGGGTATGATTCTTTTAAATTTAATAACGCTGTAAATAATTTTGATCATTTACCTGGCTATCCAGTCCAGGCCCGGGCTTAACTGAATTATGGGCTTGATGGAACTTACGCCTAAATGATCCACTTGGTGAATGAAATGTTTCTCCACTTTCCGAGCTCTGTGTGCTGTACCGTCTTTCTCTAGCACGTTTTTGTTCATCACGCCTCTTTCGTTGGCGTTTTATCGCCATGGCAGAATGTATACCCACTGCATGCATTTTAAAGCTAAAAATAAGAAATTTGAAAAATTTTTTTTAAAATAGTGTAACAAAATTGAATTTAGTTTAAAATAAGTTTTAGGTGCCAAAAATAATTGTTATTATTTTAGAAAAAAAAAAAATTTTACCTGAAATTTCCCTTTATTTTCATTTAGGAATTTTTAACTTTTATCGCTACATATATTTTATTTTCGTTATTGTAACCAATTAAAGTAAAAATTTCTGTGGTTATAAATAACAGAGTAGCGAAACGTTAACTAATTTTTTAGTCATGAGTGAGCGTGACCGTTTAAAAATATGGCTGCTTACTCATCTGCATTAGGGTGAGAAATAAAAATATGTGTTTTGAATATAAAGGCCTTTTTGCAGATAAATGTCTCCCAGTCGCATTCAAACTTTATTCCTAATTTACACGGTGCGTTATTGGAGACCAACCCTTGCCTTGTTACATCTACTTTAAAGGCTTCTGTAAGACCTTAAAAATAATTAAGAATAAAGCTTATCCCAGTATAATTGTTGTTGCTAATAATGCGAAGTGAGTAATATAATATCTTAACGTCCTACACATTCCCAGATAGCTGCAAAAAACGATTTCGACAGGCCTTATCTTAAGGCCTCATTAGTTTTTACTTTAAAAGTTTTACTTAAAAAGTAGTAAAGTAATTTCATTTAAATTACGGTAATTTAAAGAAATTTGGGTTTTGGCAGTGTAACCAGATCTTAAAACCGTGTACAGCTAAATCTGACTTTAGATATGGCCAAAAATTATTTTAAAAATAGCTGAAAATAATGCTACAATTTTTTTCAAATGTTTTGTTAAACTTTTATTACCAGTATGAAATTTTATTCGAAACTAAATACATTTTAGTGACTTATTTTTTAACGAAATTAAAATAAATGGTTATATTTAAACAATAAGATTAGATTATGGTAAAACTTCAGATACATAGAATTATGTAGCACAGGTAGTTGAGATTAAATTATAAATTGAGGGGCCCGTAAACATCTGATACATGCAATATTTAAACGATTTTATTTCTTTGATATACAACCTTTTTTAGACCATTTTATTTTTTAAATGTAGCTTAAGAAAAGTTGAAACTTTTAAAATTGTTATTTTTTCCGCACTTTAGAGAAAACAGTTTTTTTCAAATATGTATACAATAAATTTTTTATACCTCTTTATGATGAAGTGCGATATGGGTTAATTCCAAACACAATGCTTTTTTTTCGTCTCAAGCTTTTTATTTCTTTCATGTAAAAGAAAATAAAAAAACAAAAACGGCAAGTAAGCTTTAAAATAATTAGCAACAAACAAAAGTAGTTGTTATTATTGTAAAACTTTCTGCTAAATTGTGCAAATGGTGCTTTAACTGTATATCATGCCTATTACATACAAATATACCTGTCTCCACACATGTTATTCATTAAGCAACATGGAAAAAGAGTTGAAAACAATAGAACAATAATAAAAAATTCAACTGTTTTTCAATGATTGTATTTATTTTTATTGCTTTTTCCTGGTTTTACCTGAAAAATGTTATCAATGTCATTTTGACGTTCTAATTTTACTTTGTCTCTGCGTTTTTTCCGTAATGTCACATTTTTTTTAATTAAGTCATAATCATTACTTGAGCTGTTTCGTTTGCTTTATGTGCATCGCTATTAAAAAGTGCAAGAAGTGATAAATTGATTAAGATAAAAAATAAAATAATAAAATCAATTATTTGGTGTTTTCAAGTGAATTTATAATCGCACGATGGTAAGTACAGCTAAAAATTTCCGTACTGTCACACAGTTATTTAATAAAAAATCGTAAAAAATAAAATAAATAAAAATGTATATTAATATATTACGAAGTTTTGATCACTTTTTCTTGTTTTTATTTTCCGTGGAATAACTTTTTAGAAGAAAAAAACAAAAAAAATATCACAAATTTCTTTACTGTCACTTTTAAGTAAAAAGGTTTTTTTTATTTTAAAAGCTTATTTCTCGAAAATTCTGATTGATTTCAATACTGTAGTTCTTTTGATGTAAAGATAAAAACAAATAGAAAAAAAACCAATCGGGAATCAATTTTTTATGAAATATTCACAGATTCCGATGAATAGATTTGTTCATGAATTTTTTGTTAATATAATTGGATTACTTTTATTTTTTGTTTCGTTTTTATAAAAAAGAAAAAACAAACAGTAACCAAAAACAAAATAATGAATAAATGTTTAAGTTTTCGTTACACTTGAAATTTAAATTGGATTTTCTTTACTGTCACTTTAAATGTAAGCTGCACAAAAACAAATTTTTGTAAAAAAATTACTTTTTTTTAATTCTTGAATTATAAAAGAAAAAAAAAAATAATTGGAATCTCTTCGAAAAATAACTTTTTGCTATTACTAACCCGTTTTTTTTTTAAGAAAAACATCCAAAGCTGGTAAATAATAAGTGAACGAATGCGATAGTAGGCTTTGTTCTAACATTTTTGCATTAATTTCTTAGTTTTGTAAATTTTTGTAAAAAGTGACATTCCGGAAAATATTTCACCAAAATGCAATAAAAAAGCAAAACAAATTTTTTTTAAAGAAACTAAAAGTAATTTCGCAATCTGCACAAATCTTAATGCAAGTAAACAATTTCAGAGAATGAATTCCTCAACCTTAAAAAAAAAAAAAAAAAAAATGCTCATGTACACTACTTTTGGAATTAACCCATATACAAATTTCAAAAAATACCCTCATAAGTGGATCGATTTGGCGCGAGACCAACGTCTGGTCCAACTTTAGCTTCAGTCGTTAAGGCTGTGCAATGATGAATCAGTCAGTCAGTCAGTAACGTTTTAGCTTTATATATATGGGGGATTTCATGTCAAGTGACGCAACTTTTGCAATCGATGTCTTCGGATTTGCATGAAATTTGCACCAAGGTTAGTCCTATTGGATGGTAGTTTAGACACAAGTTTTCAACAAGGTCGGTCAAAAAGTTTCTGAGTTAAAGGGGGTCAAATTTTGGCCAAACAGGTGTTCTTTCTCATCCATGTATCTATTGGTGTTAGCAAAATTTTTCCCAAAAAATTAGATAGCTATTTCTTCAAGCTTTCAAAAAAAAATTTAAATTTTTTTTTTAAACGGGTACTTTTTTTTTTTTTGCTCAAAAGAAAGCTTAGGTCTTTTCCTTTATGGTATTTCTGGGCGCTTTTTGGGCCGCGAGTGGGTTATGTATAAAAAAAAAGTCAAGACAAGGATATTTCAATTTTTAACATATGCACTACTTTGAGTTTGTTTCTATTTGTGTGTAAGTGTTTTTAAAACCTTAACAATAAGGCTTATGCTGAGAAACTAGACAAATTAACCTTTCCGACGGTATATAACTTACCTAACTAGCATTTCAAACCCTCGATACTGTAATACCAACAATATGTTAATCCAAGGAATAAAATCACTTTTTTCTATAGAAATGTTGACAAATTAAATTTTTTTATTTATTTGTAATAATAATTAAATTAATATAAAATAATAATAATAAAAATAAAAAGATAAATAATCTAATAAAATTTAATCGGATTCACATTAGATGCTTTTATATCATAACTAGTTTTACACTTAATTTATTGTAGCTAATGAAGTGTTTAAGTTTTGCAAATTTTCAAATACCCAGTCTTACCTCCTTCCTATTTATTGCCTTTATTTTCTGCTTTTTTCCCAATTCTTTCTTGGCGTTACTACGTTCAGCTGTTGATTTCGGAATTCAGGGCCGACCGCCATTAATTTTCCAACGCCAAAATTTTTCCTTAGTCTTTTATATGTAGTTTTGAGCGCGCGTAATACTAAATGTGATTTTTATTGTCAAAATATCAGGTGTCCCAGAGGCAAGTTTTTAAATCAGATGGAAATCTTTTATGGCCATTCTCCGAAATACCAGTTTATTTATTATTTTATGACACTTGCCTTTAAAACGTGGTTGGAGAGGTAGAAGTTAACCGGTAGTTTTTTTAATATCATGTTTAGGGTTATTTTATTATTATTAGTAATATTTGGTTAAAAAGGTAATTTATTAATTTTTTTATGTAACATGCGGTTAACCCACACTAAGCCCTTCTTCACCCTAATAAATAATTACACACATTCATTAAAATGCACTACCTATGTAACGTGGAAATATAACTTATATCTCCACGTACATAATTTATATTTAAGTTCATTCAATTTAATATAATTTTAGCTTATATATTGTTACGAAAGTAACTTTAGTTAAGAATAAGTTTAGTTTATTAGTAATTTTATTAGTTTAAAATGTTATAGTATTAGTTTCGCATATGTCTAATGTAAACCCACTGTACAGAGTTTTCTAGAACAAATGATTGTTATAGATAACTAATAGGGTTAAGATTATTTTTAACCCATAAAGTATGCTTTAGTTTATTGATGTATAAATCAATTTAAATTCAGCCACAGTGTTAATGCATAATGATATTAGCTGTAAGATAATAAAATCTCGATTCGCCCAGAAATGTCGAAAATGTTACAGACATTTCGACGAGTCGAATGCTCTAGAGACATCTAGATGTAAGCGAACAGAGTATAAATACTCGCGAAGGTTGGCATTGATAATCAGTATTAGTACGATTATTTAAGTGTGTACATCGCAATTATAAGTGGTAAATTTGACTAAGTTCTAAATTAAGTGGCGTGAATAGTTTATAGTACAGCTATAAAGTAAAGTTTTTAAAGTGATTTATTTATTTTATTAAAGTTGCAATAAAAGAACTCAAGAGGTTTATTATAAAGGAAATAAACCAAAAACGTTATTGAAAAGGCAGTAACGTAACAATATGAATACCAGAAGATAATACTAAATTATCTAAATTTACAGTAGAGAAGGTATACTACGTTTCGGACGAAGCTCGACAACATTTCAAAAACAAAAGTAACTTCGCAAATCTGATAGCTCAGGAAAAAGATTTTGAAATGCAAGCTAAGTGGCATTTTCATCCTACTGCTCGTGGTAAAGGAGCATGTGATGGTGTTGGAGCAAACCTCAAAAGAAATGCAGCGAAGTTTAGCCTCCAGTGCTCTCATCAAGATCGCATCATAGATGCGACTGCTTTATTCCATTGGGCAAAGATTTATTGTTAAGAAACTGAAATAATTTTTAGTAGCAAAGAGGATCATGAGGAAACATTGAAAACTCTGAAGAGCAGATTCGATGCTGCAGGAACAATCGATGGCACCACACAATACCATGCTTTTATACCGCTTGTCCATGGAAGACTCAAGTTGAAAAAGTTTTCTCCCTCTACTCAATGTGATTTCTTTCCAAAGCAAAAAAAACCAGCAGCGAAATCAACAGCTGAACCTTGGAACGCCAAGAAAGGATTGGCAAAAAAGCAGAAAATAAAGGCAATAAATAGAGAGGTGGTAAGAGTGGTTATTTGAAAATTTGCAAAACTTAAACACTTCATTAGCTACAATAAATTAAGTGTAAAAATAGTTATGATATAAAAGGAACTTATGTGAATAAGATAAATTTTTTTTAGATTCTTTATCTTTTTGTTTTTATTATTATTATTTTATATTAATTTAATTATTACTACAAATAAATAAAAAAAATTAATTTGTCAACATCTCTAAAGAAAAAAGTGATTTTATTCCTGGAATTAACACATTGTTGGTATTACAGTATCGAGGGTTTGAAATGCTAGTTAGGTATGTTATATACCGTCGGAGATGTTAATTTGTCTTGTTTCTCAGCATAAGTTTTTTTTTTAAGTTTTTAGAAACACTTACGCACAAATAGGAAACAATTCAAAATAGTGCATATGCTAAAAATTTAAAAATCCTTGTCTTAACTTAGAAATTATTTTTTTTTATACATAACCCACTCGCGGCCCAAAAAGCGACCAGAACTATCTTAAGGTGTTATGATACTTGCTATTTTTTGTATTGGATTTTTTTAGGATTGACTGAATGAAACAACAAATGCGAGAAAGAACAATAAATACAATACAATATAAAATGTAAAGAAAACAAACAATATTGCCCACGTTTTGTTCCCACAAAAACCGTAAAAAAAGCTATAAATCGCAAAAAAAAGTTAAAACCCGCTACTTTCGATCAAAAACTAAAAAAGTTAGCAGCAGTGCTAACATTTAATCTGGAAATGTCAATTTTAAGTTACAAATTTTTATATTTTTTTTGACAGTCTAAGATTATTTATCGATAACACACGTATATTTTTTGACATTTCAAGATTTTTTATGGTATAATCAAACTCTTTACACTTAGTCAGTTTTCCTATGCAAATATATTTGCACTGTTCTCCAATATAGAAAAAATACAAAAAATAGCAAGTATCATAACACCTTTAATAGAAAAGACCTAAACTTTCTTAAAAAAATTAAAAAACACACAAAAAAAAATTTTTTTTCGAAAGATTGAAGAAATAGCTATCTAATTTTTTTGTGACAAATTTTGCTAACACCAATAGATAACAATTTACATGGATGAGAAAGAACACCTGTTTGGCCAAAATGTCAAATTTTGACCCCCTCTAACTCAGAAACTTATTGACCAATCTTGTTGAAAATGTGTCTAAACTACTATCCAATTGGACTCACATTGCTGCAATTTTCATCCAAATCGGAAGACATCGATTTTAAAAGTTGGGTCACTTGACATGAAATGCCCCATATGTATGATGATTTTACTGCCATATTCATAAAAAATACAATAATTTTGGTTTAAAATGTTTCTAAAACAAATATTTTCATTTAAATTTTTCTTAAAACATATTTAAAATTTAAAAAGTTTATCAATACTGTTTTGATGAAAAACCTTTGCGTACGGTAATTTTTTCTTAAAAGTGGTAATTTTTAGAGGACCGTACAATAATGATAGTGAACATTACCGGCCGTAACTTAACGTTGAATTCTATTATCAACAGATTTGTCCGCACCAGAACAGAACAGAACGGAAAAGGAAAAACAACCACACATACAGACTTTAGATTGAACAGAAACAAAATAGCTGATTCGTAAGAGAACGGAAGTACAAGCTAATTCTGCTTTTAGAATAGAAATTTGAATTTGTAAAATATTTAATAAAAAAACATTCTAAAAAACCATTTTAAAAGCAAAAAACGTTGTAAAATGGAAACTATTTGAGATATTTTAAATATATTAGATAAAAAGGCGATAACCGATATATTTTTGAGGAAAATATATATTTTTATTAATGTCTAATTAAAGTAGGAAGTCCTTTCATTTGAATAAATTAAATTGAAAATACATATTATCTATTATGCCAAATTTTAGAATACGTAAGAATAACAGTAATGTTTTAGAAAAATAGAATATATGTGTTCGTTCGTAAAAGAACGAACGAAAACTGATTTAGGTTGTCATAAAATTAAACGCAGTTTCAGTGAATGACAAACAGAGCTTTATTTTTTCTACATAAATGCCAAAAGAAGCCGAAAGAAGCATTCGTTAATAAAAAAAAAAAATTAAGAGGATATTTTACTGAAAGAACCCTAAATAATTAACAATATTAATAAAGGTTTATGTTCATCATTCTATATACATACATACATATATAAAACTGTAATGTTACTGACTGGCTGATTCATCATCGCACAGCCTAAACGCCTGAAGCTAAAAACTTGAAATATTGACCGAAGGTTGGACTCTCCCCAAATCGAGCAACTAAGACGGGATTTTTGGAAATTCGAAAGTTTAGGGGGTAAAAAGGGTAACTTCGGTAACCTTATATCTCCAAAACTTAAAGAGATACAAAAGAAATGTAATACTTATCTTTGTTCTTTAGAGAAATAAGCGGACAGGTGTCTGGTACATTTTCAAATTCGCCACTTTTAGGAAGTTAAAGAGTAAAACGTGTATTTTGGTATTTGTTTGTCAAGCCAAAAACATAGAAATAAAGTCTATATCATTTTCGAAACTTATCTAAAAAATACAAATACAATATTGTCACTTTTAGAACGTTTAAGAGGTGAAAATCGTAATTTTTGGTACTTTTTTAAATAATAACTTTTCCATTCATTGACATATAAGTACTTAATTATGGGCTCCCACTACTATATTGAAATTTTTGATACTACAATGGGGAGAAAAAAGTGTCAAAAAGGATAAATACGGGAAATTAGCTTTGTGTTCTACGTGTCGTACTTTTTGAAGTTGTTATAATATTGAAGTTAGAGACACAAAATTAAGCTGATAGGTCCTAAGTGATTATCAACCCATAAGTTGAAAAATCTTAGAACTAGAACCATAACCTATGGCATAAAAATATGTCCATGAAAGAAAAGGACCTGCTTACAAAGTAGCGTGTTAAATGCAAGCATTTAAACAAGTTAAAACCTAGAAACATAAACTTTAAAACCACTCTTACAGATTCTCATTCACTTGGGAACTTGGATGTTTAATTTTATGTTTATAGGTCCAATTTTAACGGAAATTCAAAAAGTAACAGGTAAAGAACAAAAAGTACCAAAAAGCCCCTCTAACAAATTCTCATTCACTCAGGGCATTGCATTTTTAATTTTATGTTTGTAGATCTAATATTAACGAAAATAAAAAAGGTACCAGTTAAAAAACGAAAAAGTACCAAGAATATCCCTCTTATAGGTTCTTGTCCACTCAGGACATTTAATGTTGAATTTTATGATTTTAGGTCAAATACTAACGGAACTTCAAATAGTACCAGTTAAAGACCAAAAGGTACCAAGAAGCCCCTCTTACAGA
The DNA here is from genome assembly GCA_943735925.1 of Pollenia amentaria. Taxonomy (NCBI): domain Eukaryota; kingdom Metazoa; phylum Arthropoda; class Insecta; order Diptera; family Polleniidae; genus Pollenia; species Pollenia amentaria. Next base: position 75,428,285 of record OX031007.1, read on the forward strand.
TTTTGATTTATTCAGAAGCATGCATGTTTATTTTATGTTTGTAGATCTAATATTAACGAAAATTAAAAAAAGTACCAGTTAAATAACGAAAAAGTACCAAAAAGATCCCTCTAACAAATTCTTATTTACTCAGGACTGTTTTAATAGCAAAAATGTATGGACGGGCGGTATGGTTATATTGATTTGAAAATTGGTTCTAAGTAAAGGTGCCCGTAGACGACATGTTTTTTACATTTGACTTGTCAAATTTCCCACTGTAAAATACATACATGTCGTGTGTTACCTTTAAAACATTGCATTTGTAAAAGTCAGACGCAAAGTCATCTGACAAAATTTCAATTAGAGCTTGCTCTATTTTCTTCTGACAAGCCATCTGACATCAGTTGTGTCAGAAATCTATGCCGAGAAAAAACGGCAGCGGCGGTGCACTACTGACGGAATCATTAGCCGGCTGAAGTTAATATTTTAAATACCGATTTATGTATGATAATTTCACCATTGAATATTAATTATGTTCATATTTATTTCTTCGAGTTTAGAGACAAAAATGTTAAGATGGCCGAACTCTTTTACGGCGCAAATTAAATTTTTTGTGGCGCCAGCACGATATTTTGAAACCGAGAACTTCTTTGGTTTCTGCAATAACTATGCGAAAATACAGAGACAATGTCAGAAGCAAATTACATGTACCTACGTGCGTGACCAAATATTATAAACCTTATGTAAAACAGCAATTTTGACAGACATTCACAATTACATGTGACTTGAAAACTCGACAAGTCAGATGTAAAAAACTTGTCGTCTACGGGCACCTTTAGTTGATTCTATATACTAAAACTATTTTTGACTATTTAACCAATTGGATTGATTAAATTAAAATTTTTTTTAATTTTCTTTAAAATCAATCCATGTTGAAAACAATTAATTTTATTTGTTTCATTGTTTTTTTTTTTTTTTTTTTTTTTTTTTTTTTTGTTTTATTTCCAACACAAAACGGTAAGTCATTATGGTGGTCATGTAATGTGAATGGATACTCTAAATCTTTTTTCATTTGTACTTGGAAGTTGTTAAAAGAAAAAAATATTTATTTAACAAAAAAATTTTATCAAATAAATTGTTTGTGAACTAAAATTTGCATTTGTAAATAAAGCATCATAAAATCGGTTCAATTTAAAAAATAAAAACTCTAATCCATGGCCCAATTAGTAGGTCTGCGCGAAACTACAACAATGTAACAATAGAAAAAACAACACGCATTTTGTTAGTGTAAGTTATGTTAAAGATGTCAAAACCCAATACATTTGTTTGTGTAATAAATTGACAAGATGTCAAAACCAATTGCTACAAAAACAATTGCACGATAAAAATACAACTCTACAAAAAATCAGCAGGCGATTCGAGCAGACCTACTAATTGGGCCATGCTCTAATCTTTACGTTTTCTTTTTGTCACCCTGACTTTAGCAGGTGCAAAATTCTTTTGAAAAACAAGATTCATATTTTTATCGGTGCTTTTATATTTAAGATGACAAACATCTGAAACAAAATATTTAAGTTTTAACTTTAATGAACCTGAAATATGAACCTACTTTTTATTGTTGTTTTGAGAAACCACTTTGCGGAGCTAGGCTTAGAGCTGGTCCCATTCCAGCTGTACAATGTGACTAAGAGATCCGAAAAAACTTTTCGAATTGCAGTTCTAAAAACTTGTGCGGGTCCTTCAGCACCGGTTTTTGCAATATATTCTTTCCGAAAAATGTTAGTAAGTAAGTTAGTTAGTTTTTTTCATTTTCTATACTCACAAATTGTTTGAATTTGTACTTAAGCATCTGTACTAAAGCATCAAGGGTACTTAGATGGGTTATCTCATTGAAAGGAAGTTGGGTGTCAATGAGTTCGTCCACAATGTTGTCAGCATGGTGTTTTCGACCCTCCAGCTTAAAGGCAATAACTTCTGTTGATTTAAAAAAATGCCGCTTATTGCCTTCCTTCAACTAGATGAGTTTTTTTTAAATCTAAAACTTCAGTTATTAATGAAGCTTTTTCATTTCGCAATTCCATTATTAAAGTTACGATGCTATCGGATTGGGGGACGTAGACATTCTGCACTGAAAATAAGCTATTCTTTGTAAAGTTGAAAAATAAAATTGATCAACGTTTTACTAACATGTTGCAACATTGTTTGATGGTGTATGTTGGAAGTTATCTGAGACAAAAACAATATTTTGCGACATAGTTGATTTGTGATGTAAAGAAGAATCTGTTGTCGGAAGAATTACGCAAACATATAATTTTTTTATTGATATCGTTAATGGTGAATTAAATTGTTTTATTTAAGGCGATGTCAACCAGCATATATATGTTACTATTTTTTGATTTGATTGAATGCAAAAAAGAGCCGTCAGGTTATTTATTTCTTTGCCAACAAAATATAAAATATTTTCCTCTGTATCAATTTCTTCAACTTCAACAATTTTATTCTGAACTACCATTTAACCCGCTACTTCGTTAGCGTCTCCTTTTCTTTCGTAGACTTATTTTAACGCCAAAGCTTATGATTCTAGGGTTTAACACGCTACTTTGTAATAGGTACGATTTTTAACTCTTAAACGTTCGAATTTCGAAAATGTACCAAATTTTTATTTGTATTTTTTAGATATGTTACGAATGTGATATTTTTTTATTTTAATGTTTATTGGCTTAAAAATTAGATGGCGTGGCAAAAAAGTTTTAAAATACAGGTTTTACCCGTTTAATCCACAAAAGGTTCAAATTTCAAAAAAGTATCAGACACCTAACCGCTTATTTTTTTAATGAACATGAGGTTAAGGAAAATTACCCGTTTTTACATTTTTTACCCTGTTACCATGACAATTTCCCATCCTAGGGAATAGATTTCGTGAGAGACCAACCTCCCGGGCAAATTTCAACATTTTAGGTTCAGGCATTTAGGACTTGCGATGATGAATCAGTCAGTAACTTTTATATTATATATAGGTAGATAAAGAAAAATATTAAAAAAAAAATAACAGAATTAGGTACGATTTTCACCCCTTTAACGTTCGAATTTCGAAACGCATCCAACTTGTATTTGTATTTTTTAGATAATTTACGAATGTGATATATTTTTTATTTTAATGGTTATTGGTTTAAAAGATAGATGGCATATCAAAATGTTTTAAAATACAGTTTTTACCAGGCCGAATTTCAAAAAAGTACCAGCCACCTGTCCAACAATAATAAGTACTACATTTTTTTGGTGTCTTTTTTAGCAGCATATGAGATTAGCGGGATCGATTTGGCGAGAGCTCAGACTCCGGTCCAAATGTGAACTTTTTAGCTTCTGGAGTGTAGAAAAAGTGGAGTAGTACAATGAAGCAACAGCGTCGAAGCGGGTGGTAAAATCGTAAAACTTCTCACTTTCCAAACGCTGTGGAAGAAATATTGTCCCTACATCGTCACTATGAAGCCGGCATACGATTTGTGCGAATTGTGTCGAAATCTTGCAAAAAATGCTGTTAATACAGTAAACGTTACTGAAGTTGAAAAAGAAGCAGCATTGAAGGTGTATTCTGATCATTTGCAATTTGCCAGCACTCAGCGAGAGTACTATAACGACTTGAGAACATTAGTCAAGCCTGATCCAAATGCCATGTATCCAGGTCTTCCAGAGGAGGATTATCTAGTAATATCTATGGATTATGCTCAAAATGTTAGCTTTCCGTCGGGTCCACATCAAATAGGAACTGCATACTTTAAATCAATTCGCAAAACAGCAATTTTTGGAATTGCAAACGAACGTCAAAATGTTCAACTCATCTTCTGTATTGACGAAAGCGATTCCATTGGAAAAGGTCCGAATTCAGTAATATCAATGCTTGATTACTACCTACGAGAAATGCATTCAACTAAAAAATTAGTGATATTTGCTGATAACTGTGTTTCACAAAATAAAAACAATGCGATTATACGATATTCACAACACCTTGTCGATACTTCCAGATGTGAGTCAGTTGAATTGAACTTTTTGTTAAGCGGATACACAAAGTTTTTACTTGATGGTTTATTCGGAGTTTTCAAATCAAAATATGCCCAAACTAATGTCGAATGCTTCATGGATGTAGTTGATTGTGTTAGAAAATCATCTCGTAATGGATTTAATGTTCCTGTACCTATTCGACTTCCAAACTCAAGTGAGCCTGTTGTTGAGTGGAGAAAATGAGACGAATACTTCTCCACTAAATATGAAACTTTAATTGGAATATCGAAGTATCATCACTTTGTATTTATTGCTCAGTCACCAGTGCAATGTAAACTGTTTGCGAATTCAGCCATCATAAATGAAAACATACATCTGAGTAGCAATATCAGTTTAGATGACAAACTAATTATAATTCCGTCACCAGGGTTATCGATGAAGCGTCAATGGTACCTGTATAAAGAGATCCGGGGTTTATATTTTGAAAATTTAAAAAAAGATTCGGTTGCTCCTCTTCCTTTGGTCTCTGGAAATGGAAACGAAGAGGAAGATTTGGTGGAAGTGGACAATCCTCAAGAAGTGGAGGCAGCAGACGTTAAGAAGAAATCGAAAAAAAGGACCGGTACCCTCAAGTTCTAAGGAACTAATTCGCAAGAACGGTCGATTAAAGTGATTTTTCATAAAACGCGCAAATCTCTGGGAGGGAACACTTTTGGGGCATGGGATCGGTCTCATTCGATGCTCAGATGTTGTCTACATCAAAAAAAAAAAAGTGAAATATGATTTTTTTTTTTACCCTTAGGTCCCTTTCTCTATGCGCTGTCACATATTTTGATATATTTTATTTATTGCCAATCCCTATTGGTAGGAAACAGGGTCCTAATGATTTATAAAATTGGCTTTCTGATATCGCAAATCTAGGTGGGAAGTATAAAGATGAAATTACTTGGTTTTGATTACGCTCTTCAACTTAAATATTCGTTTCTTGCAGTAACTGCACAACCTCTATGTCAGTTGTCCTTGATATCATATAGTATTTGTCAGTGTTGCCAATGATATTCGGAAATTACAAACGACTGTGTCCCAAATTACACATTTGAAGAAAAATTACACATGAATTTTTGTTTTCATTTAGTTTTAAATAAAAAGCAACTAAATTGGATATCAAATCTAAATATTTTACGAATTTTTTTTTTTTGGGAATTTATTGTTAAGGAATACAATTTAAACTTAATTTATTTTTTATTAATACGGTAGAAATTTGAAAAAAAAAAACAAATAATATTTTTTACGTTATAAAAGCAATAATAAAATAAAATAAATTATTTTAATTTCATTGGTATCGAAAAGAGTGCTTATGAGCCCGAAGTGCTCCTTAGGATAAATTTGGTATAAGCAAAGGTAAAGAAATTATTTACTACTCTTTTAAATTTTCGAAAAAATGTGCAAGTTTTTAATAATGACAAAGGTCAGATAATTTGGGAATGTATTAGTAATTTTGTTTTTTACTGTACAAATACAGAAAAAAAATTTAAAATTTGATATCCTTAAGCTATGGTTATAACACAATTTACAGCGTTTTTGTTATTTAATAACTTTTCATCTAAAAAATGTATACATATTTCATAAAATTAAAAAATAATTTTTCAATGGAAAATTAATAACAAAAACTTCTGATATATTAAAGTATTAGTATGACTACTCTCTACTTTAAATTATTATTTAAATATATGAGAATATTTTATAAAATATATATACATATAGTGCTTACTAAATCAAGTAACAAAAATTAATCAAATAGACTAGAAATTAGTGGGTTACTAGATTGCCCATATAACTACGTATGTATAACGTTCTGTTATGATGCGCATTCTACAATACAATTATAGTTTTCATTTGATCAGTAGCCCGTTTCTGTATTTCTCGCATCGTAAAATTTCCCGCATGAAACAAGTGAATTATAACAAAAACAGTGCAATATGAAACAAAAAATGGTTTTTCTCACATAAGTGTTTCTGTATATTTACTTTGGGAGAATTATCTGTCATTTAAATAATTTTCCAGCATTTATTGGAAGGATGTGAGAAAAAGTGTTTCTGTATTAATATTTTGCTAAAAGTTTCTCACAAGAACTGTCAAAGTAAGTTACATTTAAAATTGATGCGAGAAAAATAAAATTTAAAAAAATGGAGCACAAATTATGTATCTATGTACGCAAGTATGTGTATTATTTTTTTTTATTTGAAGGGAAAGAATTTTAATGATGAAAATAAATAAAACACAATTGTTAAATTTTGTTATTTTAATTTTTTTAAGCCCTTCATTGTTTTCGTTTTATGCAGGGCTGCCAGATAAATTTTTGAAAAATCGTTAATTTCCTAAGAAAGAATAAAAAAAAATCGGCTAATTTGTTTAAAAAAATCGGGCAATTTAAAATTAATTTTTACAAATTTTGTTCGATTTTTATTAAAACATAATCAAAAAAATTGGTAAAGTTCATGGGTAAAATACATATTTTATACATATATACATACATACTTAAACTTGAGGTCTATTTAAATAAAATTATTTATTTTATTTTTCTCTTTAATCCGATAACAATTTAAAATTTCAGACTGTTTTTTTCCTGAAAATATCACTTAAAGGCGTAACAAAATATCATATTGAACTTGCCAAAAAAAAGGCAAAAATTTCCTATAGTGCATTGATTAAAAATGGTGTAATAGTTTAATGTATTGATCACATAAACAAATGTATTAAATAATCTAAGGAAATAAAAATTTAACAGTTTTCCTTCGAAGTTTTGATTTTGCCCATCAATTTTTAAGCTGCCATGTTTTTAAAGATATCGTTTTTCTGTGGTGCAGAATATATAATCATACTAAACTAATTAAAATTATTTTATTTCGAAGACTGAATAATATCTTCAGCAGAAAAAATCAGCAAATCGGCACTTTGCCAATTTTGGAACAAAAAATCGTCAAAATGACGATAAATCGACAAATCGGGCAGCCCTATTTTTATTATATCTATTTCTTTCGTTGACGTTTCGCTTGCATTTGACACTTAATTACTGGAAGTATTCCAGTTAAAACAGAATCTGTGTTGTCTGTTCTCGCAATCAAATACAGAAACACTTTTCTCACAAATCGAGAAACGATGGAATTTTTTGTTTCACATTTAATGTGAGAAATTTTGCAATGCGAGATATACAGAAACGAGCTACAGGGTGGCATTTTAACAGAAGCATGTTCATGCGTGATAGTGTGACTACAAACCAGTGATGGAAAACTTAAAAATTGAGATGGTACTGACCACCAACCAAAAGAGTACTTTTTCAATATTTGGGTACTTTTTTTAAACATATTTTTTATTGCATACATATGTATTTGCTTATGATTTAATATCAGGTACACACGTTTGGATGTCTAAGACTGTTATTCAATTTGTTTATTTTACTTAATGAGATTATTACTAATATTATAATTGTAACAACAAAAATCATTTGATATTAATATATCTTTAGTTTTAATTAAATTTGAAAGAGTTTGTACTTGCAAACGATTTCTTTTTTTTCGTTTTTATAGCATCTTGCACTGAAAACGTGCGCTCAACTGCTGCTGATAAATGGGGTATTGACAAAATTCCAATAGCAATTCGTGAATTATCAGGAAACATAAGTTCGTCCATTTCGTTCTTAATTTGGCTTAACATGAACGAAAAAAAAGAACAATAAATATTGTGTAGGCAATGTTGTCAATGTTAAAAAAATAGAAACGCCAAATTTCTCAACAAAGAAGCATAACAACAAAAGAGTACGAAAACTGACGTGAGGGTACCGTGGTATTTTTGAAATGAATAAGTACTGAAAAAGTACCATAGTACTGAATTTTCCATCACTGCTACAAACTGTAATGTTGCATTAGATTTTTTGACAGTCGCAACCAAACTCATTAGATTTCTATCTCACAAAGTATTATGGAATACTTAACCTTGTGTAATAGTTTAAACTAGCCTTAATCAAATAGCTATAATGCCTATTTAGATAAAGTCAAAAATTACCAGAAATCTTGTTATTAATTTGTTTACTCTAAGCGACGAGCAGCTGAATATTATAATTACAGAAAAACACCCTTTGCACACGCAAAGCAAATAAATGGGCCTAGATTTTTTTAAATAACATGGCATCGACTTCAGATTGCCACTACCTTGCCCTTATGGGTAAGAAAAAACTTAATTTGGAAGCTTCAGACGACTATAATGACTACTTCTTCGATCATCGCAAGGAGTAACACCAGTTGCATCAGATTTATAATTGGGTGGGGGATGTAAATATGTGGTGGCCGTTTCCTACTTTGGAACGTTTAAGCTACAGTTTTTGTGACATATTACTTGGCAAAATTTCGGCAACTTTGTGTTGCGGGTGCAAATGGGGTTTTTCTGTAATTTTAATATATTTAAGTGTGGAGAAGCATATATTTCCCGAAAACCCTGAAACTTTTCTCCCAAAAATGGAAGAGTAATGCCCAAAATAAATTTTTTTTTAAACATACCCATTTTCGGGAACAATAGATCTTCCCGAGTCCAAGTTTTATAATCAAAGTAAATGGTTTTTATACCATTCACCGAAGGTAAAAGGTATATATAACTTTGTCATTCCGTTTGTAATTTCTACAATATTGATCTAAGACCATATAAAGTATATATATTCTGGCTTCTTATGAGAAGGGAAGTTCAAATCCTGTTGTACGTCTGCCCGTCTGTTGAAATGGGTTTTTCGAAGACCCCAGATATGATGAAGGCTAGGTTGTTATACATTTATGTCACATATAGTCCAGAATTGTTTGCTATTGAAATTCAGGAAGATCGGTCCATAAATGGCTAAGATATGAGCAAAAAACCACGACTAACTCTAATTTTTTCCATAAATCCCATGTTGTTTTTGTTTATTAAATTCTTTTTTCTGCATATCTCGAGAGCTGCAAGAGTTACGGCTTTCAAATTTAGTACAAACATGTTGCTTGCCAATACACAAACTCTCGGCGGGATTGGAGAAGTGGGTGTGGCACTTCCCATACAAAGACGTTATACATTTCTGTATATCTGGAGAACGAAACGAGCTAAAGTTCCCAAATTAGGTACAAGCATATCGGTAATCAATACACAGTATCCCACAAAATATGGGCGCGATTGGAAAAGTGGGCGGGGTACCTCCCGTACAAAGACATTATTGAAAATACTCAAAATTTTAAATTTAAGGGCTCTAGTATGACATATGAACACGTTTTATATACCAAAATATCAGACATTTTTAGCAGCACATATTTCCCGAAAACCCTGAAACTTTTCTTCCAAAAATGGAAGAGTAATGCCCAAAATAAACATTTTAAACATACCCATTTTCGGGAACAATAGATCTTCCCGAGTCCAAGTTTTATAATCTTAGTAAAGGGTTTTTTCTTCCTAAAGACGTGGGTATATAAATCTGCCAAATCGGTTAAGAAATGGTTAAGTTATTAGCAAAATACTCCAAAAATGGGCTAAAAAGCATCAAAATTTTTATAAAAACTAAATTTTTAGAGCTGTTACATGAACTATGGATACGTTTTATATATAAAAAGGTCGGAAATTTTTAGTAGAACATATTTGCTGAAAAACTCAAAAAATCGGTTCAGATACAAAAAAGTTATTACCAAAATATAATTTTTTTTAAGAAAAATACCTATTTTCGGGAACTGTAAATCTTTCCGAGTCCAAGTTTTATTACCAACGTAAATGGTAAATTTCTTCCTAAACACGTAGGTGTATAAATCTATCAAATCGATTGGAAAATGCCCGAGTTATGACCAAATAACTGAAATACCAATATATACTTTTTTTTATATAATTAAGTTGTTTTATTTGCATTCAAATGTATATTGTTTTCGTTATGAAGATCGTTACTGGAGAAAAGGCAGGGTAAATTAAGCATCGTTTTAATGAATGATCACCGTATGTATAAATTTTGTACAATTTATTCAAGTGAAACAATTTTCTAAAAAAAATAGTAATTATAAAAACCGGGAAAGTTAAACAAATTTGAAAAAACAAAGCTAGCCATCATCCAGACTTGGAACACTGAATTGCAAATTACATGAAAATATGAACCCCTTCCCATTCTTCTCATCACTCACACCAATAAACTCAAGAATTGCTGCAACGAAAATTGCAGGTCTGGACAGGGACTTACAGATATTTTTGCCAAAGTTTTCACACTTTTCACAATCTTAAAGTTACCCACAGAAGGAAAACATTTGTTTAAACATGGGCATGTTTCACTAAATGTTGCTACGTGTGGTTATGTTTCCGGTTGAAATTCTTGTTACCTTTTTGGTTTCTCAAATAACAAAATTTTTTGTGATTTTATGTTTCCAAACACAATGTTTCATCGTGTGTGGCGATTTTGACTGTTTTTTTCGTTCTCATTTTGTTGAGAGCAGTTGTTGAGTGAGGTTCTTGTGCAACTCTCGGAAAAAAAAATGTAGACAGAAATCGGAAAATGGCAACAACTGCAAAGTATTGGAAAACAATTATAATTGAATATAAAATTTTTCAAAATTTATGGGACATAAAAACTGATAGGTATAAAAACAAAATAAATAGTTAGAGGTAACATTCTCTTGTTGATTAAGTGCGACCTATTTTTTCATTAAAACATATTATGTATTATGTATTAATTAAAAAATAGACTGTGTGATCATTTTATTAGTTATTTCAATAGATTAAGAAGATCTTATAAAATAATCTTTTAGACAAATAAGTGATTATTTTCATTAGTTTTGATAAAACTTGACTGGGAAAAAATTCTTTTATTTATCGTAGATGTTGGAGAAATCAAAGACAACCCATAATACAGAATATCTTATTTCTCAGTAATTTTCCTGGATTTCTCCGAACGTATAAAATCTTTCGTTATGCCATTAGAGTCCTGTTTAAATTTGATAATATTTTTAACACTATTTTCTGTTAATTCTGTTAAAGGATTGATATAAGAAGAAACAAATAACTAAACACATACTGTTCACCTCAGTGAACAATTAAACAATCCCAGCCCAGATGTCAATCGCCACCTACATCTCAACTCATCAACTGTCTTTTAAGCCCTTATGACACTTCATTTTTTATTCATTGAATTGATATAGAATTGATGGAAAGAAACAGTAAATGTTGGAAAGAGCAAACTATAAAAAATGTAAACAGAAATTTTTTTTTAGTTTCTCTTTCGTTTTGATTTTATTCATTTTATTAAATGTTGTCAACTTTTTGTTTATAGTAAACATAAAAACAAAACAAACAAAAAGCGGTTAATCGCTGAATTTCCACATTAACCGCTGATTCAGCAACACTTTTAATATTTCAAGCTTGAAATGTCAATTTTAAGTTGAACAATTTTACATTGTTTTTGACATAACTTAATTTTTTATCGATAACTTTAGTAAAATTTTTGACAGTTTGCTATTTATATTAATACAGCTGAACTCTTTGCACTTGGTAAATTTATTTAAATTATATTTGCACTGTTCACCAAAACTAGAACAATGCATTAAAAATGTAGTGTCATAAGGCCTTTATACTTGTTTTGCTAATTATCATTGGCCTATCACACACTGGAACAATTTTTAAGCGCTTAATTTTTGTTCCATTAATCACACACTGTAGTAAAATTATCTGGCATAAAATGTGTACGTGTACACAACTTTGTATGTATTAGTGTTGTAACGACTTTATTTTGGGGTATGCTCAGCCTTTGTCCAGGTTCGTTACAAGAAAATATGGCACGTGTTGATTTTATTTATTTTAACAACAAATTCAATAAGTTTATTAGTATTATTACTATTATAATTTACAAGTCATGAAAATAATTATGTATAATTGGTTGCGTTGTGTTTCCGCTTATACTGCCTCAGCACTCCATCCGTGTTATGTCCTTTCTCGTCTTGTTGCTGTAGTAACTTGGCTGCTTAAGCTGGTATCAATCTAAGCGTATGGAAACTTCGTTGTGCCGCTTGTTACGGAGGATTTGGGGAAAACTCTTCTGTGGTTTTCACTACGGGATATTTCGGATTGTTCTAAAATCTCACTTTCGTGAAATGCTCTACTGGCTATTTTGCTTGGTGTTAGAAAAAACACGCTAGGGAAATTTTCTACTGGGTATTTGTTGGTTACTAGGATTTCATTCTGTGTTGGGAAGCTACGCGGTGAAATTGTCTACTGGGTTGTGTTTACTAGACTTTCACTCTGTGTTAGAAAACCACGCGGTGAAATTGTCTACTGGGTTGTTTTACTAGAATCTCACTCTGTGTTAGAAAACCACCCAGTGAAATTGTCTACTGTGTTGCTTTACTAGAATTTCACTCTGTGTTAGAAAACCACGCGGTGAAATTGTCTACTGGCTTGTTTTACTAGAATCTCACTCTGTGTTAGAAAACCACGTATTCTATATGTTTTCCCACCGAAAAGTTTTAGAAAATTTAACCTTCCCTTACGATTTGGATCTTGTATAAGATCTATGACATATGTCCATAGCTCCGTCGGTAATGGCTCCCCGGTGTGATTGCCTATGTGACTTCCAAGCTCCAGACCTTGAGACACGTGCCCTACACTGAGTGTCTCAATGGTGACTGCTGTTGGGGATTCAGTCGGGGCTGACGGAATTTCTCCTAAATCGCTCCACGTCGTGTCGGTATTGATCGAGATGATGTCGTCTCCATACCATTCTCCCACTGCCTGTTCCAGTTCCGTCGTAAGGTCCTCTGGGTGTACGTGAGAGACTGGTTGCGAGCAGTTGGTAGGGAAAAGTTTATTTTCGTTGTCCTGGGTGAGGTCGATTACCGGTATCGAGGCTACTTCTTTCTTCTCCTCTTGTCGCGGGTTGGCTGTTTCGTGGGCTCCTTCTGTTTCACTGTCACTGAGGGCCAGGTCTTTTTCCAGCACGCTTCTTTGTTCGGCGGATAGCTGCCATTCGGTGCCTTCTGTCTTTGTTGTTGCGCGAGTGGACATACGTGTCAGTCTCACCCTGGGGTCGGTAATGAATATGGCTCGCCGTTTTTTGGTTTCTAGGGCCGTATAGCGCTCTCTTACTTGAAGGCGGGTTCTCTCGAACTTTTCATCTTTGGACAATTTGGTGGGTTTTTTATTCATGGTACCTGTAAGGGGTTTAGTAAGGAGACTTGGGTTAGGTGATTCTAGGTGTAAGGGAAATTTGTTAGTAGGACAACACAGGTATTTTACTACGGACAGCACTCAACATAGAAGGGTTTAAGTTCCCCCAGGTGGGCAATTCTTTTCCGCCCCTGTTTGTCCGTTTTTTCTGCGATTACGGGGGAAATGAATCCTCTTATTTCGTATGGGCCGTCATATCTGGGAGCTAGTTTTGCGGCGAAGCCTTCCACTGCTTTTGACAAAGGGTGTTATTTTACTTGGAGTTGGTCCCCTTTCTTGGGTTTCCATTCTCGTCTTCTGAGATTATAATATCTGCGCTGGTCTTGAGCGGCTACTTCTAGATTTCGCTTTACAAGCTGGAAAATTTCCTTACGCAGTATGGCTCGTTCACTTGGTGCGATGCCTACTCCTCCTGTCCCAGAGGTAACTTCATCGTACAGCATATCTGGTAATCTTGGTTCTCGTCCTTGAACAATGTAACTGGGGCTATAGCCCGTTACCTCTGAAACGCTTGAGTTGACTGCCAGCATAATTTCTGGTAACTGGTCATCCCATGTCCTTTGGTTGTCTCCTGCGTATTGTGCAATCATCGTTTTCACTGTGCGGTTTGCTCGTTCCGTGGGGTTTTCCTGTGGTGTATAGGGTGCTGTTAGTTGGTGTTGTATGCCGTAATCTGATAAAAATTTGACAAATGACCTGCTCGTAAATTGTGTTCCGTTGTCAGACATTTTGGGGTTCCAAAGCGGCTTATTATTCTTTCTCTGAGCCCTTTCTGCGCTATATCAGTTGTAGCTTTTCTAGCTGGCATCAGTTCCGTCCATTTTGAAAATTTGTCGAAGAAAACTAACAACATTGTATTGTCGTGTTTTGATCGTGGTTGGGGTCCTACAAAATCTGCGCAAACAATGGCCCAATATTCTTTTGGAATTTGTGTTAACATCATTCCTGCTGGTTTTTGTTGGCTGGCCTTGTACCGTTGACATGAAACGCAGTTCCTGACGTATTTTGCTACTTGCCTGAATAGACCAGGCCAATAGTAGCGGTTGCAAGCTCGGGCGATGGTCTTCCGTATTCCCATGTGTCCTGCCCCTGGTTGATCGTGATTTTCCTGTAGAACTCGCTGCCGGAGGTCCTTTGGCACACATAGTTTCCAGGGTGTGCAGCCTTCGACCTCGTTCCGACTAGGAATATGCCGGTATAGATTACCGTTCTCGACAATATAATCGGAGAACTTTTCCGGATTTTCTTGAACATCCCTGATTTTCCGTTCTAGCCAGGCACATTTTTCATTTCCGGATTCTATAGTTGTGGTACACAGGGTGTCTAATGGCTCCCTTGATAAAGTGTTCGCTACCACATTACTCTTTCCCCGCCGGTATTCCACCTCAAAGGATATTGTTGCAGTTCCAGCGCCCATCGAGCTATCCTTCCTGTGGGGTTCTCTAGGCTATTTAGCCATTTTAGTGAGTGGTGATCTGTGATAACCCTAAAATGGTAACCTTCTAGGTACGGCCTCATTTTCCGTATTCCCCATACGATTGCCAGGTACTCTTTTTGAGTTGCGGAGTAGTTGCATTCTGCTTTGTTTAATTTCCGACTGGCATATGCAATCACTCGTTCTCCTCCGTCCATTTCCTGTGTAAGGACATCACCCAGGCTGAAATCACAAGCGTCAGTTTGTAGCGTGAATTGCTTGGAAAAGTCTGGGCAGGCAAGAATTGGTGCTTCTGTCAGATGTTCCTTTAGTTGTTCAAACGCTTCTTGCTGTTCTTGTCCCCACTTCCATCTTATGTTTTTTTTAACAGCCGTGTAATTGGTTCCACTTTTTTGGAAAAGTTTGGGACAAATCTGCGGTACCATGAGGCGACTCCTAATACCCTTCTTACGCCTTTCACGTCCTTAGGCGGGGCCATCTCCTTAATTGCCGCAATCTTATCCGGGTCCGTTTGAATACCCTCTTCTCCGATCATATGGCCCAGATACTTAATCTTCTTTTGCATGAACTCACATTTTTCCTTATTAATCTTTAGATTCGCCTCCCGTAGTCTTTGAAAAACTACTCTTAAATTACTTATGTGTTCGGCCAAGGTCTTTCCTGTGACAATAATATCGTCCAAGTAGGCAAATGGATAGGGTTCCATCTCAGGGCCTATGACCTGATCTAGTGCACGCTGGAATGTTGCTGGGGCTGAATGTAATGCGAATGGCATTACCTTCCATTGATAAAGCCCTCGGCCGGGTACCACGAACGCCGTATACATTTTGCTTCTTTTTTCCATTGGGATTTGCCAGTAACCATTCTTCAGGTCAATGGTGCTTAAGTACTTGGCCTCCCTTAAGGGCTCCAGAATTGAATTTATTCGGGGTAGCGGGTATGCATCTGAGATTGACCTGCTGTTTAGCTGACGAAAGTCGCAACAAAGCCTCCATTTACCATTTTTCTTAGGTGCAAGTACGATTGGCGAACTATAGGGGCTGTGTGATGGCTCAATGCATCCTGTTTCAATTAACTCGTCCACTAGTTCACTTATAATTTGTTGTTTTGCTGGATTTGTAGGCATGTATCTGTGTTTAAAAGGTACGTCATCTTTCATAGTGATACGGTGTTCGGCTATGTTAGATACCCCTTTTATTCCTTTAAACATTTCTAGTTCCTTTTCTAAAAACCTTGTTACTTGTTGCTCCTCCTCGTCTTCTGATAATCCCGTAAGTCGTACCCTTTGGACATCTGTCGTCATTTGGTCTTCGCCCAGCTGGATTTCCTCCGATCCGCATTTTAGTGTTGTGCCTATCGCCGTCAAGAAATAAATTCCCAAAATGATATTATCCAGTATTTTTGGCAGTATTAATAAATCCATTTGCAATCTTTTATTTCCACAAGTTATTGTCACCTTTACGCCCTCCTGTACTCTAGTTTATGATGCATCAGCTAATGAAACAATCACCTCGCTCAGAAATCGTTCCTTTCCCTTTGCGAGCCTCTCTGCGCATTGCCAACTAATAAAACTTCTAGATGCCCCAGTGTCGATCATCGCTTTCGCTTCCTGCCCATTTATATTGATTTTTAAAAACATGTGTCCTTCGTGAATATAAAAGGTGCTGAGTTTCGGGCCATACTGATTGTGTTTATCGCCACCGGCCTCATCTACCCTTACTGATGAGGCCCCTGAGAGTTTCCCGCCTGTCTTCTACAGCATTCTATGGTTTTCACGTTTGGTCGCCCACAGTCCCAACAGAATAATTTTTGCTCGTTTTGGCAATTCCTGTAGACATGCCCTTCTTGACCACATCGTCGGCATACAATACTGGGGTTGACTTGCCTTGCCCTATTTGTGTTTTCCGTGGTGTCTCTTGAAGTGCTTTGCTGGTGATTTCCTCCTGGATTTCTCCTCTGTGGCACTACCGGCTTAGGTTGATTTCGTGCCTGTTCTGACTGTACTTTTTCGTAGTCTCTGCCAGTCTTGATAATTCCTGCAGGGTATGGAAATCTTGCCGTTTTATATACAGCCTGTATCCAGTCGTGGTATTGCCGTATAGCCTCTCTAGTTTTTGTTCCTCACTTTATCAGGCTTGTCTCATCAGATCCTGTAGTTGTACCATATACGTTTTGACCGATTCACTCGGCTGCTGTTTCCTGGCCCGTATCGTGTCTTCTAATTTATTGAGGTAGCCTGACGGTAAGAAAAATGCCAGGAAGTCGTGTCTGAACTTATTCCACGAGGTCCAGCGCATATTGTTGTTGCGGTACCATGATAGGGCGAAGTCCCTGAGTAACTCTGGCATGGTACGGGGAAGTAAATTCAAGCGTATTTCATATACGTCTGCCAGTTCCTCCACCCGTTCGATACATGCGATGGGGTCCTTGCTGCCGTCAAACTTAAAAGACCACTTTCTAACTTGTTCAATAGCCTGCAGGTATTCTGCTCGCTCATCCTGCCGTTCGTTGTAAGGTGTCGGTACTTGCTCTTCATTTGGCTGGTTCCTGTACATGCCACCTGCGTTTTCGGTATCGCTTACCTGAATGTGGGGGATTGTGAACGCGACTCCCGTGCCGCTACTGTCGGTTATTGTTTCTGGTTTAGCTGGCGATGCTGCTTTCCCATGTTTCTGCTCCAATTCCTCGAGCCGTAGCAGTTCATCAGGTTGGTGTTCACCGCCTTTAATGAATTCAGAAAACCGTCTTCGAATTTCCTCCACTATGCCACTCGATTCCAATTCGAACTCTTCGGCATAGGCTACCAGCTCTTCTTTTTTCAAACTGTACACCCAGTTGATTTTGACCATCTTGCTTCTTTGTTACTTTCTGTGTTATTTTCCTGTTGAAGTCCCTGCTCGGGCGCCACTTGTAACGACTTTATTTTGGGGTTCGTTACAAGAAAATATGACACGTGTTGATTTTATTTATTTTAACAACAAATTCAATAAGTTTATTAGTATTATTACTATTATAATTTACAAGTTATGAAAATAATTATATATAATTGGTTGCGTTGTGTTTCCGCTTATACTGCCTCGGCACTCCTTCCGTGTTATGTCCTTTCTCGTCTTGTTGCTGTAATAACTTGGCTGCTTAAGCTGGTATAAATCTTAGCGTATGGAAACTTCGTTGTACCGCTTGTTACGGAGGATTTGGGGAAAACTCTTCTGTGGTTTTCACTACGGGATATTTCGGGTTGTTCTAAAATCTCACTTTCGTGAAATGCTCTACTGGCTATTTTGCTTGGTGTTAGAAAAAACACGCTAGGGAAATTTTCTACTGGGTATTTGTTGGTTACTAGGATTTCACTCTGTGTTGGGAAACTACGCGGTGAAATTGTCTACTGGGTTGTGTTTACTCGACTTTCACTCTGTGTTAGAAAACCACGCGGTGAAATTGTCTACTGGGTTGTTTTACTAGAATCTCACTCTGTGTTAGAAAACCACGCGGTGAAATTGTCTACTGTGTTGCTTTACTAGAATTTCACTCTGTGTTATAAAACCACGCGGTGAAATTGTCTACTGGGTTGTTTTACTAGAATTCACTAGGTGTTAGAAAACCACTCGGTGAAATTGTCTACTTGGTTTGTTTAACTAGAATTACTACTTCGCTTACCTGATGTGTTCTTGAGCTCGGCTCGATAACAAGTCCGCGTTCAACGTTTATGTTGCCCTTTTTATACTAAATTTGGACTAATATTTTATACTAACAATAATCCAAGGCGAATTCACTAGAAGGTGAGGTCAACTCCACAAAGACACTGTTTCTGTGGTCCATCTGTCAAAAATATTGCTAGTAAAAAAAATGTTTGTTTACATAAAAAAAACTAGTTCGTATACAAACTTTGACAAATCGACCACCGAAAAAAATAACCATATGCTGACTTGACCCCAACTTCTAGTCAATTCGCCTTGCAATAATGAGTACCTACAGTTGTTGTTGTTATGTCTCTTTACTTGTCCAATGTATATTTTGTTGCTTGTTGTTTATATTTAAAACTGCTTGCTTTGTTATTGTTAGTTGTGTGTGTTGTTAGTGTTTCTTGTTTACTTGTTTGTCGCAATTGCTGTGTAGTGTTGTTGGTTACTATTTTATAACTCACATTCCTGCCCGGGACAAAAGTTTCCGACCACGGGTAGTGATTACAGTGTAAGGCAACGTACAGTTGATTAAAAAAAATCTAAGGAGCCTAACAGGGTGTGACCGAGTTTTGTCCCACAAAACTTGTCGTCACAGTGTTTTTTATTCATTTGACGTTTGGCTTTAAGCATATACATACTACATATGAGCGCATATATTTAAAGTGTACGAAAATATGGAGAGAATGAATGATGAAACGCTTGCAATTATTTCATTTTTCAAATTCATTGTTTCACCATGACGGTCGACTAATGACTAAATACGCTCTGTTAAAAAAAAAATAGCAAACCTGTTTTTTTTTAAATGTGCATGTATTGGTTTTGTGCTGCTTGTGCGGGGTTAAAGCCGGTTGAAACTTTACGCCAACGAAAAACTATTCCCTTCACCGATACCAATACAACATTGTATTGTCGTGTTTTGATCGTGGTTGGGGTCCTACAAAATCTGCGCAAACAATGGCCCAATATTCTTTTGGAATTTGTGTTAACATCATTCCTGCTGGTTTTTGTTGGCTGGCCTTGTACCGTTGACATGAAACGCAGTTCCTGACGTATTTTGCTACTTGCCTGAATAGACCAGGCCAATAGTAGCGGTTGCAAGCTCGGGCGATGGTCTTCCGTATTCCCATGTGTCCTGCCCCTGGTTGATCGTGATTTTCCTGTAGAACTCGCTGCCGGAGGTCCTTTGGCACACATAGTTTCCAGGGTGTGCAGCCTTCGACCTCGTTCCGACTAGGAATATGCCGGTATAGATTACCGTTCTCGACAATATAATCGGAGAACTTTTCCGGATTTTCTTGAACATCCCTGATTTTCCGTTCTAGCCAGGCACATTTTTCATTTCCGGATTCTATAGTTGTGGTACACAGGGTGTCTAATGGCTCCCTTGATAAAGTGTTCGCTACCACATTACTCTTTCCCCGCCGGTATTCCACCTCAAAGGATATTGTTGCAGTTCCAGCGCCCATCGAGCTATCCTTCCTGTGGGGTTCTCTAGGCTATTTAGCCATTTTAGTGAGTGGTGATCTGTGATAACCCTAAAATGGTAACCTTCTAGGTACGGCCTCATTTTCCGTATTCCCCATACGATTGCCAGGTACTCTTTTTGAGTTGCGGAGTAGTTGCATTCTGCTTTGTTTAATTTCCGACTGGCATATGCAATCACTCGTTCTCCTCCGTCCATTTCCTGTGTAAGGACATCACCCAGGCTGAAATCACAAGCGTCAGTTTGTAGCGTGAATTGCTTGGAAAAGTCTGGGCAGGCAAGAATTGGTGCTTCTGTCAGATGTTCCTTTAGTTGTTCAAACGCTTCTTGCTGTTCTTGTCCCCACTTCCATCTTATGTTTTTTTTAACAGCCGTGTAATTGGTTCCACTTTTTTGGAAAAGTTTGGGACAAATCTGCGGTACCATGAGGCGACTCCTAATACCCTTCTTACGCCTTTCACGTCCTTAGGCGGGGCCATCTCCTTAATTGCCGCAATCTTATCCGGGTCCGTTTGAATACCCTCTTCTCCGATCATATGGCCCAGATACTTAATCTTCTTTTGCATGAACTCACATTTTTCCTTATTAATCTTTAGATTCGCCTCCCGTAGTCTTTGAAAAACTACTCTTAAATTACTTATGTGTTCGGCCAAGGTCTTTCCTGTGACAATAATATCGTCCAAGTAGGCAAATGGATAGGGTTCCATCTCAGGGCCTATGACCTGATCTAGTGCACGCTGGAATGTTGCTGGGGCTGAATGTAATGCGAATGGCATTACCTTCCATTGATAAAGCCCTCGGCCGGGTACCACGAACGCCGTATACATTTTGCTTCTTTTTTCCATTGGGATTTGCCAGTAACCATTCTTCAGGTCAATGGTGCTTAAGTACTTGGCCTCCCTTAAGGGCTCCAGAATTGAATTTATTCGGGGTAGCGGGTATGCATCTGAGATTGACCTGCTGTTTAGCTGACGAAAGTCGCAACAAAGCCTCCATTTACCATTTTTCTTAGGTGCAAGTACGATTGGCGAACTATAGGGGCTGTGTGATGGCTCAATGCATCCTGTTTCAATTAACTCGTCCACTAGTTCACTTATAATTTGTTGTTTTGCTGGATTTGTAGGCATGTATCTGTGTTTAAAAGGTACGTCATCTTTCATAGTGATACGGTGTTCGGCTATGTTAGATACCCCTTTTATTCCTTTAAACATTTCTAGTTCCTTTTCTAAAAACCTTGTTACTTGTTGCTCCTCCTCGTCTTCTGATAATCCCGTAAGTCGTACCCTTTGGACATCTGTCGTCATTTGGTCTTCGCCCAGCTGGATTTCCTCCGATCCGCATTTTAGTGTTGTGCCTATCGCCGTCAAGAAATAAATTCCCAAAATGATATTATCCAGTATTTTTGGCAGTATTAATAAATCCATTTGCAATCTTTTATTTCCACAAGTTATTGTCACCTTTACGCCCTCCTGTACTCTAGTTTATGATGCATCAGCTAATGAAACAATCACCTCGCTCAGAAATCGTTCCTTTCCCTTTGCGAGCCTCTCTGCGCATTGCCAACTAATAAAACTTCTAGATGCCCCAGTGTCGATCATCGCTTTCGCTTCCTGCCCATTTATATTGATTTTTAAAAACATGTGTCCTTCGTGAATATAAAAGGTGCTGAGTTTCGGGCCATACTGATTGTGTTTATCGCCACCGGCCTCATCTACCCTTACTGATGAGGCCCCTGAGAGTTTCCCGCCTGTCTTCTGCAGCATTCTATGGTTTTCACGTTTGGTCGCCCACAGTCCCAACAGAATAATTTTTGCTCGTTTTGGCAATTCCTGTAGACATGCCCTTCTTGACCACATCGTCGGCATACAATACTGGGGTTGACTTGCCTTGCCCTATTTGTGTTTTCCGTGGTGTCTCTTGAAGTGCTTTGCTGGTGATTTCCTCCTGGATTTCTCCTCTGTGGCACTACCGGCTTAGGTTGATTTCGTGCCTGTTCTGACTGTACTTTTTCGTAGTCTCTGCCAGTCTTGATAATTCCTGCAGGGTATGGAAATCTTGCCGTTTTATATACAGCCTGTATCCAGTCGTGGTATTGCCGTATAGCCTCTCTAGTTTTTGTTCCTCACTTTATCAGGCTTGTCTCATCAGATCCTGTAGTTGTACCATATACGTTTTGACCGATTCACTCGGCTGCTGTTTCCTGGCCCGTATCGTGTCTTCTAATTTATTGAGGTAGCCTGACGGTAAGAAAAATGCCAGGAAGTCGTGTCTGAACTTATTCCACGAGGTCCAGCGCATATTGTTGTTGCGGTACCATGATAGGGCGAAGTCCCTGAGTAACTCTGGCATGGTACGGGGAAGTAAATTCAAGCGTATTTCATATACGTCTGCCAGTTCCTCCACCCGTTCGATACATGCGATGGGGTCCTTGCTGCCGTCAAACTTAAAAGACCACTTTCTAACTTGTTCAATAGCCTGCAGGTATTCTGCTCGCTCATCCTGCCGTTCGTTGTAAGGTGTCGGTACTTGCTCTTCATTTGGCTGGTTCCTGTACATGCCACCTGCGTTTTCGGTATCGCTTACCTGAATGTGGGGGATTGTGAACGCGACTCCCGTGCCGCTACTGTCGGTTATTGTTTCTGGTTTAGCTGGCGATGCTGCTTTCCCATGTTTCTGCTCCAATTCCTCGAGCCGTAGCAGTTCATCAGGTTGGTGTTCACCGCCTTTAATGAATTCAGAAAACCGTCTTCGAATTTCCTCCACTATGCCACTCGATTCCAATTCGAACTCTTCGGCATAGGCTACCAGCTCTTCTTTTTTCAAACTGTACACCCAGTTGATTTTGACCATCTTGCTTCTTTGTTACTTTCTGTGTTATTTTCCTGTTGAAGTCCCTGCTCGGGCGCCACTTGTAACGACTTTATTTTGGGGTTCGTTACAAGAAAATATGACACGTGTTGATTTTATTTATTTTAACAACAAATTCAATAAGTTTATTAGTATTATTACTATTATAATTTACAAGTTATGAAAATAATTATATATAATTGGTTGCGTTGTGTTTCCGCTTATACTGCCTCGGCACTCCTTCCGTGTTATGTCCTTTCTCGTCTTGTTGCTGTAATAACTTGGCTGCTTAAGCTGGTATAAATCTTAGCGTATGGAAACTTCGTTGTACCGCTTGTTACGGAGGATTTGGGGAAAACTCTTCTGTGGTTTTCACTACGGGATATTTCGGGTTGTTCTAAAATCTCACTTTCGTGAAATGCTCTACTGGCTATTTTGCTTGGTGTTAGAAAAAACACGCTAGGGAAATTTTCTACTGGGTATTTGTTGGTTACTAGGATTTCACTCTGTGTTGGGAAACTACGCGGTGAAATTGTCTACTGGGTTGTGTTTACTCGACTTTCACTCTGTGTTAGAAAACCACGCGGTGAAATTGTCTACTGGGTTGTTTTACTAGAATCTCACTCTGTGTTAGAAAACCACGCGGTGAAATTGTCTACTGTGTTGCTTTACTAGAATTTCACTCTGTGTTATAAAACCACGCGGTGAAATTGTCTACTGGGTTGTTTTACTAGAATTCACTAGGTGTTAGAAAACCACTCGGTGAAATTGTCTACTTGGTTTGTTTAACTAGAATTACTACTTCGCTTACCTGATGTGTTCTTGAGCTCGGCTCGATAACAAGTCCGCGTTCAACGTTTATGTTGCCCTTTTTATACTAAATTTGGACTAATATTTTATACTAACAATAATCCAAGGCGAATTCACTAGAAGGTGAGGTCAACTCCACAAAGACACTGTTTCTGTGGTCCATCTGTCAAAAATATTGCTAGTAAAAAAAATGTTTGTTTACATAAAAAAAACTAGTTCGTATACAAACTTTGACAAATCGACCACCGAAAAAAATAACCATATGCTGACTTGACCCCAACTTCTAGTCAATTCGCCTTGCAATAATGAGTACCTACAGTTGTTGTTGTTATGTCTCTTTACTTGTCCAATGTATATTTTGTTGCTTGTTGTTTATATTTAAAACTGCTTGCTTTGTTATTGTTAGTTGTGTGTGTTGTTAGTGTTTCTTGTTTACTTGTTTGTCGCAATTGCTGTGTAGTGTTGTTGGTTACTATTTTATAACTCACATTCCTGCCCGGGACAAAAGTTTCCGACCACGGGTAGTGATTACAGTGTAAGGCAACGTACAGTTGATTAAAAAAAATCTAAGGAGCCTAACAGGGTGTGACCGAGTTTTGTCCCACAAAACTTGTCGTCACAGTGTTTTTTATTCATTTGACGTTTGGCTTTAAGCATATACATACTACATATGAGCGCATATATTTAAAGTGTACGAAAATATGGAGAGAATGAATGATGAAACGCTTGCAATTATTTCATTTTTCAAATTCATTGTTTCACCATGACGGTCGACTAATGACTAAATACGCTCTGTTAAAAAAAAAATAGCAAACCTGTTTTTTTTTAAATGTGCATGTATTGGTTTTGTGCTGCTTGTGCGGGGTTAAAGCCGGTTGAAACTTTACGCCAACGAAAAACTATTCCCTTCACCGCGCTTGCCTACAAACAGTCATTTTGTGTTGGCATAATTGTTCTAGTGTGTGATGGGCCATTCGAAAGTAAATCTTAATGAATAAAAAACTATGCGCTAAACCTTAATCTGTTAAGTAAAAATAAACCCTTACAAATTCAAAACTTAAGCCTGGATACAAATAAAATAAACGTGTTAAACCTACAAAAACTAAATAAAGCAGTGAATTTAAAAGATTTAACCTAAACTTAAATTGTAATTCTAAAATAAATACTGTTGCTTACTTAACTTAGCCTAAACCCAAAAAGTGTTTATTATTTACTACCTAAAATCTATATATTGCACTTCCCCTTATAAACTAAAGAAAGGTTTGTTGACCCTTAGATATATATACTAATCCATATACTAATCCATACACTATCCTACCCTGTCTAACCCGTATAAACATTGGTCCTCACGAACCGTCAACGTAAAAAAGTGAAACAGTTAATACAGTTCACAAATTAATAAAAAAGAAATAAGAAAATAAAAAAGTTAAAAGTTAAAAACGCATATACATACATATGTTAATACACAAATAATACCCTACAAACCAAAAAACAATAATCACTCAAAGCATTAAAGTAATAATAAAATAAAAAGTGAAAAAAAAATAATTAAAACTAAAACAAATAAATAAAAACATAGTTACACAAAACAAACTTATTTTTCAAAAATAAATAAAACAAGAAGAAAAAAACAGTGAGGTATAAAATTTCTGCACAAATTAAATTTAACAATTTTAAAAAAGGCAAAAGTGCACAAGAAAAATTAAAAACCAAATAAAAATTGTGAACAAAAATTATTAACAAAAACAAATTTCCTATACATAAAATTTACATACAAACTAAACTAAAAATATTAACAAAAAAAAAAAAACAAAACAATAACATTTTTGTTACAATTATACAAACCACATTAAAAATTTTTATATACATAAAATTTACAACAACACACTACACACAGAATCAACACGCATCATAGCGGGAAGACGACACAAAAGAAAATAATAAAAACACAAGATATTTTTGTCTTGTAAGGTTTGTACCCTACCCCCAGCAAACAAGGTAAGTCTGTAATTTTTACAACTTACAATATATACAAATTTCCATATATTTATATAAAGATTGTGGTATTTTTATTATTAGGCAATATATTGTAAAAATATTTCTTTACCCAGTTACCCATTCTACTCACAAACATAAGGATAAAAAAGAATATTTTTTTATATTGCTGTGGAAGGACAAATATTGCCGTCCAAACTGTGTAGCGTACAAAAACATAAGAAAAATACCCAGTTGGAAATTTAGCTTGCTAATTAAATTTTATTTTTAATTACCTTACTTTTTTTGTAAATTGCAATATTTTATTAATTTTTTGAATAAAACCCAAAATGTCTAAAATACAATCTTTGGCCGCTGATATAATGAGATATATCCAAATGGATTTAGAAGCATTTAATGAAGATTATCGCTCTTCATCGGAAAATTTCCAATCGTTACCCGCTCTAAAATTCAGGAAAAGTGAGCTAAGTGAATTATGATCCAAAATTGACCGTAAGTTCATGCAGATTAGGGAATCTTCTGATTTAGATGACGCAATAAAGTCTCTGACTATAAGTCTATCGGATATTGTAAACCATGTCAGATCTGCCAAGAGTTTTTATAGAAACAGTATGATCGCTATTGATGGATCAATTGATGAAATTACCCAACTCAATGAAACCCGATCCTCTATACCCGAACCCCTAAATACACAACCCAATAATATGGTAGCCTTCATGCCAACGTTTAGCGGGGATTTTAAATGCTGGGCTTCCTTTAGAGACCTTTTTAAGGCCATCTATGGCAATAACACTCGCTTAAGTGGAGTTATCTTAAGCAGAAGACAAGCGGCGAAGCCAAAGAAATAGTAGACAAATGACGGATTTTGTATTGCGTGGAATCAGTTAACTGCTCAATATGAAAATCGTAGAATGCAGATTAAAGTGCAATTAAAAACCCGATTTAATCTACCCCTGGTTAACACTATGTGTAGTGTTTCTATAAGAAAATGACAAAGAAAGATAAATTGCTGTATTTCGAATCTGAATTCTTTAGATATAGGTACGGATCACTGGGATCATATCTTAGTATATATTTGCTTAAATAAGTTACCCAAGGAAACGCGAAGAGAATTTGAGAAATCCCTCTCAGATTGTGCTGAAATGCTTTCTTGGACAAACTTGGATTTGTTCTTAACTAACACATTGTAGGAACTTACCTCTGCGAATGATGTGCAAGATAATGGTAGAAACCCCACCCAGCATCCAAAACCAAAACATTTCCAAGAAGTTAAAACACTGTATGACAGACGAGGCAAAACATTCCATAATGTAACTAAAGATTCAATTAAAAAAAAAAAGAAAAACCATTACCAACACCCACTCAATACCCACCCACCCAAAAACGCAATAAAGAACGGATTCTCTCAAACCCAACTCAACCCACAACCCAAAACTACCCGAAAACCCAGAATAAACAAGATGGTTTCATTTGCAAACTTTGCAACGGAAACCATACCTTGAGAGAATGTTCGTTGTTCAATTCACTCGGAATAAACGAGAGTTCTTATTGTGGTAAACGTCACAATAGTCTATTGCACAAACCAAGTTCAAAAATAAACCCAAGAGATGATGATAACCAGCCTTCATGTTCGTCAAATACAGTTCAATCTTTCTCGACACACACTCAATCAAGCAAACCCACACTAGATGACAGAACGAAGTTATAAGGAACAGCAGTTCTGAATGTTGAGGTTCATGGAGAATTATTTCCAGCTAGAGCACTTATCGACCCAGCCTCAGATTTCTCGTTCATCACAGATAAACTGAGAAAAAGATTACATTTACCCACTTCACCCATAGTGGCTGAAATTTCGGGATTGAACGAGATAGTTTCTGCCCGTTGAAACAAACTATGCCAAGTTTCGTTGTGCTCAAATACCCATAACAACTTCAAATTGAATATCCAAGCAATAGTAGTGAAAACTCTAACTAAAAATTTACCCACCCAAAGCCTTAACCCAACCCTCATTAAAGACTTGGAAAATATTCAATTAGCTGACCAAAAATTCTATGAAAGTCAACCTATAGACTTCATTATTGGCAGCGATTTTTACCCCCAGATTTTAAAATCTGGTGTAAGAAAAGATTTATTGAATACCCTAATAGCTCAGGAAACTGAGTTTGGCTGGATTTTAACAGGGCCCATTCAGAAATCACATAGTATCCAACCCTTAGTTTCATACTTCAGTTCAGTCACGCTTTATAAATTTTTGACCAAGTTCTGGGAAATTGAAGACATACCCACCCAACCCAAAGTTTCAGGGGAGAGTTCTTATTGTGAAGAACCCTACATAAACACAACCCGTCGATTACCAAATGGCCGTTATCAGGTAGACCTTCCTTTTCTTTACCCTTCTGTCGAGTTAGGCAACTCACGCCACGTAGCAATGGCTCAGTTCTTAAGGAATGAGAAAAGTCTCATGAAAAAGCCAGATCTTAAATCGGAATATGATAACGTGCTACAGGAGTATATCGACTTGGGTCATATGAAACCCATATAATATAACCCTTACACTCCTTCAAATACCCAGAATTACTTACCCCATCACTCTGTTGTAAAACTTGATCGTGTTCCGACAAAAGTTCGGGTTGTATTTAATGCCTCTAGCAAAATTTCGAACAACAACAGCCTTAATGATACCCTATACACTGGTCCTACCCTACAACAAGATTTAGTTGTATTTATCTTGAAATGGCGATTTTACAAGATAGTTTATAACGCCGACATTACAAAAATGTACAGGCAAATTATTTTAAACCCGATTCACACTCCATATCAAAGGATATTGTTCCGTAAAAGCGTTAACGAGCCAATTCAAGATTATGAACTGCAAACAGTCACAGTTGGTGTCAATTGTGCGCCATACTTGGCTATAAGAACCCTACACGAATTAGCCAAAGACATTCACAACACCCACCCTATCGCATCGCAAATTTTGTTAAACAATATGTATGTAGACGATGTCTTAGCCGGTGCTCACACTATGGAAGAGGCTAAAGAAGCACAAACGCAATTAATTTCAGCTCTTGACTCTGCTGGTTTTCCTTTAAGAAAGTGGATATCCA
Source organism: Pollenia amentaria (assembly GCA_943735925.1). Classification (NCBI taxonomy): domain Eukaryota; kingdom Metazoa; phylum Arthropoda; class Insecta; order Diptera; family Polleniidae; genus Pollenia; species Pollenia amentaria. Next base: position 75,456,824 of record OX031007.1, read on the forward strand.
ACACAAAAGAATTACTATATAATTTACCCAAGGAACACCAACTCGATGTTGATCTGCTTACCCTACCGGAGTCAAATAATACCAAAACGTTAGGTATTCGGTGAAATGCCAAAGAAGATACGTTTCTCTTTAATGTTCCTTTAATTGAGAGAAAATTAGCTTACACAAAGCGAACTGTGTTATCAGATATCGCTCGTATTTTTGACCCAGCTGGGTGGTTAGCGTCGATTGTTGTATCTGCTAAGATTATAATGCAACAAATTTGGCAAGATAAAACAGCTTGGGATGAATGTCTTACCCCACTTACCCTCATAAAATGGCAAAAGTTTTTGCAGTTTTACGATAATATTAATAATATTCGAATTCCAAGATGGATTAACTTTTTACCTTCAGCAAAAATTGAGTTTCATGGATTTTCAGACGCTTCTGAAAAGGCCTACTTCTATATGCACCCGTTGATGGACCTAATTCCGTTACCCTGCTCTTTGCGAAGACGAGAGTAGCGCTAATCAAAGTAATCTCGTTACCAAAACTAGAACTTTGTGGTGCAGTGTTGTTGGCAAATATGACACACAATTTACTCACTCAACTCAGCCTCCCCCTACATCAGACGTATTTCTAGACAGATGCATCTATTGTCTTAGCATGGCTTAGCAAACAACCTAATTCATGGAACACGTTTGTAGCAAACCGAGTTTCTACAATTATTCAGACAGTCGGTGTTGATAATTGGAACCATGTGGCATCACACGATAACCCTGCCGATATTGCTAGCCGCGGATGCAATCCCGATGAGTTAAAAGGCGACGGCTTATGGTGGAATGGACCATTGTGGTTGAAAAAATCAGCATCACAGTGGCCAACAGCGAATAAACACTTTATAACTCAGGCTGAAGCTAAAGTTAGTCAGTCATTTTCCACGACCCTTAATACCCACCCTTCCTTGGAAAAAACGAATATTGCACACCCAGATATATTATCGCGATTCTCAAAACTGTCAAATGCTCTCAGATCAATGACATATGTCTATCGATTTTGCGATCGCGCATTATATACCCGAAATAATACAATTCAAAATGACAGTTATTCTTGATCGAAACAACCCACAAGTAGTCAAAGAAAGACTGCATACATATATTGGTAACACACCCAAGTATTGAACTTAATGCGTTCGAGATAAAATCTACCCGTGATAGACTTATTATTCTTTGTCAGACTAAGTATTATAAAAACGAATACAACTGTCTGAAGAAAAGAAACCCAATACCCAGTAAAAGTAGCCTGCTCACCCTAACTTCATTTTTAGATTCATCTAATGTAATGCGTACAAATGGTCGACAAGCAAATTCCAACGGTTTGTCATATTCCGAAAGACATCCGATTTTATTACCCTACGGTAGTGCATTTGCTAAATTATTAACCCAACACGTACACCTGGTAACCCTACATGGTGGAAATCAACTTATGTTGAGAATTATAAGATCAGGATACTGGATTCCGAAACTTAAGAATCTTATTAGTTCCGTTATTAACAAATGCTCACCGTGAACCAGATATAGGAATATACAAACAACTCAATTTATGGCGGCGTTGCCACCAGAAAGAACCCAAGCCCTTTACAAATGTTGGAGTTGATTTTTCGGGACCATTTGATATTAAAGTTTATAATGCCAGAGCGTGTAGAATAGCAAAAGGTTACGTTTGTGTTTTTGTTTGCTTTGCAACAAAAGCTATTCACTTGGAGCCTACATCTGATGTGTCCACCCAAGCCTTTATGGCAGCCTTTGCTCGATTCTTTTCGAGGCGGGGATGCCCTGTCGCAATTTTTTCCGATAATGGAACTAATTTTATTGGTGCTAGCTAGTTATTAAAGAAAGAGCAACAGGAATTTATTAAACTGTTAAAAAGTTCGGTAGTATCTGCTAGCAGTTTTCAAAATTTGACGTGGCATTTCATACCCCCGGGAGCACCTCACATGGGCGGTTTATGGGAAGCCGGAGTGAAAAGCTTTAAATCCCATCTAAAGAAAATGAATACCCTAAAATACACATTTGAAGAGCTATCTACACTTCACGCTAGAACTGAGGGATGCCTAAACTCAAGACCCCGTCAAGTGAAAACTCACTGGATCTTAACCCTTTAACTCCCGGACACTTTTTAATAGGCTCACCCATACTAACACCTGCAGAACCCGATGTTGGCAATGATAACATAACCCTTGCAAATATATGGCAAAAATTAAGGATCCAACATCATAACTTTGGTAGAAGATGGAAGGATGAATACCTTAAAGAGCTCCATAAAAGATACAAGTGGAAAAACCCTCAACGTCAAGTTGAAGTTGACGACATTGTGGTTATTAGACAGGATAATTTACCCCCTAATGAGTGGTTGCTCAGTCGAGTAATAAAGACGTACACTGGCTCTAATAGACGAAACAGAGTAGTTGAATTACGAACAGCAACTGGAACTTTGACTCGACCAATAACGAAAGTTGTTGTTTTACCCACTAGTTAGTTTAACCCAAATTCTACTTAGTTTCTCACTTACCCTTTTTAACCCATTTAACATAATAATCCACTTGTGACACTTACTCATAACTTACTCTTCACCCTAACTTTCTCATATACTAACCCAACCATTTACTAATTTTTAAATTTAGTCCACAAATAATTTTTTTCATATAGAGTATGGCACCCAACAATAACCACCATAAAGGACGTTCCAGTCATTCGGGCACTGATAGGTCGAATAAGCGCTGGCGCACGTCCCACATCCAAACGTAATGGTGCTGATCGTCAACAAAAACGACATTTTGGTTGCGGCATTTGTAAAGCAGACCACAGCTTAACAAACTGTAAAAAGTTTAGCAAGTTAAACTTGGCACAAAAATATAAAACTGCAATAAGACTGCACTACTGCATCAATTGTGTGGCCAGGAACCACCTCATTGAAAAATGTCCTAGTAACTCTCGGTGTCAGACATGCAAGGGCAAGCACCATACAATTCTACATGGTCCCGAGATAATAAAAAGAGATTTGGCAAAGGAACGGCCTCAATCCATTATCTCCAAAAAGACCACCGCTCCAATTCCTGCGCCACGAACTATTGTCGTGCCAATTAAAGCAATTTGCTTACCCACGTCCAAAACCCAAACATTTGTACCCACCGTTGTCGTCCAGGTTATAAATCAAAAGTCAACCAAACTTGCCAGAGCCCTTTTAAACCCTAGCTTGACAACATCAAGGATCAGCGTGGCATTCGTGCGAGAGTCAACGCTGAACACGTTCAAAGTCGGTGATGAGGTTTATGTGAAGGTCATAATCGCGCCCAATATGGTCTCTACTACTAGTTATGAGATCTGTATGAGGGTTTCCGACGAGTTGCCAAGAAAACCTTACCCTAATGCAATGGACCCGGAGATTAAAAAGAAGTTCTGCAGAATTTCACTAGCCGACCCAGAATTTTATGCTAACTCACCCGTTTCCATGGAAATCAGTGGTGACTTGTATACCACAGTCATGCAACCCAACATAATCCACATTGATGGCGGATCACTAATTGCCCAGGATTCGCACCTTGGTTGGCTAGTCATGCGTTCCCTTACAAATTGAAAATTAATAAAGTATTTTACTCTACCCTCTTACTCGTTTCTACCCTAACGAAATCTTAAGCATATAAAAATAATTGTCAATTTTCTTCGCAGGTCACCAGGCCCGGGAGGATATTCACCTCAGTGAACAATTAAACAATCCCAGCCCAGATGTCAATCGCCACCTACATCTCAACTCATCAACTGTCTTTTATTATTGTTTTGCTTATTATCATACGAAAGTAAATCTTGATGAATAAGCAACTGAGCGCTAAACCTTAATCTATTAAGTAAAAATAAACCCCTACAAATTCAAAACTTAAACCTGGATACAAATAAAATAAACGTGTTAAACCTACACTAAAAACTTAATAAAGCAGTGAATTTAAAAGATTTAACCTAAACTTAAATTGTAATTCTTAAATAAATGCTGTTGCTTACTTAACTTAACCTAAAACCCAAAAAGTGTTTATTATTTACTACCTAAAATCTATATATTGCACTTCCCCTTATAAACTAAAGAAAGGTTTGTTGACCCTTAGATATATATACTAAACCATACGCTATCCTACCCTGTTTAACCCGCATAAACACCTACATATAAAAATTACGTGAAACAAAAAGCTGTTGACAGCAAACAATTATTTAACATGAAAATCACAAAACACCTTCTTTGTTTTTATGAAAAAATATTTTCAAAATACATACATTTTGTATATGAGACGAAACAAATAATTAAAAACACAAAAACTATGTAATAATCCTATAAAAAATTAAAAATTTTGTTACGTCGGTAAATCGGTTAATCGACTGAAATTAACCGGCTTAATCGTTAATCGAAAAAAGACAATTTTAAATTAACCGTTCAGTTAATCGGGTAGTAATTAATCGGTTAACCGATTAATTGTTAACCGAATGAATACCCTAGTACATATTAAATTTACGCAAGCAAGTCCCTCCGGAAGTGCCACTGGCTTTAATGAGTATATAATGTTGAAATAAATACTTATACCATGGCGTATAATTATGTCTGTATCAATTAGGTTTTTCAGATTTGTTCACCTTCTTCGCCAATTATGCACCCATAATCGCCAAATTTAATTTTCTTTAGATTTTTGTTAAGAAATATTCGACAAAAATCGCAAAAGTTGATTTTTTCATTAAATTTCTGTATATGTACGTATTATAAATAAACATTTTAATGAATTTTGAATAAAATCAATATTTTCATGGGTAATGGCTAATTTTGCTCGTTTTATACCTAGCTTTTAGATAAGTTAAAAATATGTTAAATGTGGCTCCTATAATTTTTTTATGAATTTTTGAAAACAAATACATACAAAATTTTAATATCTGAATATCTTCGAAACTGTTGAAAATATAAAAAGCTATTGTTAAGATGGCGAAAAATGTATTTAATTCCAATTCATTCACTGGTAATTGTATCCAATTCGGACAAATCGTTCTCAAGTCATGATGAAATATATTACTAATTTTGCAAAAAATTTATCGCCACTAGTTTCTGAATAAATCCAAAACAGTTAAAAATACAAAAAATGTATTTGGATGGCACAAAGAAAATTTTATTCCTAATCATCTGTAATTGTTTTGACAAAATCGATCTCAAATTATGATAACATGTATGAGCATAACCGTCTTATTTTGGGATAAATATTGGTCTAGCCCACATAAAACTAGACGTTATAGAACCACTCCGCGAACTGATTTGGGTTCAGTATGCTAAGGTCATTTAAAATCACATTTAAAAGTTTTTGCTCCAAACTTATATAATGTTTTCTGCGATTTTTTAACATTTATTAAATTTTATTTTATATTTTAAATAAACTTAAAAAATACGTGGAAAAAGCATAATTTGGTATACATATTCTGATTTGAAAGGACATGGCCCTTATTTTCTAAATCCTTTTTTTGGTTCCACTTCCTTTGTAAATATACCCATTTCTTGTACTTTTTAAAAATATCCAACGGTAACGCTGGTCATGTTACCATTGTATTCATAAAAATGTTTACTATTTGCACTAATATTTCCATAGTTTTTTTCTAGTCGGGTTAAATAAGAAACGGGAGCTTCATCATTATTTGGTAAAGTACCTTGCAATAATCACCTATTTTTGTTAATAGCGACAATATACAGATTCCTTAACTATAAACATGATTATAAATTGTATATTTTTTAGTGTCCGACCGATCAATCGGCTTCAGTAATTTGGCCAATTTTTGCCGAATGCCGAACTTTTTTACTCGATTCACCCATGCGTTCCGAACAGGGGTGCCAGATAATTTTGATAAAAAGTCGGCATAATAATAACCATTTTAAGAACAATAAAACATATTTCTATTAACACACAAAATAAAAAAACAGAATAATTCAGCATTAACTTACATATAACCAATACAAAAACATAAAAATTAATAAAAAAAAAATTAATATTTTTATAAATAAATTGTAGTTAATTTAAAAAATTTTTGTACATTAGGTTAACATTGTTTTTATGGTTAAAAATTTTTTCAACATTTTATTTTAACAAATATTTTATAGATACATATTTGAGTTTAATAGTTTAATTAAATCCATTTTAATACCAACATCAAAACAGTTTGCATTATTAAATTTTAAGTAATCTTTAGAAGAATTCCTTGAAAGGATTAATTTTCCAGGGAACATCGAAATTCGGTTTTATTAAGGCTCACTTAGCTATAAATTCTTTCCACATTTGCGGAAGAATTTGGAAGGACCATAATTTGTTGTAAAAACTTTGACGGCATTGGAAATGCATCCATAGAATCCCCACGTTTTAAGTCTAAAATTTTTGGACAAAAAGTTTGCAAATTTACTTCAATTCCTTATAAATCTTTTTAAAAATTTTAACTCTCTACATTCAGAGTCTAAAATTTGTTTTTCTTTTTCAGAAATAAAGCTGGGGAATTCTTTCAGAATTTCCATAAAAGAAATATTTTCCTTCTTCATAATTTTGTTAGGGTTATCATATTTAAGGATTTATAAGATTTCTGATTAAAATCAAAACATTTTTATATTTGATTTGCAAGTTCTATATAAAAATTTATTTTTGATTTTATTAGTAACTCATTAGTTAATAAGCCCAAATACTAATCATAAAGGTTCAAAAAATTTTTGTGTTCATAAATTCCGTTAAGTAAATTTAAATTTTTAATCGTTTTTTATAAAATTCTCCAAGGCGAATTCATACAGGTGTCATTTTTGAGTTATCTGTTTATTGTTTAGTTGGTTGTGTGTATACTGAATGTCAAGATTTGTTTACATTTTGTGAAAAAATTAGGTAAAATTTTAAATTCAATTTAAAATCTAAATACTTGAAAAAAAAACTTATTTAAATTTTATAAAACAAAAAAGTGAATATAAAATATAAAATCAAGGAACACAAAGTGCGTAAGGAATAAGTGGAGCCACAATATATTTGCAATACAGGAAAAAGATTTTCGTTCTTAACCAATTGTGTATATTTAATAAACAAAAAAAAAAAAATAATTTGTTTATGTTTTCAAAAAATAATTTTGACATTCACTCCAACTTTTTACAAAAACAAAATACAAAGTATTTTAAACAAGTTAGAGTGCTATATTCGGCTGTGCCGAATCTTTGATACCCTCCACCGACAGGAGTGGGCACTATATGATAAATACATACATATATATTAAAAACTACTCTTCACAAAAACGAGCGTTAGCATTAAAATTAGTTGCGGCTTAGACCTAATTTAAATTATTGACCGACAATAAGAAAATTTTATGCGTTTCTTGTTAGAACCTTGAACTGGCTTGAGTAAAATATCATGATTCGTAAAAGTTTAAGCCGAACTAAAATAATTTTTAGAAGCGTTATTTGTATTGGATCAATGGTAAATTATGGACCAATCATCCCAAAATTCTGAAGACTGATTTCTGGTATTACAAAAAATAAATTAGAATAAATTTCAATACAGCAGTGTAATTAGTTTTAGCGTTAACACTAAATTTCCCAAATTTGCATGATATTTTTGCTTGCCATATGAATTAAGGTAAAAAATTTCACCGCAATATCTATATATGTGATGGTTTTAGGCGAATTTAATTATTTTTCCAAAGTGGGCTTTATTTGGTTTTAAGCTGTTTTCCGAGAGTAGGGTTTATATGGGGCCTAGGGTAAATTAAGGACTAATCTTTTTTGGCAGTGTGATTTCTCGTCCTATAAAACTGTGACGTACCGAACTTCAATTCGATAGCATCATTTATTATGGTTTTAGGCGTTCTAAACGGTTTTCCGGGAGTAGGGTTTATATGGGGCCTAGGGTAAATTATGGACCACTCTTCACGAAATTTGGCAGTGTGATTTTTCGTCCTATAAGTTTGTAACGTACCGAACTTCAATTTGATAGCATATTTTATTATGGTTTAGGCGTACTAAACGGTTTTCCGGGAGTAGGGTTTATATGGGGCCTAGGGTAAATTATGGACCACTCTTCACGAAATTTGGCAGTGTGATTTCTCGTCCTATAAAACTGTGACGTACCGAATTTCAATTTGATAGCATTATTTATTACGGTTTTAGGCGTACTAAACGGTTTTCCGGGAGTAGGGCTTATATGGGGCCTAGTGTAAATTGTGGAACGATCTTCAAAAAATCTTACAGTGTGATTTCTGGTACTATGAAACTATGACGTACCAAATTTAAGTATGCTAGCGTTATTAATTGCGGTTTTAGGCGTACTAAACTGTTTTCCGCGAGAAGGGTTTATATGGGGCCTAGTGTAAATTATGGACCGATCTCCAAAAAATTTTACAGTTTGATTTCTGGTCCCATAAAACTGTGACGTACCAAATTTTGGTATTATAGCGTTATTTATTACGGGTTTAGGCGTACTAAACTGTTTTCCGGGAGTTGGGTTTATATGAGACCTAGTGTAAATTATGGACCGATCTTTAAAAAATTCTACAGTGTGATTTCTGGTCCTATAAAACTGTGACGTACCAAATTTTAGTGTGCTAGCGTTATTTGTTGAGGTTCTAGGTGTACTAAGCTGTTTTCCGGGAGTAGGGTTTATATGGGGCCTAATGTAAATTATGGACCGTTCTTCAAAAAATTTTACGGTGTGATTTCTGGTCCTATAAATCTGTGACGTACCAAATTTTAATATGATAGCTTTATTTATTACGGTTTTAGGCGTATTAAACTGTTTTCCGCGAGAAGGGTTTATATGGGGCCTATGGTAAATTATGAACCGATCTTCACGAAATTTAACAGTATGATTTGCAGTCGTATAAAGCGAATTTTATGTCATTCCGTGCATTATTCCACCATTTATGATAGTTTTTGTATCAAAATTATCAATTTTTTTTGGGTAGTGGTTCCACATTTTGATTCATAGTTCTGATCCTACTAAACCGATGTTGCTGGATTTCAATCCCAAACTGCTTAGGACAACTACAAGCAATTTAAGACCAATTTTGTTCTTTTCTTTTGCGTTTTTCGAAAGTGAGCGTGTTTTCAACAGACGGACAGACACAAGGACATGGCTAAATCGACTTAGAATTACTCAAGGAGCCAGTATATATATAGTTTATGGGGTCTTAGATGTATTATAAAAAAGTTTCACACGGAATGACAAACTTAGTATACCCTCATTCACCACAGTGGTGGTGGAGGGTATAAAAAGGGATAGCTAGCATAACTGTATCTCATGATGCGGTCACCTGTATAAATTCGCCTTGGTCAATACAGTTTAAAAACACTTTCCATTTTGTTGTATAGGTTATGACAAGGCGAATTCAACTACAGGTAGTGTCGGAACTACAACAATCCGAAAACAACAGAAACAACATAGGGTTTTTTGCATTGCATTGTTAGTGTTTACGGTCCAAAATGTCAACTTTTCCTAACAAAACACCAACAAATCAAGACAAAGAGGCTCGAACTGTCAAAATTAGATGGGTTATGACAAGTGTTCCAAAGTTACCAAAAATTAATAAATTACACGTTTACAAGCAAAGTTACCGTACACACAAAAAAAAGACTTTAATGCCAAGAAAATTTTTATGATTCAAATAGAATTTACATTCGGATTGTGCCCAACAACATTTTGCATTTGTAGCAACAAGTCTCTTTCTGTTGCCCCAAAGTGTTAATTCATTGTTGAGGCAAAGTTAAAAGTGTTGCCTAAAATGTCATATTTGTTGCCCCAACGCACAGTGGCGCCCGTAGAGCAAGCGAGGTTGCAAAAATCAAAATTTTCATGAGTGCATACGAAGTTTTGAATAAACCCATGTTAAAGGAAACTTTTCAACGATTTCAAATATGCCACTCTTAATAATATCACATTTTTAGTTTAAAAGATATAACCGTTCAAAGTTGACCGACTTTCGGTTTTCAAAAAAACACACAATTTTTAGTCAATTCAGGTGTAATATCACGAAAAAAAGGTAACGAATCGCCTTATTTTTTGTTTGTATTGATTGATGTATTTATTAAATATATAATGATAAAAAAAAAATTAACTGTTTGCCTTGTGTTTCTCCTGGTAAATCACTATTTAAAAACTATCCGTTTTTTCACTATTTTTCAACTTTGACGGAAAATAAAAAAAAACTATATTTTTCTATATTTGCCATATTTGCAAAACCTGTTCTTTGATTATTTCTTTACATAATTCAAAAGGTTTTATCTGCCCGTACGTGCCCGTTTGGCTTCTAGAGGTAAAAAAGTTTAAAAAGACATGGTTGCAGAAATTGTATGGCGTCCATCCCTTATATGTTTTGACTGACAGTAGTTTGATCTAATAGTTTGAAAAAAACTACTCATTGAAATTTGCAGGTACGTACCTCACATAAACAGTACTTTGGCGTACAAATGGTCAGGAACAATATTGACTTATGGACCCTACAGGTAGGCACAAATCTTATTTGGACACGTGCATAATACCAAATTGCATTATTCAGCCTAAATCCATATGTATGCAGGGAACAGGTAAATTTTTAGGCATGGTAGCATAAGCCTATATATTGCAAAATAAGCATAATGCCTGGATTAGTCTACGCCTGAAAGTTGGCGCAACAATTACGGAAACCATTAAACAATTTAAGTACTGAAAACATGGCGTTGAACAATTTAAAATTATTTGAACTGTTTAGAAAGTCAACCACACCAAAGTTTTTCACGGAAGTGAAAATTCTTCCTGAGAAGTTGACATTAATCAGCAAATGGGGCTGCGATGGATCATCCGGACAAAGCGTTTATAAGCAAAGTATCTTATAAGCGTTTATAAGATAAGGATATTCCGATGACGCTACAATATCGGACGGAAATATGTTTATGGCATCTGTTGTTCCTTTGCGGCTAAAATCGGATGATTCCCTACACTGGAAAAATCCACGTCCGTCATCAGTGCATTATTGCCGACCAATAATGTTTCAGTTTGCAAGGGAATCGGCAGAACTCATAAGGACTACGGTGAAGGAAATTGAAGAACAAATAAGCAAGATTAAACCTACAAAGCTGCAAATTGGAGAAGGAAAATATATTGAATGCAATTACGAGTTCCACCTGACCATGGTTGACGGAAAAGTCGTAAACGAACTGACAGGAACAACCTCAACAATGTCATGCCCGATTTGCAAAAAGAGTCAGAAGAACTTTTTTCAATTCAATTCAATTTATTTCATATATAATATGTTACATCTCAATTTTATATAATTAGTTGTAAAGAGTTTAAGATTAGTATCTTTTTCTGCTTAATTATAATATATTTCAATTAGTTATCATATATATATATATAGACAGAATTATATTGGAGGTAAAAATTTAGCAAAAACCTATTTAAACCCCTTTTTTCGTTTTATTTTTATATTTTTTTTATCGATTTTATATTATTATTTGTCAGAAGAACTTTGGTAATTTAAACGATTCTACAAATGAGGAGAATTACGAATATGGAATATCACCATTGCACGCAAGGATAAGGTGTATGGAATTCTTGCTAAAACTGGCATATACCCTACCACAAGAGGAGGAAAACTTCGATGAAAATACATCAATAAAAAAAAGATCAGAAAGAAGCAAATACAGGATGCTTTTTTTAAACAAGTTGGACTAAAAGTAGACTGTCCCAAGCACGGATACGGTAACTCAAACGATGGAAACACTTCTAGGAGATTTTTTGAAAATGATGAGGCAGTAACTAGAATCATTGGAATTGACAATCAAATCGTGAAAAGATTGGGAACGATCTTGGATGTTTTAAACTGCAAAGAAAATGTCAATTCTACAAAATATGGAGAATATGCGTCGAAAACTGCATCTCTTTTAGCAGAAATGTATCCACAGAAGAAGTTGACCCCGACCGTCCATAAAATATTGGCGCATGGCAAAGATATAATTGAGTACCAGTCTTTGCCAATTGAAGAGCTTTCTGAAGAAACACAGGAGTCTCTTAACAAATTTTATAAAAAATATAGATTGCAGAACACATTCAAAGCATCAAGGGTAAGGCAAAATTAGGACCTCTTCAACATGTTGGCAGCATCTTCCGATCCACTTATTTCTTCCCTGCGGCATGTGAAGTCACGAATAGAGTTACAAAATAATTATAGTTTAGAAATGGTTAGTCTTTTAGATATACCTTCTCTTACGAATTGTGATGAATATTTTACAGAAAATTTAAAAAATAAATTTAAAAAAAAATTATTTTTTTTTTAATTTGTTGGGTAATAATTTAAAACATAAAACCCTTAAGAAAAAAAATAAAAACAATCTAAAAATGTAAAAATAATTTTTTTTAGTTACCATAAAATTGATTTTTCTACTAATTTTAACTTTGATAACCCATAAGTAGGCCCCTACAAAGCGTAGCACCCTTTCCAAACGCTCATTTCATAGGCTGTACAGTTATCTATCATATGCTGTTTAAACTGTTTAATTATCTTATTCGGTTCAAAAGATATGATTTTTGCAACGAAAAAACTCAAATGGCGCCACTGTGCAACGGTTTAATATACTTTTGTCGCAAATGAAAAAATTGTTACCTCAACAGTTCAATAAACATTTGTCGCAAATGAAAAAATTGTTAAGGTATATACTTTAAATGAAAAAATTATTTTTAGTTTGAAAATATTTCTTTTAAATTCTTGCTATTTTAAGATTATTGTGTAAAATATTTATATATTTATTTTTTCGGGGTTTTGAGCTTAAAAATAATTCAATTTCTTTACAATAATATGCATTCATTTCTTGCAATATAACAAAGCCTTGAAAATTTTCAACAAAATCAGTTTTTACTTTTTGAAGTGCTAAGTATATTTCATTTTCATTAGGCTGCAATGTAAACTTTTCTTTCGCAACAAGGGATCTTCCAAGGATCATCTTCCCATTCGATCAAATTGTTTATATTTATTATATGGCCAATCATATCCTTTTGGGCGTCAGATACAGATGGTTTCGCTCACTTGTTGATGCGCGGATATATAATAATATTTATTTCAATTATTTTAAAACTAAAAAGCTAATTTTTCACTTATTTCATACCGACAAACGACTCAATACAGATCGCAATGATAATGAATTACCTATCATGTCATTGCCAAGTGCAATTTTTTTACGACAACAGTAATATTAGTTAATTCAAAAAATAAGTATTTTATGGCATCAAAAATTGTCATTTCATGCAAATGCAAATCATTTACGTCAACAGCAATTTTCAATGTGCCGTTATTTCAGAAGAAAACCTTTAACGACAAAAGTTATTCAATTTGCAACAAATAATTTTGCTGTTAAAAAACTTCAAATACTTTCATGTTGTTGCGGTAAAAAAAATATTGTTGGAAAATTTCTTGCGACAAAAGGTTTTCATTTTCTCCAACAAGTTTTTATTTACTCCACCAGTAGAATCGTCAAATGCTTAAATTACTTGCCCTTACAATATTTTTTTTTTTTGTGTGTAGTTTAAGTCCCAATTTACACTAGGGACATTTCTTGCCGGACAGACGAAGTTTGATGGCGAGGGGTCGAAAAGGTAGGGTGTGTAGTACATGACTATCTGTACTGGACATTTTTTCATTTCTCTTTCTTACTTTTCGTAGTTTACATCTTGTTGCTTTATATTATTTTTCTCAATTTGTCGTCAGTTTGGCTTGTATTGTGTTATGTTTGTGTTGTTAATTTGCCTTGTGCTTTCTAAATAAATAAACTAATAAATTAAAGTAAAAACAAAAAATTAATTAATAAAAATACATTTTTGTGGTAAATGAATATAATACTCGGGTTTTAATTTTACAAAAATGTTTGGCAATTTAAATTTGCAAAATAACACCACAGACTATTATAATAAACACTACAAGAAAAAGCCGCCAAACTTTACGAATGAAGAAAAGAAAGAAACAAGTATAAAATTTCTGTCTGACTTCTAATGTTTCATATGTAAACGCTACAGGTAAGATTAAAAGAGAATTCAAAACTGATTTTTCGGGATTTCGGGATTTTTCGGGATCAATGTGTTTCTTTAAGATGCTACTTTTTTTAATAAACTTCACATTGAATATTCAAAAGGTTTTATATACGTAACATAAATTTTTAAAAATGAAAACAACAAAACAATTTATTTTATACATATGTTTATAACACTGGCCCCACCCATGATCAAACTGATCAGATTCTGAAAAAAAATTAAAAAAATATTCGTATCTCTTAGTTTTTCTAGATCAATTCATTTCGGTTTTTTGACCGCAATTTAATTTTTAATGTAAATTACATTGTGACGACACTAATACACTGCAAAGTGTAGTCCCCCCTCGATCTCGATAGCTGTAAAACTATGTCGACTGCAGTGCAGAACACCTCCAGGGTGAGGGCGAGATTCATAATCAATAATTTAAGCACGTTTGAAATTTATTTTAAAACAAAATGTTTATACAAATGCTTCTTTAAACAGATTTTAAGTTTAAATAATTTATTTATGAATACGTCAAATAGTGTTTATTAATAAAAAAAAATTATTTTATTTACCGTATGTTTTTTAAGCAAATCTTTTATTATTATTGGACCGGAAGGAATATGAGCTATTTCATCAATATTACGACTTAATTGTTATAATTATATCACCCCACTTTTAAGGTCAAGGTGGTTGATAGCAGTGCCGAGGACCTGGATGACTAGTTAGTGGTTAAAGAAACTAGTCGCGAACAGCTTCCCTCTGATGCTGATGGCAAAGGTCAGTTGTAATTCTAGCCTAGTCCGTGCAAGCCGTCACTGCGCGAGATGGTCCTTTGTATACGTGCATACTCGTGGGATTGGAAACTGGACGATTTCAAGATAAAACAAAATACGGACATAGTGACAGAAGTTGGTGCAGGGAGTATCACTAACAACTCAACAGGCCCGTTGTCAGATTCAGACTCGGATCTGCTGGGTGTTCACAGGGATATTCTGCTGCAAGAAAGTCAGTTAATGACAGAACTGACAGAGACCAACTGGATGGGCTCGACAATGGACTCACTGACACGCTCTGGGGCCTCGGAAAGACTCGGTGATTTGACCTTGGACTCTGATGATGAGCACGAAATAGCTATGATTTCGGCTCATGGTCAGGACCAGAGGGTTGAACCATCGACTTTTGTGGTCACATTCGAGACAGAGAGCAAATTGGCGAGTACATCGAAATCCATTGTTCGGCAGGATGTGACAGAACAGGTCACATCGGAGAGCCGATCGAATCTAGGAAAAGCCAAGAGTGGTGGGAGAGTCTCTTTAGCCTTTCAAGAAAAGATAGCTAAGAAAGACTCTTCACTGCACGATGGGCGGGATAGGCATTTGCTGAGGATGCACCGGAAGAACACTGCTGGATTCGAAAGAATCCACGGTTCTTTCGATGTCATCCTAGGGCTTCCCTATCCTGCGGGGTATACAGCAGAGGCTGCTGAGGAATCAAAAGTTGTCAGTAAAGACAAAGGAAGATAGAAGGAAGGAGGGTAAGAGTTCACAACCCAGCCCTCTTAATGGTGACAGATTGGTCACGGTTAAGGGAGCTAGGCCTATGGACGAATTACCCACAGTGGACCAAGAGTCTCTCAGGAAGTTGAAGTCGATGAGTGGGGTTGCGATATTTGGGTTGGGGTCTATCAGTTTTAGGTTTCCCAAAAATGATGGACCCTAAGAGGCTGAATGTGGTGCAGATAAACCTGCATCACTGTGAAGCAGCCTCAACCGAATTAGTAACTCACCTCATCGATAACAACGTGGACGTAGCCTTAATCCAAGAGCCCTGGATCAACAACAACCGGGTAGTTGGATTAAAGGCCACGGGATATACACTGTTCGTACCCCACACGGATGAGAAGGTTCGGACTTGTATAATGGCAAGAAATGAGCTCAAATTTATGTTGTCTCATTCTTTCAGCAATGGAGACCTCACGGTTGTTACAGGTGAAGCTATGGACAAAACGGTCCTAGCACTGGCATCGGTATACTTACCATATGAGGCTACCGATCCACCTGGTGTGAAAGTACGTGAGTTGGTGGAGCACTCGAGCAGAAGTGGCTCGAGACTGGTACTAGGTTGTGACGCTAATGCACACCATACCCAATGGGGAAGTACCGACATCAACAAAAGGGGTGAGTCTATGTTTGATTTTATTATTGCTAGCAATCTTTACATCTGTAATAGGGGGAATACGCCAACATTCAGAACTAGAGATAGGGAGGCAGTAATAGATGTAACATTGACGAACTATAGAGACTTAGTAGATGATTGGAGGGTGGCTTTGGAATTTTCCTTCTCTGACCATGATCGTATATCCTTTAATCTAAACTTCGAAAAGTCAAAAAGGCGTCCTTATAGGAATCAAAGGAGGACGAATTGGGATTCCTTCTCGGGATTGGTGAATAGTAACCTTAGAGTTACACACGATTGGGGGTCGACTTCGGCCGGCATGGAGCACATGGTGGGTACCTTTACGGAGGTGTTAACCAGTAGCTATGAGCGATCTTGTCCGTTAAATTTTCCGGGTAGGCGCTCGCAACCGAGATGGTGGACAGGTGAGTTGAGGACTCAAAGGACCACTGTCAGAAGGTTAGTCAATAGAGCGAAGCATACGCGTAGGGATGAGGACTGGAGTAACTTTAGGATAAGTTATAATAGGTACAAGGGAGATATTAGAAGGGCTAAAAGGGACTCGTGGATCAAATTTAGCGAGTCAGTTGAATCTGTGAATGAGATGTCCAGGTTCAGAAGGATTTTATCCAAGGACCCTGTGGTCCCGGGATTTATTCAGAGACCGGACGACTCATGGACAGAATCTAGCTCCGAATCTCTCTGTTTGCTTATGGAGACTCACTTCCCGGGTTGTGTGGATCCGGGAACGGGGGAACAGGTGGGGTGTGGTAACCCCTTTTCTGGATCAGGCTCGGGGGGTGAGATAAGAGAGGCGGTGGGGGATATCATCACCTTGGATAAGGTTACATGGGCGGTTAATACTTTTGGGTCTTACAAATCGGCAGGACCAGATGGTATATTTCCGGCTATGCTACAGAATATCCAGGGATCATCACTCCTATTGCTGGTGGAACTATTTAGGGTATGTCTGCTAAATGGCTACATTCCTAGAGGGTGGAGAGAGGTCAGGGTTATCTTCATACCTAAGGCAGGTAGAACCGGTCACTCTAAACCCAAGGATTTTAGACCTATCAGCCTATCGTCTTTTCTTGTGAAGACATTAGAAAGACTGATTGATCTACATCTGAGGACGAAGATTGACGCCGGCATCATCAGCGGCGCTCAGCATGCCTATCTTAAGGGTAGGTCTGTTGAGAGTGCGCTTCATGATGTGGTTGGTTATATAGAACGAGGATTGCGAGACAAGGAATACACCTTGGCGGCTTTTAATAATGTGAAAATAGAGGCCATAAGGCAGGCACTGAGTGATTTAGGGGTTTCGTTATTCTTGGTCGAATGGATAACTCTGATGCTTAGCAGCAGTTATTCACTCGGACTGGGGAAATGAGCGCTTAAGGAAACTCGTGACTAGGGGGACACCACAAGGGGGAGTTCTCTCTCCCTTATTGTGGCTCTTGGTTGTCAATGTCGTTCTGGGACGTTTTGATAGGATAGGTCAGAAGGTCGTCGCCTACGCGGATGAAGTATTTATATTGGTATCGGGCAAGTTTCTGCCGACAATTAGCGATGTCATGCAAGGGGCGCTGGGCGAACTGTCAGCATGGGCGACTGATAAGGGCTTGGGAGTTAATCCGGAGAAGACAGAATTAGTTCTTTTCACTAGGAGGTACAAGGTGGAGAATTTTAGGCTGCCGGTACTAGGGGGAGTAGAGCTTAGGCTATCTGATAGTGCTAAGTATCTAGGAGTTTTTCTGGACAGTAAGCTGTCCTGGAGGAGGAATACTCAGGAGAGACTAAAGAGGGGTCTCAATGCTTTCTATGCTTGCAGATCGTCGATAGGTAGGAGTTGGGGACTCCGGCCGTCAGTTGTGGGATGGCTGTACACTTCGGTGGTTAGACCCATTCTTACGTATGGATGCTGTGTTTGGTGGGAGGCATTGAAACTAGCTAGTCGGAGGGACCTTCTGTCTAAGGCTCAGAGGTGTGCTTCGATCGGCATGACAGGTGCCTTGAGAAGTACCCCTCAGGCGGCTCTGGATGTTATTCTTCATCTTCTGCCTATAGAGCAGTATGTGAGGGAAATGGCAGCAAGGAGCATTCTTAGGCTGAGGGAGCTAGGACTGTTAGGAAATTTCACGGAGGGTCACTCGCGGATCTTGAGTGAAATTAGTACTAGTGGTTATCACCTAGGCTCGCCCGGCTCTACGGATTATTTGGTCACTAGGGTCGATTTTGGGCGTCTGCCAGAGGTGATATTGCCTTCTAGGGAGAGCTGGTCAGGGCAGGGCAGATTGTATAGGGGATTTGCTATTTTCACTGATGGCTCGAAGATGAAGGGCACGGGTGCGGGGGTCTACATTGAGGATCTGGATATCAGAAAGTCATATAGACTTCCCGACGACTGCAGTGTATTTCAGGCGGAGGTTCTGGGGGTTCTCAGGGCCGTGGAATTGGTAGGAGCTAACATTGCCAAGGGCTCGGAGGTCACTATATATGTGGACAGCCAGGCGGCTCTTAGGGCCTTGAAGGGCTGTTATGTGAACTCCAGGCTAGTGGACGATTGTAGGAGGGCTCTAGGAGTAATCTTAGGGAATTATGTTGTGAGGCTCTGCTGGGTACCGGGTCACTGCAACAACACCGGCAATGAGATAGCTGATGAGTTGGCAAGACTGGGCTCGGAAATGGAAGATCCTGACAGTTTGCAAGTGGTCAGGCCTCCAATGGGCTTCTATTTTGGGAGAATTAGGGAATGGATTCTGAACAGGACTAATCGGGCTTGGCGGGGCCGAACGGACTGCCGAGTATCGCGCACGCTGTGGCCGATGCTTAGTAGGTCAAATTCGGACGCGCTGCTGGGTAAGAGTAGGGCCTGCGTCAGGACCATGATAGGTATTATCACGGGCCACTGTATGATAGGCAGAATGGCGGTGAGAATGGGGTCTGGCTTATCGGATATATGTAGGCTGTGTGAGGACCCAGAGGAGCTGTAGACTGTTGAGCACTTTCTGTGCCACTGTCCCAGGCTACAGAACAGCAGGCTGAGGTGGCTAGGTAGCAGATTCCTGCACGAATTGGGAGATGTCTCGGGCTGCGGGCTCGAGAATCTGACGGGATTCGTAATGGGAATGACCTGGTTGCGCGGCAGGAGGCTGGGAAACATGTAGGGCAGTTTTTCCTGTTTGGTAGGGTTGTGTTTTGCTTGTTCTGTCCGATTTCTTATCTTCCACTATCTTCCTTCCCTGTGCTTTCACCATTAACTTCTCCTACTCTGTCACACTAGATATCTTTCTCTTCTTTCTTTCTTTGTTTCACTAAATAAAGGCATCACAATGGACCATAATGGTCTCTGGGTGAGGGTGTGAAGTTTGCTTCACACCAGCCTTTCTAACCTAACCTAACCTATAATTATATCAACTTTTATTCTTTGGCTTCTGAATAAAACTTTAATTGGATCGTGAATAATTTTTATTTTTTGCTTGATATATAACAATTATTTCTTGATTTCTATATTTTGCATAAAAATAATCATTTTTATTTTGTTATTATGTATTAAGCCAAAGCTGAACTTACTAAACGTAATTGTAAAAAAGGCTTGAGATGTGAATCTTCATATATCGTTTCTACTTAAAATAATGGTTTTTATTAAGCAAAGTACAAAAATTCCGAAATAGTTGCCATATGGGCATTTCCATGTCATCGTACGTGACGTTTGTACGCCTTCGTAGCGATGGAGTTTTTGCGCAAATAGTAGTAACTGGAAAACTTATTAATCATTATGTTTCTTTTAGAGGGTACTATATATGAAAAAAAAATTATTACATTCGAAACCTTGTTGTCCAAAATACCTAGCAAAATAGGTGTATATCGTACGTGACATAAAACGGAAGTGATTTTGGGGTGAATGTAAAAAAATCCGAAAATCTGCGAATTGTGGGATGTATTTTTCCTTTTTTAAATTTTTTGCATTGAACCATATATTTTTCGGTTATAATCCGTAATTGGAAAGAAAAACATTTTTCTGGATGGTTTAATAATGAACCAAATGTAATATCGTACGTGACATACCGTACGTGACAGATTTTTCTCTTATAGTATTTACAAGATATGAAATATATTTTTGGGAAATATATGCATACAAAAACTTAAAACAAACAAGTCAGAAAGTATAGTCGACCAAGCCCGACCATATAATACCCTACACCATAAGATTTTAAAAACAAATTTTTGACTGTATCTATTTTTGACCCATCGCCAATCATGGTCGCCGGAACAGAATTATGCTATGACGTTAAGAGTTATATAAAAGTTATTTGTGCCGAATATTATTCAGATATCTTCATCTATATGAGATTGTCTTGCCTTTCAGCGATTTTAGGAAGGGGGTTTATATGGGACCTATAGTTAATTTTGGACCTACCAGCACAACATTTTATCACGACATAGTACTTGTCGTAAAAGGTATTGTCGCCAATTTGTATGTCAATACCAGCAAATATTAGAAAGGTACAACATTAAAAGCTATTTTCTGGAGAAGTATTTGAATGAGTGCTATGGTCAAATATGGACCGATACCAATTATAATTGTTTAGATCATTAAGACTGCAAAAAAATAATTTTTGATCAAATTTCAACCTAATACCAACATAATAAGATGATACATTTAGTTGAATTTATAGTAATACAATATCGTACGTGACGACGTTTAACAGCTTATAAAATTTTTATTATACCTATTTAAAAAAAAATTCCGGTCAATATTTTTTTGCAACAAATACCTTGCTTTGAACTTTCATTTTGAAACACGTACGACTGATCAAATACCAATGACATAGACAAATGATGTTTTCGCACCACGTACGTGACATTTGAAAAGCACCCAAAGCAAACCAAAAAATATACCGCTAATCAAACTATATATTTGGTCTCTCTTCGTGAATTTTGTTCATTGCTGTTGTAACATTAATTTTAAGGTATAAGTACAATGTTACCAGTATCTGTATTTAATAGGCAGAAAAGTGAAAATTGTTGATTGCAGTTACTAAAAATGAATCAAAGAGATAGTCAGTTTTAACTTTTATTTTTTGCTCTTTAAAAATTGTAATAAGCTGTAAACCTCTTTGCATACTAAAGTTTGAGTGTTTTTTTACTTTCTACCATATTCGAAAAATAGTTTCAAAGCTATTTATTTTTTGAGTCGTGGTTGACATTCTCATGGAAATGCCCATATATCAAGCAAAAATTAAAAATTTTAAATACTCGCTGTGTGCCAAAAACAAAAATTAAACTCAAAAATAAGAATTATGTGCAATAAAAAATATAACTCAAATATAATTTTTATAAATTTTTTTGTATAAAAATTCAATAAAAACGAACAGTTTTGTACATAAAAATTGATATGTTAAAAATCCCGGGACTCATAAAAATAAATCCCGGGATTCGGGATTTATCAATCCCGAAAAATCCCGGGATTTCGGGATTTCCCGTTTGGCATCCCTAGTATGTATGTGTATTTTTGACAGCTCATCTTATAAGATAGTTGTTATAAGATTTCTTATAACAACTGGCTCATAACATTTATTATAATATTAATGCTAACACTATTTGAGAGTCCACACGTAAGATAATACTCTCTGCGATTGAATTTGACGTTTGCTGATATAAAAATCTTATATCTTATCTCAGGTGGAGACCCTGTGTAATTTAAAGGTAAAAAATCGGCAAAATGCCGATAAATCGGCAAATATGGCAGGCCTGGTTCCGAACAATATTTTTGTCCGGAAATTTTTTTTCATATATTGAGTTTGACGCAAGGCGAATTCAACTACAGGTGGTGTCGAAACGTCATCTGATTTCGACGGTTCGAACCACTTTGTTTTGATTTGTTAGTGTGAAGAATGGTTGACATTTTGGACCGTAAACACTAACAATGCAATGCAAAAAAACCTTTGTTGTTTCTGTTGTTTTTGAATTGTTGTAGTTCCGACCAGTGATGGGATTTGAACATTTTCAGTTTGTGCCAAAATTGTAAAGAAAACGAGCCAAGTTTACTGAAAAAGGGCGAAACTCCTTTATTATAGAAATTAAACTTTGGAAAATTGTTTTAACACTAAAAATCGGAAAAAGATAAGGCTTAAGTTTTGATTGTCCATTCATTTTTAAATTTTGGAAAAAGTATTTACATTTCATTAAATCAAATTCATAATTGTAAGTTATTATTACATATCGTTACTTTAATTTAGAAGGGCGTATTTAACACCTACATTTTTTTTAAGTTTGAGACATAAAACTTGATAACAAAAATATATAAAAAGCGTATGCATAGTATTAGAACTGTAAGAAATGTAGGACATTTCCTAGTTTACGATAAATTAACGCCCCTATTACGGTTTTCAACTCAACTCTTGTTTAATTGAAGTTTTGCATTTTGAATAATGATTTACAACTCTTTACGCTTTATTGTAAGTGCATATTTTTAATCTTTACAGGATTTTTTGCATAGACAAAAAGAGTATTTTAGTAAATAAGGTATATTCCACCTTTTGAAGCATATTTGGGCACTTGTTAATTTTTTTTAAGTGAACAAATAAATGAATCTTAACCACATAACATAATTTTATTTTGATTGGTTCATTACTGCCCATGAGCCCCAAACATAAACACTCTGAAATTTGTCTATACATACTGTGGCGTAGGCTTAACCGACTATATATTTTTGTTTGTTTACAATATGAAAATATTATAAACTGGTTTTTAAGCGCATATTTCCGGTTCAATAATCACACTCAGATTGAGCTTTTTTATTATTAAATTATATTTCTTTTACAAATATTTTGGTGGACAAATAAGATTGTAATGCCACCTGAAATTCAAAAGGGCCTAAAAATTAAAAAATATATTATTAATAAGATTTCTACATGAAATTGAATATTGAAATTTATTTTTGTGGTAAAGCTAGTTTCTATGCGCATTTAGCTGGTTGCTTAGGTCATCTCGTCAGGAAACTTTTTCCAAAGACTTTAGAAAAGCTAAGAATGTTAATATAAAAAGTGCCAAAAAAAGAGCGGGCCATAGGGCCAAGCAACATTCAATAGTGCCAAAAATGGCCCAATTGTGCCATAAATCCCACCACTAGTTTCGACACCACATGTAGTTGAATTCGCCTTGGTTTCACGTCTTACTTTGAGAGAGAGAGAAATTATTTTTTTCGGTAAGTTTTATCTTGAATTGGCTTAATTTCCCTTGTTGTTCAGACATAGTTGCCAATTTAGCGCTTTAGGCGCTAGGTTTGGCGCTTTTTAGCTGTCATAAAGGCGTATATTTTTCCCTTACAGCCGTACCTAACCCTACGGCCACACGTGCAATTTGTGATGTCTTAACACAAGCAATAACGCCGGCAGAATAACTTCGTCAAATTGCCAATGTGTTTTAGGTGGAGAACACGTAAATATCTTGCAACATAAGTTTAAAAACAAGCTAAAGACAGGTTGTGTGTTATGTTCATAGCGAAGAAAAAGTTTAGCGCTTAAACATAATATACATCGCTATTAAAATGAATTTATTTTCGGAAAACTTATTTTTCACTTTATTTTGCGCTTTAATTTTAATTATTTATCAGCCACGCGCGTATTTTTGACAAGTTGTATAAAAAAGTTAATAAAAAGCAACAAAAAAAGCTGTCTGTCAAACTTAAACGTCAAGTTATGTTATAAAATAGCTTTCAAGACAGATTGCTTAACAACGCTGTTAAAACACAAACAAAACACTAACATGAGGAGGCTATACCTAACACTAACATAATTTTAGTGTTAATGTTAACCATTTGATGTCAGTTGTAGCCTGGGTGTAACCAAGAACGGAAGGCGGAACGTTTTCTTCAGCGTAGCTTTTACGCTGATATGCCATACCTAAATTATAGCGTCAGCGTTGTGCCATAAACAGTACTGCTTACTTTCGTGCCGACTAAAACCATCATAAAAGACATAAGAAATTGAATTAAAACCGCTAGTTTGACCTAAAAATAGCTAATTTTATATAGATACCAAAATTTTTGATCTCTTATTTGCATACATTAAAATTAAGGCACATTTAATTAAAATTTCTCACCGTTTTTCAAATACTTTTGATATATAGTATACTGAAATGTTTAAACGCCTCTGCTAAGAACAATATAAATGCGATATGGAACAGTTTTTTAGGAAAAAATTAAATATCGCTTAAAGCTAAGTGGAATATTTACCAATCTGTGTGTCGAGCAATTCAAACATATGGGGCTCAGGTATGGGGATTTACACTTTTTGACGAAGTTGACAAGTTACAAAGATTTTTCCTGAAAAAGGTTTAAAACTACCTTCTTTTACGCCAACTTACATATTAATGTTAGAAACCGGCATAGAAAACAGTTATATTTATACTCTGGATCTACATCTTAATTACCTTATTAAAACACTTTTTTACTACAACAATCAACGCCTGCCAAACTTTTTTACAAGAATATTAATAGAAAAACAACTCTTTTGGCTTAAAAGCATTGATAGACTTTGCAGTGAGTTGATTGTAACTAGAATTGCAGATTGTGTAACTAGAGAAGATTGGATCTATATGCGAGAAGATATTATAACTAAATTGAATCTTAAAGAAAATACTTTATTATTGAAGAAGGCATCTGAAACAAATCGGTTTTATAAAAAATTAGATTTTAACAGTAAACAGATTTACTTTGGAAGTATCCCCAATGTTAATATAATAAGCATGATATTTAAAGCAAGGTGTGATCTGAACGAACTAAATGCCACCCGCTTTTGCCAAAATCTGCCTAAAACATGTTCTTTATGCAATCTTAATGAATCTGAAACCCTCTATCATTTCTTAGCCAAATGCCCAATTCTTAAAAATATCAGATTTCAATGTTTTAAAAAATTTGTTTTATCTGAAAATGAATTAATTAACTTATTAAATAATGTCAGTATAACTTTTAGAGATCTAAATCGTTACATGATAGATGCTTTGTATTATAGAAAGGAGCTTATAATGGAATTCAATTATTAATAAGCAAAACTACTATATTATTGTATTAAAATGTAAATTTTTAGTAAAACTCTCGACTGACGACAATATGTCACAGTCGTAAGTTCTTTTTCCCTTAATCATGTAATTATAATACTTATTGTACAAGTTTTTTTTTGAAAAACTAAAGAACAACTAACTAACTAACTAACTACTGAAATGTTTACTACCCAGCAAAAACTTTGCTTACAAAATAAGCAGAAAAATCTTGAGAACTTGAGGAAAAGAGTACTTATTTTTCTACTAGAAAAAGTACTTATTTTTGTTCGCGATGACCCAAAAGTGATCCTTTATAATTTGGACAATTACAACCTAAAACATAATACCTTTATTTTATATTTAAAAGTTGTATAAAAATATGTAGTTACCGAAACAGACAAGAAATAAGTACTTTCAAATTATCTTTGAAAAAGGTTAAGACACATTAATTAAAATTGCTCTGAAATCTTATGGAACTGATGTTGAAAAAGTGAACGCAATGATAAATGTTTCGAAATGTAAGAAAATAAATAATAAAGAGTGCTTTTGCTGCACAAAATCATTTATAGCTCTAACACTGTAATAACAATGTGTGTATTAATATACGTTATTATACGGGCCTGTCACAGAAATAAACTTCGATCGAAAGTTTTTTTAATTCCGAGAAAGCTTCTTCAGAAAACGAAAACCGATCAATTTTCTCGGAATGAAATCTATTTTAATTTTTCATTTGAAAAAAAGTTTTTGTTTTAGTTTGCACAATATTGCCACATTTAACTTTAAAATAACAAAATTAAAATTTGTCGGAATTATACATACATATATATATTGTGTTGGTAAATTTTTTTTTTTTTTATTGATTTTTTGATTTTCCATGCATTTCACATCGAAATTATTCTTAAAATTTTATAATAGTACCGGATATCTAAAAAATATTAATATAATATATAGCAAATTGATTAAAAAAATTATTTTAAATCATAGAATAATAACTTATTTAAGCCATTACACCAAAGTATTTTTTTGTAATGTATAATTATGACTTATTTAAGATATAATAATACAGTAATTATTTTATGTATAACTAATAATGCAAAAAGTGGCGAATAAAGCTACAAAGTAATGAATTCAGGTAGTCATTAAAAGTAGCATTGTAAGTTAAGTTTTTGCTGGGTATATAACTACATACATATCGTCTGGTGCTTATTGGTATGCCGCTTGGCATAAATCAACTCTATATAATAAGTGTGTCCTCTTTTTAAGTCCTTAATCCATTTTGTGTATATCTGGAATATACATTAATATGTATTAAGTGATATCGAGACCTATCTTTGCCTCATATCCATAATTTAAGGGTTCGGCACTTTTTTTTGCTATGAAGCAAATGAACAATGTAAAAGTACAAATATATATTAATATTTGTAACTGTTATGCACGTTCTATTTAATAAAGATATTTTATTTTGTTTTTTCATATAGAAGACTAATTTTAATACATAAATTTTAAAGAACTAAATCATTTTTAAACCTAAATATTAAACAATTTTTAAATTGTTTATTTTATATCAATTATCTGCCTGCTTTAATAGAAAACTAAAATATTCGTTTAGAAATTTATATTGAAAACAAAAACAAATTTGAGTTTTTTTTTATTGTTGTTTAAATATAAATTTTGTTTGCGGATTTTCATGATTCCATGGCTTATTTTAATCGTAAAATTCCTGGATTTCTGATATATGATAAGATTAAAAATTTTTCCCGTAATAATTTTTTTAATTAGTTTTTGAAAACAAATTTCTGATTAGGCGGCATCAATTTTGAAAATAAGAAAAAGATTTTGTTTCTTGTGCTTAATTCCCTTTTTAAATAATTGATAAAAAATACTGAAATTTATTGTTGGAGGATAAGCTGTTCCTATGCGCATTTCACTGGTTGCTTAGGCCAGATCATCAGGAAACGTTCTCCTAAATAATTTTAGAAAAGCCAAAGCTATCAGCAAACAAAACTACAGAGGGAATGAGAATTACCTACAAACACTCAGAAAGTCTTGTTTGCAACGATATCAAAGCTTAAACAAAATACCATACAATAAATCAGTGATGAGTTTTATCTTTTCTTACATTTCCCGCTACAATTATTTGGAATTCTCCCAACATTAATTGTAGTTGTAAGTGGGTAAAGAAAAAACATATTAAAAACAAAGTGCTTTTATTGTTTTCGCAAGAAATCAAAATAAAAACAATTTGCCAGTTCAGTTTTTTATGCACGTGCACTTGCTAAAATTTATTATCAAAGTTGTTTGTGGGAATACTATTATTTATTAAAAGATTTTGTTTGTTGTGCTTAATTCCCTTTTTAAATAATTGATAAAAAATACTGAAATTTATTGTTGGAGGATAAGCTGTTCCTATGCGCATTTCACTGGTTGCTTAGGCCAGATCATCAGGAAACGTTCTTCTAAATAATTTTAGAAAAGCCAAAGCTATCAGCAAACAAAACTACAGAGGGAATGAGAATTACCTACAAACACTCAGAAAGTCTTGTTTGCAACGTTATCAAAGCTTAAACAAAATACCATACAATAAATCAGTGATGAGTTTTATCTTTTCTTACATTTCCCGCTACAATTATTTGTAATTCTCCCAACATTAATTGTAGTTGTAAGTGGGTAAAGAAAAAACATATTAAAAACAAAGTGCTTTTATTGTTTTCGCAAGAAATCAAAATAAAAACCATTTGCCAGTTCAGTTTTTTATGCACGTGCACTTGCTAAAATTTATTATCAAAGTTGTTTGTGGGAATACTATTATTTATAAAAAGATTTTGTTTGTTGTGCTTAATTCCCTTTTTAAATAATTGATAAAAAATACTGAAATTTATTGTTGGAGGATAAGCTGTTATTATGCGCATTTCACTGGTTGCTTAGGCCAGATCATTAGGAAACGTTCTCCTAAATAATTTTAGAAAATTGGGAATACTATTATTTATTAAAAGATTTTGTTTGTTGTGCTTAATTCCATTTTTAAATAATTGATAAAAAATACTGAAATTTATTGTTGGAGGATAAGCTGTTCCTATGCGCATTTCACTGGTTGCTTAGGCCAGATCATCAGGAAACGTTCTTCTAAATAATTTTAGAAAAGCCAAAGCTATCAGCAAACAAAACTACAGAGGGATTTTTTATCAATTATTTAAAATGGGAATTAAGCACAACAAACAAAATCTTTTAATAAATAATAGTATTCCCACAAACAACTTTGATAATAAATTTTAGCAAGTGCACGTGCATAAAAAACTGAACTGGCAAATGGTTTTTATTTTGATATCTTGCGAAAACAATAAAAGCACTTTGTTTTTAATATGTTTTTTCTTTACCCACTTACAACTACAATTAATGTTGGGAGAATTCCAAATAATTGTAGCGGGAAATGTAAGAAAAGATAAAACTCATCACTGATTTATTGTATGGTATTTTGTTTAAGCTTTGATATCGTTGCAAACAAGACTTTCTGAGTGTTTGTAGGTAATTCTCATTCCCTCTGTAGTTTTGTTTGCTGATAGCTTTGGCTTTTCTAAAATTATTTAGGAGAACGTTTCCTGATGATCTGGCCTAAGCAACCAGTGAAATGCGCATAGGAACAGCTTATCATCCAACAATAAATTTCAGTATTTTTTATCAATTATTTAAAAAGGGAATTAAGCACAACAAACAAAATCTTTTAATAAATAATAGTATTCCCACAAACAACTTTGATAATAATAAGAAAAATATTATTCAGATGACTC
The DNA here is from genome assembly GCA_943735925.1 of Pollenia amentaria. NCBI lineage: Eukaryota > Metazoa > Arthropoda > Insecta > Diptera > Polleniidae > Pollenia > Pollenia amentaria. The sequence goes on from OX031007.1 coordinate 75,485,879, forward strand.
AAAGGAAATTTTATTCCTAATCATTTTCTAAATTATCACTATTCCACAAATCGTTCACAAGTTATGATAAAATGTACATATCTTATTTCGGACGAAATATTAGTCTAGCCCATAAAAAACTAGACATGATAGCAAAAACTAAAAACGGTTTTGAATTTAGCGCCAACCATTTTATTAAGTTTTTATTAAAATTTTATTTAGCGCTTTTTGATTGGGGGCACGGTGCTTTTTTATCAGAAATAATACACAGCCCTGTGTTCAGAACAAAATGAACTGAGATGCCACTTTTTTTAATTTGTACATAAAGGGTTAATTCAACTGCCATTTATATTACAACAATTGTTTGTTGCTAAGTAATTAAATAAAAAAATATATATATATAATAAAATCATTTTCTTTTTTCGTCCATTTTCTTTAACCCAGCAGCCACACGATCAAGTTATACTTTTACATATGTGACAGCGCATAGAGAAAGGGACCTAAGGGTAAAAACCATTTTAAAGATTTAAATACGTGTATGTTTGGTGTACCATCACTGACCGTGTTGGTATTGGTCTAATTTGAAAGCGACACATCTCATGACGTCAGGAACGTGTTGGTCAACCTTGAAAACGCGCTCAGATGTTGTCCACATCAAAAAAAAAAAAAAAATTAAATTGATTTTTTTTACCCTTAGGTCCCTTTCTCTATGCGCTGTCACTTATACTGTTTGTCAAATTTGACCAATTTTTCATAACTTGAAAGCTGTGCAGCTTACGCACGCAATTTGTAAGCAATTTACTTTCAAGATTCCATCAAGAAAAAAATTTATAAAAACAAACGAAAAATTTGCTCACTAAACTTGTAATCAGCCGTTAAATTGAACGTAAAGTTGCGATACAAATGGAAAGGTAAAATCGTGGTGAATTTAAAAAGTGCGAGGGTGTTAGTAAAAAAGAGAGAGTCTTTTGCAAATTGAAAGGCAAAACTTGATCGTGTGGTCTCCAAGTAACGCCGTTTTTTAGAAAACAATTCAATATAAGTAGTTTGCTAGTTGTGCTGACATTTTGTATAATGGTTTACATTTGTAAACCATACGGTAGCTTTGTTTTTTCGAACAAATTTTCCGAAATGGTTGAATCCAAGGCGAATTGACTAGAAGGTGGGGTCAAGTCAGCATATGGTTATTTTTTTCGGTGGTCGATTTGTCAAAGTTTGTATACGAACTAGTTTTTTTTATGTAAACAAACATTTTTTTTACTAGCAATATTTTTGACAGATGGACCACAGAAACAGTGTTGTTGTAGAGTTGACCTCACCTTCTAGTGAATTCGCCTTGGTTGAATCGTTATGCAGTACACTCTCAGTAAAAGAATTATTCTCCGGACAAAAATATTGTTCGGAACGCATGGATGAATACACCTTTGCATGGAAATGTTACAAAACCATGAAAAAATAATCAACTTAAACTTGTGTCCCAAAATTCGGTTGTGGTAAGCAATATCGGAAGAAAAAAATGAGGATAACAAATTAAAGCTTCTAAAGCCCATAAGCATTAATATATTTGAGTATTTAACCCCAAGTCCATTTAACAACTTAAAGGCATCATAAATTAAATGTCTGTCAGCACCACCAACTAGTGTTGCCAGCGAGCAACTGTTTAGTGCAACTGGGCAGTTTTATTCCAATGGCAGAAGTAATCTTATTGGTACCATTACAAAAAAAAAAAAAATTTTAATTAATTTCATGTTGTAAAAATTCCCGTCTTCATAAAAATTTTATGAAAATTAAATTCAATGAACTTAAACTATTGTCATCAAAATATATAACTTTTGAATATTAATCAATTGTAGTATATATCGCTCCTTTATTGCAACGTCATATCGCAAAAAAAAAAAATCAAACTTGGCAAAATGCGATTAAAGTTTTCAAAATGTAGCTTTATGTACTGAATTAATACAATATATTTTGCTATCTATTCGGTTTAGTTAAAATATAATACTAATTTTACATATAGAGAAGGTAGGAAGGTGCACTTTTCCTAAGTAACTTCAAATTTTTGGCTTTTTGAAATACGACTACGTTGCAATAAAGGAACGATATGTACATTGATATAAGTACTTGTTAATAAAAAAAATTTTATTAACAAAAAATTGTATAAATAATCGGGTTTTTCTGTTTAATAAATTAATTGATCTCTCGTGTTGTATATTTGGATAAGTAAAGTTTGGCTTATATTCAGCCGAATTCAGCCAAGTTGGCCGAACATCGGCGACGGCCTAAAAGTGACTTCGGTAGGACACTAATATGTATATATGTATGTAAATAGTATGGAAACTTGCCAAATAACGCCACGCCTTTTTGGTATTGAAACTCGCATCCGAACTTACCACTTCAAGTTCCAAGCAATATATATTGAGAGTACTACACATACATTCATATTTATTCTTGTAAACTTTATCAGGAATATAAGCAACTTACATTCATATTTCCGTATAGTAGTATATTCTATGATTTGTATTTGTGTGTGTATACATATGTATGCACATATATTGAATTTTTCTCAACAGGTTTATTTTTAATAATTCGAGGATGAAAATGACTAATTCCAATTGAAACATTTACATTTGCTTATAACCTTATACATAATATACCTACACACATATGTATATGATAGTATATACACACATATTCACAATATAGTTTAAATGTATATTTTCTTAATTTTTATTAATTTAATAATTTAAAACGTAGCGTTACAAACATATGTATGTCCAAATATATTAAATGTCTCATATAGTGTACAGTATATTTGTATACACATTATTACTTACCTATAAAATTTTTCGTATATTAACCGAACTCAAATTTATTATTTATAGTTTTGCCCTGACCCACTGTTTCTTCACTAGTTTATTTTATATATATTTTTTTTTAATTAGTTCATTTTACATACTGAATTATGTATGTTCGAGAATCATACTCAGTTCTAATATGTGCATTAGCACGTTAATATTTATGTTTTCGTTTTAAAGAATTTAATACATTTTTTGCAAATTTGACAAATGGAGTCACTCAATTTCATTAAAAATTTTTACACTATTTTGCATCAACAGTCGGCAAAAACGAAAATAATAATAGAGTTAACAAAAGAGAGAAGTAATTGTAAAGAATTAACTATGTATGTATATCGATTTTGTACACAGAGCAATCTGTGGAATTTTAAATCCAAATTATATTCAAAGGTAGAATAATTTTACTTTGTTCTTAATTTCTTATTTATTGCTCTTTTAATATAAATTATAATAATGTTTAAACTTTGAATAATTTAGTAATTCATTATTTATAATTTTATTTTTATTTAGCACAGCTCTAAATGCAAATTTTTTATTTTTACAACAATATTATGTATGTTTGTATGTAAGTGATGACTTGTTTTGCTGGTGCACAAATCCTTCGTTATCCTTGTTTGCTGTCACAATACAAATAATATTAAAGCATTAAAGCTTTTTTACAGTCTTGTATTGTTATTCTTTCGTTAAGTTGGGACAAGAACCTTTTAAAGATTGCCAGCCCTGTACTAAAGCTGACAAAAAGTTCAAACTTTTTTTAACTGTTATAACGATTTAAAAAATATTTAAATTAGAAAAAAATTAAAATTGCAAATAGCAATTTTCCTGTAATTGTACTGTCAATATTGGTACTTGGAAGTGTGATACATACATTGAAGTTTTCCTGAGAAACTTGTGGCTCTTTTTTGGCGTTCGTTTTTGATGATTGGTGTCTCACGATCAAATCGTGTGACGGATGACCCCAAAAGTGGATTGAAATATTAACAGACATACATATGTATATTGTGGAACAAATCATTGTTGCCTGTCGGTGTTTTGCGGTGCGTGGTTTGAAATTGAATATTCCCCTTTGTTCTGCAAACCGAGTCGAGTGATTTTTTAAAACCGAATAGTAAAGCGTTTGGTGTTCTGTAAATCGAACGATATGCATTATTCGTAGCCATTTTCGAACGATGGCAATTAAACGTCATAGTAAAAACAAGTATTAGCTGTTTACTGCTGAAAGAAAATGTAAACGATAGTATGGTTTTTCAAAGAAAGTTTTATATTGTTATTAAAAATGCCCGGAGCTTTCATAATAAGTTATAAATCTTGTGATTTTACAAAAATTAGCCAATTCGTATATGTTAGTAAAAGTATTTTTTAATTAAGAATTTTCTTGCATTAAATGTTTTTTAAATGTTTTTACAATAAGCAAAATAAGACTTGGAACTTTTTATAATATACCGTGTTTACTTCATTTCTGTAAGCTTTATTAAAAAAAAACAGCTTTCGACCATTAATTTTTCCCCTAATTTTACAAATTACACTTATCAATTTCAACTTATAAAATTGTATAGTTCTGAGGAACAGAAAGTTTTGTAAATTGACAAAAATTTGATAAGTGCAAAGTGAAAAGTTGTTTTGTGGAATTGGGCCCAGCTTACATATAACCCATATAAAAACATAAAAATTAATAAAAAAGAATATTTTTATAAATAAATTGTAGTTAAGTTTAAAAAATTTTGTACATTAGGTTAAAATTGTTTTTATAGTTGAAAATTTTTTTTCAACATTTTATTTTAGCAATATTTTATAGATGCATATTTGAGTTTAATAGTTTAATTAAATCCATTTAAATATCAACATCAAAATAGTTTGTATTATGTCCATACATATGAAAATATTTTATTTATGAAAATAAATAGTATAAGATCGACTGAAAAGCTATTGTGCCCTTTGCAATAATTACAATTATTAATAGGAATTAGTTGTGAATCACTTTAAAATAGTTTTTTAAATTATTTTGAAGATAAATACATAACAAGCTTCGTTGTTTCAAGTGTTGATTTGGTTTTTTAACATTGTTGTCCTTATATCTGTAGCTTGGTGCTAAAAGTGCTAATGTCAAATAATTTATTTTTGAGAAATTTTAAATTTTAGTTTTTTATAGAAGAGTATAGAAGTGAAATTTGGTAGCAAAACCTTTTTGAAACTGTTCTCGCCAAATAAAAGAGATTCAGCATGACCTTTTAATTGCAAAATGAAATTAATTATGCTGGTAGATATGGGACAAAACTACTTTTATTAAATTTTATGTTGACCTATGTTCAAAAAAGAAAATAAAATTTTAGTTCACATGTTGGTCACGTTTTTTCCATCAAATATTTGCTAGCTATGACCTTAGCTGAAGAAAACACCTAATGCAACAATTAACTCAAACAGCAAAATATTGACATTGGCCCTTTTAGTAACAAGCTTCAGACATAATGAACTCAAATTTTGCTTTTACTAAAACTAATGTTTCTTTGAAAAACCAAGAAGCTAACAAAAAATTAAGAATCGAATTTTTAACAACTTGATGTGTTTTAGATTTTCTGTTATTCACCTTGAATTCCCGCTAAAAATATGTACGGAATTGATAATTGTTTTGAAAAAATTTAGTTTTATTAATTAAATTTTGTCACTGTTCAAATTATAGAATTAATTCAAGTTTTGGTATAAAAAAGAATAAAGCTTTTTATGTTGTAAATAAACAATTTTATACTAAAAAAGCATATGTACTGTTTTTTATGCAATTGTACTGATTATTTTTCTCTTATGTACTGATTATTCTGATTTCAAAACTGGCAACCCTGCAGTAAGCCCAAATACTCCGCATCAAAGCTCAAAAAATTCTTTGTGTTTATAAATTCAGTTAAGTAAATTTAATTTTTTTATAGTGTTTTATAAAATTAGTTAATACAGTTCTTAAAAGACTTTCCTTTTGGTTGTATAAGTTATGACAAATGCTCCAAAGTTGCCCAAAATTAATAAATTACACGTTAACAAGCAAAGTTACCGTCGCACAGTGGCGCCCGTAGAGCAAACGAGGTTGCAAAAATCAAAATGTTTATGAGCGCCGACGAAGTTTAGAATAAATTCATGTTAGAGGAAACTTTTCAACGATTTCAAATATGCCACTCTTAATAATATCACATTTTTAGTTTAGAAGATATAACCGTTCAAAGTTGACCGACTTTCGGTTTTCAAAAAAACACACAATTTTTAGTAAATTTGTTGCGATTTCAAGTATAATATCACGAAAAATAGGTATCGAATCGCCTTATTTTTTGTTTGTATTGATTCATGTATTTATTAAATGTAAAATGATAAAAAAAAATTAACTGTTTGCTTTGTGTTTCTCCTGGTAAATCACTATTTAAAAACTATCCGTTTTTTCACTATTTTTCAAATTTGACGGAAAATAAAAAAAACTATGTTTGCCATATTTGCAAAACCTGTTCTTTGATTATTTCTTTACATAATTCAAAAGGTTTTATCTTTTAAAGGTTAAAAAGGTTAAAAAGACATGGTTGCAGAAATTGTATGGCGTCCATCCCTTATATATTTTGACTGACAGTAGTTTGATCTAATAGTTTGAAAAAAACTACTCATTGAAATAAGCAGGTACGTACCTCACTTAAACAATACTTTGGCGTACAAATGGTCAAGAACAATATTGACTTATTGTCCCTACAGGCAGGCACAAATCTTATTTGGACACGTGCATAATAGCAAAATTGCATTATTCAGCCTAAATCCATATGTACATATGTAGGGAACAGGTAAATTTTTAGGCATGGTAGCATAAGCCTATATATTGCAAAATAAGCATAATGCCTGGATTAGTCTACGACTGAAAGTTGGCGCAACAATTACTGAAACCATTAAACAATTTAAGTACTGAAAACATGGCGTTGAACAATTTAAAATTATTTGAACTGTTTAGAAAGTCAATCACACCAAAGTTTTTTACGGAAGCTGCTTAAGAAGAACTTGATAGCTTATACGGAAATATTGAGAGAAGCGAAATTATAAAAAAATAATTTTTATCGGATATATGCAAATATTAAGGCAAAATGGGTGAAATCTAATCGAACCATTCAGAACTTCAACTCCAAATTAGAGTTGTGTCGGTCGTGAACGACCTCGTTCAATTGAACGGATCAGTCAGACGAACGATGAACGGCCGTTCAGTTTCATCGTTCGATTTCGTTCAATCGTTCACTTGGGTCTTTTGAATCAGTCGGTCACTTGCTTGCCGGACAACTGGTTGAAAAGAAACAACAATACTTTTGTGTTGTATAAGTTATGCAATTATAATATACTTATTTCTTTTACTCATTGCCACATTGCTTTACACATTTTCATAATACAATCAGGGTTGTCAAGTTTCTTGGCGACCTAATTTTCGATTTGGCGATATGGCGACTTTTTGGCGGCTTATAAAATATATGGCGATTTTGTTGGCTATTGATTTTCTATAAACTTGTTTTGAGACTGTTGGACAAATTTACCGTTTGTTATTTAGAAAGATTATATCAATGATGGTATTCCATCTAATATATATCAGGTTTTGCATAAAGCTTATAGCTATAAGGATACGTCAGGTACTTACCATTTTAAAGAACTTGCTTTGACGGTCTTTATATGCATTTAATTCCAACTGCTAATGCCTGTGTTGAAATAGTTCTTTTTAATAATTTACTCTACTAAAACTCGCCTTCATTGTTACGAGTTATAAATTATATGAATGTAAATAGCACTTTTTGTACCTTCGCACGATATTTTGAATATACATTGTTAAAAAAAAAAAAACAGTAAGAATTGCCTTGCCGGTGAAGTGTATAGCGTGTTAGATATACATATATCCAATATTTATTTAATACTAAACACAAAAAAACGTTTTGCTGCTTTAATTAGATTATTATAAACTATTGTATCTTTTGTGTGTTCACCAATAATTTTACTTTTATTCAAAAAAATATACATATATCAAGGCGACTTTGTCCCATTTTTGGAAAATTTTAGCGATTCAGAAGAAATATATTTTTTTAGGATTTATAGAAAACATTGGAGAAAGTTCTAAAATAAATTTTATGTTGTCAAAAACGCAAAATAAGCCTTGGCGATTTTTGACATTGAATTTGGCAAAAAACATCAAAATAAATCTGAAAACCCTGGCTGCTTTTCACAATTTTTCTACCATTTACATGAGCGTTGCCAGTTGTTCTTAATACAAAACCCGCCAAATGCTAATTTTTTTCATTTGAGCAGAAAATTTTATAAATATTTATTTCTTTTAATTTTTTAAATAAGTCCCTTTATTTATAAAAGCTTAGTAAAGTTTTACAGCACGAAATTAGTATGGAAAAAAACTTTTAATGTATACATTACATTCGTTTATGAATAAGACTCTTAAAATATAAAAAAAATTAGCAATGTATGTTTGTTCGGTGAAATCTTGCAACTCAATTTTGAAGCAGATACCTCGAACCGATTGAGCTGTCATTTTTAAACACGTTTAGTTAAGATGACGATGCATGGTTAACTGTGTTACGTTATTCTAAATCTAACATTATAAGACACCCAAGATGGCAGACTTATTTTTAATGCATTCCTACAATATGAGTATCAAATGGGAGGGCTTGCTGAGAATAAGTCGAAAAAGAAAGTGACGTTACTCTAAATCATATATGGCGGACTAAGTTTTTAATGCTTGCCTTCAAGATGGGTATCAAATGAAAGGACTCATGAGAATACGAATGCTAGTTTTAATATAAACTAAAAGTAAATAACCTTTTTAAAAAACAAGCTTTTATTGAAATGCGCTTCAAAGAAAAATATAAATGAAAAGTATAAAACTACTATCAACTTATAACGGATTACATAATTTATATGATATACGAGATTTACTTGTGTAGACAAACAAGTAAATTATACATATAACTTGATGTGATTGATTTAAACTATTAAACTTTTCAAACCATGTAAATACTAGTACTTAAATCTCGCGACTAGCTTTTAAATCAAATAAATTGTGTAAAGACAAGCGACAAGCTTTTATATCATATAAATTTATTAATGATGTTATAAGTTGATAGTTAAAGCTTATTGCTCTTTTCTTTTTAGCGCATTTAATAAAAGCGTGTTTTTTAAAAAGGTTTTTTAGTTTTTATAAAATAAAAACAAAAAATAAAATTTATATTATCACATATTTTGAGAATATAATACATATAACGCATGAATAATAATAATCACTATTGCTATTTGTTCATTTTTGTAATATTATTTTGATATTTAAATTGTGCAATTGCTATTATTTTTTTGTTATTAAAAGTATTTTGTTCTTAAAATACCACATAAATTTGAAATTTTTTTCTCTCATTATTTTTGTTTAAATTAATTTTTAAAGAATTGGGCTCTTACTTTGAATAAGCCCTCGCAACAATTTTTTGTTCTTTCTATTAAAATGGAATTACCTAAGCATATAATAAATAAACAAGTTTTAAAATCGCCACGTTTGGCGAGAAATTACTACGTATGGCAGCCCAGATTGTACTATGAATTTTTTAAAACAGTGTGGCAAGTCGCCACTGGCAATGTGTTAAAAGAAAAACGTATAGCATACACACTTATAGTGTTGTTGTTTCTTTTTAATCAAATGAACGAAAAAATGCGTATTTGGTTTGTGCTTATTGTTTTCTATTCTTGGTTACACTCAAAAAAGTTTTACAGTAACTTAATGAGATTTATTAAAATTGTTTTCCGTAATTAATGAAATTTTTTTATTTTATTAATTAAACTGTTTCTGCATATTGTTCCGAAAACAAACTACAAAAATTAAAAGGGTTTTCATGATGAGGCAAACTTGCAAGACTCGTTTCATGAAGACCCTTGTTAATTTTGGTGTCATTTTAAATACAAAAATCGATACAAAAATCAATTAAAAGAAAACAACTATAAAATTAAAAGCTAAAATTTGTGAATAAAAAGTGAAATTTGTTTTTTAAACAAGCATAAATAAAGCATAACGACTAATTTGCTTAAATTACTGCAAGATTTTATTGTTTATTAACACTTAACACATTTTTCATTGAAAACGGCGGTAAATATTAAACAAACAGCGCCAGTTTACGAGTCAAAATTGTTGAGCAAATTTACGAAGTTTGTGTAAACGAATTCTCATACAATTTTTGGCAGTTCATTTGAGAGCGCGTAAAAATGCACAGTTTGCGAGACTTTTAGTGATATCATGAAAACCCTTAATGATTTTTATTTCTGTTAATATGTTCAGTTATTTTTTATGCATAAAATAAAACTGAAGTAAATGTGTACATATGTACATAAATAAAAGAAAATAGAAAGGAAAAAATATTTGGCTCATTTGGTAGGTCATAATGACAGATAAAAACACTGCTTTAGCTGTCTTAGTACGTAATTTAAATTAAGTTCAAATTAACTGAAAAGCCTTTGAATATATTTTTTGTACCTAGTGTGTACTTTTTTTTAATTGTAAATAAAGAGAAAAGTTAATTAATTTTTAATTAATATCTCCGTTATAAAATTAACAGTAAAAAATTACCTTACAATTCCTTTATTTAAAATTATCCGTTTTCTAATTACATTTTCAGTTTTCTAAACTTAATGCCTATTCTTTTGAATTTACTTACATAATGTTTCGAGTGTAATCTCACATGTTGTTTCTTTTAACACATTCAATCGATTGTTTAGTAAAGAGGACAAGACAAGTGAACGACTGAACGAAAGCGACAAATGATTCAAAAGACAAACTGACCCAAAAGACAAAGTGACCTGAAACGAACGATTGAACGAAAAGAACGAGCTCGTTCACTGATTCGAATTGAACGATAATGACCGGTCACTTAAACGAACGATTAAGCCCAAGACTACTCCAAATACGAGGACTGGCTTAATGAAGACACCATCCTGGATATATTGGCAGTAGAAAAACCCACCACATCAACCAGAGGAGCAAAAGGAAGGCCAAAAAAAGTATTGAGAAGTGTTCAATTTTCACAAGAAAGAGGAAACTTGCCGATGCCACCAATGACTTGACCACGAAGCATTTATCGGACGCGCCGTCTATTAAATATACAAAGGATAGTGAAAGAGTTAGGTCGCAGATAACCAAATCTGTTGCAGATGCAAGCCCACTGCGACTAAAAAGGATTAAGGAAAGCATTCCCACGCCCAAAAACTTTTTTTTTTTTTTTTTCTCATTATTTATTTATTGAATCTTCATATATTAAATATGAACTAACAATAATTAATCAAATCTTATACTAATACTTTATTTTTGTCCTGCCAATGCTAGACGAAAATTTTTCTCCTCACGGTTTCTGTTCACATATGTAGATGTTTTGCGGTCTTCCCTTCGGATGAGTCCTGCGGTAACTCTTCTCCCTTATCTAGAGTGTCCACTGTCATTTAAAATACTTCGAGCAAGTGGATTTGGGTGCGACTCAAGCCTTTTTAAATATTTTGCTGCGTACTTCGTAATAATAGTTTTTACTAATGGCACATTGAGATCCTTGTGAATATTAGAGTTTTTAACAAACCCGGGAGCGGCTGTGATTATTCGAAGAAGTTTATTTTGGCGCCTTTGAATTTTTTCGATATTTGAGGCCGAGGCAGTGCCCCATAGCTGAATACCGTATCACCAGATTGGCTTCAATATAGAGTTATAAAGTAGAAGTTTGCAGTCGAGGCTAATAACAGAATTTCTTCCAATAAGCCAATATATTTAAAATGCTTTTAGTTTCATTTGTGTTAGTTTTGCTTCTATATGGCATTTCCATGTCAAACGCCGATCTAGATGAATACCGAGATATTTTACATGCGATTGCTGGGGCACTAATTGATTATTGATTTTAATAGGGGGGCATGACTCCCGACGCAAGGTGAATGTTATATATACGCATTTTTGCTCATTGACCTTTATCCTCCATTGTTTTAACCACTTTTCCAGTTCAAATATATGATCCTGAAAGTAACGGGATGCTTCATGACAGTTTTCGTGTACGCTTAGAAAAGCTGTATCATCAGCAAATGTTGAAGTAATGGTGTGGTTGTTTGTTGGCATGTCTGAGGTATATATAAGGTATAAGAGTGGGCCCATGATGCTTCCCTGAGGGACTCCAGCGTCAATTGGCTGAGGAGAACTTATAAAATCACATTCTTTAATAATAAACTTTCGGCCGACTAAGTAGCTTTCTAACAGCTTGTGTGTGTTTACTGGTAAGTTTTGCTTCAATTTATGTAATAACCCTTCATGCCAGACTTTATCAAAAGCTTGGGAAACATCGATGAAGAGGGCGAAACAATATTTTTTTTCTTCAAAGGCTTTTCTTATGGCGTTTACTATACGATGGGTTTGTTCGATTGTGCTATGTTCTCTTCTAAAGCCGAATTGATGGTTAGGAATACATCTATTTACATTTAAAATTGGGGCTAATTTTGACACTAACAGCTTCTCAAACAGCTTTGATATATTAGACAATAAGCTTATAGGTCTATATGACTCAACTTTTGTAGGATCCTTTCCTGGCTTAGGTATCATTGTAACTAAGGATACTTTCCATTCTTGTGGGTAGTATTCAAGGCGTAAAATAGCATTAAAAATTAAAAGAATAATTTTCTTTGCTATGCTGGGTAGCTCTAAAAGCATTTTGTTGCTGATCTTATCAAAACCAGGGGCTTTCTTGGGGTTTAAATTATGAATAGCCTTTTCGATTTCTTTTATCTCAAATCTAAGTGGAACAGCAGCTCTAACAGCAACTGGTGGCAACTCGACTACAATATCGGGAGATGTATGCGGGGTAAATACGTTTTTCAAATGATTAACAAAAAGATTTCCTTTTTCTTCATCATTTCGTGCCCAACTTCCATTTAAGTTTCTTAATGGTGGTTTAGTGATAACTGGTCTATTAAGATTTCTAGCTGCACGCAATAATGAGTAGTCTGATTGAGAAGTTGCATCAAGTTCCTTAAGATATTTTTCCAGGGAAGCCGTTTTCTGAGACTGCAGTAACTTTCTTAGCCTTTTTGTGCACTCTTTTAGTAAATTCTTAAGTTGAGGGGATCTATGCAATTGCCATTCTCTTCGAGCTCTCCTTTTTTCAGTCAAGAGACGCTCAACATCTGCAGAATATATTTTACTATTTTTGGTTTTTTTGAGGGTTATACTAGAATGTTGAACAGCTAGTTTCAGATAACTGTCAAAATTTACAATAGAAATATCCACATTCTCCGGTGTACTAAGCGGAATATTTTCAGTGCAGTGGGTACTGAGATATTTTTTATATTTTAACCAATTTATTTGAGTGGCTGACGTCACTAAGTTATCAGATGGAGATACAATTCTATTAGGATTTGTTATTGTAAGAATTGTAGGTGTGTGATCAGAAGATAGTTCTAAGGAAGCTTCAACATAAATCGTTTCTGCGGGGATGTTTTTAACCACTCCAAAATCGATAACATCTGGAACTTTTTGCTGATCAGTAGGCCAATATGTTGGTTGTCCGCTCGCGACCACATTTAGATCCATTTTACAAATTGTGTTAAACAAAACACGACCCTTAGGTGTAATAAATCCTGAACCCCAGAAAGTGTGTTTAGCGTTATAATCGCCAGCAGCCAGGAAGCAAGGTCCTAATGATTTGAAATATTTATTATATTGGCTTTCTGATATAGAAAATCTAGGTGGGGAGTATAATGATGAAATTACTATGTTTCGATTTAATTCCTCAACGCAAATGTTCGTTGCTTGGAGATAGTCTTCACGATGACCACTCATTAAGTAGTGTTTTACTCGGTTCTTTATCAAAATGGCAGAACCGCCACAAGCTCTGTCTCGAGGGTCCTTGGTATCATATAATATATAACCATTGATTTTAAACGTATTTCTTGAGGTCAGATGAGTTTCAGAAACCATCATAACATCAATTTGTTTATTTTTAAGGAAGTATTCTAGTTCATTTTTGTGTTGGCGGAAGCCGTTTGCGTTCCAAAAGCAAATTTTTAAACAGTTCATGGCTTGTTGAGTACAGCTTGCAATAACATCGATTGCATTCTTAACATTTCTTGCATCATGTTACCCATTGTGTTAGTAAAATTGTTAACTGTTTGCACTAATGTTTCCATAGTTTTTTCTAGCCGAGTTAAATTAGAAATGGGAATTTCGTCGTTATTTGGTACATCACCTTGCAGTTGCATAGGATTAGATTTTAATACATTAGCGTACGAGGTTCTGTTATTATTTGGCTGAGGCATCTGGACGCCGTACGTGTTTCCTTGATTAGTTGCCTGCGTTTGAGGGGGATTAAGTTTCTGTCCAACAGAACGCTTGACAATCGAATATACCGGGCATCCTCTATAGTTGGCAGTGTGGTTACCACCACAGTTGCTACATTTTTTTACATTAGGGTCATTTTTGGACTTATCGCACCGGACGGTACCATGTAATTCTCCACATACGACGCAAACAGGGGGTAAATGGCAGTATGCCCTAGTATGACCAAATTCTTGGCAGTTTAAACACTGAACCGGCCCATTTCTTTTGTGCGGCTCCTCTATCGTGATTTTTCTGTACAGAATGTATTTTAAACTGTAAATGGGATGCGTTTAATTTTTTTTTTAGCTTAACATCGCCGGGCTCTAACTGCACTCGAAATAGTGGTTGGGGATTTTTTTTCCCTATTTTTAATATTTGTAACATTTTTTATTTTGAAGCCCTTTTCTTCTAAAAATGTTTTTATTTCGTCTGGGTCCACGCATGAGTCAATGCCCTTTATCACAACCTGAAGACCTTTGCTGCTTTTCAGTTGGTATGTATAGAAGCTTTTTTTAAGTGCTTCAAACTTATTAATTATTTTACGAAAATCATTCTCGTGATTAACCTGTATTTTTGTTTCGTTTATATTACCACGCTTGATTGCAGCTACGTAAAACGAATTTTCACCTATCACCGAGATTAAACTTTTTATTAGCTCACTTGAGTTTTGCTCTCTAAGATATATCGGGGGTGGCTTTGACGTTTTTATGACGTTAGGTGCTTCAGAAGATTCATCCTCCAGAATTGCAAAACGATTTTGTGAATTTATTCTATCAAATGATGGAACTTTCGAGGCCGAGGCTACAGCTGAAGAGGCAGGGCTGCGACCACGTTTAAGCACTGTTACATACCTGTCCATACCAACTTGCACTTGTGGTTTTTGACAAATTTTTTCTTGTTTGTTTTCCATTGCGTCTTTGTTCGAAATTATGTTGTCAATGGTAACGCTTGTATTGTTTTCTGTTGTTGTATTTATTTCCACATTGCTTAAGCCTCTAGTACACGGCATGTAAAAAGCCACATGCGCATGTGGTTCTGACGTAATTTTGACATCATCACACAACACGCAATACTTATTGTGGCTTTGCATTGACGTCAAAATTACGTCAGAACCACATGCGCATGTGGCTTTTTACATTCCGTGTACTAGAGGCTTTACACTAGCATGAGTATCATTTATTTTTGCTGTTGTTTCATTGTTATTACTCATATAGAGTTGTTTTTGTTTTTTTCACCGTTTTTTTATTTTTAATTTTTTGTTAACTGTGCTCTTTTTATTATGTATAATGTTGTTACACCGAGATAATAAAAGAAAAAAGAATAAATATTTTTTTGCACAGATTATTTGCAAGTATGTATGTGCGTACATACATACATATTTAGGTATATTTTTTTTACTTGTTTTTTTTTTTTCTTAATTTTTTTTTTTTTTTTTTATTATTGTTCACTTTTATATTGAGCGTCCAAATTCGCTTGTTAAACTGATATTATTAACTAATTTACGTTAAAAAAAAGAACCGTATGCGGAGTTAAAAGAAACACGTCTTTTCTCATCGAGCACGACCAATTAAGTTGAATTGCTTTTAGTTTCATTTGTGTTAGTTTTGCTTCTATATGGCATTTCCATGTTAAACGCCGATCTAGATGAATTCCGAGATATTTTACATGCGATTGTTGGGGCACTAATTGATTATTGATTTTAATAGGGGGACATGACTCCCGACGCAAGGTGAATGTTATATGTACGCATTTTTGCTCATTAACCTTTATCCTCCATTGTTTTAACCACTTTTCCAGTTCAAATATATGATCCTGCAAGTAGCGAGAGGCTTCATGACAGTTTTCGTGTACGCTTAAAAAAGCTGTATCACCAGCAAATGTTGAAGTAAGGGTGTGGTTGTTTGTTGGCATGTCTGAGGTATATATTAGGTATAACAGTGGGCCCATGATGCTGCCCTGAGGGACTCCAGCGTCAATTGGCTGAGGAGAACTTATAAAAGCACCTTCTTTAATAATAAACTTTCGACCGACTAAGTAGCTTTCTAACAGCTTGTGTGTGTTTACTGGTAGATTTAGCTTCAATTTATGTAATAAGCCTTCATGCCAGACTTTATCAAAAGCTTGAGAAACATCGATGAAGAGGGCGGAACAATATTTTTTTTCTTCAAAAGTTTTCCTTATGGCGTTTACTATACGATGGGTTTGTTCAATTGTGCTATGTTCTCTTCTAAAGCCGAATTGATGGTTTGGAATACATCTATTTACATTTAAAATTGGGGTTAATTTTGTCACTAACAGCTTTGATATATTAGACAATAAGCTTTTAGGTCTATATGACTCAACTTTTGTAGGATCCTTTCCTGATTTAGGTATCATGGTAACTAGGGATACTTTCCATTCCTGAGGGTAGTATTCAAGGCGTAAAATAGCATTGAAAATAAAGAGAATAATTTTCTTTGCTATGCTGGGTAGCTCCAAAAGCATTTTTTTACTGATCTTATCAAAACCAGGGGCTTTCTTCGGGTTTAAATCATGAATAGCCTTTTCGATTTCTTTTATCTCAAATCTTAGTGGAAAAGCTGCTCTAACAGCAACAGGTGGTAACTCGACCGCCATATCGAGAGATGTGTGAGCGGTAAATACCGTTTTCAAATGATTAACAAAAAGATTTCCTTTTTCTATATAATTTCTTGCCCAACTTCCGTCTAAGTTTCTTAATGGTGGTTTAGTGATAACTGGTCTTTTAAGATTTCTAGCTGCACGCCATAATGAGTGGTCTGATTGTGGAGTTGCATCAAGTTCCTTAAGATATTTTTCAAAGGATGCAGTTTTTTGGGACTGCAGTAAGTTTCTTAGCCTTTTTGTGCACTCTTTTAATAAAGTCTTAAGTTGGGGGATCTGTACAATTGCCACTCTCTTCGAACTCTCCTTTTTTCAGTCAATAGACGCTCGACATCTATAGAATATATGATATTGTTTTTGGTTTTTTTGAGGGTTGTGCTGGAATGTTGAACAGCTAGTTTGAGATAACTGTCAAAACTAACAATAGCGAGATCCACGCTCTCCGGTGTGCTAAGCGGAATATTTTCTGTGCAGTGGGTACTGATATATTTTTTATATTTTAACCAATTTATTTGAGTGGCTGACGTCACTAAGTTATCAGATGGAGATACCATTCTATTAGGATTTGTTATTGTAAGAATTGTAGGTGTGTGATCAGAAGATAGTTCTAAGGAAGCTTCAACATAAATCGTTTCTGCGGGGATGTTTTTAACCACTCCAAAATCTATGACATCTGGAACTTTTTGCTGATCAGTAGGCCAATATGTTGGTTCACCGCTCGCGACCACATTTAGATCCATTTTACGAATTGTGTTAAACAAAAGACGACCCTTAGGCGTAATAAGTCGTGACCCCCAGAAAGTATGTTTAGCGTTATAATCGCCAGCAGCCAGGAAGCAGGGTCCTAATGATTTGAAATATTTATTATATTGGCTTTCTGATATAGAAAATCTAGGTGGTGAATATATTGATGAAATAACTAGGTTTCGATTTAATTCCTCAACGCAAATGCTCGTTGCTTGGAGATAATCTTCACGATGATCGCACATTAAGTAGTGTTTTACTCGGTTTTTTAACAAAATGGCAGAACCTCCACAAGCTCTACCTCGAGGTTCCTTGGTATCATATAATATATAACCATTGATTTTAAACGTATTTCTCGAGGTCAGATGAGTTTCAGAAACCATCATAACGTCGATTTGTTTATTTTTAAGGAAGTATTCTAGTTCATTTTTATGTTGGCGGATGCCATTTGCGTTCCAAAAGCAAATTTTTAAACAGTTCATGGCTTATTTAGTACAGCTTGCAATAACATCGATTGCATTCTTAACATTTCTTGCATCATGTTACCCATTGTGGTTCGCACTAATGTTTCCATGGTTTTTTCTAGCCGAGTAAAATTAGAAATGGGAATTTCGTCATTATTTGGTAAATCACCTTGTAATGGCATATGATAAGATTTTAATACATTAGCGTACTAGGTTCTGTTATTATTTGGCTTCGGTATCTGAACGCTGTTAGTGTTTTCTTGATAAGTTGCCTGCGTTTGAGGGGGATTAAGTTGCTGTCCAACAGAACGCTTGACAATCGAATATACCGGACATCCTCTATAGTTGGCAGTGTGATTACCACCACAGTTGCTACATTTTTTTTATTAGGGTCATTTTTTGACTTATCACACTGGACGGTACCATGTAGTTCTCCACATACGACACAAACAGGCGGTAAATATCAGTATGCCCTAGTATGACCAAATTCTTGGCAGTTTAAACACTGAACGGGCCCATTTCTTTTGTGCGGCTCTTCTATCGTTATTTTTCTGTACAGGATGTATTTTAAACTGTAAATGGGATGCGTTTAATTTTTTTTTAGCTTAACATCGCCGGGCTCTAACTGCACTCGAAATAGTGGTTGGGGATTTTTTTCCCTATTTTTAATATTTGTAACATTTTTAATTTTGAAACCCTTTTCTTCTAAAAATGTTTTTATTTCGTCTGGGTCCACGCATGAATCAATGCCCTTTATCACAACCTTCAGACCTTTGCTGCTTTTCAGCTGGTAAGTATAGAAGCTTTTTTTAGTGCTTCAAACTTATTAATTAATTTACGAAAATCATTCTCATTATTAATCTGTATTTTTGTTTCGTTAATATTACCACGCTTGATTGCAGCTACGTAAAACGAATTTTCACCTATCACCGATATTAAACTTTTTATTAGCTCACTTGAGTTTTGCTCTCTAAGATATATCGGGGTTGGCTTCGAAGATTTTATGACGTTGGGTGCTTCAGAAGATTCATCCTCCAGAATTGCAAAACGATTTTGCGAATTTATTCTATCAAAAGATGGAACCTTCGAGGCAGAGGCTACAGCTGAAGAGGCAAGGCTGCGACCACGTTTAAGCACTGTTATATACCTATCCATACCAACTTGCACTTGTGGTTTTTGACAACTTTTTTCTTGTTTGTTTACCATTGCGTCTATGTTTGGGATTATGGTATCAGTGGTAACGCTTGCAGGTATTGTATCAGTGGTAACGCTTGTTTTGTTTATTTCCACATTGCTTTCGCTAGAATAAATATCATTTATTTTTGTTGTTTTATCATTGATACTACTCATATAGAGTTGTTTTTGTTTTTTTCACCGTTTTTTTTTTTTTTTATTTTATTATTTTTTTTTTTTTTTTGTTGACTGTGCTCTTTTTATTATGTATAAAGTTAATGTAACACCGAGATAATAAAAAAGAATAAATAATAGTTTGCACAGATTATTTGTAAGTATGTATGTGCGTACATTAGGGAGATCGAACGGTTATTATTCGACCGGTTTTAACCGGTTATTTTAGCTTTGCCCAAGTCGGTTATTTTAAAATGCCCATTTTTCGAATATCGAATAAACCGGTTATTTTGGTATAATTAACCGGTTATTTTAGTAATGTGTAATTTATATGCATTTTCCTTACTCTTGTTGTAGATGTACCCGTAATTTAAGTATTTTCTAATTGAATATTGGCCAAACTTATACTTTTTATGAAGAATGTCAAAACAAAATGTAACAAAGTTCAAAAAACATTATGAACACTGTAAATACAAATCGCTTATAAAAGCGTGTGTTCTTGTAGAAAAAAAAGCAAAAACTATTCAAAATACTACAAAAACGTGTGCAGTTAAAAAGTAAATAGTAATTTGTGCAAGAGTATTCTAAATATTAAATATATTTTTATATAAATGTTATCTCTAGATATTTTTCGAATGCGATTAAAAAGACAAAGTTAGGTGCTTGAAGTGCCCTAAAATAATAAGTTACAAAGGTTTTTCCATGTCACGACTTATTAATCACCTTTAATTAGTATACATGCTTGACATTAATGTGATCCAAATGAAACTCAACTCCGTTCGAAGTAGTTCTAAGAATACGACAAATAATACTTTACTAAAATACGCTGCAAAAAATTAATTATTGGGTGAAATATTAGCCCGTTGTGTTGCCGAGGACGAAATGCCCTTAAATGCACTAAAAACTCTTAAGTAGTTCCAGCATCTCTTCATGCTGAAAACTACAACATTCCGGCGGAATTAACGATATGTGAAAAATTCCTACCAGGTTTATTTATTAAAACACCAAGAACTAAAAAACAAAATTGAAGAAATCAAACAATGTCATGGACTGTTTTAAATTGTAGTCGACGAATTGACAAATATTTTACACAAAAAATTTGAAATAGATAATCCTGGCTAAGAGGTTTTGTTTGCAACTTTAAAAAAATATGGTTGATTTATATAGATAGCTTAACCACCAACAAATTAAAACTCATTTAAAATAAATTTGAGAGAATATTTCAAATAATAACTTTATAAAATTCCTATAATTTATTTGCTTTTTCAAAACGTTTGTCTAGATCAAATATCATTCAACCGTTTCTAAATTACATTATACAAATATCTTCTTACAAATAAAGTTAAGTAAATCAATAAAATTTTTTTGAAAATTTAGCTAAAGTTTCATCAATTTACTGGTCCCACTTTTCTTGGATTTTATCGTAAAATATTTGTTAGGTCTGATCTAAGCCATATTTATGTATTTTGTTGGTTCCTTACCTATGCAAATTGTTTTGTTTTTATTCAAATTAACGTTTTATTTCCAAAACTTATTTGATTTTTGTGTTTTTAAGTATTCGAATTAAAACCGGTTAACCGGTTATTTAAAAATTGATTAACCGAAAACCGGGTTTTTTAAAATAGCAACTATTCGTAATATTCGAAAACCGGTTATTGAAAAAAGTCGAATAATCGATCTCCCTAGCGTACATACATTAATTTTTTTTTCTTGTATTTTTTCTTAATTGTTTTTTTCACTTTTATATTGAGCGTCCAAATTCGCCTGTTAAATGATCTTATTAACAAATTTATGTTATATAAAAAAAAAAGAATCGTATACGGATTTAAAAAAATAACACGTCTGTTCACAACGAGCACGACCGAACGAAACACGCCCACAAACGCACACATTAAAAAGTATGGTTCCGAAGAAGCCTTGGCCTTGTTTATGACTTAGAACTTTCCAAAGAGAAATATGAGAAACTGCGGGCATCTTTAACGCGACACGGCGCTGACGTTTTACCCGGATACAAGCATATTACGCAAGCCAAAATAAATTTACGACCACTGCATACGGAGTTTACGGAAGTCTGCGAAAGCCAATCAAGTCACGAATAGAGTTACAAAATAATTATAGTTTAGAAATGGTTAGTCTTTTAGATATACCTTCTCTTACGAATTGTCATGAATATTTTACAGAAAATTGAAAAAATAAATTAAAAAAAAAAATTATTTTTTTTAATTTGTTGGGTAATAATTTAAAACATAAAATCTTAAAGAAAAAAAAATAAAAACAATCTAAAAATGTAAAAATAATTTTTTTTAGTTACCATAAAATTGATTTTTCTACTAATTTTAACTTTGATAACCCATAACTAGGCCCCTACAAAGCGTAGCACCCTTTCCAAACGCTCATTTCATAGGCTGAACAGTTATCTATCATATGCTGTTTAAACTGTTCAATTATCTTATTCGGTTCAATTATCTTATTCGAAAAAACTCAAATGGCGCCACTGTGCGTCGTTTAAGTGTTAATAAAAAAATCGAAATTTTTGCAGCAAAAATCGGCACTTTGCTAATTTTAAGGCATAAAACCGGCAAATGTGGCAGGCCTGATGGCAAAATTTGTTGTTTCAATCATGTTTGGGGTGCGACACAGGAATAGGAGAGCGAATCAAAAATATTACTGTTCGTGTGAACATGGTATAAGTTTTTACTATATTTAGCTGTATGCCTAAAGGTATGCCTTAAAAACTTATGAGTAATAAACGGCAAATAAATTTAACATCTCCAGTGCACACTGACAAAAACAATTGTAAATTATATTTGCCAAATCAAAATATGGCGAACCAAAATGAAACTCAAGATGTTTTTTCATTGGAAAAATTTTTCAATAATAAATTAAAGGATGTTACTGGGAAGTCTGAAGTCTTTCGCTGTGTGTATACCCAAATTGCGGCATTTATTTTTACGAGCGATATCGAGAAAACGAAAAACATAAGTGAATACTCGAATAATTTTAGTATATGATGAGTATTTTTCAAGCACTTTTAATATATAGTTGTTTTCATTTTCCTCTACATCAAAAAACACGTTAGTTTTCCTCTTCTCAAGAGATTCTTGTTTGACTGACAATTCTACATGTTTGTTAACGGGCCAATTGTCGTTTTCATTAAGTAAAAATATTGGGCCGTCGAACCAAATAGAATCAACTAACTCATCAACATTACATCCTCTAGAAATAATATCAGCTGGATTTTCCTTAGTTGGAACATGACGCCAAGTGATATTTGTGGATAGATCTTGAATTTCCGAAACTCGATTTGATACAAATGTCGCTAGAGTCGATGGATGAGTTTGAATCCAGTGCAATGTTATTTCTGAATCCGTCCAAAATGTTATATTTTCTATCTCAAACGAAATCATAGGTTTTAGCTTAGACCATAACTTTGCTAGCAAATGCGCTGCACATAACTCAAGTCTGGGAAGTGACCCAGTCTGGGAAGTGAGCCGTTAGTAATCGGCATGAAATTTTAGCAGAAGCTCTTCTCCGGATATATATGCAGCAGCCATACGCACGCATAGAAGCATCAGAAAACCCATGAATTTGACATTTATTTTTAGTATTGGTTAAAACATATCTCGGGATCTCTAAAGTATAAATTTTTAATAAATTGGACTTGAAATTCAACCAAGAAGTATCCAGACGTGTTGGGATTGATTCATCCCAATCTAGCTTTATTAGCCATAGTTCTTGCAGAAGAACCTTCGCCTTTATAACCAATGGGCACAAAAGTCCGAGCGGATCAAATAGCCTAGCCGAAACGGATAAGATATTCCGTTTTGTTGCCCTTAAATTCAGAAATTAATCATCCAAGTGGTATATAAATACATCACTCTTCGGACGCCAATATGTGCCTAATGTCTTCGTGAGATCCGGATCTATTTGAACAGACTTTTCCGACATTACGAGAGCAGTTTGACCAACATGATTTGAAAATCACTTAGTTAGGTTAAGTTCTACCGATTGTAATATTTTAGTGACTTGAGATCTAATTACATCAAGCTCTTCTATTGAATCGGCGTCAGTTTATAAGTCGTCGACATAGAAGTCCGTTTTTATTGCGTTAGACCCGATAGGTAACGTCTTTTCAAACAATTCACTTAAATACGAAAGGCATCGTATTGCCAAAAACGGAGCCGATGAGGTGCCATAAGTCACTGTGTTCAACTGGTATATTTCAATATTTTCGATTGATTTTCTCGCCGTAATACTAATTGGAAATTTCTGTCGGCCTCATCAATTATAACTTGACGGTACATTTTCTCAATGTCAGCCGTTATGGCGTATTTATGCATTCGAAAACGAATGAGCGTAGAATATAATTCCTCTTGAATCGTAGGACCGATCATTAGTAGATCATTAAGAGAAATTTGAGTTGACGTTTTACAAGAAGCATCGAAAACTACCCTTAGTTTGGTAGTAGAACTCTGTGGACGTAATACACATTGATGCGGGATAAAATAATGTGGTGTATTGGGGATTTTGTTATCTGTAATAGACATATGACCCAAGTTAATGTATTTCTTCATAAAGGAGTTATACATCTCTTCCATTTGTGGTTCTTTCGCCAGTCGACGTTCTAATGATAAAAATCGTCTTTTTGCTGTTTCAAATGAAAGACCCAAAGTATAAGGATTCGCTTTGAAAGGTAGCGCCACTTTAAATTTTCCTGAGGGTAGTCGTTGAATAGAATTCAGAAAACTTTCTTCGCATTTTCGATGCTCTACCGAAAGAATATTTGCCCATTTAGGCATTTCTTCTAACTCCCAGAATCTACGGACCACAAAGTCAAGTGAATTTTCCTCGTTTTTTTTTCAGTGTACTTAAATGGCTTGCATTATTGTCAGTATTTCTTGGCTCCTTATATTTTCCTGAAACAATCCATCCTAGAAGTGTTTTTTGAAGTGTCGGACTGTTAGGATTCTGTTTAATTTGACCAACGCATAATAACTCAAAGAAGATTTCAGCGCCGATCAACATATCTATTTTCTGCGGTTTATTAAAATATGGATCAGCTAATTCTATATTAGAAGGCAAGTTCCAACCATTTGTCGAAATTTTATGATCTGGTTGATAATTTGAAATCGATCGAAGAATCCAGAATTCTGACGAAAATTCATGTGAATTCATTCCAGATCTTATTGTTGCCTGTAGCTTAAATTTGGCGGAAGAATTAGTTCTACCTATACCAAGTAAACTGAGATTTCTTTCTTCTTTTCGGAGTTGTATCCGCTGTGATAGTTCCTCAGTCACAAAGTTTATTTGTGAACCGGACTCCAATAAGGCCCTAGCCAAAACATATTGACCAGATTTATTTCTAATGTTAACTAATGCGGTCGCCAAAATAACCGAAACCCTCGAAGTTGTGGTATTTCAGGATCAGAACTACTTTCACGTACAGGCCGTGCATTATTTGCAGCATAAACGTGTAGTAACGTGTGATGTGAGCGACTACAAACTCGACACTTTGACGATTTACATTTCGTCACAGTATGACCTTTCTTTAAACAATTAATACAGGCAGGAACGCCCTTAACAAAGTCAAATCTTTATTGTACAGGCACTACTGAGAATGAAGGATAATTAGATAAATAATGTTGAGCAGATGCACAAAACAAACATTTCACTGCCTCTTGTTGAGCATTAGGTTGGCTAACAAATGAAGACTTGGATTTATTTTTAGAAAACGTTTCATTTTTCTTTGCAAAATTGGAAGTAGGCTTCAATCTTGAACTTGAAGCCTTTTCAGCAGAAATATGCTGGTACCTTTTGTTTAAAGCTGCTTCGCAATCACTCCATAGGGGCAACTTTTAGTAATCCAGTTGCTCTTCCCATTTTGATCTAGTGCTCGGATCTACTTTTGTCATTACTTAGTAAATTATTATCGCGTTTGTAATTGCTTTGTCGTCGCCAATTGACAAAAGTGACATATATGGCCGAAACCGTATCGATCATGCACCTCAAGGCTGTTGTCGATGGTTTAGACATTTGCGGTAAGTCAAATAATTTAGTGATATTATCGAAAAATATCAGACAGGAATTGTCATAAACTCTTTTTAAACTTTGGAAAGCCTTGGAATAATTTTGCTCACTTATTTGATAGGCTTTAACTGTGCCTAGAGCTTCATCTGACAAACATGATATCAAATGGTTGAATTTTTCAATTTCAGTCAGAGGTGTATCACTATCAACCAAACTCTCGAATAAATTTATAAAGTTTTTATATTCGGAATATTTTCCGCTGAATTTCGGCAACTTCACATTTGGAAATCGGTTATGATGAGGCTGGAAACCTAAAGTGGTTTCTGCAAAACTGTTTTTCCTTGGCGTTAAATACCCCAAAAGCATACTCTTAGTAGAATCGCATAAGTTTTCCAGATCGGAACTTTCATCATTTGATGGATCTAAAATATCTATCTCTGACTGGATATCCATAGCGTCCTCAATATATGAATTTAAAATTTCTAACCTATACTGCAACTCATTCTGATTAAACGAAATTGTTTTTTCTTTAATCGAACGCCTTATTCTTGCCACTTTGTCTAATATTGTGTTTTTCTGTTGGTATAAACTCTCAAGACTAGGAGCGGAACCTTTTTGCTTCTTACCTCCTGCCATAATGTAGTCGAGAATTATTTGATCAACAACAGAATAAATAGGAAACAAAGTTAAACTTTAATACACTTTTTCTAAAAATTTCTGGAAGGATCTCAAGGAACTTTAGGCGTATTGTCGTATTGACACGATAAAATAATAAAAAACTTTCCGAGATCAACTTACTGTCTCAATGCTATTGCAGAAACAACTTTTTAATAGTTCAGAAATTTTTAGGTTTCAACTATTTTTAATTTATAAATTTTTTTGCGGTTAAACTGCAATAATTGTAGGGAAACTTTTGATTTAAAAAAATTGTTCGCTGGGTTGTGAAGAGTAATTTCAATAATTTTTCTCGATTCACAACAATTATTTAGAAATTTTTGTTAAATAAATATATTTTGTTACTGGCGTTAAAATTATCGCCAAAATATTTGCTGGGTTGCACCGCAGACAAAAAAGAAAAAGTTACAAACAATAGACACAGATATATTTATGTATTGTTGTTGGTTGCAAAGACAAGCAAATAGAATTTTAATAATTTATCTTTGTCTTTCTACTTTTCACTAGCTTACCACGGCCTCTTGAATATTAAATTCACTCGCGATCACTTTGATAAATGTCCGTCCGATAATAATTATTTTTCCTCGATTTTGTTTCATACACGGTTTTTCTTTACTTAAAATTTCTCAATTATTTATCGTTTATTTACCCTTATTTAATTAATTATTATTCAGTAATAAATTTAAAATTGTTTTAGATTTATGCACTTAATTCTTTTCTTCTTAAGGTACGGTCAGATATGGCAAACATTTGCCGAAAAACGTCAAATATTTGTTTGCCGTAATGTGACCACAAAATATTTATTTGCGACAAACAGGAAAACAGCTGATTTTGGGCTAATAAATTTGTTTGGTGTCAAACAAAAATGCTTTTAATGTGACCACTCAAAAACAAATATTTGCCTGTATTTTAAGCAAACAAATATTTGTTCTTACAATTATTTTGTAAGAGCAAACAGTAGCAAATAACTGCTGTTGGGAACAACTTAAAAAAAAAAAATACCACTAAAATCAAATAAAAAAACACAAAGTATTGTAATAATATTTTTGGAAAATTTAACATTTATCTTATTTATTTATTAAAAAAAACACATGATTTTGGAATTACATTAAATTCGTTTTTGATTTTCAGTATTTTTTGTTGTTGTAGCCAAATCGTCGTGCGGTTACTGCCTTGGATCAAAGATAAAAAAGTTATCTAATCTATATATATAAAATTGTAACGTTACTGATTCACTCACTGATTCATCATCGCACAGCCTAAACGACTGAAGGTAAAAACTTGAAATTTGGACCAGGGCTAGCTCTCCCCAAATCGATCACAAAGACGGGATTTTTGGAATTCGGGTAAATTCGGTAACCTTATATCTCTAAAACTAAAATTTCATACTTATCGTTGTTCTTTAGAAAAATAAGCGGACAGGTGTCTGGTACTTTTTGGAAATTCAGCCCTTTAACGGAGTAAACGGGTAAAACCTGTATTTTGGTACTTTTTTGTCACCCCACCTATCTTTTAAACCCATAATAAGAGAAATAAGGGTTATATCACATTTGAAACTTATCTAAAAAATCCAAATACAAATTTCGTACTTTTTGGAAATTCGGACGTTTAAGGGGTAAAAAGCGTAACTATTTTTGGTACTTTTTTACAAAACATTGTTTTTATTTATTGACATAGACGTATTAAATTATGGGCTCCCACTACAATATTTAAATTTTTTTATGCTTCAATGGGGAGAAAAAAGTACAAAAAAGGGGAAATAGGGAGTAAACGGGTAAAATCTGTATTTTGGACTTTTTTGTCACCCCATCTATCTTTTAAACCTATAAACATAGAAATAAGGGTTATATCACATTTGAAACTTATCTAAAAAATCCAAATACGAATTTGGTACTTATTCGAAATTCGGACATTTAAGGGGTAAAAACCGTAACTTTTTTTGGTACTTTTTTACAAAACATTTTTTTTAGTCAAAAATTTAGTACTTATTGTTGTTCAATAAAAAAAAAATTAGCGGACAGGTGCTTGGTACTTTTTTGAAATTCGGCCTTTTTGGGGAGTAAACGGGTAAAACTTGTATTTTTAAACTTTTTTGCTATGCCATCTATCTTTTAAACCAATAAACATTAAAATAAAAACTATATCACATTCATAACGTATCTAAAAAATACAAATAAAAATTTGGTACATTTTCGAAATTCGAACGTTTAAGAAGTGAAAATCGTACCTATTACAAAGTAGCTGGTTAAAACCTAGAAACATAAACTTTGGCGTAATATGTCCACGAAAGAAAAGGAGATGCTAACGAAGTAGCGGGTTAAATGCTAGTTATTGTATAAAACCATTTTTTGAGTAATTACCATTTTAAGATTTCAAAAATGGATTACGAAATATAAAAAGAACACTGAAATCATATATGTATAATCGATTTTAAACTCAACCTTTCAAAAATGTTTAAGCAATTTTACACGATATTTATTTTGCGGTGGGTTTGTCAGATGTAAAGTCCATATGTAATTTCACATGTCTGTCAAAATTGACAATTACAGAAGGTTAATCATTTTTGCTTTAGCACGTTCCTTTTTGGTTTCACCTGACATAACATAAAAACATTCATATTAGCAAACTATTTACTGATTTATATTTATATTCACTTTTAATTGTATTTAAGTTAATTAAAAATTTTGTTTTTTTTAAGAATATGTGTAAGTAAATAGATTTTAATATATATTTGCCTCCACAAACAGACGACTTGCAAAACAGCTGATGTCAGATGGTTTGCCAGATCAAAATAGAACACGCTCTAATTGAAAGAAATTCCTCTATATTTTCCATCACAATTTGTATAATAGTGTTTTGGCAAATAAATTTATATATTTTGACAGTTTGGTCAAATATTTTGCTTCGGCAAATATTTTTTTAAGTGTGACCATATGGAAAACATGTTTGCTAATATGTGTGTTTGCCGCTATTTGACATCTGTTCGAGCAAACAAATATGAGCAAATAAATGTGCGCAGTGTGACCACAAAATGAAACCTACATTGTTTTGAAAAAAAATTTGCCAAATAAAGGCAAACATATTTGGGGCTAATATTTGCCATATGTGACCGTACCTTTATTTGTTTTGTTTATGTTTGTTTTTATTTTATTTGTTGTTTACCATATGATCAATGATGTTGCCATTCAGATCAGTACACACAGTGTGGTAAACTTATTAATTTATTAGTAACGAGTTCTAAGAAAATAAAACGAAGCAAACGTCAAATAAGATAACGAGCGAGTTAAAGAAGAAATGTAAATGCAAGAAAAAGGTAAATATTTATTGGAAAAATGTAAATAGTTATAATTTAATAAAATTTTAATTTTGTATTAAGAGAAACCTCAGGAACATGAAAATAAAGAGAACGAACGGTAAGTGATGACAAAATTGCAGCGAGGAGGTGTATTTTTCCCGTTTGTGGCGGGTTTTTAAACACTTTCACTAGATAATTATGTTTTATTAATTTTCTGTTAATGATTATTAACTTGCGAAAAATAAAAAGCACTTTTATTTCAATCTGTTTGTGTTTTTCACTACTTAGGCGATTGTTAGTAATAAAAATCTCATTAAAAGAACGAATAATTTTGGTGTGGAAAATAAACTTTCGCAAATTAATATTAGTAATTAATTTTTTAAGCTAAATTGCGACAGTCTCACACAATTATTTGTTCTTTAATACCTGGTTAGAAGTTTGTTGACGTTCGGCACTTTCCTTTTGGCACAAAATGCAGTTGCAATTAGGCATCTGGATGACTTCCTTCTGCTGTGGTTAGGTTATTGGTTTTTTAAATTTGTTAGATGATTAAATGTTTATTGGTTTGTGGTTATGTTGGTTATTTACTTTGCGGGTTGTTGCAATAACGCACACGAAAATTAAACTTATTTACACAAATGGAACCGAAAGTACGGTAAAACCGTGGATTTTTATTTTTTAATTTTTTAAAAACAGTCCCTGCTCGGGCGCCAAAATGTTTTTAATTAATATTTTTTAAGTAGTGGTTAATTTAAAATTTCACAATTGTTTTTGGGGTTGTTTTTATAAAATTCTTTTAAAAACGTAAAATCGCACTCGAAAAATAATACACTACCGGTGGCTTTCAATAATAGTACAGAATTAATTTTATTTTTTAAAAATGGTTCTTATAATTTGACAATATAACAGTTGGGAAATAATTTCCCAAGCTGTTTGACGTTAAAATTTAGATTTTAAGTTAAAAGTAGTTTAAAATGATTAATTCATTAAAAAAAATCAAAATTAAATACAACAAAGTTCAAAGAAGGAAAAAAAATAAAATTTAAATACTGTTCTGGCGAAACAGGTATGGAAGGAAACTTGTAGAGTTAATAGATAAATTTGGTGGTATTGCACTAAATGGAGGGACGGGAAAGAATGATCAGGTGGAATACAGCTTTGGTGGTGTTATGTGTAGTTCTGTAGCTCGTTTCTGTATTTCTCGCATCGCAAAATTTCTCACATTAAGTGTGAAACAAAAAATTCCATCGTTTCTCGATTTGTGAGAAAAAAGTGTTTCTGTATTTAAATGCGAGAACAGACAACACAGATTCTGTTTTAACTGGAATACTTCCAGTAATTAAGTGTCAAATGCCAGCGAAACGTCAACGAAAGAAATATATATAATAAAAATTAGGCTGCCAGATTTAAAGATTTATTGACATTTTGACGATTTTTTTTTGTTCCAAATTTGGCAAAGTGACAATTTGCTGGTCTTTTTCTAGTGACGATTCAGTCTTCGAAATAAAACAATTTTAAATAGTTTTATATGTTTGTGTATTAGGCACCACAGAAAACCGATATCTTTAAAAACATGGCAGATTAAAAAATGTATCGGCAAAAGCAAAATTTCGAACGAAAACTGTTTAATTTTTATTTGCTTGGATTATTAAATACATTTGTTTATGTGATGAAAAGATTAAACTATTACCCCATTTTTCAGTCAATACACTTTAGGAAATTTTTGCCTTTTATTTTGTCCAAAAGTGTTTATTTTATTTCAATATGATATTTTTTATCAAAGTTGTTTGTGGGAATACTATTATTTATTAAAAGATTTTGTTTGTTGTGCTTAATTCCCTTTTTCAATAATTGATAAAAGATACTGAAATTTATTGTTGGAGGATAAGCTGTTCCTATGCGCATTTCACTGGTTGCTTAGACCAGATCATCAGGAAACGTTCTCCTAAATAATTTTAGAAAAGCCAAAGCTATCAGCAAACAAAACTACAGAGGGAATGAGAATTACCTACAAACACTCAAAAAGTCTTGTTTGCAACGATATCAAAGCTTAAACAAAATACCAAACAATAAATCAGTGATGAGTTTTTTGATATTTTGTCACTCCTTTGTGTGATTTCTGCAGGGAAAAATAACAATCTGAAATTTTAAACTGTTATGGGATTAAGGAAAAATAAAATAAATAATTTTATTTAAATAGACCTCAAGCTTATGTATGTATAAAATATGTATTTTACCCATGAACTTAATGTTTTTTTTTTTTTTTTTGATTATGGGTTTACATGATAAAAATTTGTGATTATGTGATAAAAATCGAACAAAATTAATTTTAAATTGTCCCAACAAAATAGACGATTTTTTTATTTTTCTGAGGATATTAACGTTTTTTTCACAAATTTATCTGGCAGCCCTACATAAAACAAACACAATGAAAGGCTAAAAAAATTAAAATAACAAAATATAACAATTGTGTTTTATATACTTATTTTTATCATTTAAATTCTTGCTTTTCAAATAAAAAAAATAATACACATTCTTGTGTACATACATACATAATTTGAGCTCCATTTTTTAAAATTTTTTTTTCTCGCATCAATTTCTAATATGACTTATTTTGACAGTTCTTGTGAGAAACTTTTTGCAAGATATTGTTACAGAAACACTTTTTCTCACATCCTTCCAATAATTGCTTGAAAATTATTTAAATGACAGATAATTCTCGCAAAGTAAAAATACAGAAACACTTATGTGAAATAAACCATTTTTTGTTTCATATTGGACTGTTTTTGTCATAATTCACTTGTTTCATGCGGGAAATTTTATGATGCGAGAAATACAGAAACGGGCTACTGTTATTGATTATTGTATTTGGTCGCATAGGTTACTACAATATATTTATGATTTCACTTTAGCCTTCAAGCCATACTCCATATGCCACTATGCATCCATATAAAGATCCTTTGTTCTAATATCAATCGTAATGATAATCGTTCTCTTCAAATAAAGAACTGGAACAACAAAAGTATATGGGTAATGAGAGTTTAGCGCCAATGTGGTGTAAAAGCCCTTAAAAATTCCTCAAAAGCCATTAAAATGAACACGTGTTAAAGTAGGTCAAATGAACACGTGTAAAAGCCATTAAAAATTCCTCAAAAGCCATTAAAAATGCCTCAAAAGCCATTAAAATGAACACGTGTTAAAGTAGGTCAAATGAACACGTGTTAAAGTAGGTCAAATTTTTAAAAAAAAATTCAAAAACAAAGTAATAAAAAAAAATCGTTAAATTTTATAGGATAGCAATAAAGCTGAGATTTAGAAAAAATGTTGGGGGAGCAATGCACAAGTGTTGGGTGCATTGTTGAAGCCTTTCTTTAGTTTTTTTGTTTTGAATTAGGTGATGAAAAAATAAATTATTGGATGGACAGAAAAAGAAAGGGGGAAAAAATAACTAATTAAATTGTGAATTTATTAAGTTATTAAAAAAAAAAATTTGTATGTAGATGTAATTGATGTTTAAAATTCGGTTACTTAATAATAAATAATTTATGACATACATATACCTAAATATATTCAGATAAGAAAGTGTATGTTATGGAAAGTTAGTCAGACAGACTGACAGACATACAGACAGACCGGTCTTGTAAAAGTAAATGGTTTTTCAATTTTATTTGGGTGGAAGAAAAATTCAAAGTATTTGTTTTGATTGATAAAAGAAAAGAGAAGAAAAAAAATATATGTCTGTAGTAGCGATCGGGATTCTTATGTTTATTGTTCTGAATTGGGTGGTAAACAAATTAATTGAGCGATTGACATGTGTTAAAAACGCTAGTAAATGTAGGTCAACATTTTTCTATATATAAATTATGAATTTATTTAGTTATTAAAAATTTTATAGATGCAATTGGTGTTTCAATTTTATTTGTAGTGGATAGGGAAATATGAAACCATTCTTGATAATTCTATCTTTTATTTTGAATTATGTGAAGAAAAAATTTATTAGGTGAACAATCAGACAGACAGTATTTAAACTAGTTTGCATGGATTTTCCTATATAAGTTTAAAAAGTAAAAAAAGGCTTAGTGGAGTATAGGTTTTATTATCACAAATTATATGTTTATAAAAGTATAGGTTTTTATGTTCATATTATGGGAATATGATTTTATAAAAAATTTTATATAAAAAGAGTAGCTAGAATAAACATTTTTTCATTAAAAATTCTTAAATTAACAAAACAAAATGTCAATCCAAGAAGTCAACTTATTCGTAATTGATGATGATGAGGAAACACAGTTGTTTCCAGTTAATGGACAACAACTACCATCATCACCAACACCACCATCACTAGCCCAACACCTTCCTTCACCAGCATCATCACCAACACCAGCACCACCATCAATCACACCGGCGACTACAATATAGGATACGGTTTCCACTCTGTTTACCGAACGTTTGAACAATATCCAGAGGATACATAGGAAATGGAATATATATATTGAAAAACAGAAGGCAATAGATGAGAAGGTTAAAAAACTGCAGCAAAAGAAGGATAAGATAGAGAAAAAAATGCTGCAGTTTGTAAAAAAGCAGGAGGAAAAGAATCGAACTCCAAGAAATTACTAGTGTATATATGATAAAAAAGGTGGGGGAATGTTATATCATAGATAAAGTTCCCCCGCCTAATATATTGTGTTCTATGCAAATTAATCCCACTTCCAATAGTGAAATGGGAAGTGATAATGATGATGATGATTTATAAAAATAAAAAAAGATAAAAAAAAATAAAAAAAAATTGTTTTTTATTTTTGAAAATATTATTAGATATTTCTTTTTTTCAGTTTTTTTACAGATTTAAAATTAAAAATACGTTTATAAAGATTAAAAAGCTTAAATGCTAACAAATGTTGTTCATAAAGTGTTTGACATCGACAAATGTTAAAGGATTGTGAATAAACATTTTCACAATAATATGTATGTATGTATGATATTATTTAAATATATAAATGGACTATTTACATAATTATACCTTTTTAATTCATATATTCTTACTGCCGTATTCATAAAAAACTAAAATGGATATGAAATCTGTTTTAAGAAAAATTTGTATGGAAATTTAGTTTTAAAATACGTTTGAAATCTATTTTATTTTTACAACGAGCAATGCAATGTTATAATTAAAAAGATGAGCGAATTTCAGGAGCGTGATAGTGGTTGGACATTAATTGAAATAACACGTTTGGAGATGAATATTAATCAATAAAAGTGCATCAAAGGTTCTCAAATACATTCCATTACCACGCAAAATACAGAGAAGGTTTGCATGTATCAATGTTCAAAACAATGACGAGTATTTTTTTAAATGGACTAAATTATCAGCACTATATCCAGTTGATCTAAATAGCAACAGATGCTCATCGTATAACATTAAAAATAGAAAAGACGATGTAATAGTGATGGATAATGGAATTAAATTAAATTTCATCAATTTTAATTTCCCTCTAGCAGTTAACAAAATAAGAGGTTTTGAACAAATGAATCCTGAAATTAGTGTGAATGTGTTTGGACTAGAAGGTGATATCGTAGTGGGGCCATATTACTTCATCAAAGAAAAAAAGTCCAAACACATCAACTTAATGCTGCTAGAGAATGGAGAAAGGTCCCATTATGTATGGATAAAAAATATATCGAAATTAATAAGTAATCAATTAACAAAAGATGGATATAAAATCTTTGTATGCAATATCTGTTTAATACATTTTCACAAGAAGACATCGTTGGAACAACATAAGAAGGAATGTAATAAGATAGTTACCAAAATGCCTAGTATAGATAAAAGTAAGCTTAGTTTTAAAAATTTTAAAAAGCAAATGGATGTGTCTTTTGTAGTTAATCCTGATTTTTGAGTGTATACTCGAATCAGTTACAATTCAAAATTCTGTTAATGTTCAATCAGTACAAAAGCATATTCCATTTGCTTATAGTTATTATATTGAATGTTCCTATAACTCAGATTTAGATATTTTTAGAATTTACAATGGTATTGATGCGCCACAACATTTTTTTTTTTTTAAATTTAGTTGACGACATTTTAACTATTTACACTTGTCATCTAAGCGTAATTAAACCAATGAATTCCTTAACACCCCTTCAACAGATACATCATTATGAAAGCAAGACTTGTCATATTTGTACCAAATTTTTATCTAATGAAGATAAAGTAGCTGACCATTGTCATCTAACTGGTCAATATAGGGGTGCTGCTCATAATCAGTGTAATTTAGAAAATGAAATTGCAAATTTCATCCCTATATTTTTTTAATAATCTTTCGGCATATGATTGTCATCTGTTTGTAAGAGAGCTTTCAACAATTGATGGCGATATAAATATTATACATTTAAATAAGGAGCTTTATGTGTCTATATCAAAAAGAGTTTCTGTAAATGAAAAAGATACAATTGAGTTAATTTTTCTCGATTCATTTAGGTTTATGCTATCGATATAGCAAAATTAGCAGGTTATTTGTCCGTCAGTGATTTAACGGTAGTAAAATCAAGCTATCCAAATGATGAAGAATTCAATTTGATGAAACATAAAGGTGTCTTTCCGTTTGACTATTTAGATTCAATGAATCGTCTTGAAGAAATACAATTACCACCTCGTTCAGTATTTTTTTTTTTTTTTTTCAATAAATTAAATAATGAGTCGTGTAGTGTAGAGGATTATGAACATGCTCAAAAGTATGGAAAACATTTAAGTGTACAACATTAAAGGATTATTTACTTTTATATTTAAAAGAAGATATTCTTTTACTTTGTGATATATTTTAAAAATTTCCGAAAAGTTTGTGCAAGCATTTATAATTTAGATCCATGTCAGTATTATACTACCCCAGGTTTATCCTAGGATGCAATGTTGAAAACAACTGAAATAGAATTGGATTTGTTGACTGATATTAATATATATAATTTTGTTTTTCGAGGTATAAGGGGAGGTATTGTTCAATGTTCTAATCGACATTCAATTGCTAATAATAAATATATTAGTGATTACGATTCTAACAAAGAATTAAATTACTTAATATGTTTAGATGTTAATAACTTGTATGGTTATGCAATGTCACAATACCTCCCCTATAAAAATTTTAAATGGGTTGAAAATTGTTAACATTTCAACGTTATTAATATAGCAGAAGATTCTCCATTAGGATATATATTAGAAGTAGATCTAGAATATCCATCTACATTACATGACTTTCATAATGATTTACCATTTTGTGCTGAGAATAAGAAAATTGAAACCATGAAACAAAAGAAACTGATAACTGATTTAAATAGTAAAACTAATTACATAATACATTACCGAAATCTTCAGCAATGTATTCAACATGGTTTAATTTTAAAAGAGATACATAGAATTCTTCAATTTGAACAATCAAATTTGTTACAAAAATATATCGATTAAAAAAACCATCACAGAACACTAGCTAAAAAATTCTATTGAACAAAATTTTTTCAAATTGTTGAATAATGCAGTATACGGGAAAACTATGGAAAATGTTGATATGAGGAAAGACATTAAAATAGTATGTCAATGGGAGAATAGAGGTAAACGCTTAGGAGCTCGAGCTCTTATAGCGAAGCCAAATTTCCATAGTTCACTCCAAATTCATGACAATATGCATGCTATCCAAATGAATATAATTAAAACTGAATACAATAAACCTATTTATATTGGATTTTCAGTTTTAGAAATATCCAAATGGAAAATGTATAGTTTTCATTATGATTACATAAAGCCTAAATATCGTGAAAACATTAAACTCAATTATATGGATACTGATTCCTTTATTTATGACATTAACACAGATGATCTATACAGAGATATTAAAAATGATATAAATACTCATTTTGATACATCTGCATATCCGATAGATAATGTCTACAATATCCCACTTCTTAATAAAAAAGTTTTAGGGATGATGAAGGATCATGTAAGGACTTGTAACAATATGTAATGTAAGAAAGAAAAAATTCACTATTTATTGTTGTGTCTTTGTTGAAGCTTTGATATTGTTACAAGTAAGAGCTGAGTGTTTAAAATTCTTATTCACTTTATGGTCTTACTTGTATAATATTTTTAGCTTTTCTAAAGTATTTGGAAAAAGTTTCCTGACGAGCTGGCCTAAGCAACCAGCGAAATGCGCATAGAAACTAGCTTTCCCACAACAATAAATTTCAGTGTTTTTTATCATAAATTGGGATTATTAGCACATCATTAATAAATGAAATAATTAATAAATATTTCATTCCCGAAAATAATTTTTGATAATAAATTTGCATGTGCCCGGCAAATAAAAAACTGAAATGGCAAGCTGCTTTATTTAGCAACTTATTTTTTTTTTAATTTTGTTTTTTTCTATCCTCTTACAACTACAATTCGTGTTGGAAAAAACCCAGCCAATTGTAGGGGAATGTAAGAAAGAAAAAATTCACTATTTATTGTTGTGTCTTTGTTGAAGCTTTGATATTGTTACAAGTAAGAGCTGAGTGTTTAAAATTCTTATTCACTTTATGGTCTTACTTGTATAATATTTTTAGCTTTTCTAAAGTATTTGGAAAAAGTTTCCTGACGAGCTGGCCTAAGCAACCAGCGAAATGCGCATAGAAACTAGCTTTCCCACAACAATAAATTTCAGTGTTTTTTATCATAAATTGGGATTATTAGCACATCATTAGTAATTTGATTCTTTGTTAGAATCGTAATCACTAATATATTTATTATTAGCAATTGAATGTCGATTAGAACATTGAACAATACCTCCCCTAATACCTCGAAGAACAAAATTATATATATTAATATCAGTCAACAAATCCAATTCTATTTCAGTTGTTTTCAACATTGCATCCCAGGATAAACCTGGCTGGTGTAGTATAATACTTACATGGATCTAAATTATAAATGCTTGCACAAACTTTTCGGAAATTTTCAAATATATCACAAAGTAAAAGAATATCTACTTTTAAATATAAAAGTAAATAATCCTTTAATGTTGTACATTTAAAAGTTTTCCATACTTTTGTGCATGTTCCTCTACACTACACGACTCATTATTTAATTTATTGAAAAAAAAAAAAATACTGAACGAGGTGGTAATTGAATTTCTTCACCTTTACGTTTCATCAAATGGAATTCTTCATCATTTGGATAGCTTGATTTTACTACCGTTAAATGACTGACGGATAAATAACCTGCTAATTTTTGCTATACTCGATGGCATAAACCTAAATGAATCGAGAAAACGTAACTCAGTTGTATCTTTTTCATTTACAGAAACTCTTTTTGATATAGACACATAAAGCTCCTTATTTAAATGTTTAATATTTATATCGCCGTCAATTGTTGAAAGCTCTCTTACAAACAGATGACAATCATATGCCGAAAGATTATTAAAAAAATATAGGGATAAAATTTGCAATTTGATTTTCTAAATTACACTGATTATGAGCAGCACCCCTATATTGACCAGTTAGATGACAATGGTCAGCTACTTTATCTTCATTAGATAAAGATTTGTTACAAATATGACAAGTCTTGAGTATATGGGTAATGAGAGTTTATCGCCAATGTGGTGCAAAAGCCATTAAAATCCCCCAAAAGCCATTAAAATGCCTCAAAAGCCATTAAAATGAACACGTGTTAAAGTAGGTCAAATTTTTTAAAAAAAATTTCAAAAACAAAATAATAAAAAAAGTCGTTAAATTTTATAGGATAGCAATAAAGCTGAGATTTAGAAAAAATGTTGGGGGAGCAATGCACAAGTGTTGGGTGCATTGTTGAAGCCTTTCTTTTGTTGTGATCGATAGACAGACATAGAGATAGATAGATAGACATACAGACCTTGTAGAACATATGGAAGTCCATCTAGATTTCCTTCAACAGCAACAACAACAAGAGCAACAACAACAACAAGTAGAAGAAATGGATGAACATCCTTCAACATCGGATGCATCTAGGAAGCGTCTATCGATGTTACAATCAAATATACCATTTAAACAACAAAAGCCTGAGTCATGTTCAGAATCTTTTATTATGTGTGAGGATTGTAATGTTAAAATTCAACCTCAACTGTGGTTTATTCATTGCTCCCAACCCGGACACAAGAAAAATGTACAGGAGAGAATTGGAAACCGGAATCAATTGATAAAAAATTCATTTAAATCCCGTCTTTTGACGTACCGTTTCCCGAAAAAAGGTTTAAATTTTAATGTAAATGAATAATTGAAAGAGGGCCAAATGTATGTTCAGAAATTATTAAATAATTGTCTGGCTGAGCACATAATTGTGAAATTTAATTTGGAATTGACAGCTCGATATAAGCTACCAGCACACCCTCTTAAACCAGAAAGTGATATGTACCACAATACGGAAATTATACGCTTATCAAGGGCAGACAATATTGGCTAAGCTCTCACACTTCAATTTGAAAAGATTAAGGCGAAGATGTCTGAGTTTCAAGAAAAAGATTCTGGTTGGACGCTTATCGAAATTAAATGTCTAGAAATTAATATTAACAAAGCATCACCATTATCCGGATCCCCGTACATACCAACACCTGTAGAGCTAATACGAAAACATGCTTGCGTTAACGTTCAAAATAATGACGTCTTCTGCTTTAAATGGAGAATTATAGCAGCATTTTATAATGGTGATGACAGTCATGTACACAGACAGACAATTTATAAAATTACAAATATTTCTGAGCAAATTATTACGCTTGATTCCGGTACAATACTTAACTTCACTTCAATGCAATTTCCCACTGATGTGAAGGATATTAAGTATTTTGAAAAAAAAAAAACAATAAGGAAATAAGTGTAAATGTGTTCGGGTTCGACAGAAAATTGAAAACGGTTGTTGGTCCCTACTACATCACAAAAAAAGAGAAGGAAGTGCATATAAATTTGTTGCTGTTGGATAGTGAATGTGGGAGTAAAATGCACTATACATATTTTAATAAAGAATATTTCTAGGTAATTAGCATAACGCCCAGTTCCTCTATGTAGAAACCTCGGCCAACTCTTTCCCCCTTCCTTGAACCATCAGTGTATACCCCCAGGGCTGGTTAATGGAAGGTGCCCATAAAAAAAATTAATAAATTTATTTCTTTTTTTTTTTAGACTACTTTCAAGTCAAATATCAACGCATAATGGAAGAATTATATTTTGCAATGCATGCCTTTACCACACAGACATGCCGGAAAAAATGCTTATTCACAAAGAAAAAGAATGTGGAGAGAATGCATTCCCAAGATGCCGGAGGGAAAAAAATCAGTCATAAAGTTTTCCCATCATGAGCGACAAATGGATCTCCCGTTCACTGTGTATGCGGATTTTGAATGTGTTCTCGAGGAAGTAGATGTAAGTAGTATTAATGAAAATAGTAGATATATAAAAAAACATGTTCCACGTGCATATGGTTTTAATATTAAGTGTAATTTTAATGAAAATTTAGATAAGTTTAAAATGTTTAGTAGTAGTAGTAGTAGTGTTAATGTAGGGCAACATTTTGTAAATAATTTAATAAATGAATGTAGACAAATTTATAAGAAGTATTATGAAAAATTGTCCACATGCATTCATTAACCCCCTTAGAAGAAGAATAATTTTTAAACTCTATTAACTGTCATATTTGCGGTTTAGCACTAGGCGATGAACTAGCTGTGAGAGGTCACTGCCACTTATCAGGAAAATATAGAGGGGCTGCACATAATTCGTGTAATTTAAATTTTAAAATTCCAAATTTTATTCGTATATTTTTCCACAATTTTTCGAAATATGACTGTCACTTATTTATTAAAGAATTACTTAGTATTAAAGGGGAGACAAATGTAATTCCAATAAATAAAGAATTATACATTTCTTTGTCGCATACTGTTCGGGTTTATACTGATGAAGAAATTGATGATTATATAAATGAGTTGTATATAAGAAAAGTGAAGAAAAATTATCCTCAGCATATTATTTCAAGACAACTTGAAAAGGTGCGAGATTATAGAACTGGAAAAAAAATTTAGCTTAGATTTTTAGACTCTTTAAGATTTATGGCATCTGGTTTGGAATCATTAGCTAGTAACCTCAATGATCAAGATTTAAATGCAGTTAGAAAATATTTTCCAGATGCTGAGAAGTTTTCTCTTATGAAGCGAAAGGGTGTTTTTCCTTATGAATATTTAAATTCATTTGAAAAATTAAATGAAAAGAAACTCCCACCAATTGAAGCATTTTATAGTAGGTTAAATGATAAAAAATGTTCAGAAGAAGATTATTTGCTAGCACAAAATATATGGACAAAATTTGATTGTGAGACTATTAAGTATTACATGGAGCTGTATTTAAAAACTGACGTGTTGTTACTTACAGATATATTTGAAAACTTCAGAAAGCTCTGTAAGAAGATTTATAACCTAGATCCTCCACATTATTATACCATCCCAGGGCTTTCTTGGGATGCAATGTTAAAATAAACAAGAATTGAGCTAGAATTATTAACAGATCTAGAAATGTATAATTTTATTAAACGAGGAATTCGTGGTGGTCTTTCACAATGTAGTAAGAGGTATAGTAAGGCGAATCATAAATATCTTAATTATTATGATCCTACAAAACCGTCCGAATACATTTTATATTTAGACGCATATAATCTTTATGGTTGGGCAATGTCAGAGTCACTACGATATGGAGGCTTCAGTTGGACAAATGACTTCATTCACCCCAAAAATATTCCACATAGCTCAGATGTTGGTTATATTTATGAAGTCGATTTATCATACCCGTCTAGCTGTCATGATTATCATAATGACCTGCCATTCTGTGTGGAAAACAAAATAATTGGTGGGAGTAAATATGAAAAATTAATTGCTGATCTATCTAACAAAAAGAAATATGTCATACATTATAAAACATTAGAGCAATGTTTAAATAATGGATTGGTTTTGGAAAAAGTTCACCGAATTCTGAAATTTAATAAAAAGCCGTGGTTAAAGACATACATAGATTTAAATACGACACATAGAAAAGAAGCTAAGAATCAATTTGAAAATGATCTCTATAAATTGCTCAATAATGCTGTGTATGGTAAAACCATGGAAAATGTCGATAAGAGAAAAGACGTTCGGTTGGTTAGTGAGTGGGAACGTACCAGCCGTAACCGATTGGGTGTAGGTGAACTTATAGCAAAACCAAATTTTCACAGTATATCACAGTTTACTGATAAATTATGGGCTGTACAAATGAACAAAACTTTGACATATTACAATAAACCCATTTATTGAGGCTTTTGTGTACTTGATCTATCAAAATGGAAAATGTATGATTTCCATTATGAGTATATGAAACCTAAATTTGGAGATAATATAAATCTCAATTATATTGTTACGTTACTGCCTTATCAATAACGTTTTTGGTTTATTTCCTTTATAATAAACCTCTTGAGTTCTCTTATTGCAACTTTAATAAAATAAATAAAACACTTTAAACACTTTACTTTATAGCTGTACTATAAACTATTCACGCCACTTTATTTAGAACTTAGTCAATTTTACCACTTATAACTGCGATGTACACACTTAAATAATCGTACTAATACTGATTATCGATGCCAACCTTCGCGAGTATTTATACTCTGTTCGCTGACATCTAGATGTCTATAGATCATTCTACTCGGCGACATGTCTGTAACATTTTCGACATTTCTGGGCGAATCGAGATTTTATTATCTTACAGCGAATATCATTATGCATTAACACTGTGGCTGAATTTAAATTGATTTATACATCAATAAACTAAAGCATACTTTATGGGTTAAAGATAATCTCAACACTATTATGTTATACATTTATCTATAACAATCATAACATTACATTTGTACTAGAAAATTCTGTACAGTGGGTTTACATTAAAAATATGCGAAACTTATACAATAACATTTTAAACTAATAAAATTACTAATAAACTAAACTTATTCTTAACTAAAGTTACTTTCGTAACAATATGGACACTGACTCTTTCATTTACTCAATTAGAACTGATGATTTCTATGATGATATAAGAGGAGATTTAAAAACACTCTTTGACACATCAATTAAATAAAAAAGTACTTGCAATGATGAAAGATGAAACTGAAGGTAAATTCATCACTGAATATGTAGGCTTAGGACCCAAAGTTTATTCTTTCACAGTTGAAGATGATAAAGATGTTAAAAAAGCTAAGGGGGTTAAAAAATGCGTGGTAGACAATTATACTATAGAATATTATAAACATGTCCTATTTAATAAGAAATCAGTAGGGGCATGTATGTACACATTCACATCTAAGTTACACACAATACTAACAAATAGAGTTAATAAAATAGCTTTAAATTTTATTGATAGTAAACGTAAAATAAGAAATGATGAGATACACTTGCATGGCACCATTATCAGTTAGATACTGATAATGGTGATTTAGAATTAAGTAGGTTAATTAGTGATATTGAGTCACTAAATAATTAGTATAGAATATATATATATATATATATATATATATATATATATATATATATATAAATATATATACATTACCTTGTAGTATTAAAATTATATATAATACATGTAAATATAATAATACATGTAAATATATACATATACAATATATACATAAAATAAAAAAAACCAAAATTAATTTTAAAAAAAACCAACAGTTTTATTCTTTATTTAATAGAAATTAAATGAAAAAAAAGTAGGTATTAGAATGTATTTTAAAAT
The DNA here is from genome assembly GCA_943735925.1 of Pollenia amentaria. Classification (NCBI taxonomy): domain Eukaryota; kingdom Metazoa; phylum Arthropoda; class Insecta; order Diptera; family Polleniidae; genus Pollenia; species Pollenia amentaria. The sequence continues at coordinate 75,530,060 of OX031007.1, forward strand.
AGATTATATAACTTTTCGAACAATTCCAGTTAAAGGTGTGTACTCCATCATACGATCTTGTAGGATTAAACAATAAGCATTTGTATTTTTTGGTACTGGACTACTTGTCTCGAACTCAATTTTCACATCGATAGGCCCATTTTTAACAATTTCATTTTGATAACTAACATCAACTACTGAAATTGGAATATTTTTAAATTTCTCACATGAAAGAAGAGGTTGTGCTTCTCTCATATAGTAATTTTGTTGAAACTTAGCATACATATCATACAAAATAGCGTATCGATTCTCCTCAAATTTTAAATTTAAATCATCATATGGATACGATTCTGAATTTAAATGCACTTTAACATTTTTCAAATCTGAATGTATATATTAATTATCGTTTTCTAATACGAATAAAAGAAATCTTGGCCTTTCGTTTAATATTCCAGTTGTGATTTCTGCCTCCGGAAAATGTTGGATTAAAATAACAGTCCCAACTGCGAAATGCTATGGGTAATGAAACACCCTCCTTTATAATCTTCATTATTTGTATTTTTCGTGTATCTGATAGGTGAATATGTGGTATTCTCCATGTTATGTTTTTAATCGATAAACTTAATTTTTCATTAGCATCTGTAGAGTAATACGCCTTATCATCATTTGAACTTCGTAAAAGAATAAGTTCATGTTCACTATTTAAAATTATTTTATTGAAATCCTCAGCAAATCCCAATAGTAGTTTAAGGGGAATATAAAAATTAAATTTTCGCATTGACAGGTCTCCAGAAATATTACACCCTGCATTTCTCATCATATTGCTTTCAAATTCATTTAGTGAGACATAATTCTTAATTGTACTGGCTATTCCCAAGTATCGAGTACGATCAATTTCAACACCATTAATCTCATACCGTATTTCATCAAATAAGTATGCAACACAATTATTCCTCAATCTAGTATTTTCTGACGCTTCTTCACCTTTAGTGTTTTTAATGTTTCCTTCCATATATAAGTAGCTTTCAGACGGAAGAACATATAAGTCTTGATTTTGTAGTGTAATTCGAATTTCATCATTGTTTTTAAATGATTGAATATAGGGCACATAGCTGTGATAATCTTTTTCTATTATATTTTCATCAGAATATGGTTTTTCAATGACATTGAGTATATCAGACATTTTTCTTTATTTTTAACTTAAGCAATTTTAAAAAGGTGGTGTTTTCTTTCGATAATGATGGTCTTATAGCTTTAATATGATTAGTAGGAATGTCCCTATTAACTTTAATGTGCTTAGTTTTATTGTAAATTATCATTTTTTCCTGGGTATTAGATGTAATCTAAGTGTTATTTCCTCACCTCTGAAATTAACTGCACGATTTTCTTGGTCAACAATCCAAATTTTGAGATATGTTATTTCTTTGACGTTTACTGGTAAATAAATTAGGTTATTAGCAATAACATCTAATTTTTAACCTGGTGGTACGTCTAATGCGAACTCGTGTAGTATATGTGCGGGAGAATTATTCATATACAATATGCTCCTGTTATGATGTTACACTGAATTTTTATAGCATTCACTTTTAATATATTTACAGGTTGATTTGATATATGTTTCATACCAGCCTTTAAAATTTCTTCACTAAAACCTAACAGTTTACCAATGGATCGTTTTCGATTAAATAAAATTGCATCGTGGGAGGAAGTTATTTCAATTTGTAAAGTATTATTATTAGCTTTAATGAGAATAGATTTATTATAATTTTCTGCTTTATACTGCCCAACTATATAATCAACAATATCTTGTAACTCGTATGATCCAATAGGAATTTCAATTATTTTATCTCCTATATGAAATAAATTATTATCATAATCTACATTAGGAATAGAGTTATATGAATGAAAATCAACTAGAGAACATTCATAGTCATCTTTTAGATCTATTGGTGGGAAATAATTTGCCGTTAGGATTGATGAATTTCCACTTAAAGCTAAAGTAATTGACATCCTGAATGGTAAATTGTAAATGAAATGAAAATGCTTGGTTTTTTTTGTTTTATTAAATTTATACATTTATTAGAAAAACTTTTTTTTTTTTTTATTTGTTTTCTTATAATATTTAATTTTTACTTATCCAAGAATTATGATGGTTTGGAAAACCTAACCATTTAACATACGCTTTATCATCTTTTTCTTTTAAAATGTTTTCCACCAGAAATATATTATAGGATATCCTTGATAGTCTTCAAGTAAAAATGTGATTGGGTAGGTGTTATGTATCGTTTTATTTTAAATATTTCTGTAGTCCAGTTCGGTGTATAACCTTTTTCAAATATATGTTTATTTTTACATATGCGAACATAGTCCCCAACCTTAAACCTTGATGATTTAAACATTTTTAAATTATTATATACAGTATTCAGTAAATATTGTTCATGTTCAGGTTTTACATCCATAGGTGCCATTTTTATTGTACTGTGAGTTTTTCTATAATATTGTTTAACAAGATTTTTATAATTATCAATCCAGTGAAATGTTTCATTATAACTAAATTCTCTCCACATCATACCTTTTAGTGTTCGATTAAAGCGTTCAACAATTGAAGCTTTCATTACACTATAAGTAGAGTAATGATTAATTGAACACATTAAGTGAACGCATTAGTAAACCAAACTCCTTATTAAAAAATTCTTTTCCGTCATCTGTTTGTAAATTTTTAGGTATTCGCCCCTTACTTAGTATTTCCTGAAAAGCTTTGGAAACATCATTTGCGGTTTTTGCTTTAATTGCTGCAGCCCAAGCATATTTTGAAAATGTATCAATGACTGTTAGCATATATTTGTATCCGTTGTTTATAATGGAAAAGTTACCCATTTCTACTAAATCTGCTTGCCAAAGATCATTAATTCCCTTTGTTATTACTTTCCGTCTTAAGAAATTATTCCGCGCTTGGGAATGTAGTTCATTTATTATCGTTCTTTTTTTACATTATGTTGTTGTTGTTGTTGTTGTGATGAAAGCGTAATCATTACACTATATATGTCAGAAATTTTCTTATTTACATCCTTTATTTCATTTCTTACAATTAAAACTTCTTTGTTTATACCCCTTTTTAAATGTTCTTGCATATGGGTCATTTGTGTATTCACATAATTTTTGTTAACAGCATCTGTCCCATTCATTGGAGGTGACAAATTTAAAATTCTTTTATTCTCTATATCAATATTATTTACGTTGAGTTTGATACCGAATTTTTTTGAAATGTTGTTTCTTGTTATATCTCCTATATATTTTTGATTATAGTAATGACCAAATTTGTCAACAGTCATAATTTTCTTATTATTATTGTTTTAAAAAGTTATTCAATTATATTTGCTTCCCTTAGTTCTTCGATTATAGATATTATTTCATTAGAATGATTATTGTTACCAGCATGTTGTGGTGCTATTAACAGCCTCAATCGGTCTACAATTTCATTAGGATTATCCCAGTATATATAGTTTGACTTATTAAGATTAACCTCCATTAAACCCTTGCCAACGTGAGTAGTTGTAGTAAACAATTTATTTATTATTTTTTTATATTTATAACCTCTGTTTCCATTAATTTGATTATTAGGATCATAGTTCCTGCGATGTGCGTTTGTATCAAGTAAAATATGTTTATATATTGCTAACTCTGACGAATCAAATTGTTTTGGATTTTTATGAAAAAGCAATGAGTATAACCCTGGGGTTAGTGCCCAAAATTTTTGACCTATAATTATTTTATCATCAGTAAGCTTTAAAATAGAATTTCGAAATTTCCAGTCTCCATTTTCCATTATATGAGGTCCAAATATAGTGTCAAGCTTTTTATTTCCATTAAGGGTTGATAAATCAAACTCCCAATCGGATGATTGAGAATAAAATTGTTCATTTTTCGATTTATCATTTACTTCATCTTCACTTTTACTATTATAGTCTTCTTCTTTATCCAATTTTATTTTATTAGGTGCTGAATTAATGTTTTTCTCGTTCAATAATTTTTTCTTAGGAGTGCTGGTGAATATAGTATTATTTTCCATTTTTATTTTAGTACTATATTTATTTTTCGTCTGTGGGTATTAGATTTGACGAATCTGACAATTTGACTAGTTTCTTTAGAGGTTCTGTTAAAGGTTTAAATGTTCTTTCTAAATTATTAAATTTTTCCAATTCTACCAGGGTTATGCTTTGAAATTTTTTCTTTAAAATTTTTTTGGATTTCACCAACTCTTTTAAAATATTTTCTTCCATGATTATAACTTTAAACTAGTGTCGTCACCAACTTTAGATCCTGGAATAACTCGTAGTATACTTTTAACAGCTTTTTTATAACAGCTAAACAGCTTCTTAAAACAGCTAAACAGCTTTTTAAAAACAGCTAAACAGCTTTTAAAAAACAGCTAAACAGGTAATTAAAACAGCTAAACAGCTTCTTAAAACCGCTAAACAGCTTCGTGGAATAATTTTGACAGTTCTCCAAGTATAAAAAAAAAAACGTATTTAATATTAATAGGTATACGTCTGATGTAGTTAGTAGTATTTATATGACTAAATCTGAGTGAATAGATCAAAGCCTTATAAGAAATCCATATTTATCCTTCCAACATTCTCCGCAAATGTAACGAAACATATTTAAACTCATGTCACTGCCGACATGATCATTGTAGACGTGCTTTAAATTTAATTAATCTTGCTTGAATAAAATAATCATATTTGCATTATCACGTACTAAATGTTTTGGAATATGTGTATAAGTCTGACATAAATAGGTTAGGTTAGGTTAGAAAGGCTGGTGTGAAGCAAACTTCACACCCTCACCCAGAGACCATTATGGTCCATTGTGATGCCTTTATTTAGTGAAACAAAGAAAGAAAGAAGAGAAAGATATCTAGTGTGACAGAGTAGGAGAAGTTAATGGTGAAAGCACAGGGAAGGAAGATAGTGGAAGATAAGAAATCGGACAGAACAAGCAAAACACAACCCTACCAAACAGGAAAAACTGCCCTACATGTTTCCCAGCCTCCTGCCGCGCAACCAGGTCATTCCCATTACGAATCCCGTCAGATTCTCGAGCCCGCAGCCCGAGACATCTCCCAATTCGTGCAGGAATCTGCTACCTAGCCACCTCAGCCTGCTGGTCTGTAGCCTGGGACAGTGGCATAGAAAGTGCTCAACAGTCTCCAGCTCCTCTGGGTCCTCACACAGCCTACATATATCCGATAAGCCAGACCCCATTCTCACCGCCATTCTGCCTATCATACAGTGGCCCGTGATAATACCTATCATGGTCCTGACGCAGGCCCTACTCTTACCCAGCAGCGCGTCCGAATTTGACCTACTAAGCATCGGCCACAGCGTGCGCGATACTCGGCAGTCCGTTCGGCCCCGCCAAGCCCGATTAGTCCTGTTCAGAATCCATTCCCTAATTCTCCCAAAATAGAAGCCCATTGGAGGCCTGACCGCTTGCAAACTGTCAGGATCTTCCATTTCCGAGCCCAGTCTTGCCAACTCATCAGCTATCTCATTGCCGGTGATGTTGCAGTGACCCGGTACCCAGCAGAGCCTCACAACATAATTCCCTAAGATTACTCCCAGAGCCCTCCTACAATCGTCCACTAGCCTGGAGTTCACATAACAGCCCTTCAAGGCCCTAAGAGCCGCCTGGCTGTCCACATATATAGTGACCTCCGAGCCCTTGGCAATGTTAGCTCCTACCAATTCCACGGCCCTGAGAACCCCCAGAACCTCCGCCTGAAATACACTGCAGTCGTCGGGAAGTCTATATGACTTTCTGATATCCAGATCCTCAATGTAGACCCCCGCACCCGTGCCCTTCATCTTCACTGACATAAATAAAAAGAATCAATATCCTTATGTCTCCCCATACAGAAATATGATATTATATTATTTTGTTTTTCACAAGCGACATCGTCAAATATCATAATAGAATTTACTTTAGCTTTTTCGGGTGGTATGACATGTTCATTGTCTGAAAATGTATAAAGTCCCATACCCTTTACTGATGAAATTAATCTTGACAGATATTTATATTTCGGTTGATTTAATGATTTTGAGTATATATAAATATTTTTAAAATTTAAAAAACAATCCGGACTTTCAATTAAACTAAGCAGTATATTTATTTTGCCACAGTTTGATGGACCAACTATTAGTGCTCTGATAGAATTAGGTAAAAGACAGCTATGTTTAAAACAATTTCTGTTTTCCGTTAAATCCAAGTTTCTCACTGAAATATTCGATTGTTGTTTTACCAAACGCATCTTTATAACTGAAAGCATACGTTTGCTTAATATTGCGTTTTATTTACTTTCATATTTTTTTATTTTTTTTTATTTTCAGAAAAGCAATTTTTATATATAAATGATTGTGTATAAAAATAATGAATTTAGTAGAAAACATTTCGTCCTTGGAAAAGGACTTGTGTAAATAGCTTAATTAATTCACTACCGCTTGAACTTCATTTACCGGGTTATCAATTTTGTGGACCAGGAACTAAATTGGAGAAACGATTACAAAGGGGTGATAAAGGTATCAATCCGTTGGATGCAGCTTGTAAAATTCATGATATTGCTTATGCCCAGAACACTCATATTCATAAACGACATTACGCAGATAAAGAACTAGCAGAAAAAGCTTGGAGTAGAGTTAAAGCTTAAGATAGTACATTTGGAGAAAAACTCAACGCATACCTTGTCACTAACGCAATGAAGTCAAAAGTTAAATTGGGCTTGGGAGTAAAAACTGACAACCAAAAGCAAAAGTGTAGACGAAATATTTTTAAGAATGCCGTTAAATAAGCAACCGATATTTTATAAAAGGAAAAACCAAATATCATCAAAACCGCTATTAAAACTGCACGAAAAGCTATCCGACACTCATTTCTTGGAAAAAAATCTATAGTAAAAATTCCTAGAATTATCAACATACCTAAACTTGGCGGTTTTCTACCACTTGTCCCTATTCTAACAGCACTTGGAGCATTGGGAGCAATAGCTTCTGGTGGGTCAGCAATCGCTAAAACTATTACTTTAGCTAAAAATGGTAGACAACAGCTCGAAGAAAGTAAGCGTCATAACAAAACATTAGAGGCAATAGCTATGGGTAAAGGTCTATATCTTAAACCTTATAAAAAAGGTTATGGAATATGTTATACCTCATCAAAAAACTATTAAAGCAGCTACCTAATAGACCGCTAACAGATGTGGACTTGAGAACATTTGGGAAGAAGTATATTCCTTATTTTAGAGGAGTATATATGAGGGATAAACTTCCTAAGACTCCACACCGAATAGAGAATGGAATTATAAACTTGGACTCAAATAGAGGATATGGAACACATTGGGTAGCATTTTATAAAAATAATGTAGAATACTTTGATAGTTTTGGTAATTTCCAACCACCTATAGAAGTTTTAAGATACTTGGGTAAAAACATTAAATATAACTATTTAAGATATCAAAAATTTAATACTTTTATTTGTGGTCATTTATGTTTAAAATTTTTAATAAATTTCAAAATAAAGAATTAATAAAAAAAAACTCAAATATTTTGTTTTTTGTTTTTATATTTTTTTTTTTTATTATTTTTTGTTTGTTTGTTTTATTTATTATCCATTCTTAATAATAATCTATAGATTTTCACATCTGTTTTAATCTTATTTTGCATTTTTTTTCCAAACTCATAACAAAGTCTGGTTAAATAAATTTCTATATCTCTTTCATTTATACCTTTAATTTCATAATATTGTACATTTATTTTATTTAAAATAGAGCAATTTGGAATATAATGTTCATAATAAAAATATAAAATTTGCTTGCGAAGAATTGTATTCCAGCTTAAAAATGTCGTCAATAATATTCCGACTTTGGTTAGCGATTTCCAAGTCTCAGGATCAATTTTAATTTTATGGTTTCCCTGTTGTAGGATGAGATAGAAAATACTATTCTTATACTGAAATGTATATTGAACATCCCTCTTATCATCCTTATAAATTAGATTCATACAATCTAGGAATTCACATTGATTTAGTGTTGCCTTAATATATTCCTTATAGCTCATAAGGTTTATCCATTCATCCCGGTCCAATCCAATGAAGTTCCTATCCTTATAATGCAACCAGACAATAGGCTTAAAACCAAGAGCTGTAGAAAATCCGCAGGATATCTTTAATTTTAAATTTATAAAATATTCCAACTCAAATACACAGTCGTGTATTTTCGGGTTTCTTATAAGATTGAACATTCTCGATGAATTTTAAATGTAAACTAATAATATTTTTGCTTTGAAAATCTCTATTTAAAGAAAAAAAAATGCTTTTATCTTTTTTTTTTTGAAAGTTATATATTAACTGTAATTATTTTTGTTTTCTTGTACATAAATTTAGACTTCTAAAATATTTTAATATCTTTTTATAATTTTCTATAATTCTTATAACCTCCTTTTTCCTCTTATAGGAAAAGTAGCATCCACACAAACCCACGACATCTCCACTTGTACTTTCGTGAGAGCAAGGTATATTCTCTTTTGAATGTACATAATAATTCCAAATGTTCTTCAAAGATTACACTTCCAAATTCTTGTAGAAAAGCTTCAATAACCTCCATCTTTCCACATTAAGATTTCATTTACAACTTATTAAAAATATTAATAATTCTATATTATATATATATATATATATAAATAAAAAAAAAACACTAGAGTTTATAATAATTTATTTTTTTTTTATTGTTGAATCATTTTTTTATTGAAAAAATTATTTTATTTAAATGTATTAAAATGAGTATAAGGGTAATATCCTTTCATAGGAGCAGCCGTCTTAATTTCTAGCTTATAATTAATGCTATCCTTTTCGTCATCTAAAGGAATCTTTGAAATTATATATGAGCCAGTTGATAGGCTCCCAACATCGTTTTCAGTCAAGACATTAAACCTTTTAGGAAGATAAAGCATAGCTCCATCCAATTCCAAGACAATGGCATCTCCATATTTTGTAGTTACCCGTTCAGCTCCTGTAATTAGATAGTCCTGTCCACCTATCATATTTTTAACACTTAAAATATGTTTTATATTTAATTTGTTGAATGAAGCAATTAATTCCGCGTTAATATTCATCGTTTGATAATTTATAATGAAATGTAATAAATTACTAAATAAATTCACAATTTATAGAAAAAATTTTTTTTTTGGTTACATTTAGTTTTAACATATGTTATTTGCTCTAATTCATTAAAATTATCGATAATGTTTTTTAATTTTACCCACCACACCCATTGTAAAAACAAACAAATTCTAATTTCAATTTTATTACATCCAATTTTCACGATGATTTTTTCCCCTATTTTAAGATCATGTCTTTTTTTGTTTGATAGTGAGCGGGGTAGAGAAGTAAGCAGGGTAGAAAAAAAGACATGAATCATATTTCTGTGTTTCTTTTTTGACATTCCTCTTTGCACTTATTTGTGTTTTTTAATTTCTGTTTTATTCTTATTTCAAAATGACATGTGCTTATTAAAATATAGAAATATAAAAAATTTTAATTAAAAAAAATTCAAAATTATGTGGAATAACGAAATTTTAAATATTGTTACGAATAAGAAACTAAGAAAAAATCAGCTCTGACTGCAAAGAAAAGAAACATGGTGAAAATTTAACAAGTTTTTGGAAGTTTCTTTAAAAAAGAAATACAAAAAAGACATGTCTTTTAAATTATCGTGAAAATTGGGTGTTAGTTTTTATTATTTATATTTATTTATTAATTTCTTAAATGTATTTTGAATTAAAAAAATCACTACTTCATCTATAAACCTAAATCTACTTCCCTAATATAACGATCTCCATCTTCGTCCAAATAAAAACCATCATTTGCCTTCAAAATGATGGTATCTCCTTCTTCATCGTCCAGAAAATCCTCAATTTACCACAAAAAATCATAGTATTCCAGCTGGTTGTTGGGGATTTCAATTCCTGGGGTTTTTAGCATATTCGCTTTAGCTTCGTCGATTAACGCATTTATACACTGTGTATTGTCTTCTTCTGCTGCTTCCAAGGAATTTTCGTCCACAAATTCAATTTCCATCAGGCTCGAATTAATTCTTTAAATCTTCAGTGTTCAAATGTAAATAAAAGTAGTTTTCAGAAGTATACTCCACTAAGCCTTTTTTTTACTTTTTATACTTATATAGGAAAATCCATGCAAACTAGTATAAATACTATCTATCTGTCTGACTTACTTTCCATAACATACACCTTCTTATCTGAAAATATTTCGGTATATGTATGTCATAAATTATTTATTATTAAGTAACCGAATTTTAAACATCAATAACATATACATACAAATTTTTTTTTAATAACTTAATAAATTCACAATTTAATTAGTTATTTTTTCCCCCTTTTTTCTGTCCATCCAATAATTTTTTTTTTCATCACCTAATTCGAAAAAAAGCCTTATCAAAAATATTTTCCAATTGGTTCTACAAAATTTTTTCTTCACATAATTCAAAATAAAAAGATAGAATTATCAACAATGGTTTAATATTTCCCTATCCACTCCAAATAAAAAAGAAACACCAATTGCATCTTATTGCTATCCTATAAAATTTAACGACTTTTTTTTTATTACTTTGTTTTTGAAATTTTTTTTAAAAATGTTCAAGAATGGTTTCATATTTCCCTATCCACTACAAAATAAAATTGAAACACCAATTGCATCTTATTGCTATCCTATAAAATTTAACGACTTTTTTTTATTACTTTGTTTTTGAAATTTTTTTTAAAAATGTTCAAGAATGGTTTCATATTTCCCTATCCACTACAAAATAAAATTGAAACACCAATTGCATCTATACAATTTTTTTAATAACTAAATAAAATCATAATTTATAGATAGAAAAAAAGCCTTATCAACAATATTTTCTAATTGCTTCTACAAGGTCTGTATGTCTATCTATCTATCTCTATGTCTGTCTGGCTGTCTGTCTATCGATCACAACAAAAGAAAGGCTTCAACAATGCACCCAGCACTTGTGCATTGCTCCCCCAACATTTTTCTAAATCTCAGCTTTATTGCTACTACTTTAACACGTGTTTATTTTAATGCCTTTTGAGGGATTTTAATGGCTTTTTAGGCATTTTAATGGCTTTTGAGGGATTTTAATGGCTTTTTAGGCATTTTTAATGGCTTTTACACCAAAGTGAACTTAAACTCTCATTACCCATATACTATCGGTTATAAACAGTAACAAACTATATATATAGGGATTTTTTAATTTTACACTTTATAGGGTATACCCTGTAAACGGCTAATTTCTCGAAAATGACAACCCTATATTTCGATTCGTACGATCTTTCTACATAGAAATAAGTTTTCAAATTTGCGGCACCGCGAAATTTATCGGTTTTAAGCAGAAACAAACTATATATGATTTTTCAAATTAAATAAAGGAAAAAATTATTATCAGAGTTTTCGAAAAAACGAGGAAATTTATTAACAAACAAAAGAACATCATAATTATACAAGCAGACAAGGGCAATAAAACTGTACAGGGACGAATATAGGGAAAAAATGAACAAACTTATAGAAGACAAAAATACATATCGATCTATAAGGACAGATCCGACAACAAAGCTTCAGCGGGAGAATAACAACATCACTGCAGTACTACATAGGGGGAACTACATTGACTCTTGGGAAAAACCTAAACAAATTTGTTCTGCGGCAACAGCCCCTAGGATATATGGATTACCAAAAATCCACAAACCTGGAGCACCTATTCGACGTATCGTGTCCTCAATACAAGTCCCATGCTACAACCTTTCAAAATACGTTGGACATATACTAAAGCATATAATTTCAGATAAATATAATGTTAAGAATTCCACGCAGGTAAAAACACAATTAGAGACCATGCAACTCAACGAAAATGAAATCTTAGTATCTTTTGATGTTATTTCGCTCTTTACAAATATTCCAGTCTATACGGCAATTAAAAATATAATGAAAAAATGGGACAAAATTAAGGAATTTACAAAGATCCCTAGCTCTAAATTTCTAAAAATCCTCCAATTCTGCTTAACGGACAATAACTACTTTGTGTATGAGGAAAAGGTCTATAACCAGATTTTCGGCATGCCAATGGGCAATCCTCTTTCGCCTACTATAGCAGACATAGTACTTGACACCTTACTTGACGATGCAATCACGGAACTTAGAAATAAAAATATTCACATTAAATACATAATCCAATATGTAGACGATATATTAGCCATAATTAACATCAAGGACAAGGATATTATTCTGAACACTTTTAATAGTGACCACCCCAAAATTAAATTTACAGTAGAACTTGAGAATAATGGTGAAATTGCGTACCTTGATACCAGACTACGTAGAGAACAAGGTTTTATTACATTGGACTGGTACGCTAAGGAAACTTCATCTGGCAGAATAATAATACAGCAAAAAAATTTATATCAAGAGTATTAAATATAACAGACCCGCAATATCATAACAAAAATATCGACAAAATCTCAGAAATATTAGTTAGCAATAGTTTTCCTAAAAAATTAATAAATACACTTATCAACGATACACAAAAATATGTTCAATACAAAAACATCAACAATGATAGAAACCCTGAAAAAGACAAACATTTTTACAGTGTAAAATACATACCTGGCTTGACGGATAATAGACACATAAGGACAACAATAAAATCAGAACAAATAAACTTTGCATACAAACCGAATTCAACTTTAAGTGCAATATTTTCAAGAGTGAAGGCGCCAATAGAAACAACAAACAAAATCTTTTAATAAATAATAGTATTCCCACAAACAACTTTGATAATAAATTTTAGCAAGTGCACGTGCATAAAAAACTGAACTGGCAAATTGTTTTTATTTTTTTTTTTGATTTCTTGCGAAAACAATAAAAGCACTTTGTTTTTGTTTTTAATATGTTTTTTCTTTACCCATTTACAACTACAATTAATGTTGGGAGAATTCTAACTAATTGTAGCGGGAAATGTAAAAAAAGATAAAAACTCAACACTGATTTATTGTTTGGTATTTTGTTTAAGCTTTGATATCGTTGCAAACAAGACTTTTTGAGTGTTTGTAGGTAATTCTCATTCCCTCTGTAGTTTTGTTTGCTGATAGCTTTGGCTTTTCTAAAATTATTTAGGAGAACGTTTCCTGATGATCTGGCCTAAGCAACCAGTGAAATGCGCATAGGAACAGCTTATCCTCCAACAATAAATTTCAGTATTTTTTATCAATTATTTAAAAAGGGAATTAAGCACAACAAACAAAATCTTTTAATAAATAATAGTATTCCCACAAACAACTTTGATAATAAATTTTAGCAAGTGCACGTGCATAAAAAACTGAACTGGCAAATTGTTTTTATTTTTTTTTTTTTTTTATTTCTTGCGAAAACAATAAAAACACTTTGTTTTTGTTTTTAATATGTTTTTTCTTTACCCATTTACAACTACAATTAATGTTGGGAGAATTCTAACTAATTGTAGCGGGAAATGTAAAAAAAGATAAAAACTCAACACTGATTTATTGTTTGGTATTTTGTTTAAGCTTTGATATCGTTGCAAACAAGACTTTTTGAGTGTTTGTAGGTAATTCTCATTCCCTCTGTAGTTTTGTTTGCTGATAGCTTTGGCTTTTCTAAAATTATTTAGGAGAACGTTTCCTGATGATCTGGCCTAAGCAACCAGTGAAATGCGCATAGGAACAGCTTATCCTCCAACAATAAATTTCAGTATTTTTTATCAATTATTTAAAAAGGGAATTAAGCACAACAAACAAAATCTTTTAATAAATAATAGTATTCCCACAAACAACTTTGATAATAAATTTTAGCAAGTGCACGTGCATAAAAAACTGAACTGGCAAATTGTTTTTATTTTTTTTTTTGATTTCTTGCGAAAACAATAAAAACACTTTGTTTTTGTTTTTAATATGTTTTTTCTTTACCCATTTACAACTACAATTAATGTTGGGAGAATTCTAACTAATTGTAGCGGGAAATGTAAAAAAAGATAAAAACTCAACACTGATTTATTGTTTGGTATTTTGTTTAAGCTTTGATATCGTTGCAAACAAGACTTTTTGAGTGTTTGTAGGTAATTCTCATTCCCTCTGTAGTTTTGTTTGCTGATAGCTTTGGCTTTTCTAAAATTATTTAGGAGAACGTTTCCTGATGATCTGGCCTAAGCAACCAGTGAAATGCGCATAGGAACAGCTTATCCTCCAACAATAAATTTCAGTATTTTTTATCAATTATTTAAAAAGGGAATTAAGCACAACAAACAAAATCTTTTAATAAATAATAGTATTCCCACAAACAACTTTGATAATAAATTTTAGCAAGTGCACGTGCATAAAAAACTGAACTGGCAAATTGTTTTTATTTTTTTTTTTTTTTATTTCTTGCGAAAACAATAAAAACACTTTGTTTTTGTTTTTAATATGTTTTTTCTTTACCCATTTACAACTACAATTAATGTTGGGAGAATTCTAACTAATTGTAGCGGGAAATGTAAAAAAAGATAAAAACTCAACACTGATTTATTGTTTGGTATTTTGTTTAAGCTTTGATATCGTTGCAAACTAGACTTTTTGAGTGTTTGTAGGTAATTCTCATTCCCTCTGTAGTTTTGTTTGCTGATAGCTTTGGCTTTTCTAAAATTATTTAGGAGAACGTTTCCTGATGATCTGGCCTAAGCAACCAGTGAAATGCGCATAGGAACAGCTTATCCTCCAACAATAAATTTCAGTATTTTTTATCAATTATTTAAAAAGGGAATTAAGCACAACAAACAAAATCTTTTAACTACAACAAAGTAATGTTGTTTACGAAGTAAAGTGTAACGGAAGGGACGATCAGAATTGTGACTTAATTTATATAGGAACAACAAAACGCTCACTTGAAAAGAGAATTTTAGAACATCAAAATGACATATTGAAGAGGAGAGAGACAAGTGCATTATCACAACACATGATTTCAAAATCTCATTCCTTTGAAACAGAACAAGTGAGAGTGTTGGATTTTGAACGAGGGGAGAGGAAGAGATATACAATAGAAAGCGTGAGAATACAACAAAACATAATGAAAACAATGAACCACAATGAAGATATTGACAACATTAGCGCTAGTCACAGAACCGTAATATAATTAATTCTGTAATAATAATCTTAAGTTGTGCTTTACTGTTTTTTGTTAAATGTTTTTGTGCAATTGAATTTTATTAAAAATCTAATGTTTTTAATGTAAAATAATATATAAATTTTGCAAGTTGTGTTTGCTTGTTGAGAAAAATATTTTGAATTAATGTTGTCCTTTTATTATTTTTATTTAAATAGTCGACCCTTGAAAAAGTCACCATAAAACTGACGAAACGTCGGATGAAATGTAATAAATTGGTTTTATGTACATCAATATCATTAGGTCTTATTAGCTTAAAAAGAAAAATAAACTGAAAATATTTGTCATCAATTACATAGGTACATTGTGGACTACGTACTTTAGTACATTTTTACTATTTTTTACAACTATGCAAAAAAGTATGTTTTCTTCGGTATGATTTGTTCACGCACGTAGCTGATAAAATTTCAAACACAGTTCTATTTGTTATCAAGCAAATTAGTATTATTTTTAATACTTTTGAACAATATCGCAAAAAATTATATAAATATCTTATATGGCAATTCTATATTTTTTAATACATAAGTAATGAGTCCCGGGATTTTTAACATATCGACTTTTATGTACAAAACTGTTCGTTTTTATTGAATTTTTATACTATATACAAAAAAATTATTAAAAATTATATTTGCGTTATATTTTTTATTGCAAATAATTCTCTTTTTTTAATTAAATTTTTGTTTTTGGCACACAGTATTTAAACGAGTATTTAAAATATTTAATTTTTGCTTGATATATGACGACTATTTCTGGATTTTGTATTTTGCTTAATAAAAACCATTATTTGAAGTAGAAAAGATATTTGAAGATTCACATCTCAAGCCTTTTTCAATTACGTTTAGCAAGTTAGCTTTGGCTCCATTTCCGAGCCCAGTCTTGCCAACTCATCAGCTATCTCATTGCCGGTGATGTTGCAGTGACCCGGTACCCAGCAGAGCCTCACAACATAATTCCCTAAGATTACTCCCAGAGCCCTCCTACAATCGTCCACTAGCCTGGAGTTCACATAACAGCCCTTCAAGGCCCTAAGAGCCGCCTGGCTGTCCACATATATAGTGACCTCCGAGCCCTTGGCAATGTTAGCTCCTACCAATTCCACGGCCCTGAGAACCCCCAGAACCTCCGCCTGAAATACACTGCAGTCGTCGGGAAGTCTATATGACTTTCTGATATCCAGATCCTCAATGTAGACCCCCGCACCCGTGCCCTTCATCTTCACTGACATAAATAAAAAGAATCAATATCCTTATGTCTCCCCATACAGAAATATGATATTATATTATTTTGTTTTTCACAAGCGACATCGTCAAATATCATAATAGAATTTACTTTAGCTTTTTCGGGTGGTATGACATGTTCATTGTCTGAAAATGTATAAAGTCCCATACCCTTTACTGATGAAATTAATCTTGACAGATATTTATATTTCGGTTGATTTAATGATTTTGAGTATATATAAATATTTTTAAAATTTAAAAAACAATCCGGACTTTCAATTAAACTAAGCAGTATATTTATTTTGCCACAGTTTGATGGACCAACTATTAGTGCTCTGATAGAATTAGGTAAAAGACAGCTATGTTTAAAACAATTTCTGTTTTCCGTTAAATCCAAGTTTCTCACTGAAATATTCGATTGTTGTTTTACCAAACGCATCTTTATAACTGAAAGCATACGTTTGCTTAATATTGCGTTTTATTTACTTTCAGATTTTTTTATTTTTTTTTATTTTCAGAAAAGCAATTTTTATATATAAATGATTGTGTATAAAAATAATGAATTTAGTAGAAAACATTTCGTCCTTGGAAAAGGACTTGTGTAAATAGCTTAATTAATTCACTACCGCTTGAACTTCATTTACCGGGTTATCAATTTTGTGGACCAGGAACTAAATTGGAGAAACGATTACAAAGGGGTGATAAAGGTATCAATCCGTTGGATGCAGCTTGTAAAATTCATGATATTGCTTATGCCCAGAACACTCATATTCATAAACGACATTACGCAGATAAAGAACTAGCAGAAAAAGCTTGGAGTAGAGTTAAAGCTTAAGATAGTACATTTGGAGAAAAACTCAACGCATACCTTGTCACTAACGCAATGAAGTCAAAAGTTAAATTGGGCTTGGGAGTAAAAACTGACAACCAAAAGCAAAAGTGTAGACGAAATATTTTTAAGAATGCCGTTAAATAAGCAACCGATATTTTATAAAAGGAAAAACCAAATATCATCAAAACCGCTATTAAAACTGCACGAAAAGCTATCCGACACTCATTTCTTGGAAAAAAATCTATAGTAAAAATTCCTAGAATTATCAACATACCTAAACTTGGCGGTTTTCTACCACTTGTCCCTATTCTAACAGCACTTGGAGCATTGGGAGCAATAGCTTCTGGTGGGTCAGCAATCGCTAAAACTATTACTTTAGCTAAAAATGGTAGACAACAGCTCGAAGAAAGTAAGCGTCATAACAAAACATTAGAGGCAATAGCTATGGGTAAAGGTCTATATCTTAAACCTTATAAAAAAGGTTATGGAATATGTTATACCTCATCAAAAAACTATTAAAGCAGCTACCTAATAGACCGCTAACAGATGTGGACTTGAGAACATTTGGGAAGAAGTATATTCCTTATTTTAGAGGAGTATATATGAGGGATAAACTTCCTAAGACTCCACACCGAATAGAGAATGGAATTATAAACTTGGACTCAAATAGAGGATATGGAACACATTGGGTAGCATTTTATAAAAATAATGTAGAATACTTTGATAGTTTTGGTAATTTCCAACCACCTATAGAAGTTTTAAGATACTTGGGTAAAAACATTAAATATAACTATTTAAGATATCAAAAATTTAATACTTTTATTTGTGGTCATTTATGTTTAAAATTTTTAATAAATTTCAAAATAAAGAATTAATAAAAAAAAACTCAAATATTTTGTTTTTTGTTTTTATATTTTTTTTTTTTATTATTTTTTGTTTGTTTGTTTTATTTATTATCCATTCTTAATAATAATCTATAGATTTTCACATCTGTTTTAATCTTATTTTGCATTTTTTTTCCAAACTCATAACAAAGTCTGGTTAAATAAATTTCTATATCTCTTTCATTTATACCTTTAATTTCATAATATTGTACATTTATTTTATTTAAAATAGAGCAATTTGGAATATAATGTTCATAATAAAAATATAAAATTTGCTTGCGAAGAATTGTATTCCAGCTTAAAAATGTCGTCAATAATATTCCGACTTTGGTTAGCGATTTCCAAGTCTCAGGATCAATTTTAATTTTATGGTTTCCCTGTTGTAGGATGAGATAGAAAATACTATTCTTATACTGAAATGTATATTGAACATCCCTCTTATCATCCTTATAAATTAGATTCATACAATCTAGGAATTCACATTGATTTAGTGTTGCCTTAATATATTCCTTATAGCTCATAAGGTTTATCCATTCATCCCGGTCCAATCCAATGAAGTTCCTATCCTTATAATGCAACCAGACAATAGGCTTAAAACCAAGAGCTGTAGAAAATCCGCAGGATATCTTTAATTTTAAATTTATAAAATATTCCAACTCAAATACACAGTCGTGTATTTTCGGGTTTCTTATAAGATTGAACATTCTCGATGAATTTTAAATGTAAACTAATAATATTTTTGCTTTGAAAATCTCTATTTAAAGAAAAAAAAATGCTTTTATCTTTTTTTTTTTGAAAGTTATATATTAACTGTAATTATTTTTGTTTTCTTGTACATAAATTTAGACTTCTAAAATATTTTAATATCTTTTTATAATTTTCTATAATTCTTATAACCTCCTTTTTCCTCTTATAGGAAAAGTAGCATCCACACAAACCCACGACATCTCCACTTGTACTTTCGTGAGAGCAAGGTATATTCTCTTTTGAATGTACATAATAATTCCAAATGTTCTTCAAAGATTACACTTCCAAATTCTTGTAGAAAAGCTTCAATAACCTCCATCTTTCCACATTAAGATTTCATTTACAACTTATTAAAAATATTAATAATTCTATATTATATATATATATATATATAAATAAAAAAAAAACACTAGAGTTTATAATAATTTATTTTTTTTTTATTGTTGAATCATTTTTTTATTGAAAAAATTATTTTATTTAAATGTATTAAAATGAGTATAAGGGTAATATCCTTTCATAGGAGCAGCCGTCTTAATTTCTAGCTTATAATTAATGCTATCCTTTTCGTCATCTAAAGGAATCTTTGAAATTATATATGAGCCAGTTGATAGGCTCCCAACATCGTTTTCAGTCAAGACATTAAACCTTTTAGGAAGATAAAGCATAGCTCCATCCAATTCCAAGACAATGGCATCTCCATATTTTGTAGTTACCCGTTCAGCTCCTGTAATTAGATAGTCCTGTCCACCTATCATATTTTTAACACTTAAAATATGTTTTATATTTAATTTGTTGAATGAAGCAATTAATTCCGCGTTAATATTCATCGTTTGATAATTTATAATGAAATGTAATAAATTACTAAATAAATTCACAATTTATAGAAAAAATTTTTTTTTTTGGTTACATTTAGTTTTAACATATGTTATTTGCTCTAATTCATTAAAATTATCGATAATGTTTTTTAATTTTACCCACCACACCCATTGTAAAAACAAACAAATTCTAATTTCAATTTTATTACATCCAATTTTCACGATGATTTTTTCCCCTATTTTAAGATCATGTCTTTTTTTGTTTGATAGTGAGCGGGGTAGAGAAGTAAGCAGGGTAGAAAAAAAGACATGAATCATATTTCTGTGTTTCTTTTTTGACATTCCTCTTTGCACTTATTTGTGTTTTTTAATTTCTGTTTTATTCTTATTTCAAAATGACATGTGCTTATTAAAATATAGAAATATAAAAAATTTTAATTAAAAAAAATTCAAAATTATGTGGAATAACGAAATTTTAAATATTGTTACGAATAAGAAACTAAGAAAAAATCAGCTCTGACTGCAAAGAAAAGAAACATGGTGAAAATTTAACAAGTTTTTGGAAGTTTCTTTAAAAAAGAAATACAAAAAAGACATGTCTTTTAAATTATCGTGAAAATTGGGTGTTAGTTTTTATTATTTATATTTATTTATTAATTTCTTAAATGTATTTTGAATTAAAAAAATCACTACTTCATCTATAAACCTAAATCTACTTCCCTAATATAACGATCTCCATCTTCGTCCAAATAAAAACCATCATTTGCCTTCAAAATGATGGTATCTCCTTCTTCATCGTCCAGAAAATCCTCAATTTACCACAAAAAATCATAGTATTCCAGCTGGTTGTTGGGGATTTCAATTCCTGGGGTTTTTAGCATATTCGCTTTAGCTTCGTCGATTAACGCATTTATACACTGTGTATTGTCTTCTTCTGCTGCTTCCAAGGAATTTTCGTCCACAAATTCAATTTCCATCAGGCTCGAATTAATTCTTTAAATCTTCAGTGTTCAAATGTAAATAAAAGTAGTTTTCAGAAGTATACTCCACTAAGCCTTTTTTTTACTTTTTATACTTATATAGGAAAATCCATGCAAACTAGTATAAATACTATCTATCTGTCTGACTTACTTTCCATAACATACACCTTCTTATCTGAAAATATTTCGGTATATGTATGTCATAAATTATTTATTATTAAGTAACCGAATTTTAAACATCAATAACATATACATACAAATTTTTTTTTAATAACTTAATAAATTCACAATTTAATTAGTTATTTTTTCCCCCTTTTTTCTGTCCATCCAATAATTTTTTTTTTCATCACCTAATTCGAAAAAAAGCCTTATCAAAAATATTTTCCAATTGGTTCTACAAAATTTTTTCTTCACATAATTCAAAATAAAAAGATAGAATTATCAACAATGGTTTAATATTTCCCTATCCACTCCAAATAAAAAAGAAACACCAATTGCATCTTATTGCTATCCTATAAAATTTAACGACTTTTTTTTTATTACTTTGTTTTTGAAATTTTTTTTAAAAATGTTCAAGAATGGTTTCATATTTCCCTATCCACTACAAAATAAAATTGAAACACCAATTGCATCTTATTGCTATCCTATAAAATTTAACGACTTTTTTTTATTACTTTGTTTTTGAAATTTTTTTTAAAAATGTTCAAGAATGGTTTCATATTTCCCTATCCACTACAAAATAAAATTGAAACACCAATTGCATCTATACAATTTTTTTAATAACTAAATAAAATCATAATTTATAGATAGAAAAAAAGCCTTATCAACAATATTTTCTAATTGCTTCTACAAGGTCTGTATGTCTATCTATCTATCTCTATGTCTGTCTGGCTGTCTGTCTATCGATCACAACAAAAGAAAGGCTTCAACAATGCACCCAGCACTTGTGCATTGCTCCCCCAACATTTTTCTAAATCTCAGCTTTATTGCTACTACTTTAACACGTGTTTATTTTAATGCCTTTTGAGGGATTTTAATGGCTTTTTAGGCATTTTAATGGCTTTTGAGGGATTTTAATGGCTTTTTAGGCATTTTTAATGGCTTTTACACCAAAGTGAACTTAAACTCTCATTACCCATATACTATCGGTTATAAACAGTAACAAACTATATATATAGGGATTTTTTAATTTTACACTTTATAGGGTATACCCTGTAAACGGCTAATTTCTCGAAAATGACAACCCTATATTTCGATTCGTACGATCTTTCTACATAGAAATAAGTTTTCAAATTTGCGGCACCGCGAAATTTATCGGTTTTAAGCAGAAACAAACTATATATGATTTTTCAAATTAAATAAAGGAAAAAATTATTATCAGAGTTTTCGAAAAAACGAGGAAATTTATTAACAAACAAAAGAACATCATAATTATACAAGCAGACAAGGGCAATAAAACTGTACAGGGACGAATATAGGGAAAAAATGAACAAACTTATAGAAGACAAAAATACATATCGATCTATAAGGACAGATCCGACAACAAAGCTTCAGCGGGAGAATAACAACATCACTGCAGTACTACATAGGGGGAACTACATTGACTCTTGGGAAAAACCTAAACAAATTTGTTCTGCGGCAACAGCCCCTAGGATATATGGATTACCAAAAATCCACAAACCTGGAGCACCTATTCGACGTATCGTGTCCTCAATACAAGTCCCATGCTACAACCTTTCAAAATACGTTGGACATATACTAAAGCATATAATTTCAGATAAATATAATGTTAAGAATTCCACGCAGGTAAAAACACAATTAGAGACCATGCAACTCAACGAAAATGAAATCTTAGTATCTTTTGATGTTATTTCGCTCTTTACAAATATTCCAGTCTATACGGCAATTAAAAATATAATGAAAAAATGGGACAAAATTAAGGAATTTACAAAGATCCCTAGCTCTAAATTTCTAAAAATCCTCCAATTCTGCTTAACGGACAATAACTACTTTGTGTATGAGGAAAAGGTCTATAACCAGATTTTCGGCATGCCAATGGGCAATCCTCTTTCGCCTACTATAGCAGACATAGTACTTGACACCTTACTTGACGATGCAATCACGGAACTTAGAAATAAAAATATTCACATTAAATACATAATCCAATATGTAGACGATATATTAGCCATAATTAACATCAAGGACAAGGATATTATTCTGAACACTTTTAATAGTGACCACCCCAAAATTAAATTTACAGTAGAACTTGAGAATAATGGTGAAATTGCGTACCTTGATACCAGACTACGTAGAGAACAAGGTTTTATTACATTGGACTGGTACGCTAAGGAAACTTCATCTGGCAGAATAATAATACAGCAAAAAAATTTATATCAAGAGTATTAAATATAACAGACCCGCAATATCATAACAAAAATATCGACAAAATCTCAGAAATATTAGTTAGCAATAGTTTTCCTAAAAAATTAATAAATACACTTATCAACGATACACAAAAATATGTTCAATACAAAAACATCAACAATGATAGAAACCCTGAAAAAGACAAACATTTTTACAGTGTAAAATACATACCTGGCTAGACGGATAATAGACACATAAGGACAACAATAAAATCAGAACAAATAAACTTTGCATACAAACCGAATTCAACTTTAAGTGCAATATTTTCAAGAGTGAAGGCGCCAATAGAAACAACAAACAAAATCTTTTAATAAATAATAGTATTCCCACAAACAACTTTGATAATAAATTTTAGCAAGTGCACGTGCATAAAAAACTGAACTGGCAAATTGTTTTTATTTTTTTTTTTGATTTCTTGCGAAAACAATAAAAACACTTTGTTTTTGTTTTTAATATGTTTTTTCTTTACCCATTTACAACTACAATTAATGTTGGGAGAATTCTAACTAATTGTAGCGGGAAATGTAAAAAAAGATAAAAACTCAACACTGATTTATTGTTTGGTATTTTGTTTAAGCTTTGATATCGTTGCAAACAAGACTTTTTGAGTGTTTGTAGGTAATTCTCATTCCCTCTGTAGTTTTGTTTGCTGATAGCTTTGGCTTTTCTAAAATTATTTAGGAGAACGTTTCCTGATGATCTGGCCTAAGCAACCAGTGAAATGCGCATAGGAACAGCTTATCCTCCAACAATAAATTTCAGTATTTTTTATCAATTATTTAAAAAGGGAATTAAGCACAACAAACAAAATCTTTTAATAAATAATAGTATTCCCACAAACAACTTTGATAATAAATTTTAGCAAGTGCACGTGCATAAAAAACTGAACTGGCAAATTGTTTTTATTTTTTTTTTTTTTTTATTTCTTGCGAAAACAATAAAAACACTTTGTTTTTGTTTTTAATATGTTTTTTCTTTACCCATTTACAACTACAATTAATGTTGGGAGAATTCTAACTAATTGTAGCGGGAAATGTAAAAAAAGATAAAAACTCAACACTGATTTATTGTTTGGTATTTTGTTTAAGCTTTGATATCGTTGCAAACTAGACTTTTTGAGTGTTTGTAGGTAATTCTCATTCCCTCTGTAGTTTTGTTTGCTGATAGCTTTGGCTTTTCTAAAATTATTTAGGAGAACGTTTCCTGATGATCTGGCCTAAGCAACCAGTGAAATGCGCATAGGAACAGCTTATCCTCCAACAATAAATTTCAGTATTTTTTATCAATTATTTAAAAAGGGAATTAAGCACAACAAACAAAATCTTTTAACTACAACAAAGTAATGTTGTTTACGAAGTAAAGTGTAACGGAAGGGACGATCAGAATTGTGACTTAATTTATATAGGAACAACAAAACGCTCACTTGAAAAGAGAATTTTAGAACATCAAAATGACATGCATTATCACAACACATGATTTCAAAATCTCATTCCTTTGAAACAGAACAAGTGAGAGTGTTGGATTTTGAACGAGGGGAGAGGAAGAGATATACAATAGAAAGCGTGAGAATACAACAAAACATAATGAAAACAATGAACCACAATGAAGATATTGACAACATTAGCGCTAGTCACAGAACCGTAATATAATTAATTCTGTAATAATAATCTTAAGTTGTGCTTTACTGTTTTTTGTTAAATGTTTTTGTGCAATTGAATTTTATTAAAAATCTAATGTTTTTAATGTAAAATAATATATAAATTTTGCAAGTTGTGTTTGCTTGTTGAGAAAAATATTTTGAATTAATGTTGTCCTTTTATTATTTTTATTTAAATAGTCGACCCTTGAAAAAGTCACCATAAAACTGACGAAACGTCGGATGAAATGTAATAAATTGGTTTTATGTACATCAATATCATTAGGTCTTATTAGCTTAAAAAGAAAAATAAACTGAAAATATTTGTCATCAATTACATAGGTACATTGTGGACTACGTACTTTAGTACATTTTTACTATTTTTTACAACTATGCAAAAAAGTATGTTTTCTTCGGTATGATTTGTTCACGCACGTAGCTGATAAAATTTCAAACACAGTTCTATTTGTTATCAAGCAAATTAGTATTATTTTTAATACTTTTGAACAATATCGCAAAAAATTATATAAATATCTTATATGGCAATTCTATATTTTTTAATACATAAGTAATGAGTCCCGGGATTTTTAACATATCGACTTTTATGTACAAAACTGTTCGTTTTTATTGAATTTTTATACTATATACAAAAAAATTATTAAAAATTATATTTGCGTTATATTTTTTATTGCAAATAATTCTCTTTTTTTAATTAAATTTTTGTTTTTGGCACACAGTATTTAAACGAGTATTTAAAATATTTAATTTTTGCTTGATATATGACGACTATTTCTGGATTTTGTATTTTGCTTAATAAAAACCATTATTTGAAGTAGAAAAGATATTTGAAGATTCACATCTCAAGCCTTTTTCAATTACGTTTAGCAAGTTAGCTTTGGCTCCATTTCCGAGCCCAGTCTTGCCAACTCATCAGCTATCTCATTGCCGGTGATGTTGCAGTGACCCGGTACCCAGCAGAGCCTCACAACATAATTCCCTAAGATTACTCCCAGAGCCCTCCTACAATCGTCCACTAGCCTGGAGTTCACATAACAGCCCTTCAAGGCCCTAAGAGCCGCCTGGCTGTCCACATATATAGTGACCTCCGAGCCCTTGGCAATGTTAGCTCCTACCAATTCCACGGCCCTGAGAACCCCCAGAACCTCCGCCTGAAATACACTGCAGTCGTCGGGAAGTCTATATGACTTTCTGATATCCAGATCCTCAATGTAGACCCCCGCACCCGTGCCCTTCATCTTCACTGACATAAATAAAAAGAATCAATATCCTTATGTCTCCCCATACAGAAATATGATATTATATTATTTTGTTTTTCACAAGCGACATCGTCAAATATCATAATAGAATTTACTTTAGCTTTTTCGGGTGGTATGACATGTTCATTGTCTGAAAATGTATAAAGTCCCATACCCTTTACTGATGAAATTAATCTTGACAGATATTTATATTTCGGTTGATTTAATGATTTTGAGTATATATAAATATTTTTAAAATTTAAAAAACAATCCGGACTTTCAATTAAACTAAGCAGTATATTTATTTTGCCACAGTTTGATGGACCAACTATTAGTGCTCTGATAGAATTAGGTAAAAGACAGCTATGTTTAAAACAATTTCTGTTTTCCGTTAAATCCAAGTTTCTCACTGAAATATTCGATTGTTGTTTTACCAAACGCATCTTTATAACTGAAAGCATACGTTTGCTTAATATTGCGTTTTATTTACTTTCAGATTTTTTTATTTTTTTTTATTTTCAGAAAAGCAATTTTTATATATAAATGATTGTGTATAAAAATAATGAATTTAGTAGAAAACATTTCGTCCTTGGAAAAGGACTTGTGTAAATAGCTTAATTAATTCACTACCGCTTGAACTTCATTTACCGGGTTATCAATTTTGTGGACCAGGAACTAAATTGGAGAAACGATTACAAAGGGGTGATAAAGGTATCAATCCGTTGGATGCAGCTTGTAAAATTCATGATATTGCTTATGCCCAGAACACTCATATTCATAAACGACATTACGCAGATAAAGAACTAGCAGAAAAAGCTTGGAGTAGAGTTAAAGCTTAAGATAGTACATTTGGAGAAAAACTCAACGCATACCTTGTCACTAACGCAATGAAGTCAAAAGTTAAATTGGGCTTGGGAGTAAAAACTGACAACCAAAAGCAAAAGTGTAGACGAAATATTTTTAAGAATGCCGTTAAATAAGCAACCGATATTTTATAAAAGGAAAAACCAAATATCATCAAAACCGCTATTAAAACTGCACGAAAAGCTATCCGACACTCATTTCTTGGAAAAAAATCTATAGTAAAAATTCCTAGAATTATCAACATACCTAAACTTGGCGGTTTTCTACCACTTGTCCCTATTCTAACAGCACTTGGAGCATTGGGAGCAATAGCTTCTGGTGGGTCAGCAATCGCTAAAACTATTACTTTAGCTAAAAATGGTAGACAACAGCTCGAAGAAAGTAAGCGTCATAACAAAACATTAGAGGCAATAGCTATGGGTAAAGGTCTATATCTTAAACCTTATAAAAAAGGTTATGGAATATGTTATACCTCATCAAAAAACTATTAAAGCAGCTACCTAATAGACCGCTAACAGATGTGGACTTGAGAACATTTGGGAAGAAGTATATTCCTTATTTTAGAGGAGTATATATGAGGGATAAACTTCCTAAGACTCCACACCGAATAGAGAATGGAATTATAAACTTGGACTCAAATAGAGGATATGGAACACATTGGGTAGCATTTTATAAAAATAATGTAGAATACTTTGATAGTTTTGGTAATTTCCAACCACCTATAGAAGTTTTAAGATACTTGGGTAAAAACATTAAATATAACTATTTAAGATATCAAAAATTTAATACTTTTATTTGTGGTCATTTATGTTTAAAATTTTTAATAAATTTCAAAATAAAGAATTAATAAAAAAAAACTCAAATATTTTGTTTTTTGTTTTTATATTTTTTTTTTTTTATTATTTTTTGTTTGTTTGTTTTATTTATTATCCATTCTTAATAATAATCTATAGATTTTCACATCTGTTTTAATCTTATTTTGCATTTTTTTTCCAAACTCATAACAAAGTCTGGTTAAATAAATTTCTATATCTCTTTCATTTATACCTTTAATTTCATAATATTGTACATTTATTTTATTTAAAATAGAGCAATTTGGAATATAATGTTCATAATAAAAATATAAAATTTGCTTGCGAAGAATTGTATTCCAGCTTAAAAATGTCGTCAATAATATTCCGACTTTGGTTAGCGATTTCCAAGTCTCAGGATCAATTTTAATTTTATGGTTTCCCTGTTGTAGGATGAGATAGAAAATACTATTCTTATACTGAAATGTATATTGAACATCCCTCTTATCATCCTTATAAATTAGATTCATACAATCTAGGAATTCACATTGATTTAGTGTTGCCTTAATATATTCCTTATAGCTCATAAGGTTTATCCATTCATCCCGGTCCAATCCAATGAAGTTCCTATCCTTATAATGCAACCAGACAATAGGCTTAAAACCAAGAGCTATAGAAAATCCGCAGGATATCTTTAATTTTAAATTTATAAAATATTCCAACTCAAATACACAGTCGTGTATTTTCGGGTTTCTTATAAGATTGAACATTCTCGATGAATTTTAAATGTAAACTAATAATATTTTTGCTTTGAAAATCTCTATTTAAAGAAAAAAAAATGCTTTTATCTTTTTTTTTTTTAAAGTTATATATTAACTGTAATTATTTTTGTTTTCTTGTACATAAATTTAGACTTCTAAAATATTTTAATATCTTTTTATAATTTTCTATAATTCTTATAACCTCCTTTTTCCTCTTATAGGAAAAGTAGCATCCACACAAACCCACGACATCTCCACTTGTACTTTCGTGAGAGCAAGGTATATTCTCTTTTGAATGTACATAATAATTCCAAATGTTCTTCAAAGATTACACTTCCAAATTCTTGTAGAAAAGCTTCAATAACCTCCATCTTTCCACATTAAGATTTCATTTACAACTTATTAAAAATATTAATAATTCTATATTATATATATATATATATATAAATAAAAAAAAAACACTAGAGTTTATAATAATTTATTTTTTTTTTATTGTTGAATCATTTTTTTATTGAAAAAATTATTTTATTTAAATGTATTAAAATGAGTATAAGGGTAATATCCTTTCATAGGAGCAGCCGTCTTAATTTCTAGCTTATAATTAATGCTATCCTTTTCGTCATCTAAAGGAATCTTTGAAATTATATATGAGCCAGTTGATAGGCTCCCAACATCGTTTTCAGTCAAGACATTAAACCTTTTAGGAAGATAAAGCATAGCTCCATCCAATTCCAAGACAATGGCATCTCCATATTTTGTAGTTACCCGTTCAGCTCCTGTAATTAGATAGTCCTGTCCACCTATCATATTTTTAACACTTAAAATATGTTTTATATTTAATTTGTTGAATGAAGCAATTAATTCCGCGTTAATATTCATCGTTTGATAATTTATAATGAAATGTAATAAATTACTAAATAAATTCACAATTTATAGAAAAAATTTTTTTTTTTTGGTTACATTTAGTTTTAACATATGTTATTTGCTCTAATTCATTAAAATTATCGATAATGTTTTTTAATTTTACCCACCACACCCATTGTAAAAACAAACAAATTCTAATTTCAATTTTATTACATCCAATTTTCACGATGATTTTTTCCCCTATTTTAAAATCATGTCTTTTTTTGTTTGATAGTGAGCGGGGTAGAGAAGTAAGCAGGGTAGAAAAAAAGACATGAATCATATTTCTGTGTTTCTTTTTTGACATTCCTCTTTGCACTTATTTGTGTTTTTTAATTTCTGTTTTATTCTTATTTCAAAATGACATGTGCTTATTAAAATATAGAAATATAAAAAATTTTAATTAAAAAAAATTCAAAATTATGTGGAATAACGAAATTTTAAATATTGTTACGAATAAGAAACTAAGAAAAAATCAGCTCTGACTGCAAAGAAAAGAAACATGGTGAAAATTTAACAAGTTTTTGGAAGTTTCTTTAAAAAAGAAATACAAAAAAGACATGTCTTTTAAATTATCGTGAAAATTGGGTGTTAGTTTTTATTATTTATATTTATTTATTAATTTCTTAAATGTATTTTGAATTAAAAAAATCACTACTTCATCTATAAACCTAAATCTACTTCCCTAATATAACGATCTCCATCTTCGTCCAAATAAAAACCATCATTTGCCTTCAAAATGATGGTATCTCCTTCTTCATCGTCCAGAAAATCCTCAATTTACCACAAAAAATCATAGTATTCCAGCTGGTTGTTGGGGATTTCAATTCCTGGGGTTTTTAGCATATTCGCTTTAGCTTCGTCGATTAACGCATTTATACACTGTGTATTGTCTTCTTCTGCTGCTTCCAAGGAATTTTCGTCCACAAATTCAATTTCCATCAGGCTCGAATTAATTCTTTAAATCTTCAGTGTTCAAATGTAAATAAAAGTAGTTTTCAGAAGTATACTCCACTAAGCCTTTTTTTTACTTTTTATACTTATATAGGAAAATCCATGCAAACTAGTATAAATACTATCTATCTGTCTGACTTACTTTCCATAACATACACCTTCTTATCTGAAAATATTTCGGTATATGTATGTCATAAATTATTTATTATTAAGTAACCGAATTTTAAACATCAATAACATATACATACAAATTTTTTTTTAATAACTTAATAAATTCACAATTTAATTAGTTATTTTTTCCCCCTTTTTTCTGTCCATCCAATAATTTTTTTTTTCATCACCTAATTCGAAAAAAAGCCTTATCAAAAATATTTTCCAATTGGTTCTACAAAATTTTTTCTTCACATAATTCAAAATAAAAAGATAGAATTATCAACAATGGTTTAATATTTCCCTATCCACTCCAAATAAAAAAGAAACACCAATTGCATCTTATTGCTATCCTATAAAATTTAACGACTTTTTTTTTATTACTTTGTTTTTGAAATTTTTTTTAAAAATGTTCAAGAATGGTTTCATATTTCCCTATCCACTACAAAATAAAATTGAAACACCAATTGCATCTTATTGCTATCCTATAAAATTTAACGACTTTTTTTTTATTACTTTGTTTTTGAAATTTTTTTTAAAAATGTTCAAGAATGGTTTCATATTTCCCTATCCACTACAAAATAAAATTGAAACACCAATTGCATCTATACAATTTTTTTAATAACTAAATAAAATCATAATTTATAGATAGAAAAAAAGCCTTATCAACAATATTTTCTAATTGCTTCTACAAGGTCTGTATGTCTATCTATCTATCTCTATGTCTGTCTGGCTGTCTGTCTATCGATCACAACAAAAGAAAGGCTTCAACAATGCACCCAGCACTTGTGCATTGCTCCCCCAACATTTTTCTAAATCTCAGCTTTATTGCTACTACTTTAACACGTGTTTATTTTAATGCCTTTTGAGGGATTTTAATGGCTTTTTAGGCATTTTAATGGCTTTTGAGGGATTTTAATGGCTTTTTAGGCATTTTTAATGGCTTTTACACCAAAGTGAACTTAAACTCTCATTACCCATATACTATCGGTTATAAACAGTAACAAACTATATATATAGGGATTTTTTAATTTTACACTTTATAGGGTATACCCTGTAAACGGCTAATTTCTCGAAAATGACAACCCTATATTTCGATTCGTACGATCTTTCTACATAGAAATAAGTTTTCAAATTTGCGGCACCGCGAAATTTATCGGTTTTAAGCAGAAACAAACTATATATGATTTTTCAAATTAAATAAAGGAAAAAATTATTATCAGAGTTTTCGAAAAAACGAGGAAATTTATTAACAAACAAAAGAACATCATAATTATACAAGCAGACAAGGGCAATAAAACTGTACAGGGACGAATATAGGGAAAAAATGAACAAACTTATAGAAGACAAAAATACATATCGATCTATAAGGACAGATCCGACAACAAAGCTTCAGCGGGAGAATAACAACATCACTGCAGTACTACATAGGGGGAACTACATTGACTCTTGGGAAAAACCTAAACAAATTTGTTCTGCGGCAACAGCCCCTAGGATATATGGATTACCAAAAATCCACAAACCTGGAGCACCTATTCGACGTATCGTGTCCTCAATACAAGTCCCATGCTACAACCTTTCAAAATACGTTGGACATATACTAAAGCATATAATTTCAGATAAATATAATGTTAAGAATTCCACGCAGGTAAAAACACAATTAGAGACCATGCAACTCAACGAAAATGAAATCTTAGTATCTTTTGATGTTATTTCGCTCTTTACAAATATTCCAGTCTATACGGCAATTAAAAATATAATGAAAAAATGGGACAAAATTAAGGAATTTACAAAGATCCCTAGCTCTAAATTTCTAAAAATCCTCCAATTCTGCTTAACGGACAATAACTACTTTGTGTATGAGGAAAAGGTCTATAACCAGATTTTCGGCATGCCAATGGGCAATCCTCTTTCGCCTACTATAGCAGACATAGTACTTGACACCTTACTTGACGATGCAATCACGGAACTTAGAAATAAAAATATTCACATTAAATACATAATCCAATATGTAGACGATATATTAGCCATAATTAACATCAAGGACAAGGATATTATTCTGAACACTTTTAATAGTGACCACCCCAAAATTAAATTTACAGTAGAACTTGAGAATAATGGTGAAATTGCGTACCTTGATACCAGACTACGTAGAGAACAAGGTTTTATTACATTGGACTGGTACGCTAAGGAAACTTCATCTGGCAGAATAATAATACAGCAAAAAAATTTATATCAAGAGTATTAAATATAACAGACCCGCAATATCATAACAAAAATATCGACAAAATCTCAGAAATATTAGTTAGCAATAGTTTTCCTAAAAAATTAATAAATACACTTATCAACGATACACAAAAATATGTTCAATACAAAAACATCAACAATGATAGAAACCCTGAAAAAGACAAACATTTTTACAGTGTAAAATACATACCTGGCTTGACGGATAATAGACACATAAGGACAACAATAAAATCAGAACAAATAAACTTTGCATACAAACCGAATTCAACTTTAAGTGCAATATTTTCAAGAGTGAAGGCGCCAATAGAAACAACAAACAAAATCTTTTAATAAATAATAGTATTCCCACAAACAACTTTGATAATAAATTTTAGCAAGTGCACGTGCATAAAAAACTGAACTGGCAAATTGTTTTTATTTTTTTTTTGATTTCTTGCGAAAACAATAAAAACACTTTGTTTTTGTTTTTAATATGTTTTTTCTTTACCCATTTACAACTACAATTAATGTTGGGAGAATTCTAACTAATTGTAGCGGGAAATGTAAAAAAAGATAAAAACTCAACACTGATTTATTGTTTGGTATTTTGTTTAAGCTTTGATATCGTTGCAAACAAGACTTTTTGAGTGTTTGTAGGTAATTCTCATTCCCTCTGTAGTTTTGTTTGCTGATAGCTTTGGCTTTTCTAAAATTATTTAGGAGAACGTTTCCTGATGATCTGGCCTAAGCAACCAGTGAAATGCGCATAGGAACAGCTTATCCTCCAACAATAAATTTCAGTATTTTTTATCAATTATTTAAAAAGGGAATTAAGCACAACAAACAAAATCTTTTAATAAATAATAGTATTCCCACAAACAACTTTGATAATAAATTTTAGCAAGTGCACGTGCATAAAAAACTGAACTGGCAAATTGTTTTTATTTTTTTTTTTTTTATTTCTTGCGAAAACAATAAAAACACTTTGTTTTTGTTTTTAATATGTTTTTTCTTTACCCATTTACAACTACAATTAATGTTGGGAGAATTCTAACTAATTGTAGCGGGAAATGTAAAAAAAGATAAAAACTCAACACTGATTTATTGTTTGGTATTTTGTTTAAGCTTTGATATCGTTGCAAACTAGACTTTTTGAGTGTTTGTAGGTAATTCTCATTCCCTCTGTAGTTTTGTTTGCTGATAGCTTTGGCTTTTCTAAAATTATTTAGGAGAACGTTTCCTGATGATCTGGCCTAAGCAACCAGTGAAATGCGCATAGGAACAGCTTATCCTCCAACAATAAATTTCAGTATTTTTTATCAATTATTTAAAAAGGGAATTAAGCACAACAAACAAAATCTTTTAACTACAACAAAGTAATGTTGTTTACGAAGTAAAGTGTAACGGAAGGGACGATCAGAATTGTGACTTAATTTATATAGGAACAACAAAACGCTCACTTGAAAAGAGAATTTTAGAACATCAAAATGACATATTGAAGAGGAGAGAGACAAGTGCATTATCACAACACATGATTTCAAAATCTCATTCCTTTGAAACAGAACAAGTGAGAGTGTTGGATTTTGAACGAGGGGAGAGGAAGAGATATACAATAGAAAGCGTGAGAATACAACAAAACATAATGAAAACAATGAACCACAATGAAGATATTGACAACATTAGCGCTAGTCACAGAACCGTAATATAATTAATTCTGTAATAATAATCTTAAGTTGTGCTTTACTGTTTTTTGTTAAATGTTTTTGTGCAATTGAATTTTATTAAAAATCTAATGTTTTTAATGTAAAATAATATATAAATTTTGCAAGTTGTGTTTGCTTGTTGAGAAAAATATTTTGAATTAATGTTGTCCTTTTATTATTTTTATTTAAATAGTCGACCCTTGAAAAAGTCACCATAAAACTGACGAAACGTCGGATGAAATGTAATAAATTGGTTTTATGTACATCAATATCATTAGGTCTTATTAGCTTAAAAAGAAAAATAAACTGAAAATATTTGTCATCAATTACATAGGTACATTGTGGACTACGTACTTTAGTACATTTTTACTATTTTTTACAACTATGCAAAAAAGTATGTTTTCTTCGGTATGATTTGTTCACGCACGTAGCTGATAAAATTTCAAACACAGTTCTATTTGTTATCAAGCAAATTAGTATTATTTGTAATACTTTTGAACAATATCGCAAAATATTATATAAATATCTTATATGGCAATTCTATATTTTTTAATACATAAGTAATGAGTCCCGGGATTTTTAACATATCGACTTTTATGTACAAAACTGTTCGTTTTTATTGAATTTTTATACTATATACAAAAAAATTATTAAAAATTATATTTGCGTTATATTTTTTATTGCAAATAATTCTCTTTTTTTAATTAAATTTTTGTTTTTGGCACACAGTATTTAAACGAGTATTTAAAATATTTAATTTTTGCTTGATATATGACGACTATTTCTGGATTTTGTATTTTGCTTAATAAAAACCATTATTTGAAGTAGAAAAGATATTTGAAGATTCACATCTCAAGCCTTTTTCAATTACGTTTAGCAAGTTAGCTTTGGCTTAAGACATAATACCAAAATAAAAATGATTATTTTTATGCAAAATATAGAAATCAAGAAATAATTGTTATATATCAAGCAAAAAATAAAAATTATTCACGATCCAATTAAAGTTTTATTCAGAACTAAAGAATAAAAGTTGATATAATTATAACAATTAAGTCGTAATAATTATGTAATAGCTCATATTCCATTCGGTCCAATAATAATAAAAAATTTGCTTAAAAAACATACGGTAAATAATATAATTTTTTTTTTTGAAATAAACACTATTTGACGTAGGTATTCATAAATAAATTATTTAAACTTGAAATCTGTTTTAAAAAACATTTGTATAAACATTTTGTTTCAAAATAAATTTCAAACGTACTTAAATTATTAATTATAAATCTCGCCCTCACCTTGGAGGTGAAGAGAATGGCAATTGCATAGATCCCCTCAACTTAAGAATTTACTAAAAGAGTGCACAAAAAGGCTAAGAAAGTTACTGCAGTCTCAGAAAACGGCTTCCCTGGAAAAATATCTTAAGGAACTTGATGCAACTTCTCAATCAGACTACTCTTTATGGCGTGCAGCTAGAAATCTTAATAGACCAGTTATCACTAAACCACCATTAAGAAACTTAAATGGAAGTTGGGCACGAAATGATGAAGAAAAAGGAAATCTTTTTGTTAATCATTTGAAAAACGTATTTACCCCGCATACATCTCCCGATATTGCAGTCGAGTTGCCACCTGTTGCTGTTAGAGCTGCTGTTCCACTTAGATTTGAGATAAAAGAAATCGAAAAGGCTATTCATGATTTAAACCCCAAGAAAGCCGCTGGGTTTGATAAGATCAGCAACAAAATGCTTTTAGAGCTACCCAGCATAGCAAAGAAAATTATTCTCTTGATTTTTAATGCTATTTTGCGCCTTGAATACTACCCACAGGAATGGAAAGTATCCTTAGTTACAATGATACCTAAGCCAGGGAAGGATCCTACAAAAGTTGAGT
Source organism: Pollenia amentaria (assembly GCA_943735925.1). Taxonomy (NCBI): domain Eukaryota; kingdom Metazoa; phylum Arthropoda; class Insecta; order Diptera; family Polleniidae; genus Pollenia; species Pollenia amentaria. The sequence goes on from OX031007.1 coordinate 75,566,338, forward strand.
CATATAGACCTATAAGCTTATTGTCTAATATATCAAAGCTGTTTGAAAAGCTGTTAGTGTCAAAATTAGCCCCAATTTTAAATGTAAATAGATGTATTCCTAACCATCAATTCGGCTTTAGAAGAGAACATAGCACAATTGAACAAACCCATCGTATAGTAAACGCCATAAGAAAAGCCTTTGAAGAAAAAAAATATTGTTCCGCCCTCTTTATCGATGTTTCTCAAGCTTTTGATAAAGTCTGGCATGAAGGGTTATTACATAAATTGAAGTTAAACTTACCAGTAAACACACACAAGCTGTTAGAAAACTACTTAATCGGTCGAAGGTTTATAATTAAAGAAGGTGATTTTATAAGTTCTCCTCAGCCAATTGACGCTGGAGTCCCTCAGGGAAGCAGCATGGGCCCACTGTTATACTTAATATATACCTCAGACATGCCAACAAATAACCACAGCCTAACTTCAACATTTGCTGATGATACAGCTTTTTTAAGCGTACACGAAAACTGTCATGAAGCATCTCGCTACTTGCAGAATCATATATTTGAATTGGAAAAGTGGTTAAAACAATGGAGGATAAAGGTCAATGAGCAAAAATGCCTGCATATAACATTCACCTTGCGTCGGGAGTCATGTCCCCCTATTAAAATCAATAATCAATTAGTGCCCCAACAATCGCATGTAAAATATCTTGGTATTCATCTAGATCGGCGCTTAACATGGAAATGCCATATAGAAGCAAAACTAACACAAATGAAACTAAAAGCAATTCAAATTGGCTTATTGGAAGAAATTCTGTTCTTAGCCTCGATTGCAAACTCCAACTCTACAACTCTATATTAAAGCCAATCTGGTGCTACGGTATTCAGCTATGGGGCACTGCCTCGGCCTCAAATATCGAAAAAATTCAAAGGCGCCAAAATAAACTTCTTCGAATAATCACAGTCCCTCCCTGGTATGTTAAAAACTCTAATATTCACAAGGATCTCAATGTGCCATTAGTAAAAACTATTATTACGAAGTACGCAGTAAAATATTTAAAAAGGCTTGAGTCGCACCCAAATCCACTAGCTCGAAATATTTTAAATGACAGCGGCCACTCTAGATTAAGGAGAAGAGATACTGCAGGACTCATCCGACGAGAAGACCGCTAAAAATCTACATATGTGAATAGAAACCGTGAAGAGAAAAATTTTCGTCTAGCATTGGCAGGACAAAAATAAAGTATTAGTATAAGATTTGATTAATTATTGTTAGTTCATATTTAATATATGAAGATTCAATAAATAAATAATGAAAAAAAAAACCTTGGAGGTGTACTGCACTGCAGTCGACATAGTTTTACAATTTTTAACTCAGCTATCGAGATCGATGAGGGACTACACTTTGCAGTGTATTTATGTCGTCACAACTTAATTCACATTAAAAATTGAATTGCTGTTAAAAACCCGAAATGAATCATCTAGAAAAACTAAGAGATACGTATATTTTTTTTTAAGCTTTTTTCAGAATCTGATCAGTTTGATCATGGGTGAGGTGAGGCCAGTGTTATAAACATATGTATAAAATAAATTGTTTTGTTGTTTTCATTTTTAAAAATTTGTCTTGCGTATATAAAACCTTTTGAATATTCAAAAAGTGTTGTTTATTAAAAAAAGTAGCATCTTAAAGAACCACATTTTTAAAAAAAAAAAACACAGAAAATTCAAATTTAATGGGGAATGTTTATTATCATTTGAAAAAACATTCTTTGGCATTTATTTTTTGAAGATTATGTCTATCAGATGTTGGCCGTTGCTAAGTCGCAGATGGTCCATCCGTTGAGTCCAATTTTCGATAACTCGTTCGGGCATCTCGACTGGTAACTGGCGAATGACACGCGTGATGTTTTCCTCCAAGGCCTGAATCGAAGCGGGTTTATCCGCATAAACTTTAGACTTTACATATCCGCACAGGAAAAAGTCTAACGGTGTGATATCACATTATCTTGGTGGCCAATCGACCGGCCCAAAACGTGGAAGTATGTGCTCACCGAAGTGTTCTTACAATAAATCCATTGATTGATGCGATGTATGGAAAGTGCCGCCGTCTTGCTGAATCCAAATGTCGCCGAGATCATGAGCTTCAATTCCAGGCATCAAATAGTCGGTTATCATAGCACGATAACGGTCGCCATTGACGGTTACGTTCGCACTGGCATTATTTTTAAAGAAATATGGACCGATGATTCCACCGGCCCACAAACCACACCAAACCGCTGTTTTTTCTGGATGAAGTGGCAGTTCTTGAATATCTTCAATGGGCCTCATCGCTGAAAAAAATTTGCCTCGAAAACGTCGGATCTTCTTGGAACTTTTCAAGAGCCCATAGAGCGAAGCGATGTCGCTTGGGAAGGTCGAGTGGCTTCAGTTGTTGCACAAGCTGTATTTTGTCGCTTTCAATTTAAGATCTCGACGTAAAATGCGCCAAGTCGTTCTATACGTCTGTCCGAGTTGCTACGAACGGCGCCGAATCGACTCTCCACGGTCTTCGTGTACACTCTCAGCTACGGCCGCTATATTTTCTTCACAGCATGCTGGACGTGGTCTATTCGGTCGAATATTATCCAATAATGAATGCTGGGTCTCAAAATGGGTGATGGTGTTGCGAATAGTACGCTCAGTAGGCCGATTATGTTGACCATAAGTTGAGCGAAGTGCACGAAACACATTCCTCACAGAACGAGAATTTTCGTAATAAAATTGAACGAATTGTAAACGTTGTTTAGGCGTAAGTCTTTCCATTATGAAATGCCAAGCAATACTAATCAAAAATAACATGACTGCTATTGAAAAAAGTATTTCTACTTGAATCACCTATTATTTGTTATCAAGTAGGTTTGTATTATTTTTAATACTTTTGAACAAAGTCGCAAAAAGTTATAGAAACTGAAATCTGATTCGAAATCGAGCGAATGGATGGCGATCGCTTCGACTTGCTATCGAGATCGTTGAACAAGGCCATAAGAGTTAAAAAAAATTTTTAGGTGCATAGTTTTAGAATTTTTAGCGCATATTTTTCTATTTTTAGTCCATGGTTTATGCGCGTTGTACAATCTACATTGTACACACTTGGTTTTTTTTTATTTTTTATATTTTATTTCAATTGAAGTTTCCGATTTAAATAATTCTTGCAATTGCATTTTGTTAATAGCATTTTTTTGATTGAATTTGAATTGTTCGCTAGGGTATCTCATTTAAGGTTGAAATTTATTGAGTTATTTCTTGTATTGAGTATTGAGAGCACAGAGTGAGTTGTGAGAGTAACCTTACTTACGTGTGCTGCATAATCAAGATTATCCAACTTGCACTACAAACTTATCCAAACTTTTGGTGGGAAAAAGAAGGTTATGGTGGCTCCAGATGCCTCAGTGGGAACCGAATTCAAGACACAGGCCAAGAGCGAGTTTGGCACCTGTTCTGAAATCTATTACAATTGTTCGTCGCAGATTAATGAAATGTTAAAGGTCAGCCGAATAGAGTCATCGCCAACCCCCGCCTTCCAGTCGACCTCGAAATATGTCCACCCAGATCATAACCTAGTGCCCAATCATTCAGAGAGCTTTATAAAATTGCCTCCATGCGACATGGAAATTTTCAAATCAGTTACGAACAGTGGCCCTCATTCCGAGACATGTTCACTGCGGTATATATTAATCATGCAAGACTGTCTCCCGTGGTAAAGTTATATCATCTGAGAAACAAAACCAGAGGGGAAGTGGGGGCCATAGTGAAAAGATATACTCTCGTGCATGAAAATTTTGAGCTGGCATGGAATGCTCTAAAAGTAAGATATGAAAATAAACGCGTACTGGTAGATAACCAGATAAAATTACTTTTTGATATCCCAGCAGCGGTCAAAGTGGATAGCGAGTCGATTCAAAAAATACAGTCTGCTGTCAATGACTAGCTGGCCACCCTGAGAACTCTGGGGTGGAAGTAGAAAGCTGGGACCCAATTCTCATAAGATTAATCTCCACAAAATTACCAGATACAACTCTAGCGTTGTGGGATCAATCGCTCACGTCCCCCCGGGAGCTGCCATAATGGAGCCAAATGCCGCAGTTTTTATTAGAAAGGTATGAGGCAGTCGAGCGGCTTAAAAGTATAAGGAATTCGAAGGATTGTTTTACCCTGTCGCGCACTTCACAATCAACAGTGCAGACATACGTTTCTCAGGAAACTATAAAATCGAACTGCAAATTGTGCAAGGAAGACCACAGTTTGAGAAACTGTCCCAAATTCCGCTCCTTTACGGTACAACAGAGGGCTATGTAGTTCAAAACAAATTTTGTAATAATTGTTTGGGGACTTCTCACCTCAAAGCAAATTGCAAAAGTAAGTATACCTGTCTGGTCTGCAGAAAACCACATCATACACTGTTGCATATGACAAAGGGAGCTTCGGGTTCCTCTCAGGAGTCTCAGAAAGTAAATAGTTCAACTACAGTAAGCGAGTCCCTAAACTCTGCCCCTAAGACGGCGCGAAAAGTGGAAAATGACCGCCAGGCTGAGCGACCGAGCACTTCCAGTAGAGTACAGGCCAATTGCTCTGCAGGGAATGAAAGCATTCTATTGCGGACTGCATTGATTCAAATTGAGCACCAGGGAGAACATTTTTCGGTAAGAGCTCTTATTGACCCGGGGTCTCAACGAACTTTCTTAACGGAAAAGGTCATAAGTCGTCTTCAGCTCCCGTATAAAAAATCCTACTACGAAATCTTAGGGATAGGAGGCCAAAAGCAATCGGCATCTAAAGAATGCGAGCTAACGCTGTACGCAAAAAGAACAGACACGAGAATATTCATAAAAGCCATAGTGTTACCAAAAGTTACGAAGCGACTACCAACCTGTTCATTTCAAGTGCCCAGCTGCAATGAGCTGGATAATCTAGATTTAGCCGATCCATCATTCAATAAATCGGCGCAAATAGATTTAATTCTCGGCAACGACTACGAGAGGTTTATTAACCTGGAGGGTATTAAAAAGGATGTTTGCGGCCAAGCGTCCGCTTATAATACCGTATTTGGCTGGGTGCTAAGTGGTCCCACGCAGGCCCAAGTAGCTCACACTTTTACCACTTCAGTGATTCACTCCGATACTGGTGAACTAAGTGCACTTTTGAAAAGGTTCTGGGAGGACGAAGAAATACCCACAGATCGCCCGAAGTCGGCAGAAGAGGAAAATTGCGAGCGATTTTATAGAGAAACTACCACAAGATGTGAAGATGGTAAATTCATGGTAAGATTACCTTTCAAATCTGAATTTCCTGATAAAATCCATCTAGGATCATCCCGCTTTACCGCCCTGGCACAGTATGCTAGATTGGAACAAACCCTAAATAAAAACCCCGAACTCAAGTCACAATACAAAGCCGTGCTAGAAGAATATTTAACGCTGGGGCACATGGAAGAAACAACTTCTCAGGAAATTTAATCTGATGGCAAATATGAATCTTTTTATTTACCCCATCATGCAGTGGTGAGACCTGAGCATAAAACGACGAAGGTAAGGGTGGTATTTAATGCCTCCAGAAAAACTAAATCATAGGTGCCTCTGAACGACATTCTCTATACTGGACCCACGCTTCAGAATGACTTAATAACAGTCATTCTAAATTGGAGGAAATATCGCTACGTCTTTAGTGGCGATATACAAAAAATGTATCGGCAGATGACAGGAAGAATCATAAAATTCTGTTTCAAAACCAACCTGATGACCCAATTAAAGATTACTAGTTAAAAACGATAACAATTGGTGTAAATTGTGCTCCTTACCTTGCCATTCGTACCCTGCTGCAGCTGTCTTCTGAGTGTGAAGCTACGTTCCCTAAAGCGGCATCAATTCTTCGTACCCAGACAAATGTAAACGACCTATTAGCCGGAGGTTATGCCATTGAAGAAACCCTTTCAGCTGAGACGCAACTTATCAGTGCATTGAAATCCGCTGGACTTCCCTTAAAAAAGATAACGTCCAATAGTAGTGAGTTGCTCTCTAATTTACCGGCGGAGGATTTATATGATTCCAATTTGCTTAGGTTTCACGGGGCAAGCTCCACCAAGACCCTTGGGATTAAGTGGAATGCACTGTCGGATGCATTCACTTACAGTTTTCAGCCTATGGAAAAGTTCACAAAATTAACAAAAAGGCAAATTTTGTCATCAGTTGCTAAACTGTTTGATCCTGCAGGATGGCTTACACCCATATTTATCAGGGCAAAAATACTTATGCAGCGACTTTGGTTAGAAGGGTTGGATTGGGATGAAGAAATTTCTGCAGAATCCATGCAAAGCTGGAAGCAGTTGGTTGCAGATCTCTCAAAAATTGAAGAAATTTCAATTAGTCGATGGATTCAGTACACCCCTGAAGACGAGGTACAGATTCATGGGTTATGTGATGCGTCAAAGGCAGCATACTGCGCCACAGTGTATATTCGCTGCCAAACTGGGTCCCTGTTCAAATTTATTGCTGGCGAAGTCAAGAGTAGCCCCTATACAAGCTGTCTGTTTACCCCGTTTGGAGCTGAACGGTGCAGTTTTATTAGCAAATCTGATAAGATACGTTCAGACCGCACTTAATTTCACTAATAATGAAACTTTTCTGTGGACGGATTCATCAATAGTACACCGTCAACATGGGAGACCTACGTGACAAACAGAATTGCTCAGATTCACCGCCTAGTTCCCAACTCAACATGGCGGCATGTTCCAACATACAAACCCCGCAGACCTGAGTACACGTGGCTGCAAGTCGCAGAAACTGGTAAATCACATGCAGTGGTGGTACGGACCTCCATGGTTGCATAAACCTATTTCAGAATGGCCCAAGCGAAAGCCTTTGCAAGTAATTGAAACCCCAGTTGAGGTTCATACGCTGTTTGCGGAGGTTCAACAAGGTGATGATATTCTTAACAGATTTTCATCATATACGAGAGCGCTTCGGGTGATAGCATACGTCTTCAAATTTTTTAACAAAGTCGCAGCCAAACTCAGGCCGGAGATACCCCCAAGCACGCATGACATAACTTTAAAGGAGATGAACCATGTCAAGGTAAGATTGCTTGCATTGGCTCAAAGGGCAATTTTTCATGAAGAGTACCAATGTTTGCTAGAATCGCAAACAATAGCAAAAAAAAAAAGTCCTTTAAAAACCCTAAACCCATTTCTCGATACAAATTCTGTTATGAGGGTCAATGGCAGACTGGCTCAATCGTCGCTGCCATATAATGAAAAATATCCAACGATATTGCCAGGCAACTCCCGATTTTGTGTTGGGGTTGTAAAAAATAGAAGACAATTGCTGTTGTTATTATTATTATTTTCTTCAACCTGGAGTGCTCCGTGGAGATCACAGGTAGATTGATATTCGGCCATGTGCTGAAAATCGCATGATTTGAAAATCACATGCGATCTGAAAATCGCCAATTTTATTTAAGCATGTTCTAGAGTTCACGCGTTTTGTTTTTTTTTTTTCGAATGTAAAGTACGGACACTTAGGCCCTCATCATGTACAACGCAGCGCAACGCCAAACAATAACATTGAAAGCACAAACAATGTCATAAATATTTTTTAATTTTGTTGTTGCTTTCAACAGAAATTCATGTACCGTTTTAAAATTTTCAACGACACAAGCAATGGAGCGTTTGAAATTTTAAGACACAATGTGAATTTCTGTAGAAAGCAACAACAAAATTACAAAATATTTATGACATTGTTTGTGCTTTCAATGTTATTCTTTGGCGTTGCGTTAGTTCTGTGGCGTTGCGCTGCGTTGTACATGATTAGGGCCTAAATTTGTTTTGTGTCGTTCAATAAATGTCGTATAAAACCTGTGATGTTAATTTTTTAAAAAGTGATGTAAATTTGACGAGAAGACTAATTATTTAATAAAAACGAATCCCTGATGAGGTCGGAAAATACCGACGAAACGTAGGAATACGAAAAAAATGAAATAAAAATAAATGGAAAAGAAAAACATTAAAATTTCCTTTTTATATGCTATTTATTGATGTTGAAAATACATTTTAAAGGAAATTTACAAGTTCACATGTGGATCACATTAATGTAGGCTTGTGATTTAAAATCGCCAAATTTAAGGCGATTACGAACTCCAGCACACCTTTGCGCTTTCAAATCGTTATCACAACTTTCTTGCGATTTGCGATTTCTAGCACATAGGCGATTGCCTTATTGATTACAACTCCCTTAAAAACTATTCTTATCCACTATTTATACCTAGTTCTTAAAATTAAAATGCTGACTGCACTAAAGTCAGTATGTTCTAAAGTGCTGACTCGCATAATTGAGTCAGGCACTATTTTTGATTGCTTAATTCTAAATAATATAAAACTTATAATATACGAGGGTGACTCTCAACATCCCTTCCCCCTTTATGAAAAAGTGCGGTCTTTCGTCTGGTGTTGATGCATTTTTGGTAGATGCTGCTGATGTTGTTCTTGATGGATCTGCGTTTTAATCGTGTTGGTTTGTAAACATCCTCTTCTTTTTGCGTCTCCATTGTTGTGAACCAATCTCTTAATATGTTGTTGTTGCTGGGATCCCGTTAAGCTTTTTCTAAGGAAAAGGTTTTTGTTCCAGCAGTGGTGATTCTGATAGATATGTATGATTTTGCGTATGAGATTCTGTGGATTTGTGTTCAGGTGTATTTTGTTTTAGATGGGCCGCGTATTCAGATTGTAATCTTCGGAACCCTCTGGTCCACCTTTTGCGGGCAGAGGCATAGTAACATACCTTTTAAAGGACCGAAGGTAGACTTGGAGGTCTTTTCCTTGTTAGGACTTCCATTAAAGTCTATATGCGGTTCAGAGTAATGGCCATTTTCAGCTGTTAAATTATTATTAGCATTATTTGCTACCCCGATGCAATCACGAGACCTGCTCTCAGCTTGACCATCTTGTTGCTGGCTATCGGGGGGGGGGGGGGGGGTTATCATTTTCATCAGAATCGAAACTGGAACTGGAACAAGAACATATATATAATTCAGACTTTTTACCTTTTTTATCATCACAGTTTTCCGTCTTATGATCTTGAAGTTCTTAGGATATGTATTCAAATCCCCCAGAGTCATCGTTTTGTAGAGCTGAACTATCCTTCATATCATATACGTCAGATTTACCATAATCCAAGACATCCGAACGAGAATCACCATTTTCATTTGGCATGTGTGGAGACATAATGCCGCATCGTTATACCTTCCTGCGCGGTTACCCCGTCGGTTGTTGAGCAGGATGAGAGCAGGGTATTAATTGATACCCATCGGAATTGTTGCCGTTAGTGGACTAAACGCGTCTTTATGTTGACGAACACCAGACGAAAACGCACTTTAAAAATGCAAAATAAAGTAAACAATAGGTGTAAAGAACATAACATATAAAAAAATCTTAACATAAACTCATATCTTCTAGTTGGATTCCATATTTGTGTTTGGCATTCTTAATAAAATTTGTAGATGTTATAACTAAATTCAACAAAAGTCAATTTGTTAAAAAAACGTGTCTTTTTTTAACAAATTTGAGGTTAATCAGTTTGAAGACAAAAACTAAGTTCGAAACAGAGAAACAGTTATATCACTAAATATAATTGTAAATTTAAAACATAACAAACTTAAAAAATCCAAAAAAAATAAAATTATTTATTTACATGCAGAAAGGTTTATCGCGCAAGTATTAAATTTACAGAAAAAAGGAATAGGTAACTTTTTTCTTTTAAATTTTCTGTTATAAAATCAATAATTGCCTAAGGAAAACGTCATATTTGTAAAGTTATAGAAATTTAAAAAGTGTTTTTTGTAGTAATTTTTACGAAACTATTTAAAAGATTTTTTTTTCAATTTGGGCATTGTAAATATGTATGTACAAAGAGCTTGACTCTGCAAATATTTTATGCCCAGAATGACATAAATTCCTGTCATTGACACATTTGTTCCTCCCAGTGTATAATTTTATCACTGAGTAGCAACAAGTATTTATGTTTATGTTTATGGTTGTGTATGGAATGCTTGCTGAGATCTACACAAACATAAAAAATTTAAAAGAAATACAATACTCCAACGTCTGTGTTATAGTGCTTAGGTATGCACATTCTAAAATATACATATATTGCACTGTTCTGTTGAGTTAACTTTGAATTTAACTTGACTAAACTTCAGTTCAGTTGGCATCCGTTATCAACCCATAAGTAAAAAAGTTATTAATAGTGTTTTAATATTAATTAAAATGTTCATGTTTTAAAGACAAATACGAAAACATAAAACACCGAAGTTACTTGAATAAAAAGTTATTATATTGTAAACATAGAAAAAATTAAGCAAACATAGAGTATACAATTTGTAATTAAAACAATTTAAAAAGTGGATTTATATAATTTAAAAAGTGGATTTTATATAATTTTAATTTGAGATTTTCGGAAATCTAATAGTTCTAAGAGTTTTTTCTTCAAGTAACCAATGGATAATTTTAAAAGTGGAAAGGTAAGTAATTTTACGTTGCAATGGATCATTTTTCGAAATCTGAAACATGAGCATTAGTATTCCTGTTTTAGAGCAATTTTATACAGGCTTTTCCCGATCGGCCTACCGTTAACCTATAGATTTTTTGACCTGTTTCTAGGTCTTTTTTCATTCCCCTTCCCCTCTTTCAATTTGTTCTCATGTCCCTCAAGGTTACCTGGGCTATGTTCACCTCTCTTTTCGTAGGACTCTGGTTATTCTTTCGTTTTGACCAACGTTCTAAGATCTTCGTCAAAAGTTGCCGTGTGATACGACATTGGGACATGTCTACTTCGTTGGGTGGAAACTGCATACCGAGGCCCCTGCTAAACCTTTTTATACAGTAGTCTGCGTGTCTTATGGTGCAAATACCGCAGTCTACCGTATTGTTCTGTTGAGGGCATTTCGCATAGACTAACGGAACTTCCTTAAGAGGGTTCCGAATAAACCGGTACAAATTGAAGATATGTCCCGCCGGTGTCTCTAAATTGTGAGGCCTAAGGGAGTCGAAAAATATAGTCCTTTTTTCTGACACTACACCCAAGGTCCAGTGGTTTTGCTCAATTACCGGTGCTACCGAGCAGTACCATCAATCCTACGGATAGAGACTGAAGCAGGGATATTAGTCAGTTAGGCTAGCGAACCACAATCTGTCGGTATGTCAGGGTAAGCAGACGTGCTCCTAGTGCCGAATAACTGTGTGGTTCCCCTCTTTTTTCCATATTCTTACTCGACCAGAATGCTCCGAGGATGATCATGAGACTGGATGGTGCACCGTTAGGGTTTAAAATCCACGCCAGGCCGAATGGACCCTAGCAGGTCCGTATTCTTTCAATTGACTTTTATTATTGAATCTATACTAATATCTTATCTTCTTTTAGCCTTCTGGAGACTGCTGCCTTTCCCACTGCAGGTCCATCCTCGAATGAATCAGGAAAAACTGCGAGTTATATTTTAATGTATTTTTAAATTATAGAGGAACCTATACTAAAGTCCGGTTTTTATTTCAGGTAGACAAGCCGTTTGCGGAAGAGATTTTCTTTCAATGCTAATGTTGGAGATAATAATTGGTTGACAAGAAATTTGTGGGTAAGTCCACCAATTCGCAAATAATGTACATCTGTAATTTTACTACATATGAGCCAAGAAGCTCCCGTCAAAGTGCTTTAGTGCAGAGTGCGCTGAAAATGGGGAGTTTATTTAGATTTCTACCTTGCGTTTCATCTTCGTTATACGACCCTTCTGGTCATTTCCGCCCCTCTGTTTATATACTTTAGTTTCACTCTCGAATATCTTGCCTATACTTTCCTTTTGTTATTTTCATTGTGTGACCGTCCTGGTCCTGTCTTTATTTCTATCATTATTTCTGGTTACTTTCTTTATTTCTTTATGACTCGTCTGGTCATATTCCCCCTTTTGTTTTTCCCTTGGTCTATCCCCTTATTTTTACTCACATTTTCTGCTATTTTTCTCGAGTATCGCCCTTACATTCTCTCCTTATCCCGTAGCTTTGAATTAGAGAATGGGTTGACTGATACACTTCCCTTATATTATATGGCCTCTTGGCTATTCAGTTTACTATTATTGGTGCTACCACCTTTCTTTGTTATTTTCTTGATACTTTTTTGATCCTTTTTTTGTCTACCCCAAACTTTTCCTTTCCACCCCCCATTGCGTTTGCCGACAGCTGAAATCGTATAAAATTTTCGCACTAATTTCCACTGTTGTAGGTCACTACCCATAGCGTTGCAGCATAGGAACCTAATCCATGTTTGCTTAGTATCCTCTTTGTACTTCCTCTTCATCCTGTACCTTTGGTTTCGAGCCAAAGTAACTTGAAACAAAAATGGAGTAACTCATACTCTTTAAAATCAAATATAATATCCAGAAGATAAAAAAACGAAAACTACCCTTGAACGTATCGAAATCTATCCCCTTGGACTTTACAATTTTATTTCGCTGGCTTTATCAAATTGTTGTGATAAACCTTTTCCGAGTTCTTGTGTCTTATTCTCACATTGACCGGTGTTGGTATTCCCGTGATTTCGTAGGGACCCACCCATATAGGTGAGAACTTATTTTATCGCGCCTGATTCTTTAGCCAAACCATTTGTCCTGTCCTAAAATGTCTAGTTCTCGTGCCCTTGTCATAATATTGTTTTGATTTTTCCCTTGCTTTAACCTGGTTTTGTCTCACGACTTCATAACTTCGTTGAATCTGATACTTTAGGATCTTGCTGTATTCATCTATGTTATAGAGAGGCGCTGGCCGTTGAGCCTTACAGGTATTTCAAATTCGAATCCGTACAGGACCCTGTTCGGTGTTTGTTTAGTGGACGAATGTCAGGTATTATTGTGCACATGCATGGCATGATGCAGCCATTCATCACAGTTAGTTCCGTCAAGTTTCACAAAACTCCTTAAATATTCTGCCAGGGGTCTATGCGTCCTCTCCAACGAACCATTGGATTGAGGATGATACGGTGTGGTATATATGTTTTTCACTCCAAGCATTTTGCAAACTTTTTTGAATAATTTCGAAGTAAAGTTGCTTCCGTTATCTGTCACCAGGATCTTGGGGATGAAGAATCGTGCAATTATTTCCCTGAAGAACTCTCTTGCCACTGTTGTCGCCTCCATGTCGGGAATAGCTTCGCAGGCTAGGTATTTACAAAAATTGTCCAAGAAGGTTACTATATATTTGTTGTCACTTGAAGATTCGGGTAAGGGTCACACAATATCCATGAAAACTCTATCGAAGGGCATATTAGGGGTTGTGGTCAGGGTCATTGGCATCCTATCTATTCTCGAACTTTTATTCTGTTGACAAAGTTTGCAGGAGGCAACATACTTTTTATTTTACCCTGCATACCGGCCCATTTATATTGTGATATATGTTTTATGTGCGCCTTGGTGTCCTTCCAACGGGGTGTCGTAAAATGTTTCAATTACATTTTGTATATCCCCCGCGTCCTTTAGGTACGTCGTATTATCCTCTTGCGAATTGTTTCTATCTGTCCCCGTTTCTTCCTACACCCGTCTGGTTTGCCCATTTTGGTTTTCCATACTCTTTGCTCTGGACCTGGTTATTGCACCTATGTTTACTTCTTCAGCTGGCAGGCGGCTGAGAGCATCCGCATTTTGGTTTGTCTTGCCAGGTTTGTAACGTATCTCAAAATCATATTCCAATAGTTTTAGTCTTAAGCGCCCCAATCTACCTTCCTGATCCCTTGGATTGGCTATACCCTTCAACGGTTTATGGTCAGTAAATACTGTGAAATGTCTGCCAAATAGATATGATCTAAACGTTTTGGTTGCCCATACAATGGATAGCAGCTCCCTCTCGATTGTGGAGTATCGTTTGTCCGTGTCGCTTAACACTGCTAGCGAAATAGATTGGTAGGTCACTGAAAGCCATTACTAGCGTCTGTTGTTAGAATGAAAGGCTTGTTAAAGTAGGGGTATTGGAGCAGAGGATTGGTTACAGCTTCCTTTAACTTGTCCATTGCTTCCTGACACTCTTGCGTCCATTCTAATTTTGCGTCCCTTCTCAGCATTTGGTTAAGTATATGGGCCGAGTTTGGTATGAACTTGCTGTAATAATTCATCAGCCCCAAAAACGCTTGTAGCTCCTTGATATTTCTAGGGGGTGGTATATCCCTCACTGCCCTAGTCTTATTCGGGTCTGGCAACACTCCTCTTTCTGAGCACTGGTGGCCTAGATAAATTATCTCTCTTTGCAGGAAATTACATTTATCGGGGTGCAATTTGAGGTTGTATTTTCGCAAAACGTCCAGAACTTTCATCAAACGTGAATTATGGTCTGTTAGGTTTCTGCCATATATAACTATATCGTCCAAACAGACAAAACAGTCGATTCCCTGCAGCCCGGTTAATATTGAGTTCATTATTCTCTGAAAAGTGGCTAGTGCACCTGTCAACCCGAAAGGCATAAGATTGAATTTAAAATGTCCTAGATTGTTACTTAATGCTGTTTTTTGTTTATCCTTTGGGTCCATTAAAACTTGGTGGTATCCACTTGCTAGATCGAGGGAAGAGAAGTATCGACTGCATCCTAGCTGGTCTAGGATTTCATCAATCCTTGGTATCGGAAAAACCTGTTTAACTGTGGCATCATTTAGCTTTCTGAAATCTACCACTAGACGCCATCTTTTCTCGCCATTTTGTCCCGCTTTTTTGGGAACTAACAGGATCAGGGAGTTCCAAGGGGAGTTACTCGGTGATATGATTCCATCATTAAGCATTTGGCTTACTTGTCTGTTGATTTCGTTTCGATGGACTTCGGGCAATCTGAACTGCTTTGTATTTATTGAAGGTTGACCGGGATGTGTGGGTATCTGATGTTTAAGGACATCCGTGTAGGTTAGACTATCTCCTGGTAGTTGGAAATATCATCGTATGATTTCAAGATGCCCCCTATCGCGAGCTTTTCCTCCGGATTCAAATCCTGGCTTAGCTGCACTGTTTCTAAAAGTAGTATTTCCCTTCTTGATTTTTCCGCCGAACTAATCGCATTTATTGCTGCTGTGGAGTCTTCATTGAAATTTTTGTAGTTTTCGTGATTCAGGATTACCCTCTTACTTAGTCTTACAGCAAAATCGTTAGTGTTAAGGATGGGGGCAAATACCTTGCCAGCTTTGACTGATGTTAGGGTTTCCCCCACGAAAACTCCTGGGTATATTTCCGATTTATTCACAATGATATCCCCTTTGGCCGAGACAACTGTTGCTGACACAATCGCGTGAGAGCGTCCTTTTATAGACAAGCTACCCGGTATGTATAGCTGTGGATGTTTTTCCTCCGATGTGAGAGGCAGGGAGGCTATTTGTTGCTGGTTATCATATCTCTGCCTAGCAAGCCATCTGCCGGGAGTCGGCTTCCCTCGGGTACTACATGCATTTGTAGTGATAAATTGCTTATACTTGCATGCCGTTCCTCCTGACAGACTTTTTTGTTCGTTCGCATTTATCTGAATGTGTGGTGCTACAGCCTCCACTTTTACTAACGTGGTATCCGCTCCCGTATCTACGAGCAAGGAAAAATTTTTATTGAGCGCTTTATCACATGGGAATTGTATGAAGGCGTCATCTCTTCCTATAATTTCTTTGCTTTCCATGCGTAGTTTCTTCTCCTTCTGTTACTTCGATTTGTAAACAAAATTCCCATTAGGCTCCGGAATATATGTGTAGATATTTTCCCTCCAGCGTACTCTTCTGTTTTCGTTCTTGACACTACTACCAGGGGTTTTATTACAAAGTCTTTCTGAGGGTGACTGAATTTTTTCGGCATCCCAACCATTTAGTTTTGGCTGGACCGCCTGGAGTTTCCCGGGTTTCCCAATGGGCAATTGGTCCTTATATGTCCTGCTCCATTACAACCGAAGCATCTTATGGGTTCATTCTTCATTCTGCCATGACGGAAATGATCCCTATTTGGCTCATCATGTGGTGAAGTCACGGGCTGTTGTCCCCTTTGTGAATGGTCCTGCCGTTCTCTTGGCATATTATTACTCCCTCTGGAGCCGAAATTATTAGCCCCTTGCCAATCGGTACTCGGCTGCGTATTCTGGCTACGTACTTGATTGTTGGGATATCTCTGTTGTGGTTGCTGGCAAAATTTGTTTTCCGTGTGGCCATTTGTTCTGCATATCCTGCAGGTCAACGTGCGTAACCTTTTTAGGCACTCCATTTGGTTGTGGCCCATACGGTGACAGAAATCGCATTGTTCTACTTTTTCTTCTGCGTTACTCCTACACGATGGACCTATCTCATGTCCATATGTGCCACATTTTACGCAATAACGTGTAGTTCCTGGTTACAGAAACTACACGTTGTTGTTATGGTCACCGTGTTTATCCCAATCTGTCTATCGCCAAACAGGTCTTCTGCATTTTCCACTATCTGCACTAATTTTTCCAAATCCTCATTTTCCTCGCCTACAAACCTTGTTCTAAGTGCCTAATCCCGGAGCCCTTTAATGAAACTTTTTACTGCCAATCTCTTAAAATCTTTCAATATGATTTGTCTACTGTTCATATCGCTCCATTCATTCGCTGCGATGCCTTCTGCTTCATTAAGTAATGCTTCTATTCGGCCTCCAAAGCGGCTTGCTGGTTCTTTTGCTCCTTGCCTGCACGAGGTAACAAGTTCCCTGATCTGGTCTAGCGTTTTCGTCTTTAGGTACAGTTTTTTTTATCGCGTTACAGAGAGCATCTACTGTACCAAAGGAATGGGGTGCTATTCGCACGTAAGCAGAACCCATTAACCGTAACTTAAGGCACTCTATGACTTCTGGAGTTATGGCTCTGCTATCGTCAGTAATCAGTTCTCGCTCTGCCAACTTACATCCTTGAATAAAACGGAAAACTTCTGAAGTCAAAACCGGTCCTTCGGTGCCAAGAAAGTTTCGTGATTGTTGATATTGACGCCATGTTTTGCGTGCTAACAACTAAGTTGCTTGAAGTGGGGGATGATATCAGTCTCTGGAGCGTCCTCCGGGATTCCTCTATATAGTTCTCGAAATCCGCTTTAATATGGGGCGATTTGATTTTAAGCTGTTTGAATTCCTTTTCGTACTGCGATAAATCGGCTAACTTCCTATTTAATGTTTCTGCTGTATATCCTCTGCTACCCGCCTTTCTTGCGTTTACTCTAATATTCTGTGTTTTGGCTATCAAGTCAAGAGCCGCTGCTTCCTCGTCTATCTGGACTTCTTCGTTGCACTCTGTCCGTCCAACCGAAGCTGTATGGCTGCCGTCTGCTTGTTCTACTACCATCCTCGGAACTCTGAAACCCTCTTCCTCCAGTTTTTCACTTAGGGATGGAGTGGGTGACCTGGCTTTGTGTATAATGTCGAGTTCACGATGCGCGTTTTCCAAGGCAGTTTGAAGTCTTTGCACGGTGTCGTCTTGTACGTCTATTTGCTGTTGTTGTTTTAGTTGTTTCCTGAATTCCTCCTCACTCAACCCCTTTTGTCTCAATTTTTCGCCCAACGCCACGTTTTCCTGCACCAACAAATTGTCCGTATATTTAATTTGTTCCCTAAGCTTACGACTTTTCTTTTCCAACAGTTTTTTTTTGTTCCCTCTAAGTCTTCTATCCTCTTAATTAAGTCCGCGGATTGGTCCTTGTTCAGGTCACCTAACAATTGTAAAACATAACCAACCTCTTCTAACTTGGTCAATCTCTGGTGCCTTATAATCTCCCTATGTTGTTCCGTAAATTCTTTGCATAGTCTTAGCTCGTTCAATTCTGTCCACGCGAGCACCTGTAGACTGTCCACCGAATAGTTATATTTGTTAAGCTTGGTTAAGAGTTCGTCCGTCCTTGACTGCGGGTTGTCCATTTATAACCACGAAAATTTCAAAATAATACTTACCAGTATTAAAACGACTTGTGCCATCATTAAACTTTGGAAAAAAAACTCAATTCTTAACTAAAAACCAACACTGCCGCGTTGTAGTGATCCTTCCTCAAAACTTCCTAAATGCGGCTGGTGGCAGTGGCAACTACTTGTACCTCCACCACTTTATATTTTCGCAGATACTAAAGGCGTACCAGAATGTGGCTGCTTAAGACCTTCAGCACTTTGCTTCTATACTCAGTGGTTTCCTCAACGTTTTTCCTCGCCACCGTCTTTACCGATTTTGTTTTGTTTTGAGGAAAAAACCAACCGAAATAAATCGCCTCCTAATGCGGTGCAAAGTCCGTGGCAAGTTACTTGCAATTCCACCAATTCGCACTTCTTCAAAGACACTAAAGGCGTACCAGAATGTGGCTGCTTAAGACCTTTAGCACTTCGCTTCCGTGTTTACTGGTTTCTATTACTTTCGTTGCTCTCGAAACCAGTCACTATACCAGGCAGGGATTTAAATCCGGCAAACATTTCGTGTAATAAATAAATTTTATTCCTGGAGGGTCCCTTGGGAATCGCAGGATCTTTATTTAATTACCGGCTGCGCCAATTGTTGGGGTTGTAAAAAATAGAAGACAATTGGTTTTGTTATTATTATTTTTATTTTCTTCAACCTGGAGTGCTCCGTGGAGATCGCAGGTAGATTAATATTGCCTTACTGATTACAACTCCCTTAAAAACTATTCTTATCCACTATTTATACCTAGTTCTTAAAATTAAAATGCTGACTGCACTAAAGTCAGTATGTTCCTAAAGTGCTGACTCGCATAATTGAGTCAGCATAATTTTTGATTGTTTAATTGTAAATAAAACTAAAGTCAGTGAGTTGATCAAAAGTGCTGACTCGCATAATTGAGTCAGGCACTATTTTTGATTGCTTAATTCTAAATAAAATAAAACTTATAATATACGAGGGTGACTCTCAACATTTGCCACCTTTACTTAACTCGCCGAATGGTACAAACTGAGTATTACCTTTCTCGACTCAAACTCCGAGTGAAAATGGTAATACGACATTGCAAAACTTGCATTGTTTACAAACAGCAAGCATGTATTCAACTCATGGCACCTTTACCTCCAGAAAGGTGTAATTTATCTTTACCGTTTCAGGTTACCGGTATAGACTTTGCCGGCCCGTTTGACCTCAAGTCTTCGGCATTACGCACTGCGGCTTTAACAAAAGGATATGTATCAGTTTTTGTCTGTTTCAGCACGAAGTCAGTCCATTTGTAACCTCGCTCGGACTTGACTACAGCAACCTTCCGTGCAGCCTTTGCTCGTTTCGTTAAGGGCGAGGACTATCCCAACGGGTAGTAACAGACAATGGAAAAAACTTCCTGGGGGCAAGCAGAGAATTAGAGAATAACTTTGGCATATTTGTGAGGACGATAGCCCAGAAATATATCACCCAGGGGTTTGAATGGAGATTAATTCCGCCGTACGCGCCGCATATGGGCGGTTTATGGGAAGCAGCGGTGAAAAGTTTCAAATTTCATTTGAAAAGAGTGACTGGCAGTAGACGATTAAATTTTGAAGAGCTTGCCACCATTCTGGCCCGAATTGAAGGGGTGCTTAACTCACGGCCGATTTCTGCTTTATCTGAGGATCCATCTGACCTAGCCGCGCTGACTCCTGGTCACTTTTTGCGAGGAGCACCTTTAACGGCGCTACCTGAGCAGGATTTTCAAAGCATGTCGGTAGTAAACCGATGGGAGGAGTTAAAAGCGATGCAACATCGATTCGCGGTTAGATGGAAAGAGGAATATTTAAGGTCGTTGCAAAGGCGATATAAGTGGCAAAGCTCAGAGCCTAACATACAGGTGGGAGATCTGGTAGTGGTTATGGATGACTTGCTACCACCGTGTGAATGGCGACGGGGCAGAGTAGAAAACACTTATCTCGGTTCTGACCAAAATGTGCGTACGGCTGAGGTACGGATAGCCACCAGGGGTCGTTACGAGACCCATAGTGAAACTGTGCTACCTTCCTTTGTTGAACAAAGAGGATACGAGTTAGAATTATGTTGAATTACCCACTTTACAAGGTTTGCACTTATCCAATTTATACTCATATCAATTTATACGTACCATTTATCTATACACATCCCATATTATTAAACTCATGCACATCAATTCCCCCCTCTAATCAACCCCTAAATTGCCGGCGATGCCTTCAATTCACACTTATCCATTTCCATTATGAATTTACCCATCATTAACTAAATTGTGTTTTTGCTATCTTTCTAAAGTCGTAGGTCAAACCGAAGATTAACGGCCAACAGGGTAGTCCGTCCGACCCGTAGCCAAGGTCGGAGCCCAAACCGTAGCCCCAGCAGAGGCCAAAGTCAACAGCTAAGCGACCTAGAGGTTCTTTATTGTGTTGTGTGCGAAGGGTACCACGGCTTACGTTTTTGTAAGCGATTCAAGCGCATGACGGTCGAGAGAAGGCGGGAGGTAGTATCTAACCTGGGGTATTGTTTTCACTGCCTAGCGAGAAGCCATAGTCAAAACTACTGCACCTCGCTCAAAGTATGTCGACAGTGCGACCGATTTCACCACACGCTACTGCATGTGCAGTCTCGTCAGGAGCGACGAGAAGAGCTAGCTTTGGTCAGGGCCACTGCCAGAAGTCAGCGGCAGCAGTCCCGTACTCGTCAGCCATCACCACCCCAGCGTCTACAACCCCCACGTCCACGCCAACCGCACCAACGCACACCACCACGCAGGACTCGACAACAACGCAGAGCTCGCCCGCAGCAACCACGCAGGATGCCCTCACAACAACAACGAAGGACTCGCCCACAACAGCAACAAAGGACTCGGTCCCAGCACCAGCATCAGCGCCAACAACCACAACGTCGTCAGCGGCCACCACGCCAGCAGCGTCAACAAGCAACACAACCAACGGCAACACAACCAGCAGCAGAACCACGATCATCTGCAGCAGCCGCTCCAAATACGAGGGTCTTGATTGCAGCCATCAAGTCCATAGCGGAAGTGCTGTGTGTGGACTAAAGGTTCCCTCTGGATAGAGGACGTCCTTCCGGAGGTGGCGCCATGTACAATCTACATTGTACACACTTGCAGCCGTATTCATAACGAATATTTGGAATGAAGTTAGCCCAAAGTTCATTTATAATACACTAACCAAACTCTGGCTAACGATTTGCTAAACTCTTGTTAACGAGCTGCCAAACGTTTGCCACCTTGTCAAAAACAGGAGTTTAATGTTGAATAAGTTTGTTTGTTTTTTTTAATTCACTGTCTTTTTTTTAATTAAGTCCTTTTTTAAATTTATTTTAATTTAAAAACATTTAACATTTTTATGTGGGTAGGCCCACCACCTTGGATAACGATCTTGCAGCGATGTGGTGGCTGAGTCTAGGCTGTGGTTTGTATTTCAAGTACAGGTAACGCCACAAGCGGCGCCTGAGTTTGAGATACGGAACCTAAAAGCCTTGACGACGAAAGGTTATCCACCCCTAAACCGAGGTGTCATGCGACCCGTGCCTATCGGTCTGGTTTGCAGTCAGGGGTTACCGACTGTATTATCACGGAGCTTTGCTGATACCTGGGCACCTCAGCAAATAGACCACGCCCTTACCACGTTACTGGGGGCTATGACGTGGCGGACCTTCAACTCCCCTACACTCGTGGGACTTTTTATGAATACTTCAAAACAACAACAACAAAAACAAACAACGGAAGCTGATGACGGACAGGCGAGATTAAGGACAACGATTGACAGCAAAACGACAAAGCCAGGGACTGTAACAGGCAGCTCGACCAGAAGGCGGCTGCTCTAAAAACTGCGGTGGGGTGCCTCTGTGCTTCAATCCAAGCACCTCCAAAGCCGCTTCTGCCCTTTCCGTCTCTGGAACGGATAAAACCCCTGCTTCGGGTGCTGCTAAGTTGGGAATGACAAAGTCGCCCAAAATTGCAGCTTCCCATGTGCCCATTGTGCAAGGAGGTATGGCGATGATAACATCCAATCCCAAGATTGCACCTCCCCACGCCAAATTCGGCGACCGTAAAAAGTCCCCAAGGCACAAAAACCCTACAAAGAGGGCATCAAACACAAGGCGTGCCGCCTTGCGTTTCATTGAGCTTCTAGGCTCCAAAAAAGCTGAAGAGCTTTCCAGTGAACAAACAGCTTCACTGGCATGGGCAAGAGCCCACATAGCTGGGTTGCCAAGTGCTACTCCTTCAGTCCCTGCGAAGGTGACAATGCCTAAACGGCAACGTTCGGAGGAGGAAGCTGCAGCCGCGAAACAGCAACCAGGGACGAAACGTCCCAAGATTGCGCCGAAGTCGATAAATAAGTCTTTCAGCGAGGTGGCCAAAGGTCACCTTGTACGGGCTGTTATCGATAGAGGTGTGGATAATGGTGCCATCTCCCATACCAAGTGGGACCTGGTTAAGCAAAAATTAATGGGGGTGTTCTGGACGATCCTTAGGGAGAATCCAGGGCCACCTCCTCAATGCGATGATGCTGGCTGGTTCCAGGGTCACGTGAAGTTGATGGCTTGTGCAGATGAGCGCTCAGCGCTGCTTCTGAAGCGGGCCATCCAAATGCTAGGAGAGGTCTGGGAAGGTGCTAGGCTCGATGTGGTATTGGTTGATGAGATACCACGGAGACCTAGATCGACTGTCATCATCCCTGCCGAACCATCGGAACCTGAGGAGATCTTGAAGATCATTCAGTGCTGCAACCCTCCTGTCTTTGGGCACCTGGGTGATATGGTTGATGAGGACGTACTTCTGGAATCAGACCAGGAGGACGTCAACATCACAGTGGTCGCCAATATGGATAATGGTGAAGGTCCTGCAGATCAACCTCCACCACTCTAAAGCAGCATCTGCTGCATTGCTCCTCCGTGTGGTAGAAAAAGGGGAGGAGCTCGTGATGGTCCAAGAACCCTGGATTCATAAGGATCGGGTTTGCGGACTCAATCTCAAAGGCTATAAGCTTCTGTTTGCGAAAGGTACAGGTAACATAAGATCTTGTGTCTTAGCTAAAAATTCGTTGAATATCTTCATTCTCTCTGATTACAGTGATGAAGACACCACAACAGTTGCTCTCGAGACACAGGATGGTATAATCTGGATGGTCTCGGGATATATGGCGCATGATCACGGACAGGACCCACCCAATCGGCTCATCCGTGATGCAGTAACGAAGGCAGCAGGCACTGGAACGCCTATTATAATCTGTGCCGATGCTAATGCGCACCACACTATATGGGGTAGCACGAACACGAATATTAGAGGTGAGTCACTATTTTCCTTTATTATTAATTATAGTTTAGGAATAGTAAATAGGGGCCGTGAGCCAACGTTTGTTGTAGCAAATAGGTGTGAAGTTCTTGATGTCACGCTGGTTAGCATTGACTACATTGACATGATCGAAAATTGGATGGTTTCTAATGATTGTTCACTTTCTGATCATAGATATGTGGAATTTAGTCTGGTACTTAGATCTGTAGGATAGAGTGTTATGTTGAATAGGAAACGAACGAATTGGGGGATTCATTCATCCTCTCTGGTTCGGTCTCTATCTGATCCTCCCCGGGTTGATGATATAGGGGGGAATCGATGCGGCAGTGGGTCTGCTTACAGACTCACTGCAGTTAGCGACTTCCTTGGCGTGCAAGCCAAGGATGCATAGGGGCAGGGATCGTCCACCGTGGTGGGATCCTGATATTGCGCAGGCAAGAAGAGACTGTCGTAGGTTGTTCAATATGGCTAAGCGCCATGGTAATTGGGCGGAGTACAAGTCTTCACTGAATAGATTCAGGAACTTGGTTAGATCGGCGAAAAGGAGTGCTTGGAGGAACTTCTGCAGCGGCATGGAAGGATCCTCTGAGACAAACCGTTTACGTAAGATAATGGCCTCGAGCCCTGTTGTCCCGACCTATATCCGTAAATCGGACGGTTTCTGGACTACTACTAGTCAGGAAACACTCGAGGTGTTAATTGACACTCACTTTCCTGGAAACTCCCAAGGGAGCTTGCGGGATCAGGTTTGTGAGTCGATGCCCGGTCCTCTGTCCGTCCCAATGGACTACGACAGAATTAAATGGGCTGTCGACAGCTTTGACCCGTACAAATCTCCGGGTATGGATGGTATAATTCCGGCGGACCTGCAGAAGAATTCGACTGTGATAATACCCTGGCTGATGGCTATATACAGGGGATGCGTTAGATTTTCGTATGTACCTGTGAGCTGGACCTTGTGTAGAGTTGTCTTCATCCCCAAGGGAGGGAAGACTTCTCACACTGAGGCGAAGGATTACAGACCGATTAGTCTTGCATCCTTTCTTCTTAAGACTCTTGAAAGAGTTATCGACATTCACTTAAGGATGACCATCCCAAAGTGTTTACTCTCGACCTCTCAGCATGCCTACACAAAGGGTAGGTCTGTTGAGACGGCTCTTCACTCACTAGTTGGAACTATTGAGAGATCACTCGAATTCAAGGAGTGTGCTCTGGTGGCCTTTCTCGACATTGAAGGGGCCTTTAATAATGTCAACCCGGATTCAATCGTTGCATCCATGAGGAGTCTGGGGGTTGATGACGGTATATGTAGATTTGTGGATAATCTACTCAGGAACAGGGTCATCTGTTCCACGATAGGTGAAACCACCGTTCAGAGGCTGGTAAACAGGGGTACTCCCCAAGGAGGAGTACTATCCCCACTATTGTGGAACCTGACTATGAATACCATGTTAACGAAAATGGACGACATGAGGTTTAAAACTGTGGCGTACGCTGACGATGTTGCAGTGGCCATAACGGGGAAGCATTTGAATATGTCTCAGTGTATGGAGGCTGCACTAAAGGTACTTAGCACCTGGACCGTATCATGCGGCCTGGGTGTCAATCCGTCTAAAACGGAACTGGTACTCTTCACGAGGAAGTATAGGACTGAGGCCATGAGTAATCTTGGACAGTAAGCTGTCATGGGGGCTGAACATCCGGACGAGGATGGAAAAGGCAATTGTTGCTATATATGCGTGCAGAGGTGCAATCGGCAAGAACTGGGGCATGGGCCCGAGATGTGTCAATTGGATCTTTGAAGCTGTAGTAAAGCCGACTCTGTATTACGGTGTTATCGTATGGTGGACTGCGCTGGACAAGGGCAGGTACCGTACGATGCTTGAGAAGGTTCACAGACTGGCCGCATTGATGATCACAGGATCAATGCGCTCCACTCCCACCAGGGCGCTGTTTACAATGCTAAACTTGAACGCGGCACACGGCTGGTCGAGCCGGGACTATGGACACTCCAGCATAATGGGATACTCGATTGTCCCTGAGGGAGTGGACTACTGCACCCCGGAGCCTTTCTTTAGTGCGAGGTATGCGACACATATAGCGCACGAAAGTGCTCCGTCGGTAATGGGCACCTTCCATGGACCAACCCTGGGGGTTTACACTGATGGTTCAAGAAAGGGGGAAAGAGTTGGCGGAGGTTTCTACATAGAGGAACTGGGCGTAAAAGTCTCCTTTCGCCTGCCGGATGGATGTAGTGTCCTGCAGGCGGAAATCTCGGCTATAAAGCGGGCAGCCAACTGGCTAAAGTATTATCGCGTATCGGGAGATATACGTATATTTACTGATAGCAAGGCTGCCATTGCCTCTCTTGCGGGTGTCTATACGACATCTAGGTTAACTGTGGAATGCCGGATGTCTTTGAATGAGATTGCTGAACATTCAGAGTTAACGCTTATATGGATACCAGGGCACTCAAACTGCCCGGGAAACCAGATAGCAGATGAGCTGGCCAAGGAAGGTGGTCGCATGGATGAAGCATTCATTGATCAATTCATTGGCCTTCCAATGGCTCACTGTAAGTCACTCATTCTGCGCGAGAATTATAGAATTGCGCAAGAAGGATGGACCCGTGAGTCCACCTGCTCCATATCCAGGGCCCTTTGGCCTGAATATGATGAACGGAGAACCAAATCTCTACTTGGGTTCAATAGGAACCAAATCAGGACCGTGGTGTCGGTCATAACTGGACACTGGCCTGTTGGGACTCATGCTAGAAGAATGGGTCTGGTATTCAATGACTACTGTAGAAGTTGTCATGATGAGGAGGAAGAGGAAACTGTGCTCCACTTTCTCTGTCAATGCCCTGGGCTACGGGGCATCAGGGGAAAATACCTGGGAGAACCGGTGTTTTCCTGTTTGGAGGATCTATCAGAAATAGAACTAAAATTGCTTCTTCTCTTCATTAGGAAGACGAATTGGCTCAACACTGCAGTGACGCCATCTGAGTAACTGCTCTCTGGGATGGGCATTGGCACTGGGTATCACAAAGGGACCGCTATAGGACCCAAGTGAGCTGTCTCTTGATGGCTGCCCATGGAACCTAACCTAACCTAACCTATGTGGGTAGGCAAAAACAAAAAAATAAAAAAAATTATCAAATGAAATGACAAAACCAGCGATGATTTATGCAAAACGTGTTGCATTTTTGAGCATTATAATAGGTGCGTTTGAGTACTTTTACAGTAAAATGCAGTAAATGAGTAAACTAAAACATTTGCTCTCACAAAAAGCTGTTGTCCAAAAAAGTACGCGAACGCAAAATTTGTAAAAATTCGTAAAATAAAGGCAACAGCTGATGGCAAATAGTTGAAGTGTTGAAAAATGTTTACACTTTTGACTACTTAACTCGTTTTCTTATCGGTACTCGATTAAATACCTTTTAAAACACGAATATTTTTGAAAAATACAAACAAATTCTTTTACGTAATCTTTCATATTTGTTTGTTTTTTATTTTATTTGGATTTGCTAATTTGTGTCCGGCTAAATTTGATCAATAGTACACGAATACTTTTTTTTACTATTGATAATATTAAAATCAAGGGCTGTTCTAAGTACCCGAGTACTTGACACTTTTACAACACCAAAAAATTAACATAACAAAACAAAGTTTCAAAAGTTGGTGTTTAGCCATATAAATTCTTCACAAACAAGTTTAATTAATTAATATTTATTAATTTTTTGTTTTTATTTTAGTTTTATTTCAACTTTTCTTTTTTTAAATAATTTTTTCACAATTTGAACGCCTTTTGTTTGCTACTTTTGTTTGGTTACCTTTTGAAACATGTTTTTTTTTTGCTTTACTAAATTACTGCAAAAATTTCTGCAGTAAAAATTTGTAAGTACTCAGTCAAGAACTGTCACTTTACGCTCTCAACTTGTGTTCTCATTTACTTTATTTTATGTACGCGAACGCAATTTAGTAAAATGCAGTAAAGTTCAGTAAAAAATAGTAAAAACTTTTGTGTTCTCGAACGCAGCTAATGTGGCATCATTAATATTCAGAGTTGATTTATTAAAACTTAGCAGACGGATAAAATTCGTTATAAATAAACTCTGTGCTAACAAGCTGCTAAGCTTAATCGGCATTCTAGTTAGCAGCTCGTTGTACGTAGTGTACAAACTGTGGCTAACTTTTTGTTATGAATACAGCTGTTGGTTTTTTATATTTTATTACAATTGAAGTTTCCGATTTAAATAATTCTTGCAATTGCATTTTGTTAATAGCATTTTTTTGATTAAATTTGAATTGTTCGCTAGGGTATCTCATTTAAGGTTGAAATTTATTGAGTTATTTCTTGTATTAGGTATTGAGAGCACAGAGTGAGGGGTGAGAGAAACCTTACCTACGTGTGCTGCATAACTAGTAATCAAGATTATCCAACTTGCACTACAAACTTATCCAACCTTTTGGTGGGAAAAACACCAAAGGTTGCATAAGTTCGAAGGGTCGTTTCGTTGACGACTTGCCATTTTGCATTCAATCGCCTCACGTGTGATCTCTCTACAATACAAAGTTACAAAATTGTCTTAATTCAATACGTGTCGTATAACATTTTTTCTTAAATACATATAAATTGTAATTACACATAAACCCCTTGCATATAAATTTAGCACTTAAGTCTGAATTTATTGAAATTGTGCTGTAAATAAATTACCATACTTGTGAAGTAAAATTGAAAGCTAAAGCGTTCCAACTTGAAAGGCATCCTAAACCCCAAGGTAAGCAAACCTGCAAACTCCACTTTTTCCTGCAGACACACTCACCCCTCATATTTGTTTCTATCTCCCTAGTATGCAATCACCTTAACTACTCCTTGGAGTAATTGAAGATTAATTGCCTTTACAGACTTCTGCTTCTCTGATCTCCTAAGAGAGGAAAGTCTGTAAAATTATCAATAACTAGGCTACCCACACGGCTGAAAGTATTCACGCATAAAACCCGATTTTAACTGCATAAAAATCCGGGCATTATTTATAAATATACAAAATCTCGATATAAGCTAAAAATTAAATTAAAAAGAAATATAATAAAGGTTTAAAAATAATATTGGAAAATTCTATTAAAGTTGTAATTTTGAATCACTGGTCGAAAAAAAAGAAACAAATCTTTTTTTTCTAGAGGTATTAATTCAACAAATTCCCAAAAAGAAAAAAAAACGCAGTTCCACGCGACACTAGTATACACATTATCAAAAAATATTAAAATAATATAAGCAATTGACACTAGAATATACATAAATAAAAATATCGGAATATAAATAAAAAATAAAAGTTAAGATGATAGCAGATCGTTCGCATAATCCACACAATTATTATATGATAATACCGATGCCTGAAGTTTCCTTAGTTTGTCTAAATACTGTAAATGACACTTAGACCGTGTATTTTTATATATGACACCTTCAATCAATTTTGATATAATATATGAAATCCAAAATATATTCGTTTTGGGTTCGAACGTCTCCCATTTATTGCTACAAATAAAAACAGGTATTTATTGGTATATATTCTATTATACGTGCATGTATAGTATATTAATTCATACTTTAGGGCTTTACGCATCATCCTATATATTTCAAACTGATAATCTCCGGCAGCGTTAAAAAGTTCTTCGTCATTCGAAAGATCATTATAAAAACAATAGTCATTAAAAGTCATTCTTGATAAAGTATAGTCAATAATTGTAATTTGAATTCCTTTAGTAGGTATAGTAAATATTTTGCCATTTAGTTTGTATGATTTATATGGTTGTTCGGTTTTGTTAACTAAAACATTACCCCAATGCAAGTCTCGATGTTCGAACTGAAATTCTTTTTCGCCTACTGCCAATGTTAATATAATCTTAAAAAAAAATAATAATAGATATAGCAGATTCTGTAAGCTCTTCTTACTTACTTGTTGTAATGCATAAAAAGATTGTTCGGCATTTTTAAAATGAAAGCCTTCAAGGTCCTGTCCGGCATAACCTAGTTCTAAAACTATGTATTGCTGGTTACTAGTAAAACATTTTGGATGATCATTTTCTGACTTTTTTTCCAAGTCATATTCTTCCCAAAGTTTTTTAAGGTATAAAGGATACCGTCCTTTAATGCATCTTACCTAAAGCACAAATTAATTATATATTAATTTTTTTTAAACAAAGATTTTATAGATTTGTTACCCTTTGAATATTTACAAATCCTGAGGTTACATTTTTATTGCGATTATCATCACTTAAACTACAAAGTTCCATAGAAATAATAATTTCTGGAAGAATTTGTTCAAAGGATTTTTGGACCTCGCCGTTAACCAATTTTTTGCCTTCTATTGGAATTATTTTTAATACAGTTTTCGCCGAATTCTTATTTTCTGAATAAACAAATACTTCACCGAATGCTCCCTCGCCAATTTTACAACAATTTTGTAGATAATCTTCATTATATGCTTTGTCAAAGGTGAGTACGTATCGTTGACCACAACGTTGTAGTATCTGACGCTTAAAATCATTGCCTTCCAGGCTGTATGTTGATCTTGCAACTGATCTAGTTTTATTTGAATTTGGTCGAATACAAATTGATTTACGATTACCAGCAACACAAAAAGAGGATGAAATAGATTTTTGGCTATCAATTCCAACTGTGCTTTGTCCTTTCTCAGAAGTCTTAATCTTAAGGTTTGTACCATATTCTGCAATCAAAGTTTTTTAGATTAAAAAAAGTTTTAAAATAATATTAATCTTTAAAAAACACTTAAATTCTACACAAAATTACATTTCCAACATGATATTAAAGAATACAATAATAGTTGTGTTCTCGCACTACATCGAAGTCACCCAAAATTATAGATTTGGTAAGTATTTTTGACTCTACCTTCATAAACTTAAAGAATTTGAATTAAAAATTTACATTATATAAGCCTGTTCTAAAAATCATATGATTTCTAATTACGTGCTTTTATAATCACGTGTGTGATTTGGTGGTGATCTGAAAATCACAACGTTTTTGTGTTTCTCTATGTGCACAAAAACGGAACACCACATATTCACACGTGTGATTTCAAAAGGCACATGGATTAGAAATCACGTGTTTGAATTAAAATAATTTTCAGAACATGCCTGATAACTAAGGAATTTGAAGACGTTTAAAAAGTTGGAGCAGTTATTCCCCTAAGATTTGTGATAAGAGAAATCGAAAAGCCTACTTGTTATTTACACCCCAAGATAGCCACCGCAATTCTGTAACTTTTTGAACTTAACTACTAATATCGTAAAGTAACAAGAAATCTCGGTAACTTTAACGAATTTTAATGTCTTAAGAATTTCCGACAGTGCCCCAAAAAAGGAATCACAAAAGGAATTGTTAACGTGGCAAACCAGTCCACATCTGCAAGGAAATCGGGTGATCATCGGCATAACTCTGGTAAGGACCCCAATAAAGGGGGAGTTAAGTTAGTAAGGGTAGTAATCAGGCTGCGGTCAGCCCTTTTAAGAATCCCCTCAAGAACATTAAGAGGACTGGCTCCAGAGAGGACCAATCTTCCACGTCAGAATGCTTAGCAGCGGAGTTATTCACTCGGACAGGGGAAACGAGCGCTTAAGGTAACTTGTGACTGGGGGACCCCCCATGGGGAGCTCTCACTCTATTATTGTGGTTCTTGGCTGTATATGTCGTTCTTGGACTTTTTGACAGGTTAGGTCAGAAGGTCGTCCTACGCGGATGATGCAGTTATATTGGTATCGGGCAAGTTTCTGCCGACAATTAGCGAGCTTACGCAAGGGGCGCTGGGCGACTGATAAGGGTCTGGGAGCCAATCTGGAGAAGATAGAGTTAGTTCTTTTTACTAGGAGGTACAAGGTGGAGAATTTAAGGGGGAGCAGAGCCTAAGCTATCTGATAGTGCAAAGTATCTATTATTTTTTATTTTTGTATTCCTATGCAAATTCCGCGAAGCTCTTCGCTTGTCTGCAGGAGACCAGAGTCTCTGCCGGGAATCGAACACGCAACCCAGCACTGATAGACTAGATCACTACCAGCCAGCCTACCGGGGCACCCAGTGGACAGGTAGCTGTCCTGGCGGAGGAAAACTCAGGAAAGACTAAGGAGATATTGAGACTATTTTCCTTGCAGAATGTCGATAGGTAGGAGCTAGAGACTCCAACCGTCTGTGGTGAGATGGCTGTACACTTCGGTGGTAAGACCCATTCTTACGTATGGATGCTGTGTTTGGTGGAAGGCTTTGAGGTTGGCTAGTCGAAGGGACCTTCTGTCTAAGGCTTAGAGGAGTGCTTCGATCGGCATAACGGGCCGTTATTCTAATCTTCTGCCTACAGAGCAGTATTTGATGGAAATGGCAGCCAGGAGCATTCTTAAACTGAGGGAGTAAGAACTGTTAGGAAATTTCACTGAGGGTCACTCGGTAATCTTGGGTGAAATAAGCGATGGTGGTTATTCCCTGGGCTTGCCCGGCATGTGGCACTAGGGTCGATTTTGGGCATTTGTCAGAGGTAATATTGCCGTCTAGGGAGAGCTGGTCAGGTCAGGGTCAGACTGTATAGGGAATTAGCTAATTTCACTGATGGCTCGAAGATGAAAGGCGTTGCTACGGAGGTCTACATTGAGGATCTGGACATCAGAAGATCATATAGACTTCCTGAGGACTACAGTGTTTTTCAGGCGGAGGTTATGGGGATTCCTTGGGCCGTGGAATTAGTAGGGATCAACTTTACCAGAGGCTCGGAGGACACTACATATGTGGACACCCAGGCGGCTCTTAGCCTTTATGAGCTATTATGTGAACTTCAGGCTAGTGGTTGATTGCAGAAGGGTTCTAGGAGAAATCTAAGGGGATTATATGGTGAGGCTGGGAGGATCAGGGAATGGGTTCTGATTAGTTTTCTGTTTAGTATGGTTGTTCTTGCTTGTGTTGTTTGATTTTTTATCTTCCACCACTTCCTCTATTCCTGTGCTTTCACTCTTTATTTTTCCTATTCTTTTTTTTTACTAGAATTCTATCACTAACAATGGACCATACTTGTCTCTTGGTGAGAGTGTGAAGTTTACTTTGTAAATTAAGCAATCAAACAACTAACTGCTTTTAATATAAACTTTAGCACACGTTTAAACGCTTGTATTGTGGAAACCCTATATAAATATAAAATATGTTCGTTTTAAGCCCAACTATAATACGCTTAAGTTGGTTTAAGCCACTGTGCAAACATATATAAATCATATATGTCAAACCATATTGAACTGAAGGAAATTTGTCAAGTTTTATGAATCTGTCGTTTGCTTAAGCAAAGTGCGAAACTGGACGCACTTTCCGTAAAGAATAAACTGTTTTTAATTTTGTGTTTTAAATGCATTTAAGGGGCTTTTTGTTAATATTTTACAGAAGCTTGAGCAAGCTTATGCGTATTATAGTTGGTCCCTTAGGCCGAGGCCACGCAATGAGCGACTAAGCGACGAGCGACTAAGCGGTGAGCGACAAAGCGACGAGTTTGAGCGGCAAGTGGCCTATTACTGAGCGTCATTTCTGAGCGGCTAGTTGTTAAAATGCCATTGTCAAGAGAGGTTTGTTTAATGTTATTACGCGAAAATCGTATTCATATTTATAAGAATTTAATGCGTTTAAGAAAAAAAAGAAGATTTGGTGTTCATCCTATAAATCAAGCAAGGCGACATTACGGCGAATTTAACCATTTATATACAAATCTACGCAAATTTCCAGACAGATTTTGGCAATACTGTCGCATGTCTGTGAAATCCTTTGATTTG
The DNA here is from genome assembly GCA_943735925.1 of Pollenia amentaria. Taxonomy (NCBI): domain Eukaryota; kingdom Metazoa; phylum Arthropoda; class Insecta; order Diptera; family Polleniidae; genus Pollenia; species Pollenia amentaria. The sequence goes on from OX031007.1 coordinate 75,599,406, forward strand.
CTGTTGCAAAAAGTTAACACCAGATTGACAAAACAAAGAAAAGCTATTTCTGCACAGATTTTTATTTTTAAAATTTGGTAATCTGTCTTGCCATAATAGCGGTCGGGTTTGTACAGATGATATTAGAATCTCCACATTCATTTTTGCCATGTTTATTCTTTGCCGCTCAGAAAACAACTAAAAATTACCTGTGCAACCAGTGATGCCAATAGTAGAGAATTTTCCCTTTTTGTAGGGATTTTTTCGGAAAATTTCAAGCGTAGGGGAAAAAGGACGGATTTTTTATTTTAAGGCAAATGTAGGGAATTTTCAAAATATTATCTAATTTTTAATATATTGTGTAAAAATACGTACATATTCGCATTATTTACATTTAAAAATTAAAATTATATAGCATTTAAGTACAAATGTAGTATTTTTTTTTAACAATTTTTAGGGTCCGACGAAAATTCGCGTTCGCATCTGCCAACTATTCGCTTATTTTTGCTATTTGCATTTGCATATTTATTTTGGTTTTTTTCTTGTTGTTGATAAATGCTTTAATTGTAAATGTTAATAAATGCTTTAATTATAGTATTAGCAAAATATGTATTTGTTTGCCTGTTGCTTAAAAAAAAAAATTTAAGTAGGGAAATTTTTTTTTGGTTGTAGGGAAAAAAGGGATTTTTTAAAATTTCTACTGGCATCACTGTGTGCAACAACAAATTTCACCAACTTCTCTCCATAATTTCTCGTTTATATTTTTATTTTTAAAATTTGGTAATTTCTTTTATTTTTTGCCGCTCAGAAAACAACTAAAAATTAGAACAAGTTTTATTTCTGAGCGACGCCGCTTAGACGCTCAGAAATGTCGCTCAGCCGCTCAGAAATGTCGCTCATTGCGTGGCCACTTCAGTATTATTTCATATGTTTTAATTTTTTGACGCTCACCGCTCAGTCGCTCGTCGCTTAGTCGCTCATTGCGTGGCCTCGGCCTTAGAAATATGAACGACAAATATCAAAGTTGAAATTTTTTGATAAATAAAATATATTAAAAAAATTTACTTGTAAAAAAAATTTGTTTCATTAAACATGAATGAAATTGAGTAAATATGGATTATATCTGTTAATGGCTACTTTACACTATCACAAAAGTCTTACGCATTTGAAAATTTTGAAACAATAATTAGATCAGACATGTATTTTTGTCAAAACAGTTAAGACTTGTGTGATAGTGTAAAACAGCCTTAAGAAATATGTGTCTGAGTTCACACCTTTTAAATATTTTATGAGCCCATAGTTTTATTAAAAAAAATTTTACTTTTGCAAAACCTTTGACTAGATCAAATATCATTTAACAGTTTTTAAATTTCATTATAAGTACATTTATCTTCTTACAAATAAAGTTTAGTAAATGAGTAAAAATTTTTAAAAATAAAACTAAAGTTTGAGCATTTTACTGGTCACGTTTTTCTGGGATTTTTCGTCAAATATTTGTTATGTCTAAACATACCTTTAGTTTCAAATCTTTTTAAAAAGGGAAAAGTTCGACGAGCCCAAGCTACTCGAGCACAACATTCTGCTATTACTTTTTTTACCCACACTACTGAATGTGGAGAGGGTATTCTTCTTCTTCTTTTTGTGCGGCGGCATTTTTCTCTTATTTAATACGAATAAAGATAAAAGTAATGTTATACAATCTAATGCAAATTAAAGTCTTGAACGTTTCCCTCTTTGGTCATCTACAAACAATTTTCATATAAATATATCCAAAACTAAGGCTATTGTTTTTGGAAATCAAATAAGTAGTTTGATTATTTCTATTTTAACGATGAAATTGGATTTGTTTATTGATAATCGACTTACTTTTTCTGAAAATTTCGACCATATACATATACTGCAGAGTTTCAGGGATTTTTTTCGAATAATGTTTACCTACCGTATTATATTAATAGGAAAATTGGTAATGCTTTACTGATGCTGCATATTTTGTATGGGCTCAAATTGTGTACTGGTAGGTACTTTGTCTCTCCAAATTATTAAATTAAACCGAGTTTTTAATACTGTTTGATATGTTTATAATGTTAGAAGAAGAATGCATATTTCTAGTCATGTGAGAAGATTTCTTGAATGTAGCTTTTAGCACTTTGTATTATACCGCAATATACTATTTTTCTATAGGGTTCTTGGGAGTGGTCATCCTACTCAACTTTGCTCTGAATTTCTGTTTACCCACTCTACAAGAAGCCCACAAATTGTTATCCCAAAATAAAATGTAGCTGTTTTGAGCGGCCTTTTCTTGTTAGGGTAGCTCGATGGCGGAACTACTTACGTATAAATCTTCGCTTATTTTCCCACTCTAATAATGAATTTTGTTTAAAACTACATATGCATATACATGTTTGTTTATGTTTGGTAATTTTAATTTGATAAAATTTCTTTTACATCTTACGAAGCTAACCACTTTGGGGGCTGGTTATTTTTTTATTTCATTACTACTATTTTGTAAGGCTGGGGAGCCAATTCGTAAATAATTGTAAATAATAGTTATATTGTACATATAACTTTATTTTTTATCAATTGTGCTTTAATTCAGAATTTACATTTATATTTGTATGTATATGTAATTTTTGGCCTTATAAGCTTTTTATATTACTTGGATTGGCCAAGGAAGGTGGTCGTATGGATGAAACATTCATTATCAATTCATTGGCCTTCCAATAGCTCACTGTAAGTCACTCATTCGGCGCGAGAACTATAGAATTTCTTAAGAGGTATGGAACCGTGAGTCCACCTGCTCCACATCCAGGGCACTTTGGCCTGGATATGATGAACGAAGAACCAAATCTCTACTTAGGTTCAATAGGAACCAAATCAGGGCCGTGGTGTCGGTCATAACTGGACACTGGCCTGTTGGGACTCATGCTAGAAGAATGGGTCTGGTATTCAATGACTACTGTAGAAGTTGTCATGATGAGGAGGAAGAAGAAACTGTGCTTCACTTTCTCTGTCAATGCCCTGGGCTACGGGGCATCAGGGAAAAATACCTGGGAGAACCGGTGTTGTCCTGTTTGGAGGATCTATCAAAAATAGAACTAAGATTGCTTCTTCTCTTCATTAGGAAGACGAATTGGCTCAACCTTGCAGTGACGCCATCTGAATAACTGCTCTTCGGGATGGGCATTGGCGCTGGGTATCACAAAGGGACCGCTAAAGGACCCAAGTGAGCTGTCTCTCGATGGCTGCCAATGGAACCTAACCTAACCTATATTACTTGGATTGAAATAAATAAATTATGTCTTTGTGCAAATGTGTGCAACATATTTAAAAATAGGTTCTAGGCCCACCCTTTAGTATACCGATTGACTCAGATGGTTTATGTACAAGCTAACTTTGTGCGCAAAATACAGTTCGCAAATTTGAAAATAATTTTATCAAATTGCTTATATACATATTGTCACTGCTCATTGAAGATAGACGTGTTCTCTTACATAAGCCGCGTTCGAGAACACAAAAGTTTTTTCCTATTTGTTTACTGAACTTTACTGCATTTTACTAAATTGCGTTCGCGTACACAAAATACAGTAAATGAGAACACAAATTGAGAGCGTAAAGTGACAGTTCTTCACTGAGTACTTACAAATTTTTACTGCAGAAATTTTTGCAGTAAAATTTAGTAAAAAAAAAAAATATGTTTCAAAAACAAACAAAAGACATACAAATTGTGAAAAAATTGTTTAAAAAAAGAAAAGTTGAAATAAAAACAAAAAATGAATAAATATTAGTTAATTAAACTTGTTTGTGAAGAATTTATATGGCGAAACACCAACTTTTGAAACTTTGTTTTGTTATGTTAATTTTTTGGTGTTGTAAAAGTGTCAAGTACTCGGGTACTTAGAACAGCCCTTGTTTTTAAAGTTATCAATAGTAAAAAAAGTATTCGTGTACTATTGATCAAATTTAGCCGGACACAAATTAGCAAATTCAAATAAAATAAAAAACAAACAAATATGAAAGATTACATAAAATAATTTGTTTGTATTTTCTTAAAATATTCGTGTTATAAAAAGTATTTAATCGAGTACCGATAAGAAAACGAGTTAAGCAGTCAAAAGTGTAAACATTTTTCAACACTTCAATTATTTGCCATCAGCTGTTGCCTTTATTTTACGAGTTTTTACAAATTTTGCGTTCGCGTACTTTTATGGGCAACAGCTTTTTGTGAGAGCAAATTTTTAAGTTTACTCATTTACTGCATTTTAATGTAAAATTACTCAAACGCAGCTATAGTATACAACTAGTATGCCGACTCTTTGACAGATACCTAACTCAAATGTTAAGTACCTAGTATATGTTTGTATTAGTAAGACTTTTTTTAAATGTATTGGTGCTTTAGACTATTTTCACCCCTAAACATAGTTGCATAAAATCGTATAGAATGTGGCAATGAGCATTTTCTCAAATAAAATTTTCTTAATTCGAAAAATTTTCAATTTATTTAATGCTGTCTGCATTTATAAACGTAAAAAACAATGTTTGCTTAATTTTTATTTGCAATGCCGGAAAATATTTATATGATTTAAAGTTACCCACACACGAGGCAACATTTGTCGAAACATGGTAATGTTTTGTAGGGATGGGCAATAAATATCGATATATCAAAATATCGATATTTAAAAAAATTATAATCGATATATATCGCCTATATTAAAAATATCGATATATCGATAAATCGATATTTATCTACGACTACCGAATTCGATATTTTTAAGATCACTTTATAATAAAATTCAACATTTTAACCGTTGCTCAACTGCTTACAATACTGTTGTTTTTTAAGAATTGCATCATATGTTTTTTAACTAATATTAAGAAAATAAAGGCGTTTTTTCATTGTACATTTTCATAGATTACACAGGTCAGTTTTGTCTTGGTTTTTTAAGAGATGACAACAAAAAAATAAGCGCGGAAAAAATATTCTGGAAAGGGTTCCTAGAATTATGCAAAGAATCGACTCATGAAAGTTGGAATGTTAATAATAAAAAAATATTTTGTTTTTTTTTTTTTATTTGAGCATGTTCTTATATATTAAAAATAAAATATTGCACAGTTTACTTGTATAGTATGTGTTACAAATTTTGTTTACCGGCAGTATATGATCCGGCATTATATAATCCTTATTATGTTTTTTAAATTTCATATGGCGAATAAGTAAAAACTTTTTTGTATTTACTTTTTTTTAAATTTTTTTGTAATATGTAATACGTTTGTGCCTTTGTAAAAATGTATTGTCATAGGTATATTAAGTTTTTAAATTTAGTAATAATTTCAGCTTAATACGTTCGATACATCGATATATCGATATTTTTAATTTATATATATCGATACTCTTAAAAAATATCGATACGATATATATCGATATATTTTTTCAATTTGCCCATCCCTAATGTTTTGACAAATGTGCCTACGTGTATGGGGATGTTACTGTTTGAAATTCTTGTTACCTTTTTGGTTTCTCAAATATCAAACATTTTTGATATTTTATGTTTCCAAACAAAATGTTTCATCGTGTGTGGCGATGTTGACTGTTTTTTCTTTCTCATTCTGTTGAGAGCAGTTTTTGAGTGAGGTGCTTTTGCAACTCTCGGATGAAAAAATATGAAGAAAGAAATCGGAAAATGGCAACAATTGCAAATTGTGAGAGTTAAAAAACAATTATAATTGAATATAAAATTTTTCTAAATTTATGGGACATAAAATATGATAGGTATACAAAGAAAATAAATACAATTTTTTTTTTGTGTTTTGTAGTTGTATATTCAAAAAACACGCAATACTGATGTTTCGTTTTTAGTGTAATCGTCTGTGGTAAGAACTGAAACATAAATAGTAACACGTGTTTTGACAAATGTTGCATCGTCTGTGGGTACCATAAGATTTCAAATATTTTTTCCGTACCACAAAATACTACTCTGCTGGATTTAATAATACTAACAACAGAAAAAAATTTGTGTCAAAAAAATTTATTTAAAAATTTTTAGCTTGTGAAAAATAAAAACATTTTGCAAAAGAAAATAAGCAAAATGTGTTGGAAAAAATTATTAATTATGTGTTTGTTTTATAAAATTAAAGAAAATTTTCAAATTTTGTTTTGTTTTTGTTGTTTTTATGTGTGTTGAATTCACACAGCACGTATATGTGTGAGAGGTGAACTAAAAAATTTAAAACGTTCTCTCCAGTTGGCATACTAGTTATGTATATACTATGTTCTCTAAGATCGGCATAGGTACATAGTAGTGCTTAAACGGGGTCGCAGCCCAACCTCTTCTGCAGTTGCTTCGGTCCCAAAAGTTTTAAAAGAGGGTACAGCTGATAGAATAAGTTCACAAAATAGTTTTGCAATTTTGGACGAGGAATAATCGGAAGCAGAAAACGTTATCAAATCTTCTAAGCCACCCTCGATATATCTTAGAGAGCAAAACTCAAGTGAATTAATAAAGCATTTGATCTCGGTAATAGGTGAAAATTCTTTTTATGTAACCGCAATAAAGCGTGGAAGCATAAATGAGACAAAAATACAAGTCAATCGTGAAGATGATGCATTAAACACATTCGAGACAGCAGGCAGCACGAAGGCACGACTACAAATGCTGCAGGTTGCAATTGTAGTCGCGTAATCAGCTACTGAATTATTTTGAAGACGACAGCTACAACTGAAAAAATATAAACAGCTGTGTTTTTTATTATGTATTTACATTTCAGTGGTGCCACTATCATTTTTAATTTTTATAAATTTAACAATACGCATAATAAATTTAACAAACTTAACTTAAGCCTACAAAAATATAAATACTTATTTATGATAAATTTTTTAACGTAAAAACAAATGAATTTATTAAAAAACATTTAAGATATTTTAATTTTATTGTTTCTGGAACTCATGAAGAATATCATCTTCATGGCAGGTTGAATAAAAACATCCTAATATACAGTATAATTGTGAAAAAGTAAACTGAAATGTCCTAAGGGTTGTTAACTTTTCCGTCTTATTTATTAACTTTTCTTAATTGTAAAAAAATGCAATAATAAACATATGTATGTACCTATATTATTTTCAATGACTTAGTTTTCATCTGTAAAAAAAAGAAACTTAGATCTAATTTGTACCGGCTACAATTTATAATTAATAATTATACAATTAGTCATGTATTATGTGTTAGGTGCTACATATGACGTTTGTCAGAAAATTAGTTCTTCAAAAATTTTCAGATAGCGAATTCTGGGTATATTCTAAACATTTGCCAGCCATCCATTACTGACATTATTGTCTTTTCAGGTTGCAGTTACACGAACTCGCGCTTAGCTATTGATATTGAAATTAGAACAGTGGTTGCGCAATTACGTTTTCGATGCTTCAAGAAAACATTTGTACAAACTTGCTTTAAGATCGGTATATTTTGGTCTATGTAATGTTTTCCTGTATGCTTTTTCCTATGTATTCTTCAAAGCCTCGAAAATTTTGTGACGTTTCGTTTTTATTTTTGAGATGGCAGCTTCAGATATACAATAATACAACGCCGATAGTTTTTCTTTAATGTATTTCTCAATTTTGTTTAAACTCTCAACTTTCAGCTTAAAATTTAATCTAATTTGTTATCGTTTGTACAAATCAGTACTTTTACTAATACGATCTGAAAAGTTAACTTAGAGTTAACGTTTAGAGCGGCACAGACGCGCTAAAATTTGGTTAACTTGACCGCAAGATTACTGTACTGAATCTTTAAAGTATTGGTATCATAATAAAGTCTTTCGAAACACATTTCATATGATGTATTAAATATACCGATTTATTAATCCCTTAAGAGGATTTATCTTGAAATTTTGTCGATATGTATTATAATATTTCCTCAAATATAATATGTTATAGAGAACACCCCAAGTTTTTGTATGCTATAATTTTAGAAACTCCATCATATAAAATTTTAAAGTTATTAGGGTTAAAAAAATTTTATTTTGGAAAACTACACAATTTATTTATAAGTTTGAGTTAAAATATATAGTGGTAATAGTTTATGCACTTGTTACATATTGAAATATAGTAATATGTAAATATTTGAAAAGTGTTCCGGAAGGCTGAAAACCCGCAATACAGAAAAACTTTATTAATCAAAGTCCTAATAACTTTGGTAACATGTGTATATTATTGTTAAATAATTATTATTATATCGACATAATTTAAAGATAAAGCAAATTTACTAAAAAAATTCAGTCAAGAAGTATGAGCATTTGAAATGGGCTCTTAATGGGTTAATAAATCGGTGTGCTTTAAACACCACGTGAAAATCACTTTCAATTTTTCAATGATACCCATACTGCTAAAACTATGAGCGTTGGCGTGACAAACATCTTCCTATATAACATATTTTAAGGATACTAAAAAGTAATAATAATATAGATTTGGTGGTGAGCCGCGCTTATATTCTTGATTCAATCCGGTTCTTTGCTGTTTAAACAAAAAATTATTTTTATATATTAAAAGCGCTAATTCTTCTAATTATATTAGCAGCACTTTTTCTGTTTTGTAGCGTACAAAAATAGAAATTAGTTTAATTTGACTACAACGACAAAATTAGCATAGACAACAACCTGCAGCCATTTTGCCGTGTCGTCGTTAAAATAATCATTTCCATATATGTACACACATGTATTCTATTGTTGACATATTGAAGTCGGTAGTCTGCTGTCTCGAATGTGTTTAAAGCATAATTTTCGTAAAGTAATAACTAAATTAGAAGCACTAAATAAAAACTTTTATACATACCAACTGAAGAGCAGTAAAGGTCTTCAGGTAGTGATAAGGGGCATTGACTCATGCGTAGATAAAAACGTTTTTAGAAGAGAAGGGCTTCAAAATAAAAAATGTAGTAAATATTAAAAATCCCCAGCCTTTATTTCAAGTGGAGTTAGAACCCGGCGACATTAAGCTTAAAAAAAAAACGAAACGCATCCCATTTACAGTTTGAAATATATCCTGTATAGGAAAATAACGATAGAGGAGCCGTACAAAAGGAATGGTCCCGTGCAATGTTTAAACTGCCATGAATTTGGTCACACTAAGGCATACTGCCATTTAACCCCTGTTTGCGTTGTATGTGGAGAATTGCATGGTACAGCTCTCTGCGATAAGTCTAAAAACGGCCCCAATGTAAAAAAATGCAGCAACTGTGATGGTAATCACACTGCAACTATAGAGGATGCCCTGTATACTCTATAGTCAAGCGCTCGGTTGGACCGAAACCTAATGCACCTCAAATGCAGGTAACAAATCAAGTTAACACTAATGACATTCAGGTACCGCAGCCTAGTAATAACAGAACATCCTACGCTAACGTCCTAAAATCAAACCATTTGCCAATGCATGGTGATTTACCAAATAATGATGAGACTCCAGTTTCTAATTTAAGTCGTCTAGAAAAAACCATGGAAACACTAGTGCAAACAGTAACTAACTTTACGAACACAATGGGTAATATGATGCAGGAAATGTTAAGAATGCAATCGATGTTATTACAAGCTGTACTTAACAAGCCATGAATTGTTTAAAAATTTGTTTTTGGAACGCAAACGGCATTCGCCAACATAAAAAAATAACTAGAATTCTTTCTTAAAAGTAAACAAATTGATGTAATGATGGTTTCTGAAACTCATTTGACCTCATGAAATACGTTTTAAATCAATGATTATATGTTATATGATAACAAGGACTCTCGAGATAAAGCTTGTGGAGGTTCTGCTATTTTGATGACAGCACGAATCAAACACTACTTAATGTGTGATCATCGTGAAGATTATCTGCAAGCAACAAACATTTGTGTTGAAGAGCTAAATCGAAACTTAGTACTTTCATCTTTATACTCTCCGCCTAGATTTTCAATATCAGAGAGCCAATATTATAAATATTTTAAATCATTAGGACCCTGTTAAACATACCTTCTGGGGCTCACGCCTCATAACACCAAAGGGTCGTGTTTTGTACAATACAATCTCTAAAATGGATTTAAATGTGGTCGCGAGCGGACAACCAACTTATTGGCCTACTGATCAGCAACAAATTCCAGGTAAAAAAACATGGTTAAACACATCCCCGCAGAAACGATTCATGTTGAAGCTTCCTTAGAACTATCTTCCGATCACACACCTACAATTGTTACTTTAATGAACCCAAATAGAATTGTAAATACGTCTGTTTACCTAGCGGCGTCACCCACACAAGTAAATTGGTTAAAATATAAAAAATATCTTAGTGCCCATTGCACAGAAAATATTCCGCTTAGTACACCGGAGAACGTGGATCTCGCTATTGTTAATTTTGACAGTTATCTCAAACTAGCTGTTCAATATTCCAGCATAACCCAAAACCAAAAATAATAACATATATTCTACAGATGTCGAGCGTCTGACTGAAAAATGGCAGTTCCAAGAGATCCCCCCAACTTGACTTTATTAAAAGAGTTCACAAAAAGGCTAAGAAAGTTACTGCACTCTCACAAAACGGCTTCCCTGGAACAATATCTTGGAAGTTGGGCAAGAAATGACATTGAAAAAAGAAATCTGTTTGTTTATCATCTGAAAAATGTATTTACCCTTGATACATCTCACGATATAGCGGTCGAGTTACCGCCTGTAAATGTTAGAGCATCTATTCCCCTAAGATTCGAGGTTAGGGAAATCGAAAAGGTTATTTGTGATTTAAACACCAAGAAGACTCCCAGTATTTATAAGATCAGTAATAAAATGCTTTTGGAGCTACCAAGTATAGCAAAGAAAATTATTCTTATTATTTGTAATGCTATTTTACGCCTTCAATACTACCCTCAAGAATGGAAGGTTTCCTTAGTAACCATGATATCAAAGCCAGGAAAGGATCACACAAATGTTGAGTAATACAGGCCTATTAGCTTATTATCCAATATCTCAAAGCTATTTGAGAAACTACGAGTGTCAAAACTAACGTTGATTTTAAATGAAAATAGATGTAACCAAACCATCAATTCGGTTTTAGAAGAAAGCACAGAACAATTGAACAAACTCAGCACTCTTCATCGATGTGTCTCAAGCTTTTGATAAAGTCTGGCATGAAGGTTTACTACTGTAATTGCAGCAAAACTTTCCAGCAAACATACACAAGCTGTTAGAAAGCTACTTAAAAAAGCTACCCCCCCCCCCCCCCCCCTAATAAAATCAAATAATACCCCAACACTCGCATGTAAAATACCTCGGTATACATCTAGATCGGCGTTTAACGTGGAAATGGCATATAGAAGCAAAATTAACTCAAATGAAACTAAAAGCAATTCAAATTAATTGGCTTATTGGTAGAAATTCTGTTCTAAGCCTCGACTGCAAACTTATACTTTTGTAGTGTATTCATACATTTCATTTAATAATACATTCCTTTTAATAATGCATTCTTTCGTTTGTTAATACATTCTTTCATTTATAGACAAAATTATTTTCAAAACATAAACAAATATTATTAAGACAGGTCAGTACCAATATTGAATCATCGTACGTTGTCGCGATCATAAATTCTTTTTGTGCAATTTGATATTATGAAATAAACAACAGTCAACGTTCGCTTACTTATGTTGACAAGACAAGTTCAACGTACATTTTTACAGTTATGCTGAATTAGCAAATTCTTGACTACACAGCAATACAAATTAATGACTCAAATTGTTCTGCCTGATACAATACTGTATGACTGCATGTAAGTTAATACTAAGTACTAGAATAAGTGATTGAGTGAACTTTTGTAAAGTCACTCAATATTAGGTTAAGTTTTATTCTCATTAGTAGTATTTAAGCAAATAAGTTTTGTAAATAAAATCAATCAATTATTATCCATCAATCAACTCGCTAATGTGTTTCTTCAAAGAATTAAAACACTACATGGCGATCCTGCTCTAAACCGGATAGAACAGCAAATAAATTTGCTATAATCTGGTTATAAGAGCACCAGGAAAATAGACCCAGCATACATAGCTTATGCTTAGCTGGAATCTATTAAGACATTTTTTTTTAAATATCCTTTCAATATAAAGATAATTTTTTTTTTAATGAACGAGACTTGGGAAGAAATCCTTGAAAATCTAAAGGAAGCCGAAGCACGCTGGGCTCGGTTATTGGAAGAAGGACGTACCAATGAGAAGCCGGAAATCCTCTACGCAGGACCAAAGCCTAAGAAGATAAAACCTCCACAGCAGAATGAAATAGCAGTGCCCATATTCCCGCTGCCGAACATAAAAAAATCAAGGGGAGGATTAATAAATAGAAAGAAGAAGGAACTGACGATATTCCAGGACATGATCAAATATGAGAAAAAAAATAAACAACAATTACTCTTAAAAATAGCAAATTTAAAAATTGAACTGAAAGATTTAAAAAAGAAAAAAAAAATAAAACGTAAATGTTTGAAAACTTAAAACTTTTTATACTATCATTAATAGCAGCGTATATTTTGTTTAATATAAGTAAAATATTTTTAGCAGTAGTACTTACAGTGTCAACTTTAACAACCATAGCATATTCATTTGTACTATGGATAAAAATATATATAACTTATGTAATAGAATATGAATAGGAAAAATAAGCAGAATTGTTCAAAACCAAAGTGAAAATATTGTAAAGATAAAAGAATTTTTTTTTCTACCAAAATTTATATGTAAAATCCAAAACTTTAATATAATTAAAATAAAATAAAAACAATTGAAAAAAAAAAAACATTAAATGTATAGAAGAAATAAAATTAAACCAAAAAACCCGGTAAACTGGGATTATCAAGAACCTGCTGAGCTAAGTGCAGAAAAGAAAGTAAAATTACTAACAGAAATTTGGAAGAGAATAGGTATAGAAGGAACTCCGACAATAGAAGATTGGTATGATATGAACAAGACTCTTTTGGAAATTAAACTCAGTATAAAGTGGGCAGATAAGCATTATAAGAGCACTTTTGATAAATAAAAATGAAAAAATTTTGTGTTACGCTGTTAGTATTAGGATTAGTTGTCACATTGATAGGTTTTTGGATTAAAGTTAGCATTGTTAGTGCAATAGAACGAAATGTACAAGGAATTCAAAATTTTATAGGAAGACAAATAGAAAGAATTTTCTCAATAAAAAATATACTACCGTTCTAAGTTTAAAATAAATAATGAATGTTTTAAAAGAATTGTACAATAGGTATATAGGCTGGATAGTTATATTTGTAATCTTAGCCCCTATAATCGTAGTTTTGGATATGAAAATATTAAAATTTGTGAAAAATTATGTAAATTTACATATCGCTGGCATTAAGAACAGCCTTACGTTTTTGATTGATACAGGAGCAGATGTCTCACTGTGCAAAGAACATTTTTTAGAAAGTTATGAGGAAAATCAAGATGATTATTGCAACTTAACAGGAATCACAGAAAATGTAATTAAATCACTGGGTTCCACAAAAATAAAAATTAAAATAAATAACGATGTAATTAGTCAAAAAATACAATTAGTAGAAAATAAATTTCCAATAAAAACGGATGGAATTCTTGGCAGAGATTTTTTAATGAAATATAAATGCAATATTGACTATGACAAATATGTGCTAACATTTAACATCAACAACGAAACAATAATTATCCCAATACATGACAGTACTTACAAAATAAATGAAATTAGAATACCACAAAGAAGTGAAATAATTTTACCATTCACAATCGAATTAGAAGAAGATGCCGTTATTACAAACAGAGAAGTTACCAAAGGAGTATTTTTGGCAAATGTAATAGTACCCAAATATGGAAATCAACATATAAAATTATTAAACGTTACCGATAAAATAGTAATCATAGAGAATCTGAAGATAGAAACCGTCCCATTAAAATATTACGATATATGTACCATTAATGAAAAGGAGAATGACGAACAAAGTTCGAACAGTCGTTTTACAAAACTTTTAAATACACTTAATCTGGATGAAGTAAACGATGAGAACAAAAAGCAACTAATAAATATATTAAATGAATATCAGTCAATATTCCATATTGAAGACGAATACTTAGGTATCAATAATTTTTATAAACAGACAATAAAATTGAACGACAATAGTCCTATATATATAAAAAATTATAGATTACCACAAACTCAGACAGCAGAAATAAATTCGCAAGTGAAAAAACTCTTGGAAAGCAACATTATTGAACCATCTTTAAGCCCATATAACGCACCACTGCTGCTAGTTCCAAAAAAAGGACAAACAGATTTAAAGAAATGGAGATTAGTTGTCGATTTTAGAAAATTGAACGACAAAGTTGTAAACGACAAATTTCCTTTATCTCGTCTAGATGACATTTTGGATAAATTAGGAAGAGCAAAATACTTTTCAACATTAGATATGACAAGTTCATTTCACCAAATTGAACTTGATCAAAAATCTCGCCCGTATACAGCTTTTTCAACACCTGATGGGCATTATCAATATACAAGATTACCATTTGGTCTGAAGATATCTTCCAACAGCTTTCAGCGAATGCTAACAATAGCTTTATCTGGGTTGGAATCCGAAGCTTTTATATACGTAGACGATATAATAGTATTCGGATGCAGTCTAAAACATCATAACGAAAGTCTCGTAAAAGTATTTGAAAGGTTAAGAAAATACAATTTGAAACTTAATGCTAAAAAATGTTGTTTTTTGAAACCAGAGGTAATATATCTAGGACATTTAATAACTTCAGAAGGAATTAAGCCAGATCCAGAAAAATTTGATGCTATAACTAAATATCCCGTACCCAAGAATGCTGACGATGTAAGAAGATTTGTGGCATTTTGTAATTATTACAGACGATTTATTGAGAACTTTGCTGATATAGCGAATTGTTTAAACAAATTATTGAAAAAAGGTCAAAAATTCGAATGGACTGAAAGATGTCAAAGAGCATTCGATACTCTAAAAAATAAACTTATTAGTCCACCTATTTTGCAGTATCCAAATTTCGAAAAACTGTTCGTCCTAACAACGGATGCATCAGAATTTGCTTTAGGCGCTATATTATCGCAAGGAGTAATTGGTGAGGATAAACCAATATCATTCGCAAGTCGCTCACTTAACAAATACGAAAGGAATAAATCGGTAATCGAAAAAGAATTACTGGGAATCTATTGGGGTATACAATTTTTTAGACCTTATTTATACGGCAGAAAATTTATCGTAGTAACAGACCACCGTCCATTAATTGCATTATTCTCACACAAAAACCCAAGCTCAAAATTAACCAGAATCCGATTGGAACTATCTGATTATGATTTCCAAATAGTTTATAAAAAAGGAAAAAATAATACTAACGCAGACGCACTGTCAAGAATACAAATAGACTCAGATATATTAAAAACAATGGTACCTCAAACAATTGATGAAAATATAAAGAAAACGCTGGTGATCACAAGAAATATGAAAAAGAAAATGATACAAAATGAAGAAATACAAAATGAGGAAATGAAAAATGAGGAAAATAAAAAGAAAAACAAACAGAGAAGAGATCGATCCAAAGAAAATGGTAATATAAATCCTGAAGAGTCTGATCAACTCAAAATAATAAAACAAAAAAAAAATACTAGGACATACATAGCAATTACAAAAAAAAAATTAATAAAACATATAAGTATTGTACCACGCAGACAGCACATTAAATACACATAAAATTAAAATTTTAGAATTTCAAACAAAATTGTAAAATTTTAACTGAAAGATTGGGGGTGTAGTGTATTCATACATTTCATTTAATAATACATTCCTTTTAATAATGCATTCTTTCGTTTGTAAATACATTCTTTCATTTATAGACAAAATTATTTTCAAAACATAAACAAATATTATTAAGACAGGTTAGTACCAATATTGAATCATCGTACGTTGTCGCGATCATAAATTCTTTTTGTGCAATTTGATATTATGAAATAAACAACAGTCAACGTTCGCTTACTTATGTTGACAAGACAAGTTCAACGTACATTTTTACAGTTATGCTGAACTAGCAAATTCTTGACTACACAGCAATACAAATTAATGACTCAAATTGTTCTGCCTGATACAATACTGTATGACTGCATGTAAGTTAATACTAAGTACTAGAATAAGTGATTGAGTGAACTTTTGTAAAGTCACTCAATATTAGGTTAAGTTTTATTCTCATAAGTAGTATTTAAGCAAATAAGTTTTGTAAATAAAATCAATCAATTATTATCCATCAATCAACTCGCTAATGTTTTTCTTCAAAGAATTAAAACACTACACTTTACAACTCTATCTTAAAGCCAATTTGGTGCTACGGTATTCAGTTATGGGGCACTGCCTCGGCTTCTAACATCGAAAAAATTCAAAGGCGCCAAAATAAACTTCTTCGAATAATCACAGCGGCCCCTGGGACGTCAAAAATTCAAATATCCACAAGGATCTCAATGTGCCATTAGTAAAAACTATTATTACGAAGTATGCCGTAAAATATTTAAAAAGGCTTAAGTCGCACCTAAATCCATTAGCTCGAAATATTTTAAATTATGGCGGCCACACTCGCTCAAGAAGAAGAGACACTGCAAAACTCACACAATCAGATGAGCGATAAGCACCTACATATGTATGTGAACAGAAACCGTAATGACGAAATATTTTTTGTCTGGCACTGGCAGGACATAAAGCAAATATTAGGATAAGATTTGATTAATTATTGTTAGTTCATATTTAGTATATGAAGATTCAATAAATAAATACTGAAAACAAGCAAGCAGTGTGACCAGATCTAAAAATGTTTACAGCTAAATATGGCATTAAACATGGCCATGCAATCGGCAGGAACTGGGGCATGGGCCCGAGGTGTGTCAATTGGATCTTTGAGGCTGTAGTAAAGCCGACTCCGTATTACGGTGTTGTTGTATGGTGGCCTGCGCCGGACAAGGGCAAGTACCGTGCGATGCTTGAGAAGGTACACAGACTGGTCGCATTGATGATCACAGGACCAATGAGCTCCACTCCCACCAGGGCGCTGTTTACAATGCTAAACTGGCTCCTGGTGGACATCACGGCCAGACAGATGGCTCTATGCTCGGCGACACGGTTGAAGGCGGCACATGGCTGGTCGAACCGTGACTATGGCCACTCCAAGATAATTGGATGCACGATTGCCCCTGAGGGAGTGGACTACCGCAGCCCGGAGCCTTTCTTTGGTGCGAGGTACGCGACACATATAGCGCACGAAAGTGCGCTGTCGCACAGTGGCGCCATTTGAGTTTTTTCGTTGCAAAAATCATATCTTTTGAACCGAATAAGATAATTGAACAGTTTAAACAGCATATGATAGATAACTGTTCAGCCTATGAAATGAGCATTTGGAAAGGGTGCTACGCTTTGTAGGGGCCTACTTATGGGTTATCAAAGTTAAAATTAGTAGAAAAATCAATTTTATGGTAACTAAAAAAATTATTTTTATATTTTTAGATTGCTTTTATTTTTTTTCTTGAGGGTTTTATGTTTTAAATTATTACCCAACAAATTAAAAAAAAAAATTTTTTTTTAAATTTATTTTTTCAATTTTCTGTAAAATATTCATCACAATTCGTAAGAGAAGGTATATCTAAAAGACTAACCATTTCTAAACTATAATTATTTTGTAACTCTATTCGTGACTTCACATGCCGCAGGGAACAAATAAGTGGATCGGAAGGTGCTGCCAACATGTTGAAGAGGTCCTCATTTTGCCTTACCCTTGATGCTTTGAATGTGTTCTGCAATCCATATTTTTTATAAAATTTGTTAAGAGACTCCTGTGCTTCTTCAGAAAGCTCTCCAATTGGCAAAGACTGGTACTCAATTATATCTTTGCCATGCGCCAATATTTTATGGACGGTCGGGGTCAACTTCTTCTGTGGATACATTTCTGCTAAAAGAGATGCAGTTTTCGACGCATATTCTCCATATTTTGTAGAATTTACATTTTCTTTGCAGTTTAAAACATCCAAGATCGTTCCCAATCTTTTCACGATTTGATTGTCAATTCCAGTGATTCTAGTTACTGCCTCATCATTTTCAAAAAATTTCCTAGAAGTGTTTCCATCGTTTGAGTTACCCTATTCGTGCTTGGGACAGTCTACTTTTAGTCCAACTTGTTTAAAAAAAGCATCCTGTATTTGCTTCTTTCTGATCTTTTCCTTGTCCTTTATTGATGTATTTTCATCGAAGTTTTCCTCCTCTTGTGGTAGGGTATACGCCAGTTTTAGCAAGAATTCCATACACCTTATCCTTGCGTGCAATGATGACATTCCATATTCGTAATTCTCCTCATTTGTAGAATCGTTTAAATTACCAAAGTTCTTCTGACTCTTTTTGCAAATCGGGCATGACATTGTTGAGGTTGTTTCTGTCAGTTCGTTTACGACTTTTCCGTCAACCATGGTCAGGTGGAACTCGTAATTGCATTCAATATATTTTCCTTCTCCAATTTGCAGCTTTGTAGGCTTAATCTTGCTTATTTGTTCTTTAATGTCCTTCACCGTGGTCCTTATGAGTTCTGCCGATTCCCTTGCAAACTGAAACATTATTGGTCGGCAATAATGCACAAATAATGACGGACGTGGATTTTTCCAGTGTAGGGAAACATCAGATTTTAGCCGCAAAGGAACAACAGATGCCATAAACATATTTCCGTCCGATATTGTAGCGTCGTCGGAAGATATCCTTTGCTTATAAACGCTTTGTCCGGATGATTCATCGCAGCTCCATTTGCTGATCAATGTCAACTTCTCAGGAAGAATTTTCACCTCATTTTCAGGAAGACTCTCCAACAACCGTTTTGCTGTATGGCCCATGAGATCCTGCAGATTGGCTTTCTCAGAGACTTCCGTAAACTCCGTATGCAGTGGTCGTGAATTTATTTTGGCTTGCGTAATATGATTGTATCCGGGTAAAACGTCAGGGCCGTGTCGCGTTAAAGATTCCCGCAGTTTCTCATATTTCTCTTTGGAAAGTTCTAAGTCCATAAACAAGGCCCACGCGTTTGTGGGCGTGGGACTGCTTTCCTTAATCCTTTTTAGATGCAGTGGGCTTGCATCAGCAACAGATTTGGTTATCTGCGGCCTAACTCTTTCACTATCCTTTGTATATTTAATAGACAGCGCGTCCGATAAATGCTTCGTGGTCAAGTCATTGGTGGCATCGGCAAGTTTCCTCTTTCTTGTGAAAATTGAACACTCCTCAATACTTTTTTTGGCCTTCCTTTTGCTCCTCTGGTTGATGTGGTGGGTTTATCTACTGCCAATATATCCAGGATGGTGTCTTCATTAAGCCAGTCCTCGTATTTGGAGTTGAAGTTCTGAATGGTTTGATTAGATTTCACCCATTTTGCCTTAATATTTGCATATATCAGATAAAAATTATTTTTTATAATTTCGCTTCTCTCAATATTTCCGTATAAGCTATCAAGTTCTTCTTAAGCAGCTTCCGTGAAAAACTTTGGTGTGGTTCACTTTCTAAACAGTTCAAAAAATTTTAAATTGTTCAACGCCATGTTTTCAGTACTTAAATTGTTTAATGGTTTCAGTAATTGTTGCGCCAACTTTCAGTCGTAGACTAATCCAGGCATTATGCTTATTTTGCAATATATAGGCTTATGCTACCATTCCTAAAAATTTACCTGTTCCCTACATACATATGGATTTAGGCTGAATAATGCAATTTTGCTATTATGCACGTGTCCAAATAAGATTTGTGCCTGCCTGTAGGGACAATAAGTCAATATTGTTCTTGACCATTTGTACGCCAAAGTATTGTTTAAGTGAGGTACGTACCTGCTAATTTCAATGAGTAGTTTTCTTCAAACTATTAGATCAAACTACTGTCAGTCAAAACATATAAGGGATGGACGCCATACAATTTCTGCAACCATGTCTTTTTAAACTTTTTTACCTCTAGAAGCCAAACGGGCACGTACGGGCAGATAAAACCTTTTGAATTATGTAAAGAAATAATCAAAGAACATGGTTTGCAAATATAGAAATATATAGATTTTTTTTATTTTCCGTCAAAGTTGAAAAATAGTGAAAAAACGGATAGTTTTTAAATAGTGATTTACCAGGAGAAACACAAAGCAAACAGTTAATTTTTTTTATCATTATACATTTAATAAAT
Source organism: Pollenia amentaria (assembly GCA_943735925.1). NCBI lineage: Eukaryota > Metazoa > Arthropoda > Insecta > Diptera > Polleniidae > Pollenia > Pollenia amentaria. Next base: position 75,619,600 of record OX031007.1, read on the forward strand.
ACATCAATCAATACAAACAAAAAATTAGGCGATTCGTTAACCATTTTTCGTGATATTACACCTGAAATCGCAACAAATTGACTAAAAATTGTGTGTTTTTTTGAAAACCGAAAGTCGGTCAACTTTGAACGGTTATATCTTCTAAACTAAAAATGTGATATTATTAAGAGTGGCATATTTGAAATCGTTGAAAAGTTTCCTATAACATGGGTTTATTCAAAACTTCGTCGGCGCTCATGAAAATTTTGATTTTTGCATCTTCGTTTGCTCTACGGGCGCCACTGTGTGTCGGTCATGGGTACCTTCCATGAACCAGCCCTAGGGGTATACACTGACGGTTCAAGGAAGGGGGAAAGTGTTGGCGGTGGTTTCTACATAGAGGAACTGGGCGTAAGTCTCCTTTCGCCAGCCGGATGGATGTAGTGTCCTGCAGGCGGAATCTCGGCTATAAAGCGGGCAACCAACTGGCTAAAGTATTACGCGTATCGGGAGACATACGTATAATTGCTGATAGCAAGCCTGCCTTTGCTTCTCTTGCGGGTTTCTACACGACATCTAGGTTAACTGTGGAATGCCGGATGTCTTTGAATAAGATTGCTGAGCATTCAGGGTTAACGCTTATATGGATACCAGGGCACTCAGACTGCCCGGGAAACCAGATAGCAGATGAGCTGGCCAAGGAAGGTGGTCGCATGGATGACACATTCATTGATCAATTCATTGGCCTTCCAATGGCTCACTGTAAGTCAGTCATTCTGCGCGATTATTATAGAATTGCGCAAGAGGGATGGACCTGTGAGTCCACCTGCTCCATATCCAGAGCACTATGGCCTCGCTATGATGAACGGAGAACCAAATCTTTACTTAGGTTCAATAGGGACCAAATCAGGGCTGTGGTGTCGGTCATGACAGGACACTGGCTTTAGGGAAAAATACCTGGGAGAGCCGGGGTTTTTCTGCTATAGAACTAAGATTGCTTCTTCTCTTCATTAGGAAGACGAATTGGCTCAACTCTGCAGTGACGCCATTTGAGTAACTGCTCTTTGGGATGGGCATTGGCGCTGGGTATCACAAAGGGACCGCTGAAGGACCCAAGTGAGCTGTCTCTCGATGGCTGCCCATGGAACCTAACCTAACCTATGGCCAAAAAATGCTAAAAATGATTTTAAAAAGTGCTAAAAATTTTTTTAAAGATTTTTGCTTAAATTTATTACGAATATATAATTTTATTCGAAACTAAATACATTTTAATGGCTTATTTTTTAACGAAATTTAAATAAATGGTTATATTTAAATAATTGCATAGATTTATGGTAAAGCATCTGATACACATAAAAATGAAGCACAGGTAGTTGAGAATTAATTTAAAATCAGGGGCCCGCAAACCCCTGATACATGCTAAATATAAACAATTTATTTCTATGATATACAAATTTGTAGATCATTTTATTTTTTATAGTTTAAGAAAAGTTGAAGTATCAAAATAATTATTTTTTAGCGGTTTAGAGAAAGAAATGTGTTCAAACATTTAGCATTAAGAATTTTTATCTTAATACAAAGTAAAATTTTCTTGTACTTTTATATCGTAAATCAAAGGGCAAAAAATATTTATAATCAATATGATAAGGGCATTTCTGATATTCCCTGAATATTCTATTTTTTTAACAAGACAGGTAAGATGTTTCTTAACATAAGAATTATCCCTTTTCATACAAAATTATATTATACAACAAAATTATAATTATACAACGATTTTAAGTCAAAATTTATTATAATTTATAAAAAAATTTAGGCAAAATCAATAGAACTATTCGTCCAAATAAAATAAAAAATGCTAAAAGTGCTAAAAACATTTTCTAAAAATGCTAAATAAAATGCCAAGTGCTAAATGAAAATTCTGCAGCTAAATAAAAAATTTTAATGATAAATTTAGCTGCAAAAATGCCAAAATGGTCACAGTGATCACAATGCCGAAACCTATTCAAAATGGTGAGAAGCGGTTCATAATTGTAAAAAGCAGCGACGATAAATTTTATGTTCTAGGAAAACAAATGTAGGAAAAGGTTAGGTTAGGTTAAGAAGGGTTATGCGCCCAAGGGCGCATCTCCTCTCTGAGAACAATACGGTCCATTGTGAATCCCTTCAGTATAGACAAAGAGGAAAGAGAGAAGTAAAAAGAAAAGAAGAAAATAGTCGACAGGTTTAAGGCAGATAGACAGATACTACGTAGGACAAGACCTCCCTACGGTCCCCGCAACAGAAACAGCCGTCCTATTTCCCTGACAAACCCTAGTAGATCGGCTGGGTTATATCAACCGATTCACCCCAGTTCGTCGTGAAATCTAACCCCTAGCCATTTCTGCCTGGGACCCTGCATCCTAGGACAGTGGCACAGTACATGCTCAACCGTCTCTAGCTCCTCGACATTCCCGCACAGTCTGCAAAAGTCCGGTATGGCATTGTCCCAATTACTCATAAAAGCCCTAACAGAACAAAGACCCGTCAAGAACGCTATAAGGGTCCTGAGACCATTCCTATCTAATTCTAATAGAAACCTGGTTTCACCTACGTCCAATCCGGGCCATATTACCATCGACACCCTGCGAACCGTTATATCTCTCCAGGACGGGTTAACGGCATCACGGAATCTTTCCCGTATCACCCCATATTATTGACATAAGGAGGACTTAATGAAAATTTTGCAGCTAAATAAAAAATTTTAATGATAAATTTAGCTGCAAAAATGCCAAAATGGTCACAGTGGTCACAAGGCCGAAACCTACTCAAAATGGTAAGAAGCGGTTCATAATTGGTAAATGTCCTTTACCTCTAAGTCCAGATTCGAACCCCCTCTCGCGAATTCGTCCGTCACCTCGTTGCCATCCACCTTGCAGTGTCCGGGTACCCAACACACCCTTATTGTGAATGCCAACATAAGCTCCCTTAGGGCATTCCTACACCGTGTTATATGTAGGAAAAAGAAATAAAAAATCAATGTAGGCTAGAAAATAGCAGCACAACCGGTTGCTAATGATACACGATTGCGAAGAGATACTCGATGACGAATAGTGATATTTTTCATGCAAAACAAACACAACAAGAATTTGTTTTTTAAAATTTAAGTATGTACATACATACATAAAAAATTTACACATGTATCGTTTTTGTGCAAATATGTATATGTATCAAATATCTATGTATCACCACTGCTGATCATTTCCTACTCAAACGTAAATCGGCAGCTATTAGCTCTTATAAGTTTGTCTTTTTTGTTCTCTTCGTTTTCCTGAATCAGTATTTGTGTTATTGCCAGGCAGGGAAGAATTTGAATTTTAGATTTTTTTTAGTTTTGTCGTTTTTTGACTAGCTCTTCTTTTAGGAAAAAGTAAAAAAGGAAAAATGCGAAAGAATAATTTTAAGTTTGTAAAAAAGCAAATGCCAAAAAATAAAAATATATAAAATTAGGGATTGGCTTTTTTGCACAAACTTAACACAAAAAATGGCTATTGATAAAAATATTAAAAATTACAGTAGCAAAAGCAAAAAAAAAAAGCTTCTAGCTGATGGGTGCTTTTAAACACTGCCTAAATCAGCATAACTAATTATTAGCATTTTTCCATATTTGACCATAGCTCCCTAACAAATACACTTCCGAAAATAGCTCATAAGCACCCTTTATAATAGCTTCTTTTTTATCTCATAGTAATAAGCATAGTAATAGTAGTAGATATTTAGATAATTTTTTGCACAAAATTCTTTTATGCGGATCTTAACTTCACAAAATACTCTTTTTGGTCGAAGCATGAGCGCCCATGGATACCAAATGCTGTGGTGTACGGTCGGGCTTGGTCGACTATACTTTCTTATTTTGTTTTTATTTTTTTTTTATTAAAAATTGTCTTCTTTAATATATATTTTTTTCTGGTAAAAGTTTATTTATTGTCGTTATTATTTATCAGAGTGCATGAAACTGAGTACCCTTCCCCAATATTTTCCTCCTCTCACCAATAAACTCAATAATTGCTACAACAAAAATTGCAAGTCTGGACGATGACCAACGAATTTTGACAAAAATCGTTAAAAAGTTACAGAATTTCAGTACTGGTATTGATAAGATCAGTTACAAAATGCTTTCGGAGCTATATCGCATAAATATTTGGTAGCCAGATTTTAAATTCGGAAAAAAGTACACCGAGTACAAAAAAGCAGTACAATTAAAGAAAAAAAAGTACACTTTTTTCCGAAAACATAACGATATAAGTAGTATTGTGGCTATTTTAGTCTCTATGTTTACATTTGTCCTTCATGTTGTGCTGAAAAAGTCAACGAAAAAAGAAAGACAAACAAGTAAAAAAGTATAATCGGTCAAGCCCGAACATATGATACATATGATACACTACACCACAGTATTTAAAAACAAATTTCGGAGAGCAGAAATTTCCCCTTATCTTTCCTCGTGGTGCTATTTTAATAAAATGAAAAGCTTATGAGTCCATATAAATATGGATCTATTTATGTCTTAAATTTCATTAAAATCGGTTTGAAGTTACTGAGAGGCAGAAATTGCAACAAAAAATATAAAAAGCAAATCAAAAATGTAGTCTGGACTACAAGAAGAATTCTTGACAAAAAGTAAAGGAAAAAACGAAAGTAAAGGAAAAAACATGTAGAGTATCCCTTGATTTGGGTCGCCACGATTAAGTTTTTTCGGTGTGCGTCGCCAAATTTTTTTGTGCCTTCTAAATTCAATTTCCGTCGCCATTCGATTTGCTGCGTGAAATTTGTTGTGCCTTACAAATTCGATTTGCGTCCCCATTCGGTTTAAGTCGCCTTAGTTGCTTGTGTTTTATAAGCAAAAAGCATGAAATCACATTTTTTGATTGAAATGCGAGTTTAGCTTCTCATATTTTGGTCCTTTTAGTATACACAACACTTAAAATTAATTTTTGAATCGATGTCCGCCCACCCGGCTGACTGGCAGGCTGTCAATGTAACGATGTCCGTCCGGCTATCTGGCTGACCATGTAGCCTTGTGCACAAAGTACAGGGTCACATTTTGAAGATAATTAGATCGACTCAGAAAGTGATTCTGAGTCGATCGGTATACTTTTAGGTGGGTCTAGGAGCAATATTTTAAGGTGTTACACTATTGTGGTGTGGGTATAAAAAAAATATAAAAAGCAAATCAAAAATGTAGTCTGGACTTCAAGAAGAATTCTTGACAAAAAGTATGAAAAACCAAAAGTAAAGGAAAAAACGAAGGTAAAGGAAAAAACATGTAGAGTATCCCTTGATTTAGGTCGCCACGATTTACGTTTTTTCGGTGTGCGTCGCCAAATTTTTTTTTGCCTTCTAAATTCAATTTCCGTCGCCATTCGATTTGCTGCGTGAAATTTGTTGTGCCTTATAAATTCGATTTGCGTCCCCATTCGGTTTAAGTCGCCTTAGTTGCTTGTGTTTTATAAGCAAAAAGCATGAAATCACATTTTTTGATTGAAATGCGAGTTTAGCTTCTCATATTTTGGTCCTTTTAGTATACACAACACTTAAAATTAATTTTTGAATCGATGTCCGCCCACCCGGCTGGCTGGCAGGCTGTCAATGTAAGCCTTGTGCCAAAAGAATAGCCCCCATACTTTCTCTCCGGAATAGAGTATTTTGTGCCCATAAACCATCTTATTATGTTGGTAATTAGCCTCAATTTGGTCCAAACTAATGCTATTGCGATAATTGATGTCAATAGTAATAGTAATAGCAGGGAAATAGACAGATTTTTTATTTTAAAGCAAATGTAGTGAATTTGCAAAATATTATATAATTTTCAATATATTATGTAAAAATACGTAAATATTCGTATTATTTGCATTTACAAATTTAAATTTTTCATATACAATACCATATAAGTACAAATGCATTATTTTACTATGAGCCCTAACATCCTGGCAACCTCCAACAAGTGCCAAAATCATGCATTCGGACTCACACTCGCCAAAATGTATGCAAATATTAAAAAAAATATTTAATGAAAATTTCTACATAGCCCAGAAAAAACAATCACACCTTCGAAACAAAATATACATATTACTGTGAATGGAATAGGTAAATAAATAAATTAAAAATATACAACTTGGTATTTTTTAAAAAATTTAATGAAAACTTTTAAGGATGTGGAAGCATATATTTTTAAAATAACAACTTTGATAATAAATTTTTGCAAGTGCACGTGCTTAAAAAACTGAACTGACAAATTGTTTTTATTTTGATTTCTTGCGAAAACAATAAAACCACTTTGTTTTTGTTTTTAATATGTTTTTTCTTTACCCACTTACAACTACAATTAATGTTGGGAGAATTCCAAATAATTGTAGTGGGGACCGTAAGAAAAGATAAACGAATCACTGATTTATTGTTTGGTGTTTTGTTTAAGCTTTGATATCGGTGCAAAAAAGAGTATGTAGGTTATTCTCATTTGCTCTGTAGTCTTGTTCGCTGATAGCTTTGGCTTTTCTAAAATTATTTAGGGGAACGTTTCTTTATGATCTGGCCTAAGCAACCAGTGAAATGCGCATATGAACAGCTTATCCTCCAACAATAAATTCCAGTATTTTTTATCAATTATTAAAAAAAGGGAATTAAGCACAACAAACAAAATCTTTTTTAATAAATTATTTTAAATTTTTGTTTAGGGGAACTAAAGTAAATACTTTTTAAAAATTCTACAGTGCCTTCCGTTTTATTTATATACTTATATTAAAAAAATTATTTGAACTAAGTATTCTTGAAAAAGGTTAAGTCCTTCAAATAGAACAAGAGATGAGGAAATGAAAATCAAACACGCAGTTTGACTTAGTGTTGACTCTAGATTGAAGGATATATGTACATATAGTGGCTTTTCAGCCAACAAATTTTTAATTTGTCACACAGTGGTTTTTTAATTGAATTTTTGCACGTAGCGCCATATGCGGGGTATGCTTGTTTACATACCCCCCAAGATCAAAATGAGCTTCATCTGAAAAGATGATTTTTTTTTGGCAAAATCGGCATCTTCTGTAAGTCGATCACATGGATGGTCAGTTGGCTACAACTCCTAAACCAATTGGACTTTGTATGGCGTCATACCAAGGTCTTTATGCAAAATTCGTCTCAATGATGTCTCCAAAATGTTCAATTGTTAAAAACGACGGTGAATTGATGTTGATGGCGCTTCACGCACACTTTCTGCCACAGCAGCAATATTCTCGGGTGTACGCACTGTTTTTGGCTTTGGTTTATCGATGAGGATGCCAGTTTCTTTCACTTTTTTCACAAGATAACGAACATACGGAGCTGACGGTGCTTCTCTTCTTCCAAAATCCGTACGCAATTTTCGCACACATTCTGCAACATAACCATGTTTTTCAAAGTAATGTCGCAATATTTTCCAGCGTTGTTCAAGCGTATACACAACCATATTCGTTCAGCGGAAGGATAAAACTAATTATCTGTCAAATCAGACATGAGCTAAGTGTTACCATTCACGAAAAAAGCACTAGTTGAAAAAAAACGTTAGATGGCGGACCCTTTATATCAGCAAAGATTAATAGTTCAAACAAAATTTCAGATCATGAATCATATATATAATAATAAATAATGCAGAATACAATCCCAATTCTTATAAAGATATTGAGATATTTAAATACATATAATATACATCAATATAATAGAGAAATATGGAACATTCAACAAATATACATATATAAATAACGACCTAAACAACAACGTCGACTTTTTCAATAAATACCTGGAAGATGCAGTTAAAAACTAACTAAAAAAAAGACAATTAAAGAAAATTTTAAATGTAGATGGTTTGACGAAGAAATACGACAACTAAAAAGGGAAAAAATAAATAAAGACCAAATAGCAAAAATACAAAATACAAGTGAAGCTTGGGCTAGATAAAAACAACACGAAATTTGTACAAAGCAAAAATTGAAAACGAAAAAATAATTATTTAAATAACAAAATTAATAGTGTTAATGACCAAAAAGATATGTGGAGGGAAATAAAAAAACTTATTTTAAAGAAAACACAAAGTACAATTGAAACTGCGATATTTAATCACATACAGCCGTATTCATAACGAAAATTTGGCATAAAGTTAGCACAAAGTTTATTCATAATATTTATTTATTTATTTATTTTATTTATTTGAATCAATACAAAGAAAGCCTATAAGGCCAATTATACATGTATTGTAAGATAAATATCCATGTTAAATACAAGACATATTAAAAATCAAACTAAAAATAATGAGATTCATTGAGTTAAGGTATTACATAAGTAAGGTTTTATATAATTAGTAATTAAATACTATACATAAGTGGCTCCCCAACCACACAAATATTACAAAATTAAAAACAAACAAGAAATAACTAATTCCAAAAATTAATCTAAGAAATCACCAGAGATTAAAAAATAAGCTATTTACTCAAAAAAGTTCAAAAGCTTTTTCTTATATGTAAAATAAGAATATGAAAATAACCTTAATGAAGGAGGCAAATTGTTCCATATACGGCATATTCTTATCTTAAATGAACGTTCGAATACTGAAAGACTTATACGCGGTATCTCAATCTGTACATTTCGAGTAGAGTGGCTAAATGTGAACTCTTCCACTATAGATCCAGGCCTACTGTATTTGACAGCTTTATAAAAATGAAGCAAAAGACGCAGATGCAAATATTTATGGAAATCACAACCAAAAAATACAATGAAAAGTTCAGATACCCTATCATGTTCACGTATGCCAATATTAAAAATATATCGAATAATTTTTCTAAAAATTTTATTAAGATTAGTTAAAATAGTAGATGATGTTCCAGAATAAACCTCCAAACAGTAGTTAACCTTTGACATAAGCAGAGCATGAGCCAGACGAAATCTAATACACCTAGGAGTGTATGGTCTTAAAGCATATAGCCTTCTCAGAATAAATGAAACTTGATTGAATAATGAATTTATATGTCTTTCAAAGTTTAAGTTCGAATCAATTACAACGCCCAGACAGTTATGCGAGTCTACATACTCTATAAGTTGATTCCGCATCCAGATTCTAGGATACGTAGTAGTAGTGCAACTAGTTGAGCGAAAAAATATAGCTTTAGTTTTGGCCGAGTTGACTTTAAAATCATTCCGATGCATCCAACTCAAAATAGAATTAAGATGATTATTCACACGAATTTCAAAACTTGCATCTAATATAGAATTATGTAGGTAAATCAGAAAAATATCATCCGCATAAATAAAAGGCTTGCAAAAGTTATTATCCATAATATAAATACAATCATTCAAATAAGCAAGGAATAGTATAGGACCCAACACAGATCCTTGAGGCACTCCTGAAGCGACACTACTGATACTAGAACTTAACCCATGAAAGGAAACATATTGTGATCTTTCATTCAAATAAGAATAAATGAGTTTACATGCAGACCTCGAAAACATATATTTAGTTTTGAGTTTGTCGATAAGAACATTATGGTTAACACGATCAAAAGCTTTTGTAAGATCAAGAGAAACCAATATGCTATTTTCATTCTCGTTTAACTGTTTTCTCACAAGGTCCGTCAATGAATCAATGAAATATTGATATCTAATAAATAAATAAATAAATAAATAAAAAATAAATAAGCATACTAACCAAACTCTGGCTAACGATTTGCTAATCTCTTGTCAACAAGCTGCCAAACCTTTGCCAATTTGTGATAAACAGCCGTTTTATGTTGAATAATTTTGTTTGTTTTTTTTTAATACTCTGTTTTTTTTAGTTTAAAATCCCTTTTTTAAATATATTTTAATTTAAAAACATATCAAATTTTTATATAAAGAGGGAAAATAAAAAAAAAATGAAATGAAATGACAAAACCAGCGATGATTAATACAAAACGTGTTGAATTTTAGAGTTTTATAATGTGGCATCATTAATATTCAGAGTTGATTTATTAAAACTTAGCAGACGGATAAAATTCGTTATGAATAAACTCTGTGCTAACAAGCTGCTAAGCTTAATCGGCATTCTAGTTAGCAGCTCGTTGTACGTAGTGTACAAGCTGTGGCTAACTTTTTGTTATAAATACGGCTGTTAAAATTTAACAACATAATCAGCCATATTACGGTTTTCGTTGTCGTGAAGGACTGTGTCGTTTTTTGTAAAAGATTAAAGTAACACACAACTTGTGTTCTGTAATTTACTACAAAAAACGACTTAAGGTACGGTCAGATATGGCAAACATTTGCCGAAAAACGTCAAATATTTGTTTGCCGTAATGTGACCACAAAATATTTATTTGCGACAAACAGGAAAACAGCTGATTTTGGGCTAATAAATTTGTTTGGTGTCAAACAAAAATGCTTTTAATGTGACCACTCAAAACCAAATATTTGCCTGTATTTTAAGCAAACAAATATTTGTTCTTACAATTATTTTGTAAGAGCAAACAGTAGCAAATAACTGCTGTTGGGAACAACTTAAAAAAAAAAAATACCACTAAAATCAAATAAAAAAACACAAAGTATTGTAATAATATTTTTGGAAAATTTAACATTTATCTTATTTATTTATTAAAAAAAACACATGATTTTGGAATTACATTAAATTCGTTTTTGATTTTCAGTATTTTTTGTTGTTGTAGCCAAATCGTCGTGCGGTTACTGCCTTGGATCAAAGATAAAAAAGTTATCTAATCTATATATATAAAATTGTAACGTTACTGATTCACTCACTGATTCATCATCGCACAGCCTAAACGACTGAAGGTAAAAACTTGAAATTTGGACCAGGGCTAGCTCTCCCCAAATCGATCACAAAGACGGGATTTTTGGAATTCGGGTAAATTCGGTAACCTTATATCTCTAAAACTAAAATTTCATACTTATCGTTGCTCTTTAGAAAAATAAGCGGACAGGTGTCTGGTACTTTTTGGAAATTCAGCCCTTTAACGGAGTAAACGGGTAAAACCTGTATTTTGGTACTTTTTTGTCACCCCACCTATCTTTTAAACCCATAATAAGAGAAATAATTGTTATATCACATTTGAAACTTATCTAAAAAATCCAAATACGAATTTGGTACTTATTCGAAATTCGGACATTTAAGGGGTAAAAACCGTAACTATTTTTGGTACTTTTTTACAAAACATTTTTTTTTAGTCAAAAATTTAGTACTTATTGTTGTTCAATAAAAAAAAAATAAGCGGACAGGTGCTTGGTACTTTTTTGAAATTCGGCCTTTTTGGGGAGTAAACGGGTAAAACTTGTATTTTTAAACTTTTTTGCTATGCCATCTATCTTTTAAACCAATAAACATTAAAATAAAAACTATATCACATTCATAACGTTTCTAAAAAATACAAATAAAAATTTGGTACATTTTCGAAATTCGAACGTTTAAGAGGTGAAAATCGTACCTATTACAAAGTAGCTGGTTAAAACCTAGAAACATAAACTTTGGCGTAATATGTCCACGAAAGAAAAGGAGATGCTAACGAAGTAGCGGGTTAAATGCTAGTTATTGTATAAAACCATTTTTTGAGTAATTACCATTTTAAGATTTCAAAAATGGATTACGAAATATAAAAAGAACACTGAAATCATATATGTATAATCGATTTTAAACTCAACCTTTCAAAAATGTTTAAGCAATTTTACACGATATTTATTTTGCGGTGGGTTTGTCAGATGTAAAGTCCATATGTAATTTCACATGTCTGTCAAAATTGACAATTACAGAAGGTTAATCATTTTTGCTTTAGCACGTTCCTTTTTGGTTTCACCTGACATAACATAAAAACATTCATATTAGCAAACTATTTACTGATTTATATTTATATTCACTTTTAATTGTATTTAAGTTAATTAAAAATTTTGTTTTTTTTAAGAATATGTGTAAGTAAATAGATTTTAATATATATTTGCCTCCACAAACAGACGACTTGCAAAACACCTGATGTCAGATGGTTTGCCAGATCAAAATAGAACACGCTCTAATTGAAAGAAATTCCTCTATATTTTCCATCACAATTTGTATAATAGTGTTTTGGCAAATAAATTTATATATTTTGACAGTTTGGTCAAATAATTTGCTTCGGCAAATATTTTTTTAAGTGTGACCATATGGAAAACATGTTTGCTAATATGTGTGTTTGCCGCTATTTGACATCTGTTCGAGCAAACAAATATGAGCAAATAAATGTGCGCAGTGTGACCACAAAATGAAACCTACATTGTTTTGAAAAAAAATTTGCCAAATAAAGGCAAACATGTTTGGGGCTAATATTTGCCATATGTGACCGTACCTTTAGTCGTTTACGACAACGACAACCTCAATAAGGCTGATTGACTATATTTGTAAAAAAAAATCGGTAAAAAAAAATTAGTTTTTTCAAACAAATTAGAAAACAAATTTCAATTATAACAGCAATCAACATATATAACACTATAATCAAACCTCATTTCGAATTCGGGTCAACCATATTATACACATTTTGCACAATACTGAAATGCAACAGATACACACATATTAATTTCATGCTAGAAACACTAAAATGGCTCAACATAGAACAAAGGCTCAAAATGAACACATTATGCTTTATTCAAAAAATAAAAACCGGTGAAGCACCAGAATTATTAACGGAACAAATAACATATGTGAGAGACGCTCAACCTTACCAGTTAAGAAACGTGGATCATTTTAGAATTAAAAGAGTATCAACAACTGCAATGCAACGGTCGCTATTTTAAAAAGGCTTACAACTGTACAACTCCCTGCCCAATAATGAAAAATTGGAACATAATATAGTTTTTCAAAAAACATATTGTCTACTATGTAAAACATAATATGTAATTCTAAAAATATTGATAGACAAACTTTAATGTAATAGATTTGAAAAGTATTTTTAATACTAATAAAGAAATTATAATTAATTAATTACTTAATGGAATCCAGGGATTAAAGAGTTGGTAAAATTGTACCATTTTTGGTACAATCGAGTTATAAAAAGTACAATGGTGCACCAATTGCACATTTGGTACAATTTATAAAATTTCCCAGTTTATCACTTTTATTTTACTTATTATTATTAAAAACGTTTAAAAAATAATATATTTGTAATTTCTGTAAGAAGGTTCTAACATTTAAAAATTAATTAAGCGAAATAATGTTTGAATATTCCACATTCATCTGCTTAAAATAATTTCGTATGAAAAATGATAATTCTTATGTTAGGAAACATCTTACCTGTCTTGTTAAAAAAATAGAATATTCAGGGAATATTATAAATGCCATTATCGCTGTTTTATTGTTGGTATTTTGTTTAAGCTTTGATATCGTTGCAAATTAGACTTTTTGAGTGTATGAAGGTAATTCTCATTCCCTCTGTAGTCTTGTTTTCTGATAGCTTTGGCTTTTCTAAAATTATTTAGGAGAACGTTTCCTGAGGATCTGGCCTAATCAACCAGTGAAATGCGCATAGGAATAGCTTATCCGCCAACAATAAATTTCAGTATTTTTTATCAATTATTAAAAAAAGGGAATTAAGCACAACAAAAAAAACTTTTAATTTTCTATATATAGGATTTTAACTTCAAATTCGGCCGTTTCAAAATCAGGTTTTTAAAAAACTAATTCAGATTTCGAAATCAAATAAAGTATTTTACAAATCATATCAGATTTTTTTTTAATCAAAGTCATTTTAAAAAGCCTGATTTTAGTTTTTAAAACGTCGAAAAAATCTGTAGGAAGTAGGGTGTTCATTCGGTTAACCATTTACTTACTACCCGATTAACTGATCGGTTAATTTAAAATATCGTCATGTTAAATAAGAGTTTGCTGTCAACAGCTTTTTGTTTTACGTACCTCTCATAAGTATGTGTTTATTGATTTGTTTTTTTCTCATATCAATATCTTTACAGAATTAACCGAAACAATGAAAAGTGGCAAACATTTAAAAAATAAAACAGGACTCTAATGGCATAATGACTGAGAAATTACATATTCTGTCTTATGGGCTGCTTTCGATTTCTCCAACATCTATGTTAAATGAAAGAATTTTTTTAAAGTCAAATTTTATCAAAACTAAAGAAAAGAATAAAAAAAATGCTGTCTGTTGCTAATCGCATAACTCAAGACCGGCTTGACCGATTTCGCTAATTTTTATAAATGTGTGTAATAGTCTGAAAAAGCTTTTTATGGAAAGAAAAATTGGAAAAGTTGCTTGAAAAAAATTAATATTATGTTTTTCTATGGGATTTTAAATTTTTTTATATATTTTTTATAGATTCCGTCAAACTTAGTACGAATAACGTCTTAAATTAGAAAATATGCAAAATATATTAATTGGTCGCGCCCATTTTTACGCCTACTTTCTCGGCATACCTAATATACGTATTTTTTGTTCGTTTGATTAAAGCAAAAACCCGATTGAATGTATACCCTAGTATGTAGTATACTATATATGCTTAAATTAATATATAGAGAAACTCCCACGAACGTTAAATGTACATACACACATAAGGGCATATAAATTAATATAAAGAAAAAACACACTTGCGTTTTTTTTGAAACATATTACCCATTAAAACCCAGGGTGGGGTTTTTCTGTGTTTCCCAGTGGGCAGCCAACCCAGATTAAAAGCCTTATTTATCGCGGACAAGATATTAGTTAATTAACTCTTATCCTACGATTTTCGTGAATAATGTCGTATTTTATTCGTAATATGCTTGGCTTTCCGATAACTGATAACAATAGCGGAATTCACCCTTGATAGTAAAGTCCCTTGTAAACCTTGTTAATCTTATAATTTTAGTAAAAATACTAACATTTACAACACTGCAACATCAAAATGTATTAGACTAAAAAATACTACGCTGTGGTTGAAAAATCCCACAAAAAGCAGTAGTAAACAAAGTGTGTCAATTTACCAGAATAAAACAGTTGAAGAAACTTTATCTGCCTATTTCTCTCACTCAGCAAATTCATTAATTTACAGTGCATAGGAAAAAGACACTCACGCTTTGAAGTATAAAATCGTATTAAATATAACAGAGTTGTATACTTAATACAAAGGGTGAATACCGCTAATATAAAATTTTTGTATTCATTTTTGAAAACAAAAATAGTATAATTTTACAAAAATTGTATTGCCACTTATTTCTGAATAACTCAGAAACATTTGGGCCCTAACCATGTAATACGCAATAGAATTATATTGAAAGCAAAAACAGTCATAAATATTTTGTAATTTTGTTGTTGCTTTCTACAAAAATTCACATTGCGTTTTAAAATTTCAAACGCTGCATAGCTTGTGGCGTCGAAAATTTTAAAACGGTACATGAATTTCTGTAAAACGCAACAACAATATTACAAAATATTTATGACATTGTTTTTGCTTTTAATGCAATTCTTTGGCGTTGCGTTGGGTTTTACATGATTAGGGCCTTGGAAATAAAAACAATTTATTTGGATGACTCAAAGGAAATTTTATTTCTTATCATCTGTAAGTAATTTGATCAAAATAAGACAAATTGTTTAAAAAAAAAAAGCCGTGATAGAACCAATCTATATACAGATTTAGATTCATAATTTGGTGAGCTTATTTTGAATTGAAAGAAGAGTTCCGTTTTTAAATCCCCTTTTTAGTGCCACATTTTTGTATATTGGGCCTGTTCTAAAAATCACGTGATTTGAAATCACGTGATTTAAATAAAAGTGATTTTCAGAACAGGGTATATATCACCTTTTTGCTACATTTTGAAAATTTCCAACGATAACGCTGGTTCCGTTGCCGTCGACTTTTAACAAACCCATTTTGTCAATTTGCGTTTATACATATACATCTAAGCCAAATTTGATATAATGGTGCCCTTTACTAATCTGTTACTAATTAATAGTGGTAAATAAATATAAATAAGTATAAGTAATCACCTGTTACGGGATGACAAGTTCGACGTATATTATTTAAAGACTTGCGCCATTTTCCAGGTTGTAATTCAAGTTTGGAACGTATATAAGATATTACTTCTGAAATTTTATTCGAATCTTTCGCAGTTTTTTCTCCACTTTCGTCTAAATCATTAAATGCAAAACCTACTCGTTTTTTACTTTCCTTCGATTTCCATTTTTTTTGCACCAATTCAAACGGTGATATTCCCATTGTATATCTTGGATATTTATTTTTTTCAAAACTATATAATTCTTCCTTGCGTTCCACATTATATTCAATGATTGGTGTAGCATTTAATCCTACATCGCTAGCTTTCTTCTTACAATCTTTCTTTACCTTGGTTTGAAAATGATGCAAGTCCCAAGTGCCTATGGGAGATATTGTGCACTTAAAGGGATTTGTATTGTCATTATTTTTAAGTGGTGTAGATATAACATTTGGCTTAATAAGTTTCTTATTGCTATTATTTGATTCAATTTTGTACGGTACATCAAGATTCTTACATTCTTTTGCTTTCTGAAATGATTGTGCTTCACCAAATAGTTTTGTAGATTCAGAGTTGTTACAGCTGCTATTTTCATAGCTAGAGTTCATATTAAATGACACCCTTACATCTCGTTTTATAAGCTTTAACTCCCTCAACATGCTAAATAATTTTATGTTAACATTTTTGGAACAAATCTCGTTTACCAACGCAGCCCAAATAAAAAAAAGTACATTGGGTAATAGAAAATTTAAAAACAAGAACATATAAAATGAAAAGTGACACAACGCATAGTTTTCGAGTTATGCACCTCTAAAGTTTTCATATAAATATGCGATTTTCTACTACATTTCTGAGCGTATAGGGCCAATATTGTTATCAAGATAAAGCTTTTGAATTGATCTTTTTGAAAATATAAAATTTATATCGAAATTTTTAATTTATCTCCCATTTCAATTTCTACAAAATTCTACATCAAAATGATACGGAAGTGCACTAGGTGTAAATTCTTGTGTAGTTTATCCTCTTTGGTATAATAAACAGCAGCTTCGCTAACTAAAGCTTATCTCCATAATTTTTTATGCTTACTATAAGCTCTTATATTTCCAAAAACTCATCCCCGCTTCTTAATGGATTAAGAATATTTAAGTAATACCAATATCACATACATACTATATGTAAGTTGAGAAATGTACTGGAAAACCGCATATGAAAAATTATGAGGTCCATAACTCGAAAACTATGCGTTTGGCCCCTTTTTACACTAAATAATGGTTTTTTTTTTATTTGGAGCTGTGTCGATTTATTTGTAGCTGTGTCGACAAACTAGTTCGATTTAAGCTAATTTTTCACCATTTTCTATATTACACTTACGGCCTTTGGTCTAATAGTTTATCAAATGAATCTTTCCATGCATCATCGGGTAGTGTATCGTTTGTAGCGACATCCATATTTATCATTAAAAAATATACAAATAAAAATCAACGAATATAAAACTAATAGTAAATAAATTGTCTCATTCAAATATCTTTAAATTATTAAATTTGCGGCATAAGTCGTCCCTACACCTAACCGTTTTTACATTATAAACCAGTGTTGCGTACTTATTGTGTTTCTGTCTTCCTGTGTCAGACTGATTAATTTAGTGCTGGTTCACACACTTTACTACCCGACGCAACGCACCATATGCTTGCCAATTATGGCCGTGGCAACTGTCAAATTCTATTGCTAACCCTGCAAGAAGACTACCGGTCATTTTACTAGTAGTTTTGACCACTATATTGGATAAAGTTTCTATTAGCTTATTAAGAGTAAAATGAAAAAACTAACCAAAACTCTTGTGTACATGTGATTTCGCCTCTCTTTCTAACTAATTAATTCCACTCGACTACGGAACATATATCTGTACTGCTTACTACTATGCTTTATATTAGTTAGTAATCGCGTAAATAATGGTTAACACTAACTAGTTAGTCATAACGTAAATAGCGGTTAGCACTTACTAGTTATTCATAGCGTAAAAATTGGTTAGTACTAACCTTTATAAAATAATGTTTTTGTTTATTTTAGTTTTAAAATAGTTTTTATTAAAAAAATATAATCCAGCAGGCTTCATTAATGTATATAATAGGTGTGGGTGCGGGACCATGTAACGTCATTTCCTTTGTTGCTCTATAACGTTCCTTTCTCACATGGGTCTGGATTTCGTTTTGGGATCTTTTTTATAAAAGTTCTTTTGTAATGGAGGTAAACGTACTCATTACAAATTAATTTCTCGTAGATCATATAAAGAAATATTATTTTGTTAAAAACTAGTGACTAAATAGCCGAATACATACATGCATACATACTTGAAAAGTCATCAGGATTTTAAATATTTGGTATAATTTGCTCCTTAATTATCACCACCAAATCTTTAACGAGTATCCCGGCCAAAGCAACCACCCGAATGACCGCTACCTGTTGAAAGACCACTTCTTTTAAGACGACTGTTTCGTACATGACCTGTTATTTCCAGAAAATTAAACACCACGTTTTCTGGAGCCACCATCAGTACGCTCTCCTTTACGTTAATATGCAACGTAGTTGCAAAGGAGATAATCACATTAATTTTTTAACTTAACATGGCAAATAACGTTTGTAATATTTAATTTAAGCCACAGAACTAAAATTTAAACAATTCAATTTTTTTACAAGAATCGACAGGCCACGCGAGTGAAAAAATTATATTAAAAAATTGGCATTATTTGGGTTGTGTTATTTGTAACATATGTGTTAGAGTGGAGCAACGAATGTAAAATTGTTGCAAGTGTGTTAGTAAATTGTTTTTTTTTTAGTTTTGGTTATGCATTTCTTGTAGGGAAGTGATAGTTCACACTCTTCAAGTCTTATACGTCAAATCTTGAGTTCTTAGAAGAGAGAGGAAAATAAATGGCATTTTCTTTTCCCTTCTCTCCTAAAAGCTCAAGACTTAACGTCTTAAGCTTGAAGAGTGTGAAGCAGCACAAACACAAGATATTACGCTACGACCACACTAGCAATTTGTGATGTCTTAACACAGGCACTAACGCCGGAATAATGACTTCGTCAAGTTGTCAATCATATATGTATATAAAATTTTAAGGTTACTGACTGATTCATTATCGCACAGCCTAAACTCCTGAAGGTAAAATCTTGAAATTTCGACCTGAGGTTAGACTAAGATGGCATGTTTGGAAATTCGGGTGTTTAGTAGGTAAATTCTGTAATATCTCCAAAACTTAAATAAATATAAAAATAATGTAATAATTATTGTTGTTCTTTAGAAAAATAAGCGGATAGGTGTCTGTGACATTTTTGAAATTCAGCGCTTTTCGGGAGCAATTGACTAAAACTTTTTTTGTCACGCCATCTACCTTTTAAGATATTAGCATCGAAATAAAAATTAAGGCCCAACTAAAATGTGCTTAACCAAACTTAAGCTAGTGTCAAAATTCAACAAAAAGCATGTCAAATGCTTAAGTAAATTACTAAAGACTTTTAGGTGGCTATATTGTACTTATTGAGCTTAAAGACTTTCTACACTTAGTTGCAAACATTTGTACTTTTGGAAAACTTTTGGAAAGTCTTTTACATATACTGTTTGTCAAAATTTACATTTAGTCAATTCACAAGGTATCCTAACATGTCATATTGTCAAAATGTCCTAATATTTCACAATGGTTTAAAAATATTGTTGTTGGTTTGTTAACAAAAAGTGTCTTAAATAAATAGAACGTTGCTTGCTGTGTTTATTGTGCTGTCGTAATTAATCAGAAAAGTCCAGCGCTGAGCGGCTGAGCCGTACAACAATATTTTTAAACCATTGTGAAATATTAGGACATTTTGACAATATGACATGTTAGGATACCTTGTGAATTGACTAATTAATTGAAAGCTGTGACGTAGGCTGCACGTAATTTTTAAGCAATTTACTTTGAAGATGTTATCAAGAAAACAATTTATACTGACAAACGAAAAATTTGCTCACTAAACTTCTAATCAGCTGTTAAATTGAGCGTAAAATTGCCAAACAAATGGATAGTTAAAATTGAGAGCAATCTCGTGATCAATTTAAAAAGTGTGAGTGTGTTAGTGAAAAAAATGAGAGTGAGAGCAAATTGAAAGGAAGTGAAAGACAAAAATTGATCGTGTGGCCTCCAAGTTACACTGCGGCCACACGATCAACTTTTTGTTGATAGTCTTTTACATATACTGTTTGTCAAAATTTACATTAATTGAAAGCTGTGACGTAGGCTGCACGCAATTTTTAAGCAATTTACTTTCTAGATGTCATCAAGAAAACAATTTATACTGACCAACGAAAAATTTGCTCACTAAACCTCTAATCAGCTGTTAAATTGAGCGTAAAATTGCCAAACAAATGGATAGTTAAAATTGAGAGCAATCTCGCGATCAATTTAAAAAGTGTGAGTGTGCTAGTGAAAAAAATGAGAGTGAGAGCAAATTGAAAGGAATTGAAAGACAAAAATTGATCGTGTGGCCTCCAAGTTAGAGATAGAAATGTCAAAAGATGCTTGTGTTTAGATAGAAATGTCAAAAGATGCTTGTGTTTTTGACATATCGATCAACGAAAGCAACCAAAAAAAAAGTACATTGTTGTGTTTTTGGTGATGTTACTTATTTGTGTAGTATCGACACCACCGTATACATGAATTCGCCTTGAGCAAAATGTAAGCCAACTATGTATTGACATCGTTGAGGAATAAACCAAATAAACATCTGGCTCCTGAGCAGACCTAATGGATTATGCTTGATAATATTTGTGCTAAAATGGTGCTTTCAGATTAAATCGATATATAATTGAAAAACAATCGAGGTAGATAAATTAAAACTTTAACTTGCAATAAAAAATGAAACCTATCCTGAGTTTTCGATCAAACTATGTATCCGTAGCTAAAGTTTTAGGAAAAGTCATTAAAAAAGGCCTGGATTTTACAGAATTACGTCATGTTAGTAAAGTACCCGGTCAACCAGTGAATGAAGAGATAAGTCTTTGCAATCAAGCAGAATTAAAAATAGATAAAACTACAATACAATTATTAGAGCGTCTAGCATTAGTTAATTTAGATGGTGAAGAGGCCTTGATTACTTTAAAAAATAGCATACAATTTGCAAAAAAAATTGAAGCTATTGATATTAAAGAGAAGACCCCTCTGTACACAGTTTTGGAAGATCAATATTTACATCTGCGTGCGGACCAAGTCATTGAAGGAAACTGCAGAGAAGAAATTTTACAAAACGCAAAAATTGTTGAAGAAGACTATTTTGTTTCACCGCCTGGCAATATACCTTTAAAGCAAGAGGGCACTAATATTGTTAATTAATTAAGTTTATAAAAAAATGAAACTGCTAAAGTCTATTTTGCTGTCATTAAAAGAGTCTAACTATTTAACAGCAACTTGTACGATTCAAAATGGAAAAATTGGTTGTAAATCTTCTTTGCTTAATAATGGAAAAAAATTAAGAAATCAGTTACTTAAACAGTGGAATAACACCTCTACTGATTGGGCTACGCAAACTAAAAATATACATCAAATCGAAAAAAATATAAAAAAAAATGAATCCCGAATTTCTTTTTTAAATGAAAACGAGTTTCAAAAAACATATATCAATATATACAAGCAAACAATAAATAATTCGTCTAACACAGTTGTAAAAACCATTTGCAATAATAACGCTTGTAATTTTATCAGTGAAGAAAATCTTTTTTGTGGATCTCAAACTAGAACTTTATTAGTGACTGAATATTTTCTGACATCGGAAAGTGAATTATCTACATACTATAATTTACAACGTGAAAGAAAAATATGGTGGATGCGGTTTTCAGCCAATCCTAGTCGTTATTGGGTTGAACCGTTTTACCTTTCACCTGAGGAAGAACCGCAAGGTGAAATATGTAAAAATAGCAAGTCAATAACAATCAAAGCAAAGTTTGCTTTTGGTTCAGTCGATATGGAGCACATTACACTTGTGCCTTTGTATAAATTGGGCTTTTTAAATTTACGATATACTGAAAATTCTTTGAAATTTTCAATTATACGTTCTATTATTAATTTGGATTTAGTAACTTCTGGTAATACCTATGCATAAACAATTTTTTTAATTAAATTTATTATTATTATCAACAAATCTGCATATCAGCTTTAATTTTAGATGCAAGTGAATACAGATCAGATAAAAACCGAAATAGATTGATGTTACATCGAAAATTAGCTCCATACCAAGTTTTACTTGCCAACATTCATCAAGGAAGTAAGCAATAAGACTACCAAATTGGCGCCTCTAACTAAATTTTAAACTTTTTTAGATAATATTGTAGATGATCTGACCCTACATTTGCATCATGTAATTATTAGAAGCGGTCTAAGAATATATGATAAACTTGTACACTCTAAAATTCAAACCGAACTCGTTAGAAAACTGGCGGAATTCGATAGTTTTGGCATACCATACACTTTAGTAGTTGATGATAAATCTACTAAAACTGGATTAATAAAACTGCGTAGTCGTGATACAACTCTTTTTGAAACTATTCACATTAGCGACATACCAAACTATTTACTAAACATTTTTAAACCCTAATATTAAAACCCCCATGCTCCCTATATGAAATTAAAAGCTAACAGTCTTAATAGTGTTTGAAATTTCATTCTTCATAGGCAATGAATTTTTAGATCACTAATTATTGCAAAAAACAACAAATATTTTATTTTAAATTAACTAATACTTGAAATACTTTATTTAAATAAAAAATTAGTTCTATTTAAACCTACACTATAAAGCTCTGTTAATTAACCAAATCAATATCCCAGAAATCTGGCTTCATTTAAATTGGTCAGTAAAATTTGAAATTTATTCGTTTAGTGGTCAAAAGGTAACGTCAAGGAAAAAACTACAGATGGTGAAAGTTTACGTCTTCTAGATTAATCTATATACATATCGTCACCTAAATTGCAAAAGGGCGAAATTCTAAATGTTGGTTTTTATTGACTTGTTCGTTTTATTAAACTACATGTTCAAAAAATTTTAGATCCCCTCGTTAAGTACATCTTGCTCTTAAAGAGTTTGTAAAGTTTTTTGCTTCTGTAAAAAAATAAAAGTGTTGTTACGCCCTTTTGAATTTTAAGTGACGATATATAAAAATAATTTGCATTGTGGTAGTAATTGATGCTGTGTGTAAGGTGTAAACCAATTTGTTTCTAGTAATTTCTCATGAAAGGTGACGTAAATTTTTTTGTATACCTTGTACATTTTGTAGGTTTGGTAAATCTTGATTTAAAACACGAAAACAACAAAATTCATCTATTTTAAATTTAAGTATTGTAGAAGGCGTAAACATAGTATGTTGCGGGTTAAGCCCATTAAAATGAAAAATGTCATAAAATCCAGATTTCTTAATTCGGGCTAAGAACAAAACGAATTTGGTGTAAGTAGGGCGGAACACTGTTAATTTAAAAAAATAAAAACGCGCTATTTACCTACAATTCCATCGCTAACGTTTCCTATTTTCCTGGAAACATAATAAAAAAAAACCAAATTTATTTAAAGGCCGTTTATATTTTTTTATTCCTTTTATTGGTTTTCAATTTTTAAAACACAAAAGGAATGTGATAAATTGTACAATTTTTAATTTTTCTATGACAATACCAAGATATGTAGGTCGACGTAGGTAAGTTTACGTTTGTGCCAACTATTGTGTGCCTTGATATTAAATATTACACACTTTTGTTGGCCAACGTATCTACCTCATACGCCACTGCATACCTTAATACTGTGCAATTGGGGGTGATATTTCTACTCACTGTTAATTATATTTCAGTTGATTGCAAATGTTGTGGGGAAAGATGTAAAAAAGGAAAGGAATAGTATATACATATATACCACCACAAACAAATTAGGTACTGGCAAAACAACTGGGGTCAGATAAAGGGTTCGGTCGGGATAGAACACCCTCTAATTAGGAAATTTCACACCAACATGTCGAACTGACCTTTACTAACCGTCTTTACCGGGGATAAATATTAAGGAAAAAAATTATTTGTCATTTATTTATTCAGAGCTTAGATTAAACTAAAAAGTATTGCCATATATGTAAGTATTTACAGGCCAACGATTAAGTCTGTAAATTAGAGAGGCAAATTTAGGCAATACAAGATTGAGCATATGTTAAAATTTTAGTTTTTAAAAGCATCGGAAAGAAAAATAGAAAAATAAGAACGTATAGAAAACAAAAATATATGTATATAGATTATAAAAAAAGAAGAAATTATTTGAAAAAGAAAACATATAAAAAAAGGGGGAACATATATAAATTATAGATTAAATATTGAAGTAAATAGTAAAAGTATTGAAATAATAGTTTTAAGATAAAAAAAAAAAAATGGCTGAAGTGCACTTTACGAAAAAAAAAATATAAAAAATATGCCACCCGTGGTGGGGTGGGCGGAACTTCTAGGGCCCTCTGGGGCAAAAAGTGTCCCCCCCATAATGTATGTATATCTGTGTGGGTACTCAAATTAAAAGTAATTTGCTCACGATTGCAAATATGTATTTTGTTTTTGTATTCGTTAAATATTTTCCTCTCTAGGTTAATTTATGTATCTTTTAAAGGTATGCAGAGAAGTTTTAGTTGGCGAAGCCGGTCTTTGGTATACCATAGAGGAGAAAATCCTTTTGCCCGGCCGAAGCCCTGCTATGCAGAGTAGCTTTAGTAAGCGAAGCCGGTCTTTGTTATACCATAGAGGAGAAAATCCTTGCGACCGGCCGAAGGCCGTCTATACAGAAAAGCTTTAGTTAGCGAAGCCGGTCTTTGTTATACCATAGAGGAGAAAATCCTTGCGCCCGGCCGAAGACCGGCTATACAGAAAAGCTTTAGTTAGCGAAGCCGGTCTTTGTTATACCATAGAGGAGAAAATCCTTGCGCCCGGCCGAAGGCCGGCTATACAGAAAAGCTTTAGTTAGCGAAGCCGGTCTTTGTTATACCATAGAGGAGAAAATCCTTGCGTCTGGCCGAAGTCCGGCTATACAAAAAAGCTTTAGTTACATAATATAAAACATTTGTGATTTGAAACAATCTTGTGATTTGAACCAATGGGTCTTAAAATATAATAAAACTCATTTAAAAATTTTAGCGCATAGGTATAACATTAAAAAAGCAAAATATTTCCAATCGTAAGCAAAATAACTTTCATTCGAGTACCCACACATAGTTATAAGGGTGGGAGGGGTAATTTTTTTACCCCCAGAGGGACCCAGAAGTCCCGCTCGACCTAAATTTTATTAATTTCGTATTTTTTACACAATTACCTTTAATTTGAGTACCCACACTTACCACTAAGTGGGCGGGCCGCTTTTTTGATCCATGGGTTCCCAGGGGCCTCAGCCCCCTTAAATTTTAAATTTGGTTTTTTTCTTTTTCTATTCCAGAGGGGGTCCAATTTTTTTTTCCGTAAAGTGCACTTTTGCCAAAAAAATATATATATTACACATATTACATTGAATTAAGATTTATAAATTAAATTTAACAAGAAACTTAATAGAGAACATTGAATTAATTGTAGATGTGTCATTGAAAAAAATATTGTGTCCTTTGTGAATGTTTCGGTTTAGCAATCAGAAAAAAACGGCCTAGAGAAAAAAGGAAAAAAAAAAATCATATAGAGTTCCAGGATTAGTGCTGAAATTAGGCGCGAAAATTGGTAGAAAAATAAATATAAGAAAATAGAAAAATAGTAAATTTCAGGGAGCTCCTTTAAGTTCTAAAATTCAAAATTAGTAAACAAACGCCGATAAATTTGAAAGAAAAAAAAATAATTTGAGCTCTGAATAGGAAAACGTATACGGAAAAAAGTATTAGAAAAAAATATAGTATTTGTTGCTTTGAGCTCAACTCAAATATAAGTACATACATATACACAAAGTAATATAGAAAAAAAAGAATATTGGAATTTGTAATAAATAAAAAAAAAAAAAAAAGGATAAAGAATTGGTAGCGGCTGAAAATAAACAAAAGAAACTAGCTTTTTTTTTTTTTTTTTTTTTTTTTTTGTTGGGACCAGCACTCAGGGGATGACCCCTACTAATGCAATGCATTGTGTTGGAACTAGGAAAATAGGTTATGGGAAGGAGGAAAGAGGGAGTAGTGTTTGTGAACATTCGACTTGAACTTTTTCATGTTGTAAGTGAGAGGGAAGACTTCAGCAGAAAGGTTATTCCACATACGAACTGTCCGGCCAAAAAACGAATTTTCCCTGTAATGCGTTGTACGATTCACCGGCCAATCGACCACAAAACGATGTGCTCTTGAGGAAAAACGTGTATTACGAACAAAGCTATGGGTCTCGGGAACCAAATCCCTAATTTCATAAGAACACATCCCGTTGTAGTACCGATAAAATAGGCAAGTACAACCCACATTGCGACGGTGCTCAAGGGAGTCAAAGAATTGGATACCCTACTGTCGCCAATGAGAACCTTCGCCCTCTCCTGCACGCGGTCGAGAAACCCCAAAATAGACTTTGAAGCACCGGCCCACACATGAGAGTTGTATTCCATTCTCGGTCGGATATAGGTGGTATAAACGACCCCATTCTGAGATTATGTCTAGGTCACGGCCAAGCGTATCATTCATGTTCTGTCTCATAGCACAAACATCGGACACGCCTGGTCTGTAACCAAATGAATACGAATGGCAAAGGTTGCTGTCATCTGCAAAAGAATAGATAGGGTTGAAAGTTTGACATAAGAGGTCATTTAGAAAAATAAGAAATAGAGTAGGAGAAAGAACGGAGCCTTGCGGTACCCCTGAATGAATCTTAAACTCGTTTGATGAAACCCCATCTATAACAACCCGTATAGTGCGATCTCTGAGAAAGCTCGATATAAATCGAGAGAAATTATCACCGACACCAAATGCAACAAGTTTAGACAAGAGTGCACCATGTCAGACTCTGTCAAACGCCTTGGAAATATCTAAAGCAATTGCCTTACTTTCGCCAAAATGGTGAATGGAACGACACCATTTTTCTGATAACAGGGCCAGTAGGTCTCCAGTAGAACGACCTCTACGAAAGCCATACTGGCGGTCGCTTAGTAGGTAATTTGACTCTAAAAATTTTACAAGATGGTGATTTACCATACTCTCCATAACTTTGGAAAGTGCCGAACAAATTGCAATTGGGCGGTAATTTTCAGGGTTATTAGCCACTCCTTTTTTAGGAATTGGCGTTACATTAGCAACTTTCCAGCAGACGGGAAATTCACCAGCATGGTATAGAGTGCTGAAAAGATTTGCTAAGGGACGAGCTAGCGTCGAAGAGCACTGCTTCAAGACCAGTGCATGTATACCATCCGGGCCAGGAGACTTGTTTATGTCGAGATCCGCAAGAACCTTTTTAACAGCTCGAGCCCGAAAAAATATTTTAGGCATAGTTACGGATACTTTTTCGAGTTCGGGTAGTGGTTGATTGCTATCTGGTAAGTTAGAATTATTTGCTAATAATTCGGCAAAACAATTAGCCTTATCAACCAGGTTCGTGAATGTTTGGCCATCCTTTAAAAGAGTTGGTATTGAAGAACTAGCATTAACCCTTACTCTTTTAACGAATGACCAGAAGCTTTTACTGCCCCGGGGAGCAGTAAGAACTTCAGCACGAAGACGTTGCTCGTGAAGAGTTTTTTCCCGTCTTAGCACTTTGGCACACGACGACCTTGCCATTTTGCGTAGCAATTCAGTATCAGCGGTTTTATTGACACGCCAATTTCTGAATGCTTCCTCTCTGGATCTGACTGCTGATTTGCACGTCTGATTAAACTAGGATTTGGACCTAGGTTTATTCGAAGCATTTTTAGCTGGAATGAAAATTTTCATTCCTAGCATAATAACATTTTCAACCATTTTCGCCATGGCATTGACGTCATTGTCAACGAAACAAAGTTTCCAATTAAAATGCCGAAAAAAGTCGTTGAGTTCAACCCAACGTGCTTTCCCGTAAACAAATTTTGATCGTTTCATAGCCTGTCGTGAAACGTTCCGAAGTTCGGAGAACGGAAAAGAGGCAGAAATGGTGCAATGATCCGAGTTACCGAGAGGTGCTAGAACTTTAACTTCGTACTTTTGAGGGTGCGAAGAGAGGAAGAGGTCAAGGGTATTGTGTTGGTGCCCATCAACACATGGAATATGTGTTGGTTCATTCACCAGTTGCACGAGGTGATTATGTGCAGCAAATAGCTGAACATATTGGCCTTCATAGGTTGTACGGCCCGAGTAGTGAAGCCAAGCAGAATTGTGGACATTGAAATCACCAGCAACAACGATTTCACTGTCCGGACAATTCTCAAGAATCTTCGATATTGAGTCGGAAAGGGAGTCGAAGCGCGATAATGTGATATCCCTTCCCGCGTTTGGACTTCTGTAAAGAAACCCGTAATGCAAAAAGTGCGTATTGATTTTGAATTTAACCCAAAGGCAGTTAAATTCCGCATCAAACATGCCCACTGGTTGCTGGCATTGATACACAACTTCATTGCGTATATATATAGCAAGACCCCGATGAAGATCAAATAGGGATAGAAGGTGATACCCAGGAATCTGAAAATCCAGTGGATCAGAATTTTCAGATACCTGTGTTTCACATAAGGCGAAAACATCCAGCCGATGGAGACAAACGTGAGCGTATACAGAAAAAAAATTCGTTCTCAGCCCACGTATGTTACAGAAGTCGATTCGAAACCGACCTCTCATCACAACACAAAAAAATTCAAATAAAACGCAAAGTACGGATATCTCTATGCTAATTGCCGTTTAGAAACTGTTTGGTGATCAGTGTTATACCTTCATCACCAAAACAGATCAACAACGATTAACACAAATACATCCGTACTAACACGAATATGATGGACGGTTATAGGGGGTACACAATGGACAATGCCATAAAAGGACCATAAAAGCCCTGATCTGGTCAACGCCGAAAAAGACCATCACTGGCAGATTGTTATTATTGTTGTTGTTTGTCTGTATGTTGCAACGGTAGTTTGATTTTTGTTTTTTTTTTTTTTTTTTTTCTTTTATATATTTATTTTTATATTTAATTTGTGTTGTATGTTTGTTATTTGATTTGAATCTTGTTTGTTTAATAAATTATTTCTCCTTATTGTTATTTAGATTTTATTTATTTATATTTGGTTGCGGGTTTTTTTTATTTTTTTAATTTATAATTATATTGTTATTATGTATATTGTTTTTGGATTGTAATTTATTTTAGTAGTTAAGTAACACATAAAATCATTATAAGACTGTTAGTTTTAAAATCTTTAAAATCTATTAATATGAATAAATTTTGTTTTGATTAAGGAATTTACAGAGAAAATGGAGGCTTAATTAATTAAGGGTTAGGCAACGGTAGACCGGTAAGTAAAAGAGGGTCAGGTGGATTTTGGGGTCGAAAAGCAAACGAATTGGATGAATCTTTTCGGCCAGGTTGGGAGGGCAAATAATGAGACAAACATTTGTCTCATCGTGTCGGTTTTTGTGTTTGCGGAATCATGGTTTTGTACTTTCAGTTTTGATGTGGTTATTTTAGTTTTTTTTCGTGTTCGGGTACGCGTCAGGCGAGAAGGGTTGGAACCACCAGAGAGTCACAATAAAAAAAAAGGGAAAAAGGAAGCTAGTCGGAAACCTCGCGTGTTCAACCAGCCCGTAACAAGTAAATATAAAATGTATGCATTTTGTTGTAGTGTTTTGATTTAAGATTTACCAAACCTCTAAGATGTACAAGGGTTCAATAGCAAAACGTGCAATCTGCTAATAATTGTAGTTCAAAAATAATTGTGAACTTTAAACCAGCCGATACTATTTAACCATTCTTTGCATGGTGATGGAAATTTCCATCATAAAATTTATTAAAGAAGAAAAAAAACACAAACAGGTCTAATGTAAATTGGTTGTTTCCAACATCATTTCTCATCACTATTGTAAGCAATAAATCATAGCGGTAAAAAAAAAAGAAAAAGCATTATGCATTAAACACATTCGAGACAGCAGGCAACACGAAGGCACGACTACAAATGCTGCAGGTTGCAATTGTAGTCGCGTAATCAGCTACTGAATTATTTTGAAGACGACAGCTACAATTGAAAAAATAAAAACAGCTGTGTTTTTTATTATGTATTTACATTTCAGTGGTGCCACTATCATTTTTAATTTTTATAAATTTAACAACATGCATAACTGCAGACTCGTACACAAACTTAATTTAAGCCTACAAAAATATAAATACTTATTTATGATAAATTTTTTAACGTAAAAACAAATGAAATTTATTAAAAAACATTTAAAATATTTTAATTTTATTGTTTTTGGAACTCGAAAAGAATATCATATTCATGGAAGGTTGAATAAAAAAATCCTAATATACAGTATAATCGCGAAAAAGTAAACTGAAATGTCCTAAGGGTTGTTAACTTTTTCGTCTTATTTATTAACTTTTCTAAATTGTAAAAAATACAATAATAAACATATGTACCTATATTTTTTTCAATGACTTAGTTTTCATCTGTACAAAAAAGAAACTTAGATCTAATTTGTACCGGCTACAATTTATAATTAATAATTATACAATCAGTCATGTATTATGTGTTAGGTGCTACATAAGAAGTTTGTCAGAAAATTAGTTCTTCAAAAATTTTCAGATAGCGAATTCTCGGTATTTTCTAAACATTTGCCAGCCATCCATTACTGACATTATTGTCTTTTCAGGTTGCAGTTACACGAACTCGCGCTTAGCTATTGATATTGAAATTAGAACAGTGATTGCGCAATTACGTTTTCGATGCTTCAAGAAAACATTTATACAAACTTGCTTTAATATCGGCATATTTTGGTCTATGTAATGTTTTCCTGTATGCTTTTTCCTATGTATTCTTCAAAGCCTCGACAATTTTGTGACGTTTCGTTTTTGTTTTTGAGATGGCAACTTCAGATATGCAATAATACAACGCCGATAGTTTTTCTTTAATGTGTTTCTCAATTTTGTTTAAACTCTCAACTTTCAGCTTTAATTAATTAATTAATTAAATTAATTAAATTTAATCTAATTTATTATCGTTTGTACAAATCAATACTTTTACTTATACGATCTGAAAAGTTAACTTAGAGTTAACGTTTAGAGCGGCACAAAAGCGCTAAAATTTGGTTAACTTGACCGCAAGATTACTGTATCGCGATTCTACTGTAATTTTTTGGTTCAACGCACTAAGTTTATGAATTATAGGTCGTAAAGGTTTCAGAGCACTTTATCAATAGTATAGGGAGAAAAATATCATCTGAATCTTTAAAGTATTGGTATCATAATAAAGAATTTCGAAACAAATTTCATATTATGTATTAAATATACCGATTTATTAACCCCTTAAGGCTAGTTTACACGATAATACAATGTGTTACGACATGTCAAAAAATTATGTAGAATGAGAAAAATCTTATCATGTAAAAGCCAAATGCATTGAGTAAGAGAGAATACGGATAAAAATATGACAATCGGTCGGTAAATGTTCATTTTCTAAACCATTTTAGAAACTTATGTATTCTCATCACACCAGAGTCGCATTTTAACAGAATATATTCAAGGTGGTAACATTTTTATAACATAACAAAAACAAGCAGAATCAACTCAGGAAATGTTCATGTTGTTTTTGTAAATATTATAAACTGCAACCATCTGATATTTTGTTATTAACTCACTTTGCTTTTATTTTACTTAAACCATCCGTGTAAACATGAAAAATACTTACCAACAGATTTTTATTTTTTTATTTTAAACACGGAGAGAATTTCATAATATTTTGATTCCACAAAGTCGTAATACATTGTATTACCGTATAAACTAGCCTTTAAGAGCATTTATCTTAAAATTTTGTCGATATGTATAATAATATTTCCTCAAATATAGTATGTTATCGAGAACACTTCAAGTTTTTGTATGCTATATTTTTAGAAACTCCATCATATAAAATTTTAAAGTTATTAGGGTTAAAAAATTTTTATTTTGGAAAACTACACAATTTATTTATAAGTTTGAGTTAAAATATATAGTGGTAATAGTTTATGCACTTGTTACATATTGAAATATAGTAATATGTAAATATTTGAAAAGTGTTCCGGAAGGCTGAAAACCCGCAATACAGAAAAACTTTATTAATCAAAGTCCTAATAACTTTGGTAACATGTGTATATTATTGTTAAATAATTATTATTATATCGACATAATTTAAAGATAAAGCAAATTTAGTAAAAAAGTCAGTCAAGAAGTATGAGCATTTGAAATGGGCTCTTAATGGGTTACTAAATCGGTGTGCTTTAAACACCACGTGAAAAGCACTTTAAATTTTTCAATGATACCCATACTGCTAAAACTAAGAGCGTTGGCGTGACAAACATCTTCCTATATAACTTCTTTTAAGGATACTAAAAAGTAATAATAATATAGATTTGGTGGTGAGCCGCGCTTATATTCTTGTTTCAATCCGGTTCTTTGCTGTTTTACCAAAAAATTATAATTATATGTATATTATAAGCACTAATTCTTCTAATTTTTGATTATATGAGCAGCACTTTTTCTGTTTTGTAGCGTACAGAAATAGAAATTAGTTTAATTTGACTACAACGATAAAATTAGCATAGACAACAACCTGGAGCCATTTAGCCGTGTCGTCGTTAAAATAATCATTTCCATATACACACATGTATTTTATTGTTGACATATTGAAGTCGGTAGTCTGCTGTCTCGAATGTGTTTAAAGCATTACTCCGCTGTTTGCTAAGTTAAAAAAAAACATATATCTGGCAATTTTTTGAAAGCTGACTGGAAAAAAGGTTTGTTTTTATTGTTTTAGTAATATTCTGTGCAATTGCTTTCGAAATACCCAAAGAAATCATGAAAAACTATGTGACAGAAATTTACATCATTATGCAATAGCTTCACTTGTAATGTAGGGTGAAAATGTATTTATAGTAAACCTGCTTTATTATCATTTTTTAGACAAAAATGGAAGAAAAAGATATTGAAGCGTTCTTGGCTCAATTGGAGGACGGTTGGCTATCGGAAGATGACCTTGATGCCGAAAATTCCGACGACGAGAACGATGCTGATGAAATTGTGCGGTTGCTGCAGGAGGAATATGGTGACGATGATGAAATATATGTATATAATTGGCGAATCTGATTCTCCTCACGTAGAAGAGGACGTTATAGGTGATCAGGAACCCTTGCAATCAGTTACTCCACACAGCTCGTTAACTTTCCGTTTTGACAAAAGACAATTAGTTTGGGAAAAATGAATATGGTGTACAAAAAAGATTTAATTACTTTTCTGGAAATCCCTTCAAACGAAGTTTCAGAACTGGAAACCCCATATCAGTGCTTTACTCACTTTTTTACAAAAAATATGATTAATATGATAGTCGAAGAAACAAATTTATATATAATTCAAAGCAATCCCAATTCAACCTCAACTTATACTGATGTCGACATTAACAAGTTTTTTGGGATAATTTTATACATGTCTGTGCAGAAATTTCCCAGCACACGATCATACTGGTCACCAAATTATGGATATCAACCATTTTCTTCAACAATGCCTCTTAAGGCCGGTATTCACTATCCTA
The DNA here is from genome assembly GCA_943735925.1 of Pollenia amentaria. Taxonomy (NCBI): domain Eukaryota; kingdom Metazoa; phylum Arthropoda; class Insecta; order Diptera; family Polleniidae; genus Pollenia; species Pollenia amentaria. Next base: position 75,653,264 of record OX031007.1, read on the forward strand.
TTTAGTCGCACGATATGTCAAAAAAATCGTGTGTGCTCATAATGTATGACAGTGTGGCTTAAAAATGAATTGAGTGACAGATTTTTTTGACAAGTCTGTCCGACTTGCAAATGTTTATGAAAATTTTCATAAAATGATAGATTATATGCGATCAGAGTTGCATTTTCTTGTAAAGTAGATGAGTCATATGAGATGCATCTTTTTTGTGGGATAGTTTGGCATTGACAGCAGGTTTTGAAGATATTTTTTCATGTTGGATAGAATTCCGTCAGATTTTCGTGTGAATGAAACGTACGATTATGTAGGATAGTGAATACTGGCCTTTAACAAGTTCGAAAAGATAAAACTATCACTACACTTTAGCAACAATGAACATCATAAACCTGTAGGGCATCCCGAACATGACAGGCTTTACAAAATCCGTCCTATAATCACGTATCTTAATGAGAGGTTCTCCACAGTTATAATGGATCAAAGACTTTCTGTCTTTGAGATGAGATAAAAGAAAAGATGGGAAGTAATTATGAAGTACAAATGCCAAAAATGAAGAATCCAAAAAATTTTAATTGCCGGAATGAACGAGGAGTTAGAAAAAAGCAAGATAGTTGAAGCCATTAAGAACCAAAACAACATTGATTGTAAACATTTAGAGCCACTTTTTGGGTTTGAGATTAAACTTAATCTTATTCTATAATTAGCTAATCTGAGAATTAAGTTTAACTAGCATTAATTGAATTTGATATTTTTGGGTGGTGGCTTAAACCATGTAGTGCTACCATACTGAAAACAAATAAATGGCAACATTTTTGTGCAAATGTCAAATTTTTTATCAAAACAACATGGATGTTTTCAAAGAAGAAGAAGAAAATGCCCGAATTCAATATTGTTTACAAGCTACAAGTGTTTAAAGAATTACTAAAGAAAAAGTTTAAGAGAAAAAATAAAGAAATAACAATATATACATATTTTACTTTTCTTAAAATAGTTTTTTGATTATATTTTTGCAAAAGCTGTTTATGTTAAACATGTGTATATTTACAGTTAAATATTAGGTTTAAACCAACACCATTGGCCGCTTAAACTAGCAAAAAAAGTTTAAAAAATACAACTCAAAAAGTTAATACGGAGATTAAAGTTAATTTAATCTCTAATCTCTAACCCAAAAAGTGGCTCTTAGTATGTTTGAAAGTTTATGTCCTATAAAAATCCTAATGTATACAACGCACTTATTGAAACTGACGTAGAAGGATTTGAAAAAATTATGGGTAAAAACAAAATTAATATTGAATGGGACAGGTGCCCAGTTTACGAAAGCTGTAAAGTATTGCGTTGTTATAAATGTTGGGGGTTCCATCATACATCAAAATTTTGTAAAAGCGAGGTTCAAATGTGTGCTAAATGTAGCGAAAGTAACCATACTTACAAGGATTGTAAAAGTGATGTAGTTAAATGTATTAACTGTGTGAAAGCAAAGGAAAGGCTTAATTTAGTGGACGTTGATTGTAACCATGATTGCAGAAGCGATAATTGTCGTTTCTTGCAAAGGAAAAATAAATTGGAGGCAGAAAGAATTGCTTATTAGCAATCAAATTCAATTAAGGGGTTATATTTAAACATTGTTGGTATGTCTGCTAACTTTAACCAGTTAGAAGTTTTGTGTTTGGAAGAGGAATTTGATTTTATATGTTTAACTGAGACTCATTTAACAGTTGAATTAAGTGATGCTGAATTCATGCTAAAAAACTATAACTTTGTTAGGTGTAATAGTACGTCAAGGCATGCAGGCGGTGTTTGCTTCTACATAAAGAAAAACTGGAAGGTAAAAGTTATTGAATGTACTGGTATAGACAAACAGATTTGGTGGTTAACAATTGAAATACAGAATAAAAACATGAAATATATTTTAATTGGTATATATAGGTCTCCTGATCAACAACAATCTCCGGAAGGTGCTTTTATCAAGTTTTTTGAAGAAGAAATAGAGAAATGTAGTGGGAAGGATATGTATCTTATAATGGGCGATTTTAATATTGACTGGTTGAAAAATGATAGCCATAAAGTAAGATTGCAAGAAATAATAAATGATAATTTTTTAAAACAAATTGTAAATCAACCCACAAGAATAACGAGTTGCACATCTACAGTAATTGATTATGTTGTAACAAATATTAGAAATATGAATGCAGAAATCAACTTGAACATGAAAATTAGTGATCACGAGTCTTTGGAAATTACAATACCCATTAAAGGAGAAATAAATTTACCTTAAAGAAAAATGATAAAGATAATGCGTTTTAACAATGTTGATTTTCGAAATAACCTAATGGGTGGTGACATCTATAATGTTACTACAAATCATCCATGTAATGAATTATCTAATGTAATAGTGAATAGTATAAATAGTGCGCTAAGCCCAATGATAAGCATTAAAAATACAACAAGTCGTACGACAAATCAATGGTATAATAATCAATTAAAATATCTGAAAGAAACAAAAGTACAACTTTACCAGGTGGCGGTGTGGCAAACAAAAACAAGTTAGAACTTTCAAAGGCAAACAATAATTTTATAAGCAACAAAATTAGCAGCTGTTTTGACCAGAAAAGTATGTGGAAAACAATTAAGGAACTGGTTTTAAAAAAAGATAGTTCTAACGTACAGGAAATACATATTAATGGAAGGTCAGTTACTAATGAACAAGAAATGGCTAATGAATTAAATTCGTTTTTCGTGCGCAGTGTAAATCAAATCGTAAATAGCATACCATTTGTTAGATATGAAAATTTAATTCAAGTAAATCCTAATTTAAATTTTAAATTTGAGAGAATTAACAGTAATACGTTAAAAAATACTTTGGGAAAAATGAATAACAAAAAAGATCAAAATTGTCTTACAATTAAAATGTTATTAGATAATTACGACATTGTTGGGACTTTTTTGCATAGCCTTGTTGCGTCGTCATTACAATCAGGATCATTTCCTGATTGTCTTAAAGAGTCATGTATAGTACCGATTCAGAAAATTAAAAATACAGTGGATCCCAATGAAATTCGTCCAGTTAACATGTTGTTGACAATAAGCAAAGTTTTGGAAAAAGTAGTTCACTATCTATTAAACAAATACTTCGAAGACAACAATTTATTGAATGAAACACAATCAGGCTTCAGGCAACAACATAGTTGTGAATCTCTTTTAAATCTTGTGGTTACTTAATGGAAAACGGAAATTGCAAATAAAAAATGTGTGGTAGCAGTTTTCTTAGGTTTGAAACGAGCATTTGAGACGGTTAATAGAGGAATATTATTGGAAAAGCTTCAAAAGTATGGCATTAAAGGGGTGGAACTAAAGTGGTTTAATAGTTATTTAGAAAATAGAACCCAAAGAACAAAATGTGGTCAGTATATCTTAACAATTGAAGGTGTTAACATAGGTGTACCTCAGGGTGCAGTTTTGGGGACATTACTGTTTCTAATATACATAAACGACTTGGAAAAAGTATTAAAAAAATCTAAAGTATGTATGTTTGCGGATGATGCACTGATTTATTTAAGGTAGTAATCCTGAGGAATGTGTAAGAATCGTTAATTCGGAATTGGAGGAGGTGGTGAAGTATCTAAATATGAACAAACTAAAACTAAATACGAATAAAACAAAAGCTATGATTATAAACGGAGAGACTGATGAAAATATAAGTATTAATGTTGTGACAATAGAACAAGTTGCTGAAATTAAATATCTGGGCGTTATAATAGACAAAAATCTTAAGTTTGATCTGCATTATAATTATATTTGCAAAAAAACTTCTAAAAAAATTAGTTTTCTAAGAAGAATCCGAAATAGAATTTCAACATTTACAGCTATTAACATATATCATACAACAGTTAAACCACACTTTGAATTTTGTTCAACACTGTTATTCCTTGGAAGTCAAGAGATGAAGATTAGACTGCAAAAGCTCCAAAATAAAGGTATGCGATGTATTTTACGGGAACACGGACGGTCTCATCAAAATGATATGTTACAAAAATTGCAGTGGCTATCTGTCAATCAAAGACTGGTAATGAATGTTTTAATTTGCATATTCAAAATGAAGAATGGATGGTTGCCAAACTACATGCAAAAACAATTAACATACGAAGCGGATGTTCAACCGTACAATCTGCGTAATGTAGGTGATTTTAGGCTAGACTTTTGTAGAACAAATTTTTGCTAAAACTTATTGTTTTATAATGGTCTCAAAATTTATAACGAAATTCCTTTAGAATTAAAAATTGAAAGTAACTTTTATATTTTTAAAAGAGAAATTGTTCTTTATATAAAAAGATTATATTAATGTAATAAAATCCATAGATATAAGATTTTTGTATATTAATAGCTTAAGGCTAAAAAAAAAAAAAAAAAGGATGAGCAGATGTGCTCTACAAAGATAGGTCACTTTTTAAAACGATACCTACCCAATAAGCCACACAAATGGGGCTTCAAGTTGTATGTTCTTTGCAACCTGAGGGGATATGCTCATAAGTTTGAAGTTTATTCTGGACAAGAAAACTTAAAAAAAGCTCCAGATGAACCTGATCTTGGCGCTACAGGAAATGTTGTAGTTCGGTTGCTTTGGGAAGTTCCAAAAATGCAGAACCATATTATATATTTCGACAATTTTTATACATCGCTACCATAAGTATACTTTTTAGCATACATAGGCATTTACACTGTAGGAACTGTGCAGAAAAATAGAATACCAAACAATAAATTGCCGGATAAAAAGGATTTTATGAAAAAATCCGTACCCAGGGGTAGTTATGAGGAGAGAGTTTCCACGTTTGACGGTGTAGACATAAGTTGTGTTGCAAGTCTACACCGACAAGTCCAAAAATAAAAACGTTAATATCACGCCTCCCATGTGCTTGTTGGTCAAGAATACAACAAACACATGGGAGGCGTGCACCTCATGGATAGCTTCTTGGGAAGAAACCACATAATATTGAGGTCAAAAAAGTGGTACTTGCGTATCTTTTTCCATTTATATGATTTAGCAGTCATAAATTCTTGGATAGTTTATAAAAAAATGCTCAAGAAAGAAATGGGCCAGCAAAGGACCTGCTTACAATGAGCCAATTTAGGAATGAATTGGCATTTGTTCTGTGCAACAAAGGAGCCACTAAGGATGCAAAGCGCGGACGTCCAATCAGTAGTTCTCTTGAACAAGAACTGCAGTCAAAAAGGAGAAAAGGTTCTGCAACTCCTGCGCCCCCGAAAGACATAAGGAGGGATGGTTCCGATCATTGGCCAAAAGTAGGCGGATCACTTAGATGCAAATACCCGAAATGCAAATGTTACTCAACAATAATTTGTAGCAAATGTGGAGTTAATTTGTGCCTCAATAAGAATAATAATTGTTTTTTGAATTATCATCTGGAATAAAAATGATACAAAGCTATATTGATTTTCATTTATTTAGTACTCAGCGGGACATGTGAATTTGCATGGTGATGGAAATTTCCATCATACTGTTTTTTACATATTTAATACTTTTTATTTATAATTAAATATTGTTTCCTTAATCTAGAGCATAAATTATATCTCTGTGATTTTTTTTCACAAAAAAAGAAAAAATCATGCAAAGAAGGCTTAAATCTTTTTTTGTATGATGAAAACTAACTAAATTTCTAAATTTGTTTTTGCTTTAAATGTAAGTTAAACGAGTCAATTTTGCGCTCGCGTTCTACAAACTGGCAGTAAGTTATTGAAATTATCTGTTATATCTATATATCTATTGAAATCTATGTTTATTACAGCATTTTTTACCATTTAAAAACGCTATAAAAGTAAATAGTTCGAAAAAGTTATGCCTTGGGACATTTCGGTTAACTTTTTCGCGATTCTGCTGTATTTATAACAAAATAGATAAATAAGAAGCAGTGTAAAAATTTGGTAAACATAGATGGGTTGTCCCCTCGCGAATGCGTAGTCATCTTGCCGCGATGCGAGGGCTTAAGTACAAGGAGTAGAGTCATGCTGGCGGTAGTGACATCAGTCAAGACCGGTAGGGCCTCCCATGTCAGAATGGTCTAAGCCGAGTACGAACCAAGAACTACCCCCCCTGTCTTTTAGCGTCTGTTTCTCCTAGTTCGAGCGGCTAATGACTATGCGTACGCTGGCCTTTTATGGTCAATTGTAGGCCTTCTGAAGGCTGTCGGTCCGCAATAAAATCCATCAGCGTCTGTTCTCATAGTGAGCGGCTGATGGTCTCCGTCTGTCTCCAGAGGAGCGGCAGGTATCATTTCGCCTGGCAGTAGGCATAAAATGCAACCCCAACACACCCCCTACGAAATGTCCGAAAATTCACGCCCTACGTATCCGGCAAAGGCTTCATAATCCCCGGAGATCCTACTACTACAGCGTCGGTATCACGCTGTAGTATGTCGAATGCTACTGAGAGCAAGGTGGTTGCGCCAGGCCCTGCTAGACGGTTAGCTACTAGTGGCAAAAACCCGTCACGACTAAGCCTTCAGGCGGTCGTAAACCAAGCTTGGTACAATGTTCTTCGAAACCAGGTACCTCTAAGGCTTCCCAGGCCCGGACGGGAGAAAACCTCGTCAAAACCCCTTCCTTGGGTGCTGGCTTGACGGTGCAGACTCAGTCTGCCGGAAATCCAGTTTCCCATGTGCAGAAACCTGTGCAAAAAGAGCACACGAAGAAAGATTCGATGCCCTCTGATGCACCTCCCCCAGCCTCTACGGCACCTATTAAAAAACCCCAAAGGCACATAAATGCATCCAAATGCATTTATTCGTATATATTCCATTATATATACGAAAGATGGATGGATCCTGGACCACAATCACTCGGGACACCCTTGAGGTCCTGATGAATACACACTTCCCAGGTTGCACTGATGATGTGCCTAGGGAGGAAACATTTAGTTGTGCTCGGGATATCTCTAATATTCCGATAACTCGCCATCGTGTGGAATGGGCGGTCAAAAGCTTCCATCCCTTTAAATCTCCAGGCCCGGATGGCATTATCCCAGCGGACCTACAAAATAACCTGGGAATATTGATGCCATGGCCCTTGGCAATAATTAGAGCCTGCCTGAGTCTCTCACATGTCCCATCAACTTGGGCAACATATAAGATCGTCTTCATCCCCAAGAGTGGGAAGACATCTCACACTATGGCTAAAGACTTTAGACCAATTAGTCTATCCTCCTTTCTACTGAAAACACTGGAGAGGATTTTGGATATTCATATTAGATCATCGTTAGGACACAATTTCCTGTCATTGGCTCAGCACGCCTACACGAAGGGAAGGTCCACTGAAACTGCGCTTAACTCATTGGTGGGCCACATAGAGAGATCCCTGCATTACAAGGAATTTACTTTAGTTGCATTCCTGGATATTGAGATCGCTTTCAACAACGTTAGACCTGAATCGGTTATTAACGCTATGAGACATTTGGAAATCGACCCAGCGATCATTGAATTTGTCAGCAGTATCCTGCACTTCAGACGTATCGAATCCAACTTGGGCGCCTCGAACATTTCAAAGGTTGCGACTAGGGGCACCCCGCAAGGTGGCGCAAGGTGGTGTACTGTCACCTTTACTTTGGAATCTAAATATAAATACCCTACTCAGAGCCATGGAAAGGACGGGCTGAAGAACGGTTGCATATGTGGATGACGTCGCAGTTGTGGCTATGGGTAAAGATCCCAGACTATTGTCTGAACTAATGGAGTCCGCATTGGACGTCCTAACAAAATGGTGCCAGGGATGTGGACTGGATGTACATCCTGCCAAAACAGAACTGGTACTTTTCACAAGGAGATACAAAATTCCCAAATTTAATACCTTGAGGATAAAGGGGGTGTCACTGGAACTGTCTAACAGCGCCAAGTATCTTGGGCTAATATTGGACAGCAAACTGAACTGGAGGATGAACACCAGTTCCAGGACTAATAAGGCGGCTACTGCATTATATAGCTGCAAAAGTGCCATTGGACTAAACTGGGGAATTAACCCGAGGAATGTTTACTGGCTATACGAATGTGTCATTAAACCCATTCTTTTCTACGGGGCAGCTGTTTGGTGGCCGGCGCTCAAGGTGAAGAGTCATCAAACCAGGTTTGAACGGACAATGAGAATGGTAGCGATAGCGGTAACAGGTGCCATTAAAACAACCCCCTCTAAGGCATTGTTTACTATTTTAAACTGGTTACCACAAGACATTTTGGCGAAAAGGATAGCTGCGAACGCGGCGGTAAGACTAAGGGCCACCGGAGCATGGAGGGATTACATTTTTGGACATGCTAACATTCTGAACGATATCAATTGCCACATGGATGCTGATTATGTCACACCCGAGCCAATCTTTGATCCTGGCTTCATGGTAAGCATTTTGGATAACGTGGTCCACTATGATGTCCTGCAAATTCCCGCGAATGCGATTCGAATCTTCACGGACGGGTCTAAAACACTGTATGGTGTCGGTTCTGGCATATACTCCGAGCAGCTAAACTGGAGCATTCCTATAAGGCTGCCGGACCACTGCAGTGTCATCCACACAGCCGCCAGACGCATCCGGTACTGTGAAATATCTGGCAGGGATATTCACATTATTATCGATAGCAAGGCGGCCATAAGATCCCTGGAGAATGTGTTCATCACATCGAGAATTGTCCGAGAATGCCGGATGTCTCTGGAGGAAATAGCGAGACATTCACAGGTCACCCTTAATTGGGTCCCGGGACACGGTTTTCTATGTATCTAGAGAACGGGTAAATTATGTACAAGAATACTGGTAAGCTATACACAACATCTGTCAATATCTGGACGGGAATAAAGAAGTTGGCGTTTCACCAAAAATAATTCTATATGTCTATATAAGGGCAACAGCTACAATTTACGTCTGTTTAAAAGTGGATGCGATAAGATAAGTGGGCGTGGCACACAATAGAATTCTCTATATCTGAAGAACAGAAAGCGTCAAGTTCACATAGCTGGGTTATCAAAACACATTTGCCAAAAAGTGGGTGGGAGTGGATAATTGGATGTGGCGACTCCCATAAAAAATCAAAAGAGATTTATGTATGTATATCTAGAGAACGGTAACAGCTAGTTTCTAAATTTGGTACAAAAAGCTTGGTTATCAATACGCACCTTCAGTCAAAAAGTGGGCGGTATTAGATAAGTGGAGGTGGCACAAAAATATAATTCTGTATATCTGAAGAACGGTAAGTGTAAAATTGTACAAGTTTTGTACAAATGGTGTCAACCTACGTTTAGACAAATTAACTGCCTGTTCAACGATTTCGAACGTTAACGTTCGCATAGAAAATAACATTTAAAACAAAAACAAATTTTAAAATTTTGTTGCTGTTTTAAATGTAATTTTCTATTCGATGAACTGGTAGTAATTTCTTATGGTTATATTTAGCTCTGTTCCACATGTATAACGAAACATGCCGAACTTGCACAAAGTTACACAGTTGCAAATAACAATTTTTGTGCAATTAAGAGAGTAATGTTTTTCATTTACTGTATTAATTTGCACAAACTTTTTCTTTGGGTAAGTTTCAAGGCGAATTCACTAGAAGGTGAGGTCAACTCCACAACAATAGTGTTTTTATGGTGCGGTTGTTAAAAATATTGTTAGTAAAAAAAACTGGTTTATATACAAACTTTGACAAATCGACCACCGAAAAAATAGCCATATGGGGGATTTCATGTCAAGTGACCCAACTTTTGAAATCGATATCTTCCGAATTGGATGAAATTTTAACCAATGTTAGTCCTATTGAACAGAAGCTTAGACACAAACTTTCAACAAAATCGGTAAAAAAAGTTTCTGAGTAGAGAGGGTCAAAATTTTGCATTTTGGCCAAACACGTCTTTTTTCTCATCGATGTAATTTATTACCTATTGGTGTTAGAAAAATTTGTCCCAAACAAATTAGATAGCTATTTCTACAATCTTTCGAAAAATAAATTAATAATTTTTTTTTTATATTAAAATTTTTTTTTTAATTTTTTTAAGCGGGTATTTTTTTTTTGTGCTCAAAAGAGCACAAAAAAAATACCCGCTTAAAAAAATTAAAAAAAAAATTATTAATTTATTTTTCGAAAGATTGTAGAAATAGCTATCTAATTTGTTTGGGACAAATTTTTCTAACACCAATAGGTAATAAATTACATCGATGAGAAAAAAGACGTGTTTGGACGTGTTTCCTTTAAAGTAATTTTGGTTGTTTAGTGGGCTGCGAGTGGGATATGTATAAAACAAATAATTTCTAACTCAAGGCAAGGGTTTTTAAATTTTTATCATATGCACTATTTTGAATTTTTTCCTTTTTGTGTGTAGGTGTTTCTTAAACCTTCAAAATAAAACTTATACTGAGAAACTAGACAAATTGAAATTTCCGACGGTATGTAACATACCTAACTAGCATTTTATACCTTCGATACTATAATACCCACTATATGTTAATCCCAGGGGGCTACTCTCTATTTCGATGCGAATACAATTTCAAAGATAAAATATTACGGTTTTCGTACTATTTGTTTCGAATGAAAGGAAGTTGTTAATTCCTTATCGAAAACTAAAAGTCCCTTTCGGAACGGTAACTCTCTATTACGAACAACAAAAATCCCTCTCGAAACTCAAACTCTGTATTACGAAAACAAACGTCAGTTCGGCAAAAGCGTTAGGAAATTGTTCGATTTCGATTTATTTTGTTAATGACAATGTGAAAGAAAAACAAAAAATGTAAGTATTTCAATCCTTCATGATAAATAAAAGTGTAAAACAAACAAATTAAGCAAAATAATATTAGATTCGATATAAATTAAATGATTACTAATGTACAAATAAAAAGAAGTATAAAAAAATGGTTGACTTTTTCTTTGGAATCTTCAAACCACAGGGGAATATAATCAGAGTACTGAAACGTTCACTCATTTTTCAGTCATGAGCGAGCGTGAAAATTTAAAAATTTTGCTGCTAATTCATCCTCATGAGGGCGAGGAAGAAAATATTTTGAATTTCCTCACTCTTAAGGTTTGAGCAAACAAAAAAATAAATATGTGAATTTGTCAGATATGAAAATTTTTAAATATTTCACATTAAAATTCTTCATAAGCAGCAAAGCAAAAAACGTTGTAAAATGGAAATTAATTGAGATATAAAAGCAATTTTTAATATGCGATAACCCATATATTTTTGAGGAAGAAATATTATTTTTATTGTTTTTTATTTAGTTGTATCTTACGTTATTTTAATTTATAATTTTCAGAAACAAAACGCCGTATCATCAACGAAAGTATGTTAGTATTAAGTAAAACAAACATTTAAAATATTTTTATTTTAATTATTTTGGTAAATTACAGGTATAATAGAATATTAAGATGAAGTACATGGTTATAAATGCAAATAACCACAGAGATATTATGACACATTATTTATAATTTTTTATTGATTTTAATTTTTAATTAGTAGTGCTTAAGTCACAAAAATGTACTTGATTAAATTTAACTATAAATTGATATTAAAACGCCAACTTTTTCATTCTTATTTACGTTTGTTTTGATTACCTTATAACGAATTTCCATAAATTGAATTTTTTTACAGTGAACAAATTTTGCAAAAAAAAATTCGACTTATATACATACATATTTGTCTACATATAGGGAATTATTTCAAAGAAAGTTCTGTAGCGCATACTTATAACGCTTTGTACAAGTAAATTTTAATTAGGTGATTTCTAGTCCAATTAAGAGTAGTATGGATTGCAGACCCCGTATCAGTTTGACCAGATCTAAAAATAATTTACAGCTAAATCTGGCATTAAACAAGTCCAAAAAATGCTAAAAATGATTTTAAAAAATGCTAAAAATAATGCTTAATTTTTTTAAATATTTTTGCTAAAATTTATCACCAGTATGAAATTTTATTCGAACCTACGTCATTTTAGTGACATATTAGGTGCGTTTGAGTACTTTTACAGTAAAATGCAGTAAATGAGTAAACCTTAAAATTTCCTCTCATAAAAAGCTGTTGTCCAAAAAAGTACGCGAACGCAAAATTTGTAAAAATTCGTAAAATAAAGGCAACAGCTGATGGCAAATAATTGAAGTGTTGAAAAATGTTTACACTTTTGACTACTTAGCTCGTTTTCTTATCGGTACTCGATTAAATCCGTTTTATAACACGAACATATTTGGAAAATACAAACAAATTATTTTATGTAGTCTTTTATATTTGATTGTTTTTTATTTTATTTAATTTTGCTAATTTGTGTCCCGCTAAATTTTATCAATGGTACATGAATACTTTTTTTACTATTGATAACTTTAAAAACAAGTGCTGTTCTAAGTACCCGAGTACTTGACACTTTTACAACACCAAACAATTAACATAACAAAAAAAGTGGTACGTAGCCATATGAATGCTTCACAAACGAGTTAAATTAATTAAAATTTATTTACTTTTTGTTTTTATTTTCACTTTTCTTTTTTAAACATTTTTTTCACAATTTGTATCGTATTTGTTTGTTTCTTTTGCTTGTTTACCTTTTGCAACATATGGTTTTTTGTTTTACTAAATTTTACTGCAAAAATTTCTGCAGTAAAAATTTGTAAGCACTTAGTCAAGAACTGTCACTTTACGCTCTCAATTTGTGTTCTTATTTACTGCATTTTGTGTACTCGAACGCAATTTCGTAAAATGAAGTTAAGTTCAGTAAGTCCCCTTTCAGACAGGAAAAGTTTACTTTGACAAAGTCTGTTGAATTCTCTTTTAAACTTTGTTTGATGCTCAGACACACAAAGTTTAATTTGACAAATTTTTGTTTTCTCTTGTTTGAATGTAATATATAAACAGCGTTGCCAGAATGATGATTTTCTCATATTTTGGATTATTTTTTTTTAACAAAAATATGATTAAAGATTTTTATCTCAAATGATGATTTTTTATTTTTAGAAATTCTGATTTTTACTTTAATTTTGCTTATAGAAAATATACGACTATTTAAACAGTAAATTTTTAAAACAATGAAGTTTTGCATCAGCATGAAGTGTGTTGGTGCTGCACACTTTTGTACCCAGTATCTAGAATACACAAAATTGCATCATTATTTCTGGACATAAAAATATTAAAAAAGGCATATTATAACCTATTTCCAATGTGCGAAAGAATTCCTTCTTTCGAACAACTACATTTAAAATAAAAACAAATTCTAAAAACTTTGTTTTTGTTTTAAATGTATTTGTAAAGGTACGTTCAGACTGATGAAATATTTGAAAGCAAACATCAAATATTTCATTAACGTAGTCTGAACACAAAATATTTTTGAGTATCAAATAAAATAACAGCTGATTTAGAGCAAATAAAATTATTTGCCGGCAAACAAATATTTGTCCAATGTGAACATAGTGTGAACACAAAAAAAAAAATTAAATATTTTAGCAATTTTTGAGAAAACATTTATTTGATATTACAAAAAAATTGTAAGAGCAAACAACGACAAATTATTTTAGCCATGTTCCGGATAGAAGCAATTTTTCCTGTAATTTTTCGGATTCTTTACAATTTTAAAGATTTTTTATAATTATTAGACTTTGCTATCGTGCCGCTATTAGCAAATTTTTGCGAATTTCCGCTAATTTAGCAATTTTTATCGAATTTTTACAATCCCTCTAGTTTTAGGCACTCTTAATAAATTTTATGGCTTGTTTGAAATATTTAAATTTTTCGCGAATTTTCGCTATTTTTGCAAAAAAAAATTTTTCTCGACATTTTGTTTTTTAACTGATTTAGCGACTTCAAATATATTTAAGGGTTTGTTTCCAAGTTTTCAATTATTCGCAAATTTTAGCCATGTTCCAGTTACCTATTGTCTTCCAGTTTTTTTATCTTTAACATTCTCCTGTTCTAACACTATAAAAGATGCTGCTCCACAGAATAAAAAAAATAAATTAGCTTTTGCGCTCATTTTTACTATTTGTGAAATATATTATTATTTTTGAACACTTTCATTAAATAATTATTTGATGCAAATATTTATTTTAGTCTGAACGCATGGGAAACATGATTTAATTTATTTTATTTGAAACTATTTGCCAACTGTTTCAACAAACAAAAATTGTCAAATATTTGAGCTTAGTTTGAACATTAAACAAAATATTTTTTTGTTTCACACAGTTTTAAGCAAATATCAGAACAAATATTTTCGTTAAATATTAGTCTGAACGAACCTAAAGAAGTAAATAATTCTTTCGTACATCGGAAATAGGCAGTTAGAATATTGATAAAAAAAATATTTGTGAAAAGAAAAAATGTATTTTTATAAAGTTTCATATACTGACGAATTATGTTTTTATGTATTTCGATTAAAATAATAAGAAGTATGTTTTTATAAAAAATTAATAATTCTTACTATTTTGCCCTTGTTTTAAAAAATTTAAATTAGCGGTATTCACCCTTTGTATTAAGTATACAACTCTGTTATATTTAATAAGATTTTATACTTCAAAGCGTGAGTGTCTTTTTCCTATGCACTGTAAATTAATGAATTTGCTGAGTGAGAGAAAGAGACAGATAAAGTTTCTTCAACTGTTTTATTCTGGTAAACTCACACACTTTGTTTACTACTGCTTTTTGTGGGATTTTTCAACCACAGCGTAGTATTTTTTAGTCTAATACATTTTGTTGTTGCAGTGTTGTAAATGTTAGTATTTTTACTAAAATTATAAGATTAACAAGGTCTACAAGGGACTTTACTATCAAGGATGAATTCCGCTATTAAGAAAAAAAATTTAAGATTTTCCTCTTCAAAATATGATTTCTTTCGCCATATGACAATTTTTATTCCAAAGATTCTGTTAACGCTGTATATAAATATAAAGTTGCAGCCAACTTCATGTATAATCTACGAACGAAAAAACAAAACGAATTTGTGAGTACAGCAAAGTATGTACTCCCCCGCTATGCTCTTTTCCCTTCTCTTCCATAAACTCAAGAATTTGCAAAGTAAACTTTGCTTGTCTGAAAGGGGTCTAAAAAACAGTAAAAACTTTTGTGTTCTCGAAAAGAGCTATTTTTAATTGAAATAAATGGTTATATTTATACAAGTGGATAGATTTTAGTAAATCATCTGATAGACATTAATATGAAGAACAGATAGTTGAGATTAAATTTTAAATTTAGGGGTCCGCAGACCCCTGTACATGCTAAATTTAAACGATTTATTTCTATGATATACACATGTTTTTAGATCATTTTATTTTTTAAAGTTTACGAAAAGTTTAAGCTATTATTATTTTTCAGCAGTTTAGAGCAAAACATTTTTTCACACATTTACACTATTGAATTTTTATCTTAATACAAAGTAAAATTATATTTTACTTTTATATCGTAAATTAAAGGGCAAAACATATTTACAATCAATATGATGAGGGCATTTCTAATATTCCCTGAATATTTAATTTTTTTAACAAGACTGGTAAGATGTTTCTTAGCATAAGAATTATCCCTTTTCATACGAAATTATTTTAGATACAACTATTTTAAGTAAAAATTTATTATTATTTATAAAAAATTTAAATAAAATAAATAGAAATAAATAATACTAAAAAAAGCTAAAAATATTTTCTAAAAATGCTAAATAAAATGCTAAGTGTTAAATGAAAGATTTGTAGCTAAATAAAAATTTGTAATGCTAAAATTAGCAGCAAAAATGCTAAAATGGCCACACTGCCTCGTATTCAATAAACAAAAATGTTGAAGAAACTAGTAGGTATTTCTCTTAAAAAAATATTACTATTTAATAAAGCTGAAGAGAAATAAGTACAAAATATAGCTAAACATTTTATATTCCAGCACTTTATAAAAAATTAAAAAAGGCAGTTATTCTAAATATGTAGAATAACTGTCTTTTTGAGGATATTGATCAAGGCCCACTAGGGAGGGGGCTTATATATGACCAATGTTTAATACCTTACCTACCAACACAAAATTTTATCATGGCATAATTGCTATTTTTTTATTGAAACAAGCCAATATTTATAAAGCAGTTATGGCATTACCAGCTATTTTCGTGAGTGGTATTTTTATGGGAGCCATAGTCATATATGGACTGATTCCAAAACTTTCGTAAGATCATTTATGTTGCAATAAAATATATGTATTTGGGCCAAATTTTGTCCAAATACCAACATAATAAGATGGTTTATGGGCGCAAAAATTTTCTTAGGAAAAAAGTTCGTATGGGGGGCTATGTGAAACTATGCACCGGACCGATTCTCAAAACTTTCAAAAAACGTATGAACACAATTTCATTAAATTATTTTTTTTTTATTTATTTATTTATTTATTTATTGCTTGTAATACAAAAAGCCTTCAAGGCCAAGGCGCATTACTGGAATATTTCGTACAATTTGTATTGAAAATATTATGACATATAAATTATTATAATTAAAAATATTATAAACTAAGTTATATCATACTACAAAAAAAAAAATTTCAAGAATAAGAACAAAATTTAAAGAATAAATATTCATGAGGTATTTAAGGTTTGCAAAAGGGCACCAGTGTAATATTAATCCTAGTATGCGTAAAGAAATCCCTTAACAAAACAGAAACACTCCTAATGAATAAAGGGAAAAACTAATTTTTTATAAAATTACAATTTCGGTTATGGGTATACGATGCAATCCTTTAAAATTACAGTTTATTAAACTAATATCCAAAAAGCTTATCAGTGAATGCAAAAAAAACAAGAATCAGGTTTGTAAAAGAAAACTATAAAAAAGTAAAACTCTCCAGACCGACAATAACGTCCCAGCATCCTTAAACATACGTATTTTCTACATTTCCCGACATATGTACATAAACAAAAAAGTTAACAATTACAAAAAATGACAACTACGCAGAATTATAATTGCTAGATTCCTGTAGGTGTAGTAAAAGCCGTTTTTTAAAAAGTTCATATGATATAGAGAAAGTGCGTAGATCATATGGTAAAGTGTTCCAATATCTAGCTATCCTAACAATAAAGGAGCGTTCAAAAAGGGAACATGATACAAGAGGAATAATAAGTTGAGGATTTCTTGTAGATCTGGAAAATATATATTTAGTATATAGTTCATTAGGTATATTATACCTCATTACTTTGTAAAAGAACAACAAATTACGTAGTCCTAAATATTGTTTGAAGGAGCAGCCAAGAAAAAAATTTACAGCATGTGATGTACTGTCTCTATACGCGATACCATAAACAAATCTCACAATTCTTTTAACAATTTGCTCAATTTTACGAAGATTATAGTAAAAAGTTCCAGAAACCACCTCAATGCAATAATTTACGAGAGGCATTAATAGTGAATGTGTAAGAATATATTTAACTCTAACTGGAAGATATAGACCACAATGATAAAGTCTCCTGATATGCTCATCAAAATTAAGAAATTGATCAAGTACAACACCAAGACACTTAATAGAATTAGTGTATGTTATGATTACATTACCAATTACAATCCTAGGATGAACAACATTACGGTGCCTAGTACGGAACATTATGGCTTTAGTCTTGGATATATTAATCAAAAAAGAATTCGACACCATCCAGTCATGAAGTTTAAGGAGATTAAAATTAATAACTGCCTCCAATACGTCAGGAAATTCTCTACAATTTCCAAAAAGCAGTTGTATATCATCAGCAAAGATGAAAGGTTTAACTAGATTCATGTCCAAACATTCAACACAATCGTTTAAATATAAAAGAAACAAGATGGGGCCGATAATTGAACCCTGTGGCACACCACAACAATTCGGAATAACTTCAGAAACAATCCCATTAAAATCCACAAATTGAGATCTGCCATGTAAATAAGAATGAATTAGCCTACACGCCATAATAGAAAACTTAAATTTATCTCTCAACTTGTAAATTAAAGTGGAATGATTCAAACGATCAAACGCTTTGGACAGGTCTAGAGAAACCATCACACAATCTCTATTATTATTCAAATGTTCTCTGATGCCATCCGTAATTCCTAGAAGCATACCCGTAGTGTTGTGTTTATCCCAGAAAGCATACTGTGAATTCGAAATTAAGTTTTCCCTCGAAATATAGTCAATAATCTGATACTTTAGCAAATGTTCCATAATCTTGGATATGGCCGGTAAAATACTAATTGGGCGAAAAGTCCTGCTCGAGTCCCTCTTAGGTTTAGGGACCGTCCTACTTAGTTTCCATTGATCAGGATATGTAGAAGTCATTATAATCATATTAAATAAGTGTAGTAGAGGGTCCAAAATATAAGGAAAAACAAGCTTAATAAGCTTGATAGGAAATCCATCTGCACCTAAGGAGTTAGACTTAATTTTCTGCAGCGCATCAATTAAATCATCACTATATATCATATCAAAGGAGAAACCCGAAAAACCTTCACCAAAATTACGAAAATCAAATGGAGCCCTACTAACATCTTCTAAAACAAAACTTCTATTTAACTCATTAACATCCAAATAGGAATTATCTACAGGATTATTATCAACAATACCGGAATAATTTAATATTCTCCACAATTGCCTAGAATTAGCACCTTCAAACAATCTCATATAATGTTGCCTTCTAAATTTACGAATTAATGATTTAAGTTTATTTCTAAGTCTTGAGTAGATTCTGCGATTTTCCTCACTTTTGTTATTCCTAAAATGTACATATGCACAATCACGAAGGTGTCTGGCGTTAACAACCTCATATCTGTTCATCCATGGGTCCTTTTGGGTCTTAATTTTAAATCTGACAATAGGAACAAGATCCAGCAGTTCAGATAACAGTGAATTTAAAATATCAACTTTAAAATTAACTGAGTTATTGCTATAAAACGATGTGAAGTCAAAATTATTAATATGAAACTCTACCATGTTAAGATCTAGGCCGTTAAAATTTTTATATTCCACGTACTTACTCTTAACTTCAATCGGACAACTCATGGAGACATATATTAACGCATGATAGGACTGAAGAAACGGGACCGATCCCTGACCAGAAAAAGCAATATTGCAATCATTGTTTACGAGAAAGAAGTCAATAAGGGATGTTGTATTATGACTCACATCCCAATGTGTAGGTAAGGAATTATGAAGATAGGATAACCCAACTCTGTTGCAAAGCGATCTAAGACTCGACGACTTTGTGTGATCAAATAAATTACAATTGAAATCACCCATTATGATAATATTACTATATCTACTAAATAAACCACCAAGTAAGTTTTCCATTTCAATTAAGTTACCATGAGGGAGGTAGACCACACCCACTAGAACAGTTTTAGTTTTACAAAAAATTTCAACTAATATTGAATCACAAATATTGTAGCTCGTAGAGGAATAAATAGTTTTATATTTAATACCATTTTGAATTAAAATTCCAACACCTCCTACTCTAGTAGGGTAAGGTCTATCACTACGGCACCACTTGTACCCTGGTATTTGTATAGATCTATCAGACATATCTTGTTTAAGCCATGTTTCTGAAAGACCCATGACGTGTAATTTTGAATCAATTAATAAGTTCCGAAGTTCGTCTAATTTTGCTTGTTGGGACTGTGGATTTATGCTTTGACAATTAACGTGGGCTATGTTAAGATTATTACCACAATTGGAAAAAATTTGTTTTAAATTTGTGCTTTCACTGATAATTGGACCCATATTAACGTTATGGGACATCATACTGAAGGATTAAAAAGAACCACATCAATACCCATAACACACTATTGCAAAACGTTACTAAAATTATAATAATTAAATACATGTTTAAATATTGGCATAAATTTAACAAAGTTATTCAGAAAATACAAAAAATCAAAAAAAATACAAAAAAGAAAAAAGTTTAAAAATACAAGTATATAATTACAAAATTCTTTGGTTTTACAAACACACAAATCCATTTAATTGTAGAAAACCATTGAATTTTTAAGCAAAAAGCTTTAATACAAAAAAGAAATATTTCGTTTAAGAAAGAAGAAAAACAAAAGTGATCTAAATAGATTTTATCCTGCCAAACACAATTTAAATCTAGAAACTAGTGAATAGAAAATACATTATTTAGATTGGAGTAGTATCAGCGGGAGTAGACGATTCCAAATTAGGCTCATTTAGATGTTGACCACTTTTTTTGTTGAAGTAAGAGAAACACTCCTCGTACTCAAATATTTTCTCAGTAGTGTCCTTAAAATGTATTTTAACACGAGGTAAATCCGAGTTTAATATTCTATATTTTGCAATTAAACCATCTCTTCTAATATCACGGCACAATCTACTTAGCTTACCGCCCTTTTCCGTTAAATGATCGTTTAAATATATCCGTTTTCTACTTTCATTATTTAGTATATTTTCCTCAAATATTTTGCCTTTTTTGAAATAATTATGCATGACTATATCTCTTTTCGACAAACCGTTGAATTCAACTAGGATACATTTTCTGTTGTTTATGAAGCAGCAAACATTAATGTCATCATAATCCACCTTAACGCCCAGAAACTCAAAAATTTTTAAAACAATTTCATTTGGTTTTATATCCTTGCGTGGAAGTCCATTGATAATGATGTCTGGTCTGTTAAAACGCCTTTGAAGAATTTCATTTTTATCTTCCAGTTCTTTTATTTTACTAGAATATGATGCATCAACATGTTTTATTAAGTGGTTGCACTTTTAATTTGTTCATCGTAGCTACCAATTTTTTCCAGTAAGGCATCAAGTTTAAGTTGGATTGAATCATTAGACATACGAACTTCTTCTCTAAGTTCGCTCATTTGAGAAGTAGATGCTGAGCATATATCACATTCGAATAAAATTTTACCTTTAGATTTTTGTAAGACATTTATTTGTTCATTCGTTATTTGAACACAATTTGTATGAAACCATTTAAGGCAACGACAGCAAGAAATACCACCAGTAGATTTTGTTACATTTTTGCCACAAAGAAGGCCACAGGGAACCGTATCACTTGGAGACATTTTTACAATGTTTTACGGTACAATGTTTAATTTATTTGGTAAATTGTGTGTACATATATTCCTTCTTCTTGAAAGTCTTTTGTGGTATTTTGTCTATTTGCTTAATAAGATGTTGTATGCCAAAAATTGTGTATGTGTACATAAATTTTTTGAGATCAACACAACAACAACTTTTATTTTAACTTTAAAGAAAGCACTATACTATTAACAAACCATTATTGTTTGTTGAATTTTATGATTGTTTTTAGTAATTTATTAAAGTTTTTGTATTTTTTTATAATAATTTGATTTATCACATTTTTATTTAAAGAATAAACTTTGTAGCGTCGAAAAAAATCAACTTGACATTTCGAGAGTTGCCAGGTTTTATCTTAAAAATGGCGACCTGTTCTTCGCACAGAAGGTCTTCATGGATAGACAACCAGCCAGCAGAACGGACGACTCAGATTCTAAGTCGATAGATATACTACAACAAATATTTGTATATGTTTCATGTATCAGCACAAACTCATAGTACCATATTCACTTAATTAACACCAATATTAGTCGTATTATTAAGATTATTAAGTAATTCCAAAAAAAATTTACAAAAATAACAATTACAGTTTCAAATAAATTAATTAAAATTAAATAAAAAAATAATAAGCTGTTCTTCTTTCATATATCTAGGGAAGGTTCAAAATGTTCTTGCCGTTCCTTTGTATACTTTATTTAGTAAATAATTCCTATAATGATTTCAGATGACAGTCTGTTTCTCAAATCAGTTTAACGAATGTTAAGTGCGCTAAATATTTCTCAACTAAAGTATTTTAAATTATAGCAGAGCAAGGTTTGAATGTATAAAAGCTATTGTATTTATTCGACAATAAAAAATGGTTTATATTTGTTAAGTATAAAAATGGTGTTCAGTGCCCATGTTCTGTAACTCTCGCGTCGAGAAACTTTTCGATTAATATGTAAGAAATGAAACAAAAATGACATAAATTGAAACAAACAGCTGTTTTTCTCACTTAACCCTTTCGGTTATTCTATGGCATATGGCATAGCGTTTTTTGTAAGCCCCTTTTTGGGGCAAAATAGTTACAAATTAACTTTTTTGATATTTTTGTATTTTTATTTAATGTTTTTAATTGAAATTGAAAAATAAAATATTTTTATTGGTACACCCAGTTCATTCTGATAAGCCAGAAAGTAAACATCCCTTTCTAGATTTGTAATTTACAAAAAAAGGTCACTTTGTAATTTTGTAAATATTATTACGAAAATAATGTTATTTTATGACTTTATATAACTTATTTAGCAGATAATCATTGCCCTAACAAGTGCAGAAAAAGTTAGATCCCAAGGGTTGTTCTTTAAAATCATACTATGCCATTTGGCATAGATTTTATTCAAAGGAAATTTTTCATTCACTTGGTTACAGTCAAAGTGAGTGCAACGTCAATTTTTCATTCAGTTGAATACAGTCAAAGCGAACGAAACGTAAAAATGCCTAGTAAACTTAATGCCGATCAAATTCAAAATATTTTAGTAAATTTCGATAACTTAGACTTATCTGACTTTGCCGATGAAGAAGAAGAAGAAAATGATGTCCTGGGGACGTTACTAGAAACTTTAGATGACAACAATAACAATTCTTTTTTGTTTGAGGAGTTTACAAATCCAGATGGGAATGCTGTCTTATTTGAAAAAAATTTAGACTCGGAAGATGACTCGTTAGATTCAGATGAAGGTTCTAAGGGTCAATTCGAGAAAATTGTTAACTTTAGATGGGCAAAGAGGGCTTGGGATATTCCTAGCTCAGTTTTTTCTGAAAGTTATTCTAAAGAAGATGTAAAAACCCCCGTTTCATATTTTTGTAAATATTTTCCAAGCTATTTTATTGACACTATTGTTCAAGCAACAAATCAGGCCTCTCTTATAAAAACTGGAACTGCTGTTCATGTTATAAGGGAAGAAATTCTGACGTTTATTGGCTTAGAAATTATTATCGGAACAATAGGATATCCCCGTTTATCAATGTATTGGAGCAGTGCTACTGAAATACCAGCCTTTCGAAAACACATGACGAAAAATAGGTTTATCTGACTACTCATTATGGCGTGCAGCTAGAAATCTTAAAAGACCAGTGATCACTTAACCGCCATTAAGAAACTTAAATGGAAGTTGGGTACGAAATGATGAAGAAAAAGGAAATATTTTTGTTAATCATTTGAAACCCGTATTTACCCCTCATACATCTTTCGATACTGCGGTCGAGTTACCACCTGTTGCTGTTGGATCAGCTGTTCCACTAAGATTTGAGATAAGCGAAATCGAGAAGGCTATTCATGATTTAAACGCCAAGAAAGCCCCTGGTTTTGATAATATCAGTAACAAAATGCTTTTGGAGCTACCCAGCATAGCAAAGAAAATTATTGTTTTAATTTTTAATGCTATTTTACGCCTTGAATACTACCCACAAGAGTGGAAAGTATCCTTAGTTACCATGATACCTAAACCAGGAAAGGATCCCACAAAAGTTGAGTCATATAGACCTATAAGCTTATTGTCTAATATATCAGAGCTATTTGAGAAACTACTAGTGTCAAAAATAATACCGATTTTAAATGAAAACAGATGTATTCCCAATCATCAATTCGGTTTTAGAAGAAAACACAGCACAATTGAACAAACTCATCGAATAGTAAATGTCATAAGAAAAGCCTTTGAAGAAAAAAAATATTGTTCAACACTCTTCATCGATGTGTCTCAAGCTTTTGATAAAGTCTGGCATGAAGGTTTACTACTGAAATTGCAGCAAAACTTACCAGCAAACATACACAAGCTGTTAGAAAGCTACTTAGTCGGTCGGCAATTTATTATTGAAGAAGGCGATTTTTTAAGTTCTCCTCAGCCAATTAACACTGGAGTCCCACAAGGCAGCATCCTGGGCCCTCTATTATACTTAATTTATACTTCGGACTTGCCTACAAACAGCTACACCCATACCTCAACATTTGCGGACGATACAGCTTTTCTAAGCGTACACGCAAACTGTCAAGAAGCATCTCGTTACTTACAGGATCATATATTTGAACTGGAAAGGTGGTTAAAAAATGGAGGATAAAGATCAATGAGCAAAAATGCTCACATATAACATTCACATTGCGTCGGGAAACATGCCCCCCTATTAAAATAAATAATCAAATAATACCCCAACACTCGCATGTAAAATACCTCGGTATACTTCTAGATCGGCGTTTAACGTGGAAATGGCATATAGAAGCTAAATTAACTCAAATGAAACTAAAAGCAATCCAAATTAATTGGCTTATTGGAAGAAATTCTGTTCTTAGTCTCGATTGCAAACTTCTACTCTACAACTCTATCTTAAAGCCAATTTGGTGCTACGGTATTCAGTTATGGGGCACTGCCTCGGCTTCTTACATCGAAAAAATACAAAGGCGCCAAAACAAACTTCTTCGAATAATCACAGCCGCCCCCTGGTACGTCAAAAACTCAAATATACACAAGGATCTCAATGTGCCATTAGTAAAAACTATGATAACGAAATATGCAGTAAAATATTTAAAAAGGCTGGAACTGCACCCAAATCCATTAGCTAGAAATATTTTAAATTATGGCGCTGCAGCACTCACCCAATCAGATGAGCGATAACACCTTCATATGTGAACAGAAACCGTGATGACTAAATCTTTTTTGTCTAGCACTGGCAGGACATAAAGTAAATATTAGGATAAGATTTGATTAATCATTGTTAGTTCATATTTAATATATGAAGATTCAATAAACAAATACTGAAAAAAAAAGAAAAATAGGTTCCATTTAATACGTTCTAATCTAAAGCTCGACGTAGAGGAAAACTCAAACGATAAACTTCATAAAGTTCGACCACTATTAAATACATTTTTAAAAAGGACTTATGATATTCCAAAGAACGAGAACTGTTTCTGTGATGAAATGATGATTCCGTGCAAATCTAAAACTGGATTGAAGCAGTATATGCCAAAAAAGCCTATCAAATGGGGAATAAAAGTGGAATATGACCTCGAAATATACCAAGGTAAAAATAATATTGTTGGTGAATCACATTTAGGGTTTTGCTCGGATGTTGTCATTCATCTATGTTGAACGATTCCAGAACGTAAAAACCACAAAATATTTTTTGATAATTATTTCACGACTCTGAATTTATTAATATATTTGCGAGAAAAGGGAATATGGGCAACAGGTACCATGCGAGGAAACAGAGCCGGAAAGGCCAACTTAGCAACTGAAAATTATTTAAAAAAGTTAGGAAGAGGTAGCTATGATTGCTGCGTTGAAAGAAACCAAAATATTTTCGTTTTAAAGTGGCTAGATGGGGGCTGTGTTCAATTGGCTTCTTCCACTTATGGCGATAAAGACACAAAAGAGGTTACCAGATTTTGTGGTGTACAAAAAAAGAAAATCCTTGTGCCTCAACCAAACATTGTAGGTGTATATAATAAAAATATGGGAGGTGTCGATAAGATGGATTTTTTGCTGTCATTATATCGAATTTCCATTCGGACAAAAAAGTGGACACTAAAAGTTTTCGACCATTTCATCGACTTAGCAGTGTGCAATTCTTGGTTAGAATATCGCATTGATTGCGATAACAATAATATAAGAAAAAAAGATTAAATGGACTTATTGGCATTTCGGAATAATAAAAAAAAAAAAAAATCTATCTAGAAAAAGAGGAAGACCCAAGCTTTCTGAAGATGCAGATTTTCCCGTCTATCCATCAACTTCGAAGCCACAGTTGTCTTATGAAAGAGCTCCTTCAGTTTCGGTTCGTTTCGATGGGATTAAACACTGGCCGGAATGTACAACATCGAAACGTATATGTAAAGTTCAAGGATGCAAAGGTTATTCCAGATACTTCTGTTCAAAGTGCATATCCATCTTTGCATTCCAAATGGCACCAGAAATTGCTTCAAAGTATACCACGAAAAATAAGGTAAGTTTTAGATAAATTTTTCTATTCAAATTAATATTCTTTTTCTTTTTTTCGCCGAAGATGCCGAGGCGGAGCTGTGTTATATAAGTAATAAAAGTTATATAAGTAATATATAAGTATATAAATAATAAAAATTTAATGTTTTATGTTCCTTGTGAATTGCATTTATAGTTTTAATTAAATAACATTTATGTGCAACCCAAAAAAATAATAATATACATACATACTTAGAAATATATTGTACATACATACATATAATATACATGACCATGTTTTTTATTTCATTTGTCTATCTAACTTTAGAAGAATAGCTTTATTTTATAAAGTAAATGCATTTGAATAGTTTTTTGATAAAAACAAATCTTGAATACATCTTTCTGATTTTAAAATTTTTTAAATTGCATTAAAAATTTTCATTTAAGTTTTATTTTTTTTTTCCTTTTAATACATTCTATGCCATATGGCATGATGCTCAAAAACCACTTTTGCAACAAAATTTTAAAAAAATTTATTTTGATTGTTTATAGCGTAAGGTTTAACAGTTATAAAATCGAAAACAAATATTTTTAAAATCAAAAACAAAAAAGAAGTACCGAAAGGGTTAACTGCGTCTGTAACATTGTTGGCGAGTAACAACTGTCACGTAAGGAAATTTCTCGCCAATATAATGAAAAAGTGTGTATATAAAATTTTTCTGAGAAAGTTCCCGCTTTGAACTGTCAAATAAACTCACTCGTAAAAACGGGGTGAGAAAAATTTTTAACACTAAAAAATAAATTAAAAATGCAAAACGCAATGAATATTAACACGGAAGAGATAAGTTTTATGTTCTTGGCAGATTTTTTCATTGTTTAATTATTTTGCTTTTGACATTTTTTAAAAATATACGAATATTTTCAAAGCAATTTCTTCATCAAAAACATTAAAGTCGCAGTTTACATTTTTTGGTATAGCCGACGGTTGTATTTTCGCCGCCGTCGTTGAAAATTTTTCAATTTTAGTAAAATTTGGTCGCCATCAACGATATGTTTGACTGGCGTTCTCAACATCTGCAATTTCATATCGGCTTCGAGTGACATTTAAAACGTAACGACGTAATCTATTTTGATAGTTTTCGACATGAGTTACAGACACACTTTTTTCTCACTTCTCGAGAAACGATGGAATATTTTGTTTCACATGTTTTCGATGCGAGAAGTTCTCACCAAAGTTACAGAACATGGGTACAGTTGTATGTACAATACATACGTAAGGAACTATAATAAACAATCAACACGTAACAAATAAGATTATACAGGGCGACTCCCTAATCTGGAATTTGTTATCGGACACACAATGCCTTACGGAACCTTCCAAATTTGGTTCTATCAAGGGGTTTCGTAAGAACATCTGCAACTTGTTGATCGGTACTTACGTAGGCCAATCTGAAGTCTCCTCTTGTTAGGGTATCTTGAATAAAATGGTGCCGTTTATCAGTGTGCTTTGTTCTCGGATGCAATTCACCACTTGAGGCAACTGATATAGCACTTTTATTGTCGCAACATATATCCAATGGTTCCACATTTTTGTAAAAGTGAGATTTTATTCCATTCCATCATAGGGCCTCTTGAAAAGATGCCGAGAGGGCCATATATTCGGCTTTACAGGATGAGAGTGAAACGGTTTGTTTGCCTTTTTGAGCACCATGCAATGGATTCTCCCTGAGCTATAAAAACGAAGCCTGTTGACTTTCGATCCTCAAAACTTGACGCCCAGTCCCCCTCAGGATAACCAATAACGCTGCCGTTAGTAACATCTTTACTTGAAGAATATAGCTTTAATTTCGTGGTTCCACGTAGATATCCTAAAAGATGTTTTACAGCAGACCATTGATGGTGCCCTGTATTAACGTTATAACGACTGAGTTTATTTATTGCAAAACAAATATCTGGTCGTGTTCATTGAGACAGGTACATCAGACATCCTACTGCCTCCTGGTATGGAACATTTTTCATGTCCTGAATGTCTTCGCTTGTTGTTGCGCAATCATCTTTGGATCATTTTTCACTAGCATTCATTGGCGTAGTGACTGGTTTTGCATTTGTCATACCAAATTTTTCGAGAATGTTTTCTACGTAAAGTTCTTGATCAAGAGCTACAAAGTTTTGTCCACGATTTATTCTCATTCCAAGTATTTGAGTGGCAGAATTTAGATCTTTCATATGAAATGTTTGCTTTAGAAAATCTCTTATATTTCGAGCCAAGTGTCGCCATTACAGAATAACAGAATATCGTCCACATAAACAGCTATTATCAAAAGTTTTTTTTCTTCGAGTTTTTTAAATAAGCATGAATCGTATTTTGATTTATTAAGACTAGTGTATTATTTAGTTCATGATTCCAAATTCTACTTGACTGTTTGAGTCCATACAGTGCTTTGTTAAGACGACATGCTTTTGATTGGTTGTTTTGGTTGACGTAAAGTGGGGGCTGTTCCATGTATATCTCTTCATTTAAACGACCTTGGAGGATTGCTGTGACGGCATCCATCTGTTCAATTTTAATATTCAGCTGGGCGGCGATTACGAAAAGGTATCACAGGGAACTATTTATGACGTACGACCGGTGAATATGTCTCTTCATAGTCTACCCCCTTTCTCTGTGAGTACCATTTTATGGCTAATCGCGCATTATAGCGATCTATGGAGCCAGTTATGTCACGCTTTGTGCGAAAAACCCATTTACATTTTATTGCCTGCGATTCGGCGGCAAATGTTGGAGTGACCACGTATTATTATCCATTAACGATTGATACTCCTCTTCCATTGCCATTTTCCATTTATCCAAATCTGGACGGGATAATGCTTCCATTAGAGTTTCCGGATCTTGTGATGACTGAAATAAATGTGTGGCAGTATTCGATTGACTTAAAAATGTATTATAAGGATACTTGCCTGTACAAATGCGCCCCTCAACGCTAAGCTTTGACACTTGTTGACATGAACAATCTGGTCTATTTTGTTGCGATGGAGGCGCCACAAGTCTAGAGAATCAGTGAAAATTATCTCCTTCCGATGATAAGTTTTCATCCGAGATAGATTGAAACGACTCATATGTTAGTTCAGCTGCCTCACAATCATTTAATGAGGATGTGCTCCCATTGTCGGTAATAAAATCATTCAATCTAACAGGTCTTTGACGGATTATTTCACTTCGACGTATAATTGGTTACATTGATTGGTTTGTTGCATTTGATGCTTGGTCCTCAATATCCGGTAGGCTTGTCGTACTCGTTTTGTTCATATTTTCTGCATCAACATACGTATCACCAATGATATTTAATCCAATGCTTATTATGTTATGTCCGATTTTCAACATTAATTTAATTGGGCATTCTGCAACTCTTTTGTTTTCATCAATGTATGAAACATTTCGGCTTTTAAAAATTAGGTTTTTATTGATGTCATAAAGACGATAACCTTTGGTGTGTTCATCAAAGCCTGTCATTACACATTCGTGAGTTTCAGGATCCCATTTTTTTACGATTACATTTTGGTATATGCGTCATAGCCACAGTTCCAAATATTTTTATAGGCGACAAATCCGGTTTTCTTTTACTCCACGACTCTTCAGGGGTTATGCCTGTGCCCTTCAAAGGAGATCGATTAAGCAAATATACGGTGTAAGCCACTGCTTCAGCCCAAAAAGCTTTTGGTAAATTTGCATCGTAAATCATACATCTTGCCTTTTCAACAATAGATCGGTTGTCTCTTTCGGCGACTCCGTTCTCTTCTGGTGTATGCACGTTTGTTGCCATTTTCTTTGACCATTTGTTGAAAAGTTTTATTTAAATACTCTTTTCCGTTATCCGTACGAAGAGTTTTTAATTTTTGTCCACTTTGTTTTTCAGCAAAGCGTAGGAATTCTTTAAAGACGTTAGATACTTCCATTTCGCTTTTAGTATTTAA
Source organism: Pollenia amentaria (assembly GCA_943735925.1). Lineage (NCBI taxonomy): Eukaryota > Metazoa > Arthropoda > Insecta > Diptera > Polleniidae > Pollenia > Pollenia amentaria. Next base: position 75,683,212 of record OX031007.1, read on the forward strand.
AAAATACCCAAACATTTTGCGAATTTTGTCATCTATTAGAGTTAAAAAATAACGTTTTTCCCCAAGAGACTCTTCTTCCATCGGCCCACAAATATCGGAATGCACAACCTCAAGAATATGAGACGTTTAGAAGCATGTTTATTGAATGGTTTGTTTACCAATTGGTGAAAATTTTGCAATCACTCGTATTCGATGTTGCAAACTGTATACCAGTTGGCAAACCGTTCTGGAGTTTTTGTAAACTTTTCAGGTTAAGGTGGCACATTTTTCTGTGCCATAATTCCAGAAAACATGTAAACGATTTATTTTGTGGTATTGGACCACAGTCTAGTTTAAATAAGCCATTAATATGCGAACCAGTAGAAATAATTTTGGGGTCCATGACTTTTACACCACTATTTTTAAAAACAACCGTGTGCCCTCTTTTAACAATTTGACTTACCGACACTAGATTTCTTGACAGTTTGGGTACGTATTGAACTTTCTTTACTTCAATAAAGGTATCATTGCAGGCTGGGCCATATTCCACAAAACAACTTATCAACTTTCCACTTTGCACTTACCAAATTTTTCGTCAATTTGCAAAACTTTATTTTCCACAGAACTATTAAATTTGATAAGTGATAAGTTGAAATTGATAAGTGTAATTTGCAAAGTCTTTGCAGTTTTTATATTCTCTTTGCAATTTCTGTTCCACGTACGTTCTCTTATGCAAAGTTAATATTGAAAAGTGTAATTTGCAAAGACTTTGCAAATAATTATGCTGTTTCGTTCCACAAAAACTGTAAATACTATTTTTGCAAAGGAAATTTTGATAAGTTTGTTAAAAATTTGCAAGGTAAACGATCGCTTTGCAAATTCATATTCTTATATCTTTTGAAGCCTTCAAAATGTTAAGACGTGACTTTTTGTTTGACGATATTGAAGAAGTGGTTATAACAAGAAATAAATTTTTCGGGACTACAAAACTTTAATTTTAAAGAGTGCTTTCGTTTAAATCAAATCCAAGTTGATTTCATTTTAAATAAAATTGGAGAAAAATTAAAACACAAAACACAGCGCAGTAATGCTCTATCGGCTGAAAATCAATTGCTACTGTGCTTGCATTGGCTCGGAAATGGTTGCCAGTACCATGGAGTTGCATCTATGCATGATGTTGCAGAACCATCCATATAGTTGTCGACGTTATAATAGCTGTTTTATTTCAAAACACAGTGCGGTGGCCCGATGACGTTAGTGGTATTGCTGAAACATTTTTTATGATGGGTGGGTTCCCTTGTGTGTGTGTTTGCGTGGATGGAACAATCATTAAAATTGATGGGCCTACATTACACGAGGAAGTATATGTGGACCGACATGGAAACCACTCATTGAATGTGATGATGATATGCGGGCCAGACTTCACTTTTACAGTGTAAATGCAAGTTGGCCGGGCAGCGTTCATGACTCAAGGGTGTTAAGGAATTCGGCTGTAAGTCAAAGATTTGACAATGGATGGAGACCATTTTCGGATGCTGTTGTTTAGGGTGATAGTGGCTATGGACTGAACAACTGGTTGATACCACCACTACGCCGAAATCCCGATAACCCTTCTGAAGAGGCTTTCAATCGTTGCCACAAAAAACACGGCGCATAATTGAAAATAGTTTTGGCATTCTTAAAGAAAGATTCCCGTGTCTTAATTATTTGAGACTGAGGACTGAGTTTGCAGGAAAGGTAGTTATTGTTTGAGCCATCTTCCACAATATTGTAGCATCGGAAGGAGTAGTGCAAACATGAAGACTGAAGACACTGACAATGAAATCGAGGAATTGGATCTGGAAAATGATGAAGAAGAAAATGATGCCCTTAATAATATGGATTATGCGAGTGGAATGAAAAGGCTTACTTCTCTGCTGCAATACTTTTCCTAATGCCAACTATTATAGTGTTATTTTGAAATATAATTGGTTTTTTGGCTATGACCCTTTTCTACTGCAAAAGAGTTGTTTCTTTTGGAGGCATTTTTGGGGTTTATGATTAAGATGTCAGAGAGTAATATAAAAAGTAAGAATATGAAATTCACTTATTTTTTTAGAAATAAAAAAAAAATTAACAAATAATAAATAAAAAACAAAAAAAAAATAATACACAAAAAACTTTAAACTCCTCTAGCAACAGACTCTTCGAAATTTGCAAATTATTTGCAGTTTCTGCCGCTGTAATTTCCCGAGTTATGGTAGAGGCTGGAAGTTGGAGCTCCCTCTCCAATTTCAGGCATTGAAGTTTCCTGTAGTAAACTTCAACCCGCAGGAGTTCCAACCGGCATTTCTTCTCTATATCCAAAGTTTCACTTGGAAACTTGGTAGAGCTCTTCCTCTTCCTTGGGTTTGGTGGTGAATGGGCAGGTGTTTCCTCTGTCATTGATATTCTGAAATCAGACTCAGCTGATGGTAGATTTTCTGAAGTTCCATAGCTTTTAAGCAAATTCAGTCCAGCTATAACAGCTGAGTCTGATTCTAGAATATCGAGGATGACCAAGTCAACTTCATCCATAACGCTGTCCTTCCCACCTGCGGACCCAGTTTTTCGGGCGTTATCCTCTGTAAATTAACAATATTAAATTCACGGATCAATCTTTGACTATTTTCAAACAAAGTAATCATAACAATGTTACATTGCGTTCGTATGTACATAGCGTCATACATGTAGTTGCAAAATTCCCTAATTACAATTACAAGGCCTTTTAGAATTTTATTGATAAAAACGTTAATTTTAGTTGTAGGAGAGTAAAATTTTCAAGAAACATGTATTTTGATATGGTGAAACCGTTACGTTCAAAATTTAATAATAAAACTGAAACAAATTTTTTTTTTGCAATTGTTGTTGTAAGCTTGTTCAATTGTTACAATCAGAGTTCCGAAAAATTCATATATGCTCGCTCATATTTAACCATTCATGAATTTTTTCATGAATGAGGAATTTAAAACGTGTAATTTTTTTCACAACCATGAATGAATTTCTGCCGATGGTGGTAATGTAACATGTAATATGTTACAGCACATACTACATGGTACATGCTGCCTTTGGATGCACAGCTGAGTGCAACCAGACGCGCCCACGGGTTGCGGATAGTGGAAACCCCAGCAGATATGCTGGGATGCTGCGAATTAAATAAGCAGTCGCGGACAATTCAGCGGTTTCAAGGGGAGAGTCTCGGGAGGTCTCGTTTTGAAGCACCTGTTGCCAATGATCCTTGGAGCGACGTGGCGAGTAATTGGCGCCATTTAAAAGCCAATCCCAACAACCAGATGGGAGAATATAAAGCATGTCTGGATGCTTCAACCGGCAATCCCGATACCAGAATCGGATGCGATCGGCTAATCACCGGTTCATCTTAAACTCTCATGATTACAGAAACCACAACGAATGAAATCCAAAATGATCCCCAACTGTTGACGACTTTTAGCTTTAAATCAAGGACACGATTCGGAACATGGAATAAAAGAACGCTTCTAGAGCCATCAAGACTGGCCCAGATTTGCAGGGAATTCAGAAACTACAACCTTCTCTTCCTTGGCTTATGTGAAACAAGATGGCCTGATAATGGCACAATAACAATCGACGGTGACATTACCTTTTTATACTCTGGCAGGCCAAGAGGGCTCCCCCGTTCAAGTGGCGTAGGTTTCCTTCTTTCCAAAGATGCGAAGAGGGCCCTTATGGCATGGACACCTCACTCTGATAGAATAATATCCATCCGCCTTCACACCCGGGCACGTAATATCACGTGTATTCAATGTTATGCCCCCACTGAAATTTCAGACCCTAACGACAAAGAAGACTTATACAGCCTCCTGGAGAAGGTAATAAAGGAAACGCCTAGTGGTGACATTTTACTTTTAACCGGCGATTTCAACGCACAGGTGGGTTCGGTAAACACAAATATGGAGTCAGTAATGGGTACTCATGGACTGGGGCAAATGAACGAGAACGGCAAATTACTTACGGGAGTATGTGCAAGTAATGGTCTTACTATCGGTAACACAATCTTTCCTCACAGGGACCTGCATAAGGTAACCTGGGTTTCCCCTGACCACAGAACGGAAAACCAAATTGACCACATTGCGATCAGCAAAAAGTGGCGTGGCTCTTTACTGGATGTGCGCAATAGGCGTGGTGCAGACGGAGCCTCAGACCACCATCTACTTGTAGGAGAGATACGACTGAGGATATCCGCGATCCGGCGGGAAACAACACAATCTTTATCAAGACGTTACGACGTATTGAAGTTAGAGTCCCTAAATACCCTCGCAAGTTACGTTGAATCCTTAATGACTCGCTATGAAGCTGTCCCAGACAGAAACAGAGGGCAATGGAATGCAATAAAACCCATTTTCACAGACAGTGCTAAGCAACATCTTGGGCATCCTAAACCTAAGCGTATAGCGTGGATCTCAGACATAACCTGGCAACTTATTGAGGATAGAAGACAACTTAAAGGTGCTATTAACGTCGCCCGAACAAGAGCCTCTAAAACTACTCTACAAGCCCAGTATTCCAATTTAGACCGGTTGGTGAAGCGAAGTGCGCGGCGAGACAAGCGAGCTTGGATAGAAGACATGACCACAAAGGCCCAGGCAGCCGCCGATACACATCGAAGTAGGGATCTGTACAAAATTGCAAAGCAGATATCGGGGAACGCCCGTTCAACCATATATCCCCTTAAAGATCCAATGGGCGGCACCGCTTCGTCCGTAGAGCGGCAACTGGCAATATGGTCCGACTATTATGCCGGCATACTGTCAATTCCGCAACCCACAACTGTGTGGCAATGTCACTGTACCTCACATGAGGTCAGATCTGACATAAGTACAACCTGTCCAGACGAAGTCGAGATCGCTAATACTGTACGTGCACTGAAGAATGGCAAGGCACCAGGCGTGGACAACATCAATCCTGAACTGCTTAAGGCTGATCCGGTTCTAAGTGCTGCAATAATCGGACCTATTATCAGGGACTTTTGGACATCCCACTGTCTTCCTGCTGAACTGAGTGAGGGGGTGATAATCAAACTACCCAAGAAAGGTGACCTAACAGAATGCAAAAACTGGAGGGGTATTACTCTTCTGACTATGATTAATAAGGTGTTAGCTAATATAATCCATGCTAGATTGTCATCATCAATTGCGACAGATCTTCGAAAGGAACAAGCCGGTTTCAGATCACATCGACCTTGCATTGATCACATAAATACCCTACGGATCATAGTGGAGCAATCAGTGGAATGGCGTTCTCCTCTATATTTGATATTTATCGACTTTGCCAGGGCCTTCGATACAATCCACCATCAGGCAATTTGGCATGCACTTCGATGCAAGGGAGTTCCACCTGAGCTTATCGACATTATTAAAGCTTTGCATGAACGCGTGTTAGGCAACCCTATTGGTGTAAAGTACTGGTGTACGACAGGGATGTATCCTCTCCCCGCTGTTATTCAATATTGTACTGGACGCAATAATGCAGCAATCAACTCGCACTATGAGAGGCATCACATGGGGTATGAATAGTCGATTAGAAGATCTGGACTATGCTGATGATATCTGCTTACTCGCGCATAACTTTACCGACATATCAGCCAAATTGGAACAGATACACCAGCTAGCATCGAATGTTGGTCTTCATATTAACATCGACAAAACAAAGGTTATACGCATCAACACAACTAATCTCTCTAAGCTCAGGGTCAACAACATAGAGCTCGAGGATGTGCAATCGTTTTGCTACTTAGGAAGCATAAAAAAGGCAAAGCAGTCATTTGGAGCACTACAAAGAATATGGAAATCACCACAAATACATACAGGTACTAAGCTGCGTCTTTTTTCCTCAAATGTTCGCTCTACCTTGTTATATGGATGTGAATCCTGGAACTCTACGGCAAACGACATACAATAACTAACCGTTGCTTGCGGAAAATATTGAGAATTATTTGGCCGAACGTAGTTTCCAATAGCGACCTGTGGCAAAGAACAGGCAAAACACCAATCCGTTTAGAAATTGCAAAAAGGAGATGGAGCTGGATTGGCCATATCCTAAGAAGACCTCATGATGATATATCGAAGATGGCAATTGACTGGAATCCTCAAGGCAGCAGGAGAAGAGGTAGACCCGCTAACACCTGGAGAAGGCTACTAGAATCCGAAATTAGCAAAACAGGAAAAACCTGGTCTGAAATAAGACTAATGGCACAGGATAGATCCGGATGGAAGGATTTCGTAACGGCTCTTTGTTCCAACTTGGAGCCATAGGAATCAATATATATATGAATGAATTGTGAATTTTTTTGCCAATTTATTCATGAGCGTGAGGAAAAATAAATTTTTTCCTTTCCTCAGTCATGAAGAATGAGGAAACAAAAAATTTTCTTAACGCTCCTCACCAGTAATGTTGTTGGTGCACGACAGTTTGCATGACCACAGCACGAAATGCCTTTGTGTGTATTTTGTTGTTGTTAAAGGCAACGAGCCAAAGTGTGTGTTGAATTTTTTGTAGGCAAATATTATTTAAAAAAAAAACTTAAAAAAACTGCACATATCGTCAACTTAAATGCAGAATAATATAACATCACAGTTTTCATGATAAGGAAAAAAACGTTGTAAATGGAAATTAATTGAGATATAAAAACAATTTTAAATATTTAGGATGAAAATGCGAAAACCGACTTTTTTTGATGGAAAAATATTATTTTTATTGTTATTTATTTTATTTTATTTATTTGGAAAAATTAATAATTATAATTAAATTATAATAATTAATAAAGAGGAAGGAGTACTAGCAACTGAGGCTTTCGACTCTATATTGGTATGTATGTACATTTTAAATAAGGTTTTGTCAACAATTTGTGGTTACAAATTTGTAGATTAATTTAATATTTTTATCACACGTGAGTCTAAGGAGATCAGTTGGTGTATTCGTTCCGAAAATGCGTGTTCTGGATGAATTGTATATAGGGCACTCGTCAAGAATATGGGCTATGTTGAGGTGTGTGTTACAGGTGGAACATACTGGAGCTTGAGTTCTTTCAAAAATATGTTGATGGGAAAATTTGCAATGACTGATTCTAAGGCGAACAAATAGAATAGTTTCCTTTCTGGAGCAGTTTTTGGGGTATAACACAGTACAACACATGATTTGCCAACTCAATTCTGTGAACTGTATGTGAAATTAGACCCAAAAAGAAGAATTTCTGCATCATTCGTTTTGTCTTCTTACCTGCGATTTGAAGTTAGTATCGATTTGAAGTTAGTACTATCGTATAGGGGAATTTATCACGTTTTAGGCCCTGTTGTTTGACATAGCTCGACAACCCCTAGCCCAATTTAGTTGAAATAAATTTTAAAAAATTAAGAATTACAATTCCCTTAATCTGTTCATATATTGTTTTCCTATACAAGTAACACTTTCGAAGTTAAAAATGAATGTATGAAGGGAAAATATTATTTTTTGCCTAAAAATATAAATTTTTTTTTTTAAAAATACATAAAAAATCCAAAATGGAAAAAAGTTTCAAGTCTAGTTATTTTTTCGCAAAGTCACATAACCTATGAGCAAAATGAGACAAAGATCATAAAAATCGATGCACACGTTTCGCTTTTATTCGCAATTGAGTAAAGGTATGAATTTCAAAAATCAGTTATAGCCACCACCCTTAAAATAAAAATATAAATTAAAAAATTATCATGCAAAAAAAAACTTTATTTATAAAAACTTAATGAAAATAAAATAATATGCAATTAATACGCAATTATAATATGCATAAAAACAAAATTTAGAACATTTTTTCAATTATTGGCAATATCCATCCAATGTAATCCATTTCGATTTGTGGTAGCGGTTGTGGTGCACTATTTTCAATATCGGGTATCCAATCAGCATCATCCAAATCGGTCGGATTGGTGAAAACGGTTTCGGCTAGCAGGGACACAGTATCCGCACTCGGAGGTTTAGGTGCATCGGTATCAGCAGGGCGTTGCACTGGAAGTGTGGCAGTAAATGCAGCAGTGTATACTTTTGTTTTCAATTGTTGTCTGTTTAATCCAGGACGAAAATTTATGCATGCATAGCACCTGGATTCATCATGTCCAGTTGTGTCTTCCACCCAAATTACTGGCTTCATAAAAGATAACTTTCTACTTTTTCCGTGAATCCATTTTAGAAGGGTAGTATAACAACTGTTGCACACTGTGTTCGGCGTAAAATTTGCACCACTTAAATCTGCTTCATCGAAATAATTACAATACGCGGTTTTAAATTGCTCAGTAAACAAATTTTTTCGATCTTTTTTCTGTATTTTTCGGACGATATGACCACAAACGTAACAATATTCATCCAAATATGGGCACTTGTTGTTTTCCATATTGATATATTTTATGTTTTGTTGTTATTCACTTTTAAAAAACTGGAGAAAAATCACTTTTACTGTTCGCGTTCGTCGGCACTGGCTGAATGCCAACAATCGATCAATGCACACCTATAAATACTACGTATTTCTGAATATTTTACTGCCAGGTACTAATAAATGGGCGCATATTTTAAGGGCGGCTGGCTATATACCTGATTCAGCACTTGTACGTTTCAAACTGTGCAAAACTTTCCAAATAATGACCACCCTTAAATGTGGGTGCAATTTCTGTAAAAAAATCATATAGGTAGCCACCGGAAAAACCCAAATAATAAAAAGGTCCACTTTCCGTTTAATTGTCCACGTAAATTTATTACCGCAATCATAAAAATCAAATAACCTTTTGTTTATTCCTTTTTTTTAATTCTCAGAATCATGAAAAAGGTGTCAATGTTTTCTCCAAATAATGTTGTGCATATCTCGAGCAAATTTTTGAAATTCATACATTTACTCAATTGCGAATAAAAGCGAAACGCGTGCATCGATTTTTATGATCTTTGTCTCATTTTGCTCATAGGTTATGTGACTTAGCGAAAAAATAACTGGACTTGAAACTTTTTTCCATTTTGCATTTTTTATGTATTTTTAAAAAAAAAAATTTAAATTTTTAGGCAAAAAATAATTTTTTCCCTTCATACATTCATTTTTAACTTCGAAAGTGTTACTTGTATAGGAAAACAATATATGAACAGATTAAGGGAATTGTAATTCTTTTCAACTAATTGGGCTAGTGGTTGTCGAGCTATGTCAAACAACAGGGCCTAAAACGTGATAAATTCCCCTATACGATAGTACTAACTTCAAATCGATACTAACTTCAAATCGCAGGTAAGAAGACAAAACGAATGATGCAGAAATTCTTCTTTTTGGGTCTAATTTCACATACAGTTCACAGAATTGAGTTGGCAATCAATTAACTGAAAAATGTTGTACTGTGTTAGTGATTACGATTATTTAAAAATAAATTACAAGCAAAATGAAGAACGCATCGAATCTTAAAATATAAAATGGCGTGATGACATGCAATATTTGTATGAGCTCGGCAAAGCATACAGATATTACAAAAAAAATAACATATTTCCATACATACATTTTAAATCTATACCCCAAAAAAGCAATGCTCGTTGGAACTCTCGTGCTATACTAGCAATTTTAGCATATGTATATACTTATTCCAAATTACCGAACTGAATTAAAACCAATTTGTGAATTTATTTTTGGAGCATGGTATGACGTTTGGTTTTCGGACCATTTTTATGATGAAAAAAACTTTGAAATTTTAAGTTTTTCTTTGACACTGGGTTAAGGAGCCATCAATAATTTTTAAACAGCAGCGCAGCAATATATGCGCTGAGCGGGCGGTGAAAGTTGTTCAAGACATTTTTCCGTTCTGTAAATCAACACGAACTCTCAATTTGAAGTTTATAATGTACAACAATAATGTATAAGTTATTTAATTAAGCTTGTTTTAATTTTTTTACTTTGTAATAAAAATTAAAAAAAAAAATGTTTGGTGTTTTAGAAATTGCATTCGGTGCCGAAGGTTTTTGGACCGAAATGACCCCTGATATCGATTTTTAATATCAGTATAACATTGCCCATACCGTAATGATAGGTTCTTATTTTGGTTATACCCCTAATGTACATAAATAGATACATACATACAGAAAAAAACCAATGTCAAATTAACCGGGCGCAATGCTGATTGAAAATCATAGTAAATTTCTGCTAAAGTACGGACTTTTTTTAAAATTATTAATGCTTCATATTAATTTTATATGAATAATGTTAAAATAACATTGTTAAATATTGAATCCATAAGATCCTGTTTTAGAAGAAAAACATGAATTTTTTATTTTCATATTTAAAAAGAAGAAAAATTCCCGTATTCGTTTTCTTTTCGTTATAATTATTTAGTTGAATACATCAAATTTTCAAAGTAGAATGATGACGAAAACATATCGGGCATTTTCCGCTGGTGTCTTTTAACTGTGAGATCTTCTGAAAACATCGGGAAAAAAAATAAAGTACAACGGGAAAATAAATAATAATATGTATTCTTTTTCTCACTCAAGTTCAGGGTAAAGTGTTCACAATCATTCTAAAATAAAAAAATATGCTGTGTTCTTTTTACTGGTACTTCACACTCAAATTTAATTCATTTGACATTAAATTCACGTTGTTTCAACTTGAAATAATTCCACGTGATTCGTAGTGTTATTTTAATATCAATGTCACGTTGCTCTAACTTTGCTGGAATGTTTAATTAATATGAATTAAAGTTTTTTAAAAGAAAAACTGTTGTTCGCAACTTATCATGTAAGATTAACATGAAGTAACAATTAACCGAAATCTCTACTGAAAATGTAAAATCAACCTCGTTTTCGACGATTTTACATTGATTTTTTTGTGTATGTACATTTTCATTTACATATATTTTTATATAAAAATGAATTAATTTTTAGTTTGTTTACCAAAATTTTATATTTTTTATATTAAAATGAATTAATTTTTAACTTTTTCTTTTAATTTTTATGTATTTTGGGTATATTTTTTAATAAAAAATATGTTTTATCAAAATGTGGAATAAAGTACTCTTTTGCTTGGTGGTAAGTACCATCTCTATTTTTCAATTTTCCATCACTGATTTGTATATTAATGTTTTGATGTAAGGTGCGTTCGTTTACCCCAAAATTTGTGAAAGTTTTTACTGGATTTTACTGAAATGCGTTCGCTTACACAAAAATTGGCAAAAGAGAGCATCTACTGAGAGAGTAAAGTGACAGTTGTAAGCAAAGAGTCTGCAAATTTTTACTGAACAAATTTTAAACAAACAAAAGTAAGCAAACAAAAAGCATACAATTTGTAATAAAAACATTTAAAAGAACAAAAGCTGAATTAAGAGTGCAACAAAAACCAACAATATTTATTACATCCTAAACAATTTTACTTACCACTGTACCTTCCCAAATGTTCCGGGAGAGCATGAAATATTAAGTTTTCTTTTTTTGGCATCCATGGTAAAATTTGTGTTAATTGTTCAATATTACTTTTGTTTACATTAATATTTTAGAGATGTTAAGCTAATGAATATATGATTACTTCTTATTGCATATCAGTGATGCAAAATGTGGCACAATTGTGCCATTTGTGGCACTTTTGATTGTTTGATGGCCCTGGGGAAATCTATTTTGGCCCTTTCAGGTCAAATTTAACTAACTACTTTTAATCGTTCAATACATTTTTTTAATATTATTTTTCACTATTTTGATTTTTTATGGCGAAATAAACCACACTAACGGTATGATCTATATTATAAAAAAACAGCTAAAGTATGTTTGTATAAAATCGACGTTTCTTAGAGATATATATTTAAGACGTCGCACTGTTTTAATGGATTGGTTAAAATGGAACAAAAATGGACAAAAATATTTTAAAACAAGTAAAAGGGCTACATTTTGCTGTACCGAATCTTTGATATCCTCCAACAGTAAGAATACTTTAGGAGTGCGCTTTATATGGGGCATATGGTAAATTACGGACTAACCTTTAAAAATTTGACAGTGTGATTTCTAGTCATTTATAACTGTGAGAGGCCAAAATGTACTACAATAGCATTGTTCGTTAAGGTTTTAGGCGTACTATAGTGTTTTTCGAGATTGGGCTTTATAAAGGGCCTATGGTAAATTATGGACCGATCTTCATGAAATTATGTGGTATAAACGAATTTGTGCAAAATCTTATATCACTATTTGCATTCCGGCACTATTTATGTTACTTTTTGTAAAAAAAAAATTATGATATATATTACTCGTTTACTACTGAACCAATTTTGCTGGATTTCAATCCCAAACTGCTTAGGAGAACTGGAAACAATTTGGTATCAATATTGTTCTTGTCTTTTAAGTCGTTCGAAAGTAATCGTGATTTCAACAGACGGACAGACATGCGCACATGGCTAAATAGACTTAGAAAAAGACAGGATATACTTTATGGGATCTTAGATGAATATTAAAAAAATATAAACACGGAATGATCAACTAAGTATATCCTCTTCACAACTACTTATGGTGGAGAGTATAACAATGCGAATGTTTGGTTTTGTTCTTAGTAAAATAAAACACTACTATGTTTTACTATTAGTTTTATTTAAAATCTCAGCCAGCAAACTAGTCCGACTTCTTCCAGATAACTGAGAGAGTATTTTGCTGGTTGGGTACAAACATAATAATCAAATATATAAAAAAAATGTTGGCCCTATTAAAGTTATTTTGGCCCTTTTAAATCGTTAATTTGGCCCAAAACAAAAAAGCTCAAAATGCATCACTGTTGCATATTATTGAGGGTACCAAATATCAAAAATCAATTATTGATGTAGTTTCGTATGTAATTCAACTAGAAACAAAATTAAAAGTCATGTACAAAATAAACAAGTCTTAAAACTTGCACAGAAGCTCATTTAATAAATAAATTTGCTACGAATTTATAATCATTACAATGCATTTCATCAAGTACCAAAACATTATGTACTGGGTAGTCTAAACAACACATATTTTACAACACTAAGCTTTTTAGCGATCAGCTGTTTGAATTAACCTGCAAGTTTTTGCATTTTTTCCGTTCGTTTACTTTTTTGTGCAAGAGCCATTTTTGAGAGTAAAATTTTCATATTGCCCAAAATTTACTCAACTACTGGATTTTACTGGAAAAGTAAACAAACGCACCTGTAATCTATACATTCTTAGACATCTTGATATAATATTTTTACAATGTGTTAAAAGTAAGAAACGATTTATATATAGATAAAGTTTTGTCCGCTAGTAAACCGCAAAGTAAAAACAGACATACATATGTACATAGATAGTTTATTTGTATTTTTATATTATTAGAAAAAAGGATACTTTACGCATTTCTTATAATTTTTTTAAATATGCACTAACGATATATGTATATACATATTTAAGAATGTCTACATACATATACATGTATGTATGTATGTATATTTTATAAATTTATTTCAGAGGAAAGGTCATTTGCTATGATACAATCAACATCGAAATTAGAAAAATTTACGAGGTTATAATTCAGCTTTGTTATGAGTAAATTGGAAAGACTTTTTCGAAAGTTTAGACCTTAATTTGGTTAATAAAGTAGATAAGGCACTAAGACAACGGTCTTCTGAAACTTGAGTGGCTGGAACAGCTAGTACAGTCTCCACAAGTTGTGTCACCACCTAATTCGTGCCATAAGATATGCGCCAATAATCAAGTACATTGTTACCTAAAGACACTCTCTCTCCATCACATAGTCTGTTTAGCTTCTGCTTAATGGTTAAAGTATGGTTTTGTATAGATGAGTTGCGCGTGGTCATTTGGATATGATATCTTGAAAGCTGCAGTTCATTAAATTTGAATTGGTTAAAACTTCCTGATCATTTATATTATTTCCAACTTTTTGCATGGCTTCATAAGTTTTGAGCAAATCATCCTTTACAATAAAAAAATATTATATGTTTAGAATTTGAAGCAGATAATATGTATATACATTGTATTTATGTACCGCACAGTTTCAAATAAACTAATTAAAAAATGTTCAGAAAATACTCATTTAGTTGAAAGTATGCTGTATAAGTACATTCTTACCACTGCTTTTTGCTTACGATCTTTAAAAAAAAAATGTTTTGTTACAACTTTGCTTAATACCCACATAGAAATTGTAGGTACATTATTGAATTTACAAAAACTGGCATTACGCAATAATTATACTTACTGTCACGTTTGCTTTTACGAATAAAAGTTGTTTACACACGAGTTTTAGTAAAACAAGCCATTTTTACTTTAATTTCAAATATTTGTTACCTACTTAAGAAAAATTGTATCAACGAAAAACCCCAGTTTCTGGTTGGTAAAACGAAAACTGTATTACAACAACAACACGTATTGAGTACTTGGAGTTTTTTCAATGAGTTTTGCCTTTATGTCTGCTTAAGAAAAAAACGTTCCCTTTTAAAAGCATCAAAGAATTTTTTCCAACAGTATAGGTACATATCGTTGGCTAAAATGCAAAGCAATGTATCATTGAAAATTTTGAAATAAGACTTTTTTATTGATTACGTTTCACGTAAAAAATTTTTAACTTCCACCTTAAAAAATGTCCAAGCTATTAACAAAATCAAAAATGGCTTATCATTAAGTATATAATTTCCTTAAACAACATGATGAATAATCTTAATTAAAAAAAATTAGCAGAGTATTTGATATATTTTTACGAACACATTAATTTTTTTACGTCAAAAATGGGTATTCTGTTTCATACGCTAAGCGTGTTAGTGGAATAAGTGATCAAACTGCAAATTATTGCATAAGCAAAAAGAAAAACATTGCTACAAAATTAATATAAGCCGAATCCATATATGTATATATATATATATGTATATGTATTGCAAAACCTATATTAAGTATGACTATCAGCTTCTTCTACATTGGACTGTTAGAAATTTCACAGCTTAACCAATTGCACTTCTATACGCTAAGAATTTCCAAGAATAAATAATACCATCTGCAGGTCCTTAGTTTTTTGCTTCCAGCAGACTGTCATTATTTTTATGATATGACTTTTCCATCACTTGTTTCGATTCCAGCCTTATGAGTTAATATATGAACATATATATTTTTTAATAAATTTTAATAGTCGAGTTTCCTATAATGAATCTGTTACTTTTGGACAAGAATATTTCTTAATTATTAATATAGAATGTTTATAATACAATAGAAATATTTTTTTCACGTTTATTTAAAATAATCTGGTATTTTTGCTAGGATTGCAGTCTTCCAAGTCGTCCTTCATCAATATCCTCAAAAAGACTTTTATAAAGCATTTTGTGTTAAATAATAAATTACTTGTCTTCTACATCTTAAGAATAGTAGCATTTATTATAAATTGCTGGAATCTAAATTTTTTAGCTATATTTTGTGTTATTCCTTTTACGGCTTAATTAAATACTAATAGTATTTTTTTTAGGATAATTGCTTCTTTGTAAAACATTTTCGTTCACTGAATACGGGGGCTGCAATCAATACTACTCTTAATTAAAAACTCTTTCATTTTTCTTATTTAAATTTTTCAGAAATTAACTAATTAAAATTTAATTCTTGCTCCGTATATAGCGTTATAAGTATGGGCTACAGAAGTTTTTTTTGAAATAATTTCTTATATGGAGCCAAATATACATGTATTTATATGAGTCAAATTTTTGTTTGCAAAATTTGTTTATTGTAAAGAAAAATTCAATTGAGAAAATTCATTATAAGGAGATTAAAATACACGTTATTTATAATGGAAAAGTTGGCTTTTTAAAATCAGTTTATAGTTAAATTTAATGAAGTACATTTTTTAGTTTAATCCACTTCTTCTTAGAAATAAAAAACTATAAATAATATGTCATAATAATATCTCTAATAATATAACATCTCTACGTTCTCAAATGCAGTACTGCCTGCACTGCATCAGAATAGCAAACTGGTTTCACCATGTCAACGCAAACCTAATTATCCTACATATGTATTAATTGTGTGATTATCTTTTTTATATGTGCATTTAAACATATTTAAATTTATTGTTTAAATGTAGTATTTCATTTATAACCAATTGCATTATCTTTATATTCTATTATACCTGTAATTTATTCATCGACTAGCCTTTGCGTCGTACGGTTGACTTTCATAAGCATCATTTAGTGTTTTTTTTTCTTTCTTAACTAATTGTTCGCAATTTAAACTTATACCATCTCATACAGTGGTACTGAAAAATTTTCGTCCGGGTAGTGTGGTTAAAATAAATCACGGTTGATAGTTAGAGGAGATGTCGGATCATCCTTACTTGAGGGACAACCGCTTCACGGCGTTAGCGGACGGCCCTTATCCCAAGAAGAAACGAACAAACCAAAACGTTCTGCAAATATTTCCTGATTTACCCATAGTTCAAAAACCAGACCCAAAATATGCTATCCTTTCGGCAATCGGAGAAAAAAACATTCAAAGATACTCCTGCTTCATGGTTCACCGATCTCTAAAACAAGTTTGTCCCGACATTCTTTCAGTTTCGGAATTACGTGACGGCAATCTCCTTCTTCTCACTGCAAATAAAAGAAGTGCTGAGAAATTACTGTCTGCTAAAAGTTTACCGGGTGTTTGCGACATTAATTGTCAATATCACTCTAAATTAAACTGCTCTAAAGGTACCATATATGCACCTTATTTAAATAACGTCCCCGAAGACGAAATTGTTAGTGAACTAAAACCACAAGGAGTTGTTGAAGTATACAAATACCAAAAAAAAACCCTGAAGAAAAGCTTGCTCCATGTGGTGTACTTCTGTTAACATTCGATCGCTACTCTACTCCCGAAAAGCTTGATATCTCATGGCATAAAGTAAAAGTAAGACCTTATTACCCCAATCCCATGCGCTGTAAATCCTGCCAGAGGCTGGGTCATACTAAAAAATGGTGTAAAAACAGTCCTTTGTGTGAAACATGTGCTTTACCTCCACATATACCCATCGAATGTACGAGAACTTTTTGTATAAACTGTTCCGAACCCCATACATCAAACTCCACGGAATGTAAAGTGTTTCAGCAGCACAAAGAAATTTTAAAAATTAAGACAAAAGAGAAATGTACACTAAAAGCAGCGAAAGACAAATATGAAGCACAAACAACAATACCACCGTTAGCTCAATCATTCTCCGATACGCTTACCAACAAAAACATAAATAACTCTACAAGTCATTGCATACATTTTACAAAACAAAACACTTTAAGTGTACAAAATCAAAAATCAATAATTGAAACAAAAATAACTCTCGATGAAAAAAATAACAAACCTGAAATTACACATTTTAACAACAACATTACCACTGATACTGCTAAGAAATGCACTCAAGATATAAAAACAACTAAACCTACAACAAGCAAAAATGCAAAAACATTACCCACCATGACTACTCGTTCAATGACTAAACTACCAACAAATCAAACAACATCAACAATAACAAAATCAACAAAAAAAAAAAAGAATCACTTAACATCACACAAACAATGCTTTACCTAAGCGACAAACATACCACAGCTCTTCTTACAATGAACAAGTAGAAATAATGTTCTTAGATGAAGAATAATTTATTCACTATTCTATAAACATGGATTTAAGAATAATACAGTGGAACATGAACGGACTTATAAATAACTACCACGAACTACAACTCATTATAAACGAATTTAATCCGGATATTATTTCCATACAGGAAACTCACATACCAGTAAATCAGAATAATATAATCTTTCCGAAACAATACAACGGCTACTTCCATAACTTAGCTGAAAACACATCAACTAAGCAAGGAATTGGCATCCTCGTAAAAAAAATATACCACATAGTCTTATATATACCAATAGTGACATATCAACCATTGCTATGCAAACTTATATAGGAATATAGGAGAAAAGTTTGTTCCATACAAAAAAAAAACTTTACACCGAAATTTAAAACAGATCGGGCCAACTGGCCTTTATTTAAAAAAAAATGCAAAGGAAACCTGACAAAAGCCAAATTTACCGAAAACCCCAATCAGCTAGCTGCTGTTTTGATCAAATGCATTAGGTTAGCAGCCAACGTTAGTATTCCCCAAACTCGTGATAAATGCTTTAAGCGCCAGATAATTTGGTGGAACTCGAATCTTGACGCATTACGTAAGCAAAAACAAAGACTTTGGCACAATTTCAAACGAGTTAGAAGCAATTATAATCTAGTTCAATATAAAAAATATAACGCTTTATTTAGAAGAGCTGTTAAAGAAAGTAAAGCCGCATGTTTACAAGAGTTCACTGCAAACATTAGCCCCAACTCTTCCTCACAACGAATTTGGAATGATATTAAACGTCTTAAAGGTGCAAAAAATACAAACCTTATTAACATCCTACAATCAGACTCAAATCGCATTACAGATTCAGTGGAAATTTAAAATGTTTTTGCAACACATTGGTCTGAACAATCAGATGACAGGAACTTCTCCCCTTTGTTTCGAGACAACAAAGCAAGTTCTACATACCATCTTTACAGCCACCAAAACTACAATAAACATGCAAAAAAAATTGAAAATCCCATCAGCTTCTCCGAATTAGAGGACGCCATGCATTCAGCAACTTTTAAAAGGCCCGGTGAAGACCGTATTTCATATGCGATGCTAAAAAATCTATGTCCGACAGCTAAAAGACATATGCTTTCGGTATACAACAATATACTCACGTCCAATATTTTCCCGCAAGCATGGAAAACTGCAATCGTTATCCCAATTCCAAAGCCTAACAAAGATCACCTCACTGTCTCTGGATACAGACCGATTTCTCTGCTTTCTTATGTCAGCAAAATCTTCGAAAAAATAATCGCAAGAAGATTAATGTGGTTCATTCAATCAAATAACTTTCTAACACCTAATCAAGTTGCATTTATGAAGAAGAAGGGTACAGACGATGTCCTTCTTTACCTCCAACATTTCATAGCTAAAGCGCTGTCGAGCAAAAACCATATTACTATCTTATCCACTGACTTTGAAAAAGCTTTTGATAGAATTGGCGTTCACATTATTTTGAAGCAACTAGATGAATGGAAAATAGGAAAAAACATGTTTTTAACAATCAAAAACTTCTTATGCAACCGTAAATTTAAAGTTAGAATCAATGGCAGCCTTTCTAAAACTTCTCCACTAAACAACGGTATCCCTCAAGGATCACCATTGTCTGTGATATTATTTATTATAGCGTTCAACGAATTTAGTAAAATCTTATCTGCTCAAAAACACATAGAACACACAATTTATGCTGATGATGCAGTTATTTTTACAAAACTTAACGACAACAACAAAGTTAAGAGGATCTTTGAAGAAAATTTAAAAAAAATTTATGATTGGTGTTTAAAGTCTGGAGCTAAACTCTCTATAGAAAAATGCAATGTTCTGCACATCTGCAAAAAACACAACTGCACGTTCTCTGACATCGAGTACAGTAACGTAAAAATTAAACGCGTTAATAATTTACGAATCATTGGTATAGTTTTCGACAAAGGCTTTACTTTTAAGGAACATTGTCTACAACTGCGTAAAACCCTAAACTCAAAACTAAATATTATAAAATATTTAACATCTAAAAACTTTAAAATTCACATTTCTACTATGATAAACATAACGCAGGCAATTATGCTCTCTAAAATAGATTACGCACTTCCTATATATGGATGGTGCGCATACTCGCATCTCAAATTAATACAAGCATCTTACCATGCCGCAGTACGTCGAAGCATCGGAGCATTTCCCACCAGCCCCACAAAAACTCTTTTGGCAGAAGCTTATAATAAAAAAATCTAATTAGATTTCCATATTTTTGCACACATATTTTACTTTTTTAAACGACATTATTATAAATAAAAACGAAAAACACGGATCAAATACGGTTTAAAAGGAAAAAACACGATAAAATCGAGAAAAAAAACTTACAACACACGAAAATATTTATCAAATAATATTACATAATTTAAAAATGTGACAGTTTTTACTGTAAGACACAAATTGCCAATTTTAATAATCAAACAAGTAGAAATTTCTTATCTAATTCTGAGCTATATTAAAAAAAAGAAAAATAATTAAAAACGTTCTCAGACCTAGCTCCCTTAACTGTGACCATACTGTCACGATTAAGAGGGCCAGTCGATGAACCTTTACCCTCCTTTTTCTTATTCTCTGTTTTATTCGAGGATTCATCAACAGGGGGTGCTGGGGATTTGCTGTCTTTACTGACAACATTTGTATCCCCAGCAGCCCTTGCTGTGTATCCCGCAGGATAGGGAAGCCCTAGGATGGCACCGACTGAGCCGTGGATTCGTTCGAACCTAGCAACGTTCTTCCTCAGCAGATGCCTATCCCGCCCATCGTGCAGTGAGGAGTCTTTCTTAGCTATCTTTTCCAGAAAGGCTAAGGAGGCTCTCACACCACTCTTGGCTTTTTCGTAGCTCGTTCGGCTATCTGACGTGACCTGTTCTGTCGCATCTTGCCGAACAACGAGTTTTGATACACTCGCCAATCCTCTCTCCATCCCGAGTGTGACTCCGGAAGTCGATGGCCCAACTCTATGGCCCTCATCATGAGCCGAAATCAGTGTTATTTCGTGCTCATCATCAGAGCCCAGAGTTAGGTCACCGAGTCTTTCCGATGCCCCTGTACGAGACGGAGAGTCGATTGGCGAGTCTATCCTGTCCGTCTCTGTCATGACTGTCAGTTCTGTCATTAACTTTGCAGCAGAATATCTCTGTGAATACCCAGCAAGTCGGAGTCCGAATCTGACCCCGACCCTGCTGAGCTGACAGACATTCCCTGCGCCAACTCCTTCATTTCGTTTTTTAAATTTTATTTTATCCAGCTTTGCTCCCACGAGTGTGCACGTATACAACAGGACCATCTCGCGCAGTGACGGCTTGCGCGGACTAGGCTAGAATTACAACTGACCCTTGCCATCGACGTCAGAGGGAAGCTGTTCACGACCAGTTTCTTTTACCACTTACTAGCCATTCAGGTCCTTGGCACTGCTATCAACCACCTTGACCTTAAAAGTGGGGGATGTAGGGAATCAAAGGGGGAGTAGGTAGGATTATAGGTAATGAGGATGGGATATGGGATGGATAACATTTGGTCATGCTGGCCTTAAAGCTTATGCCTTCAAACTTGTTCCGGTTAGACTGTACCGAATCAAGTTCCAAGACATACACTACCGCCGGCATTTAAGCCACCACATCGCGGCAAGATAGTTATCCAGGTGGTGGATTGGGGATATAAAAATTTATGATTTTGAAATTCGGGATTTAAAAATTCGTGACTTTGAATTCAGGGGACAAATTACGGCATTCGATATCTTTCGAAATTTCAAAACGATTTAAATAGAAATTTCTGTCGATATCGAATGCCGTAATTTGGCCACAGGACTTAAGTTTCTGGCATATGACTTCAACCCAAAAAAAAAAAACAAAAAAAAAATTATATAAAATATTTGGGTTGGGGTCATCATATGACCGATTCTTAAAAATCCGAATTCTAAATTACTATTTTGGGGTCACATTGCCTGGGGTCACATTTTGCAGCGCCGATAAGTTTGTTTTCATTTAAGTCTTACAATACGTTTGAAATAAAGTGTATATATATAATGGACCCTTAAGAGTAGTGGAGTTAGTTAAACTTTGTCCGTTTGTCCTTCCGTCAACTTGTCTGTTTGTGTATACGTTGAAATGGGTTTTCCCAAGTCCACATATATTATAGGGGATAGGTTGTTTTACATCACATATGTATAGTTTGTTATTTAAATATACGTAACAGAAGCGGTCTACAAATTGCCAAGGAAAAAACCACGACCGCCTCTTATATTTACCATAAATCTCTAATTGTTACTCCTATATGTAAAGGGTGGTCCAACCAAAACGAACGATGTTAATTGTAAACAAAACAAAAATATACTACGTTTATACGCACAGCTTATTCGCAAATAATTATGTATATTGCAAGTAGAGAAAATTGCCGCATAAATAGTGAATTAAATTTTTATTTGCGAATAGCTAACTCCCGAAAACAATTCCTGTGCCCATGTTCTGTAACTCCCGCGGCGAGAAACTTTTCGATTGAAATGTGAGAAATGAAACAAAAATGCCATAAATTGAAACAAACAGCTGTTTTTCTCACTTAACTGCGTCTGTAATATTTTTGGCGAGTAATAACTGTCACGTAAGGAAATTTCTTGCCATACTGAAAAAGTGTGTCTGTAAAATTTTTATGAGAAAGTTCCCGCTGTGAGAAAAAAATTTTAACATTAAAAAATAAATTAAAAATGCTAAATACAATAAATATTAACACGGAAGAGATAAGTATTTTGTTCTCGGCAGATTTTTTCATTTTTAATTATATTGCTTTTGACATTTTTAAAAATATACGACTGTTTTCAAAGCAATTATGTAATCCACAAACATTAAAGTAGAACTTTACATTTTTTGGTGTAGCCGATGGTTGTATTTTCGCCGCCGTCTTTAAACATTTTTCAATTTTAGTCAAATTTGGTCGCCGTCAACGTATGTTTTACTGGCGTTCACAACATCTGCAATTTCATATCGGCTTTGAGTGGAATATTATGACATTTATAACGTAACGACGTAATCTCTTTTGATAGTTTTCGACATAAGTTACAGACACACTTTTTTCTCACATTTCGGGAAACGATGGAATATTTTGTTTCACATGTTTTCGATGCGAGAAGTTCTTACCAAAGTTACAGAACGTGGGTACTGATTAACGACACTATTTGCATATAAGATATTAAACATTGCCACACTTTTAACCGTTTCGATGTGACACATTCATATGACAACAAAAATAAAATTAACTCAAAATTGTGCAAATAAAATATACAAATACACAATAATTTTTTATTTTTTATTTTATTTTAAAAGATAAAAAGGGTATATACATAGTGTTAATCGCAAATAACGCTCGCTCATTCTTCATTCATGAGCGATCGTGAAAATTTAAAAATTTTTCTGCAAATTCATCCTCATGAGGGTGAGGAAAAAAACATTTTTAATTTCCTCACTCATGTGGAGGGAGCAAAAACAAAAAATTCATATGTGATTTTTCAGATATGAAAAATTTGAAAAAATTCACGTTAAAATTCTTCACAAGGAACAAAAATGCGATTTGCCCAACAATTTCTAGCGGGAAAATCAGGTAGTAAAGATCCCTTATAGAAGGCCTTTTTGCAGACATAAGATCTCTCAGCCGCATTCCAACTTTATTACCAATTAACAAGGTGTGTCATTGGAGACCAACACCTTGTACTTTTGCATCTATTTTAAACACTTCTGGAAGGGCTTCTAAAAAGATTTAAGAATAAAGCTTTATCCAAGTTTAATTGTTGTGGCTAATAATACGAAGTGAGTAAACAAATAACTAAACTTGCAACACGTTCCAACATAACTACTAATATAACGATTGCGACAGGCCTTATCTTAGAATAGAAAATTTGAATTTGTGAAATATTAAATAAAAACCTTTCTAAAAGACCTTTTCAAAAAAGGCAGAGTGGAATAAGTAAATGTTTACTAAAAATTCAATTGTAAACATTCTTAAAGGCCTAAAAAGTGATTCGCTTACAATTTTCCCCGCCGGGCAGCACGTTTAGTCTACGTGTATTTTTTTGTGAACCAAAATGTGTGTATTGTTTTTTTTTTTTTGTAGGCAAATATTATTGAAATAAAAAAACTAAGAGAACTGCACATATCGTCATCTTAAATGCAGAATATTGTAACATCAAGTTTCATAAGTTTACATGAGAAACAGAAAAACGTTGTAAAATGGAAATTATATAAGATATTAGAGCAATATTAAATATTTAGAATAAAAATGCGATAATCGATTTTTTTTTTGATAAAAAAATATTGTTTTTACTGTTATTTATTTAGTTGTGTGTGTTACGTTATTTTAATTTGTAATTCTCTGAAGCAAAACGACGAATCATCAACGAAAGTATGATAGTATTAAGTTAAACAATCATTTAAAACATTAAAATATTAAATATTTCTGTTAAATTACAGGTATAATAGAATATAAAGATAATGTACATGGTTATAAATGCAATACTGCGTTTAAACAATAAATTTAAATATGGTTAAATGACATATAAAAATGATAGTCACACAATTAATATGCAGCATCATTAGGATTGCGTTGACATGGTGAAATAAGTTTGCTTTTCTGATGCAGTGCAGGCAGTACTGCATTTGAGAACGTATAGATGTTATATCATTAGACATATTATTTATAGTTTTTTATTTCTAATTAGAAGTGGATTAAACTAAAAATGTACTTCATTAAATTTAAATTGATTTTAAAAATCCAACATTTCCATTATAACTAACGTGTATTTTGATGTCCTTATAATGCATTTTCTCAATTGAATTTTCTTTACAATAAACAAGTTTTGTTAAAAATTTGACTCATATACATATATGCATATTTGTCTCCATATAAGGAATTATTTCAAAAAACTTCTGCAAGAAGTAAATTTTAATTAGTTAATTTCTGAAAAATTTAAATAAGAAGAATTAAAGAGTTTTTCAATTAAAAGTAGTATTGATAGCAGCCCGCGTATTCAGTGAACGAAAATGTTGTATAAAGAAGCACTTATCCTAAAAAAAAATACTATTTGTATTTAATAAAGCCGTAAACTGATTAACACAAAATTTAGCTAAACAATTTATATTCCAGCACTTGATAAGAAATGCTATTATGCTAAAGATGTAGAAGACAAGTAATTTATTATTTAACACAAAATGCTTTATAAAAGTCTTTTTGAGGATATTGATGAAGGACGACTTGGAAGAATGCAATCCTAACAAAAATACCAGATTATTTTAAATAAACGTCGAAAAAATATTTCTATTGTATTATAAGCTTTCTATAGTAATAATGTAGATATATTCTGTTCCAATAGCAACAGATTCATTATAAGGAAATTCGACTATATTAAAATTTATTAAAAAGTATATATGTACATATATAAACTCATAAGGTTGGAAACGAAATAAATGATGGAAAAATCATATCATAAAAATAATGGCGGTCTGCTAGAAGCAAAAAACTAAGGACCTGCAGATGGTACTATTTATTCTTGGAAATTCATAGCGTGGGAGTGCAATGGGTTAAGCTGTGAAATTTCTAACAGTCCAATGTAGAAGAAGCTAATAGTAATACTTAATATAGGTTTAGCAATATATATATATATATATATATGTGGATTCGGTTTATATTAATTTTATAGCACTGTTTTTCTTTTTGCTTATGCAATAACTTGCAGTTTGATCACTTATTCCACTAACACGTTCAGAGTATGAAACAGAATACCCATTTTTGACGTAAAAAAAATTAATGTGTTCGTAAAAATATATCCAATACTCTGCTAATTTTTTTAACTAACATTATTCAATATGTAGTTTAAGGAAATTATATACTTAATGATAAGCCATTTTTGATTTTGTTAATAGCTTGGATATTTTTTAAGGTGGAATTTTAAAATTTGTTTTAAATATTTAACGTAAATCGTAATCAATAAAAAAGTCTATTTCAAAATTTTCAATGATACATTGCTTTGCATTTTAGCAAACCACATGTATACTGTTGCAAAAAAAATTTTTTATGCTTTAAAAAGGGTCGGTCCGTTTCTTAAGCAGACATAAAGGCAGAAATAGACTTTTTTATAGATTACGATTTACGTTAAATATTTAAAAAAAATTTTAAACTTCCACCTTAAAAAACATCCAAACTATTAACAAAATCAAAAATGGCTTATCATTAAGTATATAATTTCCTTAAACTACATAATGAATAATCTTAGTTAAAAAATTAGCAGAGTATAAATTGTTTAGCTAAATTTTGTGTTAATCCTTTTACGGCTTTATTAAATACAAATAGTATTTTTTTTTAGGATAAGTGCCTCTTTGTACAACATTTTCGTTCACTGAATAGGCGGGCTGCTATCAATACTACTTTTAATTGAAAAACTCTTTCATTCTTCTTGTTTAAATTTTTTAGAAATTAACTAATTAAAATTTACTTCTTGCAGAAGTTTTTTTGAAATAATTCCTTATTGCATATATGTATATGACTCAAATTTTTTACAAAACTTGTTTATTGTAAAAAAAAATTCAATTGAGAAAATTCATTGTATGGATATCAAAATACACGTTAGTTACAATGGAAAAGTTGGATTTTTAAAATAAATATTATATTTAAATTTAATGAAGTACATTTTTTTGTTTAATCCACTTCTAATTAGAAATAAAAAACTATAAATAATATGTCATAATAATATGTCTAATGATATAACATCTATACGTTCTCAAATGCAGTACTGCCTGCACTGCATCAGAAAAGCAAACTTATTTCACCATGTCAACGCAATCCTAATGATGCTGCATATTAATTGTGTGACTATCATTTTTATATGTCATTTAACCATATTTAAATTTATTGTTTAAACGGAGTATTGCATTTATAACCATGTACATTATCTTTATATTCTATTATACCTGTAATTTAACAGAAATATTTAATTATTAAATGTTTTAAATGATTGTTTAACTTAATACTATCATACTTTCGTTGATGATTCGTCGTTTTGCTTCAGAGAATTACAAATTAAAATAACGTAACACACATAACTAAATAAATAACAGTAAAAATAATATTTTTTTATCAAAAAAAAAATCGATTATCGCATTTTTATTCTAAATGTTTAAAATTGCAATACTTTATCAGTTGATAAGCTCGAGGCCACAGTTGCTTTTTAAAAAATGTTTTAATCTTTATTATTCTTTTTTGTTTTTAATATTTCCCCATCCTTTGGATGGCATCTTCAGGAATTATAGTGCAATCTAACACGTGAACGAGAATAGTCGTTTTGTGTTTAATAGCACTGTGCATGAAATTTACACTTTTTTTCGTGACAAGCTGGGCACCTGGCGTTTTAACATAATTCGGGTACGCTGAATCCAGTGGTGCCCGCCGTTTTTTAAGATTGGCTCTGGTTTTCGAGATATACCGTTATTTCCAAAATGGAGGAGGTTGCACAACATATGCTCACGTAACTTAAAAACCCTTTAGCTAATTGAAAAAACTTAAAAATTCCGCAATAAAATTTCCTTTAAGAAAAGTAAAACTTCTTTCTAATATCCGTAGTCGTTTTAGAAACATAATTTTTTTTTTGGAAAAAAAAAATAATTTTTTTATCAAAATTTCGAAATTTTTGTTTTTTAAAAATTCATAAAAAATGCAGCTAGGCTTCTAATTTTTTGTAAACATATAAAAAACGAAGTTGCAAACAAAACAAGCCATAAATGATTAAAATCTGTTAGCAACTTTTGATTTTATTCACAAAAGTCGGCAAATTTTAAGGGATGATGATAAACGGAAAGTATAATTTGAGAAAATGTTAAGACAAAAAAAAAAAATAATGGACGTCATTCATACATTTTATCCCCCTAGGGCGACTCCTGGGCATTTATAGTACTTTTTCTCCAATATATTTCTAGTCTGCATTGAACATTTTGTATGGAAGCCCCCTTAAGGTTTGGAGATAGCGGGTGGGTATGTTAGAAATAAATGATTGAGATGAAAAATAAAGTGGGGTTGGTCATACATTTGACCCATCTAGGGGCATCCTAGGTACTGCAGGGGCCAAATTTAAGAATTTCATTAAACGGCCATATTTGTATGGGAGCCCCCCTAAGGGGTGGAGATATATGGCAATGTTTTAAGAAAATGTTAAGAACAATAAACATTGGAGGTCGGTCATACATTTTATCCCCCTAGGAGTGAATCCTAGGCCTTAGAAACAAATGATGGGAATGAAAAATAAAGTTGCGCTGGTCATACATTTGGCCCGTCTAGGGGCATCTCAGGCGCTGCAGGTATTATTTTTTATAATAACCAAACTTAAAAATTTTAAAACATTTATTTTTGTTGTTAATTAGTTAAAGTTTTTATTTAGAAATTTTTTCTTCTAGCGAATTAAGTTGTTTGCCGCTATACATACCAGTGTTCGAGCCTGGCTGTTTCTTGGTGAAATCTCTCGCCATGTTCATCAGACACGGCTGGTGATTGTTCATTAAATTTTTCGGCATGGTAATGCAAAAAATGTATTTTCAATGACATTCTAACGTTTAAGTTTATAAATGCGGTTAGCATATTTTTGATTAAAATTCGCCAGTTTTCAGGCCGATGATTTCCTAATACATTTTCTATTACTGGTTTCACACAATTCCAGGCCAATAGCTCGATATAATTCAATGCAACCTCAAATTGATGGTCCTTAAGATAAGACGACGAATGTCCGGTCCATTAGGAATTCCTGTAAAATAAAAACATGTGATATGAAATATAAATCTTATTTAATATAGTTAGACTTCATACCTTCTTTTACTTTCATGCCGCTTAATCGTGGAAAAAATCGGCGCAATTCGGTAAAAGCAACACCATCTGGGCTCAATGCTTTTATAAAATTTTTTACAATACCCAGTTTGATGTGGAGTGGAGGAAGCAAAATCTTTTCCATCGGTACAGGTGTAATTCAATAACATTATTTCTATGCAATCCGCTTTCCTCACGTAAAGCCCAATCCCGTGTATTGTACTGGTCGCCATCGAAACTCGTATTCCATAAGCACATGAAGCACATATTTTTAGTATAGATTGCATGACTCTTAAAAGAGCTACCACTTTTAAATCTGCGCATATTTTCCACTTGTGGTCTTCATATTTAATTAACTGTATTATTTTTTTCATTGATGCGTATGTCTCTTTAGTATTTGTGCTTAGTAATATGGGAATAGGACTTTTTAAATTAGTGACATGTGTCAAAACTGCTTTTAAGCTACTTTTGGAATAATCAATGAATAAGCGCCATGTCAGTACAATACGCGATAGAATTATTCTCAAGATTTAAAAAAAGTCGTTAATCGTCTATGGCGACTGATAGCCCGTATATTTGTACACCTGGTTGTAAAATATTAGCTCTTTTTAACTCTTTTGTCAAGAGAATGCTCTTTGTTTGAGATAATTTTAGACGCCGTACCTAGTGGTATATAATGTATGACCGACCTCAATTAATTTTTTATCCTTAACATTTTCTCGAGACATACTTGCCCCATATCTCCACTTCTTAGGTGGGCTCCCATACAAATATTGCGTTTTATGAAATTCTTAAATTAATTAAAATTTGTCGACTTTTGTGAATAAAATCAAAAGTTGCTAACAGATTTTAATTATTTATGGCTTGGTTTCCAACTTCGTTTTTTATATGTCTGCAAAAAATTAGATGCCTAGCTGCATTTTTTAATTTTTTATGAATTTTTAAAAAACAAAAATTTCGAAATTTTGATAAAAAAATTATTTTTTTTTTCCAAAAAAAAATTATGTTTCTAAAAGGACTACGGATATTAAAAAGAGGTATATTTTTCTTAAAGGAAATTTTTGCGGAATTTCGGTTTCCAACTTCGTTTTTTATATGTCTGCAAAAAATTAGAAGCCTAGCTGCATTTTTTAATTTTTTATGAATTTTTAAAAAACAAAAATTTCGAAATTTTGATAAAAAAATTATTTTTTTTTTCCAAAAAAAAAATTATGTTTCTAAAACGACTACGGATATTAAAAAGATGTATATTTTTCTTAAAGGAAATTTTTGCGGAATTTCGGTTTTTTAAGTTTTTTCAATAAGCTAAACCGTTTTTGAGTTATGCGAACTTATGTTGTGCAACCTCCTCCATTTTCGAAATAACGGTATATCTCGAAAACCAGAGCCAATCTTAAAAAACCGCTGGATTCAGCGTACCCGAATTATGTTAAAACGCCATGTGCCCGGCTTGTCTCTTTTTTCAACTAGCATAGTGTAATTGTTACTCGTATTTTATAATTCCTGAAGATGCCATCCAAAGAATGGGGAAATATTGAAAACAAAAAAGAATAATAAAGATTAAAACATTTTTTAAAAAGCAACTGTGGCCTCGAGCTTATCAATTGATAAAGTATTGAAAATTAAAAGGTCGAATAAAGATAGTAGTATTTTTTTATTTAAAATTGCTTTTATTAATTTCCATTTTACAACGTTTTTTGCTTCTCATGAAAACTGTGATGTTATATTATTCTGCATTTAAGATGACGATATGTGCAGTTCTTTTAGTTTTTTTTTTTTTAAATAATATTTGCCTACAAAAAATTCAACACACACTTTGGCTCGTTGCCTTTAACAAAAACAAAATACAGGCAAAGGCATTTCGTAGTCGTAGTCATGCAAACTGTCGAGCAACAACAACGTTACTGGTGAGGAGCGTTAAGACAATTTTTTGTTTCCTCATTCTTCATGACTAAAGAAAGGCAAACATTTTTTTTTTCCTCACGCTCATGAATGAATTGGCTAAAAATTCACAATTCATTCATGGCTGTGAAAAAAACTACACATTTTAAATTCCTCATTCATGAAAAAATTCATGAATGGTTAAATATCAGCGATCATATATGAATTTTTCGGAACTCTGATATATTCACTTGCGTAGACATTAGGTGGGTTCATTTACTTTACTTGCAGAAACTTGCAAAGAGAGAGTTAGTGGGAATTTAAAGAAATTGCTCTCAAAAATACTAAATAGTAAATGAACACTTTGCCAGCAAAAATTTGCAAGTTAAAGTAGTGACGAATATACAGGAATATTTGAGTACCCATTAATTATTCTAAGACTTGGGAAAATTTTTACATTACGGTAAAAATTATGTGATTTTATTAATTTTTATTTGCTTATGTTGAATAAAATGAATCATGAATTTGTTTTTTTTTTTTACTTAGGAGGTGAAAGAAGAATTCGGGTTTCATCAATAATAAAAGATAAAAAAACCATTTGTTAACAATAAAAGTATTTATAAGGCAAAACAAAAATATTTAATTTAACAATCTATGTCTGTATGTATATAGGTATATAAATATCAACGTTACGGACTGACTGACAGATTCATCTTCGCACAGCCTTAACGCCGTGAGTTATAAGGTTTTTAGGGTATAAGTAACGTAAAAACGAGTAAATGCGCTAACTCCTAAAGTAACTGTGGATTCATCCATGCGTTCCGAACAATATTTTTTTCGGAAGAACGATTCACCTATTTCGGAAAATTTGCCCGGAAAAACAAAGCTATCATATGGTTTACAGATGTAAACAGTTATAAAAACTGGCAGCACAACTAGCAAACTACTTATATTCAATTGTTTTCTAAAAGTGGACGAAAAAAGCAAAGTGTTTTATTATTTTTAATTATATTTATTTTTTTATTTAATTATTCAGCAAAAAAACAATTGTTGCACTATAGCCCTACATTATGTGGCAGCTCAATTCAACTTTAATTTACAAATAGAAAAAAAGTGTCATCGCAGTTCATTTTGTTCTGAACAGGAATTAAAATTAAACCATTAATTTTTCAATAAAAGCCAATAAACATAGAAATAAAAACTGTTTTACATTCAGAACTTATCCAAGAAATACAAATTTTTTTAAGCGGTGAAAATTTGACCTATTTTTGGTACTTTCATAACAAAACAGTCTTTGCAATTTGCATACGTTCTCAATAATGGGCTTCCACCACAATAATGATTTTTTTTTTTAAATATATGAAATGTTGAAAACCGGGAAATTAAATGTCTTTGTTTTACTTTTTCGTTCTTTTTATTAATTTGCTATAATAGATATTAGAAACATAAAATTATAGGTGCAGGGTCCTGACCGAATGAGCAGAACTTATAACTTTGGTATATTTTTTTTTCTAAAACTTAGAAACATCAACTTTGGCGTTTAAATATGACCACGAAAGAAAAGCAACGAGGTAGCGGGTTAAATCATTGTTAATTATAAAATAATTTTGGATATTCTCATTTTCTACTTTATGGCCGTTTTATTTGGTCCAAATGCATTTCTTTGGTGTTTGTTTCATAATAAACAAGACGGTCATAAAGTAAACAATGAAAATATCTCAAATTATTTTATAATTAATAAGAATCTTTAATTTTGTAAATAATTTAATTTGCAAATAAATTTATTATAAATGTATTTACTGCAATAGTGTAAAGTATCGGCTATCTTGGTAACCATTATACTCATATTACTTATAACAACACCTGATCGGTTAAAAGCAAAACAAAATACATATGTAAGGGATTTTTTTAACAAGTTCGTTATTTTATTTAACAATAAAAATATCGAAATATCTGTCCTAAGTTAAACAAAAGTATGATTTCTTATCGCATAAATATTTTTAATACATAATTTTAAAAACCAACATTAGCTTATAAATTTTGCAAAATATCCTTATTTAAAACTTCTTTTGGAAACGTTTGTTTTGTAAACAAAAACATGAAACAGCTGTTTCAAAAATTCTTGCAAGTAAAAATTTGCAGGATTTTTTTTTTGTCTCTCAATTTTTTCTCTCTTTTGATGCTCTCAACTTGCAAATTTTTTGGATAAGTGAACACTTTTCAGTAACAATTGTTACAAATTCGTAAAAAATTTTAGTAAATGAACACAGCTATTATTGGTAAATTAAGCAATAATTTTGACGCAAACATTAACGAAACCCAAATTTTCATACATGTAGCGATCCTTTTTTATGAACTTTTTTTTGGTTATTGTATACACTTGTGACCTTTTTATTTATTTTTGCATGCAAAGGCAACAAAACCTTGTGATATCATAGACAAATTTATGATCATTGCTTTTTTAGCTGAAAATAAAGGGTTATTTTTTTCAACATTTTTTTATTTTTCGAATTTATTCTATGAGAAAGCTAAGGTAAAATGTAACAAGAAAATACAATATAATAGTCTGGCAGTGTATAAAGTAATTTCTAAGAAAGAGTATGAATTCGTTTACACAATCTGATCAATAATTATGACGCGGTAAACGAATTGTGTACAACATCCGAGGCAAGTAATCCGCCGCATATGTTTGCATACCTTTGTGAAGATACTTTCTGATGGGATTTTTTTTTTTAATTGTGCTTTATAAAATTAATAATATAATAGTAATATATATAGCAACGCACATAAATGTGATCAAATTATTAAATAAAACTGAACCTGAGCATGTTCATACAATTCACAAATTCGGCCATATAAGTTTAATTAGCTATAATTTTATGAGTGTCATAAAATTTTAATTAGTATTTTTTCATATTAAAATTTTCTATTTTTCAGCTGGTTTTTGTTTATAATTTTAGGTCATTAGTTTTCTATAATTATTTATTTATTGAAATAGTTAGCAAATAAGCAGTGTTGTATAGTCGTTAGTCCGAAGGTCGTTTTAATACATTTTATAATATGTTTAAATTTAAGACACAGTTTGGTATAATGAATCTTGCTGTAACGAAAAGCTGGTTTAGCCGTCAGTAAAAATTTTAACATTAGCTACCCTTATATAGCAAAACTTACAAAATTTATCAATATATAAAAACCAGAGTACGGAGAGTGCTCGAATTAAACTCGCTCGCGAGCGAGTCCAATTCGAGCGAGTTTTATTTTCAACATTGAAAAGAATTATTCTTTACTGCTCGCGAGTTTAAAAAATAAAACTCGCGAGCGAGTTTTATTTTTGCGAGTTGAAAAATATTGCTCGCGAAAAGAATTCAAATTTTAAGAGTCAAAAATAAAACTCAACTCGCGAGTCGAGCTAAAAAGAATTGTTCGCGAGTTTTATTTTTGGGTATGAATTTTTTTTAATTAAAAATATATTTTTCCTGTTTATTTGTTTGTATGTGTGGATAAATGTGTGTATGTATGAATATTTCATCGAAACACAGAACAGCATTAGCAAATGGATCAGAAGTAAGGTGGGAAAAGGTATTTATTGATACAGCAAATATTACGTTGTGACAAGTATAACTAACCATGAAGAAGAAATAGCAAAGGAAAGGATTCGTTTAAAAGAATGCAATCATGTTATACGTTTCGAAAATATAAAAAAGGCAGTTCATTAATTTCCTATGAATCGTAAACACTTCTATGTAAGTCACTAATGAACGCATACATTGTATTACACATCATTCAAAATTTAACATTTATACGTATTGCACATATATTTTAAAACACACTTATCTACCTGTTTATGAGCAGCATTCACTTGTGTACATTTTTTTTAGTATAAACATTACTTTTACAACCCTTTCTCACACGTCTTGCCAGCCATTTTAACATTAACATTAATATAATAGGTTTTTCAGACCCATTGCACTGACATTTAAACACTCACTAGGGATCAAACAAACATATCAATGATCACATTTTCTATAAATAGTCGTGATTGTTTACTACCTGCTGATGTTTTCTATAAGAATCAACTAATTTGGTTGTCACAAGACAATTATGTGATGGCTTTTGCTACCCTAAAAAACTCTTAATTCATTTATAACACTGGTCTTCAAAAACAAATGCAAGTCTTTAAATAAAAACATATAAAATATAAAGATTTTGAAGCGGTTAATTTAAATCCGTTTGCAGTTTCAAATTTTTTTATGGGCTTGACTAATATTCCGCCCGAAATAAGGGCGGAAATATTATTAATAATATTTCCTTTAAGTCAAACGAATAACATTTTTTATATTTTCCACTGTTTCGGACATTTTCAGAAATTAGTGGCGATAAACTTTTTTTTTCAAGCAAAATTAGTACAATTTTTTGTTTTCAAAAATTTGTTAACAAATTTAGTACAATTTTTTTTATTATTTATTAGAAAGCCAGATATATTGCGAATAAAATGAGCCATAAACCATGAAAATCGATTGACAAATGTTTATTTTATTCATAATTATTAAAGGCAGCTTTTATGAAAATAATATGTTACCAATCTCAAACACTTTTATTTAAGTCATTTAAGAACGCATACATTTTATTACACATCATTAAACATTTTGCAGGTTTACATATTTTTAAACAAGAAAACATTTATACATTCAAACACACATACATTCTTTTTATAACCCCTTCCTACACATTTGCCTGCCCTTCGTTTCTAAAAATTCATATGTATGTATATTTTTACTTCGCACAAGCAAACAATAATTTTTTTAAACGAGTTGCTCGATTTCAACTCGTATGCGCTCGTTTTCTGCTCGCATAAAATTTGTACTTACGAGTTGAAAAATAAAACTCGTAAGCACAAATTTTAAAACGAGTTGTTATCTGCTTACGAGTCGAGCACAAAAATCTTATGACTCGTAAAAAATTTGTGCTCGCGAGTTTAAAAATAAAACTCGCGAGCACAAATTTTAAAATGAGAGAGTTGACTCGAATTGTGCTCGCGAGTAGAATTTTTTCCTACCCTGATAAAAACTTACCGCAAATAAATTATTTCATAGATGTAAATACATATATGTATGTAAGATATGTTTTAATTCATTTATTTTAACATTTGCTTCAAAATAATGGCAATAATTAATTTATAAGATAAAATAGTTTTTTTTACTTCTGTAAATAACAATACAATTGTTATTTTTTATTAACTTAAAATTTTGTAATACACTATTTTTTGAAATTTGACTACATAATTGTTATAATGATATATTAATTAAAGATAGTTGATTTCCTCAATTGATTCATCTAAAAGAGCTGGATTGAGTTTTACCAAAAAAATATTTTCAAGTATTTCCCGAACTTAGACGATTTCTGGACTCGCTTAGAATAATTATTTAAAATATAAAATATTATTTAAAATATATTAGAGTATTAAAAGTAGAAAGGCATAGATACAAACATACATACCAGAGAATGACAAGTACCCATAAGAATAATATACAGAGGTATTTAACAACGCTTTACGTTATTGTGTATATCCATACTTATAACACAAATAATAACAACAGCTATGGTTGTGCGTTGCAAAAAAAATTTGTATTACTTATACTTATGCACGGCAATATTTCACGCAACCACATTCAGTAAACTTAAATCAGGGATGTCAGCGTCATACACAATTGTGTCAGCAAAACTCACATGTACGCTTACGCTCTTTTATTTTGCGAGCGTAAAATATAATTGTTTACTGCAAAACACTCTCATTCAGCGGGAAATATCGCACGGCCTGTTTTGAGGCCTCTAAACAGAAATAATATATTTATTATTTATTATCTTTGTTTCTGTTTGGTTTTATTTCTGTTTTTAACATTGTACAATGATTTAAAAAAAAATAAAAATATTGGAAAGAATTGTATAATGTTGTAAAAAGACTTTAAATATTGTCAAGTGCTCAATTTTTCCAAAAAAATAAGCAAAGTTTCTGCGAAATGCAGCTTCCAAATTAAATTTATTTAAATAATAACTGATTGTGTCTGTCCATAATTCAACATTTTTTGATAATTGTATTATTATTAATTGCTCTAAAGTCTTCATAGCAAAATATGTATGTTAATTAGGCCTCGTAATAGGCCTCGCAACCGCAGATTTCTCCCGCTGGGAATGTAAGAGACAAGAGTAATCGCACCAACACAATCATAATTGACACCACTGACTTAAATACATGAATGTTATCCAGATATTATTCAATACCCATGAATGCGTTTTGGTTATCTGCCATACATTTAAAATATCTATGTGTAAGAAAATATACATGGGTACCTTCAGTATTTTTGGCACTATTGCGTAAATATAAAAAAAAAATTTTTGTATGAAATGTTTTAGCAAAAATGTGCTTTAATCACTAGCCAGGTATGGGACTATGTACATATTTTTTTTGATACAAGTTAACACCCCTAATGTTTCTACCACATTATTCGTGGAATTAAAATAAAATAAAAGTTATTTGTTAAATATTTCGAAATTTCCCACAATGACCCAATTTCCCACAAAGAGCGCAATCTTACATTGCACTTTTGCCCGACTGTTTTCCCAGAACTCAGGAAACCAATGCACATGCTGTCAACTTATTTCCCAAACAATATTTAAATTTCCAACTAATTTTATTTATTTCGTTTACTAAACTGCTGTCAACTTATTTCCCACACATTTCCCACACAATATTTAAATTTCCAACTAATTTTAATTATTTCGTTTATTAAACTACTGTAAATGCATTTCTCAACCAATATTTAAATTTCCAATTAATTTTAATAAATTCTTGTTTCCTTTCCCAATACATTGTGCCCCAATAGCATTTAATGAGAATTCATATTTTGTAATTATTTGTTACCATAAATGCTGACGATATGTCTGCGTTGTTTATTTTAACATTGTTCTGTTATTGACTAAGAAATTGATTTTGGCTTATAAATAAAAATTTATGGATTACGTACTTCAGTCGTAGTCAAGTACTCGAAATTAAACGTTATTTTATTTAACTGGCGCCCAACGTAAAAATTTAAACAAAACACTGAAGTAGTGTTCAAAAAAGGAAAAAAAACTTTAAATATTATTTTTTCTAAATTGTGTTAAAATTCCGTAGAATACAAACACGCCGCGGATCTAAGAGTAATTAGAGAACCGAAGAAAATAGTGAAACGGATGAATTCTTGATTACCAACCACGGTTGTAACGTAAATTTTAAGTGAACATTTTAAGTCTATAAACTAAGGAAGTGTAATACTAAATTATTTAAATAAAAAATTAAAAATACAATAAATAAACTACGTGTGCCTCATCGGTATCAACTTTATCCAAATCCTTTATCAATTGTTCAAATTCTAAGGACTTGTTACTTAATAGCGTAGTTTATTCCAGTTTATTATTTAAAAAAAAAATAATAAATATTATTTTCTAAAATAAAAAACAAAAAAGGAAAATAAAAGAAAACTATTAACATTGTGCTTGAAAATTTTAAGAAGAATTTACCTGAATATCATTATCCACAAAACTAAGGAAGCAGAAACAACAACATAATCTCAATCTACAAAGCAACCCAAAGAAGCGTAACCAGCAAAAATGATACAACAACTCCTTATAGTAATGTAAGTTAAGAAGTACATTATTATTTAGAAAAAGAACATAAAAAAATAACAAAGTAAATCTGTTAGTTAAGTTAAGATTATCATGATAAACTAATTTTTTAGGACGTAAAGAAACACGTGGAAATTAAAATTAAAATAAATTTAAGAATTTTTTAGACAAACAAAAAATTAAATTTTCGAACAAGTTGTAAAGAAAACCAAGTGCGATTTTCCGAATAAAAAATATAGAAAAAAACGCGAACTTCAGATCAAAAGAATAAGTTCTATATCAGCTCTGAGTGTGAAAAGGTTCCCCAAACTCATGACCGACTCTAGTTACGATACAGACGGATCTACGACAGAAACTTTGGACTGGATAACCTCCTCAGGAGATTCAAGGGTAGAGTACGATAGCAAACGAACAGAGACTAGACGAAAAGTACCTTTAAGTAGAGAACGGAGACATTTTTATTACAATTTGCGTCAAAAAAGACTAAACAATCAGAATGGCTAATCCAAATAACCTCATCAGACCCCCAGTTCTAAATTCCAATCCAGCCCCTGGAAACCAGGTACCTAATCACCAAAGTATAACTGCCGAAATTGAAGCACAGATCATTAACTTAGTTAGAAGAACTTATGAGGAAGAACAACAGGCCAGAAATAGAGAAGAAATATTAGTTGATCAGGGAATAGACACACAGTACAACAACAACCTAACGGATCTCGACAAGATTCCAGACATAGTGAAATGCCTTAGAGATTTTTCTGGAAACCCGACAGAGTTCGGATCTTGGCAAAAAAGTTTAGAAAGAGTCCTTAAGATCTATGACTCACTCAAAGGAACGCCTAAATACTTCGGAATATTGAACGTTGTAAGAAACAAAATTACGGGCAACGCGGATATTGCACTGGAGTCCTACAACACTCCACTAAATTGGGACTGCATCATAAAATGCCTTACTACACATTACGCGGACAAGAGGGACTTAGGAACACTGGAATACCAAATGTCTTCCATGACTCAGGGTAATAATTCAGTACAGGACTTTTACAAAGAGATCTATGCTCATCTGTCTCTGATATTAAATAAAATCGCATGTATGGAGGAAAGCGATGCATCCATTCATTTATTAACAAAAACGTACCGCAACAAGGCACTGGACACCTTTATAAGAGGACTTAGAGGCGACTTGCCAATACTTTTAGGAATAAGAGAATCTTCTGACCTACACGAAGCTCTGCACCTATGCCTAAAGTTAGAAAACCAACAGCTTAGGACACAATATGCAATCAATACTACCAGGTCACCCCCAATTCCACAACGCAAACCTAATAACCATAATCAGAACCAAACTTTCTATCCCCAATTGTCTCATTTGCCCCATATACCACGTTATCAAATAAAATATGCTCATCAAAACAATGTGCGTTCACAAGCACCACAATCCAGTCAAAGATTAAACACACAGGCAACACCTACGAATAATAATAGATATTTCAACCCACAGACAACTCAAAATCAAGCGTTACTATTCAGAAACAATTACCAAACGCCACCTAGACCTACTCAACAAAAACCCCCAGTTCCAATGGAGGTAGACTCGTCCTTAAGATCAAGAATGGTCAATTACATGAATAAGCCAGCCCCAAATAACGAGAGGTTTTCAGGAGTAAGACCATTGCCACCATCGGCACAAGTACATCATCCGGCAAAGTTACAAAGAGTCAATAACATTGAGGCAAGCAATACGGAAACAAGTTTAAACGACGAACTAACGAACGACAGTTTGGAACTGCAACAAGTAGATGAACCGGACGAAGAACTGACTGAGTACATCGAACAATATTTTGGACAGGAAGATAACGAACAAGCAAATGCATTTTCCGACATACATTTTTTAGGCTAACCTACTCTACTCTACCATATTTCGAGTGCAAGACAGCTGACGGACAAATTCTCAAATTCTTAATAGACACAGGATCCAATAAAAACTACATTCAGGGTTCTCTCATAAAGAATCCAATAGAAAATGAAACTTCTTTCCTAGCTAACTCTGTTGGTGGAAAAATTAGAATAACAAACCACACGTTCATTAACTTATTCGGTATCCGATCAGAAAAACTAAAATTCTTTATATTACCTAATTTAAAATCGTTCCATGGCAGCCTAAAAAAACTTAACGCTATAATTTTTACTTCAAAAAACCTAATGTTAATTAAAAATTCAATAAGGATTCTCATAAAACAGCAGCTATCTCAATCAGTAAATGACATAGATATCAGAACAGACCATCTAACAGACAATCAGAGACATAAGCTGAAATTAATTTGCCAGAAATATCCAAATCTTTTCTCAGATCCGGACGAAAAATTAACCTTTATCACTACGGTAAAGGCTGAAATAAGGACAACTACTGATACACCGATTTATTCAAGACATTACCCCTACCCAATGGCAATGAAAGACGCCATAGAGGAACATATCCAAAAACACCTAGACCATAATATAATCCGACATTCTAAGTCCCCATATAATGCTCCAGTTTGGGTTGTCCCAAAAAAAAACGAATGCTTCAGGAATTAAGGAAAGTAGAATGGTTATAGACTTTAGAAAACTCAATGAAGTCACCATTCCCGACAGATATCCGATACCGGAAATCAACGAAGTCCTTGCCCAACTTGGTAGTAACAAATGGTTTTCCGTTATTGACTTAAAAAGCGGGTTTCACCAAATTACCCTTAATGAAGAGGATATGGAAAAAACAGCATTTTCAGTTAATAATGCGAAATACGAATTCACTCGATTACCATTTGACATCATAATTTTCAGTGAAAACGAACAAACTCACTTCGATAATTTAGAAATAATCTTTGACACCTTACAAAAAGCCAATGTGAAAGTCCAACTCAACAAATGCGAGTTTTTAAAAAAAGAAGTTGAATATCTAGGTTTTATTATCTCCACGGAGGGTATAAAAACTAACCCTACCAAAGTTAAAGCTATTCAAACATTAAAACCCCCAACTAACATAAAGGAGTTAAGATCATTCTTAGGAATGTCAGGCTTCTATAGGCGTTTTATCAAGGATTATGCGAAAATCGCAAAACCCCTTACCTCACTTTTAACAGGGGAGGAGGGACGCATGTCCAAAAAAATGTCATCAAAGATTCCTATAAGTCTAAATAGCTTTTAATAAAATAAAACGCACTCTGTCATCAGAGGACGTTATGCTTTCCTTTCCTAACTTTGACCGGGAATTCCATCTGACAACCGATGCCTCCAATTACGCGATCGGCGCTGTTTTAGAGCAAGATGGAAAACCTATCACATTTATTTCAAGAACACTTAATAAGTGCGAAGAGCACTACGCCACTAACGAAAAGGAGATGCTCGCCATAATTTGGGCCCTAAAATCCCTAAGGAACTACCTATAGGGAGCGTCTACAGTGAAGATTTTTACAGACCATCAGCCCTTAACCTACGCACTCAGCAGCAAGAATACGAATAGCAAACTCAAACGTTGGAAGGCTATCTTAGAAGAATATAATTACGAACTGAAATACAAACCTGGAAGCAATAATATCGTAGCCGATGCACTCTCTAGACCAACACAAATCAACTCTCTGACACCTACCCAGCATAGTGACGAAAGCTCATACCATAACCTAATACCTTTCTCGGACACCCCCGTTAACGTGTTCAAAAACCAACTAATAATTTCGATTGGCGACCCCTCATACAAATTTGAAATAGTATTCCCAACTTACCACAGACACACAATAACCGACACAGACTTCACAAAAGATAAATTAAAACTATTACTAAAGAAATATTTGAACCCGTCAGTGACAAACGCTATCAGTACAGAAGATCATATCTTAGGGAAAATCCAAGACATATACTCCAAACATTTCGGACAATATAGAATCAGGTATACCAGGATAATGGTAAAGGACCTGATATCTGACACAGAACAGCAGGCAGAAATATTAAACGAACATAAAAGAGCACACCGACACGCGAAAGAAAACAAAACCCAACTCTTACAAAAATTCTATTTCCCGCAAATGCACGCAAAAATATCTAAAATAATTAAACAGTGCAAAATTTGCCAAGAAAATAAATATGAAAGACATCCAAGCAAGGCAGTCCTAAAACATACCCCATTACCAGAGTATCCAGCACAATTTATTCATCTCGACCTATACCACACAAATAACAGAGTCATTCTGACCGCAATAGATAAATTCTCAAAATATGCGCAGGCTAAAATTATTAAATCAAGGGCAACTGAGGACATCAAAGCACCTCTACAGGAATTACTAATTTCTTTCGGAACACCCGAAAATATAGTAATAGATAATGAGAAATCTCTAAATTCCTCTGTCATTACTTTTATGCTAGAAGATCAGCTAGGAATAAAAATTTACCGCACTCCTCCGTATACTAGCACAGTAAACGGCCAGGTAGAGCGTTTTCATTCCACATTGACAGAAATAATGAGATGCCTTAATGCCGAAAAAATTTACAATTCCTTTGAAGACCTTTTACACAATTCCATTAATAAATACAACCATTCCATACACTCAACTATAAACAAAAAACCTATAGACGCATTTTTCGGAAGAGCTTGTACCGACCCTTCTCAACAAAAAAAGGACAGTTTTTTAATCACCAAAAGGATATTAGAAAAACAGGAAAAGGACCTAAAGACACACAATAAAAAGAGAACAGAAATAAGGAGTTATAGGCCAGGTGAAGTTGTTTTTGTAAAGGGCAATAAAAGAATAGGCAATAAACTAACTCCAAGATATAAACAAGAAACAGTGAAAGAAGACAAGGGAGGAACTGTCCTAACCGAATCAAAAAGAATCATCCATAAAAATTTAATAAGGAACTAATACATGCTATTTTGTTACAGGATAACAATCGCTTCGACCAGATCAGAGACTCAAATCTTAGACTATTCAAACTCGCAAGTCATAGCCACAGAGACAGGACAGTCAAAATTAGTCATTGGAACTTTCAAAATACTACACGTTATCGATTTAGAACAGTATAGCAAAACACTGACAAATATCGAGGAAACAATTAAAAGAGACATTACCAGGAAAGACTCCAGTTACTCCTTTCTCATGCACGAAGTAAGTTCATCGAAAAAAATCCTTAATGAACTAAGACCCAGACGTTCAGCGAGATCCATAGATGCTCTCGGGACTGCTTGGAAATGGATCGCTGGGACACCGGACCACGAAGACTTTCAAATTATCTCGGACCAAACCAGAAACTTGTTACGAAATAACCAAAAGCAAATAGTCATCAATAAAGCTATTGAAGAACGACTACAGGCCATTACGAACATGACAAATGCATTACTTAATACCGTTACAACCTCAGAGACACTGAGGACCCTAATAGCCAAGGACGTTGAGCGAAAACTAAAAATTATAAATGAAGAACTCGTAAACATCAACTATGCTATTCAGTGGGCCAAAACTGGCGTCGTAAACTCTTTTATATTTTCTAACTCTGAACTGACGATAGTAAAGGACCTTTTTACAAATCAGAGTTTGCCTTATAGTAATTTAATTGAAGCCCTCGAATTTGGAGAGGTCAGAATAAGCTCAAGTAAAAATACACTAATTTTTATCATTAACTTGCCAAAAACAGAAAATACTATTTGCAAAAATTTATTTTTAAGACCGGTAAGAAAAGGGAATCTCACAATTAACTTGCAAATTGAAAATGTAATTTTATGTCAAAACTCTATATTAACAATAAAAAGTAAATGTAAAATTATTAATAAAATATCCTTATGTAAAAGGGAAAACGTTGACAACATTACTGACACTAAATGCCTACCTAATCTCTTAAAAGGAATGCCGTCCGTCTGTCCGACCACAAATCATCATCATTTGCCCATAATAGAAGAAGTTATGTCCGGGCTGGTACTTTTAAATGGATATACGGGCGTAATAACAATAGATAAAGAGGAAATTTCCCTTAACGGGACATTTATGGTAAAATTCCGTAACACTTCCGTAATAGTTGGGGACAAAACTTACTTTAGTAAGGAGGTAACAATGGCTCGGCCACTGCCAGCTATAGTCCAATCTTCCAACAAAGCATCTTACTATGAAGAAG
Source organism: Pollenia amentaria (assembly GCA_943735925.1). Lineage (NCBI taxonomy): Eukaryota > Metazoa > Arthropoda > Insecta > Diptera > Polleniidae > Pollenia > Pollenia amentaria. Next base: position 75,727,376 of record OX031007.1, read on the forward strand.
TATTATCGCTAAGAATGTTAAAAAATCTACATTTCAATAATCTGGAGGAGATCCGTGATCTGAATCTCAAAAGCTCTCTTATTATCATTATCGGACTGATTTGTTTATTGATAAAGAAAATACTTACTAGAAGAGAAACCCCGAAAATAGAAACGGTTCACGTCCATTCGGTTGACTAAAAGTTATTTGTTAAATATTTCGAAATTTCCCACAATGACCCAATTTCCCACAAAGAGCGCAATCTTACATTGCACTTTTGCCCGACTGTTTTCCCAGAACTCAGGAAACCAATGCACATGCTGTCAGCTGTCAACTTATTTCCCAAACAATATTTAAATTTCCAACTAATTTTAATTATTTCGTTTACTAAACTGCTGTCAACTTATTTCCCACACAATATTTAAATTTCCAACTAATTTTAATTATTTCGTTTATTAAACTACTGTCAATGCATTTCTCAACCAATATTTAAATTTCCAATTAATTTTAATAAATTCTTGTTTCCTTTCCCAATACATTGTGCCCCAATAGCATTTAATGAGAATTCATATTTTGTAATTATTTGTTACCATAAATGCTGACGATATGTCTGCGTTGTTTATTTTAACATTGTTCTGTTATTGACTAAGAAATTGATTTTGGCTTATAAATAAAAATTTATGGATTACGTACTTCAGTCGTAGTCAAGTACTCGAAATTAAACGTTATTTTATTTAACTTACATAAAATAAATTTTTTTGTAACATCAGCAGTGCCAATGTATGTCTACATACATAAAAATAAAATTATAAACATGCGATGCCCTGAGCGGATTAGAATCTATAAGAGAAGACTTTTTGATACTATTTTGTTTTTCAATTGATATTTTCTGATATTTTTTATATTGAACTTACAAAATAGATTAACTGGAGGTTGGTCCATCGCCAAATCGATCAACTAAAACGGAACAAATAAATGTTCAAAACATGTAAATTCATATATACTTAAGGTACGTTCAGACTGATGAAATATTAGAAAGCAAATATCAAATATTTCATTAACGTAGTCTGAACACAAAATATTTTTGAGTATCAAATAATATAACAGCTGATTTTGAGCAAATAAAAGTATTTGCCGGCAAACAAATATTTGTCCAATGTGAACATAGTGTGAACCAATGGTGGGCGCTCCATAGCACAATTGTGCTGAGAGATTTCACACGTATTCTATGCCTCTTTAATTTAGTTTTCGATGAGACAGCGTCGAATGCACATGAGGCGAATGCTTACATTATTTATATTATTTTTTGGTGGGTACTTCTGCCATCTCACTAATACTAATAAGCATCAATACAAGCACAGTTTTAGTTGTGCCCACTTCTGGTGTGAACACAAAAAATCAAATATATTAGTAATTTTTGAGCAAACATTTATTTGATATTACAAAAAAATTGTAAGAGCAAACAACGACAAATAATTTTAGCCATGTTCCGGATAGAAGCACTTTTTCCTTTAAGTTTTCGAATTCTTTACAATTTTAAAGATTTTTTATAATTATTAGTCTTTGCTATCGTGCCGCTATTAGCAAATTTTTGCGAATTACCGCTAATTTAGAAATTTTTATAAAATTTTTGCCATTCCTTAAGCCTATAGTACACGGCATGTTAAAAGACACATGCGCATGTGGTTCTGACGTAATTTTGACGTCATCACACAATGTTTATTGTGGCTTTGCATTGACGTCAAAATTACGTTAGAACCACATGCGCATGTGTCTTTTTACATGCCGTGTACTATAGGCTTTATAGTTTTAGGCACATTTACTAAATTTTATGGCTTGCTTGAAATATTAAAATAGTTCGCGAATTTTCGCTATTTTACAACATTTTTTTTTTTGTTTTTCCCCTACATTTTGTTTTTTAACCGATTTAGCAATTTCAAATATATTTTAGGGCTTGTTTCCAAGTTTGAAATTTTTCGCGAATTTAAGCCATGCTCGCGAAGAAGCGAATTTTCACTGTGGATCTTTACAGCTTTAACGTTTTTTAATAATTATTATGCTTTGCTATCACCGATAATTAGCAAATTTTTGCGAATTTCCGCTAATATAGCAATTTTTATCGAATTTTTGCCATTCCTTATAGTTTTAGGCACCCTTAATAAATTTTATGGCTTGTTTGAAATATCTAAATTTTTCGCGAATTTTCGCTATTTTTGCAACATTTTTTTTTTGTTTTTTTCTTGACATTTTGTTTTTTAACCGATTTAGCGACTTCAAATATATTTAAGGGTTTGTTTCCAACTTTGCAATTTTTTGCAAATTTTAGCCATGTTCCCGTTACCCAGTGGCTTCCATTTTTTTTTTTACATTCTCCTGTTCTAACACTATAAGAGATGCTGATCCACAGAATAAAATAAATAAATTACCTTTTGCGCTCATTTTTACTATTTGATTCAGTCGGTCGTGCTCGATGAGAAAAGACGTGTTTCTTTTAACTCCGCATACGGTTCTTTTTTTAACATAAATTAGTTAATAATATCAGTTTAACAAACGAATTTGGACGCTCAATATAAAAGTGAACAATAAAATAACTATAAAAAAAAAAAATTAAGAAAAAAAAAATACAAGTAAAAAAAAACCTACATATGTATGTATGTACGCACATACATACTTGCAAATAATCTGTGCAAAAAAAAAATATTTATTCTTTTTTCTTTTATTATCTCGGTGTAACAACATTATACATAATAAAAAGAGCAGTCAACAAAAATAAAAAAACAAAAACAACTCTATATGAGTAATAACAATGAAACAACAACAAAAATAAATGATACTCATGCTAGTGAAAGCAATGTGGAAATAAATACAACAACAGAAAACAATACAAGCGTTACCATTGACAACATAAACTCGAACAAAGACGCAATGGAAAACAAACAAGAAAAAATTTGGCAAAAACCACAAGTGCAAGTTGGTATGGACAGGTATGTAACAGTGCTTAAACGTGATCGCAGCCCTGCCTCTTCAGCTGTAGCCTCGGCCTCGAAAGTTCCATCTTTTGATAGAATCAATTCACAAAATCGTTTTGCAATTCTGGAGGATGAATCTTCTGAAGCACCTAACGTCATAAAAACATCAAAGCCACCCCCGATATATCTTAGAGAGCAAAACTCAAGTGAGCTAATAAAAAGTTTAATCTCGGTGATAGGTGAAAATTCGTTTTACGTAGCTGCAATCAAGCGTGGTAATATAAACGAAACAAAAATACAGGTTAATCACGAGAATGATTTTCGTAAAATAATTAATAAGTTTGAAGCACTTAAAAAAAGATTCTATACATACCAACTGAAAAGCAGCAAAGGTCTTCAGGTTGTGATAAAGGGCATTGACTCATGCGTGGACCCAGACGAAATAAAAACATTTTTAGAAGAAAAGGGCTTCAAAATAAAAAATGTTACAAATATTAAAAATAGGGAAAAAAAATCCCCAACCACTATTTCGAGTGCAGTTAGAGCCCGGCGATGTTAAGCTAAAAAAAAAATTAAACGCATCCCATTTACAGTTTAAAATACATTCTGTACAGAAAAATCACGATAGAGGAGCCGCACAAAAGAAATGGGCCGGTTCAGTGTTTAAACTGCCAAGAATTTGGTCATACTAGGGCATACTGCCATTTACCCCCTGTTTGCGTCGTATGTGGAGAATTACATGGTACCGTCCGGTGCGATAAGTCCAAAAATGACCCTAATGTAAAAAAATGTAGCAACTGTGGTGGTAACCACACTGCCAACTATAGAGGATGCCCGGTATATTCGATTGTCAAGCGTTCTGTTGGACAGAAACTTAATCCCCCTCAAACGCAGGCAACTAATCAAGGAAACACGTACGGCGTCCAGATGCCTCAGCCAAATAATAACAGAACCTCGTACGCTAATGTATTAAAATCCAATCCTATGCAACTGCAAGGTGATGTACCAAATAACGACGAAATTCCCATTTCTAATTTAACTCGGCTAAAAAAAACTATGGAAACATTAGTGCAAACAGTTAACAATTTTACTAACACAATGGGTAACATGATGCAAGAAATGTTAAGAATGCAATCGATGTTATTAAAAGCTGTACTAAACAAGCCATGAACTGTTTAAAAATTTGCTTTTGGAACGCAAACGGCATCCGCCAACACAAAAATTAACTAGAATACTTCCTTAAAAATAAACAAATTGATGTTATGATGGTTTCTGAAACTCATCTGACCTCAAGAAATACGTTTAAAATCATTGGTTATATATTATATGATACCAAGGACCCTTGAGACAGAGCTTGTGGCGGTTCTGCCATTTTGATAAAGAACCGAGTAAAACACTACTTAATGAGTGATCATCGTGAAGACTATCTCCAAGCAACGAACATTTGCGTTGAGGAATTAAATCGAAACATAGTAATTTCATCATTATACTCCCCACCTAGATTTTCTATATCAGAAAGCCAATATAATAAATATTTCAAATCATTAGGACCTTGCTTCCTGGCGATTATAACGCTAAACACACTTTCTGGGGTTCACGACTTATTACACCTAAGGGTCGTGTTTTGTTTAACACAATTTGTAAAATTGATCTAAATGTGGTCGCGAGCGGACAACCAACATATTGGCCTACTGATCAGCAAAAAGTTCCAGATGTTATCGATTTTGGAGTGGTTAAAAACATCCCCGCAGAAACGATTTATGTTGAAGCTTCCTTAGAACTATCTTCTGATCACACACCTACAATTCTTACAATAACAAATCCTAATAGAATTGTATCTCCGTCTGATAACTTAGTGACGTCAGCCACTCAAATAAATTGGTTAAAATATAAAAAATATCTCAGTACCCACTGCACTGAAAATATTCCGCTTAGTACACCGGAGAATGTGGATATTTCTATTGTAAATTTTGACAGTTATCTGAAACTAGCTGTTCAACATTCTAGTATAACCCTCAAAAAAACCAAAAATAGTCAAATATATTCTGCAGATGTTGAGCGTCTCTTGACTGAAAAAAGGAGAGCTCGAAGAGAATGGCAATTGCATAGATCCCCTCAACTTAAGAATTTACTAAAAGAGTGCACAAAAAGGCTAAGAAAGTTACTGCAGTCTCAGAAAACGGCTTCCCTGGAAAAATATCTTAAGGAACTTGATGCAACTTCTCAATCAGACTACTCATTATGGCGTGCAGCTAGAAATCTTAATAGACCAGTTATCACTAAACCACCATTAAGAAACTTAAATGGAAGTTGGGCACGAAATGATGAAGAAAAAGGAAATCTTTTTGTTAATCATTTGAAAAACGTATTTACCCCGCATACATCTCCCGATATTGTAGTCGAGTTGCCACCAGTTGCTGTTAGAGCTGCTGTTCCATTTAGATTTGAGATAAAAGAAATCGAAAAGGCTATTCATAATTTAAACCCCAAGAAAGCCCCTGGTTTTGATAAGATCAGCAACAAAATGCTTTTAGAGCTACCCAGCATAGCAAAGAAAATTATTCTTTTAATTTTTAATGCTATTTTACGCCTTGAATACTACCCACAAGAATGGAAAGTATCCTTAGTTACAATGATACCTAAGCCAGGAAAGGATCCTACAAAAGTTGAGTCATATAGACCTATAAGCTAATTGTCTAATATATCAAAGATGTTTGAGAAGCTGTTAGTGTCAAAATTAGCCCCAATTTTAAATGTAAATAGATGTATTCCTAACCATCAATTCGGCTTCAGAAGAGAACATAGCACAATCGAACAAACCCATCGTATAGTAAACGCCATAAGAAAAGCCTTTAAAGAAAAAAAATATTGTTCCGCCCTCTTCATCGATGTTTCTCAAGCTTTTGATAAAGTCTGGCATGAAGGGTTATTACATAAATTGAAGCTAAACTTACCAGTAAACACACACAAGCTGTTAGAAAGCTACTTAGTTGGCCGAAAGTTTATTGTTAAAGAATGTGATTTTATAAGTTCTCCTCAGCCAATTGACGCTGGAGTCCCTCAGGGAAGCATCATGGGCCCACTCTTATACCTTATATATACCTCAGACATGCCAACAAACAACCACACCCTTACTTCAACATTTGCTGATGATACAGCTTTTCTAAGCGTACACGAAAACTGTCATGAAGCCTCTCGCTACTTGCAGGATCATATATTTGAACTGGAAAAGTGGTTAAAACAATGGAGGATAAAGGTTAATGAGCAAAAATGCGTACATATAACATTCACCTTGCGTCGGGAGTCATGTCCCCCTATTAAAATCAATAACCAATTAGTGCCCCAGCAATCGCATGTAAAATATCTCGGTATTCATCTAGATCGGCGTTTGACATGGAAATGCCATATAGAAGCAAAACTAACACAAATGAAACTAAAAGCAATTCAAATATATTGGCTTATTGGTAGAAATTCTGTTCTTAGCCTCGACTGCAAACTTCTACTTTATAACTCTATATTGAAGCCAATCTGGTGCTACGGTATTCAGCTATGGGGCACTGCCTCGGCCTCAAATATCGGAAAAATTCAAAGGCGCCATAATAAACTTCTTCGAATAATCACAGCCGCTCCCTGGTATGTTAAAAACTCTAATATTCACAAGGATCTCAATGTGCCATTAGTAAAAACTATTATTACGAAGTACGCAGCAAAATATTTAAAAAGGCTTGAGTCGCACCCAAATCCACTTGCTCGAAATATTTTAAATGACAGTGGACACTCTAGATTAAGGAGAAGAGATACCGCAGGACTCATCCGAAGGGAAGACCGCTAAACATCTACATATGTGAACAGAAACCGTGAAGAGAATAATTTTCGTCTAGCATTGGCAGGACAAAAATAAAGTATTAGTATAAGATTTGATTAATTAATGTTAGTTCATATTTAATATATGAAGATTCAATAAATAAATAATGAAAAAAAAAAAAAAAAAAAAATTTTACTATTTGAGAAATATATTTTTATTTTTGAACACTTTAATTAAATAATTATTTGATGCAAAAATTTCTTTTAGTCTGAACGCATGGCAAACATGAATTAATTTATTTTATTAAACACTGTTTGCCAACTGTTTCATCAAACAAAAATGGTCAAATATTTGAGCTTAGTTTGAACATTAAACAAAATATTTTTTTGTTTCACACAGTTTGAAGCAAATATCAGAACAAATATTTTCGTCAAATATTTCATTAGTCTGAACGTACCTTTAGATGTACTATGTTTTCTTCATATTTACATAAAAATTTATGGTCGCATTTTGACCATTAGGCAAACGCTAGTATATATAAAACGTTTAATTTTTATATCCTAAATTGGTATCTTCCAAATTAAAAAAAAAAAAATTAAAGATGGGTTAACTCTTACGGCACAAATAAAAATTTTTGAGGCTGCAGTACGCTATTTTTAAACCGAGAACTACTTTGGTTTCTGCAAAATTTATGCGAAAATAAACATATAATTAAACGTTTGAATTTTAAATCGTTACAGAACGGCGTCTAAATGTATTGAGTGGCGGGTCCATTCTTTCTTATTAGCACAACCATGGCCCAATTAGTAGGTCTGCTCGAAACGCCTGCTGATATTTTGTAGAGTTGCGTTTTTGTCGTGCAATTGTTATTGTAGCAATTGCTTTTGACATCTTGTCCATTTTTTACACAAACAAATGCATTGAGTTTTGACATCTTTAACATAATTTACACAAACAAAATATGTGTTGTTTTTTCTATTGTTGCATTGCTGTAGTTTTGCGCAGAAATACTAGTTGGGCCAAGAGCACAACATACAAATCAATACTAACATACATAAAAAACTATGCTATGTGCGTGTGACAGCGACAAGTGTAAAAAAAATGTTTATGTATGTAAGTATTGATTTGTATGTTGTGCTAATAAGAAAGAGTGTAACCGCCACTCAATACATTTATATATGTATTTATAGTGTTTGCTTAGACGCCGTTCTGTAACGATTTATAATTCAAACATTTCATTTTAATACGGGTAGTCAAAATTGTATAAGAACTCAAAATTTAATTTCTGCCTAATTCCAAAATTTTTAAAATTGCATTTGCCATCTCTGCGACGGTATACATACTCTGTGTATACTTACGTTATACATACGTAAATACACATACTTATTTATTCTTATGGGTATTGCAGATAGCCAATACAAGTTTTATTTATATCTGCATGTACTTTCTAAAAGAAGAATGAATATACAAATACACATTGCCAGCGTATACCTATGCATATTTAACTTCAACTTCCCAGCGGGAAAACTGAGAAGACCTTTTTTCTTCAGGCCTTATTAAAGGCCTGCTTAAAAATTTGTTTAATACAGTTACCATTCTGATCCAACTGATAAAGGAGGCCTCATAGAAGGTCTCGGCTATTTTGTATACACGAGTAGCATTTTTTTTTTTGTTTTTTTGCTAAAGCAAAAGTAAAAGAATTTTTTTTTATTCAGTTGCCATTCTTATGTACCTGCCAAAGAAGCGAGAGCGGAAGGCCTACTCCGAAATGACAACGCGTGTAAAAAAGATATGAGTATGAAATGGAGCGATCAGGCCTTGTTCATCCAAAAGAAGGAGTACAGCGGCCTTCTAGAAGGCATTCTTACTCCTTCTTTTTCCCGCTGGGTTGTTATGGGTAATGGTATGTATGTGTATGGTTTTGATCTTTACCCATACATGCCCATACATGTTTTCTCACTAAAACTAAAAGAGTACTTAAAATGATACTTTTGTCATTCTCTGATACATACATGGAAATGAGCATATCCTAATTTGATAAATATGTATGTACACACAAACAATTATTTACGTTTACCAAAATTTATATTTATATATTATATTTTTACTTTTACAATTGGCACTTTAAAAGCATAAAAACAACGAATTTAGATTTTTTATCGTATTATTATTATTATTTTTTAATTTGCTTACATAATATATTGAGTCTGCAAATTTAAACTGTTGGATTAACAGGCAGTAACTTTCATAATATTAAATTTTTTATTAAAATGATGTCTCTAAGGGTCAATTTCACCAATTTATGTTAAAAATTCTTGAACTCCCCGGGTACAAATCTTTGCGTATTACAAATAAAATCTCGATCCGAAAAATAGACTGCAGTAAGTAAGTTTTTTATCAAGACTATCTACCACGGTATACATACATACATATATTTATAAGCCCGCATACACAAAAACACAAAACATAAAAAACTTCCGCAATCCTGTTTTAACATTTTTTTGTTGCTTATTTCCTAAAAAGTCGCCAAATTTTGGTAACTAAGCTGAAAGTAATTTGAAAAGTTGATAAAAACTGTGTAAGTTATTAACAAATAAAGATCAAAATATCTACCTCGGTAGATACTATGAAACCGAAGGTTAAACTAAACAAATCAAACTGAAAAAGAAGTGCTACGTGTATAAGGAATATATCAAGATAATCCTTGCTCATTTCATCCAAAATGGTCAGTAAAAATCTTTACTGATTTATGCCATGGACCACAGGCTTTTGCGCGGTATAAGCTGTATATTTTCCAAAAGTAAATAGTTTTCTGCACAAAATGAGCGATGCGTGCAAACAATCGTTCGGACAGTTTCCGAGAAATCTGGGTTCATTCAAAATGGTCAGTTAAAATCTTTACTGATTTATGACATGGACCACAGCCTTTTGCACGGTATAAACTACCAAAGCATCGGTATAAGGATGTTGTATGTTGACAGCTACTGACCCCGTCTAGCAAAGTGGTGGAGCCAGGCTCTGCTAGACGGTCTGCAATTAGTGCGCACAAACTCATTTCGACGAAGCCTTCAGGCGGTCGTAAAGCTTGGTAAAGCGTTGTCGAGCCGATATTAAAATAAAACGATGTTGTGTTGTTGAGTGTTCTTTATCGACTGCCAGCCTGTTGCTGTGTCTTCTTTATTTATATATTCGAATTAACTTTACTTACTAAACTTAAATAATCTTAACTTAACGAAACATTGTATGTTTTGTAGTGTGCAGGGATGGCACTATACCTCCCTTTTATTGAAAAACGAAATGGTTATACCATAAGAGTATTAAACAATAAATCATTTTTTTTTCTTTCTTTTTTTATATATATATCATTCCTTCCCTTTTGAAAAAGAAAAAAAAATTGAAATGAACAAGTTGATCAGGCTTGGTCATATCATGATTTTTCTTTTTCACTTTACAAATATTCTTATATGGAAATTTAAGTTTATTTCTTCAAGTGTATCAATTATTATTCAAATTTATTTCCTACTAGCATCACATATTTCATTTAGAATTTTCTTATTTGGTGGGTTTTGTTTAATCTTCATTTAAAAAAGATTTTTTTCTTTTTATATATAATACCAGTTTACATTTTAATAATACAAAATTTAAAATTTTTTTTTTTTTTTTTTTTACAATTTTCTAATTCTGTTTTTGTGTACTGTTTTTTCTTTATTAATTATATTATTAAAAATCGTTATAATGTAAGGATAATTCAAAAAAGACTGATATAAAACTAATTTTGTATGAAAATTTGTTTTATTAAGATGTATAAAAAAATGTAAGAATGTTATGAATAGAGAAGTTAAATTTAAAGATTTGTAAATTCTGAGTTTACATTTTTCGAATTCTGTTTTTATGAACAGTTTTTTCTTTTTTCGTTATTTTGTTGTAGATTGTAACATTAGTGTCATTTGTATTTTTTATAATATATGGAGCTTCATAGATATTTTTGAGTTTTTCATAGGGTTCTTTTTGTAGTAATACAATATCGTTAATTTTTAATGTTATCGGTTTACTAAATTTGTCATAATAATTTTTGTTTCTGTTTTTGTGTTTTTCGATTAATTGTTTTGCAAGTAGATTAGTTTCTTGTAATCTGTATTTAATTTCTTTGCTATAATCGTCTAAATTGTAAATTGGATCTAGATTGGCACTAAATTCGTTTGGTAAAACAGCAATTCTACCAAAAACTAGTTCAAATGGTGTAAATTTGTTGTCAAAAACAGCGTTAGAAGTTGTATTGTGATAAAAAGTAAAATATTTAAGGTAAGTATCCCAATCGGTCATGTGTTCTTTTATATATGTTGAGGCGCCCTCTGAGGAGATGATGTTAGATCAGGAGGACGACTTTCTTGATCTAGACATCGAGCCCCTGCTGTAGGTTACTATTGTGAATGCAGTTTGACAGAGGGGATTCGCCTTAATGGCGGGGAGTTTTGTTGTTGGGTGTTGTGACGTTTTTAGCATTGTACAAAGTTACTTGCAAGTGCACTAGCTCTATTCTTTCTACATTTTTTACTTACAAATAAAGGCTTATAACGTGTAATCACTTCGAGTTTTCTTGAATATAACCTTGGTTGAACCGTGAGTAGAACTTACCTCTTACCAAATTTAACTTCTTTATGATTTGGTTTTCCTGCTTTTCAACCCCGTTGAAAAGCCTACAACAACGGATTTCTAGCCAAAAGGTTGCAAATCTGAGTCTTCCTCGATTGGAATTGTGCGGCGCGTTACTTCTTTCAAAATTGGTGAGGCATATAGTATCCAAGGGTTCCTTCCAGACGCCTCCATTCATATGTGGACTGATTCCACTATTGTTCTTGCCTGGCTTAAAAAACCTCCCTCAACGTGGAAAACATGTCGCAAATCGTGCTACTAAAATTCTTGAAAATGTCGGTAACGCCACGTGGAGGCATGTATCAACTGGTGAAAATCCTGCTGATCTTGAAACAAGGGGATGTAAGCCACAGGAGCTGTTAGATAATCCATTGTGGTGGCATGGGCCTATGTGGCTTCTAAACTCTCAGAACAATTGGCCTGTTTCGAGGCCCACATTGCAAATACCTCCAGAACGAAGGAAAATCATTCAAAGCAGTTGTTATTATACTCTGAATACTACTTTGAATATGGAGGGAGTATTGCGGGACAACGTAAACCCACCATCGAATACCCAACTATCCCGAGCTAAAAGAGAGACTTCGGACGATTTCTGTGTTATTAATAGGTTCACGAGGTATCCCAAGGCCCTTCGGGTCATAGCCTACATGTTTCGGTTTTTAAATTTAGCCTTGCGCAAATTGCGTAGGGGCAGCGGAAAGTATAGGGGCGCACTATCTTATGCGGAACTGAATCACTCTAAAATTATATTACTCAGAATGACTCAACGGGCTTACTATGCTAATGAGTATGCCGATTTGTCTAATTCTAGGCCAATCTCAAGGAAAAGTGCGCTTCTGACGCTAAATCCATTTCTAGATTCCCAGGGACTTATTCGAGTAAATGGTCGCTTAGTTAATTCTTCTTTGACTTACGACGAAAGGTGTCCTATTATTGTTCCTTACGAATCAAATTTGTGCGAAATGATTCTCGATTTTATGCATAAGAATTTGATGCACGCGGATGTCTCTCTAATGATCAACATGGTGAGATATCAATTCTACATTCCAGCTCTTAAGAGAGCTGTTAAAAAATGTATAAATAAATGCCTGACTTGCGTTCGCTACAAACAGCGGGTTTTATCACAGATCATGGCAGCTCTACCAGCGGAGAGCTACGTTCTCTTTACCATTTACTTTTACAGGAGTGGACTTCGCTGGTCCGTTTCAGATAAAAGCCGGCACTCTGAGAAATTCTCCATACATGAAGGGCTATGCTTGTATTTTTGTATGTTTTGCAACACGGTCTATTCATCTCGAGCCATGCTCTACTCTTTCGTCAGAGGCCTTTAGGGCTGCATTTGACAGGTTCGTGGGAAGACGCGGTTTGCCAAAGCGCGTGATGTCTGATAACGGCACTAATTTTGTGGGTGCAAGTAGAGCATTACTTGAAGAATATTCAATATTTCTTAAAGAATCAGCCAAAGACGTCTCTGAAAAGTACGCTGTCCACGGCTTCAAATGGAAGTTTATACCACCTAGTGCGCCGCACATGGGAGGCCTGTGGGAGGCTGGAGTAAAGAGCTTTAAGCTTCACTTTAGGAAGGTTGTAGGCAATCAAAGATTTAATTTTGAAGAGTTCTCTACACTTTTAGTACGAATTGAAGGCGTTTTAAATTCCCGGCCGTTATCTCCGATGACTGAAGATCCTGACGATTTAAACGCATTGACGCCCGGACACTTCCTACGAGGGGCACCGATAATGGTTCAGCCGGAAAGGCCAGCTAATGACTTGAATATATCTCTTCTTAACCGATGGGAAAGGCTGAAAGCCCTTCACCATCGTTTTGCGCAAAGATGGAAAACCGAGTACTTACAGGAGTTGCATAAACGATACAAATGGCGCCATCCAAAAAAAGAATTACTTGTTGGCGATTTTGGGATTATCAAGGACGAATTACTTCCCCCTTGTGATTGGCGATTAGGGCGTGTAGAATCTGTTTATCGCGGACCAGATTAACGTGTAAGAGTGGCTGACGTAAGGACCAAGTACGGTATCGTTACTCGGCCTATCGTAAAACTCTGTTGGTTGCCCATTATGGATAAATAACTACGTTAATCCTATATTATGATTCAACATTTGTATTTTTAATTTATTTTCAGATAAGAATGGAGCCTATTCGTCGCCCTAAAACATGCCTCATCTGTTTCCAAACCCATCACTTACGGTTTTGTAAGGTTTTTGCCAGTTTTACTGTCCCACAAAGGGTATATAGCGTACGAGTCCATGGCTATTGTAGCAACTGCTTATCTCAAACTCATAAGAGTGCTGACTGTAACACTTCCTCTGTGTGTCGTAAATGCGGTAATTTGCACCACACTTTGCTGCATAAGGAGCGGCAAAGACCTACGTCCGAAAGTGGTTCCGGCCAGCGGCGTCCGGTACAGGAGCGTCTTCAACTTCCTCGTCGAGATGCCAGCTTGCAGGACCAAATGGTGGCATCGCCCCCCGTCCGTCGATTGCAGCGCCGTGCACACCATACGAGCTTTAGCGATGAGTCCTCTGCGGGAGCAGTCCAAGTCCTCACCGCTCGACAACGGCGTTCGAGAAGAAGGCCGAATCCCATTCAACGGCATCTGGAGCAGCAAGCGGCTGGGCAAGCCACGACTCACCAGCTCCTACGCCAAATGGTGGCTACCATGAACCGACTCAGCGAAGCAATTCTCGTTGCACCCGTGCAAGGGGGGCGGCATGTTGAGGCGCCCTCTGAGGAGATGATGTTAGATCAGGAGGACGACTTTCTTGATCTAGACATCGAGCCCCTGCTGTAGGTTACTATTGTAAATGCAGTTTGACAGAGGGGATTCGCCTTAATGGCGGGGAGTTTTGTTGTTGGGTGTTGTGACGTTTTTAGCATTGTACAAAGTTACTTGCAAGTGCACTAGCTCTATTCTTTCTACATTTTTTACTTACAAATAAAGGCTTATAACGTGTAATCACTTCGAGTTTTCTTGAATACAACCTTGGTTGAACCGTGAGTAGAACTTACCTCTTACCAAATTTAACTTCTTTATGATTTGGTTTTCCTGCTTTTCAACCCCGTTGAAAAGCCTACAACAACGGATTTCTAGCCAAAAGGTTGCAAATCTGTTTAATATATGATCGTACGTATTCATTAAAAACGCGATGGTTACGTTCGACAGTTCCGACTGTTTGGTGATGATATCCGGTTGAGAAATTTATTGTAATTTTCAAAAGTTTGCACAGTTCAGTAAAAATTTCGTTCTTAAATTCTGTTCCCAAGTCCGATTTTATAGTGTTCATCCGTCCGTAAACTAAAATAAAATTTTCGAAAATTGCACGGGCAACTGTTTGTGCGGTTTTATCGGGTATTGGTATTGTTACCAAATATTTGGATAAATCACAAATTAGGGTTAATGCGTACTTATTTCCATATGTGGATTGGGGTAGTGGTCCTATTGTATCTAAAACTATCACATCAAAAGCTTTTGTTGGAGTAGGTGTGAGAACTAGTTTTTCAATATTTTTAGGTTTAACTTTATTCAAAACTCATGGGCAAGCTTTAACAAAATTTTGCTATATCTTTAGTCATTCTTTTCCAGTAAAATTTTGTTCGAATTTTTGCGTATAGCTTTTTCTGTCCACAGTGTCCGCCTAAAAGGGGATCATTGTGATATATCTGCATTAGTTTTTGTTTTTTATCATTTTCGGTTATAATCTCGATCGGATCAGTTAAAATAATTTCCAAAGTCTTCAATATCTTATTTCCGCGATTTTTTAATTCCTGTATCTTAAAAATTGTAAAACTTTAATCATATTTTGGCCATTCTATACTATGAATATTATGATTGTTGGCAGTAATTTGCAGCCTCGAAAGCAATTGATCTAAATCAGTCGTTTCGTTAACTAACGTAAATTCTAGTGATAGTAATTTCTTAAATTTTCTGCATATATTTGCGCGCAATATTTTTGTTTTTTGATCAATATTTATAATTTCTGTCCTGATCTTTGGAATTTTTTTCGAGAAATCGTGAGAAAATTTATCATATACTTTTAATTTTTCATAGGTATCTTCTTTGGGTTGTTTTGGATCCGGCTGGTAAGTATTTATGTTTTTTGTCATTGAACGTGTTGTCATAGCAAGTATTTGATTATTCATATTTTTTAGGTCTTCACTTGTGACTTGATAAAGCGTCAGCTCCTACGTTATTTTTCCCTTTGATGTATTCCACAGTGAAATTATATTCTGAAAGTTCTAAGCGTATTCGCGTTAGCTTTGATGATGGGTCCTTGATGTTAAAAAGATATACCAACGGTCTGTGATCGGATCGTACTGTAAAATTAGTGCCATATACGTATGGACGAAATTGGGTAATCGCAAAATGTATTGCTAGTAATTCAAGCTCTATGGTCGGTTTCTTTTGTTAAGATTGAGTAAATGATTTGGAAGCAAAATATATTGGTAAATCGTTACCGTTAAAATTTTGACTTAGGATTCCACCGCAGCCGAGTTTTGATGCATCTACCGTAATAATAAAAGGTTTTGACAAGTCCGGGTATTGTAGAGTTTTTGGGGATAATAAGGCGGATTTAAGATTTTCAAAAGAGTCTTGACATTTGTCGTTCCAACTAAATTGCACGTTTTTTCTTGTCATAAAGTTTAAAGGCGCTGCTAAAGTCGCGAAATTCGGAATGAATCTCCGGTAGTAATAAGCGAATGCCACAAAACGTCTAGTTGAATCTTTATCGGATGGTATTGGATAATTCTTAATAGCTTTGATTTTGGCGTCATCTGGCAAAAGACCATTTGCGGTACACTTATGACCAAGAAATGTAACTTCTGGCCGAAAAAAGTTGCATTTGTATGGATTTATTTTTAAATTGTGTTTTCTAATTGTCTCAAAAACATCTTTTAGGTTATTTAAGTGGTGCTGTTTACTACAACCGACAATTATAATGTCATCTACATACAAAAAAGCTTTGTTGGGTGCAAGACCCGAAAATGCAATATTCATCATCCTGGAAAATGAATTAGGGGCGACATTAAGTCCGAATGGTAGAACCTTCCAACGAAAGGATCCTTTATCTGTACTAAATGCTGTAATGTCACGAGAATCCGGATGTAATGGAATTTGGTGAAATCCTGAGAATAAATCGATAATGGAAAAATATTTTGCTCGTCCTAAATTATCCAAAATGTCGTCAATTCGCGGTAATGGGAATTTGTCGACTATTAGTTTTTTATTTACGGCGCGATAGTCAACACACATACGATAAGCTTTATTATCGGAACCTTTTTTTGGTACTAAAATAAGAGGACTGTTAAAATTAGAGTTACTATGTTCTATTAAGTCATTTTGAAGCAAATTTGTAACCTGTCTATTTATTTCTTCTCTTTGACTATAAGGGAGTCTATATTTTTTAGTGTATGTTGGGGACGGGTCTTTTAGCCTGAGCTTCTGTTCGTAAAAATTATTAATGGTCATTTTATCAGTATCTAATGCAAAAATATCTGAATATTTTTCATACAATGGTAATAAGCTATTTTCAACCTCACTAGGCATTTGGGCTTGCAATATGTTTTTCAACTTTGTCACCCGCTCTTCGTTGATTCTATTATCGTTTATTGAATATACGTAAAAGTTTCGAAGCTTCTCCATATTAATTTTGTCATTTCTTATACTTTTGAATTCATTAGAGATATTAATTATCCGTAAAACAGGGGTATTTTTGTCAATTATTCCTTTACCAATGAATACATCCTTACAAATTTCTTGTGATTCAATGAACATAGGTTCTGTTATATTTAAATGAAAGATTCTGAATACTTCGCATCTAGGTGGTATTATGCACGTATAATTTCCTGTTCCATGTAGTAATGGTACTTTCGCAGCCTTATTTCTAATATTAATTGTTATTGTGAAATCTTCATAATTTATTTTGCACTTATTATCCTTAAGAAAATCTTTTCCAAGAATTCCATTTGATGGAATGTTAAAATCATCTTTTACGATGTGAAAAGTTTGTGGTATGAGTTGATTTGATATTATTAAGTTTGTACAAATTGTTCCTAGTGTAAATATGGGATCTGTAATAATACCTGTGATACTAATTATTTCATTTTCATTCAAAATTGTATTAGGGCTCAGACAAGAGAGTTTTATTAAGGATATATCAGCTTGAGTATCAACGAGAAATGTGCAGCATTGGCTTGTGTCAATGCAATTTAGTTTGATAAAATCAGAATAATTAAGGTTCAGGGTGTAAATTGATTTATTAAGTGGTTTTATTGCTCTTGATCGGTCTCCCCCAACGACGATTGCTGAGGGACTTCTGCGTTTAAAGTCCTAACTGAAGTTCTTTGATTTGTATTTTGAGTCAATTGGTTTCTATTATTGCCACGATAGTTGTTTGAAAAATGGTTATTGTTATGAAAATTGCGATTATTTCCTCTGGAATGAGAGTTACCACGAAAATTCCTGTAATTGTTACCACGATATGAATTATTTTGAAAGTTTCTATTATTATTACCTCGATATGATATATTTCGGAAGTTGTTACGAAAGTGGGTATTATTATTGTATAAATTATTGTTTATGTTATAAGAAGTTTGAACAGATAAATCTTGAAGCTCCTTTGATTCGTTTGTTTGTTCCACAATCAATTTTGCAACGACCTCTTTTGGGTCTGTAAAGACTGATGAGGCTAAAACTGACTTCACTAAATCTGATTTGGCATTTAAACGACACATTGCAACTGTTTGTTCAATTGCCATTTCATGAGCTTTATTTTTTGTGATGCCTTCCATAACTAAAGAACGCTCTAGTGAATCGGCAAGTTCCTCCGCTTCGTTTGCAAAATCTGTATAGTTATTGTTTCTAACGTTTAGGGCTGTTATTTTTGCCGCTATAACTTTAGAGCTATCTGGCCTAATTCTTGTTTTTAATGCTGTTTTAATTTGGTCTATTGATGTAATATTTTCAGGCAATGATTCCCGCGCTTTTGCTGCAAGTTTTGATTTAATAAAAGTTAAAAATGTACCACTTAGGGTTTCGTCTGTAAGTTCTTCTAAAAGTTCGATTTTATCTAAAAAAGCATGAAGTGTCAAGGGATTACCGTCATAATTTTCTCTAATAATTGTAGAACACATGCTAACGTATGTTCTTTTCTGATCCGCTGTTGCCATTTTGTTACCAAATGTTTTACTATTGTCGTTTACAGTTTTGTTTTCTATCACAACGTCTTTTCTAACACGTATTAATGAGGTTATATCTTTTGGTACTTTTATTTTGCAGTCTAATTTAATGAAACAATCTACTAGTATATCTCTGCAATTTAATATTTTAGAAAAAATTTTTGTTTTATCGTTTTCTGATAGATTATCAAGGTTAATTTCAGTGTACTCTAATATGTTATTATAATTTTCAGATAAAAGATTGATATATTCATTAATTTTGTCTAAATTTTTGGTTAGAGGTCTTTTTTGTATTACTCTCTTTTTAATTTTATAAAAATTCAAAATTAATTTGTTAAATTTCTTTTTATCAAATTCGGTCATTGATTACATATGTATATTGTTTACATTTTATCTTGTTTTCCATTGGGTTATATTTTTTTTTTTTTTTTATATTTTTTGTATTTTCTTCTATATAATAACTTTTTTTTTTACTCTTCTTCTTTTTTTTTTGAAATAGATCTCTCTTTAGAAAAATTACTTTATTTAGGATCTTACTGCCTATTTCACTAAATGCGAACGAACGCTTTCGTTTATATTTAAATTAAAATAATTTTTAAAATTAACGGAATAAAAAAAATATTCTAAAGTATGTACTGCTTTTTATGCCGTTTTTGCTAAACATAAGGTCATTAAAATTGCTAACAAGCAATCCCGAAATTCGCCAACTCGTTTTGTAAAATTTGTAAGCCTGCCCGATATTGAGAATGAGAAATTTTGGTTGTTTGTTTGTTTTGGAGTTCCCTGCTTTAAATAATTTTTTTCCCGTTTCTCTTATGTGTCTATTTCATTGCTCTAATTTCGTTAAGTATAAGAGAGCAGCTATTTACTCTTAGCTATCAAGGAAAATTTACTCTTTCATTGTATGTTTACACTTGATCATGTGTTTTGTTTTTATTTTATTATTCAAACATTAGCGTAACATTGAATTGTTTATAAATTTAAGTTATAAATATATTGAAATGTGTCAACTTACGAACTACAGTAAGTAATACTTATACTATCCCTTGCGCGTTGATGTTAAAATGACGACGTAGTGGCGGCAGTAATATATTGTTGTTGGGTTTCCGCCATTTCCATATTTCTCTCTTTTTTGCGTTGATTTTGATTCTATTCGCTATGCATTTTATTTCGTTCAGTTCTTATGTATATAATTTTTTGTAGTTTGCATTTTTGTTGATTTCGTTTTTCTCATTACAGGAGCTTTTTGTGTTCTTTTCAATATTTGTTGCTTCAGTTTTTTTTTTTTTGAAAATTTTACAGTTCTTTATTTGATGTTCCTATTTATTCACTTTTTATCTTGGGTCTTTTCTTTTTCAATTTTTGTAACTGTCCAAAATTGTTTTGACCACTAGATTTTTTTTACATATGTAATTTTGTAACTGTTTTTCCACCAAATTTTTGTAACCGTTTTCAAAAGATTATTTATTTGTAATTTTGTAACTAAATTTTTGTAATTTTTATGACCAGATTGTTTTTTCCCTTCTTATTTTTAGTTCACTTCCCTCAAATTGTTGTTATTTTTGTTTTTGTTACAGCAAAAGTTTTTCTTTTGACATGAAACGTCATGGTGTTGATTGAGATGTGTGTAACAACCACTTTTACTATTAAATGTAAGACACTTCATTGCTGGTTTTTTTTTTAAATCTTATAAAGGTACCTATCATTTTTTTTTTTTATTTTAAAATTTTAACATATGTAGGTATTTACATTTTTCCACTATCCTGTTTTGTTTGAGGGTGTTTTGGTTTAATTTACTGATCATAAATGAGTTAAACGCAATTATACGAAGAACTAAAATTGTTGTTGTTGTTTTATTGTTTTTTCTCGTTACTAAATTTTATGTACATGTTAAAAATTAAATTGTTGCTTTTGTTGGTCACTTTAGGAAATGTCTAGATTCTTATTAGTTTTAAAAGATTTTATTTATGTCAATTTTTAGTTAATTAATTCCATATATTTTGTCGTTTAACTACTCGAACTACTAAAAACAACGTGTGTTATTTATTTAAAATTAGCTTTTTTTTTTTTTTTGATCAATTAATTAAAATTACAATTTGTAAGAAAATTTCAGAACATTGTAGTTATAAAAACCTTTAAAGGTTTTTTTTTTTTTTTTTTTTTTTTTTTTTCCGACTTTCAATTTATTTATTGAATCTTTCTATAATAAGAAAATAACAATAAGTATTAAAATCTTAAATTAATTAGTAATTTCTGGGTCTATTGCCGTTGCAATAGAAGCTCCATTTTTGTTTCGTAAAGTTTCATCTTCCATGCATTTGCGCGAGGACCAACGTGTCGACCCTCTTGAGGCGAGTATGTCCATTATAAGACAGTAGATCCTGTGCAAGAGGATTCGGATGAGTTGCCAGTTTTCGTGTATATTTGGAGCAGAAGGTTTTTATTTCGTCGCGAACAAATGGAATCTTGAGGTCCTTATGAATATTTGCGTTTCTAATATACCACGGGTCACCAGTAATTTGTCGCAATATTTTATTTTGTCGTCTTTGTAATTTCTCTATATTGGAAGCAGAAGCTGTTCCCCATAGTTGGATACCATAGGTCCATATTGGCTTAATAATAGCTTTGTAGAGTAGAACCTTGTAGTTTAGGTTGAGAGCAGAATGAGAGCAAATAAGCCACTGAAGCTGTAGTGTTTTAAGTTTGAGCTGTGTGGATTTGGATTCAATATGTTGAGACCAGGTAAGGCGACGATCGAGGTGTATACCAAGATATTTTATATGATTTTGTTGAGGGATTTCGATGTTATTAATCTTAAGTTTGGGACAGTCGCCCTTTCTCAAGGTGAAAGTGACATGTGCACACTTTGTTGGATTTACTTTTATTTTCCATTTGTTAAGCCATTGTTCGAGTTCTTTAATATAAGTCTGCAGACAACTAGAAGCAGTTACTGGATTTTTATGTACGCTTATAAACGCTGTGTCGTCAGCAAAAGTTGACGTGTGTATCAGATTACTTGTGGGCATATCTGAGGTGTAAAGTATATACATAAGAGGACCAAGTATACTGCCTTGGGGAACTCCAGCTGCAATTCTTCTTGAGTCTGAGATATAGTCTTTATATTTTACTACAAACGAGCGATCTAATAAATAATTTCGCAGTAAGTTATGGGTATTTTGGGGTAACAAGGACCTTATTTTATATAAAAGCCCGTCGTGCCACACTTTGTCAAAGGCTTGAGAAATGTCTATGAAGAGTGATGAGCAATAGTGTTTGTCCTCAAAGCCTTTTCTGATAAGAGTAACTATGCGATGAACCTGTTCTATGGTGCTATGATCCTTTCGGAATCCAAACTGATGGACTGGAATGATGTGGCGGTCGTTTAAATATGGGGTCAATGCATTTAAAAATAACTTCTCAAAGAGCTTTGATAAAATTGAAAGTAAGCTTATCGGACGATAAGATGACACTTGACTAGCGTCCTTACCTGGCTTAGGTATCATGATTATTTCTGATATTTTCCATGATTTAGGGTAAAAACCGGTTCGCAGGATGGCATTGAAAATGAGTAAAATTAGCCTTAGGGCAGATGTTGGTAGTTCACGAATCATTTTTCCTGAAATTTTGTCCATGCCAGGCGATTTATTTGTTTTGATTTTTTTGATTGCTGAGTTTAAGGACGAGAAACGAATTTTCATTGGAGAAACAACACGGTCTTCAATAGCTGGTAAGGTTATGTCTGAGTCGGAAATATTAGGCGTAAACACTCTTTCGAGGTGATCGGCAAAAACTTCAGCTTTGTCTTTATTGGACCTAGCCCATTTGCCATCACTATAACGAATAGCATTCTCACATTTTATCGGGTTATTAATTTTTTTGGTGGCTTTCCAAAGACTATGATCCGTGGACATTGTTGGCTCTAGCCCTTCTAAATATGCCCTTAGAGCTGATTGTTTGTCCTCCAAGAGAGCACTATGAAGGGCTCTTTGGCAGTGGTTTAGTTGCATTTTCAAGGTAGGAGAGCGATGTAGTTGCCATTGTCTTCTAAGTTTTCTCTTTTCTTTTATAAGGTTTTGAATAGTTGTTGAGAATTCGTTTTTAGTGCCGTTGTAGTGTTTGAAAGGTGTCGCTACTTTAGCTGCAGTTGATAATGTTTCAGAGAATACGTTTATAGCATCTTGTATTTCATTATCGGATTTAAGCGAAATATTTTGCGATATGTGGGAGCTTATATACATTCGGTATTTGAGCCAGTTAGTATGTCTATTGGGGAAACAGAAGGGTTTTTCGATGTTTTGAAAATTTAACATTGATATAATAGTGGGAGAGTGATCTGAGGACAGGTCAAACAAAGAGGCTGTAGAAAGCTGATCGCGTCTGATGTTTTTAATGACTGCAAAATCTATTAAATCGGGAGTTTTTTTTAGATCTGAAGGCCAATAAGTGGGCTGTCCGTCAGATATAACGTTTAGCTTAAGAGATGATATAGCTTTAAATAGCTGTCTGCCCTTCGGAGTAGTGAGTCGTGAGCCCCAGAACGTATGCTTTGCATTGTAATCTCCTGCTGCTATAAATTTATTGCCTAGAGTTTTGTAAAAAGTAATGAATTGATCATCAGTAATTTTGTGTCTTGGGGGACAGTATATAGAAGATATGGTGATATTTGAGGCCGGGAGGAATATTGATGAGGCCTGAATGTGATCAGTTTTATATTCCGGCATTAAGAAGTGGCTAATTTGATTCCTAATTATTATAGCTGCACCGCCACATGCTTTGCCACTGGGATGTTTTGTATCGTACGTAGAGTAACCTTTTATTCTAAAACAGTTTTTTAATGTAAAATGTGTTTCAGAAACCAGCAACATGTCAATAGACTGAGACTTTAGAAAACTTTCTACTTCTATCTTGTGTTGGCTTAAGCCGTTTGCATTCCAGTAACATATTCTTATCTGGTTCATTTTTTATAGGCGAATGCTTGAAGTAGCATACCCTGGTTTCTTAACAGTTCCTGCATCATGACTTGCATATTTGATATAAAGCTGTTCATTGTTTGTATCAGAAGCTCTAATGAGTTTTCTAGGGGCGATTTCTGTGATGATTCTTTGGGAGTTCTAGATTCTGGGATCTTCTGAGCTGCTGATCGTATCAAAGGAATACTGTTGCATTGGGCAGCTTGAGCATACGACATTTTATTAGTAGGCATAGGACGTGGGTTGGCAGCGTTATTGGCGGAGTTATTATTGGTTTGACCAGAGGGCCTATAATGTGTGGAGATATTATTATTGTTGGATAAGTCTGGAAAGTCATTTGGTTGGAAGCGCCGATGAGCGGGTTTATTTATAATGTTTTGCGTTATCTGTAAAAATACTGGACATCCCCTGTAGTTTGCGGTGTGATTACCACCACAGTTGCTACACTTTTTGTTTCTGGGGTCGCTTTTAATTTTCGTGCATTCAGAAGTTTTATGAACATCACCACAGATTACACATACTGATGGAAGCTTGCAATAACTTCTGGTGTGCCCGAATTCTTGGCAGTTTAAGCATTGTGGTGGGTCTTTTCGTTTGCGAGGTTCTTCTACAGAAATTCTTCGGTGAAGAAGGTATCGAAGGTTATAAATTGGGTGGGGGTCATTTCCCTTTAGTTTGCTAGATTCAAAAGCAATTTCGACTTTAAAAAGTGGTTGCGGTATTTTATCCCTATTATTTATGTTGTGTACTGACTTTACCTTGTAGCCTTCGTTTTCTATAGCATTTGCTATTTCGCTTGTTGGAACGTTGCTTTCAATGCCTTTTATGAGGACTGATAAGCCTTTTGCGCTTTTAAGCTGATGGGTATAATAATTTTTATTTTCAGAATCGAGGTACGAAACAGTTTTACGGAAATTTGGTTCCGTAAACGTCTGAATTTTCGTTTCAAGAACGTTTCCTCTGCGCAGAGATTGTACAAAAAAGTTATCTTTTCCGACTGCTGCTGTTAAGGAATTCACTAGAACGTTGGAGTTTTGTTCACGTAGGAAAATTGCTGGGGGCTTGTGCTGTTTAACAGTTTCGACTGCATCTTCTTCGACATCGTTAGTTTCTAATAAAGAAAAACGATTTTGGCTCACCGTTTGAGTAATGCCTGCTTTTTTTGTTTGTTTTGGAGTGGGGTTATTTTTGGAGGAGTTGGGGCTACGTTTTCGCTTTAATATTGTAAAGTAACGATCAATACCTTTCAATGTGTTGTCGTTACCTTTTGCGGAATCTATTTTAATTGTTTTAGGTATAGCACCCTTTGAGCCGACCATTACCAACTTATTTGAAGTAGCATCATTTTCTAGGTGATGACGAAAAACTTTACTCAACATTTGAAAAAAAAAAAAGACCAAAGAAAAATTTTTGATGGTTGTGATCAAAGTATAATGTTGTAATCTGCCGTGCCGTTTTTTAAGCAGCTTTATTTTATTTCGTATCTTTCTGTTTTAAAAGGGTGTTCGTTTTTTTTTTTTTTAACTTTTTTTTTTTTTTTTTTAGTTTTGCAAGTGTTTTTTGCTGATTTTTATTTGGATTTTCAAAAATGTTTTAAATTTTTTTTTGTGATTTTTTTATATGTTTAACCTTCAAAGGTTGTTACTTTTTATTTTATTTTTTTTAATAAAATTTTACGATTTTTTTTTGTAAGGTTTTTTTTTTTAATAAATTTTAAAAAAAATTTTTTTTTGTTTCAGATTTCTTAATTTTTTTTGTTATTGTTATTATTTTTGTAATATTTTTTATGCATTTTCATATTTTGTTTCCAATTTTTTTAGTTTTTATTTTTTTGATTTTTTTTTTTTGTTGCTTTTTCCAAGTTTTTTTCTTATGTTTTTGATGTTTTCTCTTCACTGATTTCTAAATGTTGCATTGTTGGTTTTGTTTCTTTTTTTTCCCCATCCTTTTTCACTTTACCGTTATAAGTTTTTAAATTGCTTATTGTAAATTAAGTAAATGGTACAGTTTATCTTCATCACTATAAAATAAAATTCTATATGATTGTTAAAACAATTGTGTACTTTTTTTTTATATTGTTGTTAATTAGTTTTAGGTTTTCTTGTTTGTTATTTTATTTAAATATATTTTTTTTTAGTGAGATAGTTATAAACTGTTTTTAGTACTTTTCCTTGTTAAATAGTTTAAAATTTTGTTGTTAAATAATTTTAAGTTTTTTTTTTTAAATTTTTAGCTCAATAATTGTGAAAGGTTTTTTCTCCCACTAGTTTTTAGGTTGTAGGTATTATTATTTTTTCTATGTAAAAGGTTTTAGTGTTTCTGTGGTGACTTTTCAAAGCATTTTTCCCACCTTTTTCTTTAGTAGGTATATGAAACATTTTTCCCACAAAATATTTTAAATGCACTTGTACCTACTTTTTTTTTAATCCACTTTTATCACTGTCACGGTCGCCATGTTGAGTGTTCTGTATCGACTGCCAGCTTGTTGCTGTGTCTTCTTTATTTATATATTCGAATTAACTTTACTTACTAAACTTAAATAATCTTAACGAGACAATGTATGTTTTGTAGTGTGCAGGGATGGCACTATAGCGTTTTTCGAAAACAGGTACCTCTAAGTTTTCCCAGGTCCGGACGGGAAAAATCCTGTCAAAACCCGTTCCTCGGGTGATATGTTAACGGTTCGGACTCAGTCTGCGAAAAGCCAATTTCCCATGTGCCGAAGCGTGTTCAAAGAGAGCATGTGAAGAAAGATTCGATGCCCTCTGCTATATCTCCCTTAGCCTCTACGGCATCCATAAACAACCCTATATGCACGTAAATCCATCCAAACGGAACTTCACTACTAGGCATTCCGCCTACAAAATCATAAGCCGACTTGTTGAAAAAAGTTTCCAGTAACGTCCCCAGGATATAATTTTCTTCCTCTTCTTCATCGTCAACGTCAGATAAGTCTGAGTTATCGAAATTTACTAAAATATTTTCAATTTGATCGACATTTAGTTTACTAGGAATTTTTTTTTTTTACCGTAATCAACTGAATGAAAATTTTCCTTTGAATTTAATTTATGCCAAATGGCATAGTATGATTTAAAAATAATCGGACGCCTTCTTTGAACAACACTTGGGATCTTACTTTTTCTGCACTTATTAGGGCAATGATGAAATAACAAAATAACAATTAGTATTGTGGCTATTTTATTGAACTGTTTATGGTTTTTAATCCAAATTGTTGATATTTTATTCAAGCTAAAGTTAATTAAATTTAATTTTCATTAAATTATTTTTATGAAGAAAAAAAATCACAATTGTTGTTAATAGTTATGGCACAAGCTCTATATGTTAACATTTGTCTTTCAAGTTGTACAAAGAAAGGTCAACTAGAAAAAGACAAAAATGTACTAAAGTTTTCAAAACAAAGAATTGACAAAAAGTACGAAAAACAAGAAGAAAGGGAAAAAGCATGTATATAGTATATAATGGCGCAAACGGCAAATAATTCTGATGATGAGAATGTGGTTATTCTCGAAACATGTAAATTCGACCCGAGTTCAATCCCGTGTTCAGTCAAGAATTATCAAGAAAAAATTTAATTAATTTCCTGTTGTAAATTCCTTCCTTCAATAAAAATAATTTAATGAAAATTATGTTTGATGAACTTAAGCCTAATTAAAATATCAAAAACTTCAATTCAAAACCAACATTTCAATTAAAAATTACAATTGTCATTTCCATTAAATTATTTTTATGAAGAAAGGAATTTCACAACAGGAAATGAATTAAAATTTATTGATAATTTTACATTCTTGACTGAGGTAGGAGCTGAACCCAGGTTTTCACGGACAGGTTGCCCTGACATGTTTCGATTGTAACCACACAATCTCCTCAGTGCGGTTTGCCGTTAAACACTAACCGCCATCGAAGGCAGCTATTTGGTTTAAAGATATTTGGTTTGGCTATTGACTGACTAAAGAAAATAATCGCTTAAATCCTAAAAACTTCCAAATTAACCTCCACCACTCTAAAGCAGCATCTGCTGCACTGCTTCTCCGTGTGGTAGAAAGAGGGGAGGAGCTCGTGATGGTCCAAGAACCCTGGATTCATAAGGATCGGGTTTGCGGACTTAATCTCAAAGGCTACAAGCTACTGTTTGCGAAAGGTACAGGTAACATAAGATCTTGTGTCTTAGCTAAAAATTCGTTGAATATCTTCATTCTCTCTGATTACAGTGATGAAGACACCACAACCGTTGCTCTCGAGGCACGGGACGGTATAATCTGGATGGTCTCGGGATATATGGCGCATGATCACGGACAGGACCCACCCAATCGGCTCATTCGTGATGCAGTAACGAGGGCAGCAGGCACTGGAACACCGATCATAATCTGTGCCGATGCCAATGCGCACCACACTATATGGGGTAGCACGAATACGAATGTTAGAGGTGAGTCACTATTCTCCTTTATTATGAATTATAATTTAGGAATAGTAAATAGGGGCCGTGAGCCAACGTTTGTTGTAGCAAATAGGTGTGAAGTTCTTGATGTCACGCTGGTTAGCATTGACCACATTGACATGATCGAAAACTGGATGGTTTCTAATGATTGTTCACTTTCTGATCAAAGATATGTGGAATTTAGTCTGGTACTTAGATCTGTAGGATCGAGTGCTATGTTGAATAGGAAACGAACGAATTGGGGGATTTATTTCTCCTCTCTGGTTAGGTCTCTATCTGATCCTCCCCGGGTCGATGATATAGAGGTAATCGATGCGGCAGTGGGTCAGCTTACACTCACTGCAGTTAGCGACTTCCTTGGCGATCAAGCCAATGGTGCATAGGGGCAGGGATCGTCCACCGTCGTGGGATCCTGATATTGCGCAGGCAAGAAGAGACTGTCGTAGGTTGTTCAATATGGCTAAGCGTCATGGTAATTAGGCGGAGTACAAGTCTTCACTGAATAGATTCAGAAACTTGGTGAGATCGGCGAAAAGGAGTGCTTGGAGGAACTTCTGTAGCGGCGTGGAAGGATCCTTGAGACAAAGGGTGTGTTCGTAAATGCATCACAGCGCTGCATCAGAAAAGCAAAAATAATTTTTAAAAAAGCAATTATAATTTTTTTTATTGTGTGGATATTATTTTTGTGGAATATTTGACAATTTTTTGGTCCACATCTACTTCATTGAAATATATATAAACATTTGAAATCACTGATGCAGCGCAGTGATGCATTTGCGAACGTACCCAAACCGTTTACGATATAATGGCTTCGAGCCCTGTTGTCCCGACCTATATCCGAAAATCAGATGGTTGCTGGACTACGACTAGTCAGGAAACACTCGAGGTGTTAATTGGCACTCACTTTCCTGGAAACTCCCAGGGGAGCTTGCGGGATCAGGTTTGTGAATCTATGCCCGGTCCTTTGTCCATCCCAATGGACTACGATAGGATTAAGTGGGCTGTCGACAGCTTTGGTGTCGGTCATAACTGGACACTGGCCTGTTGGGACTCATGCTAGAAGAATGGGTCTGGTATTCAATGACTACTGTATAAGTTGTCATGATGAGGAGGACGAGGAAACTGCTTCACTTTCTCTGTCAATGCCCTGGGCTACGGGGTATCAGGGAAAAATACCTGGGAGAACCGGTGTTTTCCTGTTTGAAGGATCTATCAGAAATAGAACTAAGATTGCTTCTTCTCTTCATTAGGAAGACGAATTGGCTCAACCTTGCAGTGACGCCATCTGAGTAACTGCTCTTTGGGATGGGCATTGGCGCTGGGTACCACAAAGGGACCGCTAAAGGACCCAAGTGAGCTGTCTCTCGATGGCTGCCCATGGAACCTAACCTAACCTAAAAACTTATGCCAAATTATTTTTCTAAAAGATTATTTTTTTTAAATCTCCTTAAACTATTAAAATTATCTTACAGTTTATTTTTTAATTAATACATATTATTTATGCATTAATTAAAAAATAAGTAAAACATATTTGAATTATTTTTGTTTGCTAGTTTTAGTTCAACAATTGTTATGTTTGTTATGTTATTGTTTTGTTTTACTAATAAACGGCAAATAATAAATAATTATGCATTTTTATTTATTCAAATTACTTAATTTATAAAAAAAAAACTTTATTAATCGGTTTACCGATCAATTACAAAATCAACCGATTATTAACCGATTACACCGATTAAAGCAAGGTTAGGTTAGGTTAGGTTAAGAAGGGTTATGCGCCCAAGGGCGCACATCCACTCGGAGACCAATGAGGTCCATTGTGAATCCCTTCAGTACAGGAGAAAAGAGGAAAAGAAGAGTAAAAGAGAAGTAAAGAAAAGTACAAAATAGAAATACCACGTAGGACAAATCCCCCCTATGGTCCCCCCAACAGAAACAGCCGTCCTATTTTCCTGACAAGCCCTAGTAAATCGGTGGGATTACATACAGCGATACACCCCAGTTCGTCGTGAAATCTAGCCCCTAGCCATTTCTGCCTGGGGCCCTGCATCCTTGGACAGTGGCACAGTACATGCTCAACCGTCTCTAGCTCCTCAGCATCCCCGCACAGCCTGCCCCTGCGTCCAATCCGGGCCATAAGGCCCTCGACACCCTGCAATCCGTTCTATTCCTCCAGGGCCGGTTAACGGCATCACGGAATCTTTCCCGTATCACCCCATAGAAGTGACATAAGGGGGTTTTACCCCTCTGTCCCATACCTCTAAGTCTAGATTTGAACCCCCTCTCGCGAGTTCGTCCGCCACCTCGTTGCCATCCACCTTGCAGTGTCCTGGTACCCAACACAGCCTTATTGTGAATGCCAACATGAGCTCCCTCAGAGCATTCCTACACCGTGCAACCAGGCACGATCGCACTGTATAATTGACAATGCTCTTAGCGCAGCCTGACTATCGACGTAGATTGTCACCACATATCCCCCTACGATGGGACCCAGTATCCCTTCCGTCGCCCTCCAGATCGCTAGGATCTCATCCTGGAAGACACTGCACTCATCCGGGAGTCTGAATGACCTTTTCACGTCAGTGTCAGCAATAAAAACCCCAGCCCCAGTGCCAGTGTCCATCTTGGACCCGTCCGTATATACTGCCCACCCCTCAAACAGTCCGTTGAGTCCACGCCAAACTTCCATATCCGGGAACTCCACCGGTGGTGTTACACCGAAGTCGAAGGTCATACTCCTATGATCCGAGATTCCCGCCGGAATACTTACCTGATCAAGCAGACCCACTTCGTATAGAATCCTTGTGTGGTCATCCCGCCTAGGTCTAATCAACGAAGACTCGTAGAGTCTAAATAAGTTCCTGGCAGCCACACTCCTCACATAAAGCCGATTAAAGCAAAAGCCCGATTAAATGAATACTAGGTATGTTAAAAAAATCGCCGATTTCAAATTATTTAAAAAAATTTGGATGTTTTTCAGTTGAAAGAGGGTAACAAAAATAAAAAGGAAAAAAGCATAACTCCCTCGCTGGTTGCTTAGGCCAGATCATCAGGAAACCTTTTTCCAGAGACTTTGAAAAGGTATTATGTAAATAAAACTGTAAAACGAATGAGAACTACAAACACGCAAGTCTTGCTTGAAACGATATCAAAGCTTAATCAAAACACCAACAATAATAAAGCTGCCCGTAGACGACACGTTTTTTACATCTGACTTGTCAAATTTCCCGCTGTAAAATACATACATGTTGTGTGTTACCTTTAAAACAATGCATCTATAAAAGTCAGACGCAAAGTCATCTGATTCTATATTATTATAATGTATTGCAATACAAATATTTTTAAACTATTTGAAATATAATTTTACCATTTATTACTTACATTAGCTAATTAAAAATTAAGTTAAAGTCTAAATAAATGCATCGGTTACTTTAGAATTTAAATTGCACTAAATTGTATTAAATGTTCTTTGTTGCTGGTCATTCGCAACGAGTTCAGTTAAGACATCTAGTAATTTATTAGTTCCTTTATTGCTGTCAAACAACGGAATTTGTTGGGTAAATAGAAAGGTTCAAATACATGAGGGAATGGTGTATCCCAACCAGTTACACGTTTTACCGGTGCTTCTAAATGAAGAAAACATTTTTCTTGGATATAGGCTGCAAGTTGCGACCCGAATCCTTGTGTTAAAGGCGCCTCATGAAAAACAATCACACGTCCAGTTTTTTTTACAGACTTAAAAATATAGACATTTAAAAATTATTTATTAAGCTGCAATTAAATTTTAGATAACATTATTTATAATTGCACTGAGATGTTAAAAAATCGCACTTGATCAAAAAGAGGGTATTAACTCGAAAATTAAATATATTCAGTAGAAGCAAAACTATTTTTAATTAAATATCAAAGACATTTTTACAGCGATTATATATAAATATTACGTGTCGATTTTATCAAAAAAGTTAATATTGAAAATTTTGAGTTAACACCCTCTTGTTGATCAAGTGCGATATGCATATCGCTAATGTTATATGCATAACTAATGTTTTTTTTTTTTTTTTCAAAATAATGGAAAACAATAACAATTGTCTCATACAAAAAATTATTTCCAATTAAAAAAAAAATCTATAAAAATTGCGACCTTAGGGCATTTTTTCAAAAAATGAGTTATATATCACATCGCTATAATTCGACTACGGTGTTTCGAATGGCGTTCTCAAGTTTTGTCTATCTATTACTGCTTCTGAGATATTTTTTACAACTAGGTTCTAACTACACACTTTTGGTTTGAGATTCAGTTAACAATGTTCTAATTAGCTGATAGAACCTTGTTAACATAGAAAGCCTAATGTGGAAACTTAAATAGCAAATAGAACCATGTTGCTCAGATTTAAAATTTTATATTGCACAAATAGAACCAACTATCTTGAAATATCTAGTGGTATTTTCAGTAGTGGTCAATATTGAAACAAACTACAAACGACGCTTCATGTCAGAAATGTTACAAATTACCAATACACCAATACACCAATAGAACAAAGAATCAATTTTAAAACAGATACAGACAATGGAGCTCAAAATTATAGACATTGACCGCCTAAGTCATAAAAAATAAAACAGGTTAATAAAGGGTTTATGAAACGGATTTTGTGTGAAAATTTTCTCATTAGTTAATTGTTTCCGAATGAAGCCAAATAATATACAAAACTCATTTAATTTCTTGGTGACGTAACGTGACAAAAAGTGTACTATTCTTTGAAGGTGCCCACATTGACCTCCAACAAAAAATGCAACAAATAAACATAAACAACTTTATCAATGTCGTTACTTTTTTTAACACCTAAAATCACACAAATCAGATTTAATAAATACTTATTTCTCAAAATTACAATATTAAAATTTTATTTTAGTATTATTTTTACAGGTTGCAAAAGAAAAAAAAAAACACCTCTATAACAACTATTTGGGGCACCTCCTTCAAAGTTTCAGGATTTTTAAAGAACAGTTTGAGGAATTACATAAAAAAAAAATCAGCCAAAAAAAAATTATGTTTTTGACTTAGTCCATTTTTAAAATTTAATATTTTTTAGATATAACATTTAAAAATATTTTTTTAATATATTGTTTGCAGCCCCAAGTATTCTCTTTAAAATAACCTACAAATCATCTTCGTATCTGCAGTCGTTTTTGAGATATTGAAAAAAGAAACTCAACACATTCGGCTAATTCGGCGAAATGACATTTTGAATATAACGCAACTATTTTCGTTAATATATGTTCCTTATAGGTTAAAAGGAACCTTCACACCAAATTTCATTCAAATCGAAGGGGGTCGGGTCCCACTCTTGGTCGATTTGACATGGAATCACCCATATGGAATTTTTTTGAATATGTCCTGTACAATAAATGAAATTTGTACTTCACAGTTATAAATAAGAAAAAAAAAGAAATTTTAAATTGTTTTCCGTTTTTAACTGTCAGTGGCAGTGCTGTTAAATGTTTATATGATATGGCGATTGTTTTGGTAAAATTGCAAACTGGCGATATGCAAAATACATTTTTTTTGTAAATATTTTCTAATTAATTAATTTTTTTCTCAACAAAAATCCTTAAAAATAACTGCTAGCTGTTTTGAATGGGATTTTTTGTTTGCGATAAAGTATAAAAAACTTTCTATAAATTGAAACAAATAATAAGAAAATCGTAGTGCAAAGTACACATTATTCGAAGTAGTGAATAATTTCCTTCAATTGGAAATACACGATAACTCCCCATGTAAATAACAACGTTAAAAATTTTAAAAATTGTAAATTGAAAAAACATATTTATACGTAAATATTTGATATTTAAAAAAAAAGTAACCAAAATGAAAAAAATTTTCACATCTCCACATTGAGAAAAAAAGATTACCAATTTTGGTCAGAAATACTGCTTATAAAAGCAGCTTTTTTGTTCTCTGTATTCTTAAATCATTACTTGTGTTATTACCAGCCAGGGCAGAATTTTTTTGTTTGATTTTTAGAATTTTTTTAGTTTTGTCTATGTAAACCAGCTCTTCTTTTAGGAAAAAGTAAAAAAGGCAAACGAATCATTTTGAGCTTTTTCCTGGGGGCTACTCTCTATTGAGATGCGAAAGAAAATTGAAGCAAATCTAGTGATTGGTACTCTTTAATGCGTTTGCGCATTTGTCTTTCACATCTTTTTCTTTTTTTCTTTTCGCAAACCCTCATTATTTTTCTTATTTAAACTTTCCAATTTCAAAGTGTTTTACTGTAGTCTTGTTTGCTGATAGCTTTGGCTTTTCTAAAATTATTTATGAGAACGTTTCCTGATGATCTAGCCTAAGCAACCAGTAAAATGCGCATAGGAATAGCTTATCCTCCAACAATAATTTTCAGTATTTTTATTCGCAACCAGTGAAATGCGCATAGGAACAGGTTAGCCTCCAACAATAAATTTCAGTATTTTTATCAACTATTAAAAAGGGAATTAAGCACAACAAACAAAATATTTTAATAAATAATTGTATTCCCAAAAACAACTTTGATAATAAAAAAAAAGTTTTTTTACATATTTTGCCAATCTTTGATTTTTATTACCAGTATTGCTTAATTTTCAAACAATTTTGCGAAAGTGATAGTGAGTACCATGTTGGCATTTAGGTTTCGCATCGCAATGGAGTAATCCTCCTGTTAGGTGGCTATTAATTTTTGTCGCTAACTGGTTAAAAAGAAATGTCAAAAAATAAAAATATATAAAATAAGGGATTGGCTTTTTTGCAAAAAATCAAAAGAAAACATTGGCAATTGATAAAATTTTCAATGGTAGTGACAAAAGGAAAAATAAAAAGCTTCTAGTTGGTGGGTGCTTTTAAACACTGTACCAAACTTCAGCGTTGTTGGAGCACTCTAATGCCTAATGCTTATTTGCTTCAACATAATCATAACTCAGAAATACTACACCATTTTTCATTGAAAATGAGAAAATTCCAGATGAAATTGAGAAAATTCCAAATGAAAATGAGAATTTCAATTTGAAATTGAGAAAATTCCAATTGAAATTGAGAATATCAATTTGAAATTGAGAAAATTCCAATTGAAATTGATAATATCAATTTGAAATTGAGAAAATTCCAATTGAAATTGAAGTACATTTTTAGTTTAATCCACTTCTAATTAGAAATAAAAAACTATAAATAATATGTCTAATGATATAACATCTATACGTTCTCAAATGCAGTACTGCCTGCACTGCATCAGAAAAGCAAACTTATTTCACCATGTCAACGCAATCCTAATGATGCTGCATATTAATTGTGTGACTATCATTTTTATATGTCATTTAACCATATTTAAATTTATTGTTTAAACGGAGTATTGCATTTATAACCATGTACATTATCTTTATATTCTATTATACCTGTAATTTAACAGAAATATTTAATTATTAAATGTTTTAAATGATTGTTTAACTTAATACTATCATACTTTCGTTGATGATTCGTCGTTTTGCTTCAGAGAATTACAAATTAAAATAACGTAACACACATAACTAAATAAATAACAGTAAAAATAATATTTTTTTATCAAAAAAAAAATCGATTATCGCATTTTTATTCTAAATGTTTAAAATTGCAATACTTTATCAGTTGATAAGCTCGAGGCCACAGTTGCTTTTTAAAAAATGTTTTAATCTTTATTATTCTTTTTTGTTTTTAATATTTCCCCATCCTTTGGATGGCATCTTCAGGAATTATAGTGCAATCTAACACGTGAACGAGAATAGTCGTTTTGTGTTTAATAGCACTGTGCATGAAATTTACACTTTTTTTCGTGACAAGCTGGGCACCTGGCGTTTTAACATAATTCGGGTACGCTGAATCCAGTGGTGCCCGCCGTTTTTTAAGATTGGCTCTGGTTTTCGAGATATACCGTTATTTCCAAAATGGAGGAGGTTGCACAACATATGCTCACGTAACTTAAAAACCCTTTAGCTAATTGAAAAAACTTAAAAATTCCGCAATAAAATTTCCTTTAAGAAAAGTAAAACTTCTTTCTAATATCCGTAGTCGTTTTAGAAACATAATTTTTTTTTTGGAAAAAAAAAATAATTTTTTTATCAAAATTTCGAAATTTTTGTTTTTTAAAAATTCATAAAAAATGCAGCTAGGCTTCTAATTTTTTGTAAACATATAAAAAACGAAGTTGCAAACAAAACAAGCCATAAATGATTAAAATCTGTTAGCAACTTTTGATTTTATTCACAAAAGTCGGCAAATTTTAAGGGATGATGATAAACGGAAAGTATAATTTGAGAAAATGTTAAGACAAAAAAAAAAAATAATGGACGTCATTCATACATTTTATCCCCCTAGGGCGACTCCTGGGCATTTATAGTACTTTTTCTCCAATATATTTCTAGTCTGCATTGAACATTTTGTATGGAAGCCCCCTTAAGGTTTGGAGATAGCGGGTGGGTATGTTAGAAATAAATGATTGAGATGAAAAATAAAGTGGGGTTGGTCATACATTTGACCCATCTAGGGGCATCCTAGGTACTGCAGGGGCCAAATTTAAGAATTTCATTAAACGGCCATATTTGTATGGGAGCCCCCCTAAGGGGTGGAGATATATGGCAATGTTTTAAGAAAATGTTAAGAACAATAAACATTGGAGGTCGGTCATACATTTTATCCCCCTAGGAGTGAATCCTAGGCCTTAGAAACAAATGATGGGAATGAAAAATAAAGTTGCGCTGGTCATACATTTGGCCCGTCTAGGGGCATCTCAGGCGCTGCAGGTATTATTTTTTATAATAACCAAACTTAAAAATTTTAAAACATTTATTTTTGTTGTTAATTAGTTAAAGTTTTTATTTAGAAATTTTTTCTTCTAGCGAATTAAGTTGTTTGCCGCTATACATACCAGTGTTCGAGCCTGGCTGTTTCTTGGTGAAATCTCTCGCCATGTTCATCAGACACGGCTGGTGATTGTTCATTAAATTTTTCGGCATGGTAATGCAAAAAATGTATTTTCAATGACATTCTAACGTTTAAGTTTATAAATGCGGTTAGCATATTTTTGATTAAAATTCGCCAGTTTTCAGGCCGATGATTTCCTAATACATTTTCTATTACTGGTTTCACACAATTCCAGGCCAATAGCTCGATATAATTCAATGCAACCTCAAATTGATGGTCCTTAAGATAAGACGACGAATGTCCGGTCCATTAGGAATTCCTGTAAAATAAAAACATGTGATATGAAATATAAATCTTATTTAATATAGTTAGACTTCATACCTTCTTTTACTTTCATGCCGCTTAATCGTGGAAAAAATCGGCGCAATTCGGTAAAAGCAACACCATCTGGGCTCAATGCTTTTATAAAATTTTTTACAATACCCAGTTTGATGTGGAGTGGAGGAAGCAAAATCTTTTCCATCGGTACAGGTGTAATTCAATAACATTATTTCTATGCAATCCGCTTTCCTCACGTAAAGCCCAATCCCGTGTATTGTACTGGTCGCCATCGAAACTCGTATTCCATAAGCACATGAAGCACATATTTTTAGTATAGATTGCATGACTCTTAAAAGAGCTACCACTTTTAAATCTGCGCATATTTTCCACTTGTGGTCTTCATATTTAATTAACTGTATTATTTTTTTCATTGATGCGTATGTCTCTTTAGTATTTGTGCTTAGTAATATGGGAATAGGACTTTTTAAATTAGTGACATGTGTCAAAACTGCTTTTAAGCTACTTTTGGAATAATCAATGAATAAGCGCCATGTCAGTACAATACGCGATAGAATTATTCTCAAGATTTAAAAAAAGTCGTTAATCGTCTATGGCGACTGATAGCCCGTATATTTGTACACCTGGTTGTAAAATATTAGCTCTTTTTAACTCTTTTGTCAAGAGAATGCTCTTTGTTTGAGATAATTTTAGACGCCGTACCTAGTGGTATATAATGTATGACCGACCTCAATTAATTTTTTATCCTTAACATTTTCTCGAGACATACTTGCCCCATATCTCCACTTCTTAGGTGGGCTCCCATACAAATATTGCGTTTTATGAAATTCTTAAATTAATTAAAATTTGTCGACTTTTGTGAATAAAATCAAAAGTTGCTAACAGATTTTAATTATTTATGGCTTGGTTTCCAACTTCGTTTTTTATATGTCTGCAAAAAATTAGATGCCTAGCTGCATTTTTTAATTTTTTATGAATTTTTAAAAAACAAAAATTTCGAAATTTTGATAAAAAAATTATTTTTTTTTCCAAAAAAAAATTATGTTTCTAAAAGGACTACGGATATTAAAAAGAGGTATATTTTTCTTAAAGGAAATTTTTGCGGAATTTCGGTTTCCAACTTCGTTTTTTATATGTCTGCAAAAAATTAGAAGCCTAGCTGCATTTTTTAATTTTTTATGAATTTTTAAAAAACAAAAATTTCGAAATTTTGATAAAAAAATTATTTTTTTTTTCCAAAAAAAAAATTATGTTTCTAAAACGACTACGGATATTAAAAAGATGTATATTTTTCTTAAAGGAAATTTTTGCGGAATTTCGGTTTTTTAAGTTTTTTCAATAAGCTAAACCGTTTTTGAGTTATGCGAACTTATGTTGTGCAACCTCCTCCATTTTCGAAATAACGGTATATCTCGAAAACCAGAGCCAATCTTAAAAAACCGCTGGATTCAGCGTACCCGAATTATGTTAAAACGCCATGTGCCCGGCTTGTCTCTTTTTTCAACTAGCATAGTGTAATTGTTACTCGTATTTTATAATTCCTGAAGATGCCATCCAAAGAATGGGGAAATATTGAAAACAAAAAAGAATAATAAAGATTAAAACATTTTTTAAAAAGCAACTGTGGCCTCGAGCTTATCAATTGATAAAGTATTGAAAATTAAAAGGTCGAATAAAGATAGTAGTATTTTTTTATTTAAAATTGCTTTTATTAATTTCCATTTTACAACGTTTTTTGCTTCTCATGAAAACTGTGATGTTATATTATTCTGCATTTAAGATGACGATATGTGCAGTTCTTTTAGTTTTTTTTTTTTTAAATAATATTTGCCTACAAAAAATTCAACACACACTTTGGCTCGTTGCCTTTAACAAAAACAAAATACAGGCAAAGGCATTTCGTAGTCGTAGTCATGCAAACTGTCGAGCAACAACAACGTTACTGGTGAGGAGCGTTAAGACAATTTTTTGTTTCCTCATTCTTCATGACTAAAGAAAGGCAAACATTTTTTTTTTTCCTCACGCTCATGAATGAATTGGCTAAAAATTCACAATTCATTCATGGCTGTGAAAAAAACTACACATTTTAAATTCCTCATTCATGAAAAAATTCATGAATGGTTAAATATCAGCGATCATATATGAATTTTTCGGAACTCTGATATATTCACTTGCGTAGACATTAGGTGGGTTCATTTACTTTACTTGCAGAAACTTGCAAAGAGAGAGTTAGTGGGAATTTAAAGAAATTGCTCTCAAAAATACTAAATAGTAAATGAACACTTTGCCAGCAAAAATTTGCAAGTTAAAGTAGTGACGAATATACAGGAATATTTGAGTACCCATTAATTATTCTAAGACTTGGGAAAATTTTTACATTACGGTAAAAATTATGTGATTTTATTAATTTTTATTTGCTTATGTTGAATAAAATGAATCATGAATTTGTTTTTTTTTTTTACTTAGGAGGTGAAAGAAGAATTCGGGTTTCATCAATAATAAAAGATAAAAAAACCATTTGTTAACAATAAAAGTATTTATAAGGCAAAACAAAAATATTTAATTTAACAATCTATGTCTGTATGTATATAGGTATATAAATATCAACGTTACGGACTGACTGACAGATTCATCTTCGCACAGCCTTAACGCCGTGAGTTATAAGGTTTTTAGGGTATAAGTAACGTAAAAACGAGTAAATGCGCTAACTCCTAAAGTAACTGTGGATTCATCCATGCGTTCCGAACAATATTTTTTTCGGAAGAACGATTCACCTATTTCGGAAAATTTGCCCGGAAAAACAAAGCTATCATATGGTTTACAGATGTAAACAGTTATAAAAACTGGCAGCACAACTAGCAAACTACTTATATTCAATTGTTTTCTAAAAGTGGACGAAAAAAGCAAAGTGTTTTATTATTTTTAATTATATTTATTTTTTTATTTAATTATTCAGCAAAAAAACAATTGTTGCACTATAGCCCTACATTATGTGGCAGCTCAATTCAACTTTAATTTACAAATAGAAAAAAAGTGTCATCGCAGTTCATTTTGTTCTGAACAGGAATTAAAATTAAACCATTAATTTTTCAATAAAAGCCAATAAACATAGAAATAAAAACTGTTTTACATTCAGAACTTATCCAAGAAATACAAATTTTTTTAAGCGGTGAAAATTTGACCTATTTTTGGTACTTTCATAACAAAACAGTCTTTGCAATTTGCATACGTTCTCAATAATGGGCTTCCACCACAATAATGATTTTTTTTTTAAATATATGAAATGTTGAAAACCGGGAAATTAAATGTCTTTGTTTTACTTTTTCGTTCTTTTTATTAATTTGCTATAATAGATATTAGAAACATAAAATTATAGGTGCAGGGTCCTGACCGAATGAGCAGAACTTATAACTTTGGTATATTTTTTTTTCTAAAACTTAGAAACATCAACTTTGGCGTTTAAATATGACCACGAAAGAAAAGCAACGAGGTAGCGGGTTAAATCATTGTTAATTATAAAATAATTTTGGATATTCTCATTTTCTACTTTATGGCCGTTTTATTTGGTCCAAATGCATTTCTTTGGTGTTTGTTTCATAATAAACAAGACGGTCATAAAGTAAACAATGAAAATATCTCAAATTATTTTATAATTAATAAGAATCTTTAATTTTGTAAATAATTTAATTTGCAAATAAATTTATTATAAATGTATTTACTGCAATAGTGTAAAGTATCGGCTATCTTGGTAACCATTATACTCATATTACTTATAACAACACCTGATCGGTTAAAAGCAAAACAAAATACATATGTAAGGGATTTTTTTAACAAGTTCGTTATTTTATTTAACAATAAAAATATCGAAATATCTGTCCTAAGTTAAACAAAAGTATGATTTCTTATCGCATAAATATTTTTAATACATAATTTTAAAAACCAACATTAGCTTATAAATTTTGCAAAATATCCTTATTTAAAACTTCTTTTGGAAACGTTTGTTTTGTAAACAAAAACATGAAACAGCTGTTTCAAAAATTCTTGCAAGTAAAAATTTGCAGGATTTTTTTTTTGTCTCTCAATTTTTTCTCTCTTTTGATGCTCTCAACTTGCAAATTTTTTGGATAAGTGAACACTTTTCAGTAACAATTGTTACAAATTCGTAAAAAATTTTAGTAAATGAACACAGCTATTATTGGTAAATTAAGCAATAATTTTGACGCAAACATTAACGAAACCCAAATTTTCATACATGTAGCGATCCTTTTTTATGAACTTTTTTTTGGTTATTGTATACACTTGTGACCTTTTTATTTATTTTTGCATGCAAAGGCAACAAAACCTTGTGATATCATAGACAAATTTATGATCATTGCTTTTTTAGCTGAAAATAAAGGGTTATTTTTTTCAACATTTTTTTATTTTTCGAATTTATTCTATGAGAAAGCTAAGGTAAAATGTAACAAGAAAATACAATATAATAGTCTGGCAGTGTATAAAGTAATTTCTAAGAAAGAGTATGAATTCGTTTACACAATCTGATCAATAATTATGACGCGGTAAACGAATTGTGTACAACATCCGAGGCAAGTAATCCGCCGCATATGTTTGCATACCTTTGTGAAGATACTTTCTGATGGGATTTTTTTTTTTAATTGTGCTTTATAAAATTAATAATATAATAGTAATATATATAGCGAGTTTTATTTTTGCGAGTTGAAAAATATTGCTCGCGAAAAGAATTCAAATTTTAAGAGTCAAAAATAAAACTCAACTCGCGAGTCGAGCTAAAAAGAATTGTTCGCGAGTTTTATTTTTGGGTATGAATTTTTTTTAATTAAAAATATATTTTTCCTGTTTATTTGTTTGTATGTGTGGATAAATGTGTGTATGTATGAATATTTCATCGAAACACAGAACAGCATTAGCAAATGGATCAGAAGTAAGGTGGGAAAAGGTATTTATTGATACAGCAAATATTACGTTGTGACAAGTATAACTAACCATGAAGAAGAAATAGCAAAGGAAAGGATTCGTTTAAAAGAATGCAATCATGTTATACGTTTCG
This sequence comes from Pollenia amentaria, assembly GCA_943735925.1. Lineage (NCBI taxonomy): Eukaryota > Metazoa > Arthropoda > Insecta > Diptera > Polleniidae > Pollenia > Pollenia amentaria. Next base: position 75,769,727 of record OX031007.1, read on the forward strand.
AAAATATAAAAAAGGCAGTTCATTAATTTCCTATGAATCGTAAACACTTCTATGTAAGTCACTAATGAACGCATACATTGTATTACACATCATTCAAAATTTAACATTTATACGTATTGCACATATATTTTAAAACACACTTATCTACCTGTTTATGAGCAGCATTCACTTGTGTACATTTTTTTTAGTATAAACATTACTTTTACAACCCTTTCTCACACGTCTTGCCAGCCATTTTAACATTAACATTAATATAATAGGTTTTTCAGACCCATTGCACTGACATTTAAACACTCACTAGGGATCAAACAAACATATCAATGATCACATTTTCTATAAATAGTCGTGATTGTTTACTACCTGCTGATGTTTTCTATAAGAATCAACTAATTTGGTTGTCACAAGACAATTATGTGATGGCTTTTGCTACCCTAAAAAACTCTTAATTCATTTATAACACTGGTCTTCAAAAACAAATGCAAGTCTTTAAATAAAAACATATAAAATATAAAGATTTTGAAGCGGTTAATTTAAATCCGTTTGCAGTTTCAAATTTTTTTATGGGCTTGACTAATATTCCGCCCGAAATAAGGGCGGAAATATTATTAATAATATTTCCTTTAAGTCAAACGAATAACATTTTTTATATTTTCCACTGTTTCGGACATTTTCAGAAATTAGTGGCGATAAACTTTTTTTTTCAAGCAAAATTAGTACAATTTTTTGTTTTCAAAAATTTGTTAACAAATTTAGTACAATTTTTTTTATTATTTATTAGAAAGCCAGATATATTGCGAATAAAATGAGCCATAAACCATGAAAATCGATTGACAAATGTTTATTTTATTCATAATTATTAAAGGCAGCTTTTATGAAAATAATATGTTACCAATCTCAAACACTTTTATTTAAGTCATTTAAGAACGCATACATTTTATTACACATCATTAAACATTTTGCAGGTTTACATATTTTTAAACAAGAAAACATTTATACATTCAAACACACATACATTCTTTTTATAACCCCTTCCTACACATTTGCCTGCCCTTCGTTTCTAAAAATTCATATGTATGTATATTTTTACTTCGCACAAGCAAACAATAATTTTTTTAAACGAGTTGCTCGATTTCAACTCGTATGCGCTCGTTTTCTGCTCGCATAAAATTTGTACTTACGAGTTGAAAAATAAAACTCGTAAGCACAAATTTTAAAACGAGTTGTTATCTGCTTACGAGTCGAGCACAAAAATCTTATGACTCGTAAAAAATTTGTGCTCGCGAGTTTAAAAATAAAACTCGCGAGCACAAATTTTAAAATGAGAGAGTTGACTCGAATTGTGCTCGCGAGTAGAATTTTTTCCTACCCTGATAAAAACTTACCGCAAATAAATTATTTCATAGATGTAAATACATATATGTATGTAAGATATGTTTTAATTCATTTATTTTAACATTTGCTTCAAAATAATGGCAATAATTAATTTATAAGATAAAATAGTTTTTTTTACTTCTGTAAATAACAATACAATTGTTATTTTTTATTAACTTAAAATTTTGTAATACACTATTTTTTGAAATTTGACTACATAATTGTTATAATGATATATTAATTAAAGATAGTTGATTTCCTCAATTGATTCATCTAAAAGAGCTGGATTGAGTTTTACCAAAAAAATATTTTCAAGTATTTCCCGAACTTAGACGATTTCTGGACTCGCTTAGAATAATTATTTAAAATATAAAATATTATTTAAAATATATTAGAGTATTAAAAGTAGAAAGGCATAGATACAAACATACATACCAGAGAATGACAAGTACCCATAAGAATAATATACAGAGGTATTTAACAACGCTTTACGTTATTGTGTATATCCATACTTATAACACAAATAATAACAACAGCTATGGTTGTGCGTTGCAAAAAAAATTTGTATTACTTATACTTATGCACGGCAATATTTCACGCAACCACATTCAGTAAACTTAAATCAGGGATGTCAGCGTCATACACAATTGTGTCAGCAAAACTCACATGTACGCTTACGCTCTTTTATTTTGCGAGCGTAAAATATAATTGTTTACTGCAAAACACTCTCATTCAGCGGGAAATATCGCACGGCCTGTTTTGAGGCCTCTAAACAGAAATAATATATTTATTATTTATTATCTTTGTTTCTGTTTGGTTTTATTTCTGTTTTTAACATTGTACAATGATTTAAAAAAAAATAAAAATATTGGAAAGAATTGTATAATGTTGTAAAAAGACTTTAAATATTGTCAAGTGCTCAATTTTTCCAAAAAAATAAGCAAAGTTTCTGCGAAATGCAGCTTCCAAATTAAATTTATTTAAATAATAACTGATTGTGTCTGTCCATAATTCAACATTTTTTGATAATTGTATTATTATTAATTGCTCTAAAGTCTTCATAGCAAAATATGTATGTTAATTAGGCCTCGTAATAGGCCTCGCAACCGCAGATTTCTCCCGCTGGGAATGTAAGAGACAAGAGTAATCGCACCAACACAATCATAATTGACACCACTGACTTAAATACATGAATGTTATCCAGATATTATTCAATACCCATGAATGCGTTTTGGTTATCTGCCATACATTTAAAATATCTATGTGTAAGAAAATATACATGGGTACCTTCAGTATTTTTGGCACTATTGCGTAAATATAAAAAAAAAATTTTTGTATGAAATGTTTTAGCAAAAATGTGCTTTAATCACTAGCCAGGTATGGGACTATGTACATATTTTTTTTGATACAAGTTAACACCCCTAATGTTTCTACCACATTATTCGTGGAATTAAAATAAAATAAAAGTTATTTGTTAAATATTTCGAAATTTCCCACAATGACCCAATTTCCCACAAAGAGCGCAATCTTACATTGCACTTTTGCCCGACTGTTTTCCCAGAACTCAGGAAACCAATGCACATGCTGTCAACTTATTTCCCAAACAATATTTAAATTTCCAACTAATTTTATTTATTTCGTTTACTAAACTGCTGTCAACTTATTTCCCACACATTTCCCACACAATATTTAAATTTCCAACTAATTTTAATTATTTCGTTTATTAAACTACTGTAAATGCATTTCTCAACCAATATTTAAATTTCCAATTAATTTCAATAAATTCTTGTTTCCTTTCCCAATACATTGTGCCCCAATAGCATTTAATGAGAATTCATATTTTGTAATTATTTGTTACCATAAATGCTGACGATATGTCTGCGTTGTTTATTTTAACATTGTTCTGTTATTGACTAAGAAATTGATTTTGGCTTATAAATAAAAATTTATGGATTACGTACTTCAGTCGTAGTCAAGTACTCGAAATTAAACGTTATTTTATTTAACTGGCGCCCAACGTAAAAATTTAAACAAAACACTGAAGTAGTGTTCAAAAAAGGAAAAAAAACTTTAAATATTATTTTTTCTAAATTGTGTTAAAATTCCGTAGAATACAAACACGCCGCGGATCTAAGAGTAATTAGAGAACCGAAGAAAATAGTGAAACGGATGAATTCTTGATTACCAACCACGGTTGTAACGTAAATTTTAAGTGAACATTTTAAGTCTATAAACTAAGGAAGTGTAATACTAAATTATTTAAATAAAAAATTAAAAATACAATAAATAAACTACGTGTGCCTCATCGGTATCAACTTTATCCAAATCCTTTATCAATTGTTCAAATTCTAAGGACTTGTTACTTAATAGCGTAGTTTATTCCAGTTTATTATTTAAAAAAAAAATAATAAATATTATTTTCTAAAATAAAAAACAAAAAAGGAAAATAAAAGAAAACTATTAACATTGTGCTTGAAAATTTTAAGAAGAATTTACCTGAATATCATTATCCACAAAACTAAGGAAGCAGAAACAACAACATAATCTCAATCTACAAAGCAACCCAAAGAAGCGTAACCAGCAAAAATGATACAACAACTCCTTATAGTAATGTAAGTTAAGAAGTACATTATTATTTAGAAAAAGAACATAAAAAAATAACAAAGTAAATCTGTTAGTTAAGTTAAGATTATCATGATAAACTAATTTTTTAGGACGTAAAGAAACACGTGGAAATTAAAATTAAAATAAATTTAAGAATTTTTTAGACAAACAAAAAATTAAATTTTCGAACAAGTTGTAAAGAAAACCAAGTGCGATTTTCCGAATAAAAAATATAGAAAAAAACGCGAACTTCAGATCAAAAGAATAAGTTCTATATCAGCTCTGAGTGTGAAAAGGTTCCCCAAACTCATGACCGACTCTAGTTACGATACAGACGGATCTACGACAGAAACTTTGGACTGGATAACCTCCTCAGGAGATTCAAGGGTAGAGTACGATAGCAAACGAACAGAGACTAGACGAAAAGTACCTTTAAGTAGAGAACGGAGACATTTTTATTACAATTTGCGTCAAAAAAGACTAAACAATCAGAATGGCTAATCCAAATAACCTCATCAGACCCCCAGTTCTAAATTCCAATCCAGCCCCTGGAAACCAGGTACCTAATCACCAAAGTATAACTGCCGAAATTGAAGCACAGATCATTAACTTAGTTAGAAGAACTTATGAGGAAGAACAACAGGCCAGAAATAGAGAAGAAATATTAGTTGATCAGGGAATAGACACACAGTACAACAACAACCTAACGGATCTCGACAAGATTCCAGACATAGTGAAATGCCTTAGAGATTTTTCTGGAAACCCGACAGAGTTCGGATCTTGGCAAAAAAGTTTAGAAAGAGTCCTTAAGATCTATGACTCACTCAAAGGAACGCCTAAATACTTCGGAATATTGAACGTTGTAAGAAACAAAATTACGGGCAACGCGGATATTGCACTGGAGTCCTACAACACTCCACTAAATTGGGACTGCATCATAAAATGCCTTACTACACATTACGCGGACAAGAGGGACTTAGGAACACTGGAATACCAAATGTCTTCCATGACTCAGGGTAATAATTCAGTACAGGACTTTTACAAAGAGATCTATGCTCATCTGTCTCTGATATTAAATAAAATCGCATGTATGGAGGAAAGCGATGCATCCATTCATTTATTAACAAAAACGTACCGCAACAAGGCACTGGACACCTTTATAAGAGGACTTAGAGGCGACTTGCCAATACTTTTAGGAATAAGAGAATCTTCTGACCTACACGAAGCTCTGCACCTATGCCTAAAGTTAGAAAACCAACAGCTTAGGACACAATATGCAATCAATACTACCAGGTCACCCCCAATTCCACAACGCAAACCTAATAACCATAATCAGAACCGAACTTTCTATCCCCAATTGTCTCATTTGCCCCATATACCACGTTATCAAATAAAATATGCTCATCAAAACAATGTGCGTTCACAAGCACCACAATCCAGTCAAAGATTAAACACACAGGCAACACCTACGAATAATAATAGATATTTCAACCCACAGACAACTCAAAATCAAGCGTTACTATTCAGAAACAATTACCAAACGCCACCTAGACCTACTCAACAAAAACCCCCAGTTCCAATGGAGGTAGACTCGTCCTTAAGATCAAGAATGGTCAATTACATGAATAAGCCAGCCCCAAATAACGAGAGGTTTTCAGGAGTAAGACCATTGCCACCATCGGCACAAGTACATCATCCGGCAAAGTTACAAAGAGTCAATAACATTGAGGCAAGCAATACGGAAACAAGTTTAAACGACGAACTAACGAACGACAGTTTGGAACTGCAACAAGTAGATGAACCGGACGAAGAACTGACTGAGTACATCGAACAATATTTTGGACAGGAAGATAACGAACAAGCAAATGCATTTTCCGACATACATTTTTTAGGCTAACCTACTCTACTCTACCATATTTCGAGTGCAAGACAGCTGACGGACAAATTCTCAAATTCTTAATAGACACAGGATCCAATAAAAACTACATTCAGGGTTCTCTCATAAAGAATCCAATAGAAAATGAAACTTCTTTCCTAGCTAACTCTGTTGGTGGAAAAATTAGAATAACAAACCACACGTTCATTAACTTATTCGGTATCCGATCAGAAAAACTAAAATTCTTTATATTACCTAATTTAAAATCGTTCCATGGCAGCCTAAAAAAACTTAACGCTATAATTTTTACTTCAAAAAACCTAATGTTAATTAAAAATTCAATAAGGATTCTCATAAAACAGCAGCTATCTCAATCAGTAAATGACATAGATATCAGAACAGACCATCTAACAGACAATCAGAGACATAAGCTGAAATTAATTTGCCAGAAATATCCAAATCTTTTCTCAGATCCGGACGAAAAATTAACCTTTATCACTACGGTAAAGGCTGAAATAAGGACAACTACTGATACACCGATTTATTCAAGACATTACCCCTACCCAATGGCAATGAAAGACGCCATAGAGGAACATATCCAAAAACACCTAGACCATAATATAATCCGACATTCTAAGTCCCCATATAATGCTCCAGTTTGGGTTGTCCCAAAAAAAAACGAATGCTTCAGGAATTAAGGAAAGTAGAATGGTTATAGACTTTAGAAAACTCAATGAAGTCACCATTCCCGACAGATATCCGATACCGGAAATCAACGAAGTCCTTGCCCAACTTGGTAGTAACAAATGGTTTTCCGTTATTGACTTAAAAAGCGGGTTTCACCAAATTACCCTTAATGAAGAGGATATGGAAAAAACAGCATTTTCAGTTAATAATGCGAAATACGAATTCACTCGATTACCATTTGACATCATAATTTTCAGTGAAAACGAACAAACTCACTTCGATAATTTAGAAATAATCTTTGACACCTTACAAAAAGCCAATGTGAAAGTCCAACTCAACAAATGCGAGTTTTTAAAAAAAGAAGTTGAATATCTAGGTTTTATTATCTCCACGGAGGGTATAAAAACTAACCCTACCAAAGTTAAAGCTATTCAAACATTAAAACCCCCAACTAACATAAAGGAGTTAAGATCATTCTTAGGAATGTCAGGCTTCTATAGGCGTTTTATCAAGGATTATGCGAAAATCGCAAAACCCCTTACCTCACTTTTAACAGGGGAGGAGGGACGCATGTCCAAAAAAATGTCATCAAAGATTCCTATAAGTCTAAATAGCTTTTAATAAAATAAAACGCACTCTGTCATCAGAGGACGTTATGCTTTCCTTTCCTAACTTTGACCGGGAATTCCATCTGACAACCGATGCCTCCAATTACGCGATCGGCGCTGTTTTAGAGCAAGATGGAAAACCTATCACATTTATTTCAAGAACACTTAATAAGTGCGAAGAGCACTACGCCACTAACGAAAAGGAGATGCTCGCCATAATTTGGGCCCTAAAATCCCTAAGGAACTACCTATAGGGAGCGTCTACAGTGAAGATTTTTACAGACCATCAGCCCTTAACCTACGCACTCAGCAGCAAGAATACGAATAGCAAACTCAAACGTTGGAAGGCTATCTTAGAAGAATATAATTACGAACTGAAATACAAACCTGGAAGCAATAATATCGTAGCCGATGCACTCTCTAGACCAACACAAATCAACTCTCTGACACCTACCCAGCATAGTGACGAAAGCTCATACCATAACCTAATACCTTTCTCGGACACCCCCGTTAACGTGTTCAAAAACCAACTAATAATTTCGATTGGCGACCCCTCATACAAATTTGAAATAGTATTCCCAACTTACCACAGACACACAATAACCGACACAGACTTCACAAAAGATAAATTAAAACTATTACTAAAGAAATATTTGAACCCGTCAGTGACAAACGCTATCAGTACAGAAGATCATATCTTAGGGAAAATCCAAGACATATACTCCAAACATTTCGGACAATATAGAATCAGGTATACCAGGATAATGGTAAAGGACCTGATATCTGACACAGAACAGCAGGCAGAAATATTAAACGAACATAAAAGAGCACACCGACACGCGAAAGAAAACAAAACCCAACTCTTACAAAAATTCTATTTCCCGCAAATGCACGCAAAAATATCTAAAATAATTAAACAGTGCAAAATTTGCCAAGAAAATAAATATGAAAGACATCCAAGCAAGGCAGTCCTAAAACATACCCCATTACCAGAGTATCCAGCACAATTTATTCATCTCGACCTATACCACACAAATAACAGAGTCATTCTGACCGCAATAGATAAATTCTCAAAATATGCGCAGGCTAAAATTATTAAATCAAGGGCAACTGAGGACATCAAAGCACCTCTACAGGAATTACTAATTTCTTTCGGAACACCCGAAAATATAGTAATAGATAATGAGAAATCTCTAAATTCCTCTGTCATTACTTTTATGCTAGAAGATCAGCTAGGAATAAAAATTTACCGCACTCCTCCGTATACTAGCACAGTAAACGGCCAGGTAGAGCGTTTTCATTCCACATTGACAGAAATAATGAGATGCCTTAATGCCGAAAAAATTTACAATTCCTTTGAAGACCTTTTACACAATTCCATTAATAAATACAACCATTCCATACACTCAACTATAAACAAAAAACCTATAGACGCATTTTTCGGAAGAGCTTGTACCGACCCTTCTCAACAAAAAAAGGACAGTTTTTTAATCACCAAAAGGATATTAGAAAAACAGGAAAAGGACCTAAAGACACACAATAAAAAGAGAACAGAAATAAGGAGTTATAGGCCAGGTGAAGTTGTTTTTGTAAAGGGCAATAAAAGAATAGGCAATAAACTAACTCCAAGATATAAACAAGAAACAGTGAAAGAAGACAAGGGAGGAACTGTCCTAACCGAATCAAAAAGAATCATCCATAAAAATTTAATAAGGAACTAATACATGCTATTTTGTTACAGGATAACAATCGCTTCGACCAGATCAGAGACTCAAATCTTAGACTATTCAAACTCGCAAGTCATAGCCACAGAGACAGGACAGTCAAAATTAGTCATTGGAACTTTCAAAATACTACACGTTATCGATTTAGAACAGTATAGCAAAACACTGACAAATATCGAGGAAACAATTAAAAGAGACATTACCAGGAAAGACTCCAGTTACTCCTTTCTCATGCACGAAGTAAGTTCATCGAAAAAAATCCTTAATGAACTAAGACCCAGACGTTCAGCGAGATCCATAGATGCTCTCGGGACTGCTTGGAAATGGATCGCTGGGACACCGGACCACGAAGACTTTCAAATTATCTCGGACCAAACCAGAAACTTGTTACGAAATAACCAAAAGCAAATAGTCATCAATAAAGCTATTGAAGAACGACTACAGGCCATTACGAACATGACAAATGCATTACTTAATACCGTTACAACCTCAGAGACACTGAGGACCCTAATAGCCAAGGACGTTGAGCGAAAACTAAAAATTATAAATGAAGAACTCGTAAACATCAACTATGCTATTCAGTGGGCCAAAACTGGCGTCGTAAACTCTTTTATATTTTCTAACTCTGAACTGACGATAGTAAAGGACCTTTTTACAAATCAGAGTTTGCCTTATAGTAATTTAATTGAAGCCCTCGAATTTGGAGAGGTCAGAATAAGCTCAAGTAAAAATACACTAATTTTTATCATTAACTTGCCAAAAACAGAAAATACTATTTGCAAAAATTTATTTTTAAGACCGGTAAGAAAAGGGAATCTCACAATTAACTTGCAAATTGAAAATGTAATTTTATGTCAAAACTCTATATTAACAATAAAAAGTAAATGTAAAATTATTAATAAAATATCCTTATGTAAAAGGGAAAACGTTGACAACATTACTGACACTAAATGCCTACCTAATCTCTTAAAAGGAATGCCGTCCGTCTGTCCGACCACAAATCATCATCATTTGCCCATAATAGAAGAAGTTATGTCCGGGCTGGTACTTTTAAATGGATATACGGGCGTAATAACAATAGATAAAGAGGAAATTTCCCTTAACGGGACATTTATGGTAAAATTCCGTAACACTTCCGTAATAGTTGGGGACAAAACTTACTTTAGTAAGGAGGTAACAATGGCTCGGCCACTGCCAGCTATAGTCCAATCTTCCAACAAAGCATCTTACTATGAAGAAGTATTATCGCTAAGAATGTTAAAAAATCTACATTTCAATAATCTGGAGGAGATCCGTGATCTGAATCTCAAAAGCTCTCTTATTATCATTATCGGACTGATTTGTTTATTGATAAAGAAAATACTTACTAGAAGAGAAACCCCGAAAATAGAAACGGTTCACGTCCATTCGGTTGACTAAAAGTTATTTGTTAAATATTTCGAAATTTCCCACAATGACCCAATTTCCCACAAAGAGCGCAATCTTACATTGCACTTTTGCCCGACTGTTTTCCCAGAACTCAGGAAACCAATGCACATGCTGTCAGCTGTCAACTTATTTCCCAAACAATATTTAAATTTCCAACTAATTTTAATTATTTCGTTTACTAAACTGCTGTCAACTTATTTCCCACACAATATTTAAATTTCCAACTAATTTTAATTATTTCGTTTATTAAACTACTGTCAATGCATTTCTCAACCAATATTTAAATTTCCAATTAATTTTAATAAATTCTTGTTTCCTTTCCCAATACATTGTGCCCCAATAGCATTTAATGAGAATTCATATTTTGTAATTATTTGTTACCATAAATGCTGACGATATGTCTGCGTTGTTTATTTTAACATTGTTCTGTTATTGACTAAGAAATTGATTTTGGCTTATAAATAAAAATTTATGGATTACGTACTTCAGTCGTAGTCAAGTACTCGAAATTAAACGTTATTTTATTTAACTTACATAAAATAAATTTTTTTGTAACATCAGCAGTGCCAATGTATGTCTACATACATAAAAATAAAATTATAAACATGCGATGCCCTGAGCGGATTAGAATCTATAAGAGAAGACTTTTTGATACTATTTTGTTTTTCAATTGATATTTTCTGATATTTTTTATATTGAACTTACAAAATAGATTAACTGGAGGTTGGTCCATCGCCAAATCGATCAACTAAAACGGAACAAATAAATGTTCAAAACATGTAAATTCATATATACTTAAGGTACGTTCAGACTGATGAAATATTAGAAAGCAAATATCAAATATTTCATTAACGTAGTCTGAACACAAAATATTTTTGAGTATCAAATAATATAACAGCTGATTTTGAGCAAATAAAAGTATTTGCCGGCAAACAAATATTTGTCCAATGTGAACATAGTGTGAACCAATGGTGGGCGCTCCATAGCACAATTGTGCTGAGAGATTTCACACGTATTCTATGCCTCTTTAATTTAGTTTTCGATGAGACAGCGTCGAATGCACATGAGGCGAATGCTTACATTATTTATATTATTTTTTGGTGGGTACTTCTGCCATCTCACTAATACTAATAAGCATCAATACAAGCACAGTTTTAGTTGTGCCCACTTCTGGTGTGAACACAAAAAATCAAATATATTAGTAATTTTTGAGCAAACATTTATTTGATATTACAAAAAAATTGTAAGAGCAAACAACGACAAATAATTTTAGCCATGTTCCGGATAGAAGCACTTTTTCCTTTAAGTTTTCGAATTCTTTACAATTTTAAAGATTTTTTATAATTATTAGTCTTTGCTATCGTGCCGCTATTAGCAAATTTTTGCGAATTACCGCTAATTTAGAAATTTTTATAAAATTTTTGCCATTCCTTAAGCCTATAGTACACGGCATGTTAAAAGACACATGCGCATGTGGTTCTGACGTAATTTTGACGTCATCACACAATGTTTATTGTGGCTTTGCATTGACGTCAAAATTACGTTAGAACCACATGCGCATGTGTCTTTTTACATGCCGTGTACTATAGGCTTTATAGTTTTAGGCACATTTACTAAATTTTATGGCTTGCTTGAAATATTAAAATAGTTCGCGAATTTTCGCTATTTTACAACATTTTTTTTTTTGTTTTTCCCCTACATTTTGTTTTTTAACCGATTTAGCAATTTCAAATATATTTTAGGGCTTGTTTCCAAGTTTGAAATTTTTCGCGAATTTAAGCCATGCTCGCGAAGAAGCGAATTTTCACTGTGGATCTTTACAGCTTTAACGTTTTTTAATAATTATTATGCTTTGCTATCACCGATAATTAGCAAATTTTTGCGAATTTCCGCTAATATAGCAATTTTTATCGAATTTTTGCCATTCCTTATAGTTTTAGGCACCCTTAATAAATTTTATGGCTTGTTTGAAATATCTAAATTTTTCGCGAATTTTCGCTATTTTTGCAACATTTTTTTTTTGTTTTTTTCTTGACATTTTGTTTTTTAACCGATTTAGCGACTTCAAATATATTTAAGGGTTTGTTTCCAACTTTGCAATTTTTTGCAAATTTTAGCCATGTTCCCGTTACCCAGTGGCTTCCATTTTTTTTTTTACATTCTCCTGTTCTAACACTATAAGAGATGCTGATCCACAGAATAAAATAAATAAATTAGCTTTTGCGCTCATTTTTACTATTTGATTCAGTCGGTCGTGCTCGATGAGAAAAGACGTGTTTCTTTTAACTCCGCATACGGTTCTTTTTTTAACATAAATTAGTTAATAATATCAGTTTAACAAACGAATTTGGACGCTCAATATAAAAGTGAACAATAAAATAACTATAAAAAAAAAAAATTAAGAAAAAAAAAATACAAGTAAAAAAAAACCTACATATGTATGTATGTACGCACATACATACTTGCAAATAATCTGTGCAAAAAAAAAATATTTATTCTTTTTTCTTTTATTATCTCGGTGTAACAACATTATACATAATAAAAAGAGCAGTCAACAAAAATAAAAAAACAAAAACAACTCTATATGAGTAATAACAATGAAACAACAACAAAAATAAATGATACTCATGCTAGTGAAAGCAATGTGGAAATAAATACAACAACAGAAAACAATACAAGCGTTACCATTGACAACATAAACTCGAACAAAGACGCAATGGAAAACAAACAAGAAAAAATTTGGCAAAAACCACAAGTGCAAGTTGGTATGGACAGGTATGTAACAGTGCTTAAACGTGATCGCAGCCCTGCCTCTTCAGCTGTAGCCTCGGCCTCGAAAGTTCCATCTTTTGATAGAATCAATTCACAAAATCGTTTTGCAATTCTGGAGGATGAATCTTCTGAAGCACCTAACGTCATAAAAACATCAAAGCCACCCCCGATATATCTTAGAGAGCAAAACTCAAGTGAGCTAATAAAAAGTTTAATCTCGGTGATAGGTGAAAATTCGTTTTACGTAGCTGCAATCAAGCGTGGTAATATAAACGAAACAAAAATACAGGTTAATCACGAGAATGATTTTCGTAAAATAATTAATAAGTTTGAAGCACTTAAAAAAAGATTCTATACATACCAACTGAAAAGCAGCAAAGGTCTTCAGGTTGTGATAAAGGGCATTGACTCATGCGTGGACCCAGACGAAATAAAAACATTTTTAGAAGAAAAGGGCTTCAAAATAAAAAATGTTACAAATATTAAAAATAGGGAAAAAAAATCCCCAACCACTATTTCGAGTGCAGTTAGAGCCCGGCGATGTTAAGCTAAAAAAAAAATTAAACGCATCCCATTTACAGTTTAAAATACATTCTGTACAGAAAAATCACGATAGAGGAGCCGCACAAAAGAAATGGGCCGGTTCAGTGTTTAAACTGCCAAGAATTTGGTCATACTAGGGCATACTGCCATTTACCCCCTGTTTGCGTCGTATGTGGAGAATTACATGGTACCGTCCGGTGCGATAAGTCCAAAAATGACCCTAATGTAAAAAAATGTAGCAACTGTGGTGGTAACCACACTGCCAACTATAGAGGATGCCCGGTATATTCGATTGTCAAGCGTTCTGTTGGACAGAAACTTAATCCCCCTCAAACGCAGGCAACTAATCAAGGAAACACGTACGGCGTCCAGATGCCTCAGCCAAATAATAACAGAACCTCGTACGCTAATGTATTAAAATCCAATCCTATGCAACTGCAAGGTGATGTACCAAATAACGACGAAATTCCCATTTCTAATTTAACTCGGCTAAAAAAAACTATGGAAACATTAGTGCAAACAGTTAACAATTTTACTAACACAATGGGTAACATGATGCAAGAAATGTTAAGAATGCAATCGATGTTATTAAAAGCTGTACTAAACAAGCCATGAACTGTTTAAAAATTTGCTTTTGGAACGCAAACGGCATCCGCCAACACAAAAATTAACTAGAATACTTCCTTAAAAATAAACAAATTGATGTTATGATGGTTTCTGAAACTCATCTGACCTCAAGAAATACGTTTAAAATCATTGGTTATATATTATATGATACCAAGGACCCTTGAGACAGAGCTTGTGGCGGTTCTGCCATTTTGATAAAGAACCGAGTAAAACACTACTTAATGAGTGATCATCGTGAAGACTATCTCCAAGCAACGAACATTTGCGTTGAGGAATTAAATCGAAACATAGTAATTTCATCATTATACTCCCCACCTAGATTTTCTATATCAGAAAGCCAATATAATAAATATTTCAAATCATTAGGACCTTGCTTCCTGGCGATTATAACGCTAAACACACTTTCTGGGGTTCACGACTTATTACACCTAAGGGTCGTGTTTTGTTTAACACAATTTGTAAAATTGATCTAAATGTGGTCGCGAGCGGACAACCAACATATTGGCCTACTGATCAGCAAAAAGTTCCAGATGTTATCGATTTTGGAGTGGTTAAAAACATCCCCGCAGAAACGATTTATGTTGAAGCTTCCTTAGAACTATCTTCTGATCACACACCTACAATTCTTACAATAACAAATCCTAATAGAATTGTATCTCCGTCTGATAACTTAGTGACGTCAGCCACTCAAATAAATTGGTTAAAATATAAAAAATATCTCAGTACCCACTGCACTGAAAATATTCCGCTTAGTACACCGGAGAATGTGGATATTTCTATTGTAAATTTTGACAGTTATCTGAAACTAGCTGTTCAACATTCTAGTATAACCCTCAAAAAAACCAAAAATAGTCAAATATATTCTGCAGATGTTGAGCGTCTCTTGACTGAAAAAAGGAGAGCTCGAAGAGAATGGCAATTGCATAGATCCCCTCAACTTAAGAATTTACTAAAAGAGTGCACAAAAAGGCTAAGAAAGTTACTGCAGTCTCAGAAAACGGCTTCCCTGGAAAAATATCTTAAGGAACTTGATGCAACTTCTCAATCAGACTACTCATTATGGCGTGCAGCTAGAAATCTTAATAGACCAGTTATCACTAAACCACCATTAAGAAACTTAAATGGAAGTTGGGCACGAAATGATGAAGAAAAAGGAAATCTTTTTGTTAATCATTTGAAAAACGTATTTACCCCGCATACATCTCCCGATATTGTAGTCGAGTTGCCACCAGTTGCTGTTAGAGCTGCTGTTCCACTTAGATTTGAGATAAAAGAAATCGAAAAGGCTATTCATAATTTAAACCCCAAGAAAGCCCCTGGTTTTGATAAGATCAGCAACAAAATGCTTTTAGAGCTACCCAGCATAGCAAAGAAAATTATTCTTTTAATTTTTAATGCTATTTTACGCCTTGAATACTACCCACAAGAATGGAAAGTATCCTTAGTTACAATGATACCTAAGCCAGGAAAGGATCCTACAAAAGTTGAGTCATATAGACCTATAAGCTAATTGTCTAATATATCAAAGATGTTTGAGAAGCTGTTAGTGTCAAAATTAGCCCCAATTTTAAATGTAAATAGATGTATTCCTAACCATCAATTCGGCTTCAGAAGAGAACATAGCACAATCGAACAAACCCATCGTATAGTAAACGCCATAAGAAAAGCCTTTAAAGAAAAAAAATATTGTTCCGCCCTCTTCATCGATGTTTCTCAAGCTTTTGATAAAGTCTGGCATGAAGGGTTATTACATAAATTGAAGCTAAACTTACCAGTAAACACACACAAGCTGTTAGAAAGCTACTTAGTTGGCCGAAAGTTTATTGTTAAAGAATGTGATTTTATAAGTTCTCCTCAGCCAATTGACGCTGGAGTCCCTCAGGGAAGCATCATGGGCCCACTCTTATACCTTATATATACCTCAGACATGCCAACAAACAACCACACCCTTACTTCAACATTTGCTGATGATACAGCTTTTCTAAGCGTACACGAAAACTGTCATGAAGCCTCTCGCTACTTGCAGGATCATATATTTGAACTGGAAAAGTGGTTAAAACAATGGAGGATAAAGGTTAATGAGCAAAAATGCGTACATATAACATTCACCTTGCGTCGGGAGTCATGTCCCCCTATTAAAATCAATAACCAATTAGTGCCCCAGCAATCGCATGTAAAATATCTCGGTATTCATCTAGATCGGCGTTTGACATGGAAATGCCATATAGAAGCAAAACTAACACAAATGAAACTAAAAGCAATTCAAATATATTGGCTTATTGGTAGAAATTCTGTTCTTAGCCTCGACTGCAAACTTCTACTTTATAACTCTATATTGAAGCCAATCTGGTGCTACGGTATTCAGCTATGGGGCACTGCCTCGGCCTCAAATATCGGAAAAATTCAAAGGCGCCATAATAAACTTCTTCGAATAATCACAGCCGCTCCCTGGTATGTTAAAAACTCTAATATTCACAAGGATCTCAATGTGCCATTAGTAAAAACTATTATTACGAAGTACGCAGCAAAATATTTAAAAAGGCTTGAGTCGCACCCAAATCCACTTGCTCGAAATATTTTAAATGACAGTGGACACTCTAGATTAAGGAGAAGAGATACCGCAGGACTCATCCGAAGGGAAGACCGCTAAACATCTACATATGTGAACAGAAACCGTGAAGAGAATAATTTTCGTCTAGCATTGGCAGGACAAAAATAAAGTATTAGTATAAGATTTGATTAATTAATGTTAGTTCATATTTAATATATGAAGATTCAATAAATAAATAATGAAAAAAAAAAAAAAAAAAAAATTTTACTATTTGAGAAATATATTTTTATTTTTGAACACTTTAATTAAATAATTATTTGATGCAAAAATTTCTTTTAGTCTGAACGCATGGCAAACATGAATTAATTTATTTTATTAAACACTGTTTGCCAACTGTTTCATCAAACAAAAATGGTCAAATATTTGAGCTTAGTTTGAACATTAAACAAAATATTTTTTTGTTTCACACAGTTTGAAGCAAATATCAGAACAAATATTTTCGTCAAATATTTCATTAGTCTGAACGTACCTTTAGATGTACTATGTTTTCTTCATATTTACATAAAAATTTATGGTCGCATTTTGACCATTAGGCAAACGCTAGTATATATAAAACGTTTAATTTTTATATCCTAAATTGGTATCTTCCAAATTAAAAAAAAAAAAATTAAAGATGGGTTAACTCTTACGGCACAAATAAAAATTTTTGAGGCTGCAGTACGCTATTTTTAAACCGAGAACTACTTTGGTTTCTGCAAAATTTATGCGAAAATAAACATATAATTAAACGTTTGAATTTTAAATCGTTACAGAACGGCGTCTAAATGTATTGAGTGGCGGGTCCATTCTTTCTTATTAGCACAACCATGGCCCAATTAGTAGGTCTGCTCGAAACGCCTGCTGATATTTTGTAGAGTTGCGTTTTTGTCGTGCAATTGTTATTGTAGCAATTGCTTTTGACATCTTGTCCATTTTTTACACAAACAAATGCATTGAGTTTTGACATCTTTAACATAATTTACACAAACAAAATATGTGTTGTTTTTTCTATTGTTGCATTGCTGTAGTTTTGCGCAGAAATACTAGTTGGGCCAAGAGCACAACATACAAATCAATACTAACATACATAAAAAACTATGCTATGTGCGTGTGACAGCGACAAGTGTAAAAAAAATGTTTATGTATGTAAGTATTGATTTGTATGTTGTGCTAATAAGAAAGAGTGTAACCGCCACTCAATACATTTATATATGTATTTATAGTGTTTGCTTAGACGCCGTTCTGTAACGATTTATAATTCAAACATTTCATTTTAATACGGGTAGTCAAAATTGTATAGGAACTCAAAATTTAATTTCTGCCTAATTCCAAAATTTTTAAAATTGCATTTGCCATCTCTGCGACGGTATACATACTCTGTGTATACTTACGTTATACATACGTAAATACACATACTTATTTATTCTTATGGGTATTGCAGATAGCCAATACAAGTTTTATTTATATCTGCATGTACTTTCTAAAAGAAGAATGAATATACAAATACACATTGCCAGCGTATACCTATGCATATTTAACTTCAACTTCCCAGCGGGAAAACTGAGAAGACCTTTTTTCTTCAGGCCTTATTAAAGGCCTGCTTAAAAATTTGTTTAATACAGTTACCATTCTGATCCAACTGATAAAGGAGGCCTCATAGAAGGTCTCGGCTATTTTGTATACACGAGTAGCATTTTTTTTTTTGTTTTTTTGCTAAAGCAAAAGTAAAAGAATTTTTTTTTATTCAGTTGCCATTCTTATGTACCTGCCAAAGAAGCGAGAGCGGAAGGCCTACTCCGAAATGACAACGCGTGTAAAAAAGATATGAGTATGAAATGGAGCGATCAGGCCTTGTTCATCCAAAAGAAGGAGTACAGCGGCCTTCTAGAAGGCATTCTTACTCCTTCTTTTTCCCGCTGGGTTGTTATGGGTAATGGTATGTATGTGTATGGTTTTGATCTTTACCCATACATGCCCATACATGTTTTCTCACTAAAACTAAAAGAGTACTTAAAATGATACTTTTGTCATTCTCTGATACATACATGGAAATGAGCATATCCTAATTTGATAAATATGTATGTACACACAAACAATTATTTACGTTTACCAAAATTTATATTTATATATTATATTTTTACTTTTACAATTGGCACTTTAAAAGCATAAAAACAACGAATTTAGATTTTTTATCGTATTATTATTATTATTTTTTAATTTGCTTACATAATATATTGAGTCTGCAAATTTAAACTGTTGGATTAACAGGCAGTAACTTTCATAATATTAAATTTTTTATTAAAATGATGTCTCTAAGGGTCAATTTCACCAATTTATGTTAAAAATTCTTGAACTCCCCGGGTACAAATCTTTGCGTATTACAAATAAAATCTCGATCCGAAAAATAGACTGCAGTAAGTAAGTTTTTTATCAAGACTATCTACCACGGTATACATACATACATATATTTATAAGCCCGCATACACAAAAACACAAAACATAAAAAACTTCCGCAATCCTGTTTTAACATTTTTTTGTTGCTTATTTCCTAAAAAGTCGCCAAATTTTGGTAACTAAGCTGAAAGTAATTTGAAAAGTTGATAAAAACTGTGTAAGTTATTAACAAATAAAGATCAAAATATCTACCTCGGTAGATACTATGAAACCGAAGGTTAAACTAAACAAATCAAACTGAAAAAGAAGTGCTACGTGTATAAGGAATATATCAAGATAATCCTTGCTCATTTCATCCAAAATGGTCAGTAAAAATCTTTACTGATTTATGCCATGGACCACAGGCTTTTGCGCGGTATAAGCTGTATATTTTCCAAAAGTAAATAGTTTTCTGCACAAAATGAGCGATGCGTGCAAACAATCGTTCGGACAGTTTCCGAGAAATCTGGGTTCATTCAAAATGGTCAGTTAAAATCTTTACTGATTTATGACATGGACCACAGCCTTTTGCACGGTATAAACTACCAAAGCATCGGTATAAGGATGTTGTATGTTGACAGCTACTGACCCCGTCTAGCAAAGTGGTGGAGCCAGGCTCTGCTAGACGGTCTGCAATTAGTGCGCACAAACTCATTTCGACGAAGCCTTCAGGCGGTCGTAAAGCTTGGTAAAGCGTTGTCGAGCCGATATTAAAATAAAACGATGTTGTGTTGTTGAGTGTTCTTTATCGACTGCCAGCCTGTTGCTGTGTCTTCTTTATTTATATATTCGAATTAACTTTACTTACTAAACTTAAATAATCTTAACTTAACGAAACATTGTATGTTTTGTAGTGTGCAGGGATGGCACTATACCTCCCTTTTATTGAAAAACGAAATGGTTATGCCATAAGAGTATTAAACAATAAATCATTTTTTTTTCTTTCTTTTTTTATATATATATCATTCCTTCCCTTTTGAAAAAGAAAAAAAAATTGAAATGAACAAGTTGATCAGGCTTGGTCATATCATGATTTTTCTTTTTCACTTTACAAATATTCTTATATGGAAATTTAAGTTTATTTCTTCAAGTGTATCAATTATTATTCAAATTTATTTCCTACTAGCATCACATATTTCATTTAGAATTTTCTTATTTGGTGGGTTTTGTTTAATCTTCATTTAAAAAAGATTTTTTTCTTTTTATATATAATACCAGTTTACATTTTAATAATACAAAATTTAAAATTTTTTTTTTTTTTTTTTTACAATTTTCTAATTCTGTTTTTGTGTACTGTTTTTTCTTTATTAATTATATTATTAAAAATCGTTATAATGTAAGGATAATTCAAAAAAGACTGATATAAAACTAATTTTGTATGAAAATTTGTTTTATTAAGATGTATAAAAAAATGTAAGAATGTTATGAATAGAGAAGTTAAATTTAAAGATTTGTAAATTCTGAGTTTACATTTTTCGAATTCTGTTTTTATGAACAGTTTTTTCTTTTTTCGTTATTTTGTTGTAGATTGTAACATTAGTGTCATTTGTATTTTTTATAATATATGGAGCTTCATAGATATTTTTGAGTTTTTCATAGGGTTCTTTTTGTAGTAATACAATATCGTTAATTTTTAATGTTATCGGTTTACTAAATTTGTCATAATAATTTTTGTTTCTGTTTTTGTGTTTTTCGATTAATTGTTTTGCAAGTAGATTAGTTTCTTGTAATCTGTATTTAATTTCTTTGCTATAATCGTCTAAATTGTAAATTGGATCTAGATTGGCACTAAATTCGTTTGGTAAAACAGCAATTCTACCAAAAACTAGTTCAAATGGTGTAAATTTGTTGTCAAAAACAGCGTTAGAAGTTGTATTGTGATAAAAAGTAAAATATTTAAGGTAAGTATCCCAATCGGTCATGTGTTCTTTTATATATGTTGAGGCGCCCTCTGAGGAGATGATGTTAGATCAGGAGGACGACTTTCTTGATCTAGACATCGAGCCCCTGCTGTAGGTTACTATTGTGAATGCAGTTTGACAGAGGGGATTCGCCTTAATGGCGGGGAGTTTTGTTGTTGGGTGTTGTGACGTTTTTAGCATTGTACAAAGTTACTTGCAAGTGCACTAGCTCTATTCTTTCTACATTTTTTACTTACAAATAAAGGCTTATAACGTGTAATCACTTCGAGTTTTCTTGAATATAACCTTGGTTGAACCGTGAGTAGAACTTACCTCTTACCAAATTTAACTTCTTTATGATTTGGTTTTCCTGCTTTTCAACCCCGTTGAAAAGCCTACAACAACGGATTTCTAGCCAAAAGGTTGCAAATCTGAGTCTTCCTCGATTGGAATTGTGCGGCGCGTTACTTCTTTCAAAATTGGTGAGGCATATAGTATCCAAGGGTTCCTTCCAGACGCCTCCATTCATATGTGGACTGATTCCACTATTGTTCTTGCCTGGCTTAAAAAACCTCCCTCAACGTGGAAAACATGTCGCAAATCGTGCTACTAAAATTCTTGAAAATGTCGGTAACGCCACGTGGAGGCATGTATCAACTGGTGAAAATCCTGCTGATCTTGAAACAAGGGGATGTAAGCCACAGGAGCTGTTAGATAATCCATTGTGGTGGCATGGGCCTATGTGGCTTCTAAACTCTCAGAACAATTGGCCTGTTTCGAGGCCCACATTGCAAATACCTCCAGAACGAAGGAAAATCATTCAAAGCAGTTGTTATTATACTCTGAATACTACTTTGAATA
Source organism: Pollenia amentaria (assembly GCA_943735925.1). Lineage (NCBI taxonomy): Eukaryota > Metazoa > Arthropoda > Insecta > Diptera > Polleniidae > Pollenia > Pollenia amentaria. Next base: position 75,791,752 of record OX031007.1, read on the forward strand.
TGGAGGGAGTATTGCGGGACAACGTAAACCCACCATCGAATACCCAACTATCCCGAGCTAAAAGAGAGACTTCGGACGATTTCTGTGTTATTAATAGGTTCACGAGGTATCCCAAGGCCCTTCGGGTCATAGCCTACATGTTTCGGTTTTTAAATTTAGCCTTGCGCAAATTGCGTAGGGGCAGCGGAAAGTATAGGGGCGCACTATCTTATGCGGAACTGAATCACTCTAAAATTATATTACTCAGAATGACTCAACGGGCTTACTATGCTAATGAGTATGCCGATTTGTCTAATTCTAGGCCAATCTCAAGGAAAAGTGCGCTTCTGACGCTAAATCCATTTCTAGATTCCCAGGGACTTATTCGAGTAAATGGTCGCTTAGTTAATTCTTCTTTGACTTACGACGAAAGGTGTCCTATTATTGTTCCTTACGAATCAAATTTGTGCGAAATGATTCTCGATTTTATGCATAAGAATTTGATGCACGCGGATGTCTCTCTAATGATCAACATGGTGAGATATCAATTCTACATTCCAGCTCTTAAGAGAGCTGTTAAAAAATGTATAAATAAATGCCTGACTTGCGTTCGCTACAAACAGCGGGTTTTATCACAGATCATGGCAGCTCTACCAGCGGAGAGCTACGTTCTCTTTACCATTTACTTTTACAGGAGTGGACTTCGCTGGTCCGTTTCAGATAAAAGCCGGCACTCTGAGAAATTCTCCATACATGAAGGGCTATGCTTGTATTTTTGTATGTTTTGCAACACGGTCTATTCATCTCGAGCCATGCTCTACTCTTTCGTCAGAGGCCTTTAGGGCTGCATTTGACAGGTTCGTGGGAAGACGCGGTTTGCCAAAGCGCGTGATGTCTGATAACGGCACTAATTTTGTGGGTGCAAGTAGAGCATTACTTGAAGAATATTCAATATTTCTTAAAGAATCAGCCAAAGACGTCTCTGAAAAGTACGCTGTCCACGGCTTCAAATGGAAGTTTATACCACCTAGTGCGCCGCACATGGGAGGCCTGTGGGAGGCTGGAGTAAAGAGCTTTAAGCTTCACTTTAGGAAGGTTGTAGGCAATCAAAGATTTAATTTTGAAGAGTTCTCTACACTTTTAGTACGAATTGAAGGCGTTTTAAATTCCCGGCCGTTATCTCCGATGACTGAAGATCCTGACGATTTAAACGCATTGACGCCCGGACACTTCCTACGAGGGGCACCGATAATGGTTCAGCCGGAAAGGCCAGCTAATGACTTGAATATATCTCTTCTTAACCGATGGGAAAGGCTGAAAGCCCTTCACCATCGTTTTGCGCAAAGATGGAAAACCGAGTACTTACAGGAGTTGCATAAACGATACAAATGGCGCCATCCAAAAAAAGAATTACTTGTTGGCGATTTTGGGATTATCAAGGACGAATTACTTCCCCCTTGTGATTGGCGATTAGGGCGTGTAGAATCTGTTTATCGCGGACCAGATTAACGTGTAAGAGTGGCTGACGTAAGGACCAAGTACGGTATCGTTACTCGGCCTATCGTAAAACTCTGTTGGTTGCCCATTATGGATAAATAACTACGTTAATCCTATATTATGATTCAACATTTGTATTTTTAATTTATTTTCAGATAAGAATGGAGCCTATTCGTCGCCCTAAAACATGCCTCATCTGTTTCCAAACCCATCACTTACGGTTTTGTAAGGTTTTTGCCAGTTTTACTGTCCCACAAAGGGTATATAGCGTACGAGTCCATGGCTATTGTAGCAACTGCTTATCTCAAACTCATAAGAGTGCTGACTGTAACACTTCCTCTGTGTGTCGTAAATGCGGTAATTTGCACCACACTTTGCTGCATAAGGAGCGGCAAAGACCTACGTCCGAAAGTGGTTCCGGCCAGCGGCGTCCGGTACAGGAGCGTCTTCAACTTCCTCGTCGAGATGCCAGCTTGCAGGACCAAATGGTGGCATCGCCCCCCGTCCGTCGATTGCAGCGCCGTGCACACCATACGAGCTTTAGCGATGAGTCCTCTGCGGGAGCAGTCCAAGTCCTCACCGCTCGACAACGGCGTTCGAGAAGAAGGCCGAATCCCATTCAACGGCATCTGGAGCAGCAAGCGGCTGGGCAAGCCACGACTCACCAGCTCCTACGCCAAATGGTGGCTACCATGAACCGACTCAGCGAAGCAATTCTCGTTGCACCCGTGCAAGGGGGGCGGCATGTTGAGGCGCCCTCTGAGGAGATGATGTTAGATCAGGAGGACGACTTTCTTGATCTAGACATCGAGCCCCTGCTGTAGGTTACTATTGTAAATGCAGTTTGACAGAGGGGATTCGCCTTAATGGCGGGGAGTTTTGTTGTTGGGTGTTGTGACGTTTTTAGCATTGTACAAAGTTACTTGCAAGTGCACTAGCTCTATTCTTTCTACATTTTTTACTTACAAATAAAGGCTTATAACGTGTAATCACTTCGAGTTTTCTTGAATACAACCTTGGTTGAACCGTGAGTAGAACTTACCTCTTACCAAATTTAACTTCTTTATGATTTGGTTTTCCTGCTTTTCAACCCCGTTGAAAAGCCTACAACAACGGATTTCTAGCCAAAAGGTTGCAAATCTGTTTAATATATGATCGTACGTATTCATTAAAAACGCGATGGTTACGTTCGACAGTTCCGACTGTTTGGTGATGATATCCGGTTGAGAAATTTATTGTAATTTTCAAAAGTTTGCACAGTTCAGTAAAAATTTCGTTCTTAAATTCTGTTCCCAAGTCCGATTTTATAGTGTTCATCCGTCCGTAAACTAAAATAAAATTTTCGAAAATTGCACGGGCAACTGTTTGTGCGGTTTTATCGGGTATTGGTATTGTTACCAAATATTTGGATAAATCACAAATTAGGGTTAATGCGTACTTATTTCCATATGTGGATTGGGGTAGTGGTCCTATTGTATCTAAAACTATCACATCAAAAGCTTTTGTTGGAGTAGGTGTGAGAACTAGTTTTTCAATATTTTTAGGTTTAACTTTATTCAAAACTCATGGGCAAGCTTTAACAAAATTTTGCTATATCTTTAGTCATTCTTTTCCAGTAAAATTTTGTTCGAATTTTTGCGTATAGCTTTTTCTGTCCACAGTGTCCGCCTAAAAGGGGATCATTGTGATATATCTGCATTAGTTTTTGTTTTTTATCATTTTCGGTTATAATCTCGATCGGATCAGTTAAAATAATTTCCAAAGTCTTCAATATCTTATTTCCGCGATTTTTTAATTCCTGTATCTTAAAAATTGTAAAACTTTAATCATATTTTGGCCATTCTATACTATGAATATTATGATTGTTGGCAGTAATTTGCAGCCTCGAAAGCAATTGATCTAAATCAGTCGTTTCGTTAACTAACGTAAATTCTAGTGATAGTAATTTCTTAAATTTTCTGCATATATTTGCGCGCAATATTTTTGTTTTTTGATCAATATTTATAATTTCTGTCCTGATCTTTGGAATTTTTTTCGAGAAATCGTGAGAAAATTTATCATATACTTTTAATTTTTCATAGGTATCTTCTTTGGGTTGTTTTGGATCCGGCTGGTAAGTATTTATGTTTTTTGTCATTGAACGTGTTGTCATAGCAAGTATTTGATTATTCATATTTTTTAGGTCTTCACTTGTGACTTGATAAAGCGTCAGCTCCTACGTTATTTTTCCCTTTGATGTATTCCACAGTGAAATTATATTCTGAAAGTTCTAAGCGTATTCGCGTTAGCTTTGATGATGGGTCCTTGATGTTAAAAAGATATACCAACGGTCTGTGATCGGATCGTACTGTAAAATTAGTGCCATATACGTATGGACGAAATTGGGTAATCGCAAAATGTATTGCTAGTAATTCAAGCTCTATGGTCGGTTTCTTTTGTTAAGATTGAGTAAATGATTTGGAAGCAAAATATATTGGTAAATCGTTACCGTTAAAATTTTGACTTAGGATTCCACCGCAGCCGAGTTTTGATGCATCTACCGTAATAATAAAAGGTTTTGACAAGTCCGGGTATTGTAGAGTTTTTGGGGATAATAAGGCGGATTTAAGATTTTCAAAAGAGTCTTGACATTTGTCGTTCCAACTAAATTGCACGTTTTTTCTTGTCATAAAGTTTAAAGGCGCTGCTAAAGTCGCGAAATTCGGAATGAATCTCCGGTAGTAATAAGCGAATGCCACAAAACGTCTAGTTGAATCTTTATCGGATGGTATTGGATAATTCTTAATAGCTTTGATTTTGGCGTCATCTGGCAAAAGACCATTTGCGGTACACTTATGACCAAGAAATGTAACTTCTGGCCGAAAAAAGTTGCATTTGTATGGATTTATTTTTAAATTGTGTTTTCTAATTGTCTCAAAAACATCTTTTAGGTTATTTAAGTGGTGCTGTTTACTACAACCGACAATTATAATGTCATCTACATACAAAAAAGCTTTGTTGGGTGCAAGACCCGAAAATGCAATATTCATCATCCTGGAAAATGAATTAGGGGCGACATTAAGTCCGAATGGTAGAACCTTCCAACGAAAGGATCCTTTATCTGTACTAAATGCTGTAATGTCACGAGAATCCGGATGTAATGGAATTTGGTGAAATCCTGAGAATAAATCGATAATGGAAAAATATTTTGCTCGTCCTAAATTATCCAAAATGTCGTCAATTCGCGGTAATGGGAATTTGTCGACTATTAGTTTTTTATTTACGGCGCGATAGTCAACACACATACGATAAGCTTTATTATCGGAACCTTTTTTTGGTACTAAAATAAGAGGACTGTTAAAATTAGAGTTACTATGTTCTATTAAGTCATTTTGAAGCAAATTTGTAACCTGTCTATTTATTTCTTCTCTTTGACTATAAGGGAGTCTATATTTTTTAGTGTATGTTGGGGACGGGTCTTTTAGCCTGAGCTTCTGTTCGTAAAAATTATTAATGGTCATTTTATCAGTATCTAATGCAAAAATATCTGAATATTTTTCATACAATGGTAATAAGCTATTTTCAACCTCACTAGGCATTTGGGCTTGCAATATGTTTTTCAACTTTGTCACCCGCTCTTCGTTGATTCTATTATCGTTTATTGAATATACGTAAAAGTTTCGAAGCTTCTCCATATTAATTTTGTCATTTCTTATACTTTTGAATTCATTAGAGATATTAATTATCCGTAAAACAGGGGTATTTTTGTCAATTATTCCTTTACCAATGAATACATCCTTACAAATTTCTTGTGATTCAATGAACATAGGTTCTGTTATATTTAAATGAAAGATTCTGAATACTTCGCATCTAGGTGGTATTATGCACGTATAATTTCCTGTTCCATGTAGTAATGGTACTTTCGCAGCCTTATTTCTAATATTAATTGTTATTGTGAAATCTTCATAATTTATTTTGCACTTATTATCCTTAAGAAAATCTTTTCCAAGAATTCCATTTGATGGAATGTTAAAATCATCTTTTACGATGTGAAAAGTTTGTGGAATGAGTTGATTTGATATTATTAAGTTTGTACAAATTGTTCCTAGTGTAAATATGGGATCTGTAATAATACCTGTGATACTAATTATTTCATTTTCATTCAAAATTGTATTAGGGCTCAGACAAGAGAGTTTTATTAAGGATATATCAGCTTGAGTATCAACGAGAAATGTGCAGCATTGGCTTGTGTCAATGCAATTTAGTTTGATAAAATCAGAATAATTAAGGTTCAGGGTGTAAATTGATTTATTAAGTGGTTTTATTGCTCTTGATCGGTCTCCCCCAACGACGATTGCTGAGGGACTTCTGCGTTTAAAGTCCTAACTGAAGTTCTTTGATTTGTATTTTGAGTCAATTGGTTTCTATTATTGCCACGATAGTTGTTTGAAAAATGGTTATTGTTATGAAAATTGCGATTATTTCCTCTGGAATGAGAGTTACCACGAAAATTCCTGTAATTGTTACCACGATATGAATTATTTTGAAAGTTTCTATTATTATTACCTCGATATGATATATTTCGGAAGTTGTTACGAAAGTGGGTATTATTATTGTATAAATTATTGTTTATGTTATAAGAAGTTTGAACAGATAAATCTTGAAGCTCCTTTGATTCGTTTGTTTGTTCCACAATCAATTTTGCAACGACCTCTTTTGGGTCTGTAAAGACTGATGAGGCTAAAACTGACTTCACTAAATCTGATTTGGCATTTAAACGACACATTGCAACTGTTTGTTCAATTGCCATTTCATGAGCTTTATTTTTTGTGATGCCTTCCATAACTAAAGAACGCTCTAGTGAATCGGCAAGTTCCTCCGCTTCGTTTGCAAAATCTGTATAGTTATTGTTTCTAACGTTTAGGGCTGTTATTTTTGCCGCTATAACTTTAGAGCTATCTGGCCTAATTCTTGTTTTTAATGCTGTTTTAATTTGGTCTATTGATGTAATATTTTCAGGCAATGATTCCCGCGCTTTTGCTGCAAGTTTTGATTTAATAAAAGTTAAAAATGTACCACTTAGGGTTTCGTCTGTAAGTTCTTCTAAAAGTTCGATTTTATCTAAAAAAGCATGAAGTGTCAAGGGATTACCGTCATAATTTTCTCTAATAATTGTAGAACACATGCTAACGTATGTTCTTTTCTGATCCGCTGTTGCCATTTTGTTACCAAATGTTTTACTATTGTCGTTTACAGTTTTGTTTTCTATCACAACGTCTTTTCTAACACGTATTAATGAGGTTATATCTTTTGGTACTTTTATTTTGCAGTCTAATTTAATGAAACAATCTACTAGTATATCTCTGCAATTTAATATTTTAGAAAAAATTTTTGTTTTATCGTTTTCTGATAGATTATCAAGGTTAATTTCAGTGTACTCTAATATGTTATTATAATTTTCAGATAAAAGATTGATATATTCATTAATTTTGTCTAAATTTTTGGTTAGAGGTCTTTTTTGTATTACTCTCTTTTTAATTTTATAAAAATTCAAAATTAATTTGTTAAATTTCTTTTTATCAAATTCGGTCATTGATTACATATGTATATTGTTTACATTTTATCTTGTTTTCCATTGGGTTATATTTTTTTTTTTTTTTTATATTTTTTGTATTTTCTTCTATATAATAACTTTTTTTTTTACTCTTCTTCTTTTTTTTTTGAAATAGATCTCTCTTTAGAAAAATTACTTTATTTAGGATCTTACTGCCTATTTCACTAAATGCGAACGAACGCTTTCGTTTATATTTAAATTAAAATAATTTTTAAAATTAACGGAATAAAAAAAATATTCTAAAGTATGTACTGCTTTTTATGCCGTTTTTGCTAAACATAAGGTCATTAAAATTGCTAACAAGCAATCCCGAAATTCGCCAACTCGTTTTGTAAAATTTGTAAGCCTGCCCGATATTGAGAATGAGAAATTTTGGTTGTTTGTTTGTTTTGGAGTTCCCTGCTTTAAATAATTTTTTTCCCGTTTCTCTTATGTGTCTATTTCATTGCTCTAATTTCGTTAAGTATAAGAGAGCAGCTATTTACTCTTAGCTATCAAGGAAAATTTACTCTTTCATTGTATGTTTACACTTGATCATGTGTTTTGTTTTTATTTTATTATTCAAACATTAGCGTAACATTGAATTGTTTATAAATTTAAGTTATAAATATATTGAAATGTGTCAACTTACGAACTACAGTAAGTAATACTTATACTATCCCTTGCGCGTTGATGTTAAAATGACGACGTAGTGGCGGCAGTAATATATTGTTGTTGGGTTTCCGCCATTTCCATATTTCTCTCTTTTTTGCGTTGATTTTGATTCTATTCGCTATGCATTTTATTTCGTTCAGTTCTTATGTATATAATTTTTTGTAGTTTGCATTTTTGTTGATTTCGTTTTTCTCATTACAGGAGCTTTTTGTGTTCTTTTCAATATTTGTTGCTTCAGTTTTTTTTTTTTTGAAAATTTTACAGTTCTTTATTTGATGTTCCTATTTATTCACTTTTTATCTTGGGTCTTTTCTTTTTCAATTTTTGTAACTGTCCAAAATTGTTTTGACCACTAGATTTTTTTTACATATGTAATTTTGTAACTGTTTTTCCACCAAATTTTTGTAACCGTTTTCAAAAGATTATTTATTTGTAATTTTGTAACTAAATTTTTGTAATTTTTATGACCAGATTGTTTTTTCCCTTCTTATTTTTAGTTCACTTCCCTCAAATTGTTGTTATTTTTGTTTTTGTTACAGCAAAAGTTTTTCTTTTGACATGAAACGTCATGGTGTTGATTGAGATGTGTGTAACAACCACTTTTACTATTAAATGTAAGACACTTCATTGCTGGTTTTTTTTTTAAATCTTATAAAGGTACCTATCATTTTTTTTTTTTATTTTAAAATTTTAACATATGTAGGTATTTACATTTTTCCACTATCCTGTTTTGTTTGAGGGTGTTTTGGTTTAATTTACTGATCATAAATGAGTTAAACGCAATTATACGAAGAACTAAAATTGTTGTTGTTGTTTTATTGTTTTTTCTCGTTACTAAATTTTATGTACATGTTAAAAATTAAATTGTTGCTTTTGTTGGTCACTTTAGGAAATGTCTAGATTCTTATTAGTTTTAAAAGATTTTATTTATGTCAATTTTTAGTTAATTAATTCCATATATTTTGTCGTTTAACTACTCGAACTACTAAAAACAACGTGTGTTATTTATTTAAAATTAGCTTTTTTTTTTTTTTTGATCAATTAATTAAAATTACAATTTGTAAGAAAATTTCAGAACATTGTAGTTATAAAAACCTTTAAAGGTTTTTTTTTTTTTTTTTTTTTTTTTTCCGACTTTCAATTTATTTATTGAATCTTTCTATAATAAGAAAATAACAATAAGTATTAAAATCTTAAATTAATTAGTAATTTCTGGGTCTATTGCCGTTGCAATAGAAGCTCCATTTTTGTTTCGTAAAGTTTCATCTTCCATGCATTTGCGCGAGGACCAACGTGTCGACCCTCTTGAGGCGAGTATGTCCATTATAAGACAGTAGATCCTGTGCAAGAGGATTCGGATGAGTTGCCAGTTTTCGTGCATATTTGGAGCAGAAGGTTTTTATTTCGTCGCGAACAAATGGAATCTTGAGGTCCTTATGAATATTTGCGTTTCTAATATACCACGGGTCACCAGTAATTTGTCGCAATATTTTATTTTGTCGTCTTTGTAATTTCTCTATATTGGAAGCAGAAGCTGTTCCCCATAGTTGGATACCATAGGTCCATATTGGCTTAATAATAGCTTTGTAGAGTAGAACCTTGTAGTTTAGGTTGAGAGCAGAATGAGAGCAAATAAGCCACTGAAGCTGTAGTGTTTTAAGTTTGAGCTGTGTGGATTTGGATTCAATATGTTGAGACCAGGTAAGGCGACGATCGAGGTGTATACCAAGATATTTTATATGATTTTGTTGAGGGATTTCGATGTTATTAATCTTAAGTTTGGGACAGTCGCCCTTTCTCAAGGTGAAAGTGACATGTGCACACTTTGTTGGATTTACTTTTATTTTCCATTTGTTAAGCCATTGTTCGAGTTCTTTAATATAAGTCTGCAGACAACTAGAAGCAGTTACTGGATTTTTATGTACGCTTATAAACGCTGTGTCGTCAGCAAAAGTTGACGTGTGTATCAGATTACTTGTGGGCATATCTGAGGTGTAAAGTATATACATAAGAGGACCAAGTATACTGCCTTGGGGAACTCCAGCTGCAATTCTTCTTGAGTCTGAGATATAGTCTTTATATTTTACTACAAACGAGCGATCTAATAAATAATTTCGCAGTAAGTTATGGGTATTTTGGGGTAACAAGGACCTTATTTTATATAAAAGCCCGTCGTGCCACACTTTGTCAAAGGCTTGAGAAATGTCTATGAAGAGTGATGAGCAATAGTGTTTGTCCTCAAAGCCTTTTCTGATAAGAGTAACTATGCGATGAACCTGTTCCATGGTGCTATGATCCTTTCGGAATCCAAACTGATGGACTGGAATGATGTGGCGGTCGTTTAAATATGGGGTCAATGCATTTAAAAATAACTTCTCAAAGAGCTTTGATAAAATTGAAAGTAAGCTTATCGGACGATAAGATGACACTTGACTAGCGTCCTTACCTGGCTTAGGTATCATGATTATTTCTGATATTTTCCATGATTTAGGGTAAAAACCGGTTCGCAGGATGGCATTGAAAATGAGTAAAATTAGCCTTAGGGCAGATGTTGGTAGTTCACGAATCATTTTTCCTGAAATTTTGTCCATGCCAGGCGATTTATTTGTTTTGATTTTTTTGATTGCTGAGTTTAAGGACGAGAAACGAATTTTCATTGGAGAAACAACACGGTCTTCAATAGCTGGTAAGGTTATGTCTGAGTCGGAAATATTAGGCGTAAACACTCTTTCGAGGTGATCGGCAAAAACTTCAGCTTTGTCTTTATTGGACCTAGCCCATTTGCCATCACTATAACGAATAGCATTCTCACATTTTATCGGGTTATTAATTTTTTTGGTGGCTTTCCAAAGACTATGATCCGTGGACATTGTTGGCTCTAGCCCTTCTAAATATGCCCTTAGAGCTGATTGTTTGTCCTCCAAGAGAGCACTATGAAGGGCTCTTTGGCAGTGGTTTAGTTGCATTTTCAAGGTAGGAGAGCGATGTAGTTGCCATTGTCTTCTAAGTTTTCTCTTTTCTTTTATAAGGTTTTGAATAGTTGTTGAGAATTCGTTTTTAGTGCCGTTGTAGTGTTTGAAAGGTGTCGCTACTTTAGCTGCAGTTGATAATGTTTCAGAGAATACGTTTATAGCATCTTGTATTTCATTATCGGATTTAAGCGAAATATTTTGCGATATGTGGGAGCTTATATACATTCGGTATTTGAGCCAGTTAGTATGTCTATTGGGGAAACAGAAGGGTTTTTCGATGTTTTGAAAATTTAACATTGATATAATAGTGGGAGAGTGATCTGAGGACAGGTCAAACAAAGAGGCTGTAGAAAGCTGATCGCGTCTGATGTTTTTAATGACTGCAAAATCTATTAAATCGGGAGTTTTTTTTAGATCTGAAGGCCAATAAGTGGGCTGTCCGTCAGATATAACGTTTAGCTTAAGAGATGATATAGCTTTAAATAGCTGTCTGCCCTTCGGAGTAGTGAGTCGTGAGCCCCAGAACGTATGCTTTGCATTGTAATCTCCTGCTGCTATAAATTTATTGCCTAGAGTTTTGTAAAAAGTAATGAATTGATCATCAGTAATTTTGTGTCTTGGGGGACAGTATATAGAAGATATGGTGATATTTGAGGCCGGGAGGAATATTGATGAGGCCTGAATGTGATCAGTTTTATATTCCGGCATTAAGAAGTGGCTAATTTGATTCCTAATTATTATAGCTGCACCGCCACATGCTTTGCCACTGGGATGTTTTGTATCGTACGTAGAGTAACCTTTTATTCTAAAACAGTTTTTTAATGTAAAATGTGTTTCAGAAACCAGCAACATGTCAATAGACTGAGACTTTAGAAAACTTTCTACTTCTATCTTGTGTTGGCTTAAGCCGTTTGCATTCCAGTAACATATTCTTATCTGGTTCATTTTTTATAGGCGAATGCTTGAAGTAGCATACCCTGGTTTCTTAACAGTTCCTGCATCATGACTTGCATATTTGATATAAAGCTGTTCATTGTTTGTATCAGAAGCTCTAATGAGTTTTCTAGGGGCGATTTCTGTGATGATTCTTTGGGAGTTCTAGATTCTGGGATCTTCTGAGCTGCTGATCGTATCAAAGGAATACTGTTGCATTGGGCAGCTTGAGCATACGACATTTTATTAGTAGGCATAGGACGTGGGTTGGCAGCGTTATTGGCGGAGTTATTATTGGTTTGACCAGAGGGCCTATAATGTGTGGAGATATTATTATTGTTGGATAAGTCTGGAAAGTCATTTGGTTGGAAGCGCCGATGAGCGGGTTTATTTATAATGTTTTACGTTATCAGTAAAAATACTGGACATCCCCTGTAGTTTGCGGTGTGATTACCACCACAGTTGCTACACTTTTTGTTTCTGGGGTCGCTTTTAATTTTCGTGCATTCAGAAGTTTTATGAACATCACCACAGATTACACATACTGATGGAAGCTTGCAATAACTTCTGGTGTGCCCGAATTCTTGGCAGTTTAAGCATTGTGGTGGGTCTTTTCGTTTGCGAGGTTCTTCTACAGAAATTCTTCGGTGAAGAAGGTATCGAAGGTTATAAATTGGGTGGGGGTCATTTCCCTTTAGTTTGCTAGATTCAAAAGCAATTTCGACTTTAAAAAGTGGTTGCGGTATTTTATCCCTATTATTTATGTTGTGTACTGACTTTACCTTGTAGCCTTCGTTTTCTATAGCATTTGCTATTTCGCTTGTTGGAACGTTGCTTTCAATGCCTTTTATGAGGACTGATAAGCCTTTTGCGCTTTTAAGCTGATGGGTATAATAATTTTTATTTTCAGAATCGAGGTACGAAACAGTTTTACGGAAATTTGGTTCCGTAAACGTCTGAATTTTCGTTTCAAGAACGTTTCCTCTGCGCAGAGATTGTACAAAAAAGTTATCTTTTCCGACTGCTGCTGTTAAGGAATTCACTAGAACGTTGGAGTTTTGTTCACGTAGGAAAATTGCTGGGGGCTTGTGCTGTTTAACAGTTTCGACTGCATCTTCTTCGACATCGTTAGTTTCTAATAAAGAAAAACGATTTTGGCTCACCGTTTGAGTAATGCCTGCTTTTTTTGTTTGTTTTGGAGTGGGGTTATTTTTGGAGGAGTTGGGGCTACGTTTTCGCTTTAATATTGTAAAGTAACGATCAATACCTTTCAATGTGTTGTCGTTACCTTTTGCGGAATCTATTTTAATTGTTTTAGGTATAGCACCCTTTGAGCCGACCATTACCAACTTATTTGAAGTAGCATCATTTTCTAGGTGATGACGAAAAACTTTACTCAACATTTGAAAAAAAAAAAAGACCAAAGAAAAATTTTTGATGGTTGTGATCAAAGTATAATGTTGTAATCTGCCGTGCCGTTTTTTAAGCAGCTTTATTTTATTTCGTATCTTTCTGTTTTAAAAGGGTGTTCGTTTTTTTTTTTTTTAACTTTTTTTTTTTTTTTTTAGTTTTGCAAGTGTTTTTTGCTGATTTTTATTTGGATTTTCAAAAATGTTTTAAATTTTTTTTTGTGATTTTTTTATATGTTTAACCTTCAAAGGTTGTTACTTTTTATTTTATTTTTTTTAATAAAATTTTACGATTTTTTTTTGTAAGGTTTTTTTTTTTAATAAATTTTAAAAAAAATTTTTTTTTGTTTCAGATTTCTTAATTTTTTTTGTTATTGTTATTATTTTTGTAATATTTTTTATGCATTTTCATATTTTGTTTCCAATTTTTTTAGTTTTTATTTTTTTGATTTTTTTTTTTTGTTGCTTTTTCCAAGTTTTTTTCTTATGTTTTTGATGTTTTCTCTTCACTGATTTCTAAATGTTGCATTGTTGGTTTTGTTTCTTTTTTTTCCCCATCCTTTTTCACTTTACCGTTATAAGTTTTTAAATTGCTTATTGTAAATTAAGTAAATGGTACAGTTTATCTTCATCACTATAAAATAAAATTCTATATGATTGTTAAAACAATTGTGTACTTTTTTTTTATATTGTTGTTAATTAGTTTTAGGTTTTCTTGTTTGTTATTTTATTTAAATATATTTTTTTTTAGTGAGATAGTTATAAACTGTTTTTAGTACTTTTCCTTGTTAAATAGTTTAAAATTTTGTTGTTAAATAATTTTAAGTTTTTTTTTTAAATTTTTAGCTCAATAATTGTGAAAGGTTTTTTCTCCCACTAGTTTTTAGGTTGTAGGTATTATTATTTTTTCTATGTAAAAGGTTTTAGTGTTTCTGTGGTGACTTTTCAAAGCATTTTTCCCACCTTTTTCTTTAGTAGGTATATGAAACATTTTTCCCACAAAATATTTTAAATGCACTTGTACCTACTTTTTTTTTAATCCACTTTTATCACTGTCACGGTCGCCATGTTGAGTGTTCTGTATCGACTGCCAGCTTGTTGCTGTGTCTTCTTTATTTATATATTCGAATTAACTTTACTTACTAAACTTAAATAATCTTAACTTAACGAGACAATGTATGTTTTGTAGTGTGCAGGGATGGCACTATAGCGTTTTTCGAAAACAGGTACCTCTAAGTTTTCCCAGGTCCGGACGGGAAAAATCCTGTCAAAACCCGTTCCTCGGGTGATATGTTAACGGTTCGGACTCAGTCTGCGAAAAGCCAATTTCCCATGTGCCGAAGCGTGTTCAAAGAGAGCATGTGAAGAAAGATTCGATGCCCTCTGCTATATCTCCCTTAGCCTCTACGGCATCCATAAACAACCCTATATGCACGTAAATCCATCCAAACGGAACTTCACTACTAGGCATTCCGCCTACAAAATCATAAGCCGACTTGTTGAAAAAAGTTTCCAGTAACGTCCCCAGGATATAATTTTCTTCCTCTTCTTCATCGTCAACGTCAGATAAGTCTGAGTTATCGAAATTTACTAAAATATTTTCAATTTGATCGACATTTAGTTTACTAGGAATTTTTTTTTTTACCGTAATCAACTGAATGAAAATTTTCCTTTGAATTTAATTTATGCCAAATGGCATAGTATGATTTAAAAATAATCGGACGCCTTCTTTGAACAACACTTGGGATCTTACTTTTTCTGCACTTATTAGGGCAATGATGAAATAACAAAATAACAATTAGTATTGTGGCTATTTTATTGAACTGTTTATGGTTTTTAATCCAAATTGTTGATATTTTATTCAAGCTAAAGTTAATTAAATTTAATTTTCATTAAATTATTTTTATGAAGAAAAAAAATCACAATTGTTGTTAATAGTTATGGCACAAGCTCTATATGTTAACATTTGTCTTTCAAGTTGTACAAAGAAAGGTCAACTAGAAAAAGACAAAAATGTACTAAAGTTTTCAAAACAAAGAATTGACAAAAAGTACGAAAAACAAGAAGAAAGGGAAAAAGCATGTATATAGTATATAATGGCGCAAACGGCAAATAATTCTGATGATGAGAATGTGGTTATTCTCGAAACATGTAAATTCGACCCGAGTTCAATCCCGTGTTCAGTCAAGAATTATCAAGAAAAAATTTAATTAATTTCCTGTTGTAAATTCCTTCCTTCAATAAAAATAATTTAATGAAAATTATGTTTGATGAACTTAAGCCTAATTAAAATATCAAAAACTTCAATTCAAAACCAACATTTCAATTAAAAATTACAATTGTCATTTCCATTAAATTATTTTTATGAAGAAAGGAATTTCACAACAGGAAATGAATTAAAATTTATTGATAATTTTACATTCTTGACTGAGGTAGGAGCTGAACCCAGGTTTTCACGGACAGGTTGCCCTGACATGTTTCGATTGTAACCACACAATCTCCTCAGTGCGGTTTGCCGTTAAACACTAACCGCCATCGAAGGCAGCTATTTGGTTTAAAGATATTTGGTTTGGCTATTGACTGACTAAAGAAAATAATCGCTTAAATCCTAAAAACTTCCAAATTAACCTCCACCACTCTAAAGCAGCATCTGCTGCACTGCTTCTCCGTGTGGTAGAAAGAGGGGAGGAGCTCGTGATGGTCCAAGAACCCTGGATTCATAAGGATCGGGTTTGCGGACTTAATCTCAAAGGCTACAAGCTACTGTTTGCGAAAGGTACAGGTAACATAAGATCTTGTGTCTTAGCTAAAAATTCGTTGAATATCTTCATTCTCTCTGATTACAGTGATGAAGACACCACAACCGTTGCTCTCGAGGCACGGGACGGTATAATCTGGATGGTCTCGGGATATATGGCGCATGATCACGGACAGGACCCACCCAATCGGCTCATTCGTGATGCAGTAACGAGGGCAGCAGGCACTGGAACACCGATCATAATCTGTGCCGATGCCAATGCGCACCACACTATATGGGGTAGCACGAATACGAATGTTAGAGGTGAGTCACTATTCTCCTTTATTATGAATTATAATTTAGGAATAGTAAATAGGGGCCGTGAGCCAACGTTTGTTGTAGCAAATAGGTGTGAAGTTCTTGATGTCACGCTGGTTAGCATTGACCACATTGACATGATCGAAAACTGGATGGTTTCTAATGATTGTTCACTTTCTGATCAAAGATATGTGGAATTTAGTCTGGTACTTAGATCTGTAGGATCGAGTGCTATGTTGAATAGGAAACGAACGAATTGGGGGATTTATTTCTCCTCTCTGGTTAGGTCTCTATCTGATCCTCCCCGGGTCGATGATATAGAGGTAATCGATGCGGCAGTGGGTCAGCTTACACTCACTGCAGTTAGCGACTTCCTTGGCGATCAAGCCAATGGTGCATAGGGGCAGGGATCGTCCACCGTCGTGGGATCCTGATATTGCGCAGGCAAGAAAAGACTGTCGTAGGTTGTTCAATATGGCTAAGCGTCATGGTAATTAGGCGGAGTACAAGTCTTCACTGAATAGATTCAGAAACTTGGTGAGATCGGCGAAAAGGAGTGCTTGGAGGAACTTCTGTAGCGGCGTGGAAGGATCCTTGAGACAAAGGGTGTGTTCGTAAATGCATCACAGCGCTGCATCAGAAAAGCAAAAATAATTTTTAAAAAAGCAATTATAATTTTTTTTATTGTGTGGATATTATTTTTGTGGAATATTTGACAATTTTTTGGTCCACATCTACTTCATTGAAATATATATAAACATTTGAAATCACTGATGCAGCGCAGTGATGCATTTGCGAACGTACCCAAACCGTTTACGATATAATGGCTTCGAGCCCTGTTGTCCCGACCTATATCCGAAAATCAGATGGTTGCTGGACTACGACTAGTCAGGAAACACTCGAGGTGTTAATTGGCACTCACTTTCCTGGAAACTCCCAGGGGAGCTTGCGGGATCAGGTTTGTGAATCTATGCCCGGTCCTTTGTCCATCCCAATGGACTACGATAGGATTAAGTGGGCTGTCGACAGCTTTGGTGTCGGTCATAACTGGACACTGGCCTGTTGGGACTCATGCTAGAAGAATGGGTCTGGTATTCAATGACTACTGTATAAGTTGTCATGATGAGGAGGACGAGGAAACTGCTTCACTTTCTCTGTCAATGCCCTGGGCTACGGGGTATCAGGGAAAAATACCTGGGAGAACCGGTGTTTTCCTGTTTGAAGGATCTATCAGAAATAGAACTAAGATTGCTTCTTCTCTTCATTAGGAAGACGAATTGGCTCAACCTTGCAGTGACGCCATCTGAGTAACTGCTCTTTGGGATGGGCATTGGCGCTGGGTACCACAAAGGGACCGCTAAAGGACCCAAGTGAGCTGTCTCTCGATGGCTGCCCATGGAACCTAACCTAACCTAAAAACTTATGCCAAATTATTTTTCTAAAAGATTATTTTTTTTAAATCTCCTTAAACTATTAAAATTATCTTACAGTTTATTTTTTAATTAATACATATTATTTATGCATTAATTAAAAAATAAGTAAAACATATTTGAATTATTTTTGTTTGCTAGTTTTAGTTCAACAATTGTTATGTTTGTTATGTTATTGTTTTGTTTTACTAATAAACGGCAAATAATAAATAATTATGCATTTTTATTTATTCAAATTACTTAATTTATAAAAAAAAAACTTTATTAATCGGTTTACCGATCAATTACAAAATCAACCGATTATTAACCGATTACACCGATTAAAGCAAGGTTAGGTTAGGTTAGGTTAAGAAGGGTTATGCGCCCAAGGGCGCACATCCACTCGGAGACCAATGAGGTCCATTGTGAATCCCTTCAGTACAGGAGAAAAGAGGAAAAGAAGAGTAAAAGAGAAGTAAAGAAAAGTACAAAATAGAAATACCACGTAGGACAAATCCCCCCTATGGTCCCCCCAACAGAAACAGCCGTCCTATTTTCCTGACAAGCCCTAGTAAATCGGTGGGATTACATACAGCGATACACCCCAGTTCGTCGTGAAATCTAGCCCCTAGCCATTTCTGCCTGGGGCCCTGCATCCTTGGACAGTGGCACAGTACATGCTCAACCGTCTCTAGCTCCTCAGCATCCCCGCACAGCCTGCCCCTGCGTCCAATCCGGGCCATAAGGCCCTCGACACCCTGCAATCCGTTCTATTCCTCCAGGGCCGGTTAACGGCATCACGGAATCTTTCCCGTATCACCCCATAGAAGTGACATAAGGGGGTTTTACCCCTCTGTCCCATACCTCTAAGTCTAGATTTGAACCCCCTCTCGCGAGTTCGTCCGCCACCTCGTTGCCATCCACCTTGCAGTGTCCTGGTACCCAACACAGCCTTATTGTGAATGCCAACATGAGCTCCCTCAGAGCATTCCTACACCGTGCAACCAGGCACGATCGCACTGTATAATTGACAATGCTCTTAGCGCAGCCTGACTATCGACGTAGATTGTCACCACATATCCCCCTACGATGGGACCCAGTATCCCTTCCGTCGCCCTCCAGATCGCTAGGATCTCATCCTGGAAGACACTGCACTCATCCGGGAGTCTGAATGACCTTTTCACGTCAGTGTCAGCAATAAAAACCCCAGCCCCAGTGCCAGTGTCCATCTTGGACCCGTCCGTATATACTGCCCACCCCTCAAACAGTCCGTTGAGTCCACGCCAAACTTCCATATCCGGGAACTCCACCGGTGGTGTTACACCGAAGTCGAAGGTCATACTCCTATGATCCGAGATTCCCGCCGGAATACTTTCCTGATCAAGCAGACCCACTTCGTATAGAATCCTTGTGTGGTCATCCCGCCTAGGTCTAATCAACGAAGACTCGTAGAGTCTAAATAAGTTCCTGGCAGCCACACTCCTCACATAAAGCCGATTAAAGCAAAAGCCCGATTAAATGAATACTAGGTATGTTAAAAAAATCGCCGATTTCAAATTATTTAAAAAAATTTGGATGTTTTTCAGTTGAAAGAGGGTAACAAAAATAAAAAGGAAAAAAGCATAACTCCCTCGCTGGTTGCTTAGGCCAGATCATCAGGAAACCTTTTTCCAGAGACTTTGAAAAGGTATTATGTAAATAAAACTGTAAAACGAATGAGAACTACAAACACGCAAGTCTTGCTTGAAACGATATCAAAGCTTAATCAAAACACCAACAATAATAAAGCTGCCCGTAGACGACACGTTTTTTACATCTGACTTGTCAAATTTCCCGCTGTAAAATACATACATGTTGTGTGTTACCTTTAAAACAATGCATCTATAAAAGTCAGACGCAAAGTCATCTGATTCTATATTATTATAATGTATTGCAATACAAATATTTTTAAACTATTTGAAATATAATTTTACCATTTATTACTTACATTAGCTAATTAAAAATTAAGTTAAAGTCTAAATAAATGCATCGGTTACTTTAGAATTTAAATTGCACTAAATTGTATTAAATGTTCTTTGTTGCTGGTCATTCGCAACGAGTTCAGTTAAGACATCTAGTAATTTATTAGTTCCTTTATTGCTGTCAAACAACGGAATTTGTTGGGTAAATAGAAAGGTTCAAATACATGAGGGAATGGTGTATCCCAACCAGTTACACGTTTTACCGGTGCTTCTAAATGAAGAAAACATTTTTCTTGGATATAGGCTGCAAGTTCCGACCCGAATCCTTGTGTTAAAGGCGCCTCATGAGAAACAATCACACGTCCAGTTTTTTTTACAGACTTAAAAATATAGACATTTAAAAATTATTTATTAAGCTGCAATTAAATTTTAGATAACATTATTTATAATTGCACTGAGATGTTAAAAAATCGCACTTGATCAAAAAGAGGGTATTAACTCGAAAATTAAATATATTCAGTAGAAGCAAAACTATTTTTAATTAAATATCAAAGACATTTTTACAGCGATTATATATAAATATTACGTGTCGATTTTATCAAAAAAGTTAATATTGAAAATTTTGAGTTAACACCCTCTTGTTGATCAAGTGCGATATGCATATCGCTAATGTTATATGCATAACTAATGTTTTTTTTTTTTTTTTCAAAATAATGGAAAACAATAACAATTGTCTCATACAAAAAATTATTTCCAATTAAAAAAAAAATCTATAAAAATTGCGACCTTAGGGCATTTTTTCAAAAAATGAGTTATATATCACATCGCTATAATTCGACTACGGTGTTTCGAATGGCGTTCTCAAGTTTTGTCTATCTATTACTGCTTCTGAGATATTTTTTACAACTAGGTTCTAACTACACACTTTTGGTTTGAGATTCAGTTAACAATGTTCTAATTAGCTGATAGAACCTTGTTAACATAGAAAGCCTAATGTGGAAACTTAAATAGCAAATAGAACCATGTTGCTCAGATTTAAAATTTTATATTGCACAAATAGAACCAACTATCTTGAAATATCTAGTGGTATTTTCAGTAGTGGTCAATATTGAAACAAACTACAAACGACGCTTCATGTCAGAAATGTTACAAATTACCAATACACCAATACACCAATAGAACAAAGAATCAATTTTAAAACAGATACAGACAATGGAGCTCAAAATTATAGACATTGACCGCCTAAGTCATAAAAAATAAAACAGGTTAATAAAGGGTTTATGAAACGGATTTTGTGTGAAAATTTTCTCATTAGTTAATTGTTTCCGAATGAAGCCAAATAATATACAAAACTCATTTAATTTCTTGGTGACGTAACGTGACAAAAAGTGTACTATTCTTTGAAGGTGCCCACATTGACCTCCAACAAAAAATGCAACAAATAAACATAAACAACTTTATCAATGTCGTTACTTTTTTTAACACCTAAAATCACACAAATCAGATTTAATAAATACTTATTTCTCAAAATTACAATATTAAAATTTTATTTTAGTATTATTTTTACAGGTTGCAAAAGAAAAAAAAAAACACCTCTATAACAACTATTTGGGGCACCTCCTTCAAAGTTTCAGGATTTTTAAAGAACAGTTTGAGGAATTACATAAAAAAAAAATCAGCCAAAAAAAAATTATGTTTTTGACTTAGTCCATTTTTAAAATTTAATATTTTTTAGATATAACATTTAAAAATATTTTTTTAATATATTGTTTGCAGCCCCAAGTATTCTCTTTAAAATAACCTACAAATCATCTTCGTATCTGCAGTCGTTTTTGAGATATTGAAAAAAGAAACTCAACACATTCGGCTAATTCGGCGAAATGACATTTTGAATATAACGCAACTATTTTCGTTAATATATGTTCCTTATAGGTTAAAAGGAACCTTCACACCAAATTTCATTCAAATCGAAGGGGGTCGGGTCCCACTCTTGGTCGATTTGACATGGAATCACCCATATGGAATTTTTTTGAATATGTCCTGTACAATAAATGAAATTTGTACTTCACAGTTATAAATAAGAAAAAAAAAGAAATTTTAAATTGTTTTCCGTTTTTAACTGTCAGTGGCAGTGCTGTTAAATGTTTATATGATATGGCGATTGTTTTGGTAAAATTGCAAACTGGCGATATGCAAAATACATTTTTTTTGTAAATATTTTCTAATTAATTAATTTTTTTCTCAACAAAAATCCTTAAAAATAACTGCTAGCTGTTTTGAATGGGATTTTTTGTTTGCGATAAAGTATAAAAAACTTTCTATAAATTGAAACAAATAATAAGAAAATCGTAGTGCAAAGTACACATTATTCGAAGTAGTGAATAATTTCCTTCAATTGGAAATACACGATAACTCCCCATGTAAATAACAACGTTAAAAATTTTAAAAATTGTAAATTGAAAAAACATATTTATACGTAAATATTTGATATTTAAAAAAAAAGTAACCAAAATGAAAAAAATTTTCACATCTCCACATTGAGAAAAAAAGATTACCAATTTTGGTCAGAAATACTGCTTATAAAAGCAGCTTTTTTGTTCTCTGTATTCTTAAATCATTACTTGTGTTATTACCAGCCAGGGCAGAATTTTTTTGTTTGATTTTTAGAATTTTTTTAGTTTTGTCTATGTAAACCAGCTCTTCTTTTAGGAAAAAGTAAAAAAGGCAAACGAATCATTTTGAGCTTTTTCCTGGGGGCTACTCTCTATTGAGATGCGAAAGAAAATTGAAGCAAATCTAGTGATTGGTACTCTTTAATGCGTTTGCGCATTTGTCTTTCACATCTTTTTCTTTTTTTCTTTTCGCAAACCCTCATTATTTTTCTTATTTAAACTTTCCAATTTCAAAGTGTTTTACTGTAGTCTTGTTTGCTGATAGCTTTGGCTTTTCTAAAATTATTTATGAGAACGTTTCCTGATGATCTAGCCTAAGCAACCAGTAAAATGCGCATAGGAATAGCTTATCCTCCAACAATAATTTTCAGTATTTTTATTCGCAACCAGTGAAATGCGCATAGGAACAGGTTAGCCTCCAACAATAAATTTCAGTATTTTTATCAACTATTAAAAAGGGAATTAAGCACAACAAACAAAATATTTTAATAAATAATTGTATTCCCAAAAACAACTTTGATAATAAAAAAAAAGTTTTTTTACATATTTTGCCAATCTTTGATTTTTATTACCAGTATTGCTTAATTTTCAAACAATTTTGCGAAAGTGATAGTGAGTACCATGTTGGCATTTAGGTTTCGCATCGCAATGGAGTAATCCTCCTGTTAGGTGGCTATTAATTTTTGTCGCTAACTGGTTAAAAAGAAATGTCAAAAAATAAAAATATATAAAATAAGGGATTGGCTTTTTTGCAAAAAATCAAAAGAAAACATTGGCAATTGATAAAATTTTCAATGGTAGTGACAAAAGGAAAAATAAAAAGCTTCTAGTTGGTGGGTGCTTTTAAACACTGTACCAAACTTCAGCGTTGTTGGAGCACTCTAATGCCTAATGCTTATTTGCTTCAACATAATCATAACTCAGAAATACTACACCATTTTTCATTGAAAATGAGAAAATTCCAGATGAAATTGAGAAAATTCCAAATGAAAATGAGAATTTCAATTTTAAATTGAGAAAATTCCAATTGAAATTGAGAATATCAATTTGAAATTGAGAAAATTCCAATTGAAATTGATAATATCAATTTGAAATTGAGAAAATTCCAATTGAAATTGAGAATATCAATTTGAAATTAAGAAAATTCCAAATGAAATTGGGAAAACTTTATTTGAAATTGAGAAAATTCCAAATGAAATTGAGAAATTTTAATTTTTAATTTGAATTATATATTTTTTTTAATATTCATACAACGAACGTACATAACAAACATAATGATGGAAAAAATTAAAATAAATACAAATCGCAGTATTATTGATCAACAGGCACATCTTTCAGATCCAGAGCAGATTGGTAAAAAGTTGTAGTATGTTGTATGGCTCTACTGAAATATCCAGTAGTTGTACATGTCTTAGAAGCATCACCTCTTCTAAAAAGTCAAGTCTCTGCTCTTCTACTAAATTAGGGGAATAACATTTGGAACATTCATCTTTGTTTTCACAATACTCTCCAGCTACACTCCTGCGTTTGAGCCCCTATTGGCCGATGCTTAACCCCATTGAAATTATTTGGTCAAAAATAAAAAGTATGGAGAAAACAAATATGAATGTACCGAACGTAATTCCCCCCAAAGTAGGAGAGCAAAGGCTTGCCTTTTTAGAAGAGGTGATTAAGGCTTCTAAGTATACATGTCTTACTGTCTACTGGAGATTGCAGTAGAGCCACACAACATACTACAACGTTTTATCAATCAGCTTTGGATCTGGAAGATGTGGTCAATAATACTGCGATTTGTATTTATTTTCATTTCTTCATCCTGATGTTTGTTGATTGAATATAATAAAAGTCATATAATTCAGTTTTATCAATTTAAAATTAAAATTTCTCAATTTCATTTGGGTTTTTCTCAATTTCAAATTAAAATTTCTCAATTTCAAGTTGATATTCTCAATTTCAACTGGAATTTTTTCAATTTCAAAGTGATATTCTCAATTTCAATTGGAATTTTCTGAATTTCAAATTGATATTCTCAATTTCAATTGGAATTTTCTCCATTTCAAATTGATATTCTCAATTTCAATTGGAATTTTCTCAACTTCAAATTGATATTCTCAATTTCAATTGGAATTTTCTCAATTTCAAATTGAAATTCTCATTTTCATTTGGAATTTTCTCAATTTCAATGAAAAATGGTGTAGTTTTACAGAAACAAACAAATATTTGACAAAAAAAAAGCAAAGCAAATTGATCAAACTTTAGCTTTATTTTTAACAATTCCTTATCTTTATTTGTTAGAAAAAGATAGTTGTATAATGAAATTTAGAAACTTTCAAATGATGTCTGATGTAGCAAACGTTTTGCAAAAGCAAAAAAAATAATAAAATAAAACTAGTGGTTACGTGTAGGATGTCATATATTTAATAGGTGTGAACATTTTTTTTTTTTTTGGCTTTACTTAAAAACTAAAGTTTTTGGCTGACTATTAAAGTCATATTGCCAGGGTATCCCACGAATTTTTGGAGCTTCAACCACAAGACCTCGTTCAACCTAAACCATCGTATAGGAAGGCGAGAGCTCCCAGAATCCACTCCAGAGTATTATTGGTCTCCACCAGTAAACGTCTGAGTTTTTTATGGTTCTCCACCACTTTGAGTTATTATTGGTTCTCCACCAGAAAACAAGTTAAAAACTTGAGGTTACAAACGATTGCACAAAGTTAATGCCGACAACCACAAAAACTGTAACTCGGTACAGTTATACGACGCCACGCCATTAACCAATGCGAGGTGACAACGCAAAACGCACGAAAAGCAGACAAACAAGAACGACCTGATTGCCCTTAAGAAATAATGACAACGAGCGCGAGCTGCTTCTCCACTCAGAGCAGTTTTACGAGTGTGAGGTGTGAACATAGCCTAAAATTTTCACAAAACAAGGAAAAAAAATGTCCTTTTCTCAAGAGTGGAGTTTACAATATCTTCATATGAAATATTTACCTCTTCATAAGACACATCTGATTTACTACACATTAAAGTCAATGCAAGGAAAAGGGGCTTACAAAATAACGCTCAGGAGTAGTTACTTAATCGTAAAATCAATTATTTTTTACTCACCTTTGCAACGGCTTCTCTATCCCAGGGAAGTATTGAAACTAGATCAATTACTTCGCAGTCAACTTTTAATTCTCTTTTCGCCATTTCAGCTACCTGAGATGTATTTCAAATTATAAATATTTCAGAAGTTAATTAACAATTAATAGGTACTTTACCTCGAGCAAAACGTGAACTTGAGTTCCCCAACCAATAAGGGTTATATCTTTGCCCTCTCTTAGAATATCGGCTTTTCCTATCTCAGATGTGTATTTATCTACTGAAACATCTTCAACAGCTGCACGGTATAAAGTCTTGGGTTCAAAGACTATGCAAGGATTGGGATCTTTTATACATGCTAACAGAAGGCCCTTAGCTTTAATTGGTCCTCGAGGTACTACAACTTTTAATCCAGGAGTATGAGCAAAGTATGCTTCAGGGCTCTGGCTGTGATATAATGCACCATGACCAACAGCGCCGCAAGGTACTCGGAATGTCAAAGACCCACAGTCAAAAAGACCGCCACTACGATACCGATATTTAGCTGCCTCATTAACGATCTGATCAAATGCGGGAAAAATGTAATCGGCAAATTGAATCTCTGCTATCGCTGTAGCTCCTACATTAGCCACACCTATTGCAAAACCAGCGATACCCTGTTCACAGAGGGGTGTATTAAATACCCGATCTTTTCCATATTTATCTCTTAAATTTATTGAACACCGAAAAACACCACCAAAACCCACATCTTCTCCAAATAATAATGCGCTCTTATCCTGTTCTAAAGCAATATCCAAAGCATTATTAATTGCCTGAAACATGTTCATCTTCTGAACACCTTGCGATCCAGCTGGTCGAACAAATTTATCTGGATAATATGTAAAATGTGATCGAGAAAGCATTGGTTTATTTGATTTAATTTTTTTTAGCAACTGTTTCGAGTATCTATTCATTTTTAAAAATATTAAAGTCACTTTAACAAAAAAAAAACAAGGTCTAGCAAAATCACTGTACTCTGCAGGTTCAGAGTCTGTACGATCAGTCGTTTTACCTTTTTTGAGGTTATGTAATCAATATCGCCAATCTGCCGGTTATTTCTTTAATTAACTTGAGGGTTACACGATCAAGTTTTGTCTATCAAGTTTTAATACACTCACACTTTTTTACCAATACACTCATACTTTTAAAAATTGAAGCGAACTTGCCTTTAAAATTCTCTTTCAAGTGAGTGTATCAATTTACGTTCAAGAAAACAGCTGATTACAATTTTGGAGAGAAAATTTTTCGTTTGTCTTTATAAATTGTTCTCTTGATGACATCTTGAAAGTACATTGCTTCAAAATTGCGTGCAGCCTACGTCACAGCTTCCAATTTTTGGAAATTTTGACAAACTGTATATGTAAAAGACTATCAAGAACAACTTGATCGTGTGTCTGCAGTGTAAAATACGAATTATAGCGATTACGTTATCATTAGTACCCATTTTCACTATGACCCCTTTCAGACTAGGCAAGTTAATTGCGCAAGTTACTTGCCGAGTGCAAAAAGTCTGTACTCAATTATATTTTCCTTAACCCAACCTTACCGCTGACATCAACAAACCAAGAGTTTCGCAAGAGATTTGCGCAGGTAACTTTCCGAGTCTGAAAGGGGTCTATGGACATTTCTTGCCGTACAGACGAATTATTAGGCGAGGAGTCGAAAAGGTAGTGTGTAGAACATGACTATCCAAGGCGAAATCATGTATACGGTGGTGTCGATACTACAACAAGTAACAACACCAAAAACACAATGTATTTGTTGTTGCTTTCGTTGATTGATATGTCAAAAACACAAGCAACTTTTGATATTTCTATCTGTAAGTAAGAAAAAAAGTAGCGGATCTGTGCTTTCAAAGCCACCTGAAAAATGAATTCACCTTATGACTATCTGTACCGGACATTAATTGTTTCTCTTTCCTACTTTTCGTAGTTTTTATCTTGTTGCTTTATATTATTTTTCTCAAGCCGTCGTTATTTTAGCTTGTAACCAAGGCGAATTCATTTATCAGGTGGCGTTGAAAACACAGCTGTGCTACTTTTTTTTTCTTACTTAGAGAGAGAAATGTCAAAGTTGCTAGTGTTTTTGACATATCGATCAACGAAAGCAACAAATAAAATACATTGGTGTGTTTTTGGTGTTGTTACTTGTTGTAGTATCGACACCACCGTATACATGAATTCGCCTTGCTTGTAACTGTACGAAAGAGAGAAACAAGAAGAACATTTCTGTCTAATTTCTCATATGTGAATGCTTTAGGCAAGATTAAAAGAGAAATCACAAAATTTTCCGGCAAATATCCCTAGTGTAAATTAAAAATTAACATAACTGGCATTTGTGCATAAAGTAACCCACACACCAGGCAACATTTGTCGAAACATGGTAATGTTTTGACATATGTTCCTACATGTGTGGGGATGTTCTGGTTGAAATTCTTGTTACCTTTTTGGTTTCTCAAATATCAAACATTTTTGATATTTAATACCATGTTTCCACTTTGAGCAAAACAACTTGTTTCGAGCAAAACTTCTCAAAGTGTTTCCATTATGTTAAAGTCGTTTTGGTTTTCGAATTTTCGAAATTAATGTGACATTTATGTTGTACACAAACATGAAACCAAAACAAAATATGTGTTGAGCAAAAAACATTTTTTTTTAACATAGTATTTCCTTGTTTGTTTTTAATACATATGTACGAAATTGTACGTATATAAAGCACATCATTTACTACGTTTTTATTATATTATTTCATTATTTTACGTTGCAATATAAAAAATCAGCTGGAAATTTGCATTAACCTTTTTAAAAAGTCTGGTTATATTGGTAAATATGTCACTTTTTCGAATTTGTCAATCATCAATAATTGATAACTGAGAGTTGTATTCATGATTTTCAAAAATTTTCGATATGTTTTAGAGCAATCGGTGTGAACAAATCAATACCGAAATCAACCGCAATCAACAACATTTTTTTTGTTTTGACCACGTGCTATTATTATTGTTTTGAAAACAACACCACGTGCGTTACAAACAATAACAAAACATGGAAAATTATATTCAAAAACATTACGAACACCATATTATTCATAAAAAATTAAAAAATTAATAAGAATAAGAAAAAATCTTTAAATTTAGCATTTTAAAATGTTTGAAAAATTATGCAAAAATGTTGTTACATGAATAAAATCTACAAATTTGCCGGTTTATAAAATCCGATAACTGATTTTGAAAGCTTGTTACTAGGGCTATTAAGGCCGCCAGTTGTCACTTTCGACAAATCAAAACTTTAGGGGGTATTCCATATTAATGAAAAAAAATTCAAAAATTTACCAAAAAGTTGTTACATGAATAAAATCTACAAATTTGCCGGTTTATAAAATCCGATAACTGATTTCGAAAGCTTGTTACTAGGGCTATTAAGGCCGCCAGTTGTCACTTTCGACAAATCAAAACTTTAGGGGGTATTCCATATTAAAGAAAAAAAATTCAAAAATTTACCAAAAAGTTGTTACATGAATAAAATCTACAAATTTGCCGGTTTATAAAATCCGATAACTGATTTTGAAAGCTTGTTACTAGGGCTATTAAGGCCGCCAGTTGTCACTTTCGACAAATCAAAACTTTAGGGGGTATTCCATATTAAAGAAAAAAAATTCAAAAATTTACCAAAAAGTTGTTACATGAATAAAATCTACAAATTTGCCGGTTTATAAAATCCGATAACTGATTTTGAAAGCTTGTTACTAGGGCTATTAAGGCCGCCAGTTGTCACTTTCGACAAATCAAAACTTTAGGGGGTATTCCATATTAAAGAAAAAAAATTCAAAAATTTACCAAAAAGTTGTTACATGAATAAAATCTACAAATTTGCCTGTTTATAAAATCCGATAACTGATTTTGAAAGCTTGTTACTAGGGCTATTAAGGCCGCCAGTTGTCACTTTCGACAAATCAAAACTTTAGGGGGTATTCCATATTAAAGAAAAAAAATTCAAAAATTTACCAAAAAGTTGTTACATGAATAAAATCTACAAATTTGCCTGTTTATAAAATCCGATAACTGATTTTGAAAGCTTGTTACTAGGGCTATTAAGGCCGCCAGTTGTCACTTTCGACAAATCAAAACTTTAGGGGGTATTCCATATTAAAGAAAAAACATTCAAAAATTTACCAAAAAGTTGTTACATGAATAAAATCTACAAATTTGCCGGTTTATAAAATCCGATAACTGATTTTGAAAGCTTGTTACTAGGGCTATTAAGGCCGCCAGTTGTCACTTTCGACAAATCAAAACTTTAGGGGGTATTCCATATTAAAGAAAAAAAATTCAAAAAATTACCAAAAAGTTGTTACATGAATAAAATCTACAAATTTGCCGGTTTATAAAATCCGATAACTGATTTTGAAAGCTTGTTACTAGGGCTATTAAGGCCGCCAGTTGTCACTTTCGACAAATCAAAACTTTAGGGGGTATTCCATATTAAAAAAAAAAAATTCAAAAATTTACCAAAAAGTTGTTACATGAATAAAATCTACAAATTTGCCGTCTAATTGTTTGCACTATCACTTGTTCGCTAATATTTTTTAAAGGCTGTTTTATATAAAACAAATTCTGTTTAATTCGGAATTTTTAAGTTAAACAAATATTATAAATTAAACATGAGTTTTCTGGTTTTCACTACACAATTTTTCGTAAACAAACAAAGATGGTATTGCCACACTTCCTATGTAATGCTTTTGTTTAGTAACCAGAGTTGCCGTCTTATGTTATTTCTAACGAAAATTCGTAATTTTTTTCAATGTGGAGATGCGACTATTTATTTTATTTTGGTTACTTTTTTTCTTAAAATAATAATACTTATAAATATTTTTTTATTTTTCTTGATAAACTTTTAACCCTTTCCTATCTGACGGTACTAATTCGTACCACCTTTTGTAACGGTCAATTTACAAAACATAAGATCGCAGCAGCTCACGCTCTGCTTCAATATCTCTTCTAAAACAATTGTGCTGTCAAAAAAAAATATTCTGTTGAAGAAAAGTAAAAAACCCCCAATTAGTATCACATTGAACTTGGAACTTGTAGGTGCATTGGTAAGAAAAAAATTCGCATTTTTCTTTGCAATATATTTATAAAATTTACAAGGCAAGTAATATTATTTTTAGTATATAGTAAGTTTACAATCTGTTGTAAACTGTTATTATTATTATAAAGGTATTTTATACGTTTTATGTGCATAAAATCTGCATAAAACCGTAAGGGACTTATAATATTTATCGTGACCAAATTGCCTTTAATTTGAGTACCAACACATACCACTAAGCGGGCGGGGCGGTTTTTTGGGTTCAGGTGCCCAATTAAATTAAATGTATGTATTTTAATTTTGGTCTTTTTTTTAATTATGAATCAGGTGGCACATATTTTTTCGTGGGCCATGTAAACTGCATTTCAGCCGAATTTTTTAATAAATGTTGTATACCTAGCCACATATGTAGAATAGGTTTGCGCCACTTTTTTCAACTTACATTTTCTTCTTTTTCTGCGTCGGTTAGCCGAAAAAGCAAATATTTTACAAACCCACTAGTTTTTGAAAGCTGGAAAGAAAAATATATCAGCAATATGTTTAAAACAATTGGAACGACCTGTAGTTACCCATATAGTTACCAAAATTAGTCTCCAAGATTCCTAAAAATAAAAAAGGGTAAAATATAAAATTTACGAAGAAGTTACGATCGTCCATTGAAATGTTAGTTTTTTTCTGTAGGTAAACAGTGCTACCAGACAAATCATAGGATAGAATGAAATGAAACAAATTACCATACACTGGAAAAAATTATTACAAATTTTTTTTTTTTTTAACCTAAATATTTTTAAAACATTTTAATGAAAGGTAGATTAATAGCCAAATTTGAGTGTTTAGGAGCAAAACATGCTAATTTTAGATGATTTCCCATATACATATTTAATAGAATTTACGTTTTTAAAAATTTTACTCTCCAAAACAAGTAAGTCAGGGATCGGAGTATGTTTTCAAGTATATGCAGTAGCTTTTTGATTTTAGGTTTTTATTGAACATATTTGAATGACGGTACGTCATAAATTAAACAATAATAAAGAATTAAAAAATAAAGGGGTGTTTGGGAAAATTGAAAAAAAACTATAATTAATCAAATAACGGAAAAAAGAATAATAAAAAATTATAAAAGGGTATAATTATTCAAATAACGGTAAAAGAATAATGCAAATCTAGGCACAAACATCTAGATTTGTTGTTTTTAAAGCCTTTATCACTAAGAATTCGGCGGTCCACTTCCCAAAGTATTTTGTACGGTCCTATGGATAATAAAATGAATACATCTGTCAATAGCTGATTTTAAAATTGTAACCAATTGCCAAAACCTTTTTTCATATCTGAATCTATATAATTGCTCCGCATATAACAATAGAAGTTTCAATTGCTTTTCCAGTGCATTATATTTGTAATTATAGCGCAACGGCTCTTATTTTATTCCTTTTTTGTTTTTTAAAATAACTTATTAATGTTTATAATTGCATCGTTAATCTAATTTAAATAAAATCCCGAAGATATTATTAATTAATTTTTATCTATTTTTAAAATGTATTTTACATATTTTTGTGCAGCAATTAAAGCATCTGACAAGGTGTCAAATCAAAACCAGATAATTGTAGTCTGAACAGTTTTCTTAAAAAAGTTGTTAAATCATGTTAAACTTTAACAGTGTGAATATTGAAACTATTTAGAAAATATATGCTATATTTGCTTGTCCTATTTAGAAAATATATGCTATATTTGCTTGTCCTAAAGCAAACATAGCATATTTTAACTTTTTGAAAGCCAGATTTTTTATATATTTGCATTTTTTCTTCCTATATTCATTTAAATTTTACATTCAAAATGTTATTTAAACTGTATTTGGAAGAAAAGATTAACCCCCTAATGCAAAAAACAGTAAAAGTTCACATTACTTAACCAACACATTAGACCCACCAAATGTGCACTTAAGTCTTTTTTTTTTTGCATTAGGTTGTAAGACTATAATTCAAAAGCGCTTTTATACATTTCATGCTACTCTTAAAATCGGAAAAAAACTAAGCTCATTAACAAAAAGAATTAAAAGAAAATCTCCATTGGTTTTTACTTTACCTGATTTTGATTTCGAGAACATGGCCGTTTCTAATATAAAAATCACATATGGCTATTTTTTCTTAACTAAATTCTTAAGAAAATTTAATTTGGCGAATTTTAGGGATTTTAGGAGTGCATACAATTTGTGTTATGCTAAAAACGTAATGAAAACAGGTTAATAAATTTGTTAAAAATTAAAAAAAAAACCTAATTTAACCCTTTCCTACCGGCTATGGCTAAAAGTAAAAAAATATAAATTTTTCTTTATTATTATGTATAAACATTATTGTAAATGAAACTAATTATTGATTTTAAAAATTTTTTATTTTGACTCTTAGTATTACTTTTAGGACCTAGACTTATAAGTACCGTCAGTCTATTAATGACACAGATGAAAAAAATAAAATAATGGCATTATTAACGCTAATTATTTGCCTCATGATATTCAGAAAAACAGTTTTTCTTTTCGTTCAGGCATAAAAACACATCACAGTGAGAGCACTTGGAATGAGGCTTAGATTGTACCTTCTTCATGCTACATACCTCACATCTCCCTCTTCTTTCCACAAAGACTGCCCAATGAATACCTCTGTTGCCAAGCCTTACATCCTTCAATGTGGAGAAGTCTATTTTGCGCCTTTTGTTTGAACAAGGACTTGAAACATTGTCTTTTGGTGTTCGTTTTTTCTTACCCACATCTTTAAAAGTCATCAAACCTAGGGCTACTGATCTTCTAAAACCTTTGACTGTAGATTTTTCAATTATAGGGCCATGCACAATATATGCGTTTACAAAAGCGATATCTAGCACACCCCAAAATATCCTATGCCACCATTTAATCGATTTACGGTCAACGCAATAGAGTGCTCTCAATCGATCAGCGGTGTCAACACCTCCCATATATGCGTTATAATCCTTTACGGACCTAGGACAAGAAACCGTAGACTTGGTTCCATTCTTCTGCTTTCGTAAAACGGAAGTTTCTTCATTGCCATGAAAATTTTAAACAAAATGAAGTATTTTATTATCTTTCCACTTCCAGTAACCAATATTTGATTCTGAAAATCTGTGGTCATACTCTCCTCTTTTTAGTTTGGAGTCGATTAACATATTGTTGGGAATGCCCTTACGGTTTGACCTTATTGTGCCGCATCCAAATGTTTTTTCACTTTTTAACTTTTCGAGTAAAGAAACAGAAAAGAAGAAATTGTCAAAGTATATAACTTTTTCTTTTCCCCATTCTTGTTCAGTCAACCCCAATACTACTCTTTCCCCTAAAGTATATTCAGAAAACTTTGCGCTGATTTTATCGTCTTTTCCTTGGTATACAATAAATATTTTATAAAACCTCTCTGATCAGCTAAGCACCATAACTTGTACCCTCTTTTTATGGGTTTCATGGGCAGATATTGTTTGAGTACAGACCTACCCTTGAATTTTATCATAGATTCATCTACACTCAATTCTCTGGTTCCATGATAACACTTATCAAATTTTTGGCTTAGCTTGTCCACTACAGGTCTTATCTTATATAACTTTTCCTTACAATTGGGAGGCATTTTGGAATTGTCATTACAGTGTTAGTTAAACAATATAGCGGCAAATCTATCTCTTGGCATTGTCGTACTTATAAGTGGGTTGTGTAGATCCGGAGCAGAAGAGTAGTGATCAGTCCAGGCAGGACGAGTATTGTAACCCATAAAAAAGTGTATGCCAATAAAAGCCAAAAGCTCTTCCTTCTTGAGATTAAGAGTCTTGTTATTTTGGGTGGCATACAAATCGCTTTGATAAACAACGTCATCAAGAATTGTTTCAATTAGTGCCAGAAATACATCCGTAGGCGTAGAGCATTTACTAAAGAATTCCTCCACGACAGAAGTATTTTCAGAGTATTCTGGTAAATAAGTCTCAACATTACGTTTTTTCCATTTCCGAGGATCTGGAACTGTTTTGTTTGACTGTGATGACTTATCATTGGTTGCTTCGGCAGATTGTAAAGGTGTAGAAGAAGTTGCAGCTTCAGAAGGTTCATCATCTGCTGCATCTTCAGCTTCCAATGTGTAAAGAGACTCTTGTACTGCTTCATCAAGAAGTTCATCAATGCTTACTGGGGCTGATGGATGACATTTTCATCATCAGATAATTCTACATCTGAGGCAAAATCGCATTCTGGGATATCCTCGGTCAATAATGCTTCTATTAGATCAATATTTTTAGAAATATCCATCTAAAAAGTAAACATCGCAAGAATATACATAAAAATAACAGAACTAAAATAATTCCTAAAGTCACTGTCGGTACTTATAAGTCCCTTACGGTTTTATGCAGATTTTATGCACATAAAACGTATAAAATACCTTTATAATAATAATAACAGTTTACAACAGATTGTAAACTTACTATATACTAAAAATAATATTACTTGCCTTGTAAATTTTATAAATATATTGCAAAGAAAAATGCGAATTTTTTTCTTACCAATGCACCTACAAGTTCCAAGTTCAATGTGATACTAATTGGGGGTTTTTTACTTTTCTTCAACAGAATATTTTTTTTTGACAGCACAATTGTTTTAGAAGAGATATTGAAGCAGAGCGTGAGCTGCTGCGATCTTATGTTTTGTAAATTGACCGTTACAAAAGGTGGTACGAATTAGTACCGTCAGATAGGAAAGGGTTAAAAGTTTATCAAGAAAAATAAAAAAATATTTATAAGTATTATTATTTTAAGAAAAAAAGTAACCAAAATAAAATAAATAGTCGCATCTCCACATTGAAAAAAATTACGAATTTTCGTTAGAAATAACATAAGACGGCAACTCTGGTTACTAAACAAAAGCATTACATAGGAAGTGTGGCAATACCATCTTTGTTTGTTTACGAAAAATTGTGTAGTGAAAACCAGAAAACTCATGTTTAATTTATAATATTTGTTTAACTTAAAAATTCCGAATTAAACAGAATTTGTTTTATATAAAACAGCCTTTAAAAAATATTAGCGAACAAGTGATAGTGCAAACAATTAGACGGCAAATTTGTAGATTTTATTCATGTAACAACTTTTTGGTAAATTTTTGAATTTTTTTTCTTTAATATGGAATACCCCCTAAAGTTTTGATTTGTCGAAAGTGACAACTGGCGGCCTTAATAGCCCTAGTAACAAGCTTTCAAAATCAGTTATCGGATTTTATAAACCGGCAAATTTGTAGATTTTATTCATGTAACAACTTTTTGGTAAATTTTTGAATTTTTTTTCTTTAATATGGAATACCCCCTAAAGTTTTGATTTGTCGAAAGTGACAACTGGCGGCCTTAATAGCCCTAGTAACAAGCTTTCGAAATCAGTTATCGGATTTTATAAACCGGCAAATTTGTAGATTTTATTCATGTAACAACTTTTTGGTAAATTTTTGAATTTTTTTTCTTTAATATGGAATACCCCCTAAAGTTTTGATTTGTCGAAAGTGACAACTGGCGGCCTTAATAGCCCTAGTAACAAGCTTTCAAAATCAGTTATCGGATTTTATAAACAGGCAAATTTGTAGATTTTATTCATGTAACAACATTTTTGCATAATTTTTCAAACATTTTAAAATGCTAAATTTAAAGATTTTTTCTTATTCTTATTAATTTTTTAATTTTTTATGAATAATATGGTGTTCGTAATGTTTTTGAATATAATTTTCCATGTTTTGTTATTGTTTGTCACGCACGTGGTGTTGTTTTCAAAACAATAATAATAGCACGTGGTCAAAACAAAAAAAATGTTGTTAATTGCGGTTGATTTCGGTATTGATTTGTTCACACGCGTCAAAACACTTGTTTTTCAGTAAAACTGGTTTTGTGGCCCAAAACATGTAAGTGGAAACCAGTGTTGCCAGTGAAATTTCGAGAAAGATACATTTTAGTTTCCAAAAAGATAGTTTTTCCCAAAAAGATACATTTTGATAAAAAATTTTAAATCCATTTTTAACGTTTAACATTTATTAACATAACATTTTTATTTTATATTTAATGAATATTGCAAACAAATGATATCATATAAATTAATTTTTATATTTATTTAAGTCATAAATATTAGCTATGTAATTTTTACAAATGCAGTAAGCAAACTTTAAAATTAATTATATGTAACCATCTTTGGATGTTATCAAAACAAATTCTTTTTTGTAAAAAATAATATACGAGTTAAGGCGTTAATACTAATGCCCGTAATTTCTACAAATATAAATATAGCAGGTGTTGCCAATAGAAAAATTTTCCTGACAATGGTGCCATTGTCAGATGCATAAATTTTACTCGTCTACCAAATACAAATGAGCTTACAGTGCTCAGACAGTAGCAATACATTTTTAGTAAATTTTAATGCAATTTAACTAACGCTGTTTGCCAATATTGTAAGATCTGACCACCGTCTGTACGAAGCTTATTTAGTTGTCACTGTTTTTTTTTCGTATTCATAACGAAAAGTTTAATATTTTATTTCTGTACATTTAGCGTACAGATTCAAAGGATACGAAATCTATTACCCTACGGCCACACGTGCAAGTTGTGATGTCTTAACACAAGCAATAACGCCGGCAGAATAACTTCGTCAAATTGCCAATGTGTTTTAGGTGGAGAACACGTAAATATCTTACAACATAAGTTTAAAAACAAGCTAAAGACAGGTTGTGTGTTATATTCATAGCGAAGAAAAAGTTTAGCGCTTAAACATAGTATATGTACATCGCTAAAAATAACAATATTATATATTAACGTGTTTGTTATATATTTTTTGCGCTTTAATTTTAATTATTTATCAGCCACGCGCGTATTTTTGACAAGTTGTATAAAAAAGTTAATAAAAAGCAACAAAAAAAGCTGGCTGTCAAACTTAAACGTCAAGTTATGTTATAAAATAGCTTTCAAGACAGATTGCTTAACAACGCTGTTAAAACACAAACAAAACACTAACATGAGGAGGCTATACCTAACACTAACATGATGTTAGTGTTAATGTTAACCATTTGATGTCAGTTGTAGCCTGGGTGTTAGGATTATACATGATACATGAAGTCATCAAAAGATACGAAAAATGTATCTTTCGTATCCTAACGGCATCACTGGTGGAAACGTACTATTATGTTTCCAAACGAAATGTTTCATCGTGTGTGGCGATGTTTACTGTTTTTTCTTTCTCATTTTGTTCAGAGCACTTGTTGAGTGAGGTGCTTTCGTAACTCTCGGAGAAAATATATGAATAAATAAATCGGAAAATAGCAACAAATGCAAATTGTGAGAGATGGAAAGCAATTATAATTAAATATAAAATTTTTGGGACCTAAAATATGTTAGGTTTACAAAGAAAATAAATAAATTTTTTTTATTGTGTTTTGTAGTAGTACATTCAAAAAACACACAATACTGATGTTTCGTTTTTAGTGTAATCGTCGGTGGTAAAAACTGAAACATTATTAAAGAAAAAAAATTCAATATTGTACCCAAATGTTGTTACATGAATAAAATCTACAAATTTGCCGGTTTATAAAATCTGATAACTGATTTTGATAGCACGTTACTAGGGATATTAAGGCCGCCAGCTGTCACTTTCGACAAATCAAAACTTTAGGGGGTATTCCATATTAAAGAAAAGAAATTCAAACATTTACCCAAATGTTGTTACATGAATTAGATCTACAAATTTGCCGGTTTACAAAATCCGATAACTGATTTTGATAGCACGTTAGTAGGGATATTAAGGCCGCCAGTTGTGACTTTCGACAAATCAAAACTTTAGGAGGTATTCCATATTAAAAAAAAAAAATTCAAAAATTTACCCAAATGTTGTTACATGAATAAAATCTACAAATTTGCTGGTTTATAAAATCCGATAACTGATTTTGATAGCACGTTACTAGGGATATTAAGGCCGCCAGTTGTCACTTTCGACAAATCAAAACTTTAG
Source organism: Pollenia amentaria (assembly GCA_943735925.1). NCBI lineage: Eukaryota > Metazoa > Arthropoda > Insecta > Diptera > Polleniidae > Pollenia > Pollenia amentaria. Next base: position 75,830,105 of record OX031007.1, read on the forward strand.
GGGGTATTCCAAATTAAAGAAAAAAATGCAAAAAATTACCCAAATGTTGTTACATAAATAAAATCTACAAATTTGCCGGTTTATAAAATCCGATAACTTTAGGGGGTATTCCATATAAAAGAAAAAATATTCAAAAATTTACCCAAATGTTACATGAATAAAATCTACAAGTTTGCCGTCTAATTGTTTGCACTGTGACTTGTTCATTAATATTTCTTAAAGGCTGTTTAAATTAAAAAAAAATTTTCTATAATTCGGAATTTTTAAGTTAAAAAAATATTATAAATTAAACATGAGTTTTCTGGTTTTCACTACACAATTTTTCGTACACAAACAAAGTTGGTATTGCACTTTTTATGTAATGCTTTTGTTTCGTAACCAGAGCTGCCGTCTTTTGTTATTTCTAAAAATTCGTAATTTGATTCAATGTTGAGATGCGACTTTTTATTTTAGTTTGGTTACTTTTTTTCTTAAAATAATAATACGTTTACATATTTTTTTTATATATCTTGATAGACTTTTAAATCAGGGGCCAAATTACGGCATTCGATATCGATCGAAATTACAATACAATTTAAATGGGAATTTCGATCGATATCGAATGCCGTAATGTGGCCCCAGGTTTTTTTAATTTTTAACAAATTTATTACCCTATTTTCATTACGTTTGTTGCATAACACAAGTTATATGTACTCCTAAAATCCTTGAAATTCGCCAAATTAAATCTTCTTAAGAATTTAGTTAAGAAAAAATAGCCAAATGTGATTTTTATATTAGAAACGGCCATGTTCTCGAAATCGAAATCAGGTAAAGTGAAAACCAATGGAGATTTTCTTTTAATTATTTTTTGTTAATGAGCTTAGTTTTTCCCGATTTTAAGAAAAGTATGAAATGTATAAAAGCGCTTTTGAATTATAGTCTTACCCCCTTATGAAAAAACTGATTTAAGTACACATTTGGTGGAGCTAATGTGTTGGTTAAGTAATGTGAACCTTAACTGTTTTTGCATTAGGGAGTTAATCTTTTCTTCCAAATACAGTTTAATTAACATTTTTAATGTAAAATTTAAATGAATATAGGAAGAAAAAAAACTAGCTCGCAAAAAAAAATCAAAACAAAGAAAAAACAAAATAAAAATTCATGTTAAATAAAATAAAGTGATAATTATTAAATAATAATATTAATATTTATTATTAAATAATAATATTAATATTAATTATTAAATAATAATATTATCGTTTAGGTTAACAAGCACTTTTTAACCAACGGTTAAGGGGTTCTGTTTCACCATCTTACGGTTACATTAACAAAAACTTAAGATAGAAAGTGTGGCAATACCATCTCCGTTTGACTATTGATCCAAAAATCATTAAGCTATGTATTAATATTATGTGTACTCCTTATAATAATTAAGAATTAAAAGTCCTTGTAATGAAATAAAAACAAATTTTTATCATTATTTTATTTTACAAAAAATGTTGGGCCATCGAACTTTTTTCATACACGCACATACATACACACATACATATGGGGAATTTCATGTCAAGTGACCCAACTTTTGAAATCGATGTCTTCCGATTTGGATGAAATTTGGATGCACCAAGGTTAGTCCTATTGGATAGTAGTTTAGACACAAATTTTCAACAAGATTGGTCAAAAAGTTTCTGAGTTAGAAGGGGTCAAAATTTCTTTCTCATCCATGTAACTTATTATCTATTGGTGTAAGCAAAATTTGTCCCAAACAAATTAGATAGCTATTTCTTCAAGCTTTCGGAAAAAAAATTTTTTGTTTTTTTTTTTAATTTTTATAATTTTTTTTTTTTAAATTTAAAACTTATTTTTTTTTGAAGCGGGTATTTTTCTTTTGCTCAAAAGAAAGCTTAGGTCTTTTCCTGTAAGTAAGTTCTGGTCGCTATTTGGGCCGCGAGTGGGTTATGTATAAAAAAAATAATTTCTAAGTCAAGACGAGCATTTTTCAATTTTTAGCACATGCACTATTTGAATTTTTTCCTATAAGTGTTTCTAAAATCTTAAAAATAAAACCTATTCTGAGAAACTAGACAAATTAACCTCTCCGACGGTATATAACATACCTAACAAGCATTGCATACCCTCGATACTGTAATACCGCCGACAATATGTTAATCCCAGGAATAAAATCACTTTTTTTCTATAGCAATGTTGACAAATTAAATTCAGTTCGAGTCCAGTTTATACTCTCTTTAAGTGCACACTGAGCTTAAGAAAAGGGAAACAAAAAAAAAAAACAGAATTAAACCTCATTTTAGTTATCGCTCTTAAAAAAAAAAAATAATGAAAAAAAAAGAATTTTTTTTTTTTTGGAAATTAAAAAAAAAAAGAAATAATTGCTGACAAATCGCAACTCCCACAATGGGGGGTCTCTTATTTGATAGGGACAAAACGATAGAGAACCCGGAATCCCTTTATCCTGTTTTCCTTTTAATGAGCAGAGCAGGACTTAAAGCAGACAAAGGCTTCTCGGACGTATCACCCTTTCTTATTCAACGCTCTATTGATGGCGTTGGAGGTAAAGTCAAACTTTGCAAAAAATTAAGGTCGGGACAACTACTTATTCAATGTTTCAATGGAAAACAAGCAAACAAAATAATTAAAATGTTAACATTATCAATGGAAATTTTTGTAAAAGTGGAGGAGCATAAATCCCTTAATAAATCTAAAGGAATATTCTATTCTAACGATCTCAGAGAATTATCTGATAATGAACTTTTGGAAGAAATCAAAGGGCAAAACCCAAATGTCACTGATATTAAAAGATTTAAAAAACGAAACAGTGAAACTAAGGAACTAACAAACGTCGATATTGGTTTGTACATTGTGTCCTTTAATGTATGTGATCTGCTAGAAAGAATTTTGTTGGGATATTTATCAACCGAAATAAAACCTTATATTCCAAATCTTCATGATTTATGTGCTTTCAGTTTGGACACGTATCAGAAAACTGCTCATCTGAAGTAAAAGTTTGCCCACATTGTGGAAATACCGAACATACAACTGTTGATAAGTCTGGTCATCGTGAAAAATGCGACAAACCGGCAATATGTGCAAATTGCCAACAACAACACAACAGTTTTTCTAAAGAATGTTCTATTTACAAAAAAGAATATGCAATTCAAAAAATAAAAATAACAAAAGAAAACAATGGGAGAAGCACGAAGAGAATATGATAGACAAAACCAACTTCCAACAACATATTCTAATGTTGTAAAATCGTGTAGCTGCGAATGCAAATGCCAAGAGAACGTTATCAAGAAACTCACCACTGCAGATAAAAAAAATTCTGATACAGCACCAAAAACAAAGTCCCCCCTAATTAATTTTATTATTTGCTCCATATATCTCCCAGGTTCAGAAAATCTTTCCAAAAATGACCTAGATAATTTAATATTGCAATTCGACTTACCATATCTCCTACTGGGTGATTTTAATTCTCATAACCATATTTGGGGGTAAAAAAAAAACCGAAACAAGAGGAAATACTGTTGCATCTTTTATAGACGAAAATAATCTTAATATTTTAAACAACATAAACTGCGCAACACATTTTAGTTTTGCATATCAAACATTTTGCACTATAGATATAAGCCTTATCTCTCCCAACATTCAACATCTGTTTGAATGGAATATTAGTGACGATCTGTATTCAAGCGATCATTACCCAATAATTATTTCATTAAATGGACACTATCCAAACTGTGAACGCAGATATAGTTGAAATATAAAGCGTGCAAATTGGGAACATTTTAATTGCAGCCGAAAAATATGTTACTAAAACAATTTTAAGTACAGCATACGAAGTTATACCACTAAGACAGACGATTTATACCAGAAAAGAAGTCCCTTGGTGGAATAAAAACATTAAAAAATTAATAAAGCAGAGAAGAAAACTATTAAAACTATTTAAAAGAAACGCAATTTCGGAAAATCTGGCCAAATTTCTTAAAACGAAATCGGAAGCTGGCAGAACTATTAGGGAAAGTTAGAAAAAATCCTGGACTGAATTCTGCGATACAATAAACTTACGAACTCCATCATCTGAAGTCTTTAAAAAAAAATTAAATCCCTTAATGGGGCCTCTAACTTTCACCAAATTACGGCACTAGAAAACAACAATATATTATTGACAGATAGAAATGATATCGCTAACTACTTAGCCATTGGTTTTGCACAAAACTCGTCCTCTATTAACTTCTCGACTAAATTTAGACTCTATAGTAAAACAAATAATTTCCCTATGGATTTATCTAACAATAACGAACCATATAATAACAGGCTTACACTATCTGAACTTAAATCAGCTCTAGGATCATGTCATGGGACTTCCCCGGGACCGGATAATATTAGATATGAAATTATAAAACATCTAGATGGAAAAGCTACACATTACCTTTTAGACTTTTATAATACTATTTGGGCAAAAAAGGTATTTCCAAGTAACTGGAAAAAGGCGATAGTAATCCCTATTTCAAAACCAGGGAAAGACAGTACAAATAAAAATAACTACAGACCAATTTCACTTACAAATTGCGTTTGTAAACTATTGGAAAGGATCATCAATAAAAGACTGGTTTATTATTTAGAAAAATATAAAGTTTTAAAATCAAATCAATCTGGCTTTAGAAAACACAGAGGAACAATTGATAACCTTGCGTTATTACAATCTGATATAATGGAAAGTTTTTCTCAAAAAAAAAGACATAATAACTGTATCTTTTGACATACGTAAAGCGTATGTTTGTGTTTGGAAGCAATTAATTTTTAAGAAACTTAATTCGGCAGGTTTACGTGGAAACATGGCTGCATTCATTTCAAATTTCTTATACGAACGAGAGTTTTGTTGCATGATTGGAAACACAGCATCGAGGTACCATCTTCTTGAAAACGGCGTACCCCAGGGGTCCGTATTAAGCGTAACTCTCTTCCTCCTGGCAATAGATGATACTTTAAATAACTGCCATAAAGATGTTAAGGCCTTATTGTATGCTGACGACCTTGTTATTTACTGTTCTGGAAAAAAATCTCTGCTATAGTGAATAAACTTCAAAAAACTATTAAAAAACTTGAAATATGGAATGATACAAGTGGTTTCCAATTTCATGACGAAAAGACTGTAGCAATACAATTTTCCAGACGTTACAAATTGGCCTCTGATAATACAGCTTTGAAATTAAACGGTAAAGATATAAAATTCGTATAAGATCATAAATTTTTAGGATTAACTTTTGACAAAAAACTTGCATTTAGGACCCACATTCAAAATATTAGGGCTAAGGCTAACTCCAAGTTAAATATAATTAAAATGCTAAAATGTTCCCAATACGGATCTGATCCAAAAACCCTTCTTAAAATATTATGTTCTATTGTACTTACAACTTTAGACTACGCGTCGATAATATAATCATCTGCCATCAAAACAGATTTAAAAACATTAGAGACAATTCTAAACACAGGAATAAGGCTTTCTATTGGAGCCTTTAGAACCAGTCCAGCTAAAAACAATAGCCTCATGCCCACCCCTTTACTTGAGAAGATTAAAGTTTTTGCTTAACTACACACTTAAAATATTTTCTTTACAAAATCACCCGATGTACGATAAAATCTCTGATATAACAAAAATTAATCGTTTCCGACTTCAATCAAAAAAAAAAAAAAAATATATATCCTTTTTACGTTACAGCTCATGAAGAGTTCAACAAAGTAACTTCAAAATATACAATAAATATAAAGACTATAGAAAACAAAATATACTCTCATATAGCACCCTGGTGCTTCTCAAATATTAATATAGATTTCTCTCTTGCATATGCAAATAAACGAGATATGTCCTCCTTTGAAATTCAACAGACATTTTTGGAATTAATTAATATCAAATACACAAATCATAGTCAGTTCTTTACCGATGGGTCTGTTATGAACGAGAAAGCTGGCTTTGCAGTGTTTGGTGAGAATGTTGTCATATCTAAACGTATTCATAATTTTTCCTCTATATATACTAGTGAATTGTTAGCAATAAAAACATGTCTAGAGAATCTAGAAAACATTTCTAAAAAAACACTTATTATATCCGACAGTAAAAGTGCCCTGGAAGGACTACAAGATCCATATAATAACAACATGATTATACAACAAAAAAGATATTAATAACATCCCTACATAGTCACAAAATTACCCTTTTATGGGTTCCTAGCCACCTAAATATAGATGGAAACGAAAAAGTTGACCAACTCGCCAAACACTCTTTAAAAAATAACATATCTACTGAATATAAATTTCAACACTCCGACTATAGGCAATACATCGGAAAATACGTTTTTGACATCTGGAATGATCTATGGAAAGATAATAACGAAACAAAACTGTTTCAAATTCAAAGAAACATATCGCACAAATTAAGAGTACCCAATATATCAAAAACAGACTTTATTAAATTAAATAGACTAAAAATAGGTCATTGCTTATTCTCACATAAACATATTATGGAAAAGACACAACCCCCAGTAGTGCGATTCTGTAAATAATTTTAACAATAGTTGTCATTGTTAAAAAATTTAACCAGCAAATTAACGATTTTGCCATTCTGTAACCTTTTAAACAACACTTGTTATCGTAAAGTCAGTTGTTTGCGTTAAGTAAACGACAACTTTTTTAGTCTTGTTTATTTATTGTTTAATATCGAAAAAAAAATTGTTTAAAGAAAAAATATAACTTGCAAATGGCCATTGAATATTTTGCATTTAATTTTACAGTTAAAATATTTTACTTCACTTCTTTAAAAAAAAAAGTAAATAAAATCTGTTTATTTTTAATAATTTGATTGTTTTTATTTTGTATTCCTCTTTGTGTTTTTCGTTATTTTGCCATTTTTTTGACAGTGATGCCACTTGACATTAATTTTTATCTATGTTGTTAAGAACAATTTACAGAATCGCATAGTCGTTAGTGCAAACAACACAATAGGTTGACAAATATAACGGCAGTTGTTATTGTTAAAAGTTACAGAATCCCACTACAGGTTGTGAATGCGAGCATAACGAATGCAGTCTCCTGCATAACAAACGTTTAAAATATAAAATAAATAACATTAATATTCTCCAAAGAGAAACTGAATTTAAAAATATTAAAGACTTTTTGACTGAAATAAATATTTATAAGTCGATTTAAGTCTGTAAAATATTGTAAATATATATACATATATATATGTATGTATGTATATATTTAAAATGAAAATAAGTTCCTATGTATACAAAATTAATTGGCCTATATAACCTAATTGTGTTGGGGCCTTTATAATGCCAAATAAATAAATAAATTTTGTTATTTATTTGTAATAATAATTAAATTAAAATAAAATAATAATTATAAAAACAAAAAGATAAGTAATCTAAAAAATTTAATCTTAATCACATAAGATCCTTTAATAATTTTTTTTACTATTTTAGACTTTTATAATAGTACTTGGACAAAACAGGTATTTCCAAGTAACTGGAAAAAGGCGATAGTAATCCCTATTTTAAAACCAGTGAAAGACAGTACAAATAAAAATAACTACAGACCATTGGAAAGGGTATTTTTTTGCTCAAAATCAAGCTTAGGGCTTTTCCTTTAAGGTAGTTCTGGTCGCTTTTTGGGCGACGAGTGGGTTATGTATAACTAAAGTCTTCCATCGACAAGCGGTATAAAAGCATGATATTGAGCGGTGCCATCGATTGTTTCCGCAGCATCGAATCTGCTCTTCAGTGTTTTTAATGTTTACTCATGATCCTCTTTGCTACTTAAAGCAATTTTAGTTTCTTTACAATACTTCTTTGCCCAATGGAATAAAGCAGTCGCATCTTCCCTGCATTTCTTTTGAGGTTTGCTCTAACACCATCACATGCTCCTTTACCATGAGCAGTAGGATGAAAATGCCACTCAGCTGGCATTCCAAAATCTTTTTCATGAGCTATCAGATTTGCGAAGCTTCTTTTGTTTTTAAAATGTTGACGAACTGCGTCAGAAACGTAGTATACCTTCTCTACTGTAAATTTAGATTTTAGATAATTTAGAATTATCTGCTGGTATTCATAAATTGCGGCGGCATCATGTTTTAAATCGTCGGATATTGCTGCCATACTTTTGTGGTCCAGTTTTTCATGTTTCATGTAGTAAATAATTACTGTAAATAAAGTTGCTTGGTCGTTATTGAAGTGGAATGAATGTATGGCATCCTGAACAACATATTTAGAGTTCTCTGCGAAATCAAACGAAATAACGAATTCCCCAGACTTTAAATGTATCTTCAAATCCTTAAAGAATGACCAATGCTCTTTGACTAAAAATTCATGGGTTCTTAAATTTAGCAATCCTCTACACATTTCTTCCACAAAATCATGCACATATGAAATGATTGTTTTCAATGTGCATCTTTCAGTCTGAAAATTGAAAAATCATCGTCTTGATTTAGAAATTATTTTTTTTTATACATAACCCACTCGCGGCCCAAATAGCGACCAGAACTAACTTAAAGGAAAAAGACCTAAGCTTTCTTTTGAGCAAAAAAATTTTTGATGAAATATGTTCATATGTTCGCTTTTAATGCGTAGAGTAAACCTCCTCTATTTGAAAACAAATATTTTTTTTATTTACTTTTTTTGCCACTTTTCTATCTAAAGTTTGGGTAAATTTTTGATTTTTTCTTCTTTAATATGGAATACTCCCTAAAGTTTTGATTTGTCGAAAGTGACAACTGGCGGCATTAATAGCCCTAGTTACGTGCTATGAAAATTAGTTATCAGATTTTATAAACCGACATTTTAAGCTGCTAAATTTAAAGATTTTTGCATATAATTAGTATTGTGGTTATTTTGTTGAACTATTCATGGTTTTTAATCCAAATTTTTACTATTTTAATTAGGCTTAAGTTCATTAAATTTAATTTTCATTAAATTATTTTTATGAAGAAAGGAATTTTACAACATGGAGAATTAATTAAAATTGTTATTGATAATTTTCATTCTTGACTGACCTGGGATTCGAAGCCAGGCTGGCTGGCGTGTGATTCGAACCCAGGCGGCTGGTTACCCTGACATGTTTCGACCTCAACCACTAGGTCTCCTCAGAGGGATTTGCCGTCTTACACTTGCAGCCATCGATGACTGCTGACGTCAGTAGTCAAACATCAATCCTTAAACCAAATTGTATTTTAACCTTTGGTAGATCGAAATTTGCTTTTTTGAATGATTATCCATTTTTAATTGATCTCACATGTTTTTCCTTACTTCTGTTTTTTCGTACTTTTGTCAAGAATTCTTCTTGAAGTCCAAAGTACATTTTTTTGTTTATCATATTTTTGTCTTTCTTTTTCTTGTTGACATTTTTCAGCACAACTTGAAGGACAAATGAACACATAGAGCTTGTGCCTTAGCTTTAACAATAATTAGTATTGTGGTTATTTTGTTGAACTATTCATGGCTTCGAATCCCAGGTCAGTCAAGAATGAAAATTATCAATAACAATTTTAATTAATTCTCCATGTTGTAAAATTCCTTTCTTCATAAAAATAATTTAATGAAAATTAAATTTAATGAACTTAAGCCTAATTAAAATAGTAAAAATTTGGATTTTTGCATATTGTAATTAATTTTTTATGAATTATATGGTGTTCGTTATGTTTTCTTATAGCCTAGTACTTTGTTCCAATTTGTGAAAAATGTTCAGCAACATCTATTATTTCATGCGAAAAATTTGACATGTATCAATGTTACTAGGGCATTAATAGCCCTAGTTACGTGCTATGAAAATTAGTTATCAGATTTTATAAACCGACATTTTAAGCTGCTAAATTTAAAGATTTTTGCATATTGTAATTAATTTTTTATGAATTATATAGTGTTCGTTATGTTTTCTTATAGCCTAGTACTTTGTTCCAATTTGTGAAAAATGTTCAGCAACATCTATTATTTCATGCGAAAAATTTGACATGTATCAATGTTACCTATCTCGCGAGTTTGCAAAATTTGACGTTTTAATCTTTCAAATTATGCGACATTGTTTTGCATATGTAAACAAAACCCACATGTATTTTACTAAAAAGTATTTTTTAAATAAAAAATTAAGTAAAAATTAAAGTAAATATTGATGAAAAACTGTTACCGTATTTTGTTTAAACTTTTTTTTATTTGCTTAAAATTCCACGTGAAATAAGTGCATATAATATAAGATATCGCAGTTGTAAAAAAATGTTGCAAGAAATATTTCGCAACTTTTTCACAAATTAAACAGAGTACAACTCTATCAACATTTTTTCATAGAAATTCCGCAAAAGGTTTTTTTCATATGGGTTTTGACAGCATTTCACGTGAATACTAGGCTATAATTTTGCATGTTTTATTTTTTGTCACGCACGTGCCTTTGTTTTCAAAGCAATAATAATAGTGTACAAAACAACAAAAATGTTAACGTTTGCGGTTGATTGTGGTATTGATTTGTTCACACGCGTAACAAATTGGTTTGAACTGTCAAAATCAGATGGCGTTTCGACACTACCTGTCGTTGAATTCGCCATGACATTGACAAAAAATTGGCTTACTAAACTTCTAATCAGCTGTTCAATTGAACTTAAAATTGCCAAGCAAATGGATAGACGTCCGCCAAGATAGCAACGAAAGTTAGCAACGGCGGAAATAAAAAATCTGGGGACTTAGTGGCAACATCGGAATTGAAAATGAATGTATTTTCTGGATTTAATGTTTTAGAAATTTAGTGGAAAAGGATTAAAAAACATCAACTTTCCAACCTTCCGTTCCATAGAAAAGTGGGTTCATCCAAAATGGTCAGTAAAATCGTTGCTGATTTATGCCAGCCAAACTAGGAAGTGTCAGGGCATAAACTCAACGGATTATGGTAGAATACCACCTAAAGATTAAATGACATCAATTTTGGAAAACTTTCCCGAGCCGTTCCAGAGAAAAGTGGGTTCATCCAATATGGTCACTAAAAATCGTTGCTGATTTATGCCAGCCAAACTAGGAAGTGTCAGGGCATAAACTCAACGGATTATGGTAGAATACCACCTAAAGATTAAATGACATCAATTTTGGAAAACTTTCCCGAGCCGTTCCAGAGAAAAGTGGGTTCATCCAAAATGGTCAGTAAAAATCGTTGCTGATTTATGCCAGCCAAACTAGGAAGTGTCAGGGCATAAACTCAACGGATTATGGTAGAATACCACCTAAAGATTAAATGACATCAATTTTGGAAAACTTTCCCGAGCCGTTCCAGAGAAAAGTGGGTTCATCCAAAATGGTCAGTAAAAATCGTTGCTGATTTATGCCAGCCAAACTAGGAAGTGTCAGGGCATAAACTCAACGGATTATGGTAGAATACCACCTAAAGATTAAATGACATCAATTTTGGAAAACTTTCCGGAGCCGTTCCAGAGAAAAGTGGGTTCATCCAAAATGGTCAGTAAAAATCGTTGCTGATTTATGCCAGCCAAACTAGGAAGTGTCAGGGCATAAACTCAACGGATTATGGTAGAATACCACCTAAAGATTAAATGACATCAATTTTGGAAAACTTTCCCGAGCCGTTCCAGAGAAAAGTGGGTTCATCCAAAATGGTCAGTAAAAATCGTTGCTGATTTATGCCAGCCAAACTAGGAAGTGTCAGGGCATAAACTCAACGGATTATGGTAGAATACCACCTAAAGATTAAATGACATCAATTTTGGAAAACTTTCCCGAGCCGTTCCAGAGAAAAGTGGGTTCATCCAAAATGGTCAGTAAACATCGTTGCTGATTTATGCCAGCCAAACTAGGAAGTGTCAGGGCATAAACTCAACGGATTATGGTAGAATACCACCTAAAGATTAAATGACATCAATTTTGGAAAACTTTCCCGAGCCGTTCCAGAGAAAAGTGGGTTCATCCAAAATGGTCAGTAAAAATCGTTGCTGATTTATGCCAGCCAAACTAGGAAGTGTCAGGGCATAAACTCAACGGATTATGGTAGAAAACCACCTAAAGATTAAATGACATCAATTTTGGAAAACTTTCCCGAGCCGTTCCAGAGAAAAGTGGGTTCATCCAAAATGGTCAGTAAAAATCGTTGCTGATTTATGCCAGCCAAACTAGGAAGTGTCAGGGCATAAACTCAACGGATTATGGTAGAATACCACCTAAAGATTAAATGACATCAATTTTGGAAAATGTTCCCGAGCCGTTCCAGAGAAAAGTGGGTTCATCCAAAATGGTCAGTAAAAATCGTTGCTGATTTATGCCAGCCAAACTAGGAAGTGTCAGGGCATAAACTCAACGGATTATGGTAGAATACCACCTAAAGATTAAATGACATCAATTTTGGAAAACTTTCCCGAGCCGTTCCAGAGAAAAGTGGGTTCATCCAAAATGGTCAGTAAAAATCGTTGCTGATTTATGCCAGCCAAACTAGGAAGTGTCAGGGCATAAACTCAACGGATTATGGTAGAATACCACCTAAAGATTAAATGACATCAATTTTGGAAAACTTTCCGGAGCCGTTCCAGAGAAAAGTGGGTTCATCCAAAATGGTCAGTAAAAATCGTTGCTGATTTATGCCAGCCAAACTAGGAAGTGTCAGGGCATAAACTCAACGGATTATGGTAGAATACCACCTAAAGATTAAATGACATCAATTTTGGAAAACTTTCCCGAGCCGTTCCAGAGAAAAGTGGGTTCATCCAAAATGGTCAGTAAAAATCGTTGCTGATTTATGCCAGCCAAACTAGGAAGTGTCAGGGCATAAACTCAACGGATTATGGTAGAAAACCACCTAAAGATTAAATGACATCAATTTTGGAAAACTTTCCCGAGCCGTTCCAGAGAAAAGTGGGTTCATCCAAAATGGTCAGTAAAAATCGTTGCTGATTTATGCCAGCCAAACTAGGAAGTGTCAGGGCATAAACTCAACGGATTATGGTAGAATACCACCTAAAGATTAAATGACATCAATTTTGGAAAATGTTCCCGAGCCGTTCCAGAGAAAAGTGGGTTCATCCAAAATGGTCAGTAAAAATCGTTGCTGATTTATGCCAGCCAAACTAGGAAGTGTCAGGGCATAAACTCAACGGATTATGGTAGAATACCACCTAAAGATTAAATGACATCAATTTTGGAAAACTTTCCCGAGCCGTTCCAGAGAAAAGTGGGTTCATCCAAAATGGTCAGTAAAAATCGTTGCTGATTTATGCCAGCCAAACTAGGAAGTGTCAGGGCATAAACTCAACGGATTATGGTAGAATACCACCTAAAGATTAAATGACATCAATTTTGGAAAACTTTCCCGAGCCGTTCCAGAGAAAAGTGGGTTCATCCAAAATGGTCAGTAAAAATCGTTGCTGATTTATGCCAGCCAAACTAGGAAGTGTCAGGGCATAAACTCAACGGATTATGGTAGAATACCACCTAAAGATTAAATGACATCAATTTTGGAAAACTTTCCCGAGCCGTTCCAGAGAAAAGTGGATTCATCCAAAATGGTCAGTAAAAATCGTTGCTGATTTATGCCAGCCAAACTAGGAAGTGTCAGGGCATAAACTCAACGGATTATGGTAGAAAACCACCTAAAGATTAAATGACATCAATTTTGGAAAACTTTCCCGAGCCGTTCCAGAGAAAAGTGGGTTCATCCAAAATGGTCAGTAAAAATCGTTGCTGATTTATGCCAGCCAAACTAGGAAGTGTCAGGGCATAAACTCAACGGATTATGGTAGAATACCACCTAAAGATTAAATGACATCAATTTTGGAAAACTTTCCCGAGCCGTTCCAGAGAAAAGTGGGTTCATCCAAAATGGTCAGTAAAAATCGTTGCTGATTTATGCCAGCCAAACTAGGAAGTGTCAGGGCATAAACTCAACGGATTATGGTAGAATACCACCTAAAGATTAAATGACATCAATTTTGGAAAACTTTCCCGAGCCGTTCCAGAGAAAAGTGGGTTCATCCAAAATGGTCAGTAAAAATCGTTGCTGATTTATGCCAGCCAAACTAGGAAGTGTCAGGGCATAAACTCAACGGATTATGGTAGAATACCACCTAAAGATTAAATGACATCAATTTTGGAAAACTTTCCCGAGCCGTTCCAGAGAAAAGTGGGTTCATCCAAAATGGTCAGTAAAAATCGTTGCTGATTTATGCCAGCCAAACTAGGAAGTGTCAGGGCATAAACTCAACGGATTATGGTAGAAAACCACCTAAAGATTAAATGACATCAATTTTGGAAAACTTTCCCGAGCCGTTCCAGAGAAAAGTGGGTTCATCCAAAATGGTCAGTAAAAATCGTTGCTGATTTATGCCAGCCAAACTAGGAAGTGTCAGGGCATAAACTCAACGGATTATGGTAGAATACCACCTAAAGATTAAATGACATCAATTTTGGAAAATGTTCCCGAGCCGTTCCAGAGAAAAGTGGGTTCATCCAAAATGGTCAGTAAAAATCGTTGCTGATTTATGCCAGCCAAACTAGGAAGTGTCAGGGCATAAACTCAACGGATTATGGTAGAATACCACCTAAAGATTAAATGACATCAATTTTGGAAAACTTTCCCGAGCCGTTCCAGAGAAAAGTGGGTTCATCCAAAATGGTCAGTAAAAATCGTTGCTGATTTATGCCAGCCAAACTAGGAAGTGTCAGGGCATAAACTCAACGGATTATGGTAGAATACCACCTAAAGATTAAATGACATCAATTTTGGAAAACTTTCCCGAGCCGTTCCAGAGAAAAGTGGGTTCATCCAAAATGGTCAGTAAAAATCGTTGCTGATTTATGCCAGCCAAACTAGGAAGTGTCAGGGCATAAACTCAACGGATTATGGTAGAATACCACCTAAAGATTAAATGACATCAATTTTGGAAAACTTTCCCGAGCCGTTCCAGAGAAAAGTGGGTTCATCCAAAATGGTCAGTAAAAATCGTTGCTGATTTATGCCAGCCAAACTAGGAAGTGTCAGGGCATAAACTCAACGGATTATGGTAGAATACCACCTAAAGATTAAATGACATCAATTTTGGAAAACTTTCCCGAGCCGTTCCAGAGAAAAGTGGGTTCATCCAAAATGGTCAGTAAAAATCGTTGCTGATTTATGCCAGCCAAACTAGGAAGTGTCAGGGCATAAACTCAACGGATTATGGTAGAATACCACCTAAAGATTAAATGACATCAATTTTGGAAAAATTTCCCGAGCCGTTCCAGAGAAAGGTGGGTTCATCCAAAATGGTCAATAAAAATTGTCTGTAAAAATGATCAGTAAAAAAGCGCTAAATTTGTAGTACTTTTTATCGCTGACACATTATTTGGCGTCATTGTCATAAATGGCGACTATTAGTTTTCAGCAAATCTGTAAAAGAGCGCAAAGTATTTGCTGGTTTTAAAGTGGCCATACTATTTTTTAATTGTGCGTGTTTTTTTGTATGTTGCTGTCGGGGATACAAACTTTCTGCCTACTAATAAAATTTGTTTTTTCTTAATAAATATATATAAATTATTTTTGTAAAATTAATAAGTAATTTGGGTGTAAAAAAATATTTTCATGCATTTTATTGCATGTTGTTTACCCCTGACCACACGGATAATTTTAGATTTCTTAACAAATATTATAACGCCGGAAGATTAGCTGTTGTAGGTTGCAAATGTGTAATATATCTGGAAATGGAGAACACGTGCATATCTTAGAACATAATTGAAAAATATGTCAGAGATATTTTTTGTGTTATTATATTCCCAAAAAAAGTTTTAATGTGATTTTAGCGAAATATTTAGTTAATTTTACGAACATAGAACATGCCGATGCAACATAAGTTGGAACATGTATTTATCTTTACCATACACTATGAAACTAAAATTGTACTTTTTATATTTTACATGAATTTGCCTTTAATTTAAGCCTCAATAATGCTCTCCTGTATGAGTGAAGAAAAATACCATACATTTCTTGCAGTTATGAAATTAATTTGTTTTAAAGTTTTGAATAAAAGAAATAAAAATGAATAACTATAATGACGAGGTTGCATATCTAAATTCGTCGAAACTGGACGGATTTTGTTTTCTTTACTTCATGCAAATGCCGATGTCCAGAGAATTTTTTTAATAATAACCGATGCTCGCGCCAAAAAGCGAAACAAATTGAGCCACACAATTTTAAGTTCAAGACAAGAAATAAAATTTCGTAGATAGGTTTATAATCTAACTATATAAAATTGTAACGTTACTGATTGACTGATTCATCATCGCACAGCCTAATTCAGTTCTTTTACCGAGTAAACATGTAAAACCTGTATTTTTGTACTTTGTTGTCACACCATCTTTCTTTTGAATCCATAAACATAGAAATAATGGTTATATCACATTTGAAACTTATCTAAAAAATCCAAATACGAATTTGTTACTTTTTCGAAATTCTGACGTTTAAAGGGTGAAAACCGTAACTATTTTTGGTGCTTTTTTTACAAAACATTTTTCTTTATTCATTGACATATGTATACGTATTAAATTATGGCCCTACAAGAAGACTACCAGTCATTTTACTAGTTAGATGACCAGTAGTGCTCACTGATATATTGGTTATAGTTTCTATTAGTTTATTAAGAGCAAAATTAAAAAACTGACCGAAACTTTGTGTACATATGATTTTGCCTCTCTCTCTCTAACGCATTATGTCTCTCTCTTAATTATTAATTAAATGTAAAATTGTTGCAAGTGTTTTAGTAAATTTTTTTTTTTTAGTTTTGGTTATAGATTTCTTGCAGGGAGGCTCCCACTACAATATTGAAATTTTTTTTGCTTTAATGGGGTGAAAAAAAGTACCAAAAAGGTTAAAGACGGGAAATTTATGGCCAGATTTGAACTAAGGTAGTGGTAAAGGTTAGTGGACTCCAAAATATGAGGCATTTAAAAATAAATATTTTTATAAACTTTAAGCACAGGATAAATTTAAAATTTTGTTCGATTTAAATTTCACGTGGTATCGATTTCCAGAACATGGCCGTTAATTTCATACTTTAGCTTTTTGGTTCTAAAACTTGCAATTTGCTTAATTATCGTTAATATTGGACCTAGAAACATAAACTTCAACATGCAATGTCCTGAGTGGGTAAGAACCTATGAGGGAACTTTTTGGTACTTTTTGTTCTTCATCTGTTACTTTTTGAATATCCGTTAGTATTGGACCTAGAAACATAAAATAAGACATGCAAGTTCCTGAGTGAATGAGAATTTGTTAGAGGGACCTTTTTGGAACTGTTTCGTTCTTTAACTGGTATTTTTTAATTTTCGTTAATATTGCCCTTATAAACATAAAATTATACATGTATGGTCCAGAGAATCTGTCAAAGGGCTTTTTGGTACTTTTTTGCTCGTTAGATAGTTCTATCTGAATTTCCGTTAGTATTGGACCAAGAAACATAAAATTCAACGTTTAATGTCCTGAGTGAATAAGAATCTATAATATAAAATTTGTGGTACTTTTTTGTTCTTTAACTGGTACATGTATAATTTTATGTTTATAAGGGCAATATTAACGAAAATTAAAAAAGTACCAGTTAGTGAAAGAAAAAGTACCAAAAAATCCCTCTAACAAATTCTCATTCACTCAGGAACCTACATGTTTTATTTTATGTTTCTAGGTCCAATTTTAACAGAAACTCAAAAAGTACCAGTTAAAGAACAAAAAAGTACCACAAATTTTATATTATAGATTCTTATTCACTCAGGACATTAAACGTTGAATTTTATGTTTCTTGGTCCAATACTAACGGAAATTCAGATAGAACTATCTAACGAGCAAAAAAGTACCAAAAAGCCCTTTGACAGATTCTCTGGACCATACATGTATAATTTTATGTTTATAAGGGCAATATTAACGAAAATTAAAAAATACCAGTTAAAGAACGAAACAGTTCCAAAAAGGTCCCTCTAACAAATTCTCATTCACTCAGGAACTTGCATGTCTTATTTTATGTTTCTAGGTCCAATACTAACGGATATTCAAAAAGTAACAGTTGAAGAACAAAAAGTACCAAAAAGTTCCCTCATAGGTTCTTACCCACTCAGGACATTGCATGTTGAAGTTTATGTTTCTAGGTCCAATATTAACGATAATTAAGCAAATTGCAAGTTTTAGAACCAAAAAGCTAAAGTATGAAATTAACGGCCATGTTCTGGAAATCGATACCACGTGAAATTTAAATCGAACAAAATTTTAAATTTATCCTGTGCTTAAAGTTTATAAAAATATTTATTTTTAAATGCCTCATATTTTGGAGTCCACTAACCTTTACCACTACCTTAGTTCAAATCTGGCCATAAATTTCCCGTCTTTAACCTTTTTGGTACTTTTTTTCACCCCATTAAAGCAAAAAAAATTTCAATATTGTAGTGGGAGCCTCCCTACAAGAAATCTATAACCAAAACTAAAAAAAAAAAATTTACTAAAACACTTGCAACAATTTTACATTTAATTAATAATTAAGAGAGAGAGACATAATGCGTTAGAGAGAGAGAGGCAAAATCATATGTACACAAAGTTTCGGTCAGTTTTTTAATTTTGCTCTTAATAAACTAATAGAAACTATAACCAATATATCAGTGAGCACTACTGGTCATCTAACTAGTAAAATGACTGGTAGTCTTCTTGTAGGGCCATAATTTATTACGTATACATATGTCAATGAATAAAGAAAAATGTTTTGTAAAAAAAGCACCAAAAATAGTTACGGTTTTCACCCTTTAAACGTCAGAATTTCGAAAAAGTAACAAATTCGTATTTGGATTTTTTAGATAAGTTTCAAATGTGATATAACCATTATTTCTATGTTTATGGATTCAAAAGAAAGATGGTGTGACAACAAAGTACAAAAATACAGGTTTTACATGTTTACTCGGTAAAAGAACTGAATTAGGCTGTGCGATGATGAATCAGTCAATCAGTAACGTTACAATTTTATATAGTTAGATTATAAACCTATCTACGAAATTTTATTTCTTGTCTTGAACTTAAAATTGTGTGGCTCAATTTGTTTCGCTTTTTGGCGCGAGCATCGGTTATTATTAAAAAAATTCTCTGGACATCGGCATTTGCATGAAGTAAAGAAAACAAAATCCGTCCAGTTTCGACGAATTTAGATATGCAACCTCGTCATTATAGTTATTCATTTTTATTTCTTTTATTCAAAACTTTAAAACAAATTAATTTCATAACTGCAAGAAATGTATGGTATTTTTCTTCACTCATACAGGAGAGCATTATTGAGGCTTAAATTAAAGGCAAATTCATGTAAAATATAAAAAGTACAATTTTAGTTTCATAGTGTATGGTAAAGATAAATACATGTTCCAACTTATGTTGCATCGGCATGTTCTATGTTCGTAAAATTAACTAAATATTTCGCTAAAATCACATTAAAACTTTTTTTGGGAATATAATAACACAAAAAATATCTCTGACATATTTTTCAATTATGTTCTAAGATATGCACGTGTTCTCCATTTCCAGATATATTACACATTTGCAACCTACAACAGCTAATCTTCCGGCGTTATAATATTTGTTAAGAAATCTAAAATTATCCGTGTGGTCAGGGGTAAACAACATGCAATAAAATGCATGAAAATATTTTTTTACACCCAAATTACTTATTAATTTTACAAAAATAATTTATATATATTTATTAAGAAAAAACAAATTTTATTAGTAGGCAGAAAGTTTGTATCCCCGACAGCAACATACAAAAAAACACGCACAATTAAAAAAATAGTATGGCCACTTTAAAACCAGCAAATACTTTGCGCTCTTTTACAGATTTGCTGAAAACTAATAGTCGCCATTTATGACAATGACGCCAAATAATGTGTCAGCGATAAAAAGTACTACAAATTTAGCGCTTTTTTACTGATCATTTTTACAGACAATTTTTATTGACCATTTTGGATGAACCCACCTTTCTCTGGAACGGCTCCGGAAAGTTTTCCAAAATTGATGTCATTTAATCTTTAGGTGGTATTCTACCATAATCCGTTGAGTTTATGCCCTGACACTTCCTAGTTTGGCTGGCATAAATCAGCAACGATTTTTACTGACCATTTTGGATGAACCCACTTTTCTCTGGAACGGCTCGGGAAAGTTTTCCAAAATTGATGTCATTTAATCTTTAGGTGGTATTCTACCATAATCCGTTGAGTTTATGCCCTGACACTTCCTAGTTTGGCTGGCATAAATCAGCAACGATTTTTACTGACCATTTTGGATGAACCCACTTTTCTCTGGAACGGCTCGGGAACATTTTCCAAAATTGATGTCATTTAATCTTTAGGTGGTATTCTACCATAATCCGTTGAGTTTATGCCCTGACACTTCCTAGTTTGGCTGGCATAAATCAGCAACGATTTTTACTGACCATTTTGGATGAACCCACTTTTCTCTGGAACGGCTCGGGAAAGTTTTCCAAAATTGATGTCATTTAATCTTTAGGTGGTATTCTACCATAATCCGTTGAGTTTATGCCCTGACACTTCCTAGTTTGGCTGGCATAAATCAGCAACGATTTTTACTGACCATTTTGGATGAACCCACTTTTCTCTGGAACGGCTCGGGAACATTTTCCAAAATTGATGTCATTTAATCTTTAGGTGGTATTCTACCATAATCCGTTGAGTTTATGCCCTGACACTTCCTAGTTTGGCTGGCATAAATCAGCAACGATTTTTACTGACCATTTTGGATGAACCCACTTTTCTCTGGAACGGCTCGGGAAAGTTTTCCAAAATTGATGTCATTTAATCTTTAGGTGGTATTCTACCATAATCCGTTGAGTTTATGCCCTGACACTTCCTAGTTTGGCTGGCATAAATCAGCAACGATTTTTACTGACCATTTTGGATGAACCCACTTTTCTCTGGAACGGCTCGGGAAAGTTTTCCAAAATTGATGTCATTTAATCTTTAGGTGGTATTCTACCATAATCCGTTGAGTTTATGCCCTGACACTTCCTAGTTTGGCTGGCATAAATCAGCAACGATTTTTACTGACCATTTTGGATGAATCCACTTTTCTCTGGAACGGCTCGGGAAAGTTTTCCAAAATTGATGTCATTTAATCTTTAGGTGGTATTCTACCATAATCCGTTGAGTTTATGCCCTGACACTTCCTAGTTTGGCTGGCATAAATCAGCAACGATTTTTACTGACCATTTTGGATGAACCCACTTTTCTCTGGAACGGCTCCGGAAAGTTTTCCAAAATTGATGTCATTTAATCTTTAGGTGGTATTCTACCATAATCCGTTGAGTTTATGCCCTGACACTTCCTAGTTTGGCTGGCATAAATCAGCAACGATTTTTACTGACCATTTTGGATGAACCCACTTTTCTCTGGAACGGCTCGGGAAAGTTTTCCAAAATTGATGTCATTTAATCTTTAGGTGGTATTCTACCATAATCCGTTGAGTTTATGCCCTGACACTTCCTAGTTTGGCTGGCATAAATCAGCAACGATTTTTACTGACCATTTTGGATGAACCCACTTTTCTCTGGAACGGCTCGGGAAAGTTTTCCAAAATTGATGTCATTTAATCTTTAGGTGGTATTCTACCATAATCCGTTGAGTTTATGCCCTGACACTTCCTAGTTTGGCTGGCATAAATCAGCAACGATTTTTACTGACCATTTTGGATGAACCCACTTTTCTCTGGAACGGCTCGGGAAAGTTTTCCAAAATTGATGTCATTTAATCTTTAGGTGGTATTCTACCATAATCCGTTGAGTTTATGCCCTGACACTTCCTAGTTTGGCTGGCATAAATCAGCAACGATTTTTACTGACCATTTTGGATGAACCCACTTTTCTCTGGAACGGCTCGGGAAAGTTTTCCAAAATTGATGTCATTTAATCTTTAGGTGGTATTCTACCATAATCCGTTGAGTTTATGCCCTGACACTTCCTAGTTTGGCTGGCATAAATCAGCAACGATTTTTACTGACCATTTTGGATGAACCCACTTTTCTCTGGAACGGCTCGGGAAAGTTTTCCAAAATTGATGTCATTTAATCTTTAGGTGGTATTCTACCATAATCCGTTGAGTTTATGCCCTGACACTTCCTAGTTTGGCTGGCATAAATCAGCAACGATTTTTAGTGACCATTTTGGATGAACCCACTTTTCTCTGGAACGGCTCGGGAAAGTTTTCCAAAATTGATGTCATTTAATCTTTAGGTGGTTTTCTACCATAATCCGTTGAGTTTATGCCCTGACACTTCCTAGTTTGGCTGGCATAAATCAGCAACGATTTTTACTGACCATTTTGGATGAATCCACTTTTCTCTGGAACGGCTCGGGAAAGTTTTCCAAAATTGATGTCATTTAATCTTTAGGTGGTATTCTACCATAATCCGTTGAGTTTATGCCCTGACACTTCCTAGTTTGGCTGGCATAAATCAGCAACGATTTTTACTGACCATTTTGGATGAACCCACTTTTCTCTGGAACGGCTCGGGAAAGTTTTCCAAAATTGATGTCATTTAATCTTTAGGTGGTATTCTACCATAATCCGTTGAGTTTATGCCCTGACACTTCCTAGTTTGGCTGGCATAAATCAGCAACGATTTTTACTGACCATTTTGGATGAACCCACTTTTCTCTGGAACGGCTCGGGAAAGTTTTCCAAAATTGATGTCATTTAATCTTTAGGTGGTATTCTACCATAATCCGTTGAGTTTATGCCCTGACACTTCCTAGTTTGGCTGGCATAAATCAGCAACGATTTTTACTGACCATTTTGGATGAACCCACTTTTCTCTGGAACGGCTCGGGAACATTTTCCAAAATTGATGTCATTTAATCTTTAGGTGGTATTCTACCATAATCCGTTGAGTTTATGCCCTGACACTTCCTAGTTTGGCTGGCATAAATCAGCAACGATTTTTACTGACCATTTTGGATGAACCCACTTTTCTCTGGAACGGCTCGGGAAAGTTTTCCAAAATTGATGTCATTTAATCTTTAGGTGGTATTCTACCATAATCCGTTGAGTTTATGCCCTGACACTTCCTAGTTTGGCTGGCATAAATCAGCAACGATTTTTACTGACCATTTTGGATGAACCCACTTTTCTCTGGAACGGCTCGGGAAAGTTTTCCAAAATTGTTGTCATTTAATCTTTAGGTGGTATTCTACCATAATCCGTTGAGTTTATGCCCTGACACTTCCTAGTTTGGCTGGCATAAATCAGCAACGATTTTTACTGACCATTTTGGATGAATCCACTTTTCTCTGGAACGGCTCGGGAAAGTTTTCCAAAATTGATGTCATTTAATCTTTAGGTGGTATTCTACCATAATCCGTTGAGTTTATGCCCTGACACTTCCTAGTTTGGCTGGCATAAATCAGCAACGATTTTTACTGACCATTTTGGATGAACCCACTTTTCTCTGGAACGGCTCCGGAAAGTTTTCCAAAATTGATGTCATTTAATCTTTAGGTGGTATTCTACCATAATCCGTTGAGTTTATGCCCTGACACTTCCTAGTTTGGCTGGCATAAATCAGCAACGATTTTTACTGACCATTTTGGATGAACCCACTTTTCTCTGGAACGGCTCGGGAAAGTTTTCCAAAATTGATGTCATTTAATCTTTAGGTGGTATTCTACCATAATCCGTTGAGTTTATGCCCTGACACTTCCTAGTTTGGCTGGCATAAATCAGCAACGATTTTTACTGACCATTTTGGATGAACCCACTTTTCTCTGGAACGGCTCGGGAAAGTTTTCCAAAATTGATGTCATTTAATCTTTAGGTGGTATTCTACCATAATCCGTTGAGTTTATGCCCTGACACTTCCTAGTTTGGCTGGCATAAATCAGCAACGATTTTACTGACCATTTTGGATGAACCCACTTTTCTATGGAACGGAAGGTTGGAAAGTTGATGTTTTTTAATCCTTTTCCACTAAATTTCTAAAACATTAAATCCAGAAAATACATTCATTTTCAATTCCGATGTTGCCACTAAGTCCCCAGATTTTTTATTTCCGCCGTTGCTAACTTTCGTTGCTATCTTGGCGGACGTAATGGATAGGTAAAATTGAGCGCAATCTCGTGGTCAATTTAAAAAGTGTGATGCATTAAACACATTCGAGACAGCAGGCAACACGAAGGCACGACTACAAATGCTGCAGGTTGCAATTGTAGTCGCGTAATCAGCTACTGAATTATTTTGAAGACGACAGCTACAATTGAAAAAATATAAACAGCTGTGTTTTTTATTATGTATTTACATTTCAGTGGTGCCACTATCATTTTTAATTTTTATAAATTTAACAACATGCATAATTGCAGACTCGTACACAAACTTAATTTAAGCCTACAAAAATATAAATACTTATTTATGATAAATTTTTTAACGTAAAAACAAATGAATTTATTAAAAAACATTTAAAATATTTTAATTTTATTGTTTTTGGAATTCATAAAGAATATCATCTTCATGGCAGGTTGAATAAAAAAATCCTAATATACAGTATAATCGCGAAAAAGTAAACTGAAATGTCCTAAGGGTTGTTAACTTTTTCGTCTTATTTATTAACTTTTCTAAATTGTAAAAAATGCAATAATAAACATATATACCTATATATTTTTCAATGACTTAGTTTTCATCTGTACAAAAAAGAAACTTAGATCTAATTTGTACCGGCTACAATTTATAATTAATAATTATACAATCAGTCATTTATTATGTGTTAGAAGCATATGACGTTTGTCAGAAAATTAGTTCTTCAAAAATGTTCAGATAGCGAATTCTGGGTATTTTCTAAACATTTGCCAGCCATCCATTACTGATATTATTGTCTTTTCAGGTTGCAGCTACACGAACTCGCGCTTAGCTATTGATAATGAAATTAGAACAGTGATTGCGCAATTAGGTTTTCGATGCTTCAAGAAAACATTTGTACAAACTTGCTTTAAGATCGGCATATTTTGGTCTATGTAATGTTTTCCTGTATGCTTTTTCCTATGTATTCTTCAAAGCCTCGAAAATTTTGTGACGTTTCGTTTTTATTTTTGAGATGGCAACTTGAGATATGCAATAATACAACGCCGATAGTTTTTCTTTAATGTATTTCTCAATTTTGTTTAAACTCTCAACTTTCAGCTTAAAATTTAATCTAATTTGTTATCGTTTGTACAAATCAGTACTTTTACTAATACGATCTGAAAAGTTAACTTAGAGTTAACATTTAGAGCGGCACAGAAGCGCTAAAATTTGGTTAACTTGACCGCAAGATTACTGTATCGCGATTCTACTGTAATTTTTTGGTTCAACGCACTAAGTTTATGAATTATAGGTCGTAAAGATTTCAGAGCACTTTATCAATAGTATAGGAAGAAAAATATAATCTGAATCTTTAAAGTATTGGTATCATAATAAAGTCTTTCGAAACACATTTCATATGATGAATTAAATATACCGATTTATTAACCCCTTAAGAGGATTTATCTTAAAATTTTGTCGATATGTATAATAATATTTCCTCAAATATAATATGTTATAGAGAACACCCCAAGTTTTTGTATGCTATATTTTTAGAAACTCCATCATATAAAATTTTAAAGTTATTAGGGTTAAAAAAATTTTATTTTGGAATACTTCACAATTTATTTATAAGTTTGAGTTAAAATATATAGTGGTAATAGTTTATGCACTTGTTACATATTGAAATATAGTAATATGTAAATATATTATCAAAGTTGTTTTTGGGAATACAAATATTTATTAAAAGATTTTGTTTGTTGTGCTTAATTCCCTTTTTTAATAATTGATAAAAATACTGAAATTTATTGTTGGAGGATAAGCTGTTCCTATGCGCATTTCACTGGTTGGACAAATTGTTTTTATTTTGTTTTCTTACGAAAACAATAAAAGTACTTTGTTTTTATTTTTAATATGTTTTTTCTTTACCCACTTACAGCTACAATTAATGTTGGGAGAATTCTAACTAATTGTAGTGGGAAATGTAAGAAAAGATAAAAACTCATCACTGTTTTATTGTTTGGTATTTTGTTTAAGCTTTGATATCGTTGCAAATAAAACTTTTTGAGGGTATTGTAGGTAATTCTCATTCCTTCTGTAGTTTTGTTTGCTGATAGCTTTGGCTTTTCTAAAATTATTTAGGAGAACGTTTCCTGACGATCTGGCCTAAGCAACCAGTGAAATGCGCATAGGAACAGCTTATCCTTCAACAATAAATTTCAGTATTTTTATCAATTATTAAAAAAGGGAATTAAGCACAACAAACAAAATCTTTTAATATGTAAATATTTTAAAAGTGTTCCGGAAGGCTGAAAACCCGCAATACAGAAAAACTTTATTAATCAAAGTCCTAATAACTTTGGTAACATGTGTATATTATTGTTAAATAATTATTATTATATCGACATAATTTAAAGATATAGCAAATTTAGTAAAAAAAAGTCAGTCAAGAAGTATGAGCATTTGAAATGGGCTCTTAATGGGTTAATAAATCGGTGTGCTTTAAACACCATATGAAAAGCACTTTCAATTTTTCAATGATACCCATACTGCTAAAACTAAGAGCGTTGGCGTGACAAACATCTTCCTATATAACTTCTTTTAAGGATACTAAAAAGTAATAATAATATAGATTTGGTGGTGAGCCGCGCTTATATTCTTGTTTCAATCCGGTTCTTTGCTGTTTAACCAAAAAATTAATATTATATATTATAAGCACTAATTCTTCTAATTTTTGATTATATTAGCAGCACTTTTTCTGTTTTGTAGCGTACAAAAATAGAAATTAGTTTAATTTGACTACAACGACAAAATTAGCATAGACAACAACCTGCAGCCATTTTGCCGTGTCGTCGCTAAAATAATCATTTCCATATACACACATGTATTCTATTGTTGACATATTGAAGTCGGTAGTCTGCTGTCTCGAATGTGTTTAAAGCATGAGTGAGTTAGTAAAAAAAATGAGAGGGAGAGCAAATTGAAAGACAAAAATATTTGGGTGGCCTCCAACAAGGCGAATTCATTTTGAATTGCTCTCTGCGACTTAATTTGACGTTTTCTGGTATAAAAATCTTATCTTAGGTGGAGACCCTGTGTAAAGGCACTAACGTTAAATTGAAAAAGAACCAAATTAGTGTTTTTTTCTTAGTTTGGCACTAATAGTGCATTTACACTTGTAATTTTCAAACTAGTTTATGATCGTAAACTACTTTCATAAACTATATCGTTTACATCAGCAGTTTTGACAGTTAACAGTTTAACAGCCGTGTCACAAAACAGCTGACTTCAGTAAAAAAAAACTTAAAAACGTTGGTGCACGTACATTTATACATACGATAAACATACCTTTTACAATTTTCAATTAATTTTTTTAAACTTTTTCTTGATGTGTTCCTTTTTTTTACGCAAACTTTTTTATCTTAATTTTTTTTTTTTATGAAATGTCAAATATCATTAGCGTTGCCAGAGCAAAATTTGAAAAGAACAGAGTTGCATTAACAAAAACTGGTTGTTTGCAACTAGTTTATCTCAAAAGCTAGTTACAAACGTGTTTATAATTTGTATGGATAAACAAGTTTCTTAAACTAGTTTATCATCATAAACAACTTATAACGTGTTTATGGTGTAGGTGTAAATGCACTATAAGTCCCAATTTACACTAGGGACATTTCTTGCCGGACAGACGAAGTTTGATGGCCAGGGGTCGAAAAGGTAGAGTGTGTAGTACGTGACTATCTGTACTGGACATTTCGTAGTTTACATCTTGTTGCTTTATATTATTTTTCTCAATTTGTCGTCAGTTTGGCTTATATTGTGTTATGTTTGTGGTGTTGTTAACTTGCCTTGTGCTTTCTAAATAAATAAACTAATAAATTAAAGTAAAAACAAAAAATTAATTAATAAAAATACATTTTTGTGGTAAATGAATATAATACTCGGGTTTTAATTTTACAAAAATGTTTGGCAATTTAAATTTGCAAAATAACACCACAGACTATTATAATAAACACTACAAGAAAAAGCCGCCAAACTTTACGAATGAAGAAAAGAAAGAAACAAGTATAAAATTTCTGTCTGACTTCTAATGTTTCATATGTAAACGCTACAGGTAAGATTAAAAGAGAATTAAAAAAATGTCCGGCAAGTTTTTTAATTTAATTGATTGTTGCCAAAAACAGCTGACCAAGGCTACTTTAGCTACTTTCGGTTACTTTAGCGCAAAACATAAGCAAAAGCCTTTTTTGACGTTTCGGAATTATATTTGGAATTCGCCATGAACACAGCTGATGGACGGCTGATGAGTTGCACTTACCTTTTTAAATTCGCCTTCGCGGGGGCGAACGTTTTCATCATGTTAGTGTTAGGTATAGCCTCCTCATGTTAGTGTTTTGTTTGTGTTTTAACAGCGTTGTTAACACCCAGGCTACAACTGACATCAAATGGTTAACATTAACACTAACATCATGTTAGTGTTAGGTATAGCCTCCTCATGTTAGTGTTTTGTTTGTGTTTTAACAGCGTTGTTAAGCAATCTGTCTTGAAAGCTATTTTATAACATAACTTGACGTTTAAGTTTGACAGACAGCTTTTTTTTGTTGCTTTTTATTAAGTTTTTTATACAACTTGTCAAAAATACGCGCGTGGCTGATAAATAATTAAAATTAAAGCGCAAAATAAAGTGCAAAATAAGTTTTCCGAAAATAAATTCATTTTAAAAGCGAGGTATACTATGTTTAAGCGCTAAACTTTTTCTTCGCTATGAATATAACACACAACCTGTCTTTAGCTTGTTTTTAAACTTATGTTGTAAGATATTTACGTGTTCTCCACCTAAAACACATTGGCAATTTGACGAAGTTATTCTGCCGGCGTTATTGCTTGTGTTAAGACATCACAAATTGCACGTGTGGCCGTAGGGTAAGCAATCTGTCTTGAAAGCTATTTTATAACATAACTTGACGTTTAAGTTTGACAGACAGCTTTTTTTTGTTGCTTTTTATTAATTTGTTTATACAACTTGTCAAAAATACGCACGTGGCTGATAAATAATTAAAATTAAAGCGCAACGGTAGCAAAAAAAAAATATAACAAGCACGTTAATATTTAATATTGTTATTTTTAGCGATGTATACTATGTTTAAGCGCTAAACTTTTTCTTCGCTATGAATATAACACACAACCTGTCTTTAGCTTGTTTTTAAACTTATGATGTAAGATATTAACGTGTTCTCCACCTAAAACACATTGGCAATTTGACGAAGTTATTCTGCCGGCGTTATTGCTTGTGTTAAGGCATCACAAATTGCACGTGTGGCCGTAGGGTTACGGTCTTCACAAAACTAAAATGACTAACGCTGCATTTACACATTAAAGTACTTACATGAAATTTCTGTATACGTATTATCACCACAAATTTCGCAAAAAAAATAATAAAATTTCATGAAAATTTTCATGAAAATGAAATTTCATTTTCAACATCCCCGGTGAAGAGGTTGTTCACAACCCTTGATTGTGAAACTTTCAACTTGAATCTAATGAATCGCTCGCTCTTATAAATCTTGTAAACTAAGAAAGTCTTAAAATTTGTGCCCACAAAAATGTCGTCAAAGGGCAAACTTCTATCAAAAATTTATATTCTTCTTCTTTTATTTTCTTGCTTATTTAAAGTTGCAGAGTTGCCGAACCAATTATTTAAGGCTAGTTTACACGGTAGACCTTGTAGAATCAAAATATGAATTTCTGTGTTTAAAATAAAAAAAATAAAAATCTGTTGCAAGTATTTTTCATGTTTGCACGGACCATGGTACAAGTACACAAGGTAGACTCGTTGGCACAGATGTTTGCCAGCTGTTTACCCCAGTTTAGCCCCAAATGTCAAAAAATTTCCTGGTTTGTTTACATTTATTTATTCATGTTTGTTTACATATAGTTAGTGCCATTTAAAATAAAAACATTTTTTAATGTGGGAAAAACTTTGAATCGTTCAAAAATTTTAATTTAAATTAAAAACATAAATTTAAGAAATTTTGTGCAAAAATTTTAACTGCAAATGGTACCATGGGGGCTTCTCTCTATTGTGATGCGAATGCAATTTCAATACGAAATCTAAATGATAACTTGGTACTCTCTATCACTCGCAAAAGTATTTGAAAATTAAGCAATACTGGCAATAAAAATTAAAGATGCGCAGATTGACAATAATGAAGTGCCAAAATACGTAAAAAATATTTTAAATTGGCAAATTTGAATCGAATAAATAGTGATAATTTGCGCAAAGAAAAAAATAATAAGATGCGAAAGACAAAGGCGCAAACGGATTAAAGAGTACCGATCACTATATCGCTACCATTTTCTTTCGCATCGCAAAAGAGTTGACCCGCAGATTATGGCTCATAGGCTAGGTTACCACTCAACCACTGCTTATGCGTTAACTTGATTTTGTTGTTGGTTTTCAATATTTTTCTCTTCATTAGGATCTTTCGAGATTAATTCCCTTAAAATATCATTTTTCCTTTCGAAATATTCCTTATACCACAGAATATGATCTTTTTTCTCCTTAGCTGTAATATAGGGATTCTTTGATAAGCCCACACATACCAATTCCATAAAATGACGCACAGGACCACGATCAGGGCACCAGCCTTCTAAATGTTGTTCCAAAAATAAGTGGTCTGAGAAGCCAACATCTTTTTTATCTAACCAATCTTGTTCGTTGTCAATGGGAAAACGCCAAACTTTACCCTGCTCCGTCCAGTTAACCAACTTATCGAAATAGTTTAACGGTGGATGGGAAACTTGTACTTTAAGAGCTTGTTCTTGCAGGAAAGTCCATGTTGGGAACAAATCAAAGGAATCTTTCAAGTTAGATGGATCTATAAAAATGCCTAAAGGTTCACGACCAAATAGATTTACACTGCCTGTGAAAAGTTCTGCTTCACGTTTGCGTTGTACAGGATGTCGTTCTTTAGTGCAATGTTGTTGCCATTTATTTTGTCGTTGTTTGCCTCTAGCTGCTAAACTTCGTCTAACATATCCACTGCGTGTAGTAATATTTTCCTTTCGGTGTTGGCGATGATCGATTTTCATGCATACAATAAGTTCACTTAAAGTTATTTCATCTTCACTGGTAGAAGACATTTGCGTTGGTGAAGTTTCTGTAGAGGAACTACCTTGTGTAGTTGTACCATGGGACTAACACTGCTTCCACACGATCAACTTTTTGTTGATAGTCTTACATATACTGTTTGTCAAAATTTACATAAATTGAAAGCTGTGACGTAGGCTGCACGCAATTTTTAAGCAATTTACCAAGGCGAATTCACTAGAAGGTGAGGTCAACTCTACAACAACACTGTTTCTGGGGTCCATCTGTCAAAAATATTGCTAGTAAAAAAATGTTTGTTTACATAAAAAAAACTAGTTCGTATACAAACTTTGACAAATCGACCACCGAAAAAAAAAACATATGCTGACTTGACCCCACCTTCTAGTCAATTCGCCTTGCAATTTACTTTCAAGATGTCATCAAGAAAACAATTTATACTGACCAACGAAAAATTTGCTCACTAAACTTCTTATCAGCTGTTAAATTGAGCGTAAAATTGCCAAACAAATGGATAGTTAAAATTGAGAGCAATCTCGTGATCAATTTAAAAAGTGTGAGTGTGTTAGTGAAAAAAATGCGAGAAAACAAATTGAAAGACAAAAATTGATCGTGTGGCCTTCAAGTTAATGAAACTGGGAATATCTGTCAATATAATTGAAAAACGCTAATTTGATGAATACATTTCAAAATTAGCAGCACTTGTTATTGCATATTACGATTTTTGCAGATGTGGATGTGCGTCTCTTGTTTTGAGAAAGTAAGAATATTATATTCGTCATAAGAAAAATATTGTGAAATTATGGAGGAACTATTGAACGAAGTTGTTCCAGAAGATGAACTTGAGGTAGATTTGTACAATTTTGTATGTTAATTTCCTACAATTTTGATGAACTTTCAGAAATTTGAAAAAAAATATGCCCACGAACTCGAATTAGATGGAAAAGTCTCGACAGAAACTAAATTCGAGTATGCGTTCTGCTTAGTTCGCAGCGGATTTTCAAACGACATCAGAAAGGTTTGTTGAATTGATAAGTTATATGCTCTTGGTGATGAATCACTAACTAAAATTAATTGTTAATTATAGTTTTAACAACTATTTTTTGAAATATGTATTCATAGGGTATTATGATGTTTGAAGATTTGGCACGTATACATCCGGATGGAAGACGGGACTATATTTATTACCTGGCTTTTGGTAACGCTCGAATAAAAAATTATTCTGAAGGGCTAAAATACTGTCGAGCATTTTTAGATATTGAATCAAACGACCAAGTTCGCTCTTTAGAGGTATGTTCATTGTTTTCATTTAACAGGAAGTGGGCGAGTTTTTAAAAAGTTTATTATTTTAGGAATACATTAAGAAACAAAATAACAAAGATATGGCGAAAGGCATGGCGGTCGCAGGCGGAGCTGCTTTAGTGTTGGGTGGAATTGTAGGGCTTGGGATAGCGTTAGCAAAAAAGTAATAACGATAGTTTTTCTACTGTAATCATAAATTCATTGTTAATAAGTGTACATAAAACACAAGTATGTCATCCCATCCCAAATAGATTTAGTATCATGGCTATCATAAAATAAATTTTACATATTTTAAATTTTTCTACATTTGATTGCCTAGCATAAATAATAAAATTATCAACGTGTTATTTAACTTGATGTATATTTTCCTTTTTTGTAGTAAACAAAAACGCGATAAATAAATGCAGGATTTTTACTACAATTGATCTAAATAATAATTGCATTCAATTCAATGGAATCATCCCAAACCGTAATAAATTCGTACAAATGATACGCATGCAAATAGACATATATTTAAAAAATGTAAAAGGAGCCACCTAAGTATTCCAGATGGTGGTGATAATTGTTGCACATAAAATGTAAAATATATATAAATTAATATTAAGCTGTGCACTAATTTATCATTAATTTATTAATAATTTTTGTTAAATTTGGAACTATAAAGGTTTTTGCTGCTTTTTCTCATGTATTTAACATATTCAAAGTACAATTGCTGTTGAATGTTTTAATAATATATAAATCTATAGATTTATACTCTAAAAAAATAAAAAAATAAACTACCTATGTATGGATGTATATCAATAAACTACAGTTATTAAAGATTTTTTTTAAATTCTTTTAAATGGTTTCCACTAGTCATGCCAAATCGTTCATTTTAGCGACCAGTCATTTTTGTACAATCATTAAAAGTGAAACCGTTCGTTCGTTCAATTGTTGTGTTTAATACATAATAATAAGATGACCCCAATATTCCAACTGATTATTGTTTTTAACCCAAGGGCACTGTTACACGTTCAATATATCTGTGGCTGAAGCGGACCAAGTCAAAAAAGTAAATTCGAAAATATTTTGAGTTTGAAGTGAACTGCCATTAATTTCAAGAGCCATTGACTGCGGTTTATTACCGCAGTTTATTACAAAACACAGTGATTTACTTAGGGCTAATAAATCAGAGCAAGTTAAACTCTATTTTTGGCAGGGTTCAGAAATATTCATACATGAATTCTAAAATTCCAACATTCATGATAAATTGTCTTGAATAATGCTTTCAAAAGTTTTTGTTTTATTCTTACACTGTAAAATGAATAGCTAAGAATTTTTTTTATTTTTAAGCACATGAATAGTTTTGTTTTTTATTTTCCAGTTTGTACATATGCACGTATGTGAATAAAGAAAAGTACAAAATTGTAAAAACTAAAATATGAGCGGCTAATCGTTGCTCTCATTAATGTTTTTAATAAAAAGAGTTCCAAATATTTACTTGCTACTCACATCATAATCTCAGTTGTGTTTTGCTTTATTCGTGTTTAAAAACACAAAATTTCTCATTGTTCTTGTTTAATAGTATTTGTAGCCTTGATAAAACTGTTTTTTAAGCGTCGTTTATTCGTGGTTTTTTTTTCATACATAAAGAAAATAAAAACAGTTGCAACTTTATTTTGAACAATTGTAAATATAACAACAGTACAAATTTAATTTTGAAGTGAAAAAACGTGTATTGAAATGTCTAAGAAAAAATTTAATATAGAAAAATATGTATTGTACGATGAAAATTCAAAAAAAAGCACTTGCTTAGTAGAAACGTGCAAGAAGAAGCTATGCGGAAAATTAAGAGCAAATATAAAAAGACATTATAAACTCATTCACCAGCAAGACATTGAAAATGATATTGAAGATGTGTGTAAAAAATTAAAAAAAGAAAAAACAATAAAATTAAGCACCACTATGGATAGGGATAATTTTTTAAAATGTTGTGTGGGATTGGTAACAAAGAAAAATATTCCATTTAGAATATTTGATGACCAGGACTACTTTAAGCAACTTATTGCACCATATGAACAACAATTTAATATAAATTTAAATTCAAGTAATATTGGTGTAATTTTAGAAAAAGCAAGTAGCTACATAAAAGCTGAAATAAGTGCTACAGTAAAAAATAAAATGATTTCCTTAAAAATAGACACGGCCAGCCGAATGGAAAGGAATGTCCTTGGCATCAATATTCAATATATAAAAGATTTTAAAATATGTATTAATACAATTGGTAAGTTTACAAAATCATCTTAAATTTTTTTAAAATAAACTTAAATTTTAGACCATGGATGCCTTTTAAATATCAAAAGATCCGAAATTTTTAGCAGTAAATATCTGCCGAAAAAGTCGGAGACAATTTTCGACCGATTTTAAAATCCATTTCTGAAGTAGTATTAATTTTTTTTTTATTTTTAATGTATTTTTTATTTACTGTCTTATGCAAAAAAAAAGTTAAAGTTTTGCAAAATTGTATGGGCTTAATGTGTTAGCTAACTAATGTGAACTTTAACTCTTATTTAAGAAGGGGGTTATGCAATATCGATGCCTTACTTTCTCAACCTCGTAACTTATAAAAATATGGTTTTGACTTTTTCATATCAAGCGATTGCAATTTTTGTGTTCTATTACTTTAACAACTTATAATTTCAATAATTTATTAATATTTACAGAATTGAGACAAAGTATTGAAATAATAAGTTGTTGCAGTAATAGAACACAAAAATAGCAATCGTTTGATATGAAAAAGTCAAAACCATATTTTTATAAGTTACGAGGTTGAGAAAGTAAGGCATCGATATGTTTAATTCTACAAATAAGTTAGTTTTGTGGCATATGTTGTTTTACAGGTATGGTACAAATAACAAAACGTCATACTGCTGCCAATTTAAAGGAAGAAATTCTTAAGTGCCTTAAAGAATACAATATTGAAATGTCCCAAATTTACTCAAACACAACTGATAACGGAGCCAATGTGCTGAAGGTATCGCGATTACTGCAAGAAATGCAGCAAGAAAACATAGACGAGGAGCATGTTGATGATGCAGAGTCTAATCAAATTGAGTCGAACCTGGAATCTATTTTGTCTATTGTACGTTGCGCTGCTCATACAATACAATTAGCAGCCAATGATGTAATAAAAACACTTACAAGTGAAATCGAAGAATGTAGAAAAATAGCTAAACATCTGCGTACTTTAGTAAGATCGGGAACCGAAAACATCGCCTTACCATGTTTAGATGTCGTAACAAGGTGGAACTCAACATATGACATGATAAATAAAATACTTTCTCTTAAAGAGTATATTGAAAACTTGGATAGTTTAAGCATTTTTGACATAAACTGGTCATTTATCCAAAACTTTGTAACGGCATTTGCGCCTTTGGCAAAATGCACAATAAAACTGCAAACAGAACAATATATTTTAGGAGACTTTTTTCGTGATTGGCTCACATGTGAGTTAGAATTGGAGAAATTAGTTTTTATAAACATATACGCATCAGCGCTTCTTAGTGCGATGAGGAGCAGAAAAGAAAAACTTCTAAAGCATGATGCCTTTGCAGGTGCCATATATCTAGATCCTCGATTCAATTTTAATGGTTCACCTTTCCTTACTATTGATCTTAAGCAAAGTGCAATGGTAATGGATCCTTCATATCTTCAACTTAATGGAAATGCAAACGTCCTATTTTTGAACCGTTTCATGTTATATATTTATAAATTATATTTGTTTCTGGATATTTTTGTCCATTTTTATACATGTTTTAATAGTAATATTTATAAAAACACCTTTGTCATCTTTTCGAACGAGTTACACAGTATGGTTTATTTTTCGAACCGGAAATTCGTAGTCCAGGCAAACCAGCGCCCATCGCTGATATAATCTGATTAAAACAATAAATAACATGTTGATTTTAGTTTCTAAGAAAGGGCGTTTTGCATTTTTGTATCGATATACATATATATACTATATGTATGTAACATATAGTATGTAGTATATGTATATTTAAAACTTTCTATAACATTCTATTTATTTTTTTTTTTTATTTTTAATAGGATCACTTGCTTACAGTTCACGAAATGGTTAACAAATTGACAAATACTTCAAATGAACAAGAAATTTTAAATTATTCCAATTTGCCAAGCTTACATATCCAAGACAACATTTCCCCTTCAACAACAGGTGCATATAATATTTTAGATCAGCACCTTCAGTCTTTAATGAGCTTACAAAACCCATCTACACAAACCTATACAACAAATGTTAAACACAAATTATTGAAGCTTTGTGAAAGAGAAAGAGCTCCTTTCGAGACCAATGTTCTTGAATATTGGAATAAATCATGTGACAAAGATAAGGATATGAGACAAATTGTAGAGGCCGTACTAGCTGTGCCTGCTACTCAGGTTTCTGTGGAGCGTTCATTTAGTGCTTTGTCTACAATACTAACAAAGCTAAGATCAAAACTTTCCAAAAAGTCTCTTTCAAATATACTAATTACCAAACTTAATTATGAGCTATTAAATTTTTCAAATTTTGATTTTGAAAATAATGATATGATTTCTGTATACGAATAAAAAAAAAATTTTAAAAGTGACCTGAAGTAACCATATTTATGCTAGATCTAACTCAAAATGAATTACTTTTTTTTTTTTGAATGTATGTACATACCTACATATTTTAATATTTAATTTAAACTTTTTCAATGAATTAGGTACTTATTTTAAAAGTGTTGAGTTATGT
Organism: Pollenia amentaria; assembly: GCA_943735925.1. Classification (NCBI taxonomy): domain Eukaryota; kingdom Metazoa; phylum Arthropoda; class Insecta; order Diptera; family Polleniidae; genus Pollenia; species Pollenia amentaria. The sequence continues at coordinate 75,867,357 of OX031007.1, forward strand.
TTTTTTTAAAGCTTTAATAAAAAAAAATATAAAATAAATCATACCTATTTTTTTTTTATTTTTTTTTTTATTTTTTTTATTAGTATTTTTACTTAAAAAAATTTTTTTCTCTAAATTTGCACTTCAAATAAAGACATAAAAAAAACTAATCGTGACACTAATTGTTGAAAATTTGTTTTTTTTTTTCAACGTTTATAAAAATTTATGTATGAATAATAAAATTCAAACATTTATAATAAATAATTTGTCTTATAGGTACCTATTTTTTGTAGAAACAACACAAGAATTTTATAAACACAGATTACGCATTGCGCATGTTTTTTATTATTTACAAAATGTAACTGTTAAATGTTAAGTCACATCAGCACATTATAGGTACACATGTTTGTTTACTTGTGTTTCTACATTTCATTTTTAAAGGCTGAATGAGCTATTTTGGTGTCTTTGTATCATGGAAACAAAAAAACAATACAAATATAAGAAAAAATAAAACAAGAGATTTTTTCTGTTTTTAAACACGAATAAAGCAAAACACAACAGAGATTATGATGTGAATAGCAAGTGTATATTTGGAAGTATGCATAAGAATGCAAGATGAGCAAAAGTAGTTAAAAAAAAAAATTCTCTCATGTACAAATGTAAGAAAAAATAAATCTCTTTTATTATCTCATGTGTTTTGTAGAAACGAAAAATAAGGAAAATACTTTTATACAAGATCGAATAAAGCAAAATTTTTTTTGTGTTTTTAAGCACGAATAAAACAGCACACAACAGTGTATAAAATTTTTTATTCCTACCCATGAGTGAATAGTGAGTGAATATTTGGAACTCTGATTTTTGGTTTAAAATGTGTTTAAGCCAGGGGTATCAGCGTCATGCACAATTGTGTCAGCAAAACTCACATGTACGCTTACGCTCTTTTATTTTGCGAGCGTAAAATATAATTTTTTACTGCAAAACACTCTCATTCAGCGGGAAATATCGAAATATCGCACGGCCTGTTTTGAGGCCTCTAAACAGAAATAATATATTTATTATTTATTCTCTTTGTTTATGTTTTGTTTTATTTCTGTTTTTGACATTGTACAATGATTGACAAATAATATCTACATTGTTTTGCATTTAAGCTAACGATATGTGTTTTGTTTGTGAAAAAAATTCTTTGTTGCCTTTTAAAGGGTCCCTTTTTCTTTCGTTAAAAAGACGTACCTAAATGCAGAAATTATTAAGAAAAAAATAGCCACAAGAATTTGTTGGTATTTTGTGCTTGTAAAAATATTTTTCTTTCTGTACCAATCGCGTCAATGGGTTTTTTTTCCTTTGAAAACACTTCTCAAGTAAGTAAAAATATTTAAAAAAGTCTTGTTTTCCTACAATTTATGTGTAAACCTATACACATAAAAGCAAATGTGACAGCAGGTAAAATTTTTGGGTAAGAAGATGTGTATTATTAATGTATTAATGAAACTTTATTGTTTAACGTCCACAAACCTAAAAAATGTTTTGTTGTTTCGAAACTGCAATTTAAATTTAGAAGATATTATTGGTAAATAAAAGTATATTTTTATAGGCTAGTAAAATCTTCTCTTTTTATAATGGTGGTTAATAATTATAGAATATTTTTAAACTAAATGGAGTTATTATTTGCATTAGCATGTGCAAATGAATTTTCATTGTTGGCATTTGCAAAGGTATGTCGAGCACCAAATTAAAAATATTAGAAATAATTTAATAAGGTAGTAAAATGACTTCAAATATTGTCAAATGCTCAATTTTTCCAAAAAATAAGCAAAGTTTCTGCGAAATGCAGGTTCCAAATTAAATTTATTTAAATAATAACTGAGTGTGTTTGTCCATAACTCAACATTTTTCGATAATTGTATTATTATTAATTGCTCTAAAGTCTTCATAGCAAAATATGTATGTTAATTAGGCCTCGTAATAGGCCTCGCAACCGCAGATTCCTCCCGCTGAGAATGAGAGAGACAAGAGTATTCGCACCAATACAATCATAATTGACACCACTGGTTTAAGCCAACAAATCTATAAATCAGAAAACATATAAACCATCTTTAAACGCATAAAATTGGGCGTTTAAACTACCAATACAAACCATATGAATTTGTCTACATTTATCGTAGTGCTGCCACATGTTACTTTTTACACTACATATAATACATGGGACACTGATTTACAACTGTTGAGTTTAAGCTACATATAAATTTAAGTTTAGTTCAACTAAACCAGCGTTCAAACACTTACTGATTTATTTGCCATTAGTTACAAAACTGGAGAGTCAAACCTTGCGGAGAATTTTGCACCAGTATTGAAATACATATGTATTATGTTTTAAGGCCCAACCATAATATGCATGAGCCTGCTTAAGTCAACTTAAGCAACTGTGCGAATACATATAAAACATATGTGGCCAACTATAATGTACTTAATGAAACTTTTCGTTAAGTTTCGTCAAATGTCATTTGCTTAAGCAAAGTGCCAAGCTGAACGCACATTCCGTACGGAATCAGCTGTTTGTGTGTTGTTACAAAAAATTAAATAAATTGAAATGGAAAAAGAAAAACAAGAATATAACAAATGATGAATTTTACATTTATTGTATAAATTTTTTATTAACAAGCATGTAAAACAATCGCCAATTTTTTTCTTTTTAAAATGTTGCTGGCAAATTAAATAAGACATAAAATAAACAAACACAGGGCTGCAATTTTTGGTACTTCTTTATTTGAAGTACTCACAAGAAAACCAAATATTGCACATATATGCAACATGGACCTTAAGTTTATGTAAGTAAATTATGGCCACCTTAAGGCCCAACTAAAATGTGCTTAACCAAACTTAAGCTAGTGTCAAAATTCAACGAAAAGCATGTCAAATGCTTAAGTAAATTACTGAAGACTTTTAGGTGGCTATATTGTACTTATTGAGCTTAAAGACTTTCTACACTTAGTTGCAAACATTTGTACTTTTGGAAAACTATTTTCGTTTTTATTTCTTTAAAATGTAATATTTTTGACGAAATGTCATTTAATTTGCAAAAGTTATAAATATATTACCATAAACAAGTAAATCTATGTTTATCTTTTATTAATTTTTAAAGTAAACGAAAACTAAAATAAAAAAGTACTAAAAAAAGCAACTGCGGTTGCATCTTTTAATTGTAAACAATTATATGTATCTATTATGTGTCATTTGCTTAAGGAAGAGCGAAATTGACCGCACTTTCCTTAAGCAAATGACACTTGACGAAACTTAACGAAAAGTGTCTTAAGTACATTATAGTTGTATACATTTGATTGTGTGTATGCGCACATTTGCTTAAGGTTCATTAAGCACGTTATAGTTAGGCCTTTAAAGTCTCTTTTAATTTTCTCATGCATTTGACAGACTTCGTTAATTTTTGACAGTACTTTAAGCCAAAGATGCCCAGTAGTGGCTGATATCAGCAAATTAAACTCGCACGTATACTTACGCTCTTTTGTTTGATCGTCAATCAACCAATAGGAAATCAGCATGTTGAGTGGGAGAGACAAACTACACTTGCAGAACTTCTGTGTCTTATTTTACATTTTAATCGTCATCGAGACTGCTGTCAGTGAACACATAAATTGAAATTATTGCGATATATTAATGATGTCAGCCGAAAAGTATTTTATGTTACAAAATGCTTTTGATGACATGCAATGTCTTATTTGTCCTAAGACATTTAAAAAAACTAAGAAATATAATTTAAAAAAACATAATAATAAAATATAATTTAAAAAAAATGACAACACCCGCCACATATGTGCTTTCGTCGCAATCTCGTTGACGACTAAATAAAATGAATAGAAAATTGTTTTCTTCCAGTGTTATTTCGTCACTCTCACCAATACTACTACCTTGGGCATCTTTGTTTTAAGCAAAGAAAAAAACCCACCGACGCGATTGGTACAGAAACAAAAATATTTTTACAACAGTGGTGTCAATTATGATTGTGTTGGTGCGAATACTCTTGTCTCTTACACTCCCAGCGGGAGGAATCTGCGGTTGCGAGGCCTATTACGAGGCCTAATTAACATACATATTTTGCTATGAAGACTTTAGAGCAATTAATAATAATACAATTATCGAAAAATGTTGAGTTATGGACAGACACAATCAGTTATTATTTAAATAAATTTAATTTGGAACCTGCATTTCGCAGAAACTTTGCTTATTTTTTGGAAAAATTGAGCATTTGACAATATTTGAAGTCTTTTTACAACCTTATACAATTCTTTCCAAAATTTTTAATTTGGTGCTCAACATACCTTTGCGAATGCCAACAATGAAAATTCATTTGCACATACTAATGCAAATAATAACCCCATTAAGTTTAAAAATATTCTATAATTATTAACCACCATTATAAAAAGAGAAGATTTTACTAGCCTATAAAAATATACTTTTATTTACCAATAATATCTTCTAAATTTATATTGCAGTTTCGAAACAACAAAACATTTTTTAGGTTTGCGGACGTTAATTTATTGCGTTGTTTTGAGCAAATGTATTTCAAATCGGAAAATATTTGTTCGCAAAGATATATTGAGGAAAAAAAGCGACAAACATTTGAAGGAATTTTTTTTAATACAGGATGTAGTGCCCCGTCTAAATTTTTCCAGAACTCAATAATATTTTCCCTATCTGGATGATTTATATAAAATTTATAATAATGCAGTTCACACTGAATTAAGTGTATGTGATAAACTTCCGTTGATTAGGGGTTTCTGTAGAGTTGGAGATTAGGGATTAATTAAGAAAATTATGATTCTTTTCATAGCTATATTGCTAGGTATACCGATGAGGAAAAAAAATCTTTTTATTAGAAATAAATTTTTTTTTTTTTAATTTAAGCAATGGCTATCAGGGGAAGAAAATATTGAAAATAAATCAGATATTTTTTTAAAAAAAATTTCCAAAAAAAAAATCTTTTTATTTCTAATAAAAAGGTTTTTTTTCTCATCGGTATATCCAGTCATATCGCTATGAAACGAATCATAATGCCTCTTAATAACATTTTCCCAATGTCCTTTAAATGTTTGATAACATAAAAGACATTGGGCATTACCAAAGGCATTTTTTATCATAAAATAGTTTTTTAATTCCATATTATTTAGCAACAAACTAACATAGCTTCCGCACATGTGCATTCGTCGCTGTCTGACGAGCAACTAACAGCCGTACCTAAACAAGAACGGAAGGCGGAACGTTTTCTTCAGCGTAGCTTTTACGCTGATATGCCATACCTAAATAAAGGCCGTGTCAGATACAACTTTGTCGCTTTGCGTGACGTTTCTACCTTCGGCAGAAAAACGCAATGCAAAAGGTGTATGCCACAATGAAAACTTTGACAACACTCACGCATTGTTTGTTTACTTATAAAAGCGGTTGGTAATTTGTACATTTAATTATTTGTTACAAAAATTAAAGTTAAAAATTTAATTGGACGGTTTTTTGGAATTGAATTTGGCAAAAAAATTTAAAAAAAATAGAAAATTATACTAGCCAATTGTCAAAGCGCCCAAAAAGATGAGAGTTGGCTAACTTTTTGCTTCGCTCCGCTTTGAAAGTACTTTATGTGACATGTTTCGTATAAGTACGTATATTTTATCTTAGATGTCAAAGCGAATCGGTAACGCAACGCGAAGCAAAAGTTTTATCTGACATGGCCTTAAGAGCGTCAGCATTGTGCCATAAACAGTAGTGTTAACTTTCGTGCCGACTAAAACTCTCATAAAAGACATAAGAAATTGAATTAAAACCGCTAGTTTGACGTAAAAATAGCTAATTTATTATCAAACAATAAAAACAGGGTTGTCAAAACAACAAATATAGCAGCCCTGTTTATTTTAACGCGCTGTCAAAATCGAATTTTCCAATTGCACAGCGCTAACGTTGCGTTGCCGTCGCGTTGTTTCGTTATGCTACATACAAATTGTATGAGCATGAGGATTTTTGACAGCTAGAAAACGCGTTCCGCTCTTGTTTAGGTATGGCTGTAAATTAATTTTATTATTATTTATTTTACACACTGTATTTGAACAAATATCAATACAGCTATCGTACATGTGCACTTGTTGCTCTCACACGTACGACAAAAATAATGAGCGTAAAAAACAAAGGGGTGAACCAAGGCGAATTCATGTATACGGTGGTGTCGATACTACAACAACAACAATACCAAAAACACAACAATGTATTTTTTTGTTGCTTTCGTTGATCGATATGTCAAAAACACAAGCAACTTTTGACATTTCTCTCTCTAAGTAAGAAAAAAAAGTAGCACAGCTGTGCTTTCAACGCCACCTGGTATATGAATTCGCCTTGGGGTGAACCTTCTAAACAATTTTTTGCCTGAATGAGCATCACTGATTTAGGTACGTCTTTTTAACGAAAGAAAAAGGGACCCTTTTACAGGCATCAAAGAATTCTTTTTTACAAACAAAACACATATCGTTAGCTTAAATGCAAAACAATGTAGATATTATTTGAAAAGTTGAAATTTTTGTTGCATAGGATTCACGTTACATAAGTATGTATTTTTATATAATTTTAAGTTTTTTACAAAATTAAAAATGACGTATCATCAAATACATATATAATTTTTTTTATCAGCATAATGTATAATCACACTTAAGAAAAAAATTAGCAGAGTTTTTAATTCTTTTTATAAGAACACATTAATATTTTTAAATACCAAAACTGGGTAATCTGTTTTATAACTATTACCAAGGTGTTAGTGAAATTAGTGATCAGATAATAATTTATAATAATAATTTTTAGTATTGCATAAGAAAAAATAAAAAAGTGCTGTAAAATTATAAGAACCGAATCCATATACGTATGTAAAATAAAACCTATAGTAAATGTGACTATCAGCTTCTTCCACATATGACTGTTAGACATTTGGAAATTTTTTATCTGAAATATTAAAAATTGCTTTTAAATCTCAAATAATTACCATTTTACAAAGTTCTTTGCTTTGCATGTAAACTTATGAAATGTTACATTATTCTAAATTTAAGTCTTAAAATTTAAACTCTAAATAAAAATTGCACGCAAGGCATTGGATGTTACCAAAAGCATTTTTGACCGCACAATATTTTTTGAGTGTAAGCTGAAACTATATAGCATCCGCTAGACATGTACACTTGTCGAAGTCACATCGACGCAGTGATGCCAATAGTAGGGAATTTTCCTTTTTTGTAGGGATTTTTTCGGAAAATTTACAGCGTAGGGAAAAAAGGACAGATATTTTATTTTAAGGCAATTGTAGGGAATTTTCAAAATATTGTCTCATTTTCAATATATTGTGTTAAAATACGTAAATATTCGTATAATTTTCATTTAAAAATTAAAATTTTTCATATACCATAGCATTTAGGTACAAATGTAGTATTTTACTAAGAGCCCTAATAGCCTGGCAATCTTCAACAAGTGCCACAATCATGTACGTATATATTAGGGAGCGCCGAATATTTGGGTTCACATTTGCGAACTAATCGCTTATTTTTGTTATTTGCATTTGCTCTCACATTCGCTAAAAATATATGTGAATATTAAAGGAAAATGTTTAATGAATGAAACAAAGAGAAATAAAGTCATACAATTTGGAATTTTTTAAAAATTTTAATGAAAACTTTTAAGCATGTGGAAGGATATATATTTAAAAGGAATTTTTTTTTAAATTTTGAAATAAAGATTTTTTTATATTCAACAAAGCCTTCCCTTTTATTTGGTATCGAGATTGGTAAAAAATATTAGATACTATATTAATAAAAAAAGTATTCTTGAAAAAGGTTAAGTCCTTTAAAAAGGACAAAAGATGAGGAGATGAAAATCAAACACGCAGTTTGACTTAGTTTTGACTCTAGATTGAAGGATATACAGTGGCGTTTCTGCCAAATTAAATTATTAAATTAAATTAAATTTGTCACACAGTATTTTTTTTTTTAATTGAATTTTTACATGTGTGAGAATGTTTATTTTGGTTTTTTCTTGATGTTAATAAATGCTTTTTTTTTAATAAATGTTAACAAATCCCTTAATTATAATATTTACAAAATGTTAACAGAGTATGTATTTGTTTGCCTGAAGCTAAAAACAATACATTTTTAACGTAGGGAATAGTGTAGGGATAATTTTTTTGTTTGTAGGGAAAAAAGGGAATTTTATTTAGACACGTAGGGATTTTTTTGAAATTTCTCATGGCATTACTGCATCGACGACTGAATTGAAGAGTATAAAAATATGTGTTAGTAGTGGGGTACACAATTGTGCAAAGAAATGGAAACCCCTGCTTTAAGCTAACTTATGCATATTATGGTTGGGCCTTTACTATATCCCGCTACTTCATTAGCGCCTCCCTCTCTTTCGGGGACATATGTATTTATATGCCGAACAGAGTTGCCGAGCTTGGTCTTTTCCGACCAAATTTGGTCGGATATTTTTCGTTTAATCGGATCAAGGCGAATTCATTACATGTGATCCTAAAAGCCCTGCTGATAACTTTTTTTCTTTAGCTTTATAATTGGTGGATGTCAAAATTTTGTTTATTATATTTGTTTCTGTTTTGATTTGTTTCGGTTTTTGACATTGTACAATGATTTAACAAAAACAAATTGTTCGTGGTTTTTGTACGAGTTGTACGAGATTACCTGGAATAATTCGCCTTGGGTAGGATGGTAAGCCAAATCTAATTTTGGTCGGTTTAAGAAAAGGTTATATATTTATTTTAACAAATTTAGAACACTGGTCTCAAAAAAGACAAAAACACAAAATTGTTTTTGATTGTTGATAAATCTATGGATGTGGCAATAACACTGCGGCCACACGATCAACTTTGTGTTGATAGTCTTTTACATATACTGTTTGTCAAAATTTACATAAATTGAAAGCTGTGACGTAGGCTGCACGCAATTTTTAAGCCATTTACTTTCAAGATGTCATCAAGAAAACAATTTATACTGACCAACGAAAAATGTGCTCACTAAACTTCTAATCAGCTGTTAAATTAAGCGTAAAATTGCCAAACAAATGGATAGTTAAAATTGAGAGCAATCTCGTGATCAATTTAAAAAGTGTGAGTGTGTTAGTGAAAAAAATGAGAGTGAGAGCAAATTGAAAGGAATTGAAAGACAAAAATTGATCGTGTGGCCTCCAAGTAAAATAAAATTTATTACGTTAGTAGCAAGCAGAGCTGTAAATGAATCATTCATTTTTGAATTAATTCGCGAATCATTCATGCACTGAATTAGAAAATTTTAAATTAATTCTTTTCACACAAAAAAAAGAAAAAAAGAATTGAATGAATTTCAAGTCCTTGCCAATTCAAATGAATTTGTCAAATGAATTGCAATTTGTTTCCAATTCAAATGAATCTGTAAAATGAATTGCAATTCGTTTCCAATTCAAATTAATTTGTTAAAGTGAATTGCAATTCATTCTATAAATTCATTTGAATTGAATTGATTTTGAATTAATTCAAATGAATTAGAAAAAAGAATTAGCAATTCATTTCCAACTCATTTGATATGATTGAAATTTGAATTGCATTACTCTAGTATATATAGTATGTATATGTATGTATAGTATGTATAGTTATTCAACACAATTGTGTTTTGAACTACATACATTGTAATTTTTCCTGATTTTGGTTTTTTGTGATAGTCTTATTTTTTTTAAATAAATATAACATTAATATTTCAGTGTATTTCAAAATAAAAATCAGTTCCTCTTGAAGAAACAAACTCCAAACACCATGTTTTCTTCGATCAGACGCAGATCCAGGACAAGGATTTTTAATTTTTGTACTGAATATTTTCATTATGTCAGGAAAAATTTCCATTTTTTATTCCCCCTAGATCTGCTCTTGAATTTGATTGATTGGAACTCATTTTTGATTTCATTTATTTGAATGCAATTCATTGTTCTAATTTATTTGAATAAAACCAAAATCAATTCAATTCAAATGAATTTGTAGAATGAACTGGAATTCACTTTAACAAATTCATTTGAATTGGAAACGAATTGCAATTCATTTTACAGATTAATTAGAATTATAAACGAATTGCAACTCAAATTACAAATTAATTTGAATTGGAAACGAATTGAAATTATTTCTGCCTAATTCGTTTGAATCGATTCAAATTGCATTCAATTCTTTTTTGTTGTGGAAAGAATTAATTCAAAATTTATCAAATTCGTAACGAATTAAAATCAAAAAAGAATGATTCATTTACAGCTCTGGTAGCAAGTTACTTTGACGTTGTTAGTGTTATAAACAGCTATGGGCACCAGTACATTGAAAGCTTTGCATGTGAGGCATTGTGTTGGTTTGTTTATGTCAGGGGTGTCAGCGTCATGCACAATTGTGTCAGCAAAACTCACATGTACGCTTACGCTCTTTTATTTTGCGAGCGTAAAATATAATTTTTTACTGCAAAACACTCTCATTCAGCGGGAAATATCGAAATATCGCACGGCCTGTTTTGAGGCCTCTAAACAGAAATAATATATTTATTATTTATTCTCTTTGTTTATGTTTTGTTTTATTTCTGTTTTTGACATTGTACAATGATTGACAAATAATATCTACATTGTTTTGCATTTAAGCTAACGATATGTGTTTTGTTTGTGAAAAAAATTCTTTGTTGCCTTTTAAAGGGTCCCTTTTTCTTTCGTTAAAAAGACGTACCTAAATGCAGAAATTATTAAGAAAAAAATAGCCACAAGAATTTGTTGGTATTTTGTGCTTGTAAAAATATTTTTCTTTCTGTACCAATCGCGTCAATGGGTTTTTTTCCTTTGAAAACACTTCTCAAGTAAGTAAAAATATTTAAAAAAGTCTTGTTTTCCTACAATTTATGTGTAAACCTATACACATAAAAGCAAATGTGACAGCAGGTAAATTTTTTGGGTAAGAAGATGTGTATTATTAATGTATTAATGAAACTTTATTGTTTAACGTCCACAAACCTAAAAAATGTTTTGTTGTTTCGAAACTGCAATATAAATTTAGAAGATATTGTTGGTAAATAAAAGTATATTTTTATAGGCTAGTAAAATCTTCTCTTTTTATAATGGTAGTTAATAATTATAGAATATTTTTAAACTTAATGGGGTTATTATTTGCATTAGTATGTGCAAATGAGTTTTCATTGTTGGCATTCGCAAAGGTATGTTGAGCACCAAATTAAAAATTTTGGAAAGAATTGTATAATGTTGTAAAAAGACTTCAAATAATGTCAAGTTCTCAATTTTTCCAAAAATTAGCAAAGTTTCTGCGAAATGCAGGTTCCATATTAAATTTATTTAAATAATAACTGATTGTGTCTGTCCATAACTCAACATTTTTCGATAATTGTATTATTATTAATTGCTCTAAAGTCTTCATAGCAAAATATGTATGTTAATTAGGCCTCGCAACCGCAGATTCCTCCCGCTGAGAATGAAAGAGACAAGAGTATTCGCACCAATACAATCATAATTGAGACCACTGGTTTATGTTTGCATTTGTTGGTTTTTGTACATTTGTACGCTTTGTTTTTTTCTCATTTCATGACATGCGACGCACGTTTGCTTCGTTCGAAATGTTCTGCTAGACTAAGCACAATTTCGTTTCTCTGCTTCGCTCATCAATTTCGTGTATGTACCAGTGATGGGATTAAGAAATTTTAATTTTGTGCCAAAATTGTAACAAAAACGGGCAAAGTGACTGAAAAGGGGCCAAGTCTAAATAAAAGTTTGAAAATTTTGTTGAAATTTTGCATTTTTAATGGATATATATTATATTTTATAATTACTACACCATTTTTCATTGAAATTGAGAAAATTCCAAATGAAAATGAGAATTTCAATTTGAAATTGAGAAAATTTCAATTGAAATTGAGAATATCAATTTGAAATTGAGAAAATTCCAATTGAAATTGAGAATATCAATTTGAAATTCAGAAAATTTCAATTGAAATTGAGAATATCAATTTGAAATTGAGAAAATTCCAATTGAAATTGAGAATATCAACTTGAAATTGAGAAATTTTAATTTGAAATTGAGAAAAATCCAAATGAAATTGAGAAATTTTAATTTTAAATTGATAAAACTGAATTATATGATTTTTATTATATTCATGCAACAAACATCAGGATAAAGAAATGAAATTAAATACAAATCGCAGTATTATTGACCACATCTGCCAGATCCAAAGCTGATTGATAAAACGTTGTAGTATGTTGTATGGCTCTACTGCAATCTCCAGTAGACAGTAAGACATGTATACTTAGAAGCCTTAATCACCTCTTCTAAAAAGGCAAGCCTTTGCTCTCCTACATTGGGGGGAATTACGTTCGGTACATTCATATTTGTTTTCGCCATACTTTTTATTTTTGACCAAATAATTTCAATGGGGTTAAGCATCGGTCAATAGGGGCTCAAACGCAGGAGTGTAGCTGGAGAGTATTGTGAAAACAAAGATGATACCAAACGTTATTCCCCCAATTTAGTAGAAGAGCAGAGACTTGACTTTTTAGAAGAGGTGATGCTTCTAAGACATGTACAACTACTGGATATTGCAGTAGAGCCATACAACATACTACAAAGTTTTACCAATCTGCTCTGGATCTGAAAGATGTACCTGTTGGTCAATAATACTGCGATTTGTATTTATTTAAATTTTTTCCATCATTATGTTTGTTATGTACGTTGTATGAATATTAAAAAATATATATAATTCAATTTTATAAATTTCTCAATTTCATTTGGAATTTTCTCAATTTCAAATTAAATTTTCCCAATTTCATTTGGAATTTTCTCAATTTCAAATTGATATTCTCAATTTCAATTGGAATTTTCTCAATTTCAAATTGATATTCTCAATTTCAATTGGAATTTTCTCAATTTCAAATTGAAATTCTCATTTTCATTTGGAATTTTCTCAATTTCATCTGGAATTTTCTCATTTTCAATGAAAAATGGTGTAGAATGGTTTTTACACTAACATTCAAAAAAAGATCAGGCTTAACTTTTGATTGCGTACTTATTTTTTATTATAATTTTTTTTTTTTAAAAGTATTTACATTATAGTAAATCATATACATTTTTGCATATAACGATTTCTAAATTAATATTACACATCGTTACTTTAATTTAGAAAAATCTGGCATATGCATTTTCTTAAGTTTGATTCATAAAATATGATAAAAGAGAATACATACATATATAAAAAAGCTAATGCAGAATTTTAGAAAAAAAGTAGGACCCTTCCTAATTTACGATAAAATACATTTTTTATCAAGTTAACAATAATCAGGGAAAACGTAAATATGCAATTATAAGTTTTTCCTTGTACGCCCAGTGGAGGAGAAAACATGGGTACGTTCGTAAATGCAGTTGTTGCGCATCAGTAAAGTTTAATGTTCGTGAAAGCATCACTTGTAAGAAACTTGGCATCAGTCTCATAGGTCAAAAGTTTTTTTATGCAGTGATGCCGCAGCTCTGCAGCAAATTTTTGCAATTATTGCATCAGTTAATTTTCTGATGCAATAACTTTTAATATAAAAGAAATCGTTCTATTTTTCTTTTTTAATGCTTTTTCTTGTTATTTATAAGAAAACTGTTCCATTTTCTTTCAATATAATAAATTTTTATTATTATTTATTTTCTTTTATGAAACTTGAAATTTAGCTCGTGCTCAAAAATTCAAACGTTGCACAGCTGGTGTGCAGAAAAAAGCATCAGCATCACAACTGCAACTGAATATCACGCATCAGCAACAAAATTTTGCATCACTGCAGCAGTGATGCACAGTTTTTATGCCTTTACGAACGTACCCCATATTATGCGTTTTACAGCTTTTTGTAGGTGCACATTTTTGCAGCTTAGTTAATGATATTCCACCCTTTGAAGCATTTTTGGGCACTTGTAAATTTTTTTAATGCGCAAGAAGGGGCTGTATAAATATTAACCTAATAACATAATTTTATTCTGGTTGGTCTATTAGTTAATGCCTATGGGCCCCAAATAGGAACACTCAAAAATGTTTTTGTACATACTGTTCATGCTTTTTACTTGTTTTTTATATGCAAATATTTATAAAATTGTTTTTTATTCGCTTATTTCCAGTTAGTATGACAATAGTCAAACTTAAGTTCAATTTTTTTATTACTTTATTTTATTTTTGCTTCGTTTATACAATACAAATAAGATTGCATAGTCACCAGAAATGTTAAAGGGCCTAACAACCAAAAAATGTATGTGAATCTAAAAGAGGGCCAATAAAGAGCAAATGGGCCATAGGGCCTATCAACATTCAATAGTGCCAAAAATGGCCCAATTGTGCCATCAATCTCATCACTGGTATGTACACATCGTTCGCTCTTTTTGCATTTGCCCATAGCTGGTTATAAAGTTACCCACACACGAGGCAACATTTATCGAAACATGGGCATGTTTTACTAAATGTTGCTACGTGTGTGGGGTTTAAAGGGCTGCAAGAATACATTCATTTGTTTATCACACAGAAGCATCCCAATATCCATTCCAATATTTAAATAGTAAATGAGTGGTTTATAGAGCTTAAGAGTTAAAATATACTTTACCATAACAAAGGCACACATTCTATTCACTCTTTTTCTTTGAATATTTATTTACTTAATTTGCAAATGCAAGCAAACACAAGTATATGGTAACAGTTAGACTGTGTGCAAGAAATACTACATAGTAAAATTAGTACTTATGTTTATTCTCATTACAAATATATCTCTATTAAACAGAATTTTGTAACAAAAATTATAAAACTTGGAATAAAAGTATATATATTAAAAAGGACTTTAAATTTATTGCGTTTTACGTTTTCGATTTCCATAATAAAAGTTATTAGTAATAATATTAATATATTCATGTAAGGAGTTAACATTCAAATAATATTATAATTGAAACTTATACACATTTTATTATGTCTGTTTTAGTTGAATGTGGTAGTATTTTTTCTGTTCAAAAACAGTTGTTTTCTTTTCTCTTTCGCTTTGTGTGTTTATTCATTTGTTTTTTTTTAACACAAAATGTTAAGCACTGCGTACTTAAATCGTGTGTTGTTCTTAATTTTACCTACTTAAAAAACAAATGAATGTATTCATTTGCCTTTAAAATGTAGTCATGGGGATGTTTCTGGTTGAAATTCTTGTTACCTTTTTGGTTTCTCAAATATCAAATATTTTTGATATATTATGTTTCCAAACACACGAAGAAAGAAATCGGAAAATGGCAACAATGTCAAGAAATCGGAAAATGGCAACAATTGCAAATTGTGAGAGTTGGAAAACAATTATAATTGAATATAAAATTTTTTCAAATTTATGGGACATAAAATATGATAGGTATACAAAGAAAATAAATAAATTTTTTTTTGTGTTTTGTAGTATTTAGTATATTCAAAAAACACGCAATACTGATGTTTCGTTTTTAGTGTCATCGTATGTGGTAAAAACTGAAACATAAATAGTAACACGCGTTTCGACAAATGTAACTTCCTCGACTGTAAATTGTCGTGGAAGAGAAATACTCAGGAGAGGATGAAAAAGGGACTCAACGCCTACTACACATGCAGGAACTCCATCGGTATGAACTGGTGACAGACCCCGGATATGGTAAACTGGATTTACACATCAGTGGTTAGGCCAATTCTGACTTATGGATGTGAAATATAAATATGTTAAAAAGAGGATCGCCATTTAATAATAATTTTTAAAGCACTTTTAAATTAATAGACATTTTTATATTATTTTCATTTATTAATTATTTATTTAATTATTTGCGGGACAGCCGCTTGTGCGACTGTCCGCTTTAAGTGTTACTTTATGATTCTTTTTATTATTAATCTTTACAATGAATTCTTAACCTTAATTACTTAACATACACTAACACTAGAGTGTGTTCCTGGGATTTCCCGTCCCGGGAATTCCCGGGATTTTCAATTGTTTTTAATTCCCGCTTTTCCGGGAATTAGTTGCGGGATTCCCGGGAAATTTTGGAGAAAATCTTTTTTTAAAACTTTAGTAAATCTATGTCGGACTAGTGTCTTAAGTAGTTAAATCCAACTTAATTTCACTACAATATTTCAATTTACTACAGTTTAAGGCGTATTAAGCTCATTTTAAAGAATGGGCTTTATATAGGGCCTAAGATAATTATAGGCCTATCTTCACGAAATTTTATTTCTTGTCTTAGCACACTGAAGTGTAAATTTTACAATAATATTATAAGGTTTTGCGGCTAAGTGCGTAGTAAAGTGTTTTCCTAGATTGTGCTTCATATGCGGCATTTCAAGTATGGCTTTTAGCCATACTTACATGATTTACGAGATTGGTCTAAGCATGGAGCCGTAGATAAATTATGGACCGACATTCACGAAATTTGGTGCCTTATAAAACGAATTTGTGGAAATTTAATGACAAAAGGTGCATTTGGCAACAAATTTATGTTAGTTTTTGTTCAGTTTTTAGGGCGGTAGTTCCACATTTGGGTGCATAACTCTTTTCCTTCTGAAGCGATTCTGCTGCAATTCAATCCCAAACAGCCTAGAAGACTAAAATCTGACTAAATCGGCTTAAAATTAATAAAGGACTCACAATAATATTAAAAAAACATTCACATAGAATGACAAACTTAGTATACCTTCATACACCACTGCTGATTAAGCGTTATAACATTGTAAAAAAATATGTTATTAAATATATGTAGTAAATAAAATTTCTCCTTCCTGTTGAATTTGTTAAACGGTAAAATTGTTTCAGAATTCCTACTTCGTAATGTTGTGCTATCAGTGTCTAGTCGCCCTTCCATAAATTTTGTTCCGCTAAGACTTCAATACTTTCATTCTAATTATCCAAATGAGCTCTGTATTTGACATTTAGTCAATTCACAAGGTATCCTAACATGTCATATTGTCAAAATGTCCTAATATTTCACAATGGTTTAAAAATATTGTTGTTGGTTTGTTAACAAAAAGTGTCTTAAATAAATAGAACGTTGCTTGCTGTGTTTATTGTGCTGTCGTAATTAATCAGAAAAGTCCAGCGCTGAGCGGCTGAGCCGTACAACAATATTTTTAAACCATTGTGAAATATTAGGACATTTTGACAATATAACATGTTAGGATACCTTGTGAATTGACTAAATGTTTATACGTATATTGATATCTATGATCCTATTTGCATCAAAATAACTTCATAAGTGTCTTGAAATTTCTTTAATCCTAAATTTTTTACGTTTTTCTTATATAATTAATACTAGATTTCATTATTACCATTAATAGCCAGCAAGAAATATTAGTTTCATTGGAGAAATAAGTAAATAAATAAAAAATTTTGTGCGGGAATCCCGGGATCCCGGGATTTTGATATTTATTTCCCGCTTTCCCGGGAATCCAAAAAGTGCGGGAATAAAAAAACTCTAACTAACACTAATGAATGAAGAAATGCAACTTAAGAAGTAATTTTTAAGTAATCGCTGAGAATTTGCTGACTCGCATATTCTCAGCGATGGGATTGGCTAATATTGACTTTTTAGGTTCAACAAAGTGTCAAGCTCGTGTTACATACAGAAGGTATGGTAACAACGACTAGTCAAACATACTACACCTCCCTTTTTCGGAAAAGAATAATCAATACTAGGTTGATTATTCTTTAATATATTACAATGTTTTAATTAAAAATTAAATTATTCCCCTCACTCTCTCTTTCAAAAAAAAAAAAATTTTTTAATATTAAACAAATTTTTTTTGTTAAATTTTAGGGAATTTGGAGTGGGGTTTTTTACAAAATACTAATAATTAGATGAATATAAAAAAGTGTTTATAAAAAATCTTAATAATTCTATAAAAATTATGGGAATTAAAATGAAATTAAAAATTAAAGCTTTCTTATCAAGAAATTATATGTATAATAATAGTTGAGTTTAATTGTCAGAAAAAAAAGTTAATTTAAAAATTAATTGTCAGAAAAAAAGTTAATTTAAAAATTAATTGTCAGAAAAAAAGTTAATTTAAAAATTAAAATATATTCATAAAATAGAAAATTATGAAAAGTAGAAATTTTGAGTCAATTATATATATGCACGAGATATCGGATCTTTATGAAAGTAGTTTTAGTAAGGAGCACATTTACCAAAAAAAAAATTCTGGCCAATTTTATTACCCTTGCCTTTGAGGGTTTCAATATTTATTCCTAGGATCTTAATTAAGCTTACTATCATCATTAGCATTGTTGTCAGACTGTTAATTATCAGCTATTTTTTCAAGCTTTAGAAAGAGGTGACCTAAGTCGACATTTCTATTAATAATTATGTCCTTCAACTTAAATTGGTTGTTGGTTCGTAGCCATCAGCTATTTTTTTAAGCTGTAGAATTTTGACCTTAGTCTAAATTTCTATTAATGACCATAACCATTCAACATAATTTTGGAAAGTTCTTTCTTCCCTTTTGAGGATAATTACTTTATCCTAAGTAAAATACTTTCGTGGTATTTTACGGTGCTCTAAAACTACGCGCGCCAGGGACAATTATGACTTAATGGGAAAATAATACATAGTGAAGGTGGAAAGAAAAAAAAATATAAAAATATAAAATGTCTGCTTTAAAAAAAATATAAAAATATAAAATGTAAGAAAATACCTATAAAATCCTATAAAAATTCTAGGTTAAAATTAACTCGTTCTCATGAACGTATGAAAAATGTATAAAAAAAAATTTAAAATGTAAAATGATGTCTCTTTTTTTTTTTATAAAAAAAAATTCAAAAAAAGAAACCATATGAAAAAATATTCCATCAATGCAAGTTATGAGTAATTAATTATTACCCAATTAATAAATTTTGCATCGTTATTTTATACTAAATTATATCTTAATACATACATATTATTATGTACAGACAATAAAAACACCAATCAAACAGAACGAAAACTAAATTAAAAAAAATATGCAAAAATCCTAATCTAAAAAAAAATTTCGTTCAATGAACGTTGAAAAATTTAAAAGTAAAAAATATAAGATTATCTAAAAATATCAAAAAATTCAAAAATAATATAAGATTATATATTAAAAAATTAATGTAAATTTATTGGTTCCAATGATTCATCATGTGCTCATGTATAAAAAAATGGAAGTATTTGAATAAAAAATATAAAATTATGTATTAAAATATAAAAATATATATTTGGATTAAAGAATTATATAAAAAAAAGATGATTAACCGTAACTAATTAAGAAGTAAAAAAAAAAACTAAATTAAAAAATGAACCAGTAAAAGAAATTAAAAGAAATGCAATTGCAGTAATTTAGATGTAGAATGAAATTAACTAACAACGTATTTTGAATATATTAATATATATGTATATTAAAAAAATACTAAAATAAATTTATTATTTGAATTTTTTAAAATAAATTATTCTTCATACTGAGCATATTAATTAACTTCCAACCCGAAACGATTCGTTCTTTCACTTGTAGGGAGTATAAAATTATTTTTTTTTCTAAAAAAATCTTTAAAATAAGGAATTATAGAGGATTGAACTAAGCTTTTATAACTGTTGCGTCCGTGAGTAGCTTGACCGTTTACATTTACAAAAGGCAAGTTTACAATAAGTTTTACTTGAATTAAGTTTACACAGCCAGCGACTTGTTAGTATGTCATTTTTCGTCCTGGGGCGTGTTAATGTTTAAACTTAAAGGTACCTATGTCATTACGACCGTCACCATTGTTTCAGGGTGAATAGTGGTAATGGCATACGCAGGTAATCACCAATTGATGATCGAAACGGTTCAATCCTTTTATGTTATACCACTGCAGGGACACGTATGTATACAGCGGTGATTTAGTTTTTAGTATAATATTATTTATTTATGTAATTTTATTTTTATTATACCACTTTGCTAGTGGTTATTTATTAGTTATATTATTTTTCATGTTTGGGTTAGTTAAAATTCTTAAAATATTCATGTAAATAAAAATTCCTTAAAATATTTAAAGATAAACTTTTAGTTAAAAATTTTTTTTTTGTATTTATCAATTTTTTTATGATTTTATTGAAAATAAAAAAATTTTAATTAATTTTTCTTTTGATTTTATCAAAATCAAAAAAATTATAATTTTTTTTTTGTGTTTTGTTAATAAAGATATAAAATGCACAAGTTAGCAAGCTTATAAAGTTAGTACTATTATAATAAAGGCAAAATGTTTTTTTTTTTTTTTTTTTTAAATGTATCAAAAATATTCAAGTAAAAAGGTTTTTTTTCAAAACTTTTTAGCAATTTAAAAGAATTATGTATGTATCTGAATTAGAAAAACAAATTTTTCACAAACAAAACGACTGGTCTAATATTGGTCTCTGGCCGACCATCTTCCTTTAAAGTTGTAATTGCTCCTATTATCATCAATATGAATGCTGAAATCAAGCAATAAATTCAAATGGATGTAATTATAAAGATGTAGTTGGGCAAACTTTTCTTCCTCCTTTGGCTTTGTTTTACTTAGTGCGCCTGCATGCGTGTTAAATTTGTTGGTTGTTGTTTGAAGAATTAATAAAGTTCATTTGTTGTTGCTCCTGGCGGTGGGCAGTATTTACGGATGGATCCAAGATGGAAACCGGCACTGGTGCCGGGAATTATATTGCGGACACTGACGTAAAATGGTCGTTTAGACTGCCGGACAAGTGTAGTGTTTTCCAAGCTGAGGGCGACGGAGGTGGTACTGATTCACATCGTGATTGGATCTGAGGTGACAATTTACGTCGACAGTCAGGCAGCGCTGAGGGCATTGACAAATTATACGGTGCGATCGTGCCTGGTCGTTCGGTGTAGGGATGCTCTCAGGGAACTTATGGAGGTATTCACATTAAAGCTGTGTTGGGTACCCGGACACTGCAAAGTAGATGGCAATGAGGTGGCGAACGAAGTAGCGAGAGAGGGTTAGAGTCTGTACTTAATGGTAAGGGACGGGGGGTGAGGTGATACGAGAAAGATTTCGTGATGACGTTAACCGATCCTGGAAAGACAAAACTGATTACAGGGTGTCTAGGGCACTATGGCCTCGATTAGATGCAGGGGAAACGAAGGTTCTGCTCTGAAATTGGATAGGAGTGGTCTCAGGACTAGGATTAGGGTTTTTGACGGGTCATTGTTCTGTTAGGGCTTTTACGAGTAAATGGGACAATGCCATACCGGACTTCTGCAGATTATGTGATGATTCTGAGGAGCTAGGGACGGTTGAGCTGTCCTATAATGTAGGGTCTCAGACAGAAATGACTGGGGGATAGATTTCACGACGAACTGGGGTGCATCGCTGGATGTAATCCAGTCGATTTACTGGAGTTTGTTAGGGAAATAGGACGGCTCTTTCTGTTGAGGGGACTGCAGAGGAAGTAACTTTCCTACGTGGTGCCTACTAATATCTTTTACTCTATCTATCTGTTTATTTCTTTCCATCTTCAATTCTTTCTTTTCTCTACCTCCTTACTGAAGGGATTCACAATGGACAGTATTGCTCTCTGAGTGTAGGTGCGCCCTTGGGCGCATAACCCTTCTTAACCTAACCTAACCAGTATCGACTGAAAGAATTAGAAAAAAACTAATTTCGCATTGAAAGAGTATTCCATCACGACTGCCAGAATTAGCCCCCATGTCGCAATTGTTCAGATACTTTAATGACATTTTGAGAATCGGTCCATAATTTCACATACCACCATACGAACTTTTTTCCTAATAGAGTCTTTGTGCCCATAAACCATCTTATTATTTTGGTATTTGGACAAAATTTGGGGCCAAATATATTTCATTCCAGCCTTAATTATTGGTATGTCTTGATAAAAAAATAGCTTCTATGTCATGGTTAAATTTTGTGCTGTTAGGTTCAGGAACGTAGGTCATATATAAAACCCCTCCCGTAAATCACTTTAAGACGAAATCTCAAATAGATAGAGTTACCTAGATAATATGCGGCGTTAAGAATTCTTATATTATTAGTCTTAACCTCATAACATAATTTTGTTTTAATATGTCAATAATTGCATATGGGACCTAACAAGGGAACACTCTTAAAAATGTGTCTGTAAATTATTCCTAATTTATTCTTCTTTGTAATTTTTTTTTTTATAATTGAGCGCTTATTTGATATCAGGTTTAATTACATTTAAATTGGGTAATTTTGCGTTATCTCAAGTGTCGTTTTGAATTTTGCTGGTGGTAACACTGTATCTGATAAAATAGCTGTGTTCATTTAATAAAAATTGTTACGAATTTGTAACAATTGTTACTGGAAAGTGTTCATTAACCCAAAAAATTTGCAAGTTAAGAGCGTCAAAATAGAGAAAAAATTGAGAGACAAAAAAAAATCTTGCAAATTTTTACTTGCAAGAATTTTGAAACAGCTGTTTCATGTTTTTGTTTACAAAACAAACTTTCCCAAAAGAAGTTTTAAATAAGGATATTTTGCAAAATGTATAAGTTAATGTTAATTTTTAAAATTATTAAAGATATTTATGCGATAAGAAATCATTTTTGTTTATTTTAGGACAGATATTTCGATATTTTTATTGCTAAATAAAATAACGAACTTGTTAAAAAAATCCCTTACATATGTATTTTGTTTTGCTTTTAACCGATCAGGTTGTTAAATAAAATCTTCGATTCCATGTATTGTTTGGTTTATAACATTTGTATTATTTTATATATTTATTATTTTTAATTTTATAATGGGGGGATTGACAAGGTGTGCTATCAAGTCATATCGTCATAATATCCTAAATAATATTTTACAATTGTTTAAAAAAAAATATTGTTGTGTTTCAAACAACATAAAAAAATATTTTTTTTTTAAACAATTGTAAAATATTATTTAGGACATTATGACGATATGACTTGATAGCACACCTTGTGAATCCCCCCAATGTATAAAGTTCTACTTTTTATACTTGTGGTTGCAAATTTGTCGATTAGTGCAAATTTGAATTTCGCGCTAATATTGCTGAATTGGCCATCTTTATGATTTGATTCATGTTAATTCTCGTTTTTCTTCTTTTTTTGGAAAAAAAGAAAAAGAATTAGCGTAAATCAAATAGAGACATTTTTCGATAATTCGTTTCGAACAGCCAACGGACAAAGATCTCTTCTTTCTCCGTGTTTTAAATCGTTTGCAACCAACAAGTATTCCTTTTTGTACCTTGAATTCGCATACCTTTTAATTGTAATTTAAAGAATTGTACAATAAATAAATTTAAAAGAATTTTATTATTGAAAAACCAACGTTTTCATCTGGCTATTACTTTTTCGTTATTTGGACAAAAAACCTTGACCAACATTTTGGCGCCTGAGCAGGGACTTGCTGCTACACATAATTGAAAACTTACCAGTCGTGTTTCGACAGAGGAACATTTGCTGTTCTCCATTGGTTCAATTATAGAAGTTGGTAGTCCCAAAAGTTGTTTACCTGGAGGTTATAACTGCTGTAAAAATACAACTGTGACCTGGAAGTGGTTCTATTGAGGAAATTGGACTTCCATCCTTTGTCATCCAGCACACGTACTCCTGGCCAGCCGGAAGAAAATTCCATTGCTTGTTAAAGGCTGTGCGGTGGATTTCGTACACAGGGTATTTAAAAACTCAGTAATGGACATTTTTGTATAAATGTCTAACACCAGCACTGGAAACTCACAGGTGATGTAATAAATGAAATTTAAAAGTAAACAATTGATAAAAGTTTCAATTTATTGAGGATCATATAATAAATTTTTCAACTTTCTTTAAATTTACACAAATTGGTTTGCGTGTCAATTTTGTTTACGAAATTTTTTCATATGTTTCCATTGTCATATGGACGTGATCAGCTTCCCTCTGGTGCATAGTAGTGGAAGCTTTTCAGTATTGTGGTATCTTTGAAAATATATTGTAGGATTTGCTTAGTTTTGATGACTATTGTGAATGATTTGTCATATTCTGGCCAACTCACGATCCTTTTTTTATTCTAAGACCGTTTAGCAAACATTCATATCTGTGTTTTCATTGCATGCGGCTCATGTATATCTTGAGTTCAAAGGAACTGTCAAATTGTTAGTTCTCTTTTTACACTGTTGACATTTCGTATTGGGAGGAAATAAAAGGCAACTTTTATTAAAATTCTTATTAGGATTTTGTGTTCGTGCAAATAAGTTATTCATTAAATTCAAGTGAACTGCAATTTTTGTTAATAATTACTTTGTAATTATTAAGCGGAAAACCTTGGTGGCTGGTGCGATTTTTTTTGACAAGGTAGAGTACACAGTCGTTTACAGTCACGTAAAATTTTTCTTTTAAAAGTGGACAATTGTTCAAAGACGGATTTTAAAGGGAAAACTCTTTGGAAATTTCCACGAACTCTGTGGAAATGTGGTCTGTACGGTGAGCATTTTTTACTATGAGATTTTGTATATGCACAAATTTCTAATACATAATAAATTTTATTTGCAATATTGTTAAGTCAGTGTGCTGATTGTATATTGAACGGTTAATCTTAACTTTATTGTACAATAG
This sequence comes from Pollenia amentaria, assembly GCA_943735925.1. Lineage (NCBI taxonomy): Eukaryota > Metazoa > Arthropoda > Insecta > Diptera > Polleniidae > Pollenia > Pollenia amentaria. The sequence goes on from OX031007.1 coordinate 75,891,950, forward strand.
TCCGGTTTTTTAATTTGGTGAAGTGACTTGATTTGCCCACCTGGAGATATTTGTGTGAAAGAATACAACTTTTCATTTGAATAACATACTTGGGTATGAAAACCACATTGGTTCGGTTTAGTTAAGGTCGGTATACGGTGGTAGGAAATTTGTGTTGGCAGTAAGTTTTTACGCCATATCTCGGCAATTATTGAGACAACCTGAGTTAGTCGTTCCTAGAATTGTAGGGGTTGTTGCTTAAAGGTACAACTTGTATACCGTATTACCGGGGGAACCCCTAGTGTATCATTTCGTATGCTTATGTAAAAATTTAAATTTTATTGAATGATAATTGCATTTCCAAACTTTTTTTTTTCGGTTTGTTTGCAATTCATTTTAATTCGTGGACAATTAAATCTAATTTGCATTTGTTGCGGAACAACACATTTTGGATTTCATTTTAGGTTTCATAACTAGATTAAATTTAAATTTGTTTTTGGTAGAAGTTATTCACCGCCATGCCTCCTAAAAATTTGCCTGCTGCTGCTGATGAAAGCGCGAGTTTGTTGGGGGCATATAGGCAACAACGGACGACTATAGGGGCTAATATTTTAAGGATTAAAACCAATGTTGAGAGGAGGAGAGGCACTCTCTCAGAATTGGCCATAGAGGGCTGGTTAGAACTGGTTAGTTCGTATATGAAAAATTTAATGGCATGCCAAACCGACATTGAAAAGTTGGACCCTACCGATGACAAACGCGGTGACTTGGAGAAAATATGTATAAGTACCAAGTCCATGTTAAAGTCAATGTTGAGCGGTACTAGACGTGAAAGTATTGCCAACCAGACCCTTGGTGGTTCCACTACGAATCCGCATAGACTTCCTGCCTTAAAAATTCCTAAGTTTAGTGGAAAATATGCGGAATATAAAAATTTTATTTTGTCATTTAACAGCTTGGTTCATAACGAAACCAACCTTTCCACTATAGAGAAATTCAACCACCTCATAGCTTGTCTTACAGAATATGCACTGAGGACGGTAAAGGCCTTCCAGGTAACTGAGGAAAATTACCAAAGTGCTTTAGACAGATTAGCAGACCGGTTTGACAATAAGTGTTTGATTTTTTAAGACCATATTAATTCACTTTTCAATATGGAAAAAACTGGCAGGCCGAGCGCTGCTGCTCTTCGTCAAGTAGTTGATAATGTATCAGCTATTCTTGATTCACTGTCTCATTTGGGTTCGGACAAGGACATAATGCATGCTTTGGTCATTCACTTGGTTATGTCGAAAGTTGATAATACCTCTAGGACCAAATGGGACGAGGGGCAAGATTTGAAAGAGTTGCCCAAGTGGGACGCATGTGCGTCCTTTCTTATTCGCAGATGCCAATTCTTAGAGGTGAATGACGATAAAAAAGGCAGTCAAGAAGTCACAAGTAACTTACATAAAAACGAGAAACGTAATATTTTCTTGCACTCGGGCTAAAACCGAAGGTTGTTTCTATTGCTCAAAAAGTGGACACACTTTAGAAAATTGTAGGGAATTTTGCGATTTTCCAGTGGACACATGGTGTCAGGGTGTAATGGGCCCAAATGTAAAATTTGTAGTGGGGCACATCATGACCTCTTGCATAGGTATTAGGCTGGCCAGCCTCGTTTAAATGTAAGCAGTGCTCTTCAATCGGTTGTTCAAAGGGGACAACAAAATATGGGTAATAATGGAAACACAAATAGGGTTGAATATGGGTCTTCAGGTGATGGACCTCAGTGCAGTAATACTGCAGCAAACTCAGTAGCGCCTGTATTGTTGCATTCTACTGCCGGCAATGCTCAGAGTATGCATATGAGTCTGCACTTCCACCAAATGGTTCTTGCCACTGCTGTGGTTTTAGCAAAGGGCAAATTCGGTCAATGTCACCTGGCTAGAGTTTTGTTGAATTCGTGTTCGCAGGTGAATTTAATGACTGAAGAGTTCGCTCAAAAATTATTTTTGAAACGAGAACGTTGTTCTTTGAATATAGTTGGTGTTGGCGGTACGAATACCCCAGTTAAACACAAAATAGGAACTTTTGTAAAATCAGGGTAATCAGCCTGAAGCTTCCGTTTCGAAGGATAAGTTTTCAATTCCATTGAACATTCAGCTTGCTGACCCCTACTTCGATAGGCCTGGAAAAATGGATTTATTGTTGGGATGCGAATACTTTTTGGACCTTTTATCGGTAGGTCAAATAAAGCAGGGTCCATCATTACCTACTCTACAAAAAACGTTGTTAGGGTGGATAGTTTCTGGAAAGTGCGAAAATGACTCTCCTGAAAATGTTTCAAAAATTTGTAACGTAGTTACTGAGAGTCAGTACTCGAATGACTCTTTGGATTCGGTAATTCGCCGGTTCTGGGAACTGGAGGAGATTCCTGAGCGCTCTCTTTTAACGGAGGAGCAGAAAAATTGTGAGGAGCACTATAACGCAAATACCCTCCGATTGCCAAATGGTAGATTTGAAGTTAAATTACCATTTTAGTCAAGCCCGTCCAAATTGGGGTTATCGTATGACACGGCTCGGAGAAGATTTCTAGTCCTTGAGCGCAGGTTAGGTAAAAATCTAGACATTAAAGAGATGTATAATGATTTAATGAGGGAATATTTACATCTTGGACATATGTCCCAAGTGGATGATGATGTGTTATTGGGACGAGGTTGAGAGTGGTGTTCGATGCTTCTTGTAAGACCTCCACACAAATCTCTTTAAATGATATTCTGATGGTAGGACCCACAATACAAAGCGATCTGTTTTCCACACTTTTGAGATTTCGCCTTCACAGATACGCTATTACCGCCGATGTCTCAAAAATATACCGACAGGTATTGGTCCATGAAAGTGATGCCAAGTTTCAACTTGTTCTATGGCGCGAAAGTATTGAGCAACCAATGCAAATATATAAGTTGAATACAGTGACGTATGGTACGGCTCCTTTTGCAGCGGTTAGATGTTTAATGGAAATAGGTACACTTTTTGAGTCAGTGTATCCTTTGGGGTCCTCTGCAATTTTAAACGATTTTTACGTTGACGACTTAATATCAGGCGCTGATAGTTTTGACGAATAAGAAAAGTTACGTTTCGAATTAACAGAAATTTTGAAATCATGTGGTTTTGATTTAGCGAAGTGGTTCTCCAACCACCCTTCATATAATGATGGATTGTCGGAGATGAACCTTGACTTCGACGACTCGGATGTGACTAGAGCTCTTGGACTTATTTGGAGTACCGGGAGAGATGTATTTACGTTTTAGTTGGAGGACAATTTTGGTTACTTGCCAACTTCAAAGCGGAATATTTTGTCGATTTCGTCAAGACTTTTCGACCCTCTGGGACTGTTATCTCCGATAATAATTAGAGCTAAAATTCTTCTGCAAGAATTGTGGAAAAGACAGCTCGACTGGGATGAATCTGTGCCCCAGTTTTTGGACACCTCATGGTCAGAGATAAAGAACTCTTTAGCAAATAGCCATAAAATGGTTATGCCACGGTTTGTAGACTTATGCTCTACAGTCAATTGCGGAGTACATGGTTTTTCGGAAGCTTCTAATAATGCATATGGTTGTTGCATTTATATAAGAACTGAGCACCCTGATGGTATAACATGTAGATTGTTGACAGCAAAATCTAAAGTTGCCCCATTAACTTGAACTCTGTGCTGCACATCTACTGAGAATAGAAAATCAAAAGTTGCCATGGTGGTAACTAAAACTGGTGAGAATGGTTTGATACAGTCTTTGAATCGGTTTTCATCATACACGAAGATTGTTAGAGTGTTTGCTTATGTGCTAAGAGCAATAAGGAAATTTAAGGGGAAGAGTTTTAGCCAAACTCAGGTTACATTATTTTCTGAATTTTCTGATGAATTGAAATTGATTCGTAACCAGAATCAAAGCTGTTCATTTCCATTCGCACGTTGAGCCCGTTTATTCAAGAATGTGAAGAACACGGTGTTTCGTTCGGTGGACGCTTATTGAATGCTCCTATGAAGGAGGAGACAAAATTTCCATTGCTTCTTGAGAAAAGCTCGCATTTTGTGAAGGTGTATTTGGAACACTTACATAGAACCAATTGCCATGCTGGCCCAAAAATGTTAGTTGCTCTTATTAGAGAGAGAGTCTGGTTAGTAAATGCTCGATAAGTAGCCAGAAGGACAGTTCGCAATTGCGTTGTGTGCTGTAGGTATAAACCGAAGCTTCTTACCCAAATTTTGGGTAATTTGCAGAAAGATCGACTCACTGCGGTAAGGCCATTTTGGGTGTGTGGTGTAGATCTTTGTGGACCGATTTATACTACAACTAGAATTCGGGGTAGGCCCCCAGTGAAGATCTATATTGTGGTCTTTGTGTGCTTTGCCACCAAAGCTGTTCATTTAGAAGCTGTTTCTGATTTAATGACAGATTCTTTTCTATCTTCTTTGTCTAGGTTCGTGGGGAGGAGCCAACGAGCAAAGAAATCTTATTTCTCCGTGTTTTAAATCGTTTGCAACCAACAAGTATTCCTTTTTGTACCTTGAATTCGCATACCTTTGAATTGTAATTTAAAGAATTGTACAATAAATAAATTTAAAAGAATTTTATTATTGAAAAACCAACGTTTTCATCTGGCTATTACTTTTTCGTTATTTGGACAAAAAAACTTGTCCAACACAGGTGTTGTTATTAGTACTGTGAGTATAATGGTTACCTAGATGCCCGATACTTAACACTATTGCTGTATAATACCCCATTAGTTAAGAACTTTGTTTGCAAATTAAATAATTTACAAAATTAAAGATTCTTTTAATTAAAAAAAAATTTTAAGATATTCTCATTATATACATACATACTTTATGCCCCTCTTGTTTATTATGAAAAAAAAAACGCCAAAGAAATGCATTTGGACCAATTAAAACGGCCATAAAGTAGATAGTGAGAATTATTTTATAATTAACAATAATTTAACCCGCTACCTCGTTACATTTCTTTCGTGGTCATATTTAAAATTAAATTATAAAATTACTTTCGTCCAGTTTCTTAACACACTTTTAGAAAACAATTCAATATAAGTAGTTTGCTAGTTGTGCTGCCATTTTGTATAATGGTTTACATCTGTTAACCATATGGTAGCATTCTTTTTCCGGGCAAATTTTCCGAAATAGGTGAATCGTTCTATAGAACACTCTCAGTAAAATAATTATTGGATGAATCCACGGTTAGTTAAAGAGTTATGAGGTTATCGAATTTGCTCGTTTTTACGCTATTTATCCCCTAAACATTCGAATTTCCAAAAATCCCATCTACCTAGCATTTACACATGAAAATAGTTTCTTGCGAGTCGCAATGCGTTAAATTTGTCCACTAACCCACACACAACTTTCATACTATTAGGCAATTTTTCGTTTTTTTAGTAGAACGATTTAGCGAGAGACCAGCATCCGGCTTAAATTTCAACCTTATTGCATTAAACACATTCGAGACAGCAGGCAACACGAAGGCACGACTACAAATGCTGCAGGTTGCAATTGTAGTCGCGTAATCAGCTACTGAGTTATTTTGACGACGACAGCTACAATTGAAAAAATATAAACAGCTGTGTTTTTTATTATATATTTACATTTCAGTGGTGCCACTATCATTTTTAATTTTTATAAATTTAACAACATGCATAATTGCAGACTCGTACACAAACTTAATTTAAGCCTACAAAAATATAAATACTTATTTATGATAAATTTTTTAACGTAAAAACAAATGAATTTATTAAAAAACATTTAAAATATTTTAATTTTATTGTTCTTGGAACTTATAAAGAATATCATCTTCATGGCAGGTTGAATAAAAAATTCCTAATATACAGTATAATCACGAAAAAGTAAACTGAAATTTCCTAAGGGTTGTTAACTTTTTCGTCTTATTTATTAACTTTTCTAAATTGTAAAAAAATGCAATAATAAACATATGTACCTATATTTTTTTCAATGACTTAGTTTTCATCAGTACAAAAAGAAACTTAGATATAATTTGTACCGGCTACAATTTATAATTAATAACACTGCGGAACAAAATTGAACTTTTTTTGTGCGGCCGGGAACTTTGTGTAAGTTTTTTTTACTAATTTGAGGTCGTTGATTCCAAATCTAACCTTCATTTTTCTCTATCAGCTCCAGTTTTAGAGATATACCGTTATGTCCAAAATTAAGGTACTTTCAGCACATATGTTGAAATAACATGAAAATGGTGCAACATATTCCCTTAAGAAAAAATCAAAAGTTGTGCACCGATTGCAATGAAATAAAGCTCATTTCATTCGAAATATGTTGAAATAGTATACGAAGAAAAGTATAATCTGAATCTTTAAAGTATTGGTATCATAATAAAGTCTTTCGAAACACATTTCATATGATGTATTAAATATACCGATTTATTAACCCCTCAAGAGGATTTATCTTGAAATTTTGTCGATATGTATTATAATATTTCCTCAAATATAATATGTTATAGAGAACACCCCAAGTTTTTGTATGCTATAATTTTAGAAACTCCATCATATAAAATTTTAAAGATTTTAGGGTTAAAAAAATTTTATTTTGGAAAACTTCACAATTTATTTATAAGTTTGAGTTAAAATATATAGTGGTAATAGTTTATGCATTTCTTACACATTGAAATATAGTAATATGTAAATATTTGAAAAGTGTTCCGGAAGGCTGAAAACCCGCAATACAGAAAAACTTTATTAATCAAAGTCCTTATAACTTATAACTATATTATTGTTAAATAATTATTATTATATCGACATAATTTAAAGAAAAAGCAAATTTAGTAAAAAAAAGTCAGTCAAGAAGTATTAGCATTTGAAATGGGCTCTTAATGGGTTAATAAATCGGTGTGCTTTAAACACCATGTGAAAAGCACTTTCAATTTTTCAATGATACCCATACTGCTAAAACTAAGTGCGTTGGCGTGACAAACATCTTCCTATATAACTTCTTTTAAGGATACTAAAAAGTAATAATAATATAGATTTGGTGGTGAGCCGCGCTTATATTCTTGTTTCAATCCGGTTCTTTGCTGTTTAACCAAAAAATGATTAATATATATTATAAGTACTATTCTTCTAATTTTTGAGTATCTTAGCAGCACTTTTTCTGTTTTGTAGCGTACAAAAATAGAAATTAGTTTAATTTGACTACAACGACAAAATTAGCATAGACAACAACCTGCAGCCACTTAGCCATGGCGTCGTTAAAATAATCATTTCCATATACACAACATGTATTCTATTGTTGACATATTGAAGTAGGTAGTCTGCTGTCTTGAATGTGTTTAATAGCCAATTTACACTACAACGAAATCTAGCACTTTCGAGATTTCGAGCCAAATCTAGTTGTTTTTGGCTAGATTTCCCTTACAAAACAAAATCTACTCCGTAACTAGATTTTGACGAAATCTATTCGAAATCTAGTAGTACTTATTGATGCAACTATGTTTTTCCCCATATAGCACTAAAAACTACTTCCCTGCACAAGAAAAAAATGACATTCTAACAAAAAACAATAATAGCTGCTTGTTAAAAAAAAATTTAAACATTTTGTAATATAGTAAAAAAAAATGCAAATGACAAATAATATTGATAAAATAAATGAAGTTGATTATAAAGAAAATGTAATGCAAATAAATGCCTGTTTCTTTATATATACTTACATATTGTTACACAAAAAACTTTCAGTCGGCGGTTTTTGTTGTGAAAACCAAATCTCGCTAATGTCAAACAAGTACACGCAAAGAAAAAACATGATTGATACAATCACAATCGCAAACTATCATTAATGTTTGTGGTTATGATTGTGTCAAACACGTCTTCAGCAACAACATATGTTCAGACAGAATGTTTTTAGCTAATTATTGTCTCAAACATGTTATTATGTTCAGAAGAACAACGCAAACGATCTTTCAAACCATGTTTCTTTATTTTTCAACCCCACACAAAATGTCTATTTCAACATGTAATATGGTTCTCGCAATAAAAACAATAAAAAAAATTAATTTCAAAAATTTATGTTTTATTACAAATATACAGCATATGTATATTAATAAATAAAATATAGTTTATATTTAAAAATAAAATTAATTACATACATTTATATACATGTGTGTGTGTCAATTTATAAATTATAAATTATATTTTGTGGTACAAATTTATCCAAAAAAAAAGGAGATCTATGTAGCCTTACTTCGGCATGCATTAACACTTTTCATTATTTTTATCCGCTTACTTGAGATTTGTTAAGATAAAGTAAAATTAAATTTACCTTTTATTTCTTTTATGAAATATACTATATCAATATGCTGTTGAACAGTTATTGAAAAAAAATCGGGGCTAATGACAACATCTTGTGCCGAAATTTCTATGCTGGTTTCAGTGTTGTAGGTTCTTTGGCTGCAAGAAAAACAAAGGAATTGCTTATTTATATATTTTTATAATTATATATAAATAACTTTCCTGTTTCAATAAATGAATAATAGTTTATATCGTTAATTTTGCAAGGCAGCGTGGCATTTTCTCCCCGAAAAAATGTTTTAATTATTTTGTAATCATTCATGTTTCATGATTAACTAACGCTCGCGGATGGTTTGTTTCGACTGGTTGTTTCGACAATAAAGAGAATGTGCTTTATTGTTGAATGTGCTCATAAAGAGAATGTGCTTTTAAGCAAATAAAAATTATGGTATTAAAAATACCTTTTGTGTGCAGCAATATTATGATTTTAATTGTATAGTTGAAAATACATATATTATAGTAGCAAACATATTAAATAATTTAAAATGGTTAGCTAGATCAGAGTAACTTTTTAGGTGTAAAAGACCATATAATATTATTATAGCGAATTTAAAAATGTTAGGGACAAATAACAATTTTTAAGGTTATATTATGACTATAATAAATTTATTAGGGTAAACATATTAGGTAAATATGAATAAAAATGGTCGTAGTGACCATTCCTTAATCATGTTTTTTCTTTGCGTGTATAATGTAAACGAACTAGATTTGGAGGAAGATTTCAAATGAAATCTACTAGATTTCGATGTAATGTAAATGCCCTATAAAGCATTAAGAATAAAAGTATTTATAAGGCAAAACAAAATATTTTATTTAACAATCTATGTATAACGTATGTATATACATAGGTATATAAAATTTCAACGATACGGACTGACTGACAGATTCATTTTCGCACAGCCTTAACGCCGTGAGTTATATGCTTAAGGCCCTAATCATGTACAACGCAGCGCAACGCCAAACAATAACATTGAAACACAAACAATGTCATAAATATTTTGTAATTTTGTTGTTGCTTTCAACAGAAATTCATGTACCGTTTTAAAATTTTCAACGACTCAAGCAATGGAGCGTTTGAAATTTTAAAACGCAATATTAATTTCTGTAGAAAGCAACAACAAAATTACAAATTATTTATGACATTGTTTGTGCTTTCAATGTTATTCTTTGGCGTTGCGTTAGTTCTGTGGCGTTGCGTTGTACATGATTAGGGCCTTAAACACATTCGACACAGCAGGCTACCGACTTCAATATGTCAACAATAGAATACATGTGTGTACATTAAAGGGCTGCGCAAAATATTCTTAATGTTCTGTGTTCTACTTCACACAACTACCAATCATATTATTTCACTGTAAGCATACAAAGCAAAACAAACATAACAACACATTATTCTCACCAAAACAAAACAAGCATAACTTGAAAAGTTTTTCTCTTCTGCTTTGTTAGTGCTTGTATTATCAAAACAAACAGAATATCAACACAAAAACAGACAATGACATAAAGAAACGGTAAAATATAGTAAAAGCATCAAGTGCACGTAATTAGGAATTTAAAAAATTTAAAGTGATCTTAGCTTATAACACAAATGGATGCATTAAATGTAAGCAAAATTGATTTTTTTGAATTATTTCCTAAATGTATATTTTATTTTAGTCGACCTTTATTATTATATTATAACTAAATTATCAAGCTTGAGGTCTTTTTTATTTTTATATAAAACTTTAAACGTTTATTTAACCAATATTTCTAATTAAAAAATTTTTTAATTTGTCAGTTATTGTTAAATTTGTTAAAAACATAAAATCCTATAAAACAGAATTCCATTTGGAGACTGCGGAAAAAACACACCATTATACTATGTAGTAGGTACATGCTTTTATTTTTTATTTCTATAAAAAGAATGAATTCTTCTTAATTAAATATTAAATATTAGATTTAAATATTAGACATAAGTACCTTCATATACATATATGTATGTAAATAATAAACAAAAAATTTTTGCAAATAAAAATTAATATTAACTATAAACTTTTTTAAGCTTTTTTATATTCATAACAAAACGCAAATGTTTCTCCCATTGCAATTTTCTCTTTGGTTTATGTTTACAATCAAAACATTCAAACATGCTTGGAATGTTCTATTTCTGTTTTAATGTTCTACTTCATCTTTGTTCTAATACAGCTTTATTCTAGTTCAGCATTGTTCTAGTGCAGTTTTGTTCTATTCTTCTATATTTTGATCGTAAAGCAAAACAATTGTTTTTGGAAGTATGAGTTTTGTAATGAGAGAGTAATATACACATACTATCCACATTTAATGAAATTGCTTGTAAGCAATTTTTCTTGTGCTTGTGCAGCTCTTTAGTGTACATATATGGAAATGATTATTTTAACGACGCCACGGCTAAGTGGCTGCAGGTTGTTGTCTATGCTAATTTTGTCATTGTAGTCAAATTAAACTAATTTCTATTTTTGTACGCTACAAAACAGAAAAAGTGATGCTAATATACTCAAAAATTAGAAGAATTAGTACTTATATATTAATAATTTTTTGGTTAAACAGCAAAGAACCGGATTGAAACAAGAATATAAGCGCGGCTCACCACCAAATCTATATTATTATTACTTTTTAGTATCCTTAAAAGAAGTTATATAGGAAGATGTTTGTCACGCCAACGCTCTTAGTTTTAGCAGTATGGGTATCATTGAAAAATTAAAAGTGCTTTTCACATGGTGTTTAAAGCACAACGATTTATTAACCCATTAAGAGCCCATTTCAAATGCTCATACTTCTTGACTGACTTTTTTTTACTAAATTTGCTTTTTCTTTAAATTATGTCGATATAATAATAATTATTTAACAATAATATACACATGTTACCAAAGTTATTAGGACTTTGATTAATACAGTTTTTCTGTATTGCGGGTTTTCAGCCTTCCGGAACACTTTTCAAATATTTATATATTTCAATATGTAAGAAGTGCATAAACTATTACCACTATATATTTTAACTCAAACTTATAAATAAATTGTGAAGTTTTCCAAAATAAAATTTTTTTAACCCTAATAACTTTAAAATTTTATATGATGGAGTTTCTAAAAATATAGCATACAAAAACTTGGGGTGTTCTCTATAACATATTATATTTAAGGAAATATTATTATACATATCCACAAAATTGTAAGATAAATCCTCTTAAGGGGTTAATAAATCGGTATATTTAATACATCATATGAAATGTGTTTCGAAAGACTTTATTATGATACCAATACTTTAAAGATTCAGATTATATTTTTCTTCCTATACTATTAATAAAGTGCTCTGAAACATTTACGACCTATAATTCATAAACTTAGTGCGTTGAACCAAAAAATTACAGTAAACTCGCGATACAGAAATCAAGTTAACCAAATTTTAGCGCTTCTGTGCCGCTCTAAACGTTAACTCTAAGTTAACTTTTCAGATCGTATTAGTAAAAGTATTGATTTGTACAAACGATAACAAATTAGATTAAATTTTAAGCTGAAAGTAGAGAGTTTAAACAAAATTGAGAAATACATTAAAGAAAAACTATCGGCGTTGTATTGTTGTATATCTGAAGTTGCCATCTCAAAAATAAAAACGAAACGTCACAAAATTTTCGAAGCTTTGAAGAATACATAGGAAAAAGCATACAGGAAAACATTACATACACCAAAATATGCCGATCTTAAAGCAAGTTTGTACAAATGTTTTCTTGAAGCATCGAAAACCTAATTGCGCAATCACTGTTCTAATTTCAATATCAATAGCTAAGCGCGAGTTCGTGTAACTGCAACCTGAAAAGACAATAATATCAGTAATGGATGGCTGGCAAATGTTTAGAAAATACCCAGAATTCGCTATCTGAAAATTTTTGAAGAAATAATTTTCTGACAAACGTCATATGTAGCACCTAACACATAATACATGACTGATTGTATAATTATTAATTATAAATTGTAGCCGGTACAAATTAGATCTAAGTTTCTTTTTTGTATAGATGACAACTAAGTCATTGCAAAAAATATAGGTACATATGTTTATTATTGCAATTTTTTACAATTTAGAAAAGCTAATAAATAAGACGAAAAAGTTAACAACCCTTAGGACATTTCAGTTTACTTTTTCGCGATTATTCTGTATATTAGGATTTTTTTTGTTCAACCTGCCATGAAGATGATATTCTTTATGAGTTCCAAAAACAATAAAATTAAAATATTTTAAATGTTTTTTAATAAATTCATTTGTTTTTACGTTAAAAACTTTATCATATATAAGTATTTATATTTTTGTAGGCTTAAATTAAGTTTGTGTACGAGTCTGCAATTATGCATGTTGTTAAATTTATAAAAATTAAAAATGATAGTGACACCACTGAAATGTAAATACATAATAAAAAACACAGCTGTTTATATTTTTTCAATTGTAGCTGTCGTCTACAAAATAATTCAGTAGCTGATTACGCGACTACAATTGCAACCTGCAGCATTTGTAGTCGTGCCTTCGTGTTGCCTGCTGTCTCGAATGTGTTTAATGCATGTTAGTAAAAAAAATGAGAGTGAGAGCAAATTGAAAGCCATTGAAAGCAACTGTGCCATTTTTGGCACTTTTGAATGATTGATGGCCCTGTGGAATTCTATTTTGGCCCTTTCAAATTCAACTAACTACTTTAAATTGTTTAATACATTTTTAATGTTTTTTTTCTCAATTTTTCGAACGCTTATTTTATTTAAGAAATTGTGTTGTTTGTTTAGGACCAAATAAACTGCACAAACGGTGTGATCTATGATAGGATGAAAAACATATGAAGCTTGTTTGTACGAAAATCAAAAATTTTAAATAGTCACACAAGCATCGTGTTGTCTTTGTCAACCCGCTATTACAAAAATAGTTTGGCTCAATAAAAGGTATTTTGGCCCTTTTAAGTCACCAATTTTCCCAAAACAAAAAAACCAAAAATGCATTACTGATTGAAAGACAAAAAATGATCGTGTGGCCTCCAAGTAAGTAAGTCGTGTTCTACAAACAGGCTGTTGCAAAAGTTTTTAGTATCATTTCTTTTTTTTAAGAACTTGGATACTTCCGTTTTTTTTTTTTTGGTTGACGCTAACCAGAACATGTCCGTAAGTTTGAAGATTTTTATTTTAGAACGTTAAATATACTACAGTATAAACACACTGCTAAGAAAAGGGTAAATATAAGCGGTTTTCACCCTTTGTATTAAGTGTACAACTCTGTTATATTTAATACGATTTTATACTTCAAAGCGTGAGTGTCTTTTTCGTATGCATTGTAAATTAATGAACTTGCTGAGAGAAAGAGACAGATAAAGTTTCTTCAACTGTTTTATTCTGGTAAATTCAACACTTCTTTACTACTGCATTTTGTGGGCTTTTTCAACAACAGCGTAGTATATAGTCTTGGGCTTAATCGTTCGTTTAGGTGACCGGTCATTATCGTTCAATTTGAATCAGTGAATGGGTTCGTTCATTTCGTTCAATCGTTCATTTCAGGTCACTTTGTCTTTTGGGTCAGTTTGTCTTTTGAATCATTTGTCGATTTCGTTCAGTCGTTCACTTGTCTTGTCCTCTTTACTAAACAATCGATTGAATGTGTTAAAAGAAACAACATGTGAGATTACACTCGAAATATTATGTAGGTAAATTCAAAAGAATAGTTTTAAGTTTAGAAAACTGAAAATGTAATTAGAAAACAGATCATTTTAAATAAAGGAATTGTAAGTTTATTTTTTAATGCTAATTTTATAACGGAGATATTAAATAAAAATTAATTAACTTTTCTCTTTATTTTAAACAAAAAAAATACAAACTACAAAAAATATATTCAAAGGCTTTTCAGTTAATTTTAACTTTATTTAAATTACGTATGTACATAGATAGCTAAAGCAGTGTTTTTACCTTTCATTATGACCTACCAAATGAGCCAAATATTTTTTCTATTTTATTTATTTACACATGTATTTCAGTTTTATTTTATGCATAAAAAGTAAATGAACATATTAACAAAATAAAAATCATTAAGGGTTTTCATGATATCGCTACAAGTCTCGCAATTTGTGCTACTGTGAATTTTTACGCCCTCTCAAATGAACTGCCAAAAATTTATACAAATAAATTAGTTTAATAGTTCAATGAAAAATTCAAGTGTTAATAATATCACAAACAATTCTTGCAACAATTTAAGCAAATTAGTCGTTTTGCTTTATTTATGGATGTTTAAAAAACAAATTTTTATTTACAAATTTTAGCTTTTATTTTAATATTTGTTTTCTTTTATTATATTTTTGTATTGACGTTTCAGTTGTAAATGACATTAATTATTTAAAATTACACAAAAATTAAAAAGGGTCTTCATGGGCAAATTTGCCCATTTGCACAAAAGGCAATTTTAAGCGATATCATGAAAACCCTTATTATTTTTTGTAGTTAGTTTTTGGAACAATATGCAGAAACAGTTACATTAATTTAATTATAAAATAAAAAAATTTCCATTAATTACGGAAAACGATTTTAAAAAATTACATTAAGTTACTGTAAAACTTTTTTGAGTGTAAAGAAGAATAGAAAACAAGCACAAACCAAATAGGTACGCAGTTTTTTTTTCGTTCATTTGATTAAAAAGAAACAACAATACCATAAGTGTGTTGCTATACTTTTTTCTTTTAATACATTGCCAATGGCGGCCTGCCACACTGTTTTAAAAAATTCGTAGTACAATCTGGGTTGCCATACGTAGTAATTTATCGTCAAACTTGGCGATTTTAAAACTTGTTTGGTGTTCTTATTTAATATATGCTTAAGGCTAGTTTACACGGTAATACAATGTATTACGACTTTGTAGAATCAAAATATTATGAAATTCTCTCCGTATTTAAAATAAAAAAATAAAAATCTGTTGCAAGTATTTTTCATGTTTACACGGATGGTACAAGTAAGATAAAAGCAAAGATACTTAACAGCTGAGTTAATAACAAATAAGCAGATGGTTACAATTTTACAATATTTACAAAAACAATATGAAAATTGCCTGAGTTGATTTTAGTTTAATTTGTAATAGTATAAAAATGTTACCACCTTCAATATATTCAGTTAAAATATACCTCTGGTGTGATGAGAATACAAAAGTTTCTAAAATGGTTTAGAAAATGAACATTTACCGACCGCTTGTCAAAGTTTGTATCCGTATTCTCTCTTACTCAATACATTTTGCTTTTACATGATGAGATTTTTCTCATTCTACATCATTTTTCCACATGTCGTAATACATTGTATTACCGTGTAAACTAGCCTTTAGTTCCACTTTAATAGAAAAAACAAAAATTTGTTGCGAGGGCTTATTCAAAGTAAGAGGGCAATTATTCAAAAATTAATTTAAACAAAAATAATGAAAGAAAAAATTTCAAATTTATGTGGTATTTTAAGAACAAAATACTTTTAAAAACAAACAAAAATATAAATAATAGCGATTGCACAAACTCTTAGCTATCAAAATAATATTAAAACAATGAACAAATAGCAATAGTTATTATTATTATTCATGTGTTATATGTATTATATTTTCAAAAGATGTGATAATATGAATGTAATTTTTTGTTTTTATTTTATAAGAATTAAAAAACCTTTTTAAAAAAACACGCTTTTATTAAAATGCGCTAAAAGAAAAAATAAATAAACTTTAACTATCAACTTATAACATCATTAATAAATGTATATGATATAAAAGTTTGTCGCTTGCTTGCGGGATTTAAGTATAAGTATTTACTTTGTTTGAAAATTTTAATAGCTAAAATCAATCACATCAAGTTATATAATTTACTTGTTTGTCTACACAAGTTAATCTCGCGACAAGCTTTTGTATCATATAAATTCTGTAATCCGTTATAAGTTGATAGTAAAAGTTTAAAAGTAAAATTTTTTTTTTTAGAGCATTTAAATAAAAGCGTGTTTCTTAAAAAAGGTTTCGTACTATTCATTTATATTTTTCTTTTCAGTGCATTTAAATAAAAGCTTGTTTTTTAAAAAGGTTGTTTACATTTAATTTATTTTAAAACTAGCATTCGCATTCTCATGAGTTTTTTCATTTGATACCCATATTGAAGGCTAGCATTAAAAACTTAGTCCGCCATATATGATTTAGAGTAACGCCACTTTATTTTTCGACTTATTCTCAGCAAGCCCTCCCATTTGATACTCATATTGTAGGAATGCATTAAAAATAATTAGTCTGCTATCTTGGATATCTTATCATGTTAGATTTAGAATAACGTTACACGTCATCTTTACTTAACGTGTTGAAAAATGTCAGATCAATCGGTTCGAGGTATCTGCTTCAAAATTGAGTTGTAAGCTTTCACCGAACAAACATACATTGCAAGTTAAATAAAAGCTTTAAAAAAAAAATAAGTAGTTTCTTATAAACTAATTTTTTTTTTAATATTTTAAGAGTCTTATTCATAAACGAATGTAATGTATACATTAAAAGTGTTTTTTCCATTCTAATTTCGTGCTGTAAAACTTGACTAAGCTTTTATATATAAAGCGAATACCGAATTTGGTTATTTATTTATAGGACTTATTTAAAAAATTAATGAAATAAATATGTATACAATTTTCTGCTCAAATGAAAAAATTAGCATTTGGCGGGTTTTGTATTAAGAACAACTGGAAACGCTCATGTAAATTGTAGAAAAATTGTTAATAGCAGTCAGGGTTGTCAGGTTTATTTTGATTTTTTTTTTTTGACAAATTCAATGTCAAAAATCGCCTAAGCCTTTTTTGCGTTTTTGACAACATAAAATTTATTTTAAAAATTTTTCCAATGTTTTCTATAAATTCTAAGAAAATATATTTCTTCTGAATCGCTAAATTTCTCCAAAAATCGGACAAAGTCGCCTTGATATACATTTTTTTGAATAACAGTAAGGTGATTGGTGAACACACAAAAGATACAATAGTTTACAATAATCTAATTAAAGCTGCAAAACTTTTTTTTTTGTGTTTAGTATTAAACAAATATTGGATATAAAACGCTATACACTTCACCGGCAAGGCAATTCTTACTGTTTTTTATTAACAATGTATATTCAAAATATCGTATGAAGGTAAAAAAGTACTATTTACAATCATATAATTTATAACACGTAACAACGTATCAAGAAGTTCGAATTGCACTCTATTTTTAAGGCGAGTTTTAGTAGAGTAAATGATTAAAAAGTACTATTTCAACACAGACATTAGCCGTTCTTTAAAATGGTACGTACCGGACGTATCCTTATAGCTATGAACTTTTTGCAAAACCTGATTTATATTAGATGGAATACCCTCATTGATATAATCTTTCTAAATAATAAACGGTTAATTTGTCCAACAGTCTCAAAGCAAGTTTATAGCTTATCAAATAGCCAACAAAATCGCCATATATTTTATAAGCCGCCAAAAATCGACATTTCGCCAAATCGAAAATTAGGTCGCCAAGAAACTTGACAACCCTGATTGTATTATGAAAATGTGTAAAGCAATGTGGCAATGAGTAAAAGAAATAAGTATTGTTGTTTCTTTTCAACCAGTTGTCCGGTAAACAAGTGACCGACTGATTCAAAAGACCCAAGTGAACGATTGAACGAAATTTTCGATATTTTATTTAGCGATGAAGTTGAATAAGAATCTGGCAGCCCTTATTAAGCTGTATAGTTTTTTAAGATCTGGTACACTCATGTTGTCTATTGCAAACAGGAAAGTGCCGGGAAGGCTTGGGGTTTGTGTAAAACAAAAAAAAAACTTATCGCTACCTATGGGGAAATACCACAAATTATATATAGTTCTGTGGGAAATACTAAGGTACATAAATTACAATGATACAAATGTTAGAAGAAAAATATCCTTGCCGCAGTGCATTTATTAAAAATTTATTTGAGTTGATTTCAAATGGTGAAGAATGTTTTCCATCTGCGATTTTTGTTTATGGTCACGCGGGAACTGGAAAAACAGCAATTGTTAAAGATTTTTTGCGGCTGGTTAAAAACGAAAAACAAATTCAGGGTGTATATATTAATTGTGTTGAGTGTTATTCCACAAAAATACTTTTGGAAAAAACTTTGGAAGAATTTGTTTATGATTGCAGCAAAACTTCAAATATACGATGCGATAGTCTGAAGGAGTTTGTTGAAATATTAAGAAATGTTAATGGCAATCGTCAAGGAAAGGGGTATGTTCTAGCTTTAGATAATGCACATCGCTTACGTGATATGGATGCAAATATTATGCCATCATTACTAAGATTGCAAGAGCTAACTGGACTTAATATATGTGTAGTGCTGATATCCCAAATACCATTTGAAAAGTTTCATTCCAAGACTGGTTTAACAGAGGTAATGACACTTCATTGCCCACAATATACAAAGTCTGAGACGCTAAAAATTTTGAGTACGCAATTTGAAATGGCACTGCAAATGCTAAAAAGTCATTTAAAAGATGAATTGGTGCACAAAAATGTCGATAAAAATAATATGGAATTAAATCGACAGATCGACATTATTAATAAAATAATTCCCGACTTTTTTAACAATTATTTAAATGTATTTTTAAGCGTTTTTTATAAAGCCTGTCGTGATATTCCTGAACTAAAAATAACTGCTTGTAATTGTTTTCTGGCTTACGTGGAGCCAGTATTAAATGAATCAATAGATATAACGGATGTGTCCAAACTTTGGAGGAATATAGCAGCACCGTTACGTTCTGCATTATCTAGAGTCTATATGCGGCATGACAACACAGACAAAGATGTAAGTATATATTTATGTACCTGTGAAATATTTAAGTTTCTCTACATGTTCATTAAATTTACATTGCTATTTTTCTTACGGCCAATTTCACTAAGTTCAGTTAAAATAAACTACCAGCTATAACTGTCAAAACATATTGTCACCTGGAAGTTAAAGTAATAGTTAGTTTTTAACTGATCTTGGTGATATTTGCTGTTAATGATAAGTTCAAAGTTATTTTTCATCCTTTTTATTAAGAGAATAAAAACGGAAGGTACAATAAATAGTGTGTTATATTTAATTTTAATATAGAAATGCAGCAAAAACTCATGTAAATTTTAGACCAATTAAATAGGTTCAACGTTATTAATACAAAAACCTAACAAGAAAATATAATTTTCATGAACTTTTTTTTTTAATGTATTTTCATAGATGGTTATAGCGTATCAACAAATATTTAATAATGACTATATCCTTCTTTCTCGATTAATATAATTTCAAAAACCTGATTTGGGAGGAAGTTGTAAAGATTCTTAATAAACGACAAGGATATTTTTGCACAAATATTTTTAATTCTTTGAATTAAGTTATTTTTTGTTGCATATTTTCTGCACTAATGGAGTTTGCGAAAAAGAATTTCCAGGGGGAAATTAACCCTTTACTGTTTTTCCGCTAATCAAACTGTTTTCTTATAAAATTGCCCCGTTTTGCGTCGATCGCATTTGCGTCGTTTCGATATACCTCGCTTTTTAAAATTTGGCTGAATCCATTTTGTTTGCTATTTGCGTCGCTACATACGATTGAAATTTTTCACTGAAGTCATAATCACATGTGGAGAATTTTTCTATTTGCGTGAAAAAAAGTGGAATTCCTATTTTATTTTGTTATGTAAGCTTTTCTAAGCATTGTTGCGTGTTTGGAAGTTAGAATTTATGGGTCCATTACGTATGGCAACTGAACTGTAGTTGTATTGCCAGCATTAAAATTATGCAACGCGATGTTAAAATATACAACATTTTCTATTTTATTTTATTTTAACATCAGCTGCGTTGCCTGATCCCTGCTGGCAATACAACTAAAGTTCAGTTGCCATCCATAATCGACCCATTAGTTCTTAATAAGAAGTGCTGTGGTTAAGTTGATTTATTGAACGTAAGAAAAGGAAAACTGATTGCAATGAAAGGAAAATGCATTAGTTTGGATTTAAAAAGCTGTTGACGTAGACATAGCTTATCACCTTTAACTGTAAAAACAATTTTCAACAGGAAAGATGTACAAATTAATCATTTGAAGATAGCTCGTGTTAATTGCAAATGGGATTCTATTTTTTATTTAATTTATATGTGAATATGGATAAATGAAATAAATTAATTTTTGTTATGTTTTTATGAAAATACATTCGCCCTTATTCCATTTAGGGAAAAATAACGATAATTCGCGAAAATTTTTAATATTTCAAACAAGCCATAAAATTGATTAAAAGTTCCTTAAACTATAAGGAAGGATTTGCAAAAATTCAATCATAATGGCTAAATTAGGGGAAATTCGCGAATTTTAGCCATGTTCGCGAAAGAAGCAATTTTTCCTGTAAGTTTTCAGATTCTTTACAGCTTTAACGATTTTTAATAAATATTAAACTATGACGCAATTAGCAAATTTTTGCGAAATTCCACTTTTTGCCAGTTTTATGGAATTTTTGCAATTTTTTATGACTTTAGGGACTTTTAAGCAATTTTATGGCTTGATTAAAATATTAGAAATTTTCGCGAATATTCGCTATTTTTGCAATTTTCGCTTAGCTTTGTTGATCCTTTCGGCAATCGTCCCCGTTATAAAGATACATACAGGTCACTTTACCAATATTGACATCACTAATGGCTTGGAAAAAGTTAGTGCTGGTTCACACTGTTTAAGTTTCAGCCGTGAGGTTTAAGCTTTTTGGGGATAAGGCAAAGAGAATGCCATTTCTTTTCCTCTCTCTCCTAAAAACGCAAGACTTGACGGCTAAGACTTGAACAGTGTGAACCAGCATTTAAAACGATAATAATATACATACAATTTTTTATTTTAATATGTCAACATTTTGCTATATTGTTTTTAAGCAATCTTTTCACAAAATTCTAAGCAGTTTGTGTTATGACAAACAAAATAAAACCTTGATTGTACGAACAAAGTAGAAGTACCAAAGTTATAAAACAGGGCAGTTTAAACACCTAAAGTAAAAGTGTGGGTTAAATATGCAACATGTTTCGCATGTTTTTCATCAACATATCCACAAGAGAACTTGAAAATGTTTCCCACAGTTTTATTTTTTCTACAAACGAACACAAAAATGTAGAACATGTAACATTTATGCAACATTAGATTAGATAATTTTCCAAAAATAAAAAATAAAATTACTTTTCAATTATTGGTAAATTTTCCAAGCTTTTAAGTAATTTTAACAAAATATAAGATACTTTTTCGAACATAGAAATTACCTAATTTAATATGTAGTTATATTACCTAAGAAACTTAGATAATTCCATGCTTTCCTTGCGCTTATTTAATTTTATACCATATTTTTAGGTAATTTAATCTATGTATTTTCTTATGTGTATTTATAATATTTTTCTTTAAATATACATAAAAAATGACAATTTATGTATTTTATAACAAAAATGTTATTAACAAGTTAACATAATAATTATTTCCAACTATTGCCCTATAAATTTGTGTATGTGATAACGTTGGCAACTCTCATTAGGTAGTAATCAAAACATCACAAATAAGGGCAAAATTAAACCACCAAATTAATAAATTTATAATGTTCATACCCAATTTTATGGGATATGAATAATAAATCATACATTTACCTTCAATTTCTAGTTTTTTTAATTCTAGAAGTTAAATAATTTTTTTTCTATAACCAGATTGATATTTCGATAATAATAGCGGAATTCACCGTTGATAGTAAAGTCCCTTGTAGACTTTGTTAATCTTATAATTTTAGTAAAAATACTAACATTTACAACACTGCAACAACAAAATGTATTAGACTAAAATATACTACGCTGTGGTTGAAAAATCCCACAAAAAGCAGTAGTAAACAAAGTGTGTGAATTTACCAGAATTAAACAGTTGAAGAAACTTTATCTGTCTCTTTTTCTCACTCAGCAAATTCATTAATTTATAATGCATATGAAAAAGACACTCACGCTTTGAAGTATAAAATCGTATTAAATATAACAGAGTTGTACACTTAATACAAAGGGTGAATACCGCTAATGAGTTATTTTCCATATCATTTTCTAATTGCTCTTTCACAACTTTCTCCAAAACTTTTTCACACGTTTTTAACGAGTTTATTGGACGAAACTCTTCGCATTTTTTTGTATTGTACACTTTTTACCATTGTTTCTTTCCATGTTTCCGGAAATTTTCTAGTGATTTATTAATTATATTTAGTAATATGTTTCCCGTTATGTTCCAATTATCAATAATCATTTTATTTGATATTTTACAAAAATCCGGTTTTTTGTTTAATTGTATTATAATCAGGGTTCAGAAATATTCATACATGAATTCTAAAATTCCAACATTCATGATAAGTTGTCATGAATAATGCTTGCAAAATTTTTTGTTTTATTCTCACACTGTAAAATGAATAGCTAAGAATTTTTTTTATTTTTAAGCACATGAATAGTTTTGTTTTTTATTTTCCAGTGTGTACATATGCACGTATGTGAATAAAGAAAAGTACAAAATTGTAAAAACTAAAATATGAGAGGCTAATCGTTGCTGTCATTTATGTTTATAATAAAAAGAGTTCCTCTCTGTTGTGTTTTGCTTTATTCGTGTTTAAAAACACAAAATATCGCTTGCTTCATTTGTTCTTGTTTAATAGTATTTGTAGCCTTGATTTGTACATGATAAAAATGTTTTTTTAAGCGTCGTTTATTCGTGGTTTTTTCATACATTAAGAAAATAAAAACACTTGCAACTTTATTTTGTACAATTGTAAATATAACAACAGTACAAATTTTCAATGAATTACTTATTTTAAAAGTGTTGTGTTATGTTTTTTTAAAACATTAATAAAAAAAAAGTATTTTCACTTAAAAAATTTTTTTTTCTCTAAATTTGCACTTCAAAAAAAAAGACATAAAAAAAACTAATCGTGCCACTAATTGTTGAAAATTTGTTTTTTTTTCAACGTTCATAAATATTTATGTATGAATAGTAACATTCAAACATTTATAATAAATAATTTGTCTTATCTCATGTTTTTTGTAGAAACAACACAAGAATGATATAAACATAGATTACGCATTGCGCATGTTTTTTATTATTTACAAAATTTAACTGTTTAATATTAAGTCACATCAGCACATTATACACATGTTTGTTTACTTGTGTTTCTACATTTCATTTTTAAAAGCTGAATGAGCTATTTTGGTGTCTTTGTATCATGGAAACAAAAAACAATACAAATATAAGAACAAATAAAGCAAGAGATTTTTTGTGTTTTTAAACACGAATAAAGCAAAACACAACAGAGATTATGATGTGAATAGCAAGTGTATATTTGGAAGTATGTATAAGAATGCAAGATGAGCAAAAGCAGTTAAAAAAAAATTCTCTCATGTACAAATGTAAGAAAAAATAAATCTCTTTTATTATCTCATGTGTTTTGTAGAAACGAAAAATAATGAAAATACTTTTATACAAGAACGAATAAAGCAAAATTTTTTTTGTGTTTTTAAGCACGAATAAAACAGCACACAACAGTGTATAAAATTTTTTATTCCTACCCATGAGTGAATAGTGAGTGAATATTTGGAACTCTGATTATAATATTCTTAAGTTCTAAAATTGTTATTGCACGAAATTTAAATTTTTTATTCACAACTGGTATATTGTTAATAAATTGCACTTCCTCAATCGAGTCCCTTATAGACTTTATACTATTTACAAAATAATTATTAAAATGACTAGCAATTTGATTATTATCCTTATATTCAACATTATTAGATAGGTAGATAGGTAGGTAGAAAGGCTGGTGTGAAGTCTCCTTCACACCCTCACCCAGAGACCAATATGGTCCATTGTGATGCCTTGTTTAGAGAGAAATAGCTGAAAAGGAAGGTGAAGAGAAACAGCAAAAGCATTAGAAAAGATATTTATAGATAAGAAAAGGAAGATCTGACCAAACCCGAAAGAAAAAACCTCACTCAACACAACACCAATCCGCCCTATGTGCGGTTAGCTCCCAGTCTCCTGCTGTGCAGCCAGGCCATCCCCATTACGAATCCTATTAGACTCTCGAGCCCACAGCCCGGGACGTCCCCTAATTCGCCTAGGAATCTGCTGCCTAGCCACCTCAGCCTGCTGCACTGTAACCTGGGACAGCGGCACAAAATGTGTTCAACCGTCTCCAGCTCCTCCGGGTCCTCACACAACCCGCACATATCCGACACGTCGGATCCCAACCTCATCGCCATCCTGCCTATCATGCAATGACCCGTGATGATTCCTATTATGGCCCTCACGCAGACCCTACTTCTGCCCAGCAACAACTCCGAGTCGGACTTCCTAAGCACCGGCCACAGCGTCCGTGATACCCGGCAGTCCGTTCGGTTCCACCAGGCCCTATTGGTCGCGTCCAGAATCCATTCCCTAATCTTTCCAAAGAAGAAGCCTATTGGAGGCCTAACCGCCTCCATATGATTAGGATCCTCCATCTCTGAGCCCTGTCTCGCCAACTCATCAGCAATCTCGTTGCCGTTTATGTTGCAGTGACCAGGCACCCAGCATAATCTCAACATATACTCTCCTAAGGCTCCCTCCAGAGCCCTCCTGCAACCGTCAACTAGCTTGGAGTTCACGTAACAGCCCCTTACGACCATAAGGGCCGCCTGGCTGTCGACGTATATAGTGACCTCCGAGCCCCTATCAATGTTGTCCCTCATCAGTTCCACGGCCCTCAAGCCCCCAGAACCTCCGCCTGAAAAACACTGCAGTCGTCAGGAAGCCTATATGACATTCTGATGTTCAGATCCTCAATGTAGACCCCCGCACCCGTGCCTCTCATCTTCGAGCCGTCAGTGAAAATAGCAAATCCACTAAATAATCTGCTCCTACCTGACCAACTCTCCCTAGAAGGCGTTACCACCTCCGGCAACCGTCCGAAATCCACCCTGGTGCCCACGAAACCCGTGGAGCCGGGTGATCCCAGGCAGTAACCCCCAGCTTCGATCTCACCCAAGATCCGTGAGTGACCCTGCGTGAAATTCCTAATCAATCCTAGTTCCCTCAGTCTGAATGCTTCTCGCTGCCATTCCCATAACATACTGCTCAATGGGCAGAAGATGTAGAATGACATCCAGTGCAGCTTGAGGAGTACTTCTCATGGCACCTGTCATGCCGATTGAAGCACACCTCTGAGCCTTAGACAGAAGGTTCCTTCGACTAGCCACTCTCAATGACTCCCACCAAACACAGCATCCATACGTAAGAATGGGTCTAACCACCGAAGTGTACAGCCGTCCCACTACTGACGGCCGGAGTCCCCAGCTCCTACCTATCGATGATCTGCAAGCATAGTAGGCATTGAGGCCTCTCTTAAGTCTCCGCTGAGTATTCCTTCCCCACGACAGCTTGCTGTCCAGAAAAACTCCTAGATACTTAGCGCTATCAGATAGTCTAAGCTCTACTCCTCCTAGTACCGGCAGCCTAAAATTCTCTACCCTGTACCTCCTAGTAAAAAGAACCAACTCGGTCTTCTCCGGATTAACTTCCAATCCCTTATCACTCGCCCATGCTGACAGTTCGCCCAGCGCCCCTTGCATGACTTCGCTTATTGTCGGCAGAAACTTGCCCGATACCAATATCACTACATCATCCGCGCAGGCCACAACTTTCCGACCCATTCTGTCAAAAAGTCCCAGAACGACATTGACAGCTAAGAGCCATAATAAGGGAGAGAGAACTCCCCCCGTGAGGTTCCCCTAGTCACCAGTTTCTTTAAGCGCTCGTTTCCCCAGTCCGAGTGAATAACTCTGCTGCTGAGCATCACTAAAGCATCACTGAGCATCCACTAAAGATTTCGTCGAGTAGTTTGTTCTCTAGCACCTGCCATCTCTCGACACTGATCCTTCCATCGGGATCCCTACGATCAATGACAGCCGCTAGAATACCGTCCTTACTCGACGACTCCTTTAGTTTTTTTGACGTGGAGGGGTGGTCCTCTATGGAGCCAGTCCTCTTATTGACCTTATGGGGATCTTTAAGAGAACTGACCACAGTCTGACCAGTCCTCTTAGCCGCAGGGGATTTCTGGTCATCACCAGACCTCACTCGCTTAACTACCCCCTTTTTGGGACCCTTAGCAGAGCTCGGTCGATGATCACCCGATTTCCTTGCAGATGTTGACTGGTCTGTCCCGGCAACCATTCCTTTAGTGACTCCTTTTTGGGAGTGACTATCGGAAATTACCAAGACATCTCCAGCCCTCATCGCGCGACTAGTAGTGGGTAAATCGTTCTCAGGCCTAGCTCCCTTAACTGTGACCATACTGTCACGATTAAGAGGACCAGGTGTTGAACTTTAACCCTCCTTTTTCTTATCCTCTGTTTTATTCGAGGATTCATCAACAGGGGGTGCTGGGGATTTGCTGTCTTTACTGACAACATTTGTATCCCCAGCAGCCCTTGCTGTGTATCCCGCAGGATAGGGAAGCCCTAGGATGGCACCGACAGCCGTGGATTCGTTCGAATCTAGCAACGTTCTTTCGGTGCTTCCTCAGCAGATGCCTATCCCGCCCATCGTGCAGTGAGGAGTCTTTCTTAGCTATCTTTTCCAGAAAGGCTAAGGAGGCTCTCACACCACTCTTGGCTTTTTCGAAGCTCGTTCGGCTATCTGACGTGACCTGTTCTGTCGCATCTTGCCGAACAACGAGTTTTGATACACTCGCCAATCCTCTCTCCATCCCGAGTGTGACTCCGGAAGTCGATGGCCCAACCCTATGGCCCTCATCATGAGCCGAAATCAGTGTTATTTCGTGCTCATCATCAGAGCCCAGAACTAGGTCACCGAGTCTTTCCGATGCCCCTGTACGAGACGGAGAGTCGATTGGCGAGTCTATCCTGTCCGTCTCTGTCATGACTGTCAGTTCTGTCAGTAACTGACTCTCTTGCAGCAGAATATCTCTGTGAATACCCAGCAAGTCGGAGTCCGAATCTGACCCGAACCTGCTAAGCTGACAGAGACATTCCCTGCGCCAACTCCTTCATTTCGTTTTTTAATTATTATTTCCAGTTTTTGGTCAAACGAGTATGCACGTATACAAAAGGACCATCTCGCGCAGTGACGGCTTGCGCGGACTAGGCTAGAATTACAACTGACCCTTGCCATCGGCGTCAGAGGGAAGCTGTTCACGACCAGTTTCTTTTACCACTAACTAGCCATTCAGGTCCTCGGCAGTGCTATCAACCACCTTGACCTTATAAGTGGGGGATGTAGGGATTCAAAGGGGGAGTAGGTAGGATTATAGGTAATGAGGATGGGATATGGGATGGATAACCCTTGGTCATGCTGGCCTTAAAGTTTATGCCTTCAAACTTGTTCCGGTTAGACTGTACCGAATCAAGTTCCAAGACATACACTACCGCCGGCATTTAACCCACCACATCGCGGCAAGATAGTTATCCAGGTGGTGGTTCAACATTATTAAATATCACATTTGTTATCACAGATTGTTTCTTTTTTAAAACTAAGTCTTTAATCTCTTTCCACATCTGTTTTTGATCTTTAGCATTATTAATTTTATTGTTAATGTATTTATTTTTCTCGCTTTCTATTTTCACTTTATATAAATTTCGGATCGATCTATAATTTGACCAGGCTTCGCTTGTGTTTTCCATCCTTGCGGTATGGTGTTTTGCAATTTTTTCTCTTTTTAGTAGACGCAGTTCATTATTAAACCATTTATTGACTTTATTTTGATGTTTTATTGTTCTTGCATATGTAAATTTGTTAATTGTTTCTTCAAAACTTTGATCAAGCATTAATGCATTGACATTTACGTCATTAATTTGTTCACCATTTATTATTGTATTAAAATGTCTATAAAAGATGTTTTTATTGTATTTAAATATTTTCTGGTATTCGGTTTGAGTTTCATGTGGATTATTTTGTTCACTTTTTATGTTTATGTATAATGTCTCATGATCCGTAATTTTATTATTGTAACCATTTTCTACTGATACTTTTTGGCTATTTGTTATAACATAATCAATTAATGTCTTCAAGTTACTTGTTATACGTGTGTAATCGTTTACTATTTGTTTTAGTCCATTATCATTTATCATTTATACTTTTTATATTCAGTGGTGAAATGATCATACATATACGGTATTGTCGTGCTTTTGAGAACAGACGTGTTTTCTTTAACTCGGCATGCGATTCTTTTTTTTTAACATAAATTTGTTTTAATAATATATTGTACTTACTGGGCATTTACACATGAAAGTCGCAATACACTCACACTCTTTCACTAACACACTTACATTTTTCTACTTTCAGTCCAATTACTAGCTTTCAATGAAAATTTCAAGAAAGCGATTTCATAAAAGTAAATGACAAAAACTAAGCAGTGTTGCCAATTTAAAATTTTTTTTTCGTATATATAAAGAATTTTAATATATTTTTTCCACTAAATATTAAGAATGAAATGATTCTAATTAAAATTTATAAATATCATGAAAACTAATAAAAATAAATATTATTTTGAACGAATGCCTTAAGCTCGGCGTGAATAATTGGCTCGGCAACTCTGAAACTTGAACTAAGCAAAACAATAAAAGAAGAAGAAGAGACATTTTTGATAGAAGTTTGCCCTTTAACTACATTTTGAAAATGAAATTTCACTTTCATGTAAATTTTCATGAAATATTATTTTTTTGTGAAATTTGTGGTGATAATACGTATACAGAAATTTCATGAAAGTACTTTTATTTGTAAAAGCAGCGTTATTGTAGTATCGCCACCACCGTTTACATGAATTCGCCTTGTTTTCAATTTTAAAACCGATATAATGTCAAACAAAAGAAAATA
This sequence comes from Pollenia amentaria, assembly GCA_943735925.1. NCBI lineage: Eukaryota > Metazoa > Arthropoda > Insecta > Diptera > Polleniidae > Pollenia > Pollenia amentaria. The sequence goes on from OX031007.1 coordinate 75,921,190, forward strand.
ACGTTAAAAATTAAAACAAGCGTCAAAAATCACAGAAATTAATTTTTTTTTATTTAAAAATTTCTTAATATAAACATTTTGTAATACCAAATTTCAATCAAAAATCTATTACAAATAGACAATATATTGAAGAAAATATAATTTTGTATAAAAAAGTAAGTTGCAATATCTAAAAAGTGCAAAATATTTAAAAATTTTAATATTTGCAATTGAGCAATGTTTCGTTTGGGTAAATAATGACAACTCTCCCTAATGAACCTACCCGGTACTTATCATACTATGATTTCTTATGTACATATTTATATATTTGCATTTATTTATTTTATATATTAATTCTATTTATTTATTTTTTTAAAATCAATACAAAGAAAGTCTATAAGGCCAATTATATGTATTTTTAATTTTACTACTTAACCAGCAAAATAGTGAGACGTCTTTTAGATATCTGAGAGAAACGTCGACAAAAAATTCGGAATCGTATACGAATTGTGTCAGATTTCTGACCCAACCATGTATGAAGTGGTTGACACGAATTCTGGCAGACATGTCGTGGGAAATTCAGTTTTTGTTTAGCATTAAGAAATAAATAGAATAAAACGTAACCATATGACTTTTTTTTTAAATTTTTGACCCAATCAATAAAACATCTTTTTCGTCGGTTCGGCTAGGGTCGCATTTCCCCGGTTAGCGACGCAAATCGGGGCTGTAGTGTATTTTGACAACCTAATTTTTTGAATAGCACTAAAAACTTAAGCTTTGTATTGAAGCAAATGATCTTAAACTAATTTGATATGCTGATGCAGATTTTGCTTTATACATACATACATGTAATATTGAGAACTGCAACACAAATATCAATAAAGTTTTCAATAATTAATTTATTTATTAAACACGAATTATTGTTAGGATAAAATAAGATATTTGGAAAGTAGTAAAAAGTTCAAGGTAAATTAAATATTAATGCACATCTTCGATATAAGCGGCCGACAACGTAACGACTGATCAACTTACAGTTCAACTGACTACTGCCCTCTTACTGCTGACCGAGAAACTCTCAATCCCTAACATCTTGGCATCTTTAAACCAGACACTCGCTTTACATACATATGTATTTAAAAGATAGAAAGTCTACAAGTGGATACGTGTTTCAACTCGGTGAAGCTACGATTTCATATGAAAGAAGGAAACAAAAGCAAGTAACCATTATCTTCAACGAAAGCCGAATTTGTTTTATTAGCGGAAGATACTTAAGAACGTTTATGGTTAAAAATTTTTTTTAAAGAATTAAAACGTCATACTATAAGCGTCAAATTAAAGTAAACACCAAATTTTAGGTTTTGCCGATTACTTCTGTATATGGTATTTTATTTTTAACTAAATATTATTTGTTTATATAATTGAAATATATATACAGTAGGTGTTTTTATTTACAGAAAATTATTGCTTATTTTTAATAATTGTAACAATTAAGTGTTCACGTACATAAAAATTTGAGAAACAAAAAATTTATTCAAAATTTCTGATGGTAACATTTTTACTAGCAAGAATTATTCAACCAACTGTTTCATGTTTTTGTAACGAAAATAATTTTTAATTTTTTAAATGAAAAGTTTTTCAATTATATAAAATATTTAGTTTTCTAAAATTTAACAACAATGTTCTGCGCAATAGTTCAAAACAATTGAATTCAGGAAAAAATATTCTCGTATCTTACAGCCCGTAAACGACATGTTTTTTACATCTGACTTGTCAAATGTCCCACTGCCAAATACATATGTACATGTCGTCAGTTACCTTTAAAACATTGCATCTGTAAAAGTCAGACGCAAAGTCATCTGACAAATTTTAAATTAGAGCGTCCTCTGTTTTCTTCTGACAAACCATCTGGCTTCAGTTGTTTCCGAAATCTATACCTGGAAGAAACCGGCAGCGGCGGTGCACTATTGACGGAATCGTTAGCCGGCTGAAGTTAATATTTTGCAATCTATATATATAAAATAGGATGTGTGTATGTATGTAACGTATGGACTCCAAAACGGCTGGGCCGATTTTGATGAAATTTTCAGGGAATCTTCAGAATCTTCAGGCGGGTGACACTGTGAAGTCTGATTTCTGATTTTCGGTCTGGGGGCGGAGGGGCGTGGCAAAATCCATAACTTGAGAACGGCTTGACCGATTTGAACGATTTTTCTTTAAAATTATCGCCATGGTCCAACTTAGGTTTTTACGGAAAGAAAATTTTGCCCCGCCCACTTTTACGCCCACTTTTTTTGATTTACCTAAAATCAGAAAACGGCTCCATCGAGTTGACTAATTTTTCTTTCAAATGTTCGTATTAATCAACTTTAAGTTTTCATCGAAAGAAAAATTTACCACGCCTACTTTTTCGCCCACTTTTTCTATTAAGCGCATAACTGGAGAACGACTTGACCGATTTGGACGATTTTTTCTTTAAAATGATCGCCATGGTCCAACTTAGGTTTTTACGGAAAGAAAATTTTGCCCCGCCCACTTTTTTCGAATTACCTAAAATCAGAAAACGGCTCCATCGATTTGACTAATTTTTCCTTCAAATGTTTGTATTAATCCATTTTAAGTTCTCATCGAAAGAAAAATTTACCACGCCTACTTTTTCGCCCACTTTTTCTATTAAGCGCATAACTGGAGAACGGCTTGACCGATTTGGACGATTTTTTCTTAAAAATGATCGCCATGGTCCAACTTAGGTTTTTACGGAAAGAAAATTTTGCCCCGCCCACTTTTACGCCCACTTTTTTTTGATTTACCTAAAATCAGAAAACGGCTCCATCGAGTTGACTAATTTTTCTTTCAAATGTTCGTATTAATCAACTTTAAGTTTTCATCGAAAGAAAAATTTACCACGCCTACTTTTTCGCCCACTTTTTCTATTAAGCGCATAACTGGAGAACGACTTGACCGATTTGGACGATTTTTTCTTTAAAAGGATCGCCATGGTCCATCTTAGGTTTTTACGGAAAGAAAATTTTACGCCCACTTTTTTCGTAAGAAAAACTTTATGATAGGTATTTCATGGATTTTTATTTAAAGGCCGTAAATTCCGTTTAAAGATCAATTTAAATCGTCTGGTAATACAACACAAATGTTTGCTTAGGGCCAGCAACGCGGACCGGGTCAGCTAGTACCGTATATAAAAGGGGGATTTCATGTCAAGTGACCCAACTTTTGAAATCGATGTCTTACGATTTCGATGAAATTTGCACCAAGGTTAGTCCTATTGGATAGTAGTTTTCAACAAGATCGGTCAAAAAGGTTCTGAGTTAGATGGGGGTAAAAATTTGACATTTTGGCCAAACAGGTGTTCTTTCTCATCCATGTAACTTATTATCTATTGGTGTTAGCAAAATTTGTCCCAAAAAAATTAAATAGCTATTTCTTCAAGCTTCATGTAACTTATTATCTATTGGTGTTAGCAAAATTTGTCTCAAAAAAATTAGATAGCTATTTCTTCAAGCTTTCGGAAATTTTTTTTTTTTAAATTTAAAACTTATTTTTTATTTTTTTTGAAGCGGGTATTTTTTTCTTTTTTTTTTTTTTGCTCAAAAGAAAGCTTAGGGGCTTTCCTTTAAGTTAGTTATGGTCGCTATTTGGGCCGCGATTGGGTTATGTATAAAAAAAATAATTTCTAAGTCATGACGAGCATTTTTCAATTTTTAGCATATGCACTATTTTAAATTTTTTCCTATTTGTGTGTAAGTGTTTCTAAAATCTTAAAAATAAAAAACAAGACAAATTAACATCTCCGACCCCTTCTCTGGGTCAGAATCGGGCGGTGAGGAGAGGGAGACGGTGGGGGACATGATCACCTTGGAAAAAGTAACATGGGCGGTTAATACCTTTGGGTCTTACAAATCGGCAGGACCAGACGGTATCTTTCCGGCGATGTTACAGAATATCGGGAGATCATCACTCCTGCTGTTGGTGGAACTGTTTAGGGTCTGTGTGCTGAACGGGTACATTCCTAAAGGGTGGAGGGAGGTCAGGGTGGTTTTCATACCCAAGGCGGGAAGAACCGGTCACTCTAAACCCAAGGATTTTAGACCAATCAGCTTATCGTCTTTTCTTTTGAAGACGTTGGAAAGACTGATTGATCTACATCTGAGGACGAAGATTGACGCCGGCATCATCAGCGGCGCTCAACACGCCTATCTTAAGGGTAGATCTGTTGAGAGTGCGCTTCATGATGTGGTGGGTTATGTAGAGCGGGGATTGCGAAACAAGGAATACACCTTGGCGGCATTCCTGGATATAGAGGGCGCTTTTAATAATTTGAAGATAGAGGCTATCAGGCAGGCATTGGTGGATCTAGGCGTTCCTCTGTTCCTGGTCGAATGGATAACTCTGATGCTCAGCAGCAGAGTTATTCACTCGGACTGGGGAAACGAGCGCTTAAAGAAACTGGTGACTAGGGGAACCCCACAGGGGGGAGTTCTCTCTCCCTTATTATGGCTCTTAGCTGTCAACGTCGTTCTGGGACTTTTTGACAGATTGGGTCGGAAAGTTGTGGCCTACGCGGATGATGTAGTGATATTGGTATCGGGCAAGTTTCTGCCGACAATAAGCGAAGTCATGCAAGGGGCGCTGGGCGAACTGTCAGCATGGGCGAGTGATAAGGGTTTGGGAGTCAATCCGGAGAAGACCGAGTTGGTTCTTTTTACTAGGAGGTACAGGGTAGAGAATTTTAGGCTGCCGGTACTAGGAGGAGTAGAGCTTAGACTATCTGATAGCGCTAAGTATCTAGGAGTTTTTCTGGACAGCAAGCTGTCGTGGGGAAGGAATACTCAGGAGAGACTTAAGAGAGGCCTCAATGCCTACTATGCTTGCAGATCATCGATAGGTAGGAGTTGGGGACTCCGGCCGTCAGTAGTGGGATGGCTGTACACTTCGGTGGTTAGACCCATTCTTACATATGGATGCTGTGTTTGGTGGGAGTCATTGAGAGTGGCTTGTCGAAGGAACCTTCTGTCTAAGGCTCAGAGGTGTGCTTCAATCGGCATGACAGGTGCCATGAGAAGTACACCTCAAGCGGCACTGGATGTCATTCTACATCTTCTGCCCATTGAGCAGTATGTTATGGGAATGGCAGCCAGAAGCATTCTTAGACTGAGGGAACTAGGATTGATTAGGGATTTCACGCAGGATCACTCACGGATCTTGAGTGAGATCGAAGCTGGAGGTTACTGCCTGGGATCACCCGGCTCCACGGATTTCGTGGGCACCAGGGTGGATTTCGGACGGTTGCCGGAGGTGGTAACGCCTTCTAGGGAGAGATGGTCAGGTAGGAGCAGATTATTTAATGGATTTGCTATTTTCACTGACGGCTCGAAGATGAGAGGCACGGGTGCGGGGGTCTACATTGAGGATCTGGATATCAGAATGTCATATAGGCTTCCGGACGACTGCAGTGTTTTTCAGGCGGAAGTTCTGGGGGTCTTGAGGGCCGTGGAACTGATGAGGGACAACATTGATAGGGGCTCGGAGGTCACTATATATGTCGACAGCCAGGCGGCCCTTATGGCCGTAAGGGGCTGTTACGTGAAATCCAAGCTAGTTGACGGTTGCAGGAGGGCTCTGGAGGGAGCCTTAGGAGAGTATATGTTGAGATTGTGCTGGGTGCCTGGTCACTGCAACATAAGCGGCAACGAGATTGCTGATGAGTTGGCGAGACAGGGCTCAGAGATGGAGGATCCTAATCACATAGAGGCAATTAGGCCTCCAATAGGATTCTACTTTGGGAAGATTAGGGAATGGATTCTGGACGCGACCAATAGGGCCTGGGGGAACCGAACGGACTGCCGGGTATCACGGACGATGTGGCCGGTGCTCAGGAAGTCCGACTCGGAGTTGTTGCTGGGCAGAAGCAGGGTCTGCGTGAGGACCATAATAGGAATCATCACGGGTCATTGCATGATAGGCAGGATGGCGATGAGGTTAGGATCCGACGTGTCGGATATGTGCGGGTTGTGGGAGGACCCGGAGGAGCTGGAGACGGTTGAGCACATTTTGTGCCGCTGTCCCAGGCTACAGGGCAGCAGGCTGAGGTGGCTGGGCAGCAGATTCCTAGGCGAATTAGGGGACGTCCCGGGCTGTGGGCTCGAGAGTCTGATAGGATTCGTAATGGGGATGGCCTGGCTGCGCAGCAGGAGACTGGGAGCTAGCCGCACATAGGGCGGATTGGTGTTGTGTTGAGTGAGGCTTTTCTCTCGGGTTTGGTCAGAACTTCCTTTTCTCATCTATTCTTATCTGTTCTTATCTTTTCTGATTCTTTTGCTGTTTCTCTTCACCTTCTTTTTTCAGCTTCTTAACTATAAACAAGGCATCACAATGGACCGTATTGGTCTCTGGGTGAGGGTGTGAAGGAGACTTCACACCAGCCTTTCTACCTACCTACCCTACATCTCCGACAGTATATAACATGCCTAACAAGCATTTCATACCCTCGATACTGTAATACCCACAATATGTTAATCCCAGGAATAAAATCACTTTTTTTTCTATAGAGATGTTGACAAATTAAATTTTTTTTATTTATTTGTAATAATAATTAAATTAAAATAAAATAATAATTATAAAAACAAAAAGATAAATAATCTAAAAAATTTAATCTTAATCACATAAGATCCTTTAATAATTTTTTTTTTGTTATTTTTGAAATTTTTTTTTTAATATTACATTTTTATATTACATTTAATGAAATAAATAAATAAATTTAAAAATTATTTTTTTTTTTTTAAGCGGGTAGTTTTTTTTTTTTTTTTGCTCAAAAGAAAGCTTAGGTCTTTTCCTTTAAGTTAGTTCTGGTCGCTATTTGGGCCGCGAGTGGCTTATGTATAAAAAAAAATAATTTATAAATCAAGACGAGGATTTTTCAATTTTCAGACTGAAAGATGCACATTGAAAACAATCATTTCAAATGTGCATAATTTTGTGGAAGAAATGTGTAGAGGATTGCTAAATTTAAGAACCCATGACTTTTTAGTCAATGAGCATTGGGCATTCTTTTAGGATTTAAAGATACATTTGAAGTCTGGGGAATTCGTTATTTCGTTTGATTTCGCAGAGAATTTTAAATATGTTCTTCAGGATGCCATACACTCATTCCACTTCACTAACGACCAAGCAACTATATTTACAGTAGTTATTTACTACATGAAAGATGAAAAACTGGACCACAAAAGTATGGCAACAATATCCAATGATTTTAAACATGATGCCGTTGCAATTAATGAATACCAGAAGATAATAAAGAATTATCTAAAATCTAAATTTACAGTAGAGAAGGTTACTACGTTTCGGGCGAAGCTCGTCAACATTTTAAAAACAAAAGTAGCTTCGCAAATCTGATAGCTCATGTAAAAGATTTTGGAATGCCAGCTGAGTGGCATTTTCATCCTACTGCTCATGGTAAAGGAGCATGTGATGGTGTTAGAGCAAACCTCAAAAGAAATGCAGCGAAGTATAGCCTACAGTGCTCTCATCAAGATCGCATCTAAGATGCGACTGCTTTATTCCATTGGGCAAAGAATTATTGTAAAGAAACTAAAATTGTTTTAAGTAGCAAAGAGGATCATGAGTAAACATTAAAAACACTGAAGAGCAGATTCGATGCTGCGGAAAAAATCGATGGCACCGCTCAATACCATGCTTTTATACCGCTTGTCGATGGAAGACTTAAGTTATACATAACCCACTCGTCGCCCAAAAAGCAACTACCTTAAAGGAAAAGACCTAAGCTTTCTTTTGAGCAAAAAAAAAAAAAAAAAATACCCGCTTCAAAAAATATACAAAAATAGTTTTAAATTTAAAAAAAAAAAATTATTAAAGGATCTTATGTGATTAAGATTAAATTTTTTAGATTATTTATCTTTTTGTTTTTATAATTATTATTTTATTTTAGTTTAATTATTATTACAAATAAAAAAAAAATTTAATTTGTCAACATCTCTATAGAAAAAAGTGATTTTATTCTTGGGATTAACATATTGTGGGTATTACAGTATCGAGGGTATGAAATGCTTGTTAGGTATGTTATATACCGTCGGAGAGGTTAATTTGTCTAGTTTCTCAGCATAAGTTTTATTTGTAAGATTTTAGAAACACTTACACACAAATAGGAAAAAATTCAAAATAGTGCATATGATAAAAATTGAAAAATGCTCGTCTTGACTTAGAAATTATTTTGTTTTTATAGATAACCCAATCGCGGCCCAAATAGCGACCATAACTAACTTAAAGGAAAAGACCTAAGCTTTCTTTTGAGCAAAAAAAAAAAAAAAGAAAAAAAAAAAAAAAAAAAAAAAAAATCGAATTTTTTCGATATTTGAGGCCGTGGCAGTGCCCCATAGCTGAATACCGTAGCACCAGATTGGCTATAATATAGAGTTGAAAGTATAAGTTTGCAATCGATGCTAAGAACAGAATTTCATCCAATAAGCCAATAAATTTGAATTGCTTTTAGTTTCATTTGTGTTAATTTTGCTTCTATATGGAATTTCCATGTTAAACGCCGATATAGATGAATACCGAGATATTTTACATGCATTTGTTGCGGCACTTATTGATTATTGATTTTAATAGGAGAACATAACTCCCGACGCAAGGTGAATGTTATATGTACGCATTTTTGCTCATTGACCTTTATCCTCCATTGCTTTAACCACAGTTCTAGTTGAAATATATGATCCTGTAGGTATCGAGATGCTACTTCACTGTTTTAAAGTACGCTTAGAAAAGCTGTATCATCAGCAAATGTTGAAGTTAGGGTCTGGCTATTTTTTGGCATGTCTGAGGTATATATTAAGTATAAAAGTGGGCCCAGGATGCTTCCCTGAGGGACTCCAGCGTCAAATGGCTCAGGAGAATTTAAAAAAGCACCTTCTTTAATAATAAACTTTCGACCGACTAAGCAGCTTTCTTACAGCGTTGTGTTTACTGGTAAGTTTAACATAAATTTATGTTATAAACCTTCATGCCATACTTTATCAAAAGCTTGATGAAGAGAGCGGAACAATATTTTCTTTCTTCAAAGGCTTTTCTTATAGCGTTTACTATACGATGGGTTTGTTCAATTGTGCTGTATTCTCTACTAAAGTCGAATTGATGGTTAGAAATACATCTATTTTCAGTTAAAATTGGGGATAATTTTGAAAGTAACAGCTTCTCAAACAGCTTTGATATATTAGACAATAAGCTTATATGTCTATATGACTTAACTTTTGTGGGATCCTTTCCTGGTTTGGGTATCATGGTAACTAAGGATACTTTCCATTCTTGAGGGTAGTATTCAAGGCGTAAAATAGCATTAAAAATTAATAGAATAATTTTCTTTGCTATGCTGGTAGCTCCAAAAGCATTTCGTTACTGATCTTGTCAAAACCAGGTGCTCTCTTGGGGTTTAAATCATGAATAGCCTTTTCAATTTCTCTTTTCTCAGGTGGTTACTCGACAGGTGGTTACTCGACCGCAATATCGAGTGATGTATGAGGGGTAAATACGGTTTTCAAATGATTAACAAAAAGATTTCCTTTTTCTATATCATTTCGTGCCCAACTTCTATTTAAGTTTCTTAATGGTGGTTTAGTGATAACTGGTCTTTTAAGATTTCTAGCTGCACGCCATAATGAGTAGTCTGATCGTGGAGTTGCATCACGTTCCTTAAGATATTTTTCAAAGGATGCTGTTTGCTGAGACTGCAGTAATAGCCTTTTTGTACACTGTTTTAGTAAATTCTTAAGTTTAGGGGATCTGTGTAATTGCCACTTTCTTCGAGCTCTCCTTTTTTCAGTTAAGAGACTCTCGACATCTGTAGAATATATTTTACTATTTTTGATTTTTTTGAGGTTAATGCTGGAATGCTGAACCGCTAGTTTAAGATAACTGGTGTACTAAGCGGAATATTTGCAGTGCAATGGGTACTGAGATATTTTTTTATATTTTAGCCAATTTATATGTGTGGCTGACGTCGCTAAATAACCAGACGGAGATACAATTCTATTGGGATTTATTATGGCAACTATTGCAGGTGTGTGATCAGAAGATAATTCTAAGAAAGCTTCAACATAAATTGTTTCTGCGGGGATGTTTTTAACCACTCCAAAATCTATGACATCTGGAACTTTTTGCGGATCAGTAGGCCAATATGTTGGATGCCTACACGCGACCACATTTAGATCCATTTTGCAAATTGTGTTAAACAAAACACGACCCTTTGGTGTTACAAGTCGTGACCCCCAGATAGTGTGTTTGGCGTTATAATCGCCAGCAGCCAGGAAGCAGGGTCCTAATGATTTGAAATATTTATAATATTGGCTTTCTGATATGGAAAATCGAGGTGGGAAGTATAATGATGAAATTACTAGGTTTCGATTTAATTCCTCAACGCAAATGTTCGTTGCTTGGAGATAATCTTCACTATGATTTTACTTCGTTTTTTATCAAAAAGGCAGAACCTCCACAAGCTCTACCTTGAGGGTCCTTGATATTATATAATATATAACCATTGATTTTAAACGTATTTCTTGAGGTCAGATAAGTTTCAGAAACCATCATAACATCAATTTGTTTATTTTTAAGAAAGTATCTTAGTTCATTTTTATGTTGGCGAATGCCGTTTGCGTTCCAAAAGCAAATTTTTAAACAGTTCATGGCTTGTTTAGAACAGCTTGCAATAACTTCGATTGCATTCTTAACATTTCTTGCAGCATATTACCCATTGTCTTAGTAAAATTATTACCTGTTTGCACTAATGTTTCCATGGTTTTTTCAAGCCGAGTTAAATTAGAAATGGGAATTTCATCATTATTTGGTAAATCACCTTGCAGTGGCATATGATTAGATATTAGATGTTACAGCCGTATTCATAACGAAAAGTTAGCCACAGTTTGTACACTACGTACAACGAGCTGCTAACTAGAACGCGGATTAAGCTTAGCAGCTTGTTAGCACAGAATTTATTCATAACGAATTTTATCCGTCTGCTAACTTTTAATAAATCAACTCTGAATATTAATGATGCCACATTAAAGTTCTCAAAATGCAACACGTTTTGCACAAATCATCGCTGGTTTGTCATTTCATTTTATAATTTTTTTTTATCTTTTTGTTTTTGCCTCCCCATATAAAAATGTTAAATGTTTTTTAATTAAAATAAATTTAAAAAAAGGACTTATTTAAAAAAAAGACAGTGAATTAAAAAAAAAACAAATCAAATTATTCAACATTAAACGCGTGTTTTTCACAAGGTGGCAAACGATTGGCAGATCGTTAACAAGAGTTTAGCAAATCGTTAGCCAGAGTTTGGTTAGTGTATTATGAATGAACTTTGTGCTAACTTCATGCCAAATTTTCATTATTATTGTGTTTCCCAATTCAAACTTTTTAAAAAATCGACTGTATTTTACAATATTAAAGATTTAATATAAAGCATGACAATTCATTTTTTAATTAACTATGTAAAAAGTACAAACATGAAAAAACCACTTGTTAACAACAAAACATTGTTGTATATACAAAGTAGTAGATTGATGTTCATACGCAACAATTCTTCCTTCGCATCCTGATTATGGTGAATAGGGGGCCCTGGGACATCTTGGCCTATTGGAACGCCTCAGTTCCGGTTGTTGTATAATAGGACTTGGTGGAACCACTTCATGTGCTTGTGGCGATGTTTCCGTGTAGTGCGGTAATGACAACATTCGTTTTTCCGAAGAAGATGATGATGGCTTCCCACGGCATTCCGGCGTATTTATTAGACCATGTGAATCTGGTAGTATGTTCATGGGGCTCGATTCAGCCAGAGGTGTACCATAAGTGTGCTCACTTCCAGTACGTTCGTCTAATCTCACAGGGTTATGTGCAACTTGGTATCCGCCAGGAACTTGGCGCCTCTCTGGGGTTCGGATGTATTCGTTGACATGTTTTTTTGGCTCTGCCTGTACGTATCCTCTTCGCGGTACTTCTGGCTGAGTGTCAGGCGCCTGGATTTCTGTACTGCGGATTTGATCAACATGTCTCTTAACCTGTTTCCCTTGATACTCGATCAAGTAGTGAAGGTCACCCAGTCGTGATGCGATTCTACCAGGCAACCATTTGCTCATCCTCGAATTGCCTGAAAGGAAATACACTTGCTGCTGTAATTCAAGTGCGCGGAAGTTTTGGTTATGTTTCAGGTACTGCCTTTCAGTTACCTTACTAGCAATTTCTTCTGGTCGAATCAGATCAAGGCGTGTTCTTAGTAAACGCCCCATAAATAATTTTGCTGGCGCTTCACCGGTAGTAGCATGGGGTGCATTTCGATATTGACGTAAAAATTCATTGAGATCCTTCTGGGCCGTATATTTTGTCGAACGCATTGCCCTAAGGGATCTTTTGATAGTTTGTACGCTTCTCTCCGCTTGACCATTTGTTGCCGGATGGTACGGTGCTGATTGCTTATGGTACTTGACACCAACTTTTTTGTAAAAATCCCCTAAATTCAACAGATGAAAAATTAGTACCATTGTCAGATACGACCGTAGTGGGTACACCGTACGTAGCAAAGAGTTCGTCTAACATAGTAATAGTAGCTGTTGCCGTGATAGATGATTTAATCTTGACATCGATCCATTTGCTATACGCGTCAGTTATGACTAAAAACATCAGTCCTAAAAATGGACCAGCGTAATCAATATGGATCCGATCCCACGGGCCTTTCGGATAGATCCAATGGTGTTCGCTGTACTTAGGGAGTACATTTGCTTGCATTGCGCAGTCATTGCACGATTTCGCACAGTCTTCAATATCTTGGTCTATTCCCCGCCAATAAACAAAGGAACGGGCAAGGCCTTTCATTTTTACGATCCCCAAATGTGCAGTGTGTAAGTCTTCAATTACCTTCTTCCTCAGGGTTGTAGGTATGACTATTCTGTGGTCATAGGTTAGGCAACCCGCCGTTAGTTTTAGTTCTGCTCTGGTGCAGTATACCCCGCTATTCTCAGATCTTTGCCCATTTCTAATAATTTTACAATATTCCCTAGGTATTCATCCTTTGCCGTTGCGCGCGCTATCGTTGTTGCTCTTAATGGCAATTGATCAATTTGGTGAACAATAAAATGGTCAAATTCATCATATTCTTCAGACGAGACATTGTTTACTGACATCACCCTCCCGTTTAAAATACGGGAACAAAAATCCGCGTTCGCATGTTGTCCAGTCGGCTTGTATACCACATCGTAATTAAAATTACCCAAAAAATCAGCATAATTTGCCATGCGACTTATGCATAATGTTGGCAAAGATTTTGTCGGGTGTAGAATCTGGGCAAGGGGCTTATGATCCGTAATGAGAGTGAAGTGCCGTGCATAGAGGTATTTAAAAAACTTTTTCGTTGCCCATACAATGGCAAGTGCTTCCTTATCCATTTGTGGATAGCTTATCTCAGTTTTACTTAAAGCCCTGCTTGCATACGCTATGGGCCGTTCCAAGCCGTCAGGCATTTTATGCGACAATACCGCACCTAGTCCGCATTTACTGGCATCCGTTGCCAAAATTAAAGGTAATGTAGGGTTGTATGTCGTCAGAACTTGTGGCGAAATAAGAGCTGATTTGATATCGTTGTATGCTTTTTCACCATCTGTAGTCCATTTAAAATCTTTTTCCAGTAGCATATTTCTTAGTGGTCTGGCTCTTGTAGATAAGTTAGGTATGAATGCGTTGTAGTAAGTTGCCTTTCCCAATAATAGTTGTAATTCCTCCGGCGTCGATGGTTTTGGAGCATTCCTCACGGCTTCGATATGCTTATCGGACTTATGTATCCCATGTTTATCTATTCGGTGGCCCAAGAATTCTACGGATGGTGTAGCGAAAACACATTTTGAGCGGTTTAAACGGATGCCTTGATTCATTAGTTGTTTTAAAACCCCTTGGAGGGAAGAAATCATGTCATCAAACGATTCTGCGTACACAAGGATATCGTCAAAGAAGCTCATTACATTCGGTATACCGTTTAATACGGCCTCCATCCGCCTTTGCCACAATGCCGGTATATTTGCAGCCCCATATACGGCTCTAGTTGGCCGTATAAGCCCATGTGTAGGGGTGTTCAAAGTTAAAATGTGTGCAAATTCTTCATCAATGGGAAGATGCGAATAGGCATCAGTAATATCTAAATGGCAGAATATAGTTGGGTGTTTCATTTTATTTAGTAGATCCTCGACCTTAGGTATTGGATACTCATCAATTATAATCCGGGGATTAACTGTTGATTTGTAGTTGCCTGTGATTCTAATGCCCCCACTTTTCTTTGTGACGACATGTGTCGTAGACGCCCATTCAGAGCAGTCCACTTGCCGGTATAACCCGGTGGCTATTTTGTTATTTATTTCCGCTATGTAGGCATCTTTCAAGGCCAAAGGGATATCTCTAGCTTTTGCAAAGATGGGCGTTGCTTCGGGTTTTAAATGCGCTTTCGCGGGGGGACCAATTAACTTGCCAGGTTTGATACTAAAAATAGAATCAAATTCTTGAAGTAGGTTTTGAAGACGTTGATATTGCGTGGGATTCATCTCTGGGGGTGCGGTGTCAATATTCTTGATGCAGTTGGATGTAGAAAACAGATCAACAAAATTAATCTCATTTACGAAGCTTGCTATCCACTCCCGTCCCATAAGAGTGTCTAAATCGCCCTCAACTACGTATAAATACAGTTTGCAACAGGTTTCCCCAATAGCGGCATTAACTAGTACACGGCCCAGGCACTCAATCTTATGTCCTGAATAACTGGAGAATTGTTTATTTGTGGCGGACAACTTAGTGGCTTTACAAAAGGACCGTAGTGTTCTCATACTTATTATCGAGCACGGAGCTCCCGTATCCAATTCCATTTTCAGTACATGCCCATTGACATTCACGGCTATTATTTTTTTAGCATTTGTTTTAATTGTATTTATATGGATTACTTGATTCAGCCTCTGGATGGCGTCACCAGCTTCTTCATTGTCGTCAGATCTTTGCATATCCTCTACGATTTGTGCTGCTGTACTTTTGCAGACTTTGGAAATGTGGCCCATTTTGCCAAATTGAAAACATTTAGCCTGTTTAAACTTACACTGGCTTCGCATATGCTTGCCCCCACAACCAACGCACAGCGACAGGCTGGTAGTATTACTTCGTCCCCCTGTAGGGTGGTTTCTGTTTCGTTTCAGCTGTACCGGTGAGTACCCAAGTTTATGTAGCTCTTGTTGAACTGAAAATTGTGAGTCATCCTTCATTTCCACTGTTGTGTGGTGTGTTAGTTCCATGGCTTGGGCAATCCCATAGGCATCAGTAAAACTCTCTGGTTTTCTTGAGATTATCTCATCACATACGTATCTTGAGCTCAAGCCATACAGTAGTTGTTCAATCAACATCCGATCTAAAAACTCTCCATACTCACACGAACTGGCTGCTTGTCTAAGGCGTAATACATAATTTGCGACACTTTCATCTTTGTCTTGTTGTACTTTACGAAATTTTATACTCTCGGCGTATTTGTTTTTCTTAGCATCAAAGTGGTTTATTAGAGTGTTTTTGATTTCTTCATAGGACAGCGCTTCAGGGCTTTTAGGTGAAATTAAGATCTTTAATGCATTATTTAATTCGGTACCCATATGAACGCGTGCGTACGTCGCAAATTCTTCAGCTTGAATTTTGCTCAACTGCAGTGCCCAGTCGAAGCGTTTGAAATAGTCTTGCACTGTCGTCCCATCAACAGATTTATATTCAGCCACGCAGAATGGTGGCACCTTTCGTCCATTCGTGGACAAGTTGGAAGTACTATGTTGTGCGGCCAATGATTGCTGCGTCGCCTCCACAACCGCTTGTTTAATCGCACCAGCAAGTGAGTCCGTGAATTCCTTCAACAGTTCTGCATTCATCTTTCATAGCAGGATCCCACTTCTGACACCAATATTGTGTTTCCCAATTCAAACTTTTTAAAAAATCGACTGTATTTTACAATATTAAAGATTTAATATAAAGCATGACAATTCATTTTTTAATTAACTATGTAAAAAGTACAAACATGAAAAAACCACTTGTTAACAACAAAACATTGTTGTATATACAAAGTAGTAGATTGATGTTCATACGCAACAATTATGAATACGGCTGTAAGACATTACCGTACAGTTAGTGTTAGCGTTTGAGGGAGATTAAGTTTATGTCCTACAGAAAGCTTGACAATCGAATATACCGGTCATCCTCTATAGTTGGCAGTGTGATTACCACCACAGTTGCTACATTTTTCACATTGGAGTAATTTTTTTGACTTATCGCACTGAACGGTACCATGTAATTCTCAACATACGACGCAAACAGGGGGGTAAATAGCAGTATGCCCTAGTATGACCAAATTCTTGGCAGTTTAAACACTGAACGAGCCCATTTATTTTGTGCGGCCCCTCTGTCGTGATTTTTCTGTAGAGGATATATTTCAAACTGTAAATGGGATGCGTTTCATTTTTTTTTAGCTTAACGTAACCGGACTCAAACCACTCGAAATAGTGGTGGGGATTTTTTCCCTATTTTTAATATTTGTTACGTTCTTTGTTTTGTAGACATTTTCTTCTAAAAATGTTTTTATTTCGTCTAGGCCCACGCATGAGTCAATGTCCTTAATCAGAACCTGAAGACCGTTACTTCT
This sequence comes from Pollenia amentaria, assembly GCA_943735925.1. Taxonomy (NCBI): domain Eukaryota; kingdom Metazoa; phylum Arthropoda; class Insecta; order Diptera; family Polleniidae; genus Pollenia; species Pollenia amentaria. The sequence goes on from OX031007.1 coordinate 75,937,886, forward strand.
TTTCAGTTGGTATGTATTAAACCCCTGCACGAATGCATTTGTTTCTTGCACACAGTTGTCAACACCAAATTATTGTTGTGTCAACTACTGTAATTTTTTTTTTATATCAGCTCGAATGATCCATTATGAAAAACCAAATCAATGTTAAAACAGTAGTTCGTTTTAAACAAATCAGTGTAAAGCAGTATTTGGATTAAAATAAACCAACTCAATCCATAATTTGATTTGAACGAAAAAACAACACACAACAATTGTGTGTCTATAATACAGTTATGTATGGTAAACTTTTCAATTCACAATGTGTGATCTTGATGTTTATTGCCGATTGTTTCTCAGAATTTGATCGTTGTATGTATTATTTTTATATTAATTTTGCAAATAATAGAATTACCTTTTATTTTTTTTTTACTTTTAATTAAATATTTGATAATATGTTTTTGTAATAATAAAATAAAAACTTAAATATTCTATAAAAATATTTTTCATCTTTAATTGTTTTTTGCTTCGTACAAATCTAGCTAGTCATACCTAATAATTGAAAAAAAAACAAGATAATTCATACTTATCACCTATTTTGCTACAGTTCTTTCGTGTGATTCGTGTGATTTGGTTTAGTTAGTGTGATTTTTTTTTGCTTTGTTGCTGTTTGGAGTAAATTCCGTACTCTTTACACTTCGTATTTGGTCTTTTGTAACACACTAATTACAATTAATTTGCAATTGTGTGTTTTTAATTATTTTTTGTTATATGTGTTTTGCACAACATTGCATTTGATTCGTTAGCAAAGAGTGAGCGACAATCAGTATTTAAAAAACAAACGAATGTCTTGAAACGGCTTTTAAATGCATTTGTGCAGAGGTTTAGTATGTATAGAAGCTTTTTTTAAGTGCTTCAAACTTGTTAATTATTTTACGAAAATCATTCTCATGATTAACCTGTATTTTTGTCTCGTTTATATTACCACGCTTGATTGCAGCTACGTAAAACGAATTTTCACCTATCACCGAGAATAAACTTTTTATTAGCTCACTTGTCTTTTGCTCTCTAAGATATATCGGGGTTGGCTTCGACGATTTAATGACGTTAGGTGCTTCAGAGGATTTATCCTCTAGAATTGAAAAACGATTTTGTGAATTTATTCTATCAAAAGATGGAACTTTCGAGGCCAAAGCAAGAGCTGAAGAGGTAGGGCTGCGACCTCGTTTAAGCACTGTTATATACCTGTCCATACTAGAGGTCTGCAAGAATGAATAAAAAGCAATCTCAACGCACTCATTTGTTTTTTAACTACAGTGAGTTTTCCACCACGCATGTTTTAAATTCGCTCTGTTGAGCACCCAATGATAACAAAACAAATGAGAGAATAACCAAAGTCAAATCTAACACAAACAAATTCAACTGAAGAGAAGCAATTTACTTACTCATTCAATTCAGTCAACTCAAGTAAAATAAGTTGAATATTCAAATATATTGTGAATGTAAAATTATTTGAATTTTTACTTCTTATTTGAATTTTTTTCTGTACAAACACTATGTATGTGTTAGGTGGATAATGGTAGTTAAGCTAAACTCTTATAAATAAAAGAAGCCGAAATAAAAATAAAATTAGATTTTTTTCATGAATTATTACTTAAATGCATTTTTGTTAACTTAAAAAAAAATTATTTTTACACATTAAATAAATTTTTGGTTTTATACCTATTTTAAATTCATTTTCTTACACATTAAATACATATACATATGTTTTGAACTCTTATTTTCACAGAAATGTTTGTACTTGTTACTAGGAATTAAAATATAATAAGTACATAATAATAAATTCATAAATTCATTTTGCTTTAAAAGCAAGAAAATATAGATTAAATTCTTAACTTACCTTTAGCTCACACAACTATTATGTCAATGTATTCAAATATATATTCACACATTCATTAATTCTAAAATTATTTGAATGTTTTCTGTAAATTTGTTCTCTATAACGGGTCATTGCAATATTTTCATATTTATGAATAAATCTCAAATTCATTTACAGTAAACAAGTTTTTTATTCAATTCATTCTCTCTTATTTTTGTATATGAATTACTCTCTCCTTATCTCTTTGATTGTTTTTTATTTGAATAAATGTTGTGCACTTTGAGTAAAGGCAAACAAGCGAATTATTCAAAGCAGACCTCTAGTCCATACCAACTTGTACTTGTGCTTTTTGACAACTTTTTACTTGTGTGGTTTAAATTGCGTCTGTGTTTGAGTTCATGGTATCATTTCTTACTAAGATTGTCTTTGCCTTAGTGGTAAACACTTGCAGGTGCTGGTTTTGCCGATAGGTAGTTACTATTGATTTCTGTTATGTTTATTTCTACATTGCTTTCGTTAGCATGAATTCAAAACATCCCCACAGAAACGATTCACGTTGAAGCTTCCCTAGAATTATCTTCCGACCACACACCTACAATTGTTACTATAATGAACCCCAATAGAATTGTATCTCCGACTGGTTACCTAGCGACGTCAGCCACACAAATAAATTGGTTAAAATATAAAAAATATCTCAGTGCCCATTGCACAGAAAATATTCCGCTCAGTACACCGGAGTATGTAGATCGCTCTATTGATAATTTTGACAGTTTTCTGAAACTAGCTGTTCAACATTCCAATATTGCCCCCAAAAAAACAAAAACTATTAAAATATATTCCACAGATGTCGAGCGTCTCTTGTCTGAAAAAAGGAGGGCACGAAGAGAGTGGCAATTGCACAGATCTCCTCAACTTAAGAACTTGCTAAAAGAGTGTACAAAAAGATTAAGAAAGTTATTGCAGACTCAGAAAACGGCTTCTCTGGAAAAATATCTTAAGGAACTTGATGCAACTCCACAATCGGACTACTCATTATGGCGTGCAGCTAGAAACCTCAAAAGGCCAGTTGTCTCTAAACCACCATTAAGAAACTTGAATGGAAGTTGGGCAAGAAATGATGTTGAAAAAAGAAATCTGTTTGTAAGTCACTTGAAAAACGTATTTACACCCAATATATCTCACAATATTGCGGTCGATTTACCACCTGTTGCTGCTAGAGCAGCTATTCCCCTAAGATTTGAGATGAGAGAAATCGAAAAGGTTATATGTGACTTAAACACTAAGAAGGCACCTGGCATTGATAAGATCAGCAATAAAATGTTATTAGAGCTACCTCGCGTAGCAAAGAAAATTATTCTTTTTATTTTTAATGCTATTTTACGCCTTGAATACTTTCCTCAAAAATGGAAGGTTTCCTTAGTTACCATGATACCAAAGCCAGGTAAAGATCATACGAAAGTTGAGTCTTATAGGCCTATTAGCTTATTATCAAATATGTCAAAGCTATTTGAGAAATTATTAGTTTCAAAATTAACACCGATTTTAAGTGAAAATAGATGTATTCCAAACCATCAATTCGGATTTAGAAGAAAACACAGCACAATTGAACAAACTCATCGAATAGTAAATGTCATAAGAAAAACATTTGAAGAAAAAAAATATTGCTCAGCACTCTTAATCGATGTTTCGCAAGCTTTTGACAAAGTCTGGCATGAAGGCTTATTACACAAATTGAAGCAAAATTTACCAGCAAACACACACAAACTGTTAGAAAGCTACTTAGTCGGTCGTCAATTTATTATTAAAGAAGGAAATTTCTTAAGTTCACCTCAGCCGATTGGCGCTGGAGTCCCACAGGGCAGCATCCTGGGCCCTCTATTATACTTAATTTATACTTCGGACATGCCAACAAACAACTACACCCAAACTTCAACATTTGCAGACGACACAGCCTTTCTAAGCGTCCACGAAAACCGTTATGAAGCATCTCGTTACCTACAGCATCATATATTTCAACTAGAAATATGGCTAAGACAATGGAGGATAATGGTCAATGAGCAAAAATGCGTACATATAACATTCACCCTGCGCCGGGAATCTTGCCCCCCTATTACAATCAATAATCAAATTATTCCTCAACATTCGCATGTAAAATATCTCGGTATACATCTGGATCGGCGATTAACGTGGAAATGCCATATAGAGGCAAAATTAACTCAAATGAAACTAAAAGCCATCCAAATTCATTGGCTTATTGGAAGAAATTCTGTTCTTAGACTCGATTGCAAGCTTCTACTTTACAACTCTATCTTAAAGCCTATCTGGTGCTACGGTATTCAACTATGGGGCACTGCCTCGGCCTCTAATATCGAAAAAATTCAAAGGCGCCAAAATAAACTTCTTCGTATAATCACAGCCGCCCCCTGGTATGTTAAAAACTCAAACATTCATAAGGATCTCAACGTGCCATTAGTAAAAACTATGATTACAAAATATGCAGTAAAATATTTAAAAAGACTTGAACAACACCCAAATCCTTTAGCTCGAAATATTTTAAATCATGGCGGCCACACTCGCTTAAGGAGAAGAGACACTGCAGCACTTACCCAACTAGATGAGAGATAAACACCTATATAAGTGAACAGAACCCGTGATGAAGAAAATTTTTGTCTGGCACTGGCAGGACATAAATAAAGTATTAGGTTAAGATTTGATAAATTATTGTTAGTTCATATTAAATATGTATATGAAGATTCAATAAATAAATAACGAAAAAAAAAAAAAAAAAAAAAAAAAAAATGAATTTAATTTAGTTTTGTTGTTGTTTCATTATTATTATTCTTATAGAGAGTTGTTTTCGTTTATCACCGTTTTTTTTTTTTGTTTACTGTGCTCTTCTTATTATTTATTATGTTGTTGTAATACCGAAATAAGAAAAAAAAATTTTTTTTGCACAGATTATGTGTAAGTAGGTTTGTATGTACGTACATACATACTAGGGTATTCATTAAATCGGGCTTTTGCTTTAATCGCTGGATGTAATCCAGTTCGTCGTGAAATCTAGCCCCTAGCCATTTCTGCCTGGGGCCGTGCATCCTAGACAGTGGCACAGCACATGCTTCACCGTCTCTAGCTCGTCGGCATCCCCGCACAACCTGCAGTAGTCCGGTATCGCAATGTCCCATTTACTTATAAAAGCCCTAACAGAACAATGCCCCGTCAGGAACCCTATAAGGGTCCTGAGACTACTCCTATCCAGTCCTAATAGAACCCTGGTTGTACCTGCGTCCAATCCGGGCCATAAGGCCCTCGACACAATCCGTTCTATCCCTCCAGGACCGGTTAACGGCATCACGGGATCTTTCCCGTATCACCCTATAGAAGTGACATAAGGGGGGTTTTACCCCTATGTCCCATACCTCTAAGTCTAGATTCGAACCCTCTCTCGCGAGTTCGTCCGCCACCTCTTTGCCATCCACCTTGCAGTGTCCTGGTACCCAACACAGCCTTGTTGTGAATGCCAACATGAGCTCCCTCAGAGCATTCCTACACCGTGCAACCAGGCACGATCGCACTGTATAATTCGACAATGCTCTTAACGCAGCCTGACTATCGACGTAGATTGTCACCACAGATCCCCCTATGATGTGACCCAGTATCACTTCCGTCACCCTCCAGATCGCTAGGATCTCAGCCTGGAAGACACTGAACTCATCCGGGGGTCTGAATGACCTTTTCACGTCAGTGTCAGCAATATAAACACCAGCCCCAGTGCCAGTGTCCATCTTGGACCCGTCCGTATATACTGCCCACCCCTCAAACAGTCCGTTGGATCCACGCCAAACTTCCCTATCCGGGAACTCCACCGGTGGTGTTACACCGAAGTCCAAGGTCACACTCCTATGATCCGAGATTCCCCCGGAATACTTTCCTGATCAAGCAGACCCACTTCGTATAGAATCCTTGTGTGGTCATCCCGCCTAGGTCTAATCAACGAAGACTCGTAGAGTCTAAGTAAGCTCCTGTCAGCCACACTCTTCACATAATGTTCAATGGGGGACAGATGTAGTAGGATGTCCAACGCCGCCTGTGGCGTGCTTCTCCTTGCACCAGTGATGCCAAGAGATGCACTCCTCTGGGCCTTGTTGAGCATCTTCCTATAGCTGTCCACAGTGCATCCATAGGTAAGAATAGGCCTAACCACCGATGTGTAAATCCAGTTTACCATATCTGGTCTTAGTCCCCAATTCTTACCGATGGAGTTTCTGCATGTGTAGTAGGCATTGAGTCCTCTTTTCATCCTCTCCTGGGTGTTCCTTCTCCAAGACAGTTTACAGTCGAGGAAGTTACCCAAGTACTTAGCACAGTCAGATAGAGTTAACTCGACGCCATCCAACACTGGCCCCTTAAAACGCTCTATCCTGTACCTTCTGGTAAAAATAACCAGCTCAATCTTCGCCGGGCTTACCCCCAGCCCTCTATCCTTCGCCCAAGTTGAGAGTTCGCCCAACATCACCTGTCAGTCAGATAGAGTTAACTCGACGCCATCCAACACTGGCCCCTTAAAACGCTCTATCCTGTACCTTCTGGTAAAAAGAACCAGCTCAGTCTTCGCCGGGTTTACCCCCAGCCCTCTATCCTTCGCCCAAGTGGAGAATTCGCCCAACATCACCTGCATAATTGCACCGATCGTGGACAGAAACTTTCCCTTGACCAGTAGAGCTATGTCATCCGCATATGCGACGGCTTTTGCCCTTGGAATAAAATGATCTGAGAATACCGTTGACCGCAAGCAACCACAGTTGAGGAGATAGAACCCCCCCCCCTGTGGTGGCCCCCTGGTAACCTTCCTCCTTACACTATGATCCCCCCGGCTCGAGTTTATAATCCTGCTGGCAAGTATGCAGACTATCCACTCCACCAGAAAGCCATGAACTCCCAGCTCCACCAAGGAATCATTGATCGCCTCAATCCTAATGTTATTGAAGGCTCCTATGTCCAGAAACGCGGCGAGAGTATATTCCTAATGCCTCAGGCCGTGCTCAATGCAACCCACCACCTCATGTAGCGCACTCTCAACAGATTTACCCTTAAGGTAGGCATGTTGAGCGTTGCTAATGAGGTGGGTATCAATATTACTCCTAAGATAGAGGTCTATCAGTCTCTCGAGTGTCTTCAAAATGAAGACAGACTAATAGGCGCCGTCTCAGAAGGTACCTGTCCCTCGCGGAGAACGTTGAAGGATATCTCTTCGCCATCTTGTCTAGATACACCAGAGAATTCCTTGTCCCGCTCCGCGCCTTCTCCTCCTTCGTTCGGCTGGTGTTGTTAATACCACGTGGAGGGGCCCTTGGCATCTCCTCCACGGCTTCCTGCCGAACAAGTTGTGGTCAGTCTTCTCCCGAGTGTCCCCTGGCCTCATCAGTGGAAGGGACTGGCTCTGTACTCTGATTGTGAGCATATATACTTTCAGTATCATGCTCCTCGTCAGAGAGCAGAGTCAACCGCTTCAACCCCTGAGTAGCCCCGGTTTCACCACTGGAGTCACTCGACAGTTCCAGAAGACTGTCCGGCTGTAGGTCGGTCAGCACTTGTCTCTCGTGCCCAATTATGCTGTCATGAACAGCCGATATGGTCAGCCCCCCCTCACAAGCACTGCCCGACTCCCCGACCGTGACGTCCGATCGACCCTCGACTCTACCCTGGTCGATCACCCCGTCCGTCGCGTCCTCCTTCCGAACTTTTAAATTATATTTAATATTTCTTTCAATTTTGTTCCCACGAGTAAGCCGTAAAGTCGGACCATCAACACAGTAACGGCGTGCGCGGACTAGGCTACTAACATACAACAGCGCTTTGCCATGACGCTGAGTGGAGCTGTTAACGACTAATGTCTTTTTGCACTAACTAGCCAACCAGGCCCTCGGCACTGCTACCTTCACGTTGACCTTAAAAGTGCATATATCGCGCACCAACTACTGGTAAAGCCTCCACCTTACAAGGGGAGAACCCACGGGCTGGCATGACGTGCTATATGTACTGATAATGGACCGGACAGTGTACGTTCCCACCACCGCCTCATTATCCTGACAAGATGAGTAACCTTTAGTTGCAAACTCCTTCAGTATTCATAACCTCCTGCGAAGACGTATCCAGATACATCACCTCAGTAGATCAGAACCGTAGAGTGCACTTAAGCCCTCGCATCTACAAGATTGTTACCCAGGCGAGGGAAGCAATAACATAACAAACATAACAATTCTTGAAATAATTCATAAATAAATACATACATATTTTTTAATTAATTCATAAATATTAATTGCTTAAAAAATAAACTGTTTGATAATTTTATTAGTTATTTCAATTTAAGCGATTCTTTAGTTTGGATAAATCGTGACGTGGAAAAAATTCTTTCACTTATCATTGATGTTGGAGAAATCGAACGCAGTTCTTTTAGAGTCCTGTTTTAATTATTTTAAATTTTTAACTCTTCTAATTGTTTCGGTTAATTCTGTTAAAAGATTGATATGAGAAAATAGGAGAAGAAACAAATTACTAAACACATATATATACATATGGGAAGTTCCAGAGAAAAGTCTCCTTTTTGTAACGTAACGCCAGAAGTAATTTATCAAAAATTGTATATGTATAATTTACTTTTTTGTATGTTATGTAAAGCGCAACTAGCTCTACATTAAGTTACAAAAGGGATAACTTTTGAACAACATGGTCCTAATATACAAGCTTATTTGCTTTCTGGCGTTACATTACAAAAAGTAGACTTTTAGCTGGAAATTCCCATATGTACCTTAAACGATCAAAGATTTTTAAATGTAATAACTTGGAAAATACATTTTTATAAGTCGAGAACTTACTAAAAAGTCGTGCTCAATTCACAGACTTATGCAGTTTTGTAATGTAAGTCAAAATCCACTTCTGTTTTTTGTAATGTCACGCCAGCCAAAATTTTTGTTTATATCTTCAAATGCTTTATTACTTTGTTAATATAAAAAAAACTTTTTACAAATTTGACTCCTTCATTTAATTTTTTTACATTTTGTTGTACAAATATCACATCACGTTACAATGGAAATCAAAGACCTTTTTAAAATGAAGATCTCTTCTTTGTTTGCATGAAAAAATATTTTCTAAACGCATACATACCTTTTGCAAATGAGACGAAACAAATAATTAAAAACACAAAAAAATATGTTATAATACTACAAAATATTTGCCCCCATATTCATAAAAAATATTTAAGGTTTATAGCAAGTTTATGAAATGAATTTTCTATGAAAATTGGTTTAATAAACCTTTTATTAATCAAAAATATTTTTTATGAATATGGGGGTTAAAATTTTGTTACGTCGGTTAATCGACTGAAATTAACCGGTTATTCGTTAATCGAAAATAGCCAATTTTAAATTAACTGATCGGCTAATCGGGTAGTAATTAATCGATTAACGGTTAACCGAATGAATACCCTTGCACATACATATAAATATATAAAAAACGATTACACGAAAAAAACACAACTCGTAAAAAAAAATCAGCAGGCGTTTCGCGCAGACCTTCTTGGACCATGCAAAAAGGTTTACCTATTTTGTTTAGGTCGCTCGGTTAACATTCTAAGAAGAAAATTTACTTTTAAACGTATGTCCACAAATATAATTGCTAAAATAAAAGCGAATTGATATTTCACGCGTAAAATTAATGTTCTTGTGGGGTCGTTGTTTTAACCCTAATGCATTAAACACATTCGAGACAGCAGGCAACACGAAGACACAGCTACAAATGCTGCAGGCTGCAATTGTAGTCGCGTAATCAGCTACTGAATTATTTTGAAGACGACAGCTACAATTGAAAAAATATAAACAGCTGTGTTTTTTTATTATGTATTTACATTTCAGTGGTGCCACTATCATTTTTAATTTTTATTAATTTAACAACATGCATAATTGCAGACTCGTACACAAACTTAATTTAAGCCTCCAAAAATATAAATACTTATTTATGATACATTTTTTAACGTAAAAACAAATGAATTAATTAAAAAACATTTACAGTCTGGCCCGCAATGTCGACAAGAACATATCTTTCGTATATTTATTTTGAAAACAAAAACAAATTTTAGTTTTTTATTATTGTTTTTAATATAAAAATGCGAAAGAAATATTCTTGTCGACATTATGGGCCTGGCAGTTAAAATATTTTGATTTTATTGTTTTTGGAACTGATAAAGAATATCATCTTCACGGCAGATTGAATAAAAAATCCTAATATTCAGTAGAATCGCGAAAAAGTAAACTGAAATGTCCTAACTTTTTCGTCTTATTTATGAACTTTTCTAAGCGGGCTTAAATTGTAAAAAATGCAATAATAAACATGTACATGTACCTATATTTTTTTCAATGACTTAGTTTTCATCAGTACAAAAAAGAAACAGATCCAATTTGTACCGGCTGGTTTCAAGTTAACAATTGCTCTTGAACTACAATTTATAATTAATAATTATACAATCAGTCATGTATTATGTGTTAGGTGCTACATATGACGTTTGGCAGAAAATTAGTTCTTCAAAAATTTTCAGATAGCGAATTCTGTGTATTTCCTAAACATTTACCAGCCATCCATTACTGTCATTATTGTCTTTCATTCACATTAGTACAAACTTGCTTTAAGATCGGCATATTTCGGACTAAGTAATGTTTTCCTGCGTGCGTTATCCTATGTATTCTTCAAAGCCTGGAGAATTTCTGACGTTTCGTTTTTATTTTTGAGATGGCAACTTCAGATATACAATAATACAACGCCGATAGTTTTTCTTTAATGTATTTCTCAATTTTGTTTAAACTCTCAACTTTCGGCTTAAAATTTTATCTAATTTGTTATCGTTTGCACAAATCAGTACTTTTTTATTAATACGATCTGAAAAGTTAACATAAAGTTAACGTTTAGATCGGCACAGAAGCGCTAAAATTTGGTTAACTTGACCGCAAGATTAACTGTATCGCGATTATACTGTAAATTCTTGGTTCAACGCACTAAGTTTATGAATTATAGGCCGTAAAAGTTTCAGAGCACTTTATCAATAGTATATGAAGAAAAATGTAATCTGAATCTTTAAAGTATTGGTATCAAAATAAAGTCTTTCGAAACACATTTCATATGATGAATTAAATATACCGATTTATTAACCCCTTAAGAGCATTTATCTTAAAATTTTGGCGATATGTATAATAATATTTCCTCAAATATAATATGTTATAGAGAACACTCCTAGTTTTCGTATGCTCTATTTTTAAAAACTACATCGTATAAAATTTTAAAGTTATTAGGGTTTTATTTTGGAAAACTACACAATTTATTTATAAGTTTGAGTTAAAATATATTTAGGTAATAGTTTATGCAATTGTTACATATTTAAATATAGTAATATGTAAATATTTGAAGTGTTCCGGAAGGCCGAAAATCCGCAATACAGAAAAACTTTTTTAATCAAAGCCCTAATAACTTTGGAAACATGTGTATATTATTGTTAAATAATTATTGTTATATCGACATAATTTAAAGATAAAGCAAATTTAGTAAAAAAGTCAGTCAAGAAATATGAGCTTTTGAAATGGGCTCTTAATGGGTTAATAAATCGGTGTGCTTTAAACACCATGTGAAAAGCACTTTCAATTTTGTAATTATGCCCATACTGCTAAAACTAAGAGCGTTGGCGTGACAAACATCTTCCTATATAACTTCTTTTAAGGATACTAAAAATTAATAATAATATTAATTTGGTGGTGAGCCGCGCTTATATTCTTGTTTCAATCCGGTTCTTTGCTGTTCAACCAAAAAATTATTATTATATATTATAAGCACTAATTCTTCTAATTTTTGATTATATTAGCAGCACTTTTTCTGTTTTGTAGCGTACAAAAATAGAAATTAGTTTAATTTGACTACAACGACAAAATTAGCATAGACAACAACCTGCAGCCATATAGCCGCGTCGTCGTTAAAATAATCATTTCCATATACACACATGTATTCTATTGTTGACATATTGAAGTCGGTAGTCTGCTGTCTCGAATGTGTTTAAAGCATAATTCTCCAGATTTGAAATGTTCACAGCTTCTGAGTTCGTAAACGAGGAGTAATACAAGAAATTTAAAATACACATATTAATAATAATTTTGATTAACCGAATGATCAAAATTTCTCTTTGCCTTAATAACGTACATATATTTCTGGTAAAAATTTGAAAGATAATTACCAAATTATAAAATTGGTTAAAATACACTTATGATTAAGTGTGATTATCAATGCTAATATGAATTTAAAATACAAATTTATGAGATAAAAATTTATGAGTATAAAAAAACAGAAGTACAGGAAAAAACATGTAAATATATTGAAAAAAGATAACACAAGGGAACAAAATTGAACATTTTTGTTCGGCCTGGAACTCTATAGCAAACTTTTACTAATTTGAGATCCCTGGTTGCAAATCTAATCTCCATTTTTCTTTATCAGCTCAACTTTTCGATATATACCGTTATGTCCAAAACGAAGGCACTTTCACTATATTCACCATATTCAGTTTAATGGAACTTTATATCGATCTACGAATTAAAATACAATTTTGTTTAAAGATTGATGTTTGACTATAAATGTAAAAGATATTTACATTTAAAACTAAAACATATTTTAAAATATGGTTTTTGTTTAAATGTAGTGTTGTATGCGAACGGTAACTTTTGAAATCGATAAACAGGTAGAATATAAAAATAGCATCGGTCATCAGATACAAGCTAGTTTGTTTAAGCCAAATCGATAAAATGGCTAAGAAATTCTGTATTTGCTGTAGTTTTACTTAAATTTTACGCCACTGCATATTTTAGTTAAGAAAGTGTTGACTAGAAATTATGAAAAAATAAAGCCATTTGGAATTGGATATTTTTTTACTTATAGATTTCAACAATTGTTCCTGATGGAAAATATGCAAACCAAAGTGTACGGAAAATGGTTCAATCTCTAGAACTACCATTTTATGGTAAATATTTATTAATTGCTGCTTTCTTAGCTAGTCATAACTCTGCCAAAGAAGATAAACGTTTATTTGTAAAGCACCATGGCAAGCAACGAAAACGTATGCAAACTGTTAACAGAAAAGCGAAGGTAATTTTATGTGAACATAAACACAATTAAAATTCTGTTAATATCTTTTACTATTTAAGGTGGTGGAGAAAATGTCTACATCATTGGGTCCTAAATCGTTTAGCATTGACCGTTTATTAGCAATTTTCTATGCTATAATTGATGAAAAGGTCGGTCTCACATGCAATCTTCTTTCACAAATTTCTACTTTGGTCCACCTAAAACTGCTTGGATTCGTAAGTGGCGAAAACAATGTTATGGACGGATCAGCTCGGCTTCAATGTACTGTCGGTTTAGAATTTGTACTATATATTGGCAAGGTTGTTGGGTTCAATGTCTGCCAATATTTGTGTGATTTTATGTAATTTTAACTGTATTTAATTAAAATAAATTTGTTGAAAATAGCCCATATCAGTCCCTTATTTTACCTAGCCGACATACAAACGACCCCTCAGAATAATCTTCTAATACGATAGTGGCCACATGGAATAAGCCAAAGCAAAACAATTTGGCATAACATTTTTTCTTATATAAAGGCTGTTTATTATCGAAAATTGATCAAATCAGTCTATTTACCTTGTCCCATACAAATGTCTTCCCTGGAATTAAACTTTTGGCACTAAAGCGGATATCCAAAATGAGCTAGAGCAACAACATTTGGCATAATTGCTTCCTCAAAACAAAGATTTTACTCAAAAATGGACCTAGCTCCCATACACATGTTCCCTTGGAATAACATTTTTTGCGTTCACGGAATTGAGTATCAATTTAAAATTTCGTTGGGTATAGATAGACGTGTTTTTAAAACTCCGCATAAGATTTATATTAAATGTATTCACGTCACAAGTTGCACTCTTGCGAAAAAGAAAAATTGCAAAAACATGCAACTGTGGAAAATAGCATAGTTGCACTTATTTAACGTGAGAAAGCTGTTTGCTTACACATAAAATTTTCAGCTTTTCCGAAACAATTTTCGGCTTAAATCTAGTTTACCGACGATAGAAAATTGAAAAACAAGAAGTTAATATACAGTGAAAAAAGTGGCACAAACCCATAGTTTCGATAATATAATTTGCCAACAATAAAATATGCTGAAACAGGATCATTGAATCCACGATGGGTGCCGCAAGGTGGGGTGCTGTTCCCTATATTATGGAACTTGACAATAAACACTTCGTTGAGTCAGTTCGACAGATTAGGGATACAAACAGTCGCGTATGCGGAAGACGTGACGGTTGCGGTCATGGGTAAATACTTAGACACATTGTCCCGTTGTATGGAATCTGAATTGCGAAGTATCTCCTGTGGAAAACTCTTAACTAAACAAAAACGCAGGAACTCCATTTTGACGTACGTTTTGTGTAAGGGAATTTTTTGGTAGTCATACTGAATTTAGCTCTTGAAAAAGAGTATCGATAGATTCCTTAAGTTCTATGACTCAGTTAAAGGGACTCCAAAATACTTCGCGATTTTAAATACAATTAGAAATAAAATTACAGGTAGGGTGGACGCTACACTCGAATAGGGGTTGTATCTCAAAATATTTAGCACTACATTACGCCGATAAAAGAGACTTGACAACACTGAAATATCTAATGAGTACTCTAGTACCAGGTAACTACACTAGGTGTATAATCATCATATATTTCCCTTATTATAAATTGTCGTGTATGGGCATATGCAGAGAAGCACTAGACCGTTTAGTACAAACATACAGGGACAAGGCACTATACGCTATATCAACAGAGGGTGAAGGCATATATTCTTTCGCTTAGGAATGAAAGAATCAAAGGATCTCTTCCAGGAACTCCATTTGTGTTTGAAGATTGAGAATCAGTTTACACGATCGCATTTCGAAGACTAGCAAAAATAACACTAACAAGGGCGTATCTCAGCCATTTAATAGAGTACAGAATCAAGATAGAAAAGGAAAACCATTTTATCCCCAACCTTTATTTAATCAACTATACCGGTCAGTCAACCCAATAAAACATCATAATAACTTTAACCAAACGCCACAAGCACAAGCTATCAAACCCCAAGGTTCATCCCTCCTAGTCCAACTGCACCAAAGCCTTATCCCTGAGGATAAGAGCTATCAAATTTATGAACAGACCAGCTCAAAATAACCAATTTTTTGGAAAAAGGCTACTAACGCAGTCTGAACATCTGCGAAGCCCTCTTAAACCTTAAAGACATTTTCACCTAGAGAGAAGAAAGCAGGAACATAAATGATGAATATTATCAGGATCAATCACTAAGCTACGAAGAGGAAGAAGAGTTGCCGACGTTAGGCGAATACCTTCAGAATCAACCAGAAAAATCTGTAAACGGAAACCATTCGAAACCAAATGCGGACATTCATTTTTTTGACTAACAAATTCGTCCTTAGCTTACTTTGAGTGTAGGGGGATCTGTGTTGACGATCTACGTCGATAGTCAGGCTGCGCTAAGAGCATTGTGAAAGTATACGGTGCGATCGTGCCTGTTCGCACGGTGTAGGAATGCTCTGAGAGACCTCATGTTGGCATTCACAATAAGGCTGTGTTGGTTACCAGGACACTGCAAGGTGGATGACAACGAGGTGGCGGACGAACTCGCGAGAGGGGGATCGAATATAGACTTGAAGGTAAGGGACAGAGGGGTAAAACCCCCCTTATGTTACTACTATGGAAAGATTCCGTGATTCCGGATTGCAGGGTGTCGAGGTCCTTATGGCCCGGATTTGACGCAGGGGCAACCAGGGTTCTAATAGGATTGGATAGGAGTAGTCTGAGGACCCTTATAGGGTTTCTAACGGGGCATTGTTTTGTTAGGGCTTTTATGGGTAAATGGGACTATCAGGCCTGTTCTAAAAATCACGTGATTTTAAATCGCACGTGCCTTTTAAAATCACACGTTTGATATTTTTGTGTTTCGTTTTTATATGTTTTGGCGTGATTTTCAACTGCCGAAATGTTTTTCAGAACATCAAAAAATCACACGCGTGATTTTAATAGCACGTGATTTAAAATCAGGTGATTTTCAGAACATGCCCGAATGCCATACCGGACTTCTGCAGGCTGTGCGGGGATGCCGAGGAGCTAGAGACGGTTGAGCATGTACTGTGTTACTGTCCTAGGATGCAGGGTCCCAGGCAGATGACTAGGGGCTACATTTCACGACGTACTGGGGTGTATCGCTGGCTCAAATAAAAATTAAATCCAACCCTGTTTAGTTCGAACACCTATACCAAACCAAAACAACCTTTTTGCAAGTTCAGTGGGCGGAAATAACAAAATCACACCACACTTTCATAAATTTATTTCAGTGGTACGCCGATATAATATTTTTTTTTTTTACCAACGCTAAAGTCCTTTTATGGCATCTAAGAAAATGATAAAGAACTATCAGCTAGCATTCACTCAGTAGAAAATTAAAATTCGAATAAAACTGAAGGCTTCACAGTCAGCAAACAACATTAACACACGAGACAGGCGAACCAAAGGCAAATTAGAGGAAATTAGTTAGAAAACCATTAATTGTTATTTAGTGAACCGGGAGAAAATTCGACTTTTACAACTGCTGCAGTCGCGGACATTCAAACAAAAACTCACGAACCTATCTATTCACGGTATTACCTTTACTCAATGCATTTGAAGAAGGAAGTCGAAAACCAAGTTCGATACCTTCTGAGACAAGGCATTATTAAACATTCCCGATTACCCTATAATTCACCAGTTTGGGTCGTACCCAAGAAAGCGAATGCATCAGTAAAAAAAAAAAAATTAAGAATAGTATTTGACAAGCTATGCAGCGTTTGAAATGTTAAAACGCAATGTGAATTTCTGTGGAAAGCAACATCAAAATTACAAAATATTTATGACATTGTTTGTGCTTTCAATGTAATTATTTTGCGTTGCGTTGCGTTTTACATGAATAGGGCCAAAAAGCGAAGTAGTAATTTTGGGATTCGTTATGTCGGACGATGGTATAAAAACTAATCGCAAAAAATCGAACCTATTTTAAATTTTCCAACTCCAAAGACACTGAAAGATCTTAATACCTGAACACAATAGAGCTCATTGAAATAGTATAGAAAATAAAAACCAACTCCTCGCCACAAATGCATTCAAAAATTAATAAGTTTACCAATCTTTTCAAAGTCTGCAAGGAAAATAAATATGATAGACACCCCATTAATATTACAATTCAGGAAACGCCGATTCCTAATAATAATTGTCAACATGTTGGATTGTTTTTGGCACGTACTGGAAAAGGGACTAGGTCGTCGGCGACCGGGGTGAGTCTTTACTATAATCTATAGTATTGTTACGAAATTAGATTTGTCTAATAATTATTTATGGTTTTAGTTATAAGTTATCTTGTAAATTATAGTTTTATGTCATATTAGCTTTGTTTCTTTACTTTTTGGGTAAAGTTCGTGAAAATGAAAGCTAGCATACATTTCTCTCACAAAGATACAAAATTACACAAAAGTTCGGGAACGGAAAAAACCATTTTTAGCACAAAATAAAAAGTCAAAGTGTTTTGACAGTCTTAACAAACCAATAAAAGTTTGCGCCACTTTTGAAAAATTGTATATTATCTGTAGAAATAAACTATATATTACCCAAAATAGAACAATACAAGCACTTTTGGCAACTTTTGGTACGGAAAAAAAAAAAAAAAAGTTGGACCCCCTCTGGAATAAAAAAAGAAATAAACCAAAATTAAAATTTAAGGGGGCTGAGGCCCCTGGGACCCCATGGATCAAAAAAGCGGCCCGCCCACTTAGTGGTATGTGTGGGTACTCAAATTAAAGGTAATTGTGTAAAAAATACGAAATTAATAAAATTTAGGTCGAGCGGGACTTCTGGGTCCCTCTGGGGGTAAAAAAATTGCCACTCCCACCCTTATAACTATGTGTGGGTACTCGAATGAAAGGTATTTTGCTTACGATTGTAAATATTTTGTTTCTATTTTGCTTTTTTAATGTTATACCTATGCGCTAAAATTTTCAAATGAGTTTTATTATTTTTTTATTTTTTTGTAACTAAAGCTTCTTTGTATAGCCGGCCTTCGGCCGGGCGCAAGGATTTTCTCCTCTATGGTATAACAAAGACCGGCTTCGCTAACTAAAGCTTTTCTGTATAGCCGGCCTTCGGCCGGGCGCAAGGATTTTCTCCTCTATGGTATAACAAAGACCGGCTTCGCTAACTAAAGCTTTTCTGTATAGCCGGCCTTCGGCCGGTCGCAAGGATTTTCTCCTCTATGGTATAACAAAGACCGGCTTCGCTAACTAAAGCTTCTCTGCATAGCTATAAAAGATACATAAATTAACCTAGAGAGGAAAATATTAAACGAATACAAAAACAAAATACATATTTGCAATCGTGAGCAAATTACCTTTAATTTGAGTATCCACACAGATATATGTACATACATAAGTGTTATGGGGGGGACACTTTTTTTGCCCCAGAGGGCCCTAGAAATGCCGCCCACCCAAAATTTTATTATTTTCGTTTTTGTTGCACAATTACCTTTAATTTGAGTACCCACACATACCATTCAGTGGGCGGGGCGGTTTTATGGACCCAGGGGTCCCCACGGGCCTCAGCCCCCTTAAATATTAATTTTGGTATTTTTTTTTTTTTGATTCTGGATCGGGTGGCATATTTTTTATATTTTTTTTTCGTACGCCCCGTAAAGTGCACTTCAGCCGCACTTTTACAATAACTTACATTATTTTTCTTGATATTTTAATATAAAACCTTTTTATTTAATAACACTATTTTATTCCGCAACACTTTCCAACATTTTGTTCATTAGCATTTTTTCCATACCTTTTTTTGTTTTGTTTATGTTTTACAGCTGTTTAACAATTCACACGAAGAAAAAGTTTGGGCTGTTTCGTGCAAGAAGAAAAAGAATTTTATTCTCTCAAACTCGCTCTCTTTTACACATATTTTAAGTACGGGAACGCTTTTCGTAAAATTGGGATCCCGAGGGATCCCAAAGTAGAGTAAAGAAACAGAACTATTAGGTACTATTTTTATGAACGCCACTGTATTAAATTTTCTAGCAATTGTAATTGTAGACTGATTTAGATGTATAAGATATTTTAAAATAATTCGAACACAATTTTCTAGAAACTACTAGACGGTCCTTGAATCAACTAGGAATAGTTTTGAACTATAAATACAGGCTAACTCATAAAAGTTTAGTTTAGTTTAGTTTGATTGGAGACATTAAACGGTTCAAATCGATACTTACAATAGTGGTTAAATTTTGTGAACATTAATTTCAATATAGTTTGTTAAGTTGAATTCGTGTGTGTATTTATTTTGATTTGCAATTAAAATAACTCAAAGGTTTATTATAAAGGGAATAAACCTTAACGCGTTTTATTAAGTAAAAGCGTAACAATTGGTGTCAGAAGTGGGATTGCAATAAAAAAAAAAAAAAAAATGTATAAACAATGAAATTCGATGAGCTTAAAGTTGAGCAGCTTAAGAAGGAGTTGGGCAAGTTGGATCTGCCGACTGCAGGAAATAAAGCTGAGCTGCAGAGAAGATTTATCGATGAATTTAAGCGAAGCAATATTGACATCGCAGCTTATGAATTTGACGAAAAAGAGGAAATAGAAGTTGCTAAATCCCTCGCGAATGGGTAGTCATCTTGCCGCGATGCGAGGGCTTAAGTACAAGGACGTTTGGAGTCATGCTGGCGGTAGTGAAATCAGTCAAGACCGGTAGGGCCTCCCATGCCAGAAGGGTCTAAACCGAGTACAAACCAAGAACAGAAAAGAAATTAAGTAGGACTGTCCCTATACCTAAGAGGGACTCGAGTAGGACTTTTCGCCCAATAAGCATTTTACCGGCCATATCCAAGATTATGGAACATTTGCTAAAGTTTCAGATTATTGACTATATTTCGAGGGAAAACTTAATTTCGAATTCACATTATGCTAAATGATAAATACAACACTACGGGTATGCTTCTAGGAATAACGGATGGCATCAGAGAACATTTGAATAATAAAAGAGATTGTGTTATGGTTTCTCTAGACCTGTCCAAAGCGTTTGATCGTTTGAATCATTCCACTTTAATTTACAAGTTGAGAGATAAATTTAAGTTTTCTATTATGGCGTGTAAGCTAATTCATTCTTATTTACACGGCAGATCTCAATTTGTGGATTTTAATGGGATTGTTTCTGAAGTTATTCCGAATTGTGGTGTGCCACAGGGTTCAATTATCGGCCCCATCTTGTTTCTTTTATATTTAAACGATTGTGTTGAATGTTTAGACATGAACCTAGTTAAACCTTTCATCTTTGCTGATGATATACAACTGCTTTTTGGAAATTGTAGAGAATTTCCTGACGTATTGGAGGCAGTTATTAATTTTAATCTCCTTAAATTACATGACTGGATGGTGTCGAATTCTTTCTTGATTAATATATCCAAGACTAAAGCCATAATGTTCCGTACTAGGCACCGTAATGTTGCTCATCCTAGGATTGAAATTGGTAATGTAATCATAACATACACTAATTCTATTAAGTGTATTGGTGTTGTACTTGATCAATATCTTAATTTTGATGAGCATATTGATACCATAGCATCTCGAGTTAATTTTTTACTCAGGAGACTTTATCATTGTGGTCTATATCTTCCAGTTAGAGTTAAGTATATTCTTACACATTCACTATTAATGTCTCTGGTAAATTATTGCATTGAGGTAGTTTCTGGAACTTTTTACTATAATCTTCGTAAAATTGAGCAAATTGTTAAAAGAATTGTAAGATTTGTTTATGGTATCGCGTATAGAGACAGTACATCACATGCTGTAATTTTTTTTCTTGGCTGCTCCTTCAAACAATATTTAGGTCTACGTAATTTGTTGTTCTTTTACAAAGTAATGAGGTATAATATACCAAATGAACTATATACAAAATTTATATTTTCCAGATCTACAAGAAATCCTCAACTTATTATTCCTCTTGTATCATGCTCCCTTTTTTAACGCTCATTTATTGTTAGGATAGCTAGATATTGGAACACTTTACCATATGATCTACGCACTTTCTCTATATCATATGAACTTTTTAAAAAACGGCTTTTACTACACCTACAGGAACCTGGCAATTATAATTCTGCGTAGTTGTTTTTTTTTTGTAATTGTTAACTTTTTTGCTTATGTACATATGAAGGGAAATGTAGAAAATACCTATGTTTTAGGATGCTGGGACGTTATTGTCGGTCTGGAGAGTTTTATTTTTTTACTTTTTTATAGTTTTCTTTTACAAACCTGATTCTTGTTTTTTGCCTTCACTGATAAGCTTTTTGGATATTAGTTTTATAAACTGTAATTTTAAAGGATTGCATCGTATACCCATAACCGAAATTGTAATTTTAAAAAGAATTCGTTTTTCCCTTTATTCATTAGGAGTGCTTCTGTTTTGTTAAGGGATTACTTTACGCATACTAGTATTAATACTACACTAGTGCCCCTTTGCAAACCTTAAATACCTCATGAATATTTATTCTTAAAATTTTGTTTTTGTTTTTATTCTTGAATTTTTTTTGTAGAATGATATAACTTAGTTTATAATATTATTATTTATAATATTTTATATGTCATAATATTTTCAATACAAAATGTACGAAATATTCCAGTAATGCGCTTTGGCCTTGAAGGCTTTTTGTATTACAAGCAATAAATAAAATAATAATAAATAATAATAATGACTATACGTCCGCTGGCCTTTTACGCTCAACTGTTAGGCCTTCTGAAGGCTGTCGGTCCGCAATAAAATCCATCAGCGTCTGTTCTCATAGTGAGCGGCTGATGGTCTGCGTCTGTCTCCAGAGGAGCGGCAGGTATCCTTTCGCCTGTCAGTTAGGCATAAAATGCAACCCCAACTCACCCCCCAAAAAATGTCCGAAAATTCACGCACTACGTATCCGGCAAAGGGCTTCATAATCCCCGGAGACCCTACTACTACAGCGTCGGTATCAGGCTGTAGTATGTCGAATGCTACTGAGACCTCGTCTAGCAAGGTGGTTGCGCCAGGCCCTGCTAGACGGTTAGCTACTAGTGCGCAAAAACCCGTCACGACTAAGCCTTCAGGCGGTCGTAAACCAAGCTTGGTACAGGGTTCTTCGAAATCAGGTACCTCTAAGGCTTCCCAGGTCCGGACGGGAGAAAAACCCGTCAACCCCCTTCCTCGGGTGATGGCTTGACGGTGCAGACTCAGTCTGCCGGAAATCCAGTTTCCCATGTGCCGAAACTTGTGCAAAGAGAGCACACGAAGAAAGATTCGATGACCTCTGATGCACCTCCCTCAGCCTCTACGGCACTTATTAAAAAACCCCAAAGGCACATAAATGCATCCAAACAGGCCTTCCTAACCAGGCGCTCCGCCTACAAAATCATTAGCCGACTTGGTGAAAAACCGGTTGGTGAGCTCACGGAGCAGGAGATAACCTCTCTCCAGTGGGCGTAAACCCATATTGAGGGTTTAAAACATGCACCTCCCTCTTCAGAGGAAGGCAATCCTGAACGGAAGCCAACCGAAGCAGCGCCTAAACGGCAACGGTCTGGGGAGGATACCCTTCATGGGACTTAAAGGTCCAAATATACGCCTCAACGGCCGCAAAACAGGTCGTACAAAGATGTGGCTAATGACCACCTCATTTGGGCGATCATTGACCGCAACGCAAGTGACGGCACCATTTCCTCCAAAAACTGGAAGCTGGTTGTCGTCGCACTTAGTAGGGCGTTATTGAGTGTTTTAAGGGGTAACCCTGGACCACCACCACAATGTGAAGATGCCGGCTGGTATCAAGGTCACATTAAATTGATAGCGTGTGCAGATGAGCGTTCAGCGCTGCTGTACAAGGATGCCGTGGAGTCCCTGGGGGAAGTTTGGCAGGGCGCTTAGATTGAGGCAATACCTCTGGCCGATGTACCGCAAAGGCCCAGATCTATTGCCAAGATCCCCGCTGAGCCATCCGACCCCAAGGAGATCCTGGAAATAATACAGATCAGTAACCCCTAGCTACCCACACAGGACTGGAAAGTAGGGAGGGTTTCTGAATCTGTTGAAGAGTCCAGGAAGGCCACTGTTATAATAAACAGTGACTCTCTGCCGTCACTTCGTAAGCCACAGGGGAAGATATTCTATGGATTAAAGTTCTTTGTGCCGAATATTATTCAGTTGTCCTCATCTACATGAGATTTTTTTACCTTTAAGTAATTTTAGTTTGACCTATGGGTAATTTTTGACCTATCAGCACAACATTTTGTCATGAAATAAAAGTTATTGCAAAAAATATTATCGCCAATTCTTCTGTTAATAACAACATTTATAAGGACACAACCACTGCCACAATTTTTGGCCACACCAAATTAGTCTGTCTGTGTTATACTAGCGATAAAACACATTGTATTTGTAGGCGAGTACCAATCGTTCGACCGATATTTAGGAAAACAATATTATTTTCCAAAAATTAAAAAAAAAAATTAATTTTTGGGATCAAGTGCGAAGCAAACATTTCAAACGGTGTAAAAACATAAGAGTACTGGCCGCGTCCAAGTTAAATGTATGTACTTTTAACAAAGTAAAAAACGGGAAAACAGAAAAATCCTTGGCAATACTACGCAACAAAATTTGTTAAAAAATACAAAATTAACGCACTTAAACCTTATATATCGAAGTTTTACTAGAAATTTATCGATATATAACCACAGTGTAGTTAAATAAAGTAAAAAAAGTAAAAAAAAAAAATTAAAAAAAGGTTGGCAAAATTGACGTGTCCGGTGAATATGCTCAAGGCACATGATCATTTGGCGGACTGTTCGCCAAGTATGCAAATGTCCGCCTTTTATGCGCCAGCTCGAAACTGTGTTCGCTGAATAAACGCTGTGCATATATATATATACTTTATGGGGTCTTAGATCATAATAAAAAAGTTTCACGCGGAATAACAAACTTTGTATACCCTCATTCACCACTAGTGGTGAAGGGTATAATAAGAGTTTAAAGTCAAATAAGGAGTCGGAGTCGCACTTAAAAAATTTCAGCGTTTGGAGTCGTAGTCGGAGTTAATACTATTTTCTGACGAATTCACAGCCCTGATTATTAATATGGATTAGATTTTGATTTTCAAAAACAGTTTAGATTTTGTACTTGAAATGATGAAGATATATATTTTATTTAATTTTAGAATGTAATGAAAAAGTTGTTTAAAAACATTACATTTATATGGCAATTGTTAAAAACTATGGTCGAAAAGTAAAAAAGGCAAAAACAGATTATTTATCTAGCTTCCAAAACTTTTTGGTTTTAGAACATTGTAAACTACGATTTTCTCTATTGGAGATACTGTGTCGTGACGTACAATATAATTATTGCCCCTATTGCGGTTCTCCACTCAACTCAGTTTGGTCGTGTGAGAGTCAACCCAACTTATGCACAACCAAACTCATTTTAGGTATTGTGATACCCAACGGTTTTTAGTTGAGTTTGCTATAAAGTTGCCAACTTAAAATATCGATTTACCAACTTTAAATATAACGTTTGACAAGTGAAAATTTTATAAAATTAAATAATTTTTTAAACTAAAAGTATTTTTAATTGTGTATTGAATAAAAAGTATTTAGAATGGATATTAGTGTCGATTTATTTTATGATGATGAAAATGAAAACTCTTGTACAGATGTGCTACGTATAAGAAGAAAAATTCCTGCTGATTCCAACCCTCTTGAACTACCCAATGCCAAGTAAGAACTTATAATTAGTAACGTAACTAAATAATAGATATTGGGAATTATTTCTTTTTCATAAGAAACTTTATTATATTCAACATTTTTTTATTTTTCGAATTTATTCTATGAGTTAAATTTCAGTTATGTATTTTATAAAGCTTTTTTTGTAATAGCTCTATTCCTTAAATTTTTTTAGGAATGACTTTATACACTACCAGACTATTATATTGTATTTTCTTGTTACATTTTACCTTAGCTTTCCGTTGGATAGCAATGAAGTATATTTATGTACAGAAAAATTTACAATTATTTAAATTTAACTCATAGAATAAATTCGAAAAATAAAAAAATGTAACTAAATAATAATTTTAAATTTGTAGATTTAAAAGTTATTTCCGACTAAACAAGGAAGCGTTTTGCTATTTGCTGGATGAAATCAAAGATCATTTAAAAACCACCTGTTCGCGTAGTGGCTATTCCTCCTATATTAAAGTAATTTGTTAAAGTCCCATATACCTTTACACTGGTTTTTGGTCATACTAAATTTTGGTTTTCCACGTGCAATCTCTGGGTTTTTTTTTCATTAGATTAACAAGCCTCTCAAATTGTGCTTTAGTTGTAATTTTCAAAGATCTACGAATGTATTAAATGCTGTGAAATTCTAATATACAGTATAACAAATCTTTCTACTTACGGTTTTTCCATTGTTTTTTTTTTTTTTTTTTTTGCTTTTAAAAATGAATGTCAACTGAAACTGAAAACAACTCATAAACAGTTGTGTATTTATAACGTTTCTGTCGACCAAACTTTTACAAAGTTGAAAACGGCAATACCACGAAAAAAACAGATACACAACTGAAAAGCCAACTGCCAGTCGAGTTAAGAATGGCAATGCAAATTTACCAAAGACAACCAAACTGTTACAAAAGTGGAGAACCGCAATAGGGGCATATGTGTTTCATTGTAATTACCCGCTTTATATTAGCCCGTTCATAATTATGATATAAGACTATTCTGCCATTTTGGTTTTGTACAACCCTATCGAGGTATACAAAAAATGCATCAGTTGGAACAAACCCTTTTTGCAAGGTCGTATGTATATATCCTTCATTTGTATAGTACGGTGCCATTACCATATTATTTTCTTTACATAAAGTACATCTTCAAATATCATTTATAATAAAATTATCTATTCTAATTATATTTGAAGCATTATGTTACTTTTTATTTGATGTAACAGAAAAATAAAAAAGTGTTTTTAAACACTAAATTCTTAGAATCAAGTAAACAAGTTGTTGATTTTGCACCTATTACCAAAATGATAAAAGTTGTAAAAATTAAAAATTGTGATTTTTTTCAATAAATTATGACTGAAATAATTAAAATTAAAAATATGATCAAAAAATATAAGTAAAATTTGTATTAAAAATTAATTAATTTAGTTTTCTATATCTATAAATAGCACCATGTAATTTTGTGACGATCGGTCCTTATTTTACCGTATTTCCCATAAAAAGCCCACCCATGGAAAACACTAAGAACCTTCAAAAATAAAGCAAAACATGATGTTTTGATGACATTTGGTCCAAATTAGATTCTGGAAGCGTTATGGGCAATTTCTAAGATTGAAAAGCTTTACACAATTATTGTATTTAAAATTATATTTGGTAAATAAAGCTCATGTTTTGACAACAACCAATACAATTATACAAGTTGAAGTTATTTTATTAAAAACAAAAATGTAAATTTGATTCTTTTAATTAATATTTTAATTACAATTTTTTTTTAATAATTAAAATGTTAACTATATCAAATAAGTATATTTAGTTTTTGTTCAATTAAAAAAATAATTGATTCAATTAACACATTAATTGAATTATATTATCAAAGTTGTTTTTGGGAATACTATTATTTATTAAAAGATTTTGTTTGTTGTGCTTAATTCCCTTTTTAAATAATTGATAAAAAATACTGAAATTTATTGTTGGAGGATAAGCTGTTCCTATGCGCATTTCACTGGTTGCTTAGGCCAGATCATCAGGAAACGTTCTCCTAAATAATTTTTAAAAAGCCAAAGCTATCAGCAAACAAGACTACAGAGGGAATGAGAATTACCTACAAACGCTCTAAAAGTCTTTTTTGCAACGATATCAAAGCTTAAACAAAATACCAAACAAAAAATCAGTGATGAGTTTTTATCTTTTCTGTAGGTAATTCTCATTCCCTCTGTAGTCTTGTTTGCTGATAGCTTTGGCTTTTCTAAAATTATTTAGGAGAACGTTTCCTGATGACCTGGCCTAAGCAACCAGTGAAATGCGCATAGGAACAGCTTATCCTCCAACAATAAATTTCAGTATTTTTTATCAATTATTTAAAAAGGGAATTAAGCACAACAAACAAAATCTCTTAATAAATAATAGTATTCCCAAAAACAACTTTGATAATAATATTTTAGCAAGTGCACGTGCATAAAAAACTGAACTGGCAAATTGTTTTTATTTTGATTTCTTGCGAAAACAATAAAAGCACTTTGTTTTTGTTTTTAATATGTTTTTTCTTTACCCACTTACAACTACAATTAATGTTGGGAGAATTCCAACTAATTGTAGCGGGAAATGTAAGAAAAGATAAAAACTCATCACTGATTTATTGTTTGGTATTTTGTTTAAGCTTTGATATCGTTGCAAAAAAGACTTTTTGAGCGTTTGTAGGTAATTCTCATTCCCTCTGTAGTCTTGTTTGCTGATAGCTTTGGCTTTTCTAAAATTATTTAGGAGAACGTTTCCTGATGATCTGGCCTAAGCAACCAGTGAAATGCGCATAGGAACAGCTTATCCTCCAACAATAAATTTCAGTATTTTTTTATCAATTATTTAAAAAGGGAATTAAGCACAACAAACAAAATCTTTTAATTAATTGAATTATTTTAATTTTCAAACCATTTATTTCATTGATAAAAACCAAATAAAATTTTTTTAAATTTTATTTTACTTTATAAAATTTCTGTTTGGAGATCTACATATAAAACGAAGTGCATTTTCTTTCGAAACCCCGTATCTTTTCTATAAAATCATTTCTGGTATTAAAAAAAAAATTAGAACAAATTTCTATAAAGAAGTCAAAGTTTTAAAGTGCTTTTTAGAAGGCTATTTAATATGTGACATAAGGTAAATTATGTATCGATTACTACAAAATTGCATGGTATTATTAATGGCCATATGAAGCTAAATTATACCAAATTTTACCACACATTTTCTACTGTGATTTAAAGCTTTATGAAACTACGAAAGGTAAAATTCTGCTATAAAAACATTATTTGTTACGGTTTTTGGAGAACTAATTTCTTTTCCGAGTGTAGGCTTTACATATGACCTATGGTAAATTGTGGACGGATCTTCACGAAAATTTACAATATGATGTTTAGTCTTATGATACTGTGACGTACCAAATCTTGTTGCAGTAGCATTATTTGTAATTTTATGATTTCTAGTCATATAAATCGAATTTGTGTCAAATCTTATATCAATTCGTGTATTATACTACCATTTTGTTAGTTTTTGTTGCAAAATTATTAATTTTTAAGGGTGGTGGTTTCACATTTGGATTCATAACTCTCATCCTACTGAACCGATTTTGCTAAATGCCAATCCCAAACTGCTTAGGATACCTAGAAGCAATATGACATCAACATTGTTGTTTTCTTTTGAGTTTTTCGAACGTGAGCGTGTTTTCAGCAGACGGACAGATGAACGGCCAGACAGACGGGCATGGCTAAATCGACTTTGAATTACTCAAGGAGCCAGAACATATATGTATACTTTATGGAGTCTGAGATGCGTAATAAAAAAGTTTCACACGGAATGGCAAACTTAGAGTACCCTAATTCCCATTAGTGGTGGTGCAACTTAAAAAAATTTTATATTTTAAACTAACAGGAAAAATTTGTATGTTTACTTTTTTACTATAGAAAATCTTATTTTCATATTATCTTTAATGTGTCTTAGTGGTTGAGATTTTCACTGAATTATTATTAATTCAAAAAATTGTTTTTTAATTTTTCATAAAATTGATATAGCAAAAATAAATATTTTGAAATAAAAAGTATGTACCTATTGTTATTGACATTTCCAAATATTACAAATTATTTGTTTCATTCTATAAATAATTGTTTTTCTCTTTTCTTTTGTTTCATTTAAACAACAAAACAAATGTGATTTCAACTAAACAGTACTCAATTCATTCAACCAGCCAGTTTGTGTTTACGTGACTATAAAGTCGAACTGCCAGTTTCAAGCTACGTTGCTTAGACCCCTTTCAGACAAGCAAAGTTTAGTTTGCAAAGTCTTGAGTTTATAGAAGAGAAGGGAAAATAGCATAGCGGGGGAGTACATACTTTGCTGTACGCACAAATTCGTTTTGTTTTTCGTTCGTAGATTATACCTGAAGTTGGCTGCAACTTTATATTTATATACAGCGTTACCAGAATCTTTGGAATGAAAATTATCATATGGCGAAAGAAATCTTATTTTGAAGAGGAAAATCTTAAATTTTTTTTTCTTAATTTAAATTTTTTAAAACAAGGGCCAAATAGTAAGAATTATTAATTTTTTATAAAAACATACTTCTTATTATTTAAATTGAAATATGATGGGTTGAAAGTGTTATTTTAACAAATATGTTAAGATATAAAAAACGGGGGGTTAGAGGCGGTTAAAATTCAATATTTTATTCGATGGTACGAACCTTTTGATTTGGTGGTTGTTTTTCAAGTGTCTTGTCTACGATCTTTATATCTTAATGCTAGTTCACAAGTGATAGTAAAAAGAGCGCAAAAGGCGAAGAGCGACAGGAATATTCCAATTCGCCTTTTGTACAGTTACGAATAATTAAGTATGGGCACTAACCTAATTCGCGCATAAACATCCCGGCCCCCTTGATATAGTGAAGATCAAAGTGACCGAAATTATTTGCCCATATACCTCCAAAGAAAAAATCTTAGTTATTCGAATAACTTAACTAATGTTATCTTATGGCGATTTCTTTTCTGAGAAAAATGTTGCATAAATGGTACATGCTCTACACAAAAGAGATAGAGCATGTACCATTTATGCAACATATTTCTCAGAAAAGAAATCGCCATTAGACTTAAAACCTAATGAAACTAGGAAAATACATCCATATTTAAAATTCAGATAAAATTACAAACTGTATTCATAAGATCGATAAAAATAACAAAAGTATTAAAATATAAAAAAGTTAAAAAATGTAATAAAAATTAAGTATAAAAAGGTTTAAGTCCAGCAAACACTTAGACGCCGATCTTCGCAATTATTACCCAGCCCAAGAATGTGTCTTGCGCCATTGGAGACCCAACTGATTCGGGCTTAATACTTGGTCGAATAAGCCGAGGATAGATTTCTGCGCCGAGGACAAAATTAATGTCCGCTTTTTTTTAGAAGTTGGGATCGGCTAGATGTTTTTTTTTTTTTTTTTTAGTATATAGCTCCGCAACTCTCTCGTCAACTGTTCAGTCGGCTGCTTCCGGGGAAGATCGTTAGTGATTTAAGCGGTCAATGTAAAAGCCGTATTTTCATCAAATCGCGGACGAAATTTTATATGACACCACCGGTCGGAGCCCACTTGTTCATCGGCCAATTTGTAGCGGTCTACAATGAATTGCGCTATGGAACTAAATTCCACACAAGGGTTAAGAATACCTCTCACATTAACCCATTTATCCTCCAACTGCATCTTGACAATGATAGTCGGGTGCAGAGTAGTGGGTCGGGGGTTGTGACTCGGCTGACCAGTGGAGGAATGTGGCTCCAGCAGTCTTTTGTGGCGGTGCAACAAAGTATGGTGTCTGCCACCGCACTGCCGACAATGATCGGAGTTACGGCAGCGCCTGACTAGATGGGAGTGAGCAAGACAATTCTCGCAGTACTTGTGCCCCCTCACTATTTTCATCTTCTCCGAGACGTTCCTTGCCTTGAACTTGAGGCACTTCCTTAGCGGATGGTTTTTGCGACACAACCGACAGTCTGGTGACTTTCCATCTTCCCGAGAATTGCGGCCGCGGGGTTGTCGGCTCCTTTCTTCCAAAGGGGAAGGACTTCTACGACCTTGACGTGGCATGGTGATTGCTGTAAATAAATAGATAGAACATCATTAGTGTTTTTCGGGGTTAGGTAGTAAAACTAATTTCACTATAGGCCTAGTCACGATGCCATTAGCAGAGCGGATTTCGGCGACTCTAACGCGGTTATCTGAACCTCGTACAACTTTTTCAATGCGGCCAAGGCGCCATTGATAAGGGGGTAGGTTATCCTTTCGGACAACAACTAGGTCTCCGATAGCATAATCTCGCTGGGGATACTTCCATTTAACGCAAAATGATAATGAAGGACTTTCAGTTTCTGCCAACGGTTAACATAGCTTAACGAGTGATCGGCTAAGTCTGGCTCTGGGGGTGACAGCAAAGGTGCTCCGATTAAAAAATGTCCGGGGGTGAGTGCACATAAATCTGTCGGGTTTTAACTATTGGGGCATAGGGGTCTGGAGTTTAAGCAAGATTCGATTCGAGCCAGCATCGTGGAGAACTCTTCGAATGTAAAACTCTGCCTGTGTGACACTCGTTTTAGGTGAGTCTAAAACCTTTTGACCCCAGCTTCCCACAGTCCCCCCATGTGTGGTGCACCTGGAGGGATAAAATGCCATTCCAGCGAAGCAAAACTGTGCTGATTAAGCAGTTTCCGTCTGACAAGGGATATAAAATGCGTCTTGTCAACGTCTAAAATATGGGAAGCGCCAATGAAAGCAGTTCCATTGTCAGAGTAGAGCGCATTAGGCGATCCTCGTCGGGAGAAAAATCTTGCAAAGGCTGCCAGGAATGCTTGGGTTGAGATTTCACTGGTGGCCTCTAAATGAATAGCCTTCGTGGCGAAGCAGACGAAGACTAACACGTAGCCTTTGGTTACCCTGCATCCACGACCAGCATAACTTTTCAAGTTAAACGGTCCAGCGAAATCGAAACCAGTATTAGTAAATGGACGTGACAGTGTGGTCCTCTCAGGGGGTAAAGCTGCCATGATTTGTTGACTTTTCTGACGTTTTTGTATCACACAGGTACGACATTCAGAAATTATGGTTTTAATGAGAAGCTTTAGCTTGGGCACATAGTAGTAGAGTCTCATTAACCGGTATAAAAGCGCATTCTGACCATGTATCGAATATCTATGGAGATATGCCAAGAATAGACGAGTGTAACGACCGTGATATGGCAATAATATTGGGAACCTTTCATCATAGCTTAGCGTCGGGGAATTACATAGGCGACCATTGATTCTTATTATGCCTGTATAATCTAAAAACGGATTAAACGTTAATATGAGACTCTTTCGAGGAATCATTTGGCATTTAGAGAGTAAGTTGTATTCATTCTCGAAGTACAACTTTTGGCAGGAATGATCATTCGAGATTTTGCGTGATCAAGTTCTTCTCGTGATAAGTCACTCATCGCATGGTTTGGCATATGACGCAAACTTTGCTTACAGTGATAGTAAAACCGAAAGACGTAACATATTACTCTCATTGCCCTGGGAAGATCGGAAAACTGAATCAAAATATCTGTATTGTCCACAGGAGTCAAATGAGCACGAATTGGTTTTGCATCTTCGTCCGTAGAAAAGTCGGCTGGATTCTTGGGCCAGTGATTATGGGGAAGCTTAAGCCATGAAGGTCCCTGCCACCACAAGTCGTTAGATACAAGTGTTGATACCGTAAGTCCACGGGATGCCAAATCGGCGGGGTTACTTTTAGAATCAACATGAAACCAAGATTGACTTCCAACCTTTTCGACAATTGAGGTGACTCTGTTCTCAAAGAAAGTCTTCCACTTATGGGCGGGTTTTTGCAGCCAGGCCAAGACTATGGTTGAATCGGTCCACAAAAAATAACTTGAGATTTTTCAGGTTAAGCTGCGACTGAATAGACACGATTATGGTTGCCATTAGTTCGGCGCCACACAGTTTTTTTGGGGGGAGGGAAATAAATTTAACTTGTTTTAGCGACCAGCAAATGTGTTGAAACAAACCCAAGATTCTCTGCGCGTATATACAAAGTTGCAGCATAAGCTTTCTCTGAAGCGTTACAGAATCCATGTAGCTCTATGGAGTACGACGGATTAAAATCGACGAATCGGGGAATTTTGATATTTTCAATGTTAGGGTAGTCATCCAAGAATCCATGCCATTGCTGCAGCGTGGATGAGTTAAGATCATCGTCCCAGTTTGTTTCATCTCGCCAAATCTGCTGCATAATCATTTTTGCAACGATTATCTTGGGAGCAAGCCAGCCAGCGGGATCAAATAGTTTAGCGATTTCGGATAATACAGACCTCTTTGTTATGGAGTTACGATCTGGGTAATGCTTCAGACGAAAGTAAAAATAATCTCTACCCGCGTTCCAACGTAAACCCAAAGTTTTTGTAGTGGATGAGTCTAAAAGTTTTAGGAACTCTGCGTCCAATAGGTGCTCGGGGGATAGGCCTCTTAACAGGTGATCGTTATTGGCGGTCCACTTACGAAGAGAGAAACCAGCAGATTGCAGGACGTCAATAAGTTCATCTCTAGACTTTATGGCTGAGGAAAGTGTGTGAGCGCCGGCCAGAACATCATCAACTTACATATAATTACGCAGGATTTCGAAGACTTTAGGGTGTTTTTCCTCACATGATTTGGCTAATTCAAGCCGGGTTCGTATAGCCAGATAGGGTGCACAGTTCACACCAAATGTTACTGTATTTAATTCGAAATCCTGTGGATCCTCCCGGGGGCAAGTTCGAAAAAGGATCCGTTAAAACGGGGTATGGGTTGGATCCACCAGTGTCTGACGATACATCTTCTCTATGTGCGTTGAAGACATATCTAAATAGTCGCCACCGCAATATAAGGATGGTTAAATCCGATTGCAGAATAGGACCGGTTTAGATTAAATCGTTCAGACTAGTTCCATTAGAGGAAGGGCTAGAGGCGTTAAACACAACACGTAATTTTGTGGTTGTGCTATCGGGTTTGACAACCGCATGATGGGGTAAGTAGTATGTGCATTTAGCACTTGATGGGGCGACAGATGTCATATGATTTAAAGTCATATACTCGCTGATGACACGATCGTATTCGGATTTAACTTGGGGGATTTTTAATAGCCTAGATTCATTCCTAAGGAACTGGGAAAGAGCAATATGACGGGATGAGCCAATGTCAAGAACTTCGGGGTATTCACGACGAAATGGTAACGAGACTACAAAGCGGCCATTATCATTGCGGTAAGTCGTAGACTGAAAAAGAGACTCACAATATTGGTCCTCTTCAGAAAGCCTAGATTTTCTAGGAACTTCTTAGAGTTCCCAAAATTTTTGCATTTGCATATTAAGCGATACCTCATTATAAAAAGTTGAAAGTGATGGGATATTACCTCGATTCGCTACTTTACCAGTTATGATCCAACCGAAAACTGTTTGTTGTGCAACTAACGATTGACTGTGATCCCAACGCAATCCATTTCTTATAATTTTTGGATAGACATCCCCGCCGAGAAGCAAATCAATATCCGAGTATTGGTGGAGATGATTGTCAGCCATTTTTAAATCAGCGAATTCGCTATCTCGAAGCGCTTGAAGTGGATAATAAGGGAGTTGGCCGGTCAATTTTTTGACTACGAAGGCATCAGTGAAAGATTCGAAAGATCTGTCAATGGGAGAGCCAAAACGAATAAAACACAGTTGAGTGGCAGTGGCAGTTAACGCTTCTTTTAAGCCATGTATTTCTGTTCGAGATGATCTGGTTTTAAGAGCAAGTTTGGTTTGGAGCCTTTTTGAAATAAAGGTGGCTTCTGAAGCAGAGTCAATTAGAGCACGAACCGTGTATTTCAGCTCATTTGAATAGATGTCAACGAAGGCTGTACCAAGTAAAACTGTGGAATCGGAAGTGGACTGTAACTGTGTTGAGTAAGTCTGTCGCATCTGGGCTGCGGCTTGAGCAGAAGTAGAGGGGTTGGTGATCAAAATCGAAGATTGAGAAGCATTATTAGGGAAACGTTATCCGGGGTTATACTCGTTGTTAAAGCCGTAGTCCGATTGTTAGCTTGGGAGTTAGGGCGGGTAGCATTCGGCGCATTTTCATTCCGATGAAGTAGGGAATGATGCTTTAGTTTGCATAAGTTGCAGACATATTGACTCCTACATTTTTTGAACTCGTGCTACGTACCAAGACAATTTGTGCAGCGCTTCTGTTGCTTCACAATCGAGAAACGATCTTCGACAGTCATTCCAAGGAATATAGGGCAAAGCCGGAGGGGGTGGACACCTGGGCACATGGTACATTTGCCGGGTTGATCATTAGCCACACTGGTACGATAACTTTTCACTTTCTGCTGTTCTAAATAAGTTTGTTTTTTCGAATTTGACACGGGGCCTTGTTTGGAGCTTTTATGTTGAACAAACGTGGTTCGGATATCAGCTACGGACTCTAGGGTTTGAAACCTGGATGTCAAGAATGCATCCATTTGCTTCCATGTTGGCAACTCTGTGCTATTTGGGAGGGATTGTTCCCATAAGCTAAGGGTCACTTCTGGCAAACAAGTTGAGCAGATATAAACAAAAATGATATCTCAATTTGCTGTATCGATTTTAAGCAGCGTTAGATTCGTGACACAATCACTAATTGTGCGCTGGATCCGCCTTATGTTGCTGCTTGTTTCTTTAGAAACGGGGGAAAGATTGAAAAGCGTTTTCAATTGGGAGTTTATAAAGATTCGCTTGTTTTCATATCGGTTGACTAAGTTTTGCCAAGCCATTTCGAAACCTTCGTTAGTTATAGGGCATGTCTTCAGCAATTCGCCGGCCTCCCCCTGTGTCTTCTTAATGAGATGACACCTTTTCTCTACTGGCGAAAATCGCGGACTATTCCGATATAAGGAGGTGAACATGTAACGAAACGTTGGCCATGACTTATAATCGCCGTGAAACACTTCAGTGTCACAAGGAGGCAAGGAAATATTGGGGGTTAAATCAATTATAGAAGATGCCGTGGGTGCTGGAGCAGGGCTCGGAATAGCCTGCTGAGAAAGTTGCTCTAGAAGCTCATTAGACTTAGACAGTACCTTGACGCGAGCTTCGAAAGTTGCGAAAAAACGCGTCTTCACCGTTTCGAGTTGGACATCTTCTTCTAATTTATTAAATTTATCTAGAATCTTGTCATAGCACAATGTAAATTCCGACCACAGGCGTAACATCTCATCCTTTTGAACCTCTAAGGTATGAACCGAATGGCCATTAGCTGGAAGATTGTCGAAATAGGATTGAAATTCGACAACACGGTCTGAAGCGCGAATGAAGCAGTCGAGGATTGACATGATAGCTTAAGCGGACAATAATTCAGGAAAAATCAAAAACGAATACGTACAATGAGGACCGAAAACTTCGAATTGAAAAGCTCAATATTCAGATTCTTAGGATAACCAAGTTCAAACACAATCAATGATGCAACCGAAACAAACAAAAACGCGAAACGCAAGATGTCTTCAGGAACCAATATAATTCAAAAAATTTACTAATCTTTCAATGGCGTATACGAATTCCCGATCTAATTTTCAAAAAATTTGTAAATTTGAAACTATTTCAAAACAAAGCAATTGCGAAATACCGATTGATAAATAATACTAAGTGCAATATACAAAATACACATCTGTGATAAATGGGTTTTATTTTTATTTATAGCAGTATGGATGAATATGTAGAAATTAGAGTGCAATATAGGATTATTATACTATGATAAATGCGTGGTAAATTTTAAGTTTTAAAGGAAAAAAGTGCAATAATTAGTACGTGCGTGCAAAAGAACTGTATACAGTTAAAGTTGTGGGGGGTTAAACAATATTGGTTTAAATTCGAGAACAAAATTTTGGTTTAGACTAATTTAATTTGGCTCTTTCTTTGTGAACAATGTAAATTTTACTTTAATTTAAATACCCGTATACTTCAAATAGTTATTAATTGAATTTTATTAAATTTTAATTTTATGTATTTAAGTCCCAAATTCGTTTTAATTCACATTAATTGTATCCACAATTTTATTTAGGCTGAGTTACAAAAAGTTTCACAACTTTTCAATGCAAAATTTAATTTTGGTAAATTTTATTCTAATTCAAAAAAAAATCATTTTAATACATTAAAATTTTATTTATGTTATTAAATTTTAATTTGATCTCGTAAAAATTAGTTGTTTAATTTAATTTTGCCAAAAATATTTAATATTTATTTTGATTTGTTATTTATGTTGAATGGATATAAGTTGTATGTTCGCTGTATGTAATGCTGTTTTTATTTTTTTTGTTTGTTTACATTTGAAACATCAGCGAGTTGGTTTGAATACACAACAAGTGAAAGCTATTATTCCAAATACAACTTGGTTTGAACCGTATTCTTCTTTGCCTCTGCTAGGTTCGATTATGTTGTATTTAAAAGTTGTTATTACAAAAAAAATCTTATATGTTTTACACTCACGACTGTTGGTTGTATCTGTAATCTTGTAAGACAGAATGTAAACACAAGTTTGACCGATCTTAAGATTAATTAAGAGAGTTCTTAGGATTGACAAGTTTATTGAACTCGCGATTTTTTTTTTGTGGATTTCGTTGCTTTTAACTGGGGGAAATTTTTTTTGCACAAAATGTTAACTGTATACGCTGATCAATTGTTGTTGTAAGCCTTATTTGAATTGCTTCTGCACTTATTTCTCTTTTTTTTTCTCTATTATCACTTGGGTTTATTTGCACTTTTGTTTAAATAAAAACAATAAATAAATAAATCAACTTACTTGACGATTTTTTTTTTGATGGGGATTAAAGCTGCAGATTAGATTATAAATTCCAGTAGATGATGGTAATCCAAAGCGATTTTACAAAGGGGGGTTGTGATATTCACGGGGTTTTATTTATTTCCAAATTGAAGATGATTTTCCACGGGGGTTTGTTATCGCTCTGAAAATAAATTATTTGTTAAAATAAAGCACTTTACCAATCCGGCTCGATTGGACCAAAAATGATGGGTTGAAAGTGTTATTTTAACAAATATGTTAAGAAATAATAAACGGGGGGTTAGAGGGGGTTAAAATTCAATATTTTATTCGATGGTACGAACCTTTTGATTTGGTGGTTGTTTTTCAAGTGTCTTGTCTACGATCTTTATATCTTAATGCTAGTTCACAAGTGATAGTAAAAAGAGCGCAAAAGGCGAAGAGCGACAGGAATATTCCAATTCGCCTTTTGTACAGTTACGAATAATTAAGTATGGGCACTAACCTTATTCGCGCATAAACAAAATACATAAAAACATAATTCGTCAGTATATGAAACTTCATAAAAATACATTTTTTCTTTTCACAAATATTTTTTTTATCAATATTCTAACTGCCTATTTCCGATGTGCGAAAGAATTATTTACTTCGTACAAATACATTTAAAACAAAAACAAAGTATTTAGAATTTTTTTTTGTTTTAAATGTAGTTGTTCGAAAGAAGGAATTCTTTCGCACATTGGAAATAGGTTATAATATGCCTATTTTTTATGTCCAGAAATAATGATGCAAATTTGTGTATTCTAGATACTGGGTACAAAAGTGTGCAGCACCAATGGTTGATGCGCATTGGTGCTGCATACTTCATTGTTTGTGATGCAAAACTTCATTGTTTTAAAAAGTGACTGTTTAAATAATCGTGTATTTTGTATAAGCAAAATTAAAGTAAAAATCAGAATTTCTAAAAATAAAAAATCATCATTTGAGAAAAAAATCTTTAATCATATTTTTGATTAAAAAAATAATCCAAAATATGATAAAATCATCATTTTGGCAACGCTGTTTATATATTATATTCAAACAAGAGAAAACAAAAATTTGTCAAATTAAACTTTGTGTGTCTGAGCACCAAACAAAGTTTAAAAGAGAATTCAACAGAATTTGTCAAAGTAAACTTTGCCTGTCTAAAAGGAGAGTTAGTAAACTAAAAGATAGAGGTTTACGCCAACTGTAAACACAACAGTTTCTGGTTTTCAGTCGCAAGTTCAGCCGTCTGTGCGTTTAAAATGGAGGGAGTCTGCAGCTGATTCTTTTGACTGCTGAAAAAAAATTAATTGTGTTACCGTTTTTTCAGTAACTGTGTGCACACAGTTCAACTGTTTTAAGTATGAGTGTTTATGAAAATAAAATACAGTTCTTTTTTTTAAGCATGTTCCTGAAAATAAAGGAAATTTTTAGAAAATTTTGAGTGCTATTAGCAGTTGTTCGAAACCCTGGTAATGCTGATGAGCTAAAAAGAAATGTTAAACATGAACAGCAACAATAAAATGCTAATAGCGAACCACAAAAATTATTATAGCGCCATAATCGTAGCGGATAAAATTTGCAACAACAATATCATGGTAACGGTTTAAGTCAACAACAACAAATACAAAATAACAGTGATAGGTTTAATCATCAAAATGAACAACAAAATAGTCGGATTTGTACTTTGTCCAATGCTCAACAAACTGGTACAACAAAAGCAACAACAACAAATAAGGGTTGAATTATTAGTTTGCAAATGGGCAATGAAAAGGTGAGGTGTAGAGGTGTATATGCCAAATGTTTGGGTCTCGCTGGTCGTGTAAAACCAACAGAAACAACAATAATAACGTTTAGTGGTGAGAGGTTACCGATTACTGGTAAGATCCAAGTGGATTTTATGTATCAAAGCGGAAACTATTGTGATAATTTTTATATAGTAAGCTTTAATTGTAGAAATATAACAGGACTCAATTTGGCTTTAAAAATGAATTTGATGAAGACTGTAGTAATTTTGTCAACTGAAGATATTGTTGAGGAAAATTCGGAAAATTCAGGGGCTAAAACCAAATGTAAATTCTGTGGTATATCCTCTTAGGAGAATTCCATTTTCATTATACAATGATTTAAGAGAAGAATTAGATCGGATGGTTGATCTTAAACTAATATTTAGAACGTGTTGAGGAACCAACAGAATAGGTTAGCTGAAGATATCTAAGTATCTAAGCCTAATGGCAAATTAAAAGTCTGCTTAGTCTGCCTAGGTACTCGTATTTAAAGTTAAGTGGTTCACGTTTTTTTTAGTACTTTAGATCGAATAATGTGTTTTGGAAGATTCCTCTTTATAAGAGTTCTTCAAAATCATGCACTTTCAATACTCCTTTTGGGAGATACAGATTTTTACGTCTACCTTTCGATAAATTACATTGGTAGCTTTATTGAAATTTGTCGCCGAAAAACAAAAATTTACGTCAACTTTTAAGAAAAGCCATAGCATGGCATTGGCGTGAAACTCTCGACGAGGAGTTCAATGACCTAAAACTGGAGATAACAAAAACACCGGTGTTGACATATTTTGATACCAACAAAAAATTAACATTAGCAGTCGATGCGTCTAAATATGCTGTTGGAGCAGCGATTTTACATGAAAAACGCATTCGCTTTTTCTTCAGCGTCTTCAACAAGTACACAAATCGAGATATAATTGTTTGGGATATTGTTCGGTTGTGTAAGGTTTCAACAATATACAATATCATAAGCCTTTAATAACATTATTTGACAAGCCGTTACACAAAATACTTGTAAGGTTACAACGTTTTATGCTAAGGCTTCAATATAACAATTTGAATGTGGTTTTTGAAACAGGAAAATATTTATTTATCGCTGATATCATGTGGAGCTGTCTTTTAAAAGAAAAGGCATTAATAATTTTGCTACTGACGTGTCACTACATTGTTATTTTTTAAAGACACATATGGAAGCTCCTTTTTCTAATGTAGATAAAATTAGACAAGAAACTGAGAATGATAAAATATGCCAGAAAATTAAACAATATATCGCAAATGGATGGCCAAAAAGTAAAAAAATGTTGGAGAAAATGGTCGTTCCTTGTTTTAAAATTAAGGATGACTTAACAATTTCTAATGATTTAATTCTTAAGGGAAATCAAATTTTGGGTCCTAGTAGTTTACGTCGTATAACACAGTACAACATTTTTCAGGTGATTGATTCGGGACTCAATTCTGATAATTGTTTATGAAAGTAGACCCAAAAAGAAGAACTTCTGCATCATAAGTTTGGTCAAGGTACATCAAATAATTTTTTTTTTTTTTCAGTATTTGTTTATTAAATCTTCATATATTAAATATGAACTAACAATAATGAATCAAATCTTATCCTAATATTTACTTTATGTCCTGCTAGTGCTAGACAAAAAAGATTTAGTCATCACGGTTTCTGTTCACATGTGTAGGTGTTTATCGCTCATCTGATTGGGTGAGTGCTGCAGTGTCTCTTCTTCTTAAGCGAGTGTGGCCGCCATAATTTAAAATATTTCTAGCTAATGGATTTGGGTGCAGTTCCAGCCTTTTTAAATATTTTACTGCATATTTCGTTATCATAGTTTTTACTAATGGCACATTGAGATCCTTGTGGATATTTGAGTTTTTGACGTACCAGGGGGCGGCTGTGATTATTCGAAGAAGTTTATTTTGTCGCCTTTGAATTTTTTCGATGTTAGAAGCTGAGGCAGTGCCCCATAACTGAATACCGTAGCACCAAATTGGCTCAAATAATAATTTAAAAATAAATTTGAAGTAAGTATAGTATAGGGGAAATTGTCAACTTTTAGAATTAGAATTCCTTTAATCTGTTCATACAACTTTTCGCTACATAAGCAACAGTTTCGCAGTTATAAATAAATGTATGTAGAAAAAAAATATTTTTTGCCCAAAAAATTTAAATTTTTTATTTTATTTAATGTGAGTGGACAATTAAAAGGAAAATAGGAAAGTGCACTTTTTTAATTATTTGGGTTTTTCCGTTAGTTACCTGCATGATTTTTTACAGAAATTGCACCCACATTTATGAGTGCTCATGTTTTGGAACGTTTCGAAAACATATTTCATAAGTACCTGTCAGTAAAATATTGAAATATTTGTAGTATTTATAGGTGCTCTTTGATCGATTTTTGTCATTTAACAAAAGTCGACGAACGCGAGAAGTACAAGTGAATTTTTCTCCGGTTTTTAAAAGTGAATAACAACAAAACATATAATATATGGAAAATAACAAGTGCCCACAATTGGATAATTTTTGTTACGTTTGTGGTCATATCGTCCCAAAAAGAGGCCAACTGGATCGCACAGTGTGCAAAAAATTGTTATAATACCCTTATAATGTGGATACATGGAAAAGGTGGACAGTTTTCTTTTATGAAGCCAGTAATTTGGGTGGAGGACCTTACTGGACAAGATGAATCCAGGTGCTACGCATGCATAAATTCTCGTCATGGATTAAACAGAAAACAATTGAAAACAAAAGTATACATTGCTGCTTTTACTGCCACACCTCCAGTTAAACGTGCTGCTGGTACCGATACACTTAAACCTCCGAGTCTGGATACTGTGTCCCGTTTTCACCAATCCGACCAATTTGAATGATGCTGATTGGACACCCGCCTTTGAAAATAATGGACCACAACCGCTAACAAAAATCGAAATGGATTACATTGTGGGTAAGATGGGACTACCACAACAAAACTCCGAAATGTTGACATCATTTTTGAAAAGCAGAAAACTGACACAGCAAAATGTCATTTCATTGGTTTCAGCACAACTATGAAGGAAACGTATGAAACATTGGGCGAAATTTTGGAGAAAATCAACTACAATGTACACAAATGGAAGATTTGTTGCGATCTAAAGGTTGTCAACATAATACAATGCATTGTATTAAAGCGTGGTTTTCCAAAATACTTCTGCTTCCTTTGTAATTGGGATTCACGATACACAGGAAATCAATATCAATATAAAGATTGGAAAGCAAGAACTCCCGAGCTCGAGAAATAATTAAAATTACGGAATAAACCTTTGATAAAGGATCTAGATGTTATATTGTTGCCATCGCTCCACATGAAATTAGGAATAACTGGGAAATTCGTCGAAGTGGTAGTCAAAGATATTGCTGACGCCTATGACTGTTTGAAATCCATTCTTCCAAAACTCAGTGAAGCTAAAATAAGAAAAGGTACGTATCGTTGTCAGTATATTAATATTGTCATATCTAAATTTCTAAATATTCGCATTACCAATAATATTTTCGTAAATGTTTTTTTTTTTATATTTCAAACAGGTATTCTCAATGGACCGGTTATACGAAAATTAATGAAAAGCGAATCTTTCACAAATATGCTTTTGAACCATTACAATCACCTATGTGCATGGGACGCATTGAAACAAGTCATCGAAGGCGTTTTAGGAAAGAACCGTGAACAGCGAGATGACATACAGACACGATTGGACAACTTGCTGTATTATTTTGAAAAAATCAATGCATCCATGACGTTAAAATTAAATTTCTTGCATTTCCACCTTAAAAACTTTTTGGCACAATTACCTCAGGAATCGGACGAACAAGGAGAGAGGTTCCACCAGGTGACCATGTAAATGGAAAAGTGATTCAAAGGCAAAAAACTGGATGCATTGCTTGCGGAGGTTTGTTGGTGGAGTTCTAAAATTATGCAGTTTGAAATTTGTGGTCACACTGAACAAAACATGCCCTTGAATATTACGTCTATCTCGGATGATGATGCAGACTCAGAACATGAATATCAACAACCTACGAAGAAAATAAGGTCATCAGAACCACAAGCGTCAACTTCAAGGAGGATGGATAGTGACAATAATTGAAAAAGTTCTAAGTTTTGTTTCCATGCATAGATAACATATAAAAATCGCATATTTTCTGTGTAAGAATAGCTGTAATATGAATCGGAATGTTTATTTTCATGCAAAATAAAGAATCAATAAAAAAGTAATCAATTTTTTTCCAAAGGATTTTTATTGAATTAAAAATAAAAAATTTCAATTTTTTGGGCAAAAAATATTTTTTTTCTTCATACATTTATTTATAACTGTGAAACTGAACAGATGTATGAACAGATTAAATGAATTGTAATTCTTAATTTTTTTTAATTTGTTTCAGCTTATTCGGACTAGTGGTTCTCGAATTATGACAAATAAAAGAGCTTTAAACGTGACAAATTCCCCTATACGATACTTACTAACTTCAAATTAATTTTTAAATTATTATTTGATATACCTTGACCAAACTAATAATGCAGAAGTTCTTCTTCTGTTTGGGTCTACTTCAATAAACAATTATCAGAATTGAGTCCCGAAATCATGTGTTGTACTGTGTAATACTCAATGTTCTATAATGCCAAAGTTAAGCACGTCAAACTGTTTACTGGGCCAATATGAATTATGATATTTCCAATATAAGGTCTGTCTGCGTACACATATTTTGCATAATTTTGTACAAAATGTCGCAAAATCTTGCAAAATGTTGTCTGCGTACTCCAAATCTCTTACAGCGAGAGAGCCAAAAAGAGAATTTTTTGACAGTTGGAAATTAGAGAACTTGCAAAATGTTACTGGAGAAATTTCCTCTGGTAAGATTTTGCAACTAGTTTGAACAGCTGTTTTTATATACTGTTTGAATGAAAGAGTTTACGTGTGCCAAGATAGCGTCGACGAAATAGCATCGAATTTGGGAATTTAAAAACCGGGAAACCAAAATACCCAAATAATGGGGATTTACAGTATATGAACAAAAAGTTAGCGTCGAATTTAGGAATTTAATAAAAAGGGGAAGTAAAAATATATTTATATTTTTAATAAAAATACTAAAAATATTTACCACAGGCTTTTGCACGGTATAAACTGTATATTTTCTGAAAGTAAATAGTTTTCTTGACAAAATGAGCGATGCGTGCAAAAAATATATAGTTTATACCGTGCAAAAGCCTGTGGTTCATTGCATAAATCAGTAAAGATTTTTACTGATCATTTTGGATGAACCCAGATTTCTCGGAAACTGTCCGACGATTTTTTGCACGCATCGCTCATTTTGTCCAGAAAACTATTTACTTTCAGAAAATATATAGTTTATACCCTGCAAAAGCCTGTGGTAAAAAAAATATAAATATATTTGGGCTTAAATCTAGTTTACCGACGCAGCTCCAAATAATAAAAAAGTACCTAAGGTGATAGAAAATGAAAAAATTAAAAAGAAGAAAAAATTATAA
The DNA here is from genome assembly GCA_943735925.1 of Pollenia amentaria. NCBI lineage: Eukaryota > Metazoa > Arthropoda > Insecta > Diptera > Polleniidae > Pollenia > Pollenia amentaria. Next base: position 75,982,834 of record OX031007.1, read on the forward strand.
TATTATAATATAGTTTTCGAGTTATGGGCGTTTTAAGTTTTTATATAAACATGTGATTTTGCAGTACATTTCCAAATGTATATGGCTAATATTGGTATCATTGCAAAGCGTTTCACTAGATCTTTCTGGACATACAGAATTTATTTTAATATTTTTAGTTTATTAAGAAGTGGGACGAGTTTGCAAAATACAAAAGTTTTTTAGTAAGCATAAAAACAAATTTATTAATTTTTTCTAATTCTTTAATGTATGTATATACTACATACTAATTTATTTAAGAATTTTAATTAAAATACAAGTAAAACCTTCCTTATGTTTATGTTATACTAATGAGGAGAGAATCCTTGCCCATGGGCAAAGGCCGTCTATGCAGAGAATCTTTAGTTAGCGAAGCCGGTATTAGTTATACCATAGGGGAGAAAGTATTTGCGCCCGGCCGAAGGCCGGCTATGCAAGGAAGCTTTAGTAAGCGAAACCGGTGTTTATTATACCATAGAGAAGAACATCCTTGCGTCCGGCCAAAGGCTGGCTATGCAAAGAATTTTTTTTGCGATGCTAGTGTTTGTTATTTTATAAAATTTGTATTACACTTTTATTTAAATAAACTACATTCTTTCCTAGTGCACTTCCGTAACATTTCGGCGTAAAATGAAAAAAACTGTAATGTGATCTAAAGAGTTTAATATTTTGAAATAAATTATGTATATCCAGAAAAATCTGTTCAAGAGCTTTAAAATGATACCAATATTGGCCATATACGTTTAGAACTGTAGTGGAAAATCACATATTTATGTGAAAACTTTAAACGTCCATAACTCGAAAACTAAGCGTTTGCGCTAACTTTTTTATTTAATTTTTTCTTCTTATTTTTTCATTTTCCATCACCCTGTGTATTTTTTTTTATTTGGAGCTGCGTCGGTTAACTAGATTTGTTCCTATATTTGTACTTCCCTATTTTAAATTCCTAAATTCGACGCTAACTTTTTGTTTATACTGCAAATACCCATTATTTGGGTATTTTGGTTTCCCGGTTTTTAAATTCCCAAATTGGACGCTATTTCTTCAACTCTATCTTGGCTCACGTTTGTTATTTCAATTGTTTACACACCGATCAGCTGTTTTCTTGCAAGATTTCACTGGATACTGTCTGCGTACTTTTTGAGATATTCTCAGCCGAAAGAGTAAAATTTGTCTTACTCTCCCAAAAAAATTTAATGAGTATTTGCTACTGGAAAAGTACGCAGACAGACCTATAGTAACTAATTGTGAAATTTGTTTAAAATATCGTAACTCTTATCTGAAATCGGAAATGATTGATGGCAAGGAGCTTAAGAACAAAAATACCATCTATTTCAGAACACTTTCAATCTAAGTTAATAAATAAACAACAATACGAAGAACAATTAAGAAATCGCACTAGGAAATCAACTGAACGTTATGATAGAAATGTGATGGTGTTATGTTTAATAATAATAATAATTCCTACTGGATTCAAGGGGATGTAGTTGATAAAATAATTTATTGTCCAAGTTTCGGTCCAGCGCTTCTTGAGTCTAAGGAGCGCATACACGGCACAAGCGTTTATATATATAAAATTGTAACGATACTGACTGACTGAATGATTCATCATCGTACAGCCTAAACGCCTGAAGCGAAAAACTTGAAATTTGGACCAGTGGTTGGTCTCTCCCCAAATCGATCCACTAAGACGGGATTTTTGGAAATTCGAATGTTTAGGGGGTAAAAAAGGGTAAATTCGGTAACCGTATATCTCCAAAACTAAAAGAGATAGAAAAAAATTTAATTCTTATCGTTTTTCTTTAGAAAAATTAGCGGACAGGTGACTGGTACTTTTTGGAAATTCCGCCCTAAACGGAGTAAACGGGTAAAACCTGTATTTTAGTACTTTTTTGTCACCCCATCTATCTTTTAAACCCATAAACATAGATATGAGGGATATATCACATTTGAAACTTATCTAAAAAATCCAAATATAAATTATAAAAGGGGTAAAAACCGTAACAATTTTTGGTACTTTTTACAAAAATTTTATTCATTGACATATACGTATTAGGTTATGGGCTCCCACTACAATATGGAAATTTTTATGCTTCAATGGGGAGAAAAATTACCAAAAAGAGGAAATAAGGGAAATTTAATTTCTTACTTTAGCTTTTTGGTTCACAACTGACAATTTTTTTATTTATCGTTAATATTGGACCTAGAAACATAAACTTAACATGCAATGTCCTGAGTGGATAAGAACCTATGAGGATACTTTTTGCTTTTCAGCTGGTACTTTTTGAATTTCCGTTAGTATTAGACCTATGAACATAAAATTAAACATGCATGGTTCTGAGTGAATGAGAATCTGTAAAAGGGGTTTTTGGTACTTTTTTGTTCTTTAACTGGTACTATTTGAATTTCTGTTAGTATTAGACCTGGGCACATAAAATTCAACATTAAATGTCCTGCGTGGACAAGAATCTATAAGAGGGAAACTTGAGGGACATTTTTGTTTTTTAACTGGATATTTTTAAATTTCCGTTAGTATTGGCCATATAAACATGAAATTTAACATCCAAGGTCCTGAGTAAATAATAATCTATAAGAGGGTTTTTTTTGGTACTTTATTGTTCTTTAACTGGTACTATTTGAATTTCTGTTAGTATTAGACCTAGGCACATAAAATTCAACATTAAATGTCCTGCGTGGACAAGAATCTATAAGAGGGAAACTTGAGGGACATTTTTGTTTTTTAACTGGTACTTTTTAATTTCCGTTAGTATTGGCCATATAAACATGAAATTGAACATCCAAGGTCCTGAGTAAATGAGAATCTATAAGAGGGGTTTTTGGTAGTTTTTGGTCTTTAACTGGTACTATTTGAATTTCCGTTAGTATTGGACCTATAATCATAAAATTTAACATTAAATGTCCTGAGTGGACAAGAATCTATAAGAGGGATCTTTTTGGCACTTTTTCGTTTTTTAGCTGGTACCTTTTTTAATTTTCGTTAATATTGGGTCTACAACATAAAATTAAGCATGCAATGCGCTGAGTGAATGAGAATCTGTTAGAGGGGCTTTTTGGTACTTTTTGCTCTTTATCTGGGACTTTTTGAATTTCCGTTAAAATTGGACCTATAAACAGAATATTAAACTTGCAAGTTCCCAAGTGAATGAGAAACTGTAAGAGTGGTCTTATGGTACTTTTTCGTACTGTTAAAGCCTAGAAACATAAACTTTGGCGTAAAAATATGTCCAAGAAAGAAAAGGATACGCTAACGAGGTAGCGGGTTAAATGCTAGTATATATATATTTATATATATATATATATGTTATTATATGTTATTTGTTCCACTCTATACATAAGTATATAGATCAGTGTTGCCAGGGGAAGAATCAGAAAAGTTACGCTGCTCTTTCAAAAAAGTTAAGGATTTTCGTCAAAGTTACATTTTAAAATATTCCTTGAATAAATAGTAAATTTATGTGATTTAGATAAAATAAATATTTTTGCGATTGCGGTGGGGTTAATAAGTTTCAGTTGGTTAAATATTCTCTGCACGCACGCATTGGAAAATGGAAGTCTAAAAATTATACATATTGTTTTTTTTTTAAATTTTTGAACAACGGTTCATTCGCAGCGTTTCTTATGTTGAAAACTTTTTCCCAATATTCATGAGCATTTAAATGGGGACTCAGCACCAATGTTTCGTAATTACGAAGCGCGTGCTCACGCCATTCTTTGTGTAAGGCCACAACAAAATTAGTTATATTAGAAAATCTTTAAAAAATATCAGTTAAGTCTTTTTGATTGAAAGATTGTGTTTTCGATAGGATTAACTATTTTAATAATTTTAAAAATATATTCGCTGAAGTCAAATTTAAGACTAATTTGTTTTAAAATTTCAATATAAAATGACTGACAATTTTTTCTTAATATACTTCGTTCTGTGCCATGCATCAAAAATTACAAAAATATGTCTAAATAAAAAAAATAATACATGGTTTAGTGGGACCTTCAAAAGTTGCGAAATATGTAACAAATGTAACCAAGCGGCATCACTGATATAGATATATAAATCCCTACCCTACTTTTTTAAAGAAAAAAGCACAGAAAATTCAAATTTAATGAGGAATGTTTATTATCATTTGAAAGAACATTCTTTGGCATTTAGTTTTTGAAGAAAATGTTGGCCGTTGCTACGTCGCAGATGGTCCATCCGTTGAGTCCAGTTTTCGATGAGTCGTTCGAGCATTTCGACTGGTAACTGGCGAATGACACGCGTGATGTTTTCCTCCAAGGCCTGAATCGAAGCGGGTTTGTCCGCATAAACTTTAGACTTTACATATCCCCACAGGAAAGAGTCTAACGGTGTGATATCACACGATCTTGGTGGCCAGTCGACCGGCCCAAAACATGAAATTATGTGCTCACCGAAGTGTTCTCTCAATAAATCCATTGATTGATGCGATGTGTGGGAAGTGTCGCCTTCTTGCTGAAACCAAATGTCGCCGAGATCACGAGCTTCAATTTCAGGCACCAAATAGTCGGTTATCATGGCACGATAACGGTCGCCATTGACGGTTACGTTCGACCCGGCATCATTTTTAAAGAAATATGGACCGATAATTCCACCGACCCACAAACCACACCAAACCGTTGTTTTTCTGGATGAAGTGGCAGTTCTTGAATCTCTTCAGGTTGCTCTTCGTCCCAAATGCAGCAATTTTGTTTGTTTACATACCCATTGAGCCAGAAATGGGCCTCATCGCTGAACAAAATTTTCCCCGAAAACGACGGATCTTCTTGGAACTTTTCAAGAGCCCATAGAGCGAAGCGATGTCGCTTGGGAAGTTCGAGCGGCTTCAGTTCTTGCACAAGCTGTATTTTGTATGCTTTCAATTTTAGATATCGACGTAAAATGCGCCAAGTCGTTCCTTATGTCAGTCCGAGTTGTGTGCGAACGGCGCCGAATCTATTCTCCACGGTCTTCGTGTACACTCTCAGCTACGGCCGCTATATTTTCTTCACAGCGTGCTTGACGTGGTCTATTCGGTCGAATATTATCCAATAATGAATGCTGGATCTCAATATGGGTGATGGTGTTGCGAATAGTACGCTCAGTAGGCCGATTATGTTGACCCTAAGTTGAGCGAAGTGCACGAAACACATTCCTCACAGAACGTGAATTTTCGTAATAAAGTTGAACGATTTGTAAACGTTGTTCAGGCGTTAGTATTTCCATTATGAAATTCCAAACAATACTAACCAAAAATAGCATGACAGCATGATACGACCAGAGGTGCCACGACTCATAACATTTTTACAACCATAATTTTTCAAAAAGTTACCAAATGTGAAAAAATATAACCAAATTAGAAATACCTTTTGTTAATTAAAAAAAAACATTACAATTGATAGGAAAATATTAATTTTAAATTAAGAAAACAAAATAAGAAACGTAATTCTTGTAAATATTAAAAAATAACGAGAAACTTATATTAAAAGTTTTCATTTATTTGAGACATTTTTATTTTATGAGAGTTTAACCCGTCAAATTTACATAAAAAATTCAGTATATTGAAAGTTAATAAATTGAATTTTTTTGATATATCCTTAACAATAAACGAAATTTGTACTTCGCAGTTGTAAATAAAAAAAAAGGAAATATTATTTTTCAATGTCAGTGGCAGGGCTGTCAAATGTTGCGATTTTGTAATCCTCTTGTTGATAAAAATTTACGTTTAGCGATTGTTGTAAAAGGTTTCTTTTATAAAATAAAAATACTGCCAAAAAAAATATTAAATAAATATACATACATACCGACAAGTTATAAAAAGTAAAATTTAAAATTTCTAAAATTCACGCCATTTTCTTACAGTAAAATCCATTATTTCTGAAATTTTAGATGATATATCCATTTATTTTTATTAATCTTTAAGATTCCTATGAGTATTTCAATATATTAAAATATTCTACTGGAAATAATGTAAATGTAGAACATTTTACTTCAATTCAAGTTTTTAGAAACACTACTTTTGAGTATTTTTTCAGTCATGTTTTGAAATCGATTCCGCGTGATATTATAGAGCTTCTACTTTAAGTAACACTTATCTTTAGGAAAAACTACGATCATTTAAGAAAAAATTAATTGAAAATCTCAATCGATTAAAACTTTATTTGATATCAATATAAAAATCACATTTGGTAATTTTTTTCTTAACAAAAATCTTAAAAAAATATCTGATAGCTGTTTTGAAAGAGATTTTTTGTTTTCGAAAAAGTATAAAAAACATACGTTCATTTAAAACAAATTGTTAATGAGAAAATCGTAGTGCAAAGTACACATTATTCGAAGTCGTTAATAGTTTACTTTGAATCGAAATACGCGATAACCTCCCATGTAAAACGTTAAAAGTTTAAAAACGTAAATTGCAAGTGTATCAAGGAAAACATATTTATACGTATTACTTAAGAAAAAAGTAACCAAAATGAAAAAAATATTCACGTCTTCACATTAGAGAAAAAAGTAATTAATTTTGGTTAGAAATAACCACAAACGGCAGCTCTGGACACGACTCACACATGACCTGCCAAAAAAGGGCTATTGAAAAAAGTATCTCTACTTGTATCACCCATTACATCTACAGCCAACTCCAAGTTAAAGAGTGTGAGAATAACAAACCAAAACAGAATGGCAGAGTACCCCTCTTGCTGCAACAAAAATTCTGGACGATGACTAAACAGATGTGGGAATTTTAATCTTCTAAACTTGAAAGTGTACTGCATTACAGCCGTTGTAGTTGGTATCCTTGGTATCATGGTACACAGGCTAGACTCGCTGGCCCAGCTGTTTACCCTAGTTAAACCTCAAATGTCAAAAAATTTTCATGTTTGTTTACATATGTTAGTGCACTCCATTTTTTTCCTTCACGTATTATTTTGTTTTTTTTTTCAATTTGTGTTTTAATGATGAAACAGAACTGGGGCTGAACGCTGTTTTCCATACAGTTTGACCAGGGTTACCGCTAGGAATTTTTGAAAAGTCGCACAAAAGGTCGTTTCATAAAAATAAAGTCGCACAAAAAAGTCGTTTGAGAAAAAAAAGTCGAACATCTTTTTTTTAACGTTTTTTAATAATAAAAAGCATAGCAAAACAAAAAAAATTAAACAAAACAGTCAGTTTCACTTTTTTATTTTCAGAAGCCTCTTTTGCATAAGAGTTTTCGTGATATCGCTTAAAAGTTTCGCAACCTGGGCAAACTGTATATTTTTACACTCTCGCAAATGAACTGTCAAAATTTGTATGAGAATTCAATAACACAAACTTCGTAAATTTGCCTAACAATTGCGCTTATCAATTGTGCATTTATACAAACAGATTTTTTTTATGATTACCGTCGTTTTCAACGAAAAATTCAACAATTAACAAGAAATCCTTTTTTAAAGAAAAAAATTTTATTTTTTAAGTTAAAGCAAAATATTCTCATGTTCGTACATGCCTGTCCATGTTTTACGAAAACTTCATCTTTCATTGACTCGGTGGCTAAAAATTTTTTGTAAAATAAACGGTGCAATTTTTTTAAAAGCCTTTTTGCTAAAACGTTATTTTGAAACTTTTACTGAAAATTTGCGAAGAATTTGTTAAACACATGAAAATGTTGCAAAAAAGTGATAAAAGTGTTGTCAAATGAACAAAAATCTGTGAATTGCTTTAAAATGTTAACGACTTTTTTTTAACGATTTACTACAAGTTAGATGCTTTACAAAAAAAGGGTAAAAAGTCGCAACAAAATTAAATAAGTCGCAAAAGTCGGTGATAAAAAAAAGTCTCACATAAAGTCGCAGACCGCGTAAAAAGGGTCAAATGGCGACTTTAGTCGGGCAAACGGTAACGCTGAGTTTGACATAAAATTATGCCAGAGAATGCGGTCGAGAAATGAAATCAATTTTATTTTGAAGACGTTTTTTCTCATGCTCTCACATAGAGACTATTATTCTCCTAACAATGCTACCATACTTTCGTTCAATTTCATACATTTTGTAAACAAAGAAAAAAAAGAACAAAAGAAAACGAAAGAAATGAGAGAAAATTGCAGTTACGGTCGACGTTTTAATTATGGGCTTAAAAATGTTTGCCTGAAGTTGAAGACTCAATTCTGTTTCATCATTTATTTTGTGTATCTGAAAGCACAGTGTTGCTCTTTTTGACGTCTTGGTAGAATATACAAAAACAAATTAGTTTTTTGTCTTATTATAGCAACGAGCCTACTTTGTGTAGTTTACCATGCGTGGTATATACACCGATTTACCTCGAGCGCAGCCGGTAAATATAATATCCTTTATACGTATTTGTGTATGGCTTTCACGCAAAATGGGATCTTATTGAATTGAGTATAATCACGTTCGGTCCAACTTTGACGATAAGTTTGTGAGACGGTAGACCATATGGGTTGAGTGTATTTAAGAACTCCACATGACAATGTACGGCCTCATCCGTATGCATTACAGTATCTACAGATTTGTATTTTTATTCTGCTCATGGTATTTTTTAAGTGTAAAAAATGTTCGTATGTTGTGTACATCTAAATATGTATATTTAAGTTATTACATTATCAAGGGTTAACACAACTATGGCAAGATCTGCTTGCCCTCGGTTTCAGGATATTTCCGTTCCCAATCCTCAATCAGTGAGCCGTTGCGCACTATCTAGCAATTCTCTCTGCAGTTGCCGTCTAATTCCTTCCTAGAAGATATATTTGTATTTCAAACGCTTATTTTTTTTATTTTTATTTATTTATTTATTAAACGATTCGAAAGCTTACGCTTGTATTGAATCGTATCAAGAATTCTATACAATAAGTATGCAACACTAATCTAAAAATGAATTATTTACAAATCTATAAATGAATTATTTACAAAATCAAAGAAAAAGGAAAAAAGAAATATATAAGTACCAAAATAATAAAGTTATAAGTAAAAATAATACTAATACTTCAAAGCTTTACATTAACAAAAAAATAATAATGAAAGATACTGAAAGATTTAAGACATCAGGTATTTTTTTAACTCCATTTTAAATATCGTTAGAGAATTTGCTGCTTTAATTGTATCTGGTAAAAGGGTATATGAGCGTATACCTTCATATAGAATGGTTGTTGGTGAAAAATTATGCAATGCCAAATTATCATATTGCCTTGTCCTGTATGAATGGAAGTCAGAATTACGCAACAAAACTATACCAGTTTTCATATTGTTATGAATTATTTTATACACGAGTGTTGCTAGTTCAAAAGCTTTAAGTTTTTCAAGTGGTAAAATCTTTTTATCGTACAAAACTGACGTTGGTGTCAACAGAGGCAGGTTATTAACAGCTTTAAGTGCTTTGTTTTGGAGAACTTTGAGTTCATGCATAAGGTACGCTGGAATGTTAGACCAAATAGAATTTAAATACACCAGATGGGCATGAACATGAGCAAAGTAGATTTTAAACAGAGTAGCTTTCGGCAAAATTAGTCTTTGTCTATACATAGCTGCTATATAAGGAATTATTTTACTTTTAATATGATTAACTTGCAGATTCCACTTCAAATTTTTTTCCAGATACAGGCCAAGATACTTCAAATTATACACTTCTTCAATAATTTGACTGTCTATTGTGAGTTTATAGTGATTTGGTACAATTGTCTTGAAAACCATGTACTTTGTTTTCTGAAGATTCATTTTCATACAATGTTTAATTAAAAAACTCCTTTAGTTTAAAAATATCATGCTGCATTGATTCAAAAAGTAATGCTAATGTTTCTTCACTGTAGATCAAAATAGCGTCATCAGCATATAATATAAGTATACCTTTTAGACCAATATTAAAAATATCGTCGACGTAGATTATGAATATTAGAGGACCTAATATCGAATCCTGAGGAACTCCTCTCTTAACTAGCCTGTGACTGCTAGATAGTTGCCCCATTTTCACAAATTGGTAACGGTTTGATAGGTAGCTATTCATCACATTAATACTCTCATTGGAAAAATGCTTATCTTTCATTTTTCTTAAAGCCAACTCATGATTAATACAATCAAAAGCTTTTTGCAAATCGATTGCTATTATGGCTGTATAACGTTTTTTAGAAATTGAATTTTGAGTGATATTTAATACTTCCAATGTTGCTGAACATGTACTTGAATGAGGTACAAAGCCAAATTGGTTATCATTTAGCAAGTTGTGTTTTTTTAAATGCTCCCATATTTGGATGAACATGATTTTTTCAAGTGGTTTAGACATTACTGGCAAAACTGATATACCTCTGTAATTATTTAAAACAGTTTTATCCCCCGATTTATGTAATGGTATTACTTTAGCTAATTTCAAAGATTTAGGAATGTTTCCATTTACTATTATGCCATTGTAGATATTTGTTAGCGTTTGTAATTTTTCACTGTTTAAATTTTTTAACTGCGATATTGTCATATCATCATAACCGCATGCAACATTATTTTTCAGAGACATAATATGTTCCTTGACAGTTTCAGCGGAGACTCTAGAAAAGTTAAATTGAATATCATCGAATAGCATGTCCAAATGCAGGTCAGTGCAGGCATCATTTAGAGTATTAGGAATTGAATCGGCACAATGAATAAAATGTTGGTTAATGTTGTCTATGATCAATTGCTTATCAGTAATTAGAACGTCATCAATTATTATTTTATCAATAGGAGCGCTAGAAGTGTTTCTATTATACAAGGAGAAGTTAATAATTTTCCAGAGATTTTTAGGATTGTAAACATTTAAATTATGTTGCTCTACTATATAATTTCGCTTGGCTTCTTTTCTTTCTTTATCAAATGAGTTGCGCGTAGTTTTGTAAAGTCTAGCAATTAATTGATTTGTAGGATACCGTTTTTTTAATGAGAATAGTCGTTCCTTTTCTCTAGAAAGTCTTAGAAGATAAGGTGTCATAAATGGTTTTATTAAAACATTTTTCTTTTTTATAATTTTAATGTTTGTATTATTATGAACTAATTGGCACCACTTCTCACAAAATTCAGAGCAGCTCACGTTATCCACAAAGTTAAAGAAGTTAAATTCTTCTAATACTTTTTCTTTATTTACAATAGAAATAGTAAGGTTATTGTTTATTCTATCAGCGGATAGAATCGATAATTGCAATGCTAAAATATTATGATCACTTAAAGAGTTTTCGAAAATAGACAGTTTGTAGTTGTACTGGAGCAAATCCGTAGCAAAGTGATCAATGATCGTAGAAGAAGAGTCTGATGTTCTTGTTGGCATATCACATGAGATTGAGTTGAGTATGTGGAAACTATTCGCATTAAGTGAATTAATATACAGAGAAACTTCTTCGTTAAACTGATCTAATAGATTTATGTTCAGATCTCCAGCTAGGATGCAGTTGCTAAACCTTTCAGTAATCTGATTAAGTTTATCGATGAAGGTTAAATTAACCATACTTTTAAAAATTTTCGTTAAAAATGGTTTTGTTCGAAAACTGTTTTTTCTGTAGGTGCTGGCTATAAGGTTGCTGTACCGGTATACCGATACCGTTATAAGTAATATTCAGATACTGAAATTATAAATAATTTAATACCCATACTGAAAGATGTTTCGGCTGCCAACCTTGATTTTAATTTTACTTTCTAAATTCTATTGAACGCGACAGAAATAACAGATGCAATTTATTATATTAAGTATTTGATGTGCTTTTTTAAATGGAATCAAAGCATTATGCGTTATCCACGTAGTCGTCCAACAATTAAATTGTAAATAATTTACAATTAAACCAAAAGGTTTTATAAACGTGACAAGCACACTATTATAACTACTCTAAAAAATATATGTATGTATGTACATAGGTTATTATTAATTATATTAATTGCTTAACGTGAGTCTTATTAACTAAACGACTACGACCTACTAAGTACTCACAATCTCACTAATTAACTTATTATTACTAGTAAATAAGTGTGTTTGTGTACTCAAATGCAAATAAAAAAAAAGCCAGTAAAAGTGCTATATTCAGCTTTGCCGAATCTTATATACCCTTTACTATGGTTGGAAAAGAACAGAAAGTTTTATTTCGGCTCAATTATATCCAACTAGATTGTTTTGTTATTCGTATGAAATTATTATGTAACTAGGTCATTTATGGACCCATTATGTTAATTTTCACTGTCAGTATTCTTCTAGCTTTGTTTAAGATGAAAGTAAAAAATCTAAGTTCCTAAATTATAAAAGATCTTCGGAAGCATAAGGGTTATGGGTAAAAATAAGAGGCAGTACATAGTGGTATTTTACTCATAGCTTAGTCATTTATGCAACAATCTAGTCCCAATCATATCTGGCTTCTTCGGAAAACCAATGTCAACATACAGACGGACATCGTTAAATCAACTTCGCTACGCATAAGGACCCAGAATATATATGTATACTTTATTGTAGAAATAACAAAGGGAATGACAAACTTATATGTGTATACCCTTTCCATCTGTGATGAAGGGTATAATAATCGTAGAAATCACGTATAACAGTAGTAAAAAATAATTTGTCGACCAGAAAAAACACAATTGTGTTCGTACATTTTTTTTTAATGGAATTAAAAATTTTGTTTGTTTTTTTATTGTTCTTTACATTTTAAAATTAGTTGGAAATGCAGGTGTTATTCATTCCCACAATTATATGATAATAAATTTTAAAATAAAAAAAAAATACAAAATTATTAAAACCAACAATAAGAAGTACCGATACGTCATAAGTAGATTTGTATTTTTTATAATGATGACGATTGCAAGAGAATGGCAATTTACCTCCACGGAACAGCAAGATATACCGGTTTAACGACGGACAACAGAACAAATACTTATAAAAGCAGCGTTTATTTTTTTATTGGAGACAGTGTGACCACTGAACAATAACTGGTAACAGCACGATCATCATCGACAACATTGTTTTTTTTTTATATTCACATTTTTATCATCCATCGGAATATAAGAGCTAGTAGTGTTTATACTCAGTGATTCGATCAATTAATCAATCTAGCAATAACAAACGTAACAAATTTATTTTGTTATTGTTTCTGTTTTTTGTGTATAGTTGAAACTAATTTGCAACTGCTAATTTAAATTAAAATGCTCGCCAGCGAGAGTGTTCTTCATCATCATCACAACCAGCAGCATAAACAACATTACAATGATTCTATATATAAGCAACAAGTAGCACACAACGCTGTCGATTCTAATGAATTGGCACGAACTACCGCTGTAAATGCATTTAATTTATCAAATCCTATAGTACCTTCACCCACTAATGTAACCGCTCTTGACAATGACACTATGAATTCTATGCACAAAAATAGTGGCGGATTGTCAGCAGAAGAGAACAGAGCCAGATCTACAAACTTAAAACAATCTGACAAGGTCCACGATAAGTTCGATCAAATGAACTCAAATTTTGTGAACTCTTTAATCGTCAGCCATCCAAGTGCTGAAACTGAACAGTTTATACGCACATGTGTTGGGGAAATAATAAAATCGGCCGTCTTTGATGGCACTAATCGCGCCCACAAAGTTGTACAATGGCATTCGCCCGAAGAGCTAAGAAAACTGTTTGATTTCAAGTTAAAAAACAACGCTGAATCGAAGGAAACTTTATTCGATTTATTAAAGAAAACAATAAAATTTTCAGTGAAAACTGGGCATCCATATTTCATTAATCAATTATACTCCGGAGTCGATCCTTATGCTCTTGTTGGTCAGTGGTTGACAGATGCTTTGAATCCTAGTGTATATACGTACGAGGTGGCTCCTGTTTTTACGCTAATGGAAGAAGAGGTATTAGCTGAAATGCGACGTATAGTTGGCTTTCCTAATTCCGGATATGGAGATGGCATATTCTGCCCAGGAGGTTCGATTGCTAATGGTTATGCAATAAGCTGTGCTCGTTTTTACAAATCACCAAATTCAAAGGTAAGTAATTAACTATACATATGGGTAGAACATATACATAAAAAGTATAAAACTATGTACGGTTGTTGTTAAAGCATCGAAACCTGAAATTCAGGGGTTGCAGAGTTGACAGTCCTTGGTCGCTCTTATCCGAATATGTACAACCGATTGTCTTGGGAAAGTGTACGGTGACCATTGTCTCCGTATTGCACAAGGTACTACTGTATTTTAGGGCTTTGTTTTTTTTTATTTTTTAGTAAAGAATCTTAAATCGTTGTGAATTGTATATAATGTTCTGTATTTGTAGTGTACAAATTTAAAAACAGACAGCTTTCTAATAGTTCGGGCTTTTGTCAGTTATTTAAAAAATTTTTAAAGAGCCTTTTCTATTCAAAAATATTTCCAGCAGAAATAATTTTTGACAAATTTTTAAATTTTTTTTGTCAAGAAAAGTGACAAAGTTATTATTATAGTATTTATATTAAAAAATACGGAAAGCTAAGGTAAAATGTAAAAGGAAGATACAATATAATAGTCTGGTAGTGTATAAAGCCATTTCTGAAAATTTAAGGAATAGAACTATTACAAAAAGCTTTATAAAATACATAACTGAAATTGAACTCATAGAATAAATTCGAAAAATAAAAAATGTTCAAATTTAAAAACTTCTAAATTATTATACATACAGAAGTTGTATAAAAATAAATGAAAAGTTGTACTCTATTTAAACAAATAAAAAAAATTAAATTGCTTGAAGAAAAATATATTTTCGAAGTGGATTATATGATATTGAGACTATGCTAGTGAAGTCCAAATTTTTTAAATTTTTTTGTTTTTGAGAAATATGATGCTCGATTAATCTTACATTGTGCACTATTTAGCATTTTTCTTTTATTGTTTCTCTAAATTGTAAATAAGGAAAAACAAAGTTTTTTTATAAACTGACACTAATTCATCTTATTTATTTAAATAAAAATAGAGTAATTTTCTTTTTCCGATGTGCGAAAGAATTCTTTCGTTCGTACAACTACATTTAAAACAAAAACAAAGTTTTTAGAATTTGTTCTTATTTTAAATTTAGTTGTTTGAAAGAAAGAATTCTTTTGCACATCGGAAATATGGGGCATTTATTTAGATTAAAAATATACATAAAGTGCGATCACGTACTTTATGGTTAAAGCTTATTAAAATGAGAGTAAACAAAAATTTATTTCACTAAAAGACAAAAATGTACAAAAGGAAGGGAACAGTAAAAACTAAATTTCTACCCCCAAAGAAAAACGTTGATATGAAATATTTTCAAATAATTACATCAATGACACATTAACCTTCGCTTTCATAGTATCTACCGAGCTACATAGATATTTTGATCTTCATTTGTTAATAACTTACATAGTTCTCACCTACCCAGCAAAAACTTTACTTACAATGCTTCCTGAATTCATTACTTTGTAGCTGTATTCGCCATTCGATATGAAATACATGGGAAATCCAAAAATCAATCAATTGTATGTAAATATATACAAAAATATGTTCCAAAATTACCCACACAATATATTTTTGTTATCATAATACTAGTAATGATGTCAATCTAATGTTAACGATTTTTTTTTTGAAGAACATAATCAGGCCTGTCACAGAACTGTTCGGAATGGTTTTGAACCCGTATTTTCATTTCGATCGATTTTCGTAATTCCGACAAATTTTAATTTTGTTATTTTTAAGTTAAATGTGGCAATATTGTGCAAACCAAACAAAACCTTTCTCGATCGATAAATTAAAAATGATTGCATTCCGAGAAAATTTATCGGTTTTCGTTTTCTGAAGAAGATTTCTCGGAATTAAAAAAAAAAAATTCGAACGAAATTGGTTTCTGTGACAGGCCCCTATATTTACATATGTATATTAAGACACAAATTGTTATTACAGTGTTAGAGCTATAAATGATTTTGTGCAGCAGCAGCACTCTTTATTAAATATTTTCTTACATTTCGAAAAATATATTATTGTGTACACTTTTTCAACAAAAATTCCATAAGATTTTAATTAATGTGTTTTTTTTACCTTTTTAAAAGTAAATTTGAAAGTACTAATTTCTTGTCTCTTTTTGTAACTACTTATTTTAATACAACTTTTAAGTATAAAATAAAGGTATTATTTTTTAGGTTGTAATTGGCCAAATTATAAAGGAAAACTTTTGGGACATCGCGAACAAAAATAAGTACTTTTTCTAGTAGAAAAATAAGTACTCTTTGCCTTAAGTTCTCCTTATTTTTCTGTTTATTTTGTAAGCAAAGTTTTTGCTGGGTACTTTCATATTACGTTCACCTCAGTTGTCAAAGGAAATAAACAGCAAAAATGTTTTTAAATATATACCGTGGTAAATAGTCTTGATAAAAAATTTACTAACTACCGTCTGGTTTTCGGATCGAGATTTTATTTGTGATACGCAAAGATTTTTACCCAAGGAGTTCTAGAATAATCTACGGCTGAAATAACCAATAAAAAAACACATAGACAAAGTCCAAGATCTTGTTACTCTTTTGGTTGAGTATTGGGATAACATTTTGTCCGTTGTGTCAACTTCTCCACTAAGTATTCTTATAATATTAGATTCTTTGATAAACGATTTTGTACTTACATAAAATGCCTTACACTAATTGAATGGATAAAGTCATTATCAACATAGGTAGATACGATGAGTTCACATACAACAAAACTGTCTTCATGAAAGCGAAGGTTAACAAGTTCGAAAGTAAAATTCAAGCATCGATTTGTATTTTTTAACAATTTCTATTTTACTAGCATTTTACCCGATACTTCGTTAGCATCTACGTTTCTTTCGTGGACATATTTTTACGCCAAAGTTTATGTTTCTAGGCTTTAACTTGTTTAAATTCTAGCCTTTTACCCGCTGCTTTGTAATAGGTACGATTTTCACCTCTTAAGCTTTTGAATTTCGACAATGTACCAAATTTGTATGTGCATTTTTTAGATACGTTACGAATTTGATAAATTTTTTATTTCAATGTTTATTGGTTTAAAGGATAGATGGCGGGCCAAAAAAGTCTTAAAACACAGGTTGTACCCGTTTACTTCCCAAAAGGTTCGAATTTCAAAAAAGTACCAGACACCTATCCGCTTATATTTTTAATGAACATGAGGTTAGGGTATTTACCCGTTCTTACCTTTTTAACACTAATATCCAAAACTCCCATCCTACCATATGTGCATTTGCATTTTTAGATAAGCTAAGAACGTTATACATATAATTTTTATTCCATGTGTATTAGTTTTAAAGATAGATGGGGGACAAAAACGTTCCAAAATGCAGGTTTGACCCTTTACTCCCTAAAAGGGCAGAATTTTAAAATAGTGCCAGACACCGGTTCGCTTTTTTTTATTTAATAAACAACAATAAGTATAAAATTAAAAGAGGACCACTTTAATTAAAAAAGTACCAGTTAGAGAAAGATAAAGTTCCAAAAATACGCCTTACAGATTCTCATTCACTTGGGAAGTTGCATGTTTATTTTGTTTTCAGGTCCAATTTTAACGGAAATTCAAAAAGTACCAGTTAAAGAACAAAAAATTACCAAAAAGCCCTTTTACAGATTCTCATTCACTCAGGACCATGCATGTATAATTTAATGTTCTTAGGTCCAATATTAACGAAAATTAATAAGTACCAGGTAGAGACGGAAAAAGTACCAAAAGTCTTCTTACAGATTCTCTTTCACTCAGGATCTTGCATGCTTAATTTAATGTTCATAGGTCTTATATTAACGAAAATTAAAAAGTACCAGTTAAAGAACAAAAAAGTACCAAAATATCCCTCTAACAAATTCTCATTCACTCAGGACCTTGCATTTTTAATTTTATGTTTCTAGGTCCAATACTAACGGAAATTTAAAAAGTATCAGTTGAAGAACAAAAAGTTCCCTCATAGGTTTTTATACACTCAGGACATTGCATGTTGAAGTTTATGTTTCTAGGTCCAATATTAATGATAATTAAAAAAATTGCCAGTTTTAGAACAAAAAAGCTAAAGTAGAAATTAAAAGTCCCGTCTTCCCCTTTTTGGTACTTTTTTTCTCCCATTGAAACATAAAAACTTCAATAGTGTTGTGGGAGCCCATAATTTAATACGTATATGGCAATGAAAAAAGAATAGTATTTTGTAAAAAAGTACCAAAAATAGTTACGGGTTCCGCCCATTAAACGTCCGAATTTCGAAAAAGTACCAAATTCGTAATTGTATTTTTTAGATAAGTTTCAAATGTGATATAACAATTATTTCTATGTCTATGGGTTTCAAAAATAGATGGGGTGCCAAAAAATAGTACCAAAATACAGGTTTTACCCGTTTACTCCGTAAAACGGCTGAATTTTCAAAAAGTACCAGACATCTGTCCGCTTATTTTTCTAAAGAACAACGATAGGTATTACATTTTTTCGTATCTTCTAGTTTTGGAGATATAAGGTTACCGAATTTACGCGTTTCTACCCTTTTTACCCCCTAAACTTTCGAATTTCTAAAAATCCCGTTTTTGTGCATCGATTTGGGGAGAGACCAACCACTGCGATGATGAATCAGTTGGTCAGTCAGCCAGTAACGTTACAATTATATATTAGACTAATATTTTTTAATTTAATACTTTTGGTAATACATACTTTGTTGTTTAACAATATTCCCAATCAGCCCAAAAGAAAAGTGCGGGCAACTGCGTGCATGAAGAAGAATGATATTTTTCTCTTAAATGCTCTCTGATTTTACAAAACTTTAAGTTCAGGAACAGTTTACGGTAAGGTTGGGATCCTGCGGGTTTCCAACGTTGAGTACGGGATCAAACCTATTCTTTTCTTTCATGATATGCCTCACAACAATGTGTATGCAGCGCAACATTTCTGTTTTTGCATAAATTTAACTTGGTATATGACAGTGCTTAATTCTGCAATTCTTATTGTGCTCTATTTGAACTAGGTTAGGTAAGGATCCTTACACAAGCTGCGTTCGAGAACACAAAAGTTTTTACTATTTTTTACTGAACTTTACTGCATTTTACTAAATTGCGTTCGCGTACTCAAAATACAGTAAATGAGAACACAAATTGAGAGCGTAAAGTGACAGTTCTTGACTGAGTACTTACAAATTTTTACTGCAGAAATTTTTGCAGTAAAATTTAGTAAAACAAAAAAACATATATTTCAAAAGGTAAACAAACAAAAGTAGCAAACAAAAGGCATACAAATTATGAAAAAATTGTTTAAAAAAAGAAAAGTTGAAATAAAACTAAAATAAAAACAAAACATGAATAAATATTAATTAATTAAACTTGTTTGTGAAGAATTTATATGGCAAATACCAACTTTTGAAACTTTCACGCGGTTCAGACGGTGATTTTTTCCATGTTTTTTAAGACATGATTTTTGGTGTTTGTTGGCGAACGGTGTAGTGAAGCAAGCGGGGTAGAGAAAAAAACACGTTTTCTGATCTATGTGTCTCTTTTTATATTTTGCTTTGCACCCATTCGTATTTTTGTTATGTTGCTTCATTTTATTTTTTATTTCAATGTGGCAACATCTCTTTACAATACAAAACTTGGAGCGCATTAAAATTGTTTGTTTTTGTAAAGAAGCAAGTAAAGAAGAATTACCGATAATGAGGAAAAAAATCAACCCTAAAATCATGGGGAAAAAATCTTCGTTTGAATCTGTTGTGTTTTTGGAAGCAACTTTCAAAAGGAATTAAAAAAAGACATGATTTTTAAATCACGGTCTGAATCTAGTGTTTGTTTTGTTATGTTAATTTTTTGGAGTTGTAAAAGTGTCAAGTACTCGGGTACTTAGAACAGCCCTTGTTTTTAAAGTTATCAATAGTAAAAAAAAGTATTTGTGTACTATTGATCAAATTAAGCCAGACACAAATTAGCAAATTCAAATAAAATAAAAAACAAACAAATATGAAAGATTACATAAAATAATTTGTTTGTATTTTCCAAAAATATATATAAAAAGTATTTAATCGAGTACCGATAAGAAAACGAGTTAAGTAGTCAAAAGTGTAAACATTTTTCAACACTTTAATTATTTGCGATCAGCTGTTGCCTTTATTTTACGAATTTTGCGTTCGCGTACTTTTTTGGACAACAGCTTTTTGTGAGAGAAAATTTTTAAGTTTAGTCATTTAATGCATTTTACTGTAAAAGTACTCAAACGCACCTACAGTCATCAAAAAACAGCTCACTTGGGTCTTTCAGTGGTCCATTTATCACACTAAGTGCCACTGTCGTCGTACGGAGCAGTTACTCAAAAGACGTCACTGCAAAACTCAACATGTTCGCCTTCCTATTGAAGTGCAGAAGAAACCTTAGTTCTGTCATCACTTGTTGTATCAATATCTTGCTGTTTCACCATTAAAGAATACGCAAGTTCTGCTCGACATTCATTTTGCGATTTAATGCTTTGGAAGAATACTACTCGAATTGCAATATTATATTACAACACCATAATTTTCTACAGCATTGTCATCCACTAATCCCATTCCCTGGTTAGTTTTTCAATAGTTGAGGGCTTGATATGAAGATATGAATTATAAAGCGACCGTGCCTTATTATGCAACATGCCACTGTAATTTCTTTATTGTCCTACCAGCGGCAAATTCAGTTTTTGCTATAAAACGGAAAATCCTGATCGCCTCTTTCAAATTTTTTTTTCCGGTTTTCAGCTTAAATCCCCCAATTCTATTTCCTAGCACAGTACCTGTTGCACGCAATCTTCTTTACGTCTGTAGACACACGGTATGCCTATCTGCAAACTCTATATTTCTATAAGCGAAGAACCACATTTGAACCACTCTGAAGATCCAACATATGGTATCCAGTTTTAATGATTTCCATCCATCTGTTGAGGAGAGGCACCATTATTTATAGCCAAAACAAATTGGCTTACCGCGTACAAACATTTTGCAAAAAATCGAAGTTGAATCGGGCATCAATGGAACTAGATTTTCACTTTTTAATTTTTTATCTTTTATACATAGTTTTCAGTTTTTTAAATTATACTTAAATTATTGTAATGTTTTTCTTTTTTCTTTGTGACTAACTACTTACAATATATAATTGTTTAAAAAATAGTTTTTAGTCTTACATAAAAAGAGTAAAAAAGATACAAAAATGTGTGAAATTTACTGTTCGAAAAATCGAACATTGGGTCGATATTAGGTCTGTCTGCGTACACATATTTTGCATAATTTTGTACAAAATGTCACAAAATCTTGCAAAATGTTGTCTGCGTACTCCAAATCTCTTACAGCGAGAGAGCCAAAAAGAGAATTTTTTGACAGTTGGAAATTAGAGAACTTGCAAAATGTTACTGGAGAAATTTCCTCTGTAGCCCGTTTCTGTATTTCTCGCCTCTTTAAATTTCCCGCATGAAACAAGTGAATTATGACAAAAACAGTGCAAGATGAAACAAAATATGGTTTTTCTCACATAAGTGTTTCTGTATCTTTACTTTGGGAGAATTATCTGTCATTTAAATAATTTTCCAGCAATTATTGGAAGGATGTGAGAAAAAGTGTTTCTGTATCAATATTTTGCCAAAAGTTTCTCACAAAAACTGTCAAAATAAGCAACATTTGAAATTGATGCGAGAAAAATAAAATTTCAAAAAATGGAGAACAAATTATGTACGTATGCACTCAAGAATGTGTACCTATAATTTTTTTTTTTTTTTATTTAAAGAGAAAGAATTTAAATAATGAAAATAAATAAAACACAATTGTTATATTTTGTTATTTAATTTTTTTAAGCTCTTCATTTTTTTCGTTTTGTGCTGGGCTGCCAGATAAATTTGTGAAAAAATCGTTAATTTCCTAAGAAAAAAAAAATCGTCTATTTTGTTTTAAAAAATCGGACAGTTTAAAATTAATTTTGACAAATTTTGTTTAATTTTTATTAAAACATAATAAAAAAAAAATAGTTAAAGTTCATGGGTAAAATACATATTTTATACATACATACATACATACTTAAGCTTGAGGTCTATTTAAATAAAATTATTTTTTTTTTTTCTTTAATCCGATAACAATTTAAAATTTCAGATTGTTTTTTTTCCAGAAAAAATCACACAAAGGCGTGACAAAATATCATATTGAACTAAATCGAACACTTTTGGCCAAAAAAAAGGTAAAAATTTTCCTATAGCGCATTGACTGAAAAATGGGGTAATAGTTTAATGTTTTGATCACATAAACAAATTTGTAAAATAATCTAAGGAAATAAAAATTAAACAGTTTTTCTTCGAAATTTTGATTTTGCCGATAAATTTTTTAAGCTGCCTTGTTTTTAAAGATATTGTTTTTCTGTGGGGCCTACTACACAAACATATTAAACTTTTTAAAATTATTTTATTTCGAAGACTGAATAATATCGTCACTAGAAAAAATCAGCAAATCGGCACTTTGCCCATTTTGGTACAAAAATCGTCAAAATTACGATAAATCGTCAAATCTGGCAGCCCTATTTTTATTATATCCATTTCTTTCGTTGACGTTTCGCTTGCATTTGACAATTAATTACTGGAAGTATTCCAGTTAAAACAGAATCTGTGTTGTCTGTTCTCGCATTCAAATACAGAAACACTTTTTTCTCACAAATCGAGAAACGATGGAATTTTTTGTTTCACGCTTAATGTGAGAAATTTTGCGATGCGAGAAATACAGAAACGAGCTACTGGTAAGATTTTGCAACTAGTTTGAACAGCTGTTTTTATATACTGTTTGAATGAAAGAATTTACGTGTGCCAAGATAGCGTCGACGAAATAGCGTCGAATTAGGGAATTTAAAAACCGGGAAACCAAAATACCCAAATAATGGGGATTTACAGTATATGAACAAAAAGTTAGCGTCGAATTTAGGAATTTAAAAAGGGGAAGTAAAAATATATTTATATTTTTAATAAAAATACTAAAAATATTTACCACAGGCTTTTGCACGGTATAAACTGTATATTTTCTGAAAGTAAATAGTTTTCTTGACAAAATGAGCGATGCGTGCAAAAAAAATATAGTTTATACCGTGCAAAAGCCTGTGGTTCATTGCATAAATCAGTAAAGATTTTTACTGATCATTTTGAACCCAGATTTCTCGGAAACTGACCGAACGATTTTTTGCACGCATCGCTCATTTTGTCCTGAAAACTATTTACTTTCGGAAAATATATAGTTTATACCCTGATTAAATCTAGTTTACCGACGCAGCTCCAAATAAAAAAAAGTACCAAGGGTGATAGAAAATGGAAAAATAAGAAGAAAAAATAAAATAAGAAAGTTGGCGAAAACGCTTAGTTTTCGAGTTATGGGCGTTTTAAGTTTTTATATAAATATGTGATTTTGCAGTACATTTCCAAATGTATATGGCTAATATTGGTATCATTGCAAAGCGTTTCACTAGATCTTTCTGGACATACAGAATTTATTTTAATATTTCTAGTTTATTAAGAAGTGGGACGAGTTTGCAAAGTACAAAAGTTTTTTAGTAAGCATAAAAACAAATTTATTAATTTTTTTCTAATTCTTTAATGTACATATGTATATACTACATACTAATTTATTTAAGAATTTTAATTAAAATACAAGTAAAACCTTCTTTATGTTTATGTTATACTAATGAGGAGAGAATCCTTGCCCATGGGCAAAGGCCGTCTATGCAGAGAATCTTTAGTTAGCGAAGCCGGTATTAGTTATACCATAGGGGAAAAAATATTTGCGCCCGGCCGAAGGCCGGCTATGCTAGGAAGCTTTAGTAAGCGAAACCGGTGTTTATTATACCATAGAAAAGAACAGCCTTGCGTCCTGCCAAAGGCTGGCTATGCAAAGAATTTTTTTGCGATGCTAGTGTTTGTAATTTTATAAAATTTGTATTACACTTTTATTTAAATAAACTACATTCTTTCCTAGTGCACTTCCGTAACATTTCGACGTAAAATGAAAAAAACTGTAATGTGATCTAAAGAGTTTAATATTTTGAAATAAATTATGTATATCCAGAAAAATCTGTTCAAGAGCTTTAAAATGATACAAATATTGGCCATATACGTTTAGAATTGTAGTGGAAAATCACATATTTATATGAAAACTTTAAACGTCCATAACTCGAAAACTAAGCGTTTGCGCCAACTTTTTTATTTAATTTTTTCTTCTTATTTTTCCATTTTCCATCACCCTGGGTACTTTTTTTTTATTTGGAGCTGCGTCGGTAAACTAGATTTGTTCCTATATTTGTACTTCCCTATTTTAAATTCCTAAATTCGACGCTAACTTTTTGTTTATATTGCAAAAACCCATTATTTGGATATTTTGGTTTCCCGGTTTTTAAATTCCCAAATTGTACGCTATTTCTTCAACGCTATCTTGGCTCACGTTTGTTATTTCAATTGTTTACACACCGATCAGCTGTTTTCTTGCAAGATTTCACTGGATACTGTCTGCGTACTTTTTGAGATATTCTCAGCCGAAAGAGTAAAATTTGTCTTACTCTCCCAAAAAAAATTTACTGAGTATTTGCTACTGGAAAAGTACGCAGACAGACCTATAATATGTGAGAGAACGTCGGCAGAATGAAAGAGCACATTTCTTCATGTTAATCTTAATCTTAAACAAGGGGAACATGTATCTTTTAAGATTTCGTAATTTACTGATTTTCGTACAGTATACTTGTGTCGTTTTTTTTTATTTTTTAGTTTTTTTCTTTGTTTTTAAAATTTAATATTGTTTTTAAGCACTTTTTACAAGGTTAACACTATTTGCACTAATAAATTAAACATTTTAATGATAGTGTCTTAATATTAATTTATATGCATGTATGTATGTGTATTTTTGGCAGCTCATCTTATAAGATAGTTGTTATAAGATTTCTCATAACAACTGTCTCATAACATTTATTATAATATTAATACTAACACTACTTGAGAGTCCACACGTAAGATAATACTCTCTGCGATTGAATTTGACGTTTGCTGATATAAAAATCTTATATCTTATCTCAGGTGGAGACCCTGTGTAAGTCCCAATTTACATTATACGATTTTTGTCGTTGCGATTATTGTCTTTTCTTCTTTGAAGTCGGTCTAATGTTTACATTGTACGATTTTTGTCGTTACAACTCCTTATGTATATATAATTTGACACTACGAATGAATGAACAAAACGAATCGTAGAGTACACTCGCTTGTGTACCCCTTCTAATTCCTCTCTCCCCTCTCGCCAATAAGGTAAGAATCGCAACGACAAAAATCGTATAATGTAAATTGGGACTAAGAAAAGTTGAATCTTCAGAATCATGGATGTTAAAGTTGGTACAATTGTACTTTTACATTTTGGTACATTTTGACCTTCCAAAGTACCGTGGTAATAACGTGTCTCACTTGGTACAATTTAAGAATTTGTCATAGTTCCTGCTTTTTGAATTTATAGTATAGCAAACAAATTATTGAGTCCTTTTCATTGCATTTATGTTATACAACAAATCGTATTGTGGTGTATAGAGCGCGTAGTTCCCTTTTACAATGTGGCTAGTGAAAGGCAGACAGACGAAGTTTGTTGGGGCACACTTTACTTTTTTCACTTGCCACATTGTAAAAGGGGATTTGTAGTACCGGCAGACGAGGCAACATTAGTGAAAACATGAAATTTTTTGCGGAACAGAAGTGGCTTTATATATTTCTACAATTAATATCAATATTGATATTGTTAAAGAAATTAAAGAAAATGCAAAACAATATTGTAAAAAATTTCGCGAAGATTTGAGAATCAAAGTCAACTTTAATAACGAAGTTTTAATGTGGCTCATTCCATAAATTTACTCCTGAAAATGTTATTTCAGGTAAAACAAGTTGTATTGTACCTCTTCTAGTAAAAATGTTTCCGAATGAAATTGATTCAATCAATAATGAATTTAGAGCTTTAGCTGATGTCGAGCAACTGCAGTCGTTAAAAACTGAAAACATTTGTAGTTTTTGGTCGGTAGGAGCTAATTAACAAAAAGAGCTGAATGTCCGTCCATATGTTTCCTGACATTTCTAGAGTCGTTGCTGGAATTTTATCCATTCCACATGCGTCTGCAAATGTGGAATGCTTTTTTTCTTTTCAAAATATAATAAAAACTAGGGAAAGATACAGACTACATGTGCCAACATTATCAAGTCTCATACAAACAAAGAATTTGTTAAGATCGACAAATTCACGCTGCTATGATGTATAAATTCTAAATATTTATGAACTAAAGAAATAAGAGCCTGATTTTGATCTCATATATTTATAAGACTTTTATGTACCTTATTTCTTCATACATATAATGTTTGTTAATGTTAAGTTTTGTTTTTTTTTTTTTGTGTTCAATTGAATTTGTATGTACTTTTTTTGTTGTTTTAATAAATTAAAAACAAAATGGTACCATGAAGGTCCAAAAAGTACATTGTTTTGGAAGTTGGTACAAAATTTAAAACCCCATTTAACATCCCTGTTTATAATTATTATTTTTTATCGTTTTAGACACTGTTGCCAACGGATTTCCAAAGAATATCGCTAAAAATTTTTAACTTATAAAAAAAATTTTGCGATATTTCGCTAAAATACGTTTTTGCAAATAACTTTTTCGAAATATTTAAAAATTTAGCGACAAATCGCCTTTTTACAAATAAAATTAGTAACTTATGTTGAGTTTTATAAAATTATAAATGAAACAATTTGATAATGCATCATCAAATGCTATTCTTAAAAACAAATTTCAGGAAGCATGTAGAACATACAATTATATATACATACATACATACATAGGTAAATAAAAAACGAAAATAATATAGCTTAGCTATACCCTTTGCTGAGATCAAATTTTAATAAAAATTTTAAATACACCCTCTTAGTCTAAAGTAATCAAAAAAAAAAAAAAAATTTGCTAGGATTTCGTTGACGAAGTTATGCAAAATTTTATTTAAAACTTATGAAAATTATCATAATCGACATTTAGAACTTCATATAAATTGTTGCTGTAGTAGAAGAAAGTAGTTAAAAAAGTTTTTCATTTCTTTACGCTGCATTTACGCATGAAAGTACTTTAATGAATATTCTGTATACGTGATATCACCACAAATTTCACAGAAAAATAATAAACTTTCATGAAAATTTACATGAAAGTGAAATTTAATTTTCAAAATGTCGTCAAAGGGTAAACTTCTATCAAAAATTTCTCTTCTTCTTCTTTTATTGTTTTGTTTATTTCAAGTTTCAGAGTTAACGAGCCAATTATTCACGCCGAACTTCAGGCATTCGTTTAAAATAATATTTATTTTTATTAGTTTTCATGATATTTATAAATTTTAATTAGAATCATTGTATTCTTAATATTTAGTTAAAAATATATATTAAAATTCTCTATATATACGAAAAAAACATTTCAATTGGCAACACTGCTTAGTTATTGTCATTTACTTTCATGAAATCGTTTTCTTGACATTTTCATTGAAAGCTAGCTGAAAGTTGGACTGAGATAGAAAGATGTAAATGTGTTAGTGAAAAAGTGTGAGTGTATTGCGACTTTCAAGAAACTCCTATCATGTGTAAATGCCTAGTTAACAAAACTTCAGTTAAATTTTTGTACTTAAAATTAAAAGAATTTATATGAATTATTTTGGAAAAATATGAGACATATGAAAAACGAATGTGAATGAGGCTTTAAAGTCAATATATTTTTTTAGAAATAGGAACTGGATATTAGAATTGGATAACAAGATAACATATTTGTAATATTCACACAAGCACGATTCATGCTCTTTTATATGTTTGTGCAACAGTTTGTGTGGTTTATTTGGTCCTTTTGTTTATATCAAAGCAACTTTTTAACAAAAGTGTCAAAACATTTATTAATTACGAACAAACTCTAATCGCTAGATTTCCCGCTAATAGCTAAAACACAATTTTTTCATAATCGCTAGATTTCCCGCTAATAGCTAAAACACAATTTTTTCCGCAAAGTTTGACAAAAAATCGATAGAATTGACGAGAAAATAGCTAAATTGGCAGCAGTGGTTTTAGAGCAAATAATTTTTTTACATATTTACACTATTGAATTTTTATTTTAATACAAAATGAAATTTTCTTGTACTTTTATATCTTAATACCAAAGGGCAAATAATATTTAAAATAAACATCATAATGCTAGGAACACAACTGGGACGAACGACGAATTTTTCCGTAAAAATTCGCTGAGAAAATTCGTCGTATTAAGCACAATAACGACGAATAGCTGGCAGCAGAACTGCCGTTTTTGGTTATTTCTAACCAAAATTGGTTATTTTTTTCTCAATGTGGAGATGTGAATATTTTTTTCATTTTGGTTACTTTTTTCTAAAATATAAAATACGTATGGATGCTTTTATCTTGATACACTTGGATTTTTTCGCTTTCAAAACAGCTACCGGATATTTTTAAAGATTTTTATTACGAAAAATTGCCAGATGTGATTTTTATATAAGAAACGGCCATGTGCTAAATTGAAATCAAATGAAGTTTTAATCGATGAAAACTCTCAATTAATTTTTTTTAAACGAGCGTTTTTCCTGATTTACATAGTGGTCAAGATAAGTGGTACTTAAAGTAGAAACTCCATATCATGCGGAATCGATATCAGAACATGACTGAAAAAGTTCACAAAAGTAGTTTTAGTGTTTCTAAAAAATTGAATATAATTAAAATGTTCTAAATTTCCATTTTTCTAGTAGTATATTTTAATATATTGAAATACACATAGAAATTGTAAAGATTTTTGAAAAATAAATTGATATATAATCTCACAGCCATGTCACAGAGTACAATTCCGTTCGGAAACGGAATTCATTCCGTATTTTTGTGAGTTGAATGAAACTATTTTTATTTTCATGAACGGAACACCCATTCCGTAACTTAAAGGCCAAAAAACGATCAAAGTATATTTTCTATCAATAAACAAATATGTTTTTTTTTGTTCTGAACGGAATTGTGCTCTGTGACATGGCTGTATAATTTTAGAATTTATGGAATTTACTGTAAGATAATTGCGTTAATTTAAGATAATGATTTGGCAATATTTTTTTTTATAAAAAAACCTTTGACTGTCAGTCATATACTTTTTGTCCATTGAATGTACGGTCTGAAATACGAATTTGTTTATTGTCAACATAATAATAATTCGCCATAATATCACAAAATATTTCAAATAGAACAATTTTGAAACAGTTATAATTATAAATTTAAAATACAATTTACAAACAAGAGAAACAAGTAACACCCATTTTTATAATATTTTAAAGATATGAAAATTAAAAAATATTTTTAAAAATGCATACCGCCAACAGTTTCCAATTTCGCTAAAACAATCGCCAAAAGTAAATTTTTATCGCCAAAAGCATAAAAAAATTGCCACATTTTACAGCCCTACCACTGACAGTTAAAAAACGGAAAATAATTCAATTTTTCTTTTTTGTTATTAATAACTGTGAAGTACAAATTTCGCTTATTGTAAAGAACATATTCAAAAAAATTCAATTTATAAACTTGCAATGTACTGAATTTTGTATGGAAATTTGACGGGTAACTCTTATAAATAAATAAAACCTTTTAATTTATATTTCTTTTTTTTCAATATTACCAAGAACTATAATTCTTGTTTTGTTTTCTTAATTTGTAATTAATTTTTTCCTATAAAGTGAAAATAACCTTTGTATTATATCGTAACTTAAAATAAATTTTAACGTTTTTCTCAATTAAAAAGAGGCATTTATACTTTGGTTATATTTTTCCACATTTGGTAACTTTTTCAAAAATTTTGGTTGTAAAAGTTCTATTAGTCGTGGCAGCACTGGCTGGCAGCTTTTATAATTGAGAAAGTTGATTACTGTTTGTGCAAAGAGTGAGAAATAGTGTAACCATATTCAAAAAATAATGCTTAAAAATAAAAACATAATCAAAAACACAACTAAAAACTATTTTTTATAGCAAAATACTATGTATACTTATTTTATGTGTTATACAATAAAAAAAAAACAATTATTATAGTAAAAAGAAACTTTATTTACTAAACTACTTCTTAACTAAAACCAAACATGGTCACCTAGTACTGATTTGTTCGTCGTTCACCGGCGTATGAAATAGAATTAAATCTATTTCAAGTTCGCCGATTGTGTGCATTTTCATATATACAAACGTCTTTTATTTTTGGTGACAAATATTCGCGGCCAAAAATTCGTCGTTCGCCCCAGTTGTGTTCCTAGCATAAGGGCTTTTTTTCATTAAAAGATTTTATTTATTGTGCTTAATTCCCTTTTTTGATAATTGATAAAAAATACTGAAATTTATTGTTGGAGGATAAGCTGTTCCTATGCGCATTTCACTGGTTGCTTAGGCCAGATCATCAGGAAACGTTCTGCTAAATAATTTTAGAAAAGCCAAAGCTATCAGCAAACAAGACTACAGAGGGAATGAGAATTACCTACACTCGAACGTCTTGTTTGCAACGATATCATAGCTCAAACAAAATACCAACAATAAAACAGTGATAAGCAGTGTGAGCAGATCTTAAAAAATTTTACAGCTAAATCTGGCATTAGACATGGCCAAAAAAATTCTAAAAATAATGCTAAAACCTTTTAAAGATTTTTGTTAAAAATGTATTAACAGTTTGCAATTGTATTCGAATGTAAATATATTTTAGTGTATTAGTGTGGCCATTTTGGCATTTTTGCAGCTAAATTTAGCATTAAAAATTTTTATTTAGCTGCAAAATTTTCTTTTAGCACTTGGCATTTTATTTGGCATTTTTGGAAAATGTTTTTACCTGTTTTTAGCATTATGTATTTTAAAAATTTAGACGAATAGTTTAATTGATTTTGCTAAAAAAAATTTTGACTAAAAATAGTTGTACTCAAAATCAAATTTCGTTTAAAAATGGATAACTCTTATGTTAAGAAACATCTTACCTGCCTTGTTAAAAAAAATAATATTCAAAGAATACATATAAGAAATGCCCTTATCATTTTGATTGTTAATATTATTTGCCCTTTGATACTACGATATAAAAGTACAACAAAAATTTCACCTTGTATTGAGATAAGAGTTCAATATTGTAAATGTGTGAAAAATTGCTCTAAACTGCTGAAAAAAATATTTTAAAGCCTTCAACTTTTCTCAAACTATCAAAACTAAAATGATCTAAAAATTTTTGATATATCAGAGGTTTGCAGGCCCGCTAAATTAAACATTTAATCTAAACTCCCTGTGCTACATTTTTATATATATCACATGCTTTACCAAAATCTAGCCATTTGCTTAACTATAAGCATTTATTTCAATTTCGTTAAAAAATTAGTCACTAAATTGTACCTAGTTTC
The DNA here is from genome assembly GCA_943735925.1 of Pollenia amentaria. Taxonomy (NCBI): domain Eukaryota; kingdom Metazoa; phylum Arthropoda; class Insecta; order Diptera; family Polleniidae; genus Pollenia; species Pollenia amentaria. The sequence continues at coordinate 76,014,226 of OX031007.1, forward strand.
GAATAAAATTGCATACTGGTAATAAATTTTTAACAAAAATCTTTAAGAAAAATTTAGCATTATTTTTAGCTTTTTTAAAAACCATTTTTAGCATTTGTTGGCCCTGTCTAATGGCAGATTTAGCTGTACAAATTTTTTAGACCTGGCCACACTGATTCCTAACATAAGAATTATCACTTTTCATACGAAATTATTTTAAGCAGATGAATGTGGAATATTCAAACATTATTTCGCTTAATTAATTTTTAAATGTTAAAACCTTCTTACAAAAATTACAAATACTTTAATTTTTAAACGTTTTTAATAATAATAAGTAAAATAAAAGTGATAAACTGGGAAATCTTATAAATTGTACCAAATATGCAATTGGTGTACCATTGTTCTTTTTATAACTCGATTGTACCAAAAATGGTACAATTTTACCAACGTGTTCATCCCTGGATACAATTAAGTAAACAAACAAAAGTAAAGTACCCCATACACGTTTCAATCCAATTGTCAACTGAGTCGGTTGTTGTCCAAATCATAGACAATGATTACATTTGTGGTCCAAATCAAAGCGTGTATGACTCTGTCAATTGATTAGTTTGGCAGTTGTCGAGTTGGTTGAAGATAAATCAAAAGATTTTGATTTTTTCAAGTTGGCTAGTAAACCTTTCAATTCGATTGTGCTGTGTGTTTAAGTCTCTTGATCAGCTGTCAAAATTAATGTTTGTAGTTTTCTTTTGCAAAAAAAAAAAGATAAGTATTTTAAAAATTGTCTTTAATTTCATTAAATTTTAAAATTAATTTAAAACTAATGAAAATCTTTCAATTCAGTTTATGAAGTGTGTGGCCAAAAATCAATTTAATTGAAAGACTCAATTGACACTTGAATTGAAACGTGTATAGGGTGCTTCAGCAAACAAAAAGCCAGGGCTCCCAGTTTTATGTTGAGCCTAATCCCCAAAAATCTTCAAAACAGCTATTTTCTTATTCCAAAAAAATTGCCACTTAAAATAAGATACATCATATTATGTCAAGGGAAAAATATGAATACATTGATTTAGTTAAATAAATCCATTTGTATAATATTATTAAAACTAATGCTATTTATTCTCTGAGTTCTAAATATCTACGTACACATGAATAGTATGTAAGTAAAGTATCTAAGTAACAAGGGTAACGTAAAAACGCAAAAGAAAAATATTATTCGTCAATATTTATCATTTCAAGAACTTGGGAATCAAAATCTGATTCATCACTCAATGCAATTTTGCTTTACACGTCGTTTGTTTAAAAAGTGCATTTGGGAAGATTGAATAAATTTGTCGCAGCAAGCTGCATTATTTTTAACGTGTTATTTAAAAAATTTTGATTTTGATAGTTGTCATTATAGAAAAACTCGTTCAACAGAAGTAACGCCTTTTGGTACAAAAAGCATATTTAAAACTATTTCAGCAAGCTCTTTAAAACTTTTAAACCACCAAAAAAACTTAAATTTGTACCCACATCTTTACCAAATCGGTCTTGCTTCTGCACAAATGAAATTTATAATAATATTGTTACGTTACTGCCTTTTCAATAACGTTTTTGGTTTATTTCCTTTATAATAAACCTCTTGAGTTCTTTTATTGCAACTTTAATAAAATAAATAAAACACATTAAACACTTTACTTTATAGCTGTCCTATAAACTATTCACGCCACTTTATTTAGAACTTAGTCAATTTTACCACTTATAATTGCGATGTACACACTTAAATAATCGTACTAATACTGATTATCGATGCCCTCCTTCGAGAGTATTTATACTCTGTTCGCTGACATCTAGATGTCTCTAGAGCATTCGACTCGTCGAAATGTCTGTTACATTTTCGACATCTCTGGGCCAATCGAGATTTTATTATCTAGCTGTAAGATCATTATGCATTAACAATGTGGCTGAATTTAAATTGATTTATACATCAATAAACTAAAGCATACTTTATGGGTTAAAAATAATCTTAACACTATTAGTTATCTATAACAATCATTTGTACTAGAAAACTCTGTACAGTGGGTTTACATTAGAAATTTGCGAAACTAATACTATAACATTTTAAACTAATAAAATTACTAATAAACTAAACTTATTCTTACCTAAAGTTACTTTCGTAACAATATATTATCCCCAAAAATCCCCAGCTAAAAAAGTTTTTTTCTCAAAAAAATCCCCTGGTGATTTTCACGAAATTTGTATCCCCAATTCCAAAAAAATCCACAATTTGGGGATAAATCCGCCAAACTGGGAACGCTGCAAAAAGCATACAATTTGTAATAAAAACATTAAGGCTGGGTTTTTGAGATCTCAGTCAAACAAGGTTTAGTTAATCTTAAAACATATTTGTGCCGCCATTACTAAGTTTGTTTACAAAGTTTTGACGGAACAGATTAGTTTTGCTTAAAATGTTGTGAGCAATTTTGCTGGAATTCCAGTATAAATCAAGTGTAATGCCAGTACTGTTTTCCATTTCAAGCCTTGAATTATACTTGAATTACACTAGAATTCAATAGTATACTCCAGCAAAATGGGTACTGGAACATAACAATGTTAATACGATAAAATTCAATCGTTGTGTTGAAGTGAAATTCTAGTCAAACACGAAATAATTATATTTGAATTCAAGTATTGAAGGCAAGTAAAAATCACACCTATAATTATAATATAAATCAAGCCTACAATTTCAATGGAATTCATATCTAAAACTTTTTTATATGGTGTATAAAATTCTTAATCATCATCTTAAGGAAATGTGATATCATTGGGAACGGAGTTTGAAGGACTAGACGATGGTAAAATTTTTGTGCTAAAGTGATGTTATACGGTATTAAAGACAATAACGAAAATGGTACCTTTAGATTTACCTTGAGATTTTTCCGTGATACCACATAGGAACATACATACGAGTATGTATGTATATGTACATTTATTAGAATTTGTGTTTGGAAACCTTGTTTCGATTGATTTTGGGGCAAACAAATGGTTCCATTTTTTTCGAAAGTTTAAACTTCTCCCTTCCAGCACACGGAAATATTACAAATATTTGTTCATATCAAATATTTTTTTAATAGCTTCAGCAATACAAAACTAAAAAATAAAAAAATAGTTCCAAACATTTTTCATGAACTGGAATTTTTCTTGAAATGGGGGCATAAATTAAAGCTGGATTTCAGCACAGCTGGATTAAGTCACTTGCATTTTTAAAATTTGAGTGCTTAGTTGGGATGAAATAATAAAAAAAAATCACATTTCGCCGAAGTTTGAACTTAATCGACATCTCAAAAACCCGACCTTAAAAAACAAACACTGAATTAAAAGCGCAGCAAAAACTAAAAATAATTATTTTCAACGTAAAGCAAATTAAATTAGTCTAAATAACACATTTTAACGTGGTTTGTCGTCGGCTGAGTTGTTCAGTTATGTCCAGGCTCGACTTACATAATCCACGAACCTTAAGTAAAAATACGAGTGGGTCAATAATATACTATTTCTTTATTAAATATTTAAGTTTATTTTACAATAAGCTAATTACTCGTTCTCGGGAATACCAAGCAGCACGATAAAAATAGCAACTTAGGCAGGTTTTCCACGGGTGATGCGGTTGGGTACTAAGCGGTGGTGGAGCAGGTTAGGTTCCTGGGGTACAATAGTCGTTGTTATAGGAATTCGCAAAGGAATCAATTAAATGAAAAATTATAGTAATAAAAAAAACTCTAAGTTTCTGTTAAAGAAATATTAAATTTATTATTATAAAAACAACGCGGACAAAATTACCAGTGGTCTTCTTGACTGTCAAAAACTCAATAGAACGATTTACAGGTTTTTACAATTGTTAAGTACAATTCGTATATAAAATGTATATAAAAAACATTAACGAAAACTAACTGTTTATTTCATTTTAATATGCAAATGAGATCAAATTATTATAAAATATTAATGAGATTAAAATAATATCAAATATTAATAAATATTAATAATCTCACCTAACATCAACTCTCAATTACTTAATATCGTAAAATGAGAAGATGAGATTAAGAGAGTTATATTAAAATCACAATTGAGAATCAATAATTTTACAGTGGTTCTTAACATGTTATTGTATAAAATAAAAATATTAGAAAAACAAATAAATTTTTGGTTATTATTTACAACATTCTCCACCCCAAGAACCACTGTTCTTAAACCAGGTGATGAAAGGTAGGCATACCGTTGGAAGTTATTTAGTCGAGTCCTATGGACTCCGCTATGCTTCTACTCACAGCGAAATGTGTAAGCCTACTTTTGATGATTAATTTTTACTTGTATTTTTCTCATCGTGAGATAAAAGAGGGTTACCTGTAGGGAGTAAACAAATTTTAGTTATAGGTCGTTTTAAAAGTTTTTGTTTAGATAAAATCGATACTACTCGTACGCGTCCATCCGTACCAGGATGGATTTTCTTCCAAGACACCATTGGCCTGGTGCGTAACGTTCATCCTTAATAAGGACTAAATCTCCTACCTTTACATCGGGTTGTTGGTTCAACTATTTAGGACGGGATTGTAAGCGATTTAGGTATTCTGAATACCACCTTTTCCAAAATGCTTGTTTCATCTTTTCTATAGCTTTCCAGCGTGTTAAATGGCGGACATTTTGTTCAAGGAGATTTTCTTCTTGTAGACAAACAGTGGGATCACCAATCAAAAAGTGGGCTGGCGTAAGTGCATCGTTATCAGATGGATCTGTAGAAAGTGTACAGAGTGGGCGTGAGTTTAAGCATCCCTCGATCTGGCATAATAAAGTTGAAAGCTCTTCATAGCTTAATACACGATCCAACATGATTCGCTTTAGATGAAATTTAACTGATTTTACACCAGCCTCCCACAAACCTCCAAAATGGGGGGAGGCAGGTGGTATAAAATGCCAGTTTGTCCCGGAGCACGAAAGGCTTTCTCGCAGTTCTTCTGGCAACGACATTTGGCTTCTATGAAATAAAACTTGCAACTCTTTTGAAGCACCCACAAAGTTGGTTCCGCAGTCTGAATAGACATCTGTACAGGCACCTCTGCGGGACACAAATCGACGAAAAGCTGCCAAGAAGCCGTTAGTGCTAAGGTCCGATACCACCTCTAAGTGTATAGCTTTTGTTACCATACAAATAAAAACACAAATGTACCCTTTTGATAAAACAGCTGAACGTAATGTAGAATTTTTTAAAGATATTGGCCCAGCGAAATCCACACCGCTATGTTTACAGGGCCTGGTCATATTAATTCGAACCGATGGCTGATTTCCCATAATTTGCTGTGAAGTTTTGGCGTTATAACTGAAACATCGAATACAATTACTTATGATTCTTTTAGCTATTTGATTACCTGAAATAACCCAAAAATTACGATTTACATATGACATAGTCAATGTTAAACCTCCATGTAGCGTTTTCTCGTGGGAGTCCAAGATAATCAATTTTGATATAGGATTTGTTTTACCAAGAAGAATAGGATGTTTTGTAGAGAATGGTAAATTAGAGTTTTGTAATCGTCCTCCAACGCGCAAAACTCCGAATTCATCCAAAAAAGGCATAAGTTTTGAAATATGTTTGTTTTTTACACCCACCTTTGAGTTTATGTTTTTAAGTTCAAATTGAAAATCAATTAACTGAGTAATTTTTATGAGTGTATGTAAAGTGTTTTTTACTTCTATAGTGCTCAGTGTACCTTTCTCTCTTTGTTCTTTACTTTTCTTGCAGTTATTGTAAAATCGTAAACATAGTGTACAAATCCGTAGCAGTTTATTAAATGATGAAAATCTATACACAATTTCTGGGTATGTTGATTCACTACAAACGTTTGTGACAATTTTTGATTTACGCTCTTCCAGCGATGTTTCGGAATTGTAAATGTTTTTAGGCCACCATATTTTGTTGTTTACGAGATCTTCTGGTAAAATACCTCTAGAAGCGCAGTCTGCCGGGTTAAGTGCATGATTTTCTTTAAAACGAAGATTTAAAGCATCAATTTCTTGAAGAATGCTATTGAGATAACCACGAGTTTTATCGGGTTTTGACGAAAACCGTAATTGCAACTTCGTTAGTTGCGCCAGGTAACCACGTTGTTTCTCGATAACTTTGTTTAAATCTGTCATCGTATTTATTAAGTTTTAACACGAGTTTGTAGAATTATAAAAAACGTTTAGTTTTATTTTTTTTTTATAAAAAAAAGGAAGAAATGTGCTTAATCGTGAATTAGTCAATTTGGAATTATTGATAAATTTAAATCGACTTAAAACCAAATCACAATTTTTAAATTTCTGAACTAAATCCAAAATTTTAATGTTATTACACTCTAGCACATCCGTTCCCGGGTTTCGGCACCAAAAAATATGTTATAGGAATTCGCAAAGGAATCAATTAAATGAAAAATTATAGTAATAAAAAAAACTCTAAGTTTCTGTTAAAGAAATATTAAATTTATTATTATAAAAACAACGCGGACAAAATTACCAGTGGTCTTCTTGACTGTCAAAAACTCAATAGAACGATTTACAGGTTTTTACAATTGTTAAGTACAATTCGTATATAAAATGTATATAAAAAACATTAACGAAAACTAAATGTTTATTTCATTTTAATATGCAAATGAGATCAAATTATTATAAAATATTAATGAGATTAAAATAATATCAAATATTAATAATCTCACCTAACATCAACTCTCAACTACTTAATATCGTAAAATGAGAAGATGAGATTAAGAGAGTTATATTAAAATCACAATTGAGAATCAATAAATTTACAGTGGTTCTTAACATGTTATTGTATAAAATAAAAATATTAGAAAAACAAATAAATTTTTGGTTATTATTTACAACAGTCGTGTTGGTACTGAATCGTTCTTAATACTAATATCTAAATATTACAATTCCTTAAAGCTAACTAACTACTGTGTTAATCTACAAAAACAGTCGACCGAAGTCACTGTGCCAAAACAGTCGTCCGAAGATGCTGTGCCAAATCAGGCAGCCGAAGCTGCTGTGCCGAACCCGCCGAACGATGTCGCTGTGCCAAAACAGTCATTAATTATTGCTGTTCAATGTATCTCTTTGTTGCTCGGATCTTCACACTAGTATCAGAGGGACTGTGACTAATCGGGCAATATAAAAGTCTTCAGAAAGACGAGTAATATTGCAAAATCAGCTGTCTTTAAAGTTTTGCAAATTCTTAGTGCAATTGAACCGCAACTGGGAATAAAACGATACGAGTAAATACAAGTACATATTCGATACTATTATATAAGTACTAAGTATTTTTGGTATCGATATGTAGCAACCGAGTACCAGTAGTAGCGGTCGAAAATAATCGGTATCGATCAAAAGTAATCGTTTCACTTTGGCATGGAAATTCTTTTAGGAAGTTTTATTAAAAAGTAAAAAAAAAATATAAAAAATCGAAAAATAAAAAGGTGAAAGCATTAAATTTCTTAAAAATGGGACTACCAAAATCTTGCGTTTGAATTAGGTATGCTTAAAAATTTGAAAAAGTGATTTATGCAAAAAATGTGTTGCCACCTCCGTACCGTGCTTAAAATTATTTTCCAAAGATGTTGCTGCAGTACATGTATCGAGAAACCGTTTGACCAATAAACACCTCAAAAAGTTATTGTTTTTAGCAAGTAATTCAAAGGCTGAAGTTTTTCATGAATGTTAAATCATACAACACAATATAGATTTGATCTAATGTGTTATATTTTAGTTTAATGTGTGATGTAATGTAATGAGTAATATCCATTATCAGGAGTGATTTAAAAAAACCTTGATTTGAAATCAAACGATTTAAAGAATATCTTTGTATATTATTTAAACATGAGTTTATGAACTCTTCTGTTATGTTTGTTGATGAACATTGTAAGTAAATTCGGAACACGCCCGATTAAAACATTTAAATTAATACATTAGTTCATTTTATATTAAACTATCTTAACCCAGTACGCTTCGCTTCCCTTGTTACAATAAAATACGTAATTTTTTCAATACAAATCTCGTGCATTGCTTATGAAGTTATTTGTACCACGTTTGAATACTCTTACTGTTATCATTCACCAGTTGCACAGAAATCTATATGGTATTTTTATTGAAGTTGTCACGCCTCTGTCGACAATACAATAGTGCAGTGGACGTTTTACAGATATTGTTCATTTGTTTCAAATTTGTAAATTGTAGCTTTGGCCGTTCTCTATATATAAAGAACTTTTTTTTTTTTTTTAAATAAGAATAAGTATAATTTTTTTTTTTATTATTCCTACACTAAATCCCGCGAAGCTTTTTGCTTGTCTGCAGGATACCAGAGTCTCTGGCAGGAATCGAACCCGCAACCCCGGTACTGATAGATTAGCTTACTACCAGCTAGCATACCGGGGCTTTTTGTAATTGATTACATTTTTCGGAAAAAGTTTACTACACCATTTTAAAGATTTATTTTCAAAGTGGAACTTTATTCTTATTACTTCGCAATATGCCAAATGAAATTACTAAAACTTGGAAAATTCCTTAATGGTACTCAATTAGCCATTGGTGTACCATTGTACTTTTCAAGTTTAAATAATACCAAAAAAAAAAAATACAATTGTTCCAATTTTGCCAATTCTTTTTCCCAACCTTCAATTCGAATTTAGGGAAAATTAGATGGAGTTAATGAGCGCTATAAACTCACTGTGAAGAGAAAGCATTTGCGCAGCTCCACGGATTTATTCGATACTCCAAGCGAAATGATAAAACGCCTTATTATTTTTCTATTCAGTCTTTTATTTTAAATTCACCCTCTTGGTTACATCTTCCATTATACTATTAAAATTAAGTTTTTTTTTTACAAGAAACATTAAATTAAAATACACTTGTATTTTACTGACCCTTTAACACCTTTAAATTTTCGTTGCTAAAAATTTAGTAATTTATCGAGCAACAACTACTTATTAAGCGTTAGAGAAAACAATATTTAAACATCTTAGCGATAGCATTAAAAGCTTAAATTGCGACAAGTTAAATTTGTATGTCATTGCCAAATTTAGCAATACAAGTTACAGAATTTCATTCGTAACCGAAAATCGTTAAATCAACTTTATAAATTTTTTGCGATAGAGATTTAGCTGTAGCGAATTACAGAATACGGCTGCAGGGCAAATTTAAATTAGCATAACAATGTTTAATATATTCAACATTTCTATTTTTTCGAATTTATTCTATGAGTTAAATTTCAGTTATGTATTTTTTATAAAGCTTTTTGTAATAGTTCTATTCCTTAATTTTTTAGGAATGACTTTATACGCTACCAGACTATTACCTTGTATCTTCTTGTTACATTTAACCCTAGCTTTCCGTTGGATAGCATTGAAGTATATTGTACGTACAGAAAAATTTACAATTATTAGACACCAGCAATATGTAATGCATTTTCTATTCCTTAAATTTTTAGGAATGACTTTATACACTACCAACGGAAAGCTAGGGTAAAATGTAACAAGAAGATACAAGATAATTGTTTGGTAGTGTATAAAGTCATCCCTAAAAATTTAAGGAATATAACTATTACAAAAAGCTTTATTAAAAATACATAACTGAAATTTAACTCGTAGAATAAATTCGAAAAAATAAAAATGTTGAATATAATAAAGTTTCTTTTGAAAAGAAATTATTCCCAATATCTAATGTTTAATATATGCATGCAAATCTATCAAAAGAAAAAAATTTTATATGTCCGCGTTAAAACAAAAACTAATAATTTTTTTTAATTAGTTTTATTTAAAAAAATGTTTATTACAAAATATAATCATATGTATGTGTTTTCAAGTTTTCAAATTGAAATGATCTTGGATTGTCACACAAAATCGGGCAATATATTTCAAATATACGTTCAACATCAAATCGATATCGATGTGTGTCAATATATTCATCGGTTTCGCTTTAATTAATATATGTACATATGTATGTAGGCCAACATTTCGATTAATAACTTTGCCAAGTTTTTCAATAAAAATTTGATTCCAAATTTTTTGAACGTTTTTTTAAGACTTCTATAACTTCATGTTTAACAACAACAAATTTATTTAAAAAACGGATTATTCACATTTCATTTAAAATATCCGAATTTTACATTCATTTTAAAATTTTTATTAATTTAGCAGCATATATAATAAAATTTAATATTTGTTACTTTTAAAAATATATTTTAACCGACAAAAAATTCAATTACATAACAATATAAGTAGCAATATATAAAAAAAAAGTTTTTCCAACTTAAAGATATTTACACCAAATACTTTTATTTATTGGCGGATACATTCGACTACTTCAAATGGACATTAGGGTGGCCCTCATTTATGAGTTGTGTGAAATATAGGATGATATTTGATGATAGTTCTTTTAATAATTAAAAAACAATTGTTTTTAATTTTGGGATACTTAGTTGGAATAGTAATCTTTCGTTTAAGATAAAAAAAAAGTTTATCAGTAGCCTGAAAAATTAATTGCTGAAAGAAGTTTGTGCAAATAGAAAAAAATTCTAACTATATATTTTAAATGGCACAAAAATTGCTAAGGGCTTCTATGCCAAACAAACTGGTTCCGGCTTGGAACTTCAATACCTAAAATTCCTCCGTGCCGCTTGACGATAGAATGTTTATTTTTTGAAACAAATTGAAAAAATCTTAAAAAAAAACCAAAAAAAAATCTTGGTTTTTTTTTTTGACATTTATCTATGTATATTTCAGAAACTAAGCATTGCATTGTTAAGCTATTTTTTGCTTTTCCAAAGAAATTGATGAAATAATGACAGAAAGAAATGCTTTTAATATTAAAATAACACATTGCCGACATTGAAAAAGTTTTTTGCATAATTTCATATAAAATATTAAGATGTTGGTCTATATATTACAAATGTAACACGTCACATATCGTTGGCTTAGAGTGCAAACCTGCTAAATCCACTTTTTAAGTAAATTGAGATTTTGATGCCGTGTGGTAGAGAAAGATATGCCTCGTCGACCAGCATGAAGTTTTTCTTCAATTGGAGTCTTGAAGTGTGTAAAAAGGTTTGATAAGAAAAACTGCTAAGTCCAGTTCATTATTAGTTCAGAGTTAGTTATAACTCCAATTTAGCTGTTTTTGCGGCAATATGGGTAGTAATCGAATGAAATATCATTTTAATTTAAAAAAAAACACAATTGATCCTAGAAATTCTTGAATTTCTGACGGAGTCTTGAAATTATTTTAAATTGTGCTTAATTTGTGTGAATTAGAGGCAGATATTTTATAAGGTAAGTGTAAATATATTATGTGCGTTATTTAGTTCCATTCGGACGAAAAAAATTATGAAGAAGCTTAATTATGGGTTGAATGGATATAAAATTTACCTACTGTTGGAGATGTCAACATTAAAAAACTCATCCTACAATTCCAACGAAAGCGTAGTGATGTTAAACCACCGCGAACAGATTACAATTTTGATTTCATCTCTTACAATAGCACAAGGCTCAATACCTTATGCTATAAATTCGGATTCGGAAACGGATAGCAGCTATCCGGAAAAATGTAAGAAAAGAAAAAAAAGATTAAAAGTACAAAGATGTAATGTCTGCAAAAAAAAAACCAAAAAGAGGCTGGAAAAAAATATTCGGAATACGAAAGACAGAAACGTGGGATTGTGAAGTGCCAAAAAGCCAAGAAAGATGAGGCAAAGATGCATTTGTAAACAGGTGAAATATGGTACCATTAATTGTGAGGCTTTTACAGAAGAAGGCAGAAAATGTATTTTTCAAAACTTTTGGCAAATGAATTGGCAAGAAAAAAAGTTTATGTTGAATGCCTTAGTGACATCGCTTCCGACTAAAAGTGCACGGAGAAGAAAACATGATCAAGAGTCTAGAAGAAAGCAACTCTTGGTTACTATTTAAAAAACAAGACGAGCGAACCAAGGTATAGAGAACTATGTTTCTTTAAACGCTCGGTATTGGAAGATTGACTGTGCTTAATTGGAAAATGAAAAACATTGTCTAAGAACTCAAATAATGTTTTCACAGCCTCCCGACATTCTGTTAACAAAAATTTGCCCTCAACTCGCTTCTATAAGGATCGCCAAGAGCTCTTTAAACTCTTTGCCTATTATTATTGAATCACATTACTGTCGCGCCACACCCCAAAAAAAAGTATTTGCAACCAGAGTGGCCAACAGAGGTATCACTTTACCGATTTTATAAAAATTATTGGTGTAAAAGCCGCTGCATTTTATAATGCCTTTGATGAAAAAAATTGGCATTATTTATCCCTCAAAAGGACCAATGTGAGAAATGTTCATTGTTCAAAGTTAGAAATTTACCGGAAGTAGAATATTTAGAGCACCAAAAATATTGTATTTACAGATGATCTGCAAGCCCTTCTGATAGCACCTAAGTCATATTATAGGCTAAAACTACAGGTACATAATTTGACTTTTTATAATCTAAAAAATAGAAACGGATAATGTTACTTGTGGAACGAAACTGAAGGATGGTTATCTTCTGAGGAATTTGCGAGCATATGGATGAATTTAATTGAGGATGTTGTATTGCCGCAAAATAAATCTTTAGAGCCACGTAAAATAATTTTTTACAGTGACGGATGCAATTATCAGAATAGAAATTGTGTCGTGTCTAATGCTTTGATTTCGACGGTCATAAATCACAACATTATTATTGAACAAAAGTTTCTTGAAGTGGGTCACAATTAAATGGAAGCGGACTGTATTCATTCCATTATCGAACGAGCGCTTAAGAACAAAGACATCTATGTGCCTGCAGATTGTGTCGAAGTCTGTAAATTAGCAAGATAAGCCCCAAAACTATACGAGGTAAATTACATCACCTATACGCTTTTTAAGAAATGTAATACTGTTCAGTTCTTTAAAAGCATCCGACCTGGTCGCATCAAAGGTGACGCAAAAGTCATAGACATATGTGCATTACAATATAACTCATGTGGTGAAATACTTTATAAATTTAGATTTCCTGATGAATGGCAACAATTGCCCCAAAGAAAATCGACCGCAATTATTTCCAAGCCCTTTTTCAGCATCCTAGCCTTTACGAAAATAGAAGGAAGATTACAGCCAAAAAGTTTGAGGACTTACAATATTTAAAAAGATCACTTCCCGAAGACTACCGTTCCTTCTTAGAATAGTTATTACTTCTTTTGACATCATTTTGTTTTTTAATGGAAAAAAATGTTTTGTTGTATTCCACTTAAAAGCTTTCATTATATGATTATTTTTAATTATTTTAAATAATTACAAGATATTTTTGTAATTACATGATTTTTTTCAATATAAACTACTAGGAAGTAGAAAGAAAACCTGCTATCTCCCTTAGTAATGATGTAAATTGATGTGAGAATACCTGCTTAGTTACAAAATCGTTTATAGCGCAATAAATACGATTTTTATTTTTGTAGATTGTAGTCATAGATGAAGAATACCATTAAATACACCAACTTTATTTTTTGTTTTCCTCTCAAACTGCAAATATCAAATATAAGAAGTTTCTTGTGTCTCCTGTAAAATGTGCTGAAAGGAAGTTAGCAGTTTTACACTCTTAGCCGACGATATATCAGATAGCGGTACATTAATGCTTTGCGCTGTATACTTCCCTTTCAGTCGTCATCCAGAGTCAGAGGCTTATTGAATTAAAATGAGTAATATTATTTGAAAGGCTACTAAATTACGCGTCTAATAGTGGCTAATTGGCTTTGATCAAACAAAAGATGCCTAAGTTAAAGTGGAGCAATCTTATGAAAATATTAACGTTTTTCACCAATTATTGTCATTTCGGAAGATGTTTTGTGCCACAATAATTAATAAAATCCATATTTTTTTATTTTATTATATAGTCAATTTGACTACAAAAATTTTAAGCCAGAATCAGGTAAAACCCAAAAGTCTTTTAATAAAAAAACGAAAATATCTCTTTTTAAAATTTTTCAAAATTAATCATACATACACACATACACGCAAGTAAATTTAAATGCTAGAGTTTTAGTTTTTTTATTATAGGATTTTTAGGTCTTATTTATATACTTTTGCGTCTAGTTGCCAAGTTTTGTACCCGATTTTCATAAGTAAAACCTTTCTAGAGGGCTTGTAAAATTATCTTGTTAACTGCTTTATCAGACGTTTTAAAACGCCACCGCAAGATGACGCTTATCCAACATTTAAAAAACAACGATACCAATTTGCCATTATTTAAAATTTTTTCGAGGTTGTATGTTTACAAAAATACAGAAACAACTCTTTTTAACAAAATTATAGAACATTGTTAAGTCATATTTTGCGGTTTGGAGGGTTAAATTGGCGATTTTCTTCAACAACAGAAAAACGACGCTAAATTTTCGGATAGGCCAAATATGAAAAAGTCGTAGAACAACTATTGTTTTCTAGGCCAAGAAACTATTTTCAACAATAAAAAAGTTCTTTTTCGCGAAATATCGATTTTGATATATTGCTAAATATAAGTACAGAAAAACATTATTTTTTAAATAAATAACATAAATGTTTAAAATAACGTTATTCGTAAAATAACTATATTTTTTATCAAAGCTGTTTTTGGGAATACAATTATTTATTAAAAGATTTTGTTTGTTGTGCTTAATTCCCTTTTTTTTAAATACTGAAATTTATTGTTGGAGGATAATCTGTTCCTATGAGCATTTCACTGGTTGCTTAGGCTAGATCATCAGGAAACGTTCTCCTAAATAATTTTAAAAAAGAAAAACAATTTGCTTTTATTGTTTTCGCACGAAATCAAATTAAAAACAATTTGCCAGTTCAATTTTTTATGCACGTGCACTTGCAAAAGTTTATTATCAAAGTTGTTTTTGGGAAATTTTTGCAAGTGCACGTGTATAACAAACTGAACTGGCAAATTGTAAATTGCAATAAAAGCAAGTTGTTGTTGTTTTTAATTTGTTTTTTTTACCCACTACAATTAATGTTGGGAGAATTCCAACTCATTGTAGTGGGGAATGTAAGAAAAGATAAAATCACCGTTTTGTTGTTGGTATTTTGTTTAAGGTTTGATATCTTTGCAAATAAGACTTTTTAGTGTATGTAAGTAACTCTCATTCCCTCTATAGTCCTACTTTCCGGCACTGACAGGACATAACTTGGCATTTACACATGAAAGTAGTTTCTTGAAAGTCGCAATACACTCACAATTTTTCACTAACACATTTACATTTTTCTACTTTCATTCCAACTTTCAGCTAGCTTTTAATGAAAATTTCAAGAAAGCGATTTCATGAAAGTAAATGACAATAACTAAGCAGTGTTGCCAATTGAAATTTTTTTTTTCGTATATATGTACAAAGAATTTCAATAAATTTTTTCAACTAAATATTAAGACAAAATGATTCGAATTAAAATTTATAAATATCATGAAAACTAATAAAAATAAATATTATTTTGAATGAATGCCTGAAGTTCGGCGTGAATAATTGGCTCGGTAACTCTGAAACTTGAAATAAGCAAAACAATAAAAGAAGAAGAAGAGACATTTTTGATAGAAGTTTACCCTTTGATAGTATGGGGCAAAATCTTTCATATATGTGAATCTTTCATTCTCTTTCAGAAAGGTTAAGTGAATTAATTCATTAATTTCTTTCACCTTTCTCAAAGACACACAGCTTTCAGAAAGAAGTGCCTATCTTTTTTAATGAATGTTTAAATGGTTTTTTTAAAAACAAAAACGATTTTTTATTATAAGCTTATTATATGTATGTACCTAGATTTTCTTTTTAATTTAAAGTTTGATATGTACATTTAGTTTGTACATATCGTTACCTTAAACGCAGAAGACCCTAACTTACAAAAAAATAAAAATCTACTTTCATTGATTCTGTTATTTTTTAATTTTTTTTTATTATTATTCCTACACTAAATCCTGCGAAGCTTTTTTGCTTGTCTGCAGGAGACCAGAGTCTCTGGCGGGAATCGAACCCGAAACCCCGGTACTGATAGACTAGCTGGTCAACACAAATTACTGCTACAACAAATGATGAAATCTTTCAACCAAAATTAGTGATTTTATTAAGAAAAAACAACCGGCCCATCTACAAAAAATATATATGATAAATGGTAAAAGACCTAACAGCATAATATGCAACATTGTCAAAACAACTGGCAGGTAGACGAATGAACGTGTTTGACATAAAACAGAGAATGAAAGAAATATGAAAGAAAAAAGATGAAACCGAATGATGAAAGAAATTGAAAGAAAATACAGAAATATTTCATTCTTTCACTTAAGTGAATCATTCAGTTGAAGTAATTCATTCATGAACGACACAAGCCTACCCTTTGACGACATTTTGAAAATGAAATTTTACTTTCATAAAAATTTTCATGAAACTTTATTATTTTTTTGTGAATTTTGTGGTGATAATACGTATACAGAAATTTCATGAAAGTACTTTCAAGTGTAAATGCAGCTTAAAATAAACATATAGAAGAAGATTTGATTAATTACACATTTTTGTGAGAAGCGGGGCGCTGAATCCAGTAGACTTAACCAATAGAATTAAGTAATGTTAAATTTTTTTCTAATATGCGCAGTTATTTTAGAAACATTTTTTTTGCAAAAATATATATTTGTTTTGTAAAAAAATATTTTTTTAGCAGCTATGCTGCTACACGTAAAGAAACCAAAGATGCAAACAAAACAAGCCATAAGTGATTAAAATCTTAAATTTAAGAGTTTCATAAAACGACATATTTGTATGGAAGACCCCCTAAGGGGTGGAGATAAAGGGCAAGTATGTTTTGAGAAAATGTTTAGGACGAAAAACTAATGGAGGTCGGTCATACATGGTACTATTTCTTCAATATATATGAAGAATGTAATTCAGTTTTACGTTACTTAAAGGAATTTGGGTTTTGTTTAGATTATTCAATAAACTAAACCGTATTTGAGCTGCGCGAATATATGTTGTGCAACCCTCCGTTTTCGAAATAATGGTAACTCTCGAAAACAAGAGCTAACCTTAAAAACAGTTAGCACCACTGGATTTAGCGTACCCGAATGAGGTTAAATAACAGGTACCCCGCCTGTCAGTTTTTTTTCAACTAACACAGTGTAACTGTTAGTTCGCTTTTTATATATAAAGTTCCTATAAACAAACATTAGATAACAAATTTATGTTCCACGTTTAAAAAAAACAAAAACCAAATCAAAAAACATTTAATTCCGTACGGAAAATGCGATTAGTTTCGCACGTTGCTTAAGAAAATGACTGATTCATAAAACTTAACAAAAAGTTTCATTAAGTACAATATGGCTTGACACATATGATTTACATGTATGCCTACAAATGCTTAAGTCGTCTGAAGCATATTATAGTTGGGCCTATATTGTTTGATTTACAGTTCGTTTTTTTAACGTGTAAATTCGTCTTTTTCCTAAGTAGCTATTGTTTTTAAGTATATAAAAAAATTAATTTTATTGTTTTATAATTTCTTATAAATTTATTATACTTTTCAGAAGTACGGCTTATATGGAGCAAAGCGACAGATCATATTCACATCTGAAGATTCACATTATTCCATTGAAAAGTTGGCAATGTTTATGGGCATGGGAAGTGAAAATGTGTGCAAAATTAAAACGAATAAAGTTGGAAAGGTAGATATTAAAGATTTAGAGGAAAAAATACAAAAAAGTGTGAGTGATGGCTATGAACCTTTGATGGTTTCGGCTACCTCTGGAACTACAGTCCTTGGGGCGTTTGACGAATTGAATAGTATTGCTGATTTGTGTGTCAAATACGAAATGTGGATGCATGTAGATGCAGCTTGGGGTGGTGGTGCCCTAATGAGTGCAAAATATCGACATCTTTTAAGAGGCATCGAAAGGTAAGAAAATGAATATGTATTAACAAATTAATTTCTATTTTCTGCCTTTTCTAGAGCTGATTCGGTGACATGGAACCCCCATAAAATGTTAACAGCTTCCCAGCAATGTTCAACATTTTTAACACGGCACAAAGATATTCTTACTCAATGTCACTCAACAAATGCTACGTATTTATTTCAAAAGGATAAATTTTATGATACTTCTTACGACACAGGTGACAAACATATTCAGTGTGGTCGCAGAGCCGATGTTTTTAAATTTTGGTTTATGTGGAAGGCGAAGGGAACAAAAGGTCTTGAGGAACATGTTAATCAATTGTTCAAAATATCAGAGTTTTTAACTGGACAGATACGAAATAGGCCTGGTTTTGAGCTTGTATTGGAAAATCCTGAATGCACAAATATAAGCTTCTGGTATGTGCCTCCTAATTTAAGAATCTTAGAAAGAAATGAAAAATTCTACAATGAACTACATAAAGTTGCCCCAAAAATAAAAGAAAACATGATAAAAAAAGGTTCAATGATGGTAACTTATCAACCTTTGCATAACTTGCCAAACTTTTTCCGAATAGTTTTGCAGAACTCATGTCTAACAGAATCAGATATGATATACTTTTTAGACGAAATTGAATCACTAGGTAATAAGCTGTAAATTGTGTTTAATAAAAATATACTTTTTTTAATTGTATAGTATATATGTATTTATAATATATATACACATGTAAAAAATAAAACTATTGGGTTGTTCACGGAAGGCTGGTTATCAGGTTATATGGTTATTTAGTTATATTCACAACAACAAAATACATTTATTTAAATTTTTTAAATAAAGATAAGATACACATTCCACATTTCCTTCTTTGAGAAGGGAAAAGAGAAGGAGCAAAATTTTTGTTTTGTTTGTTCGCTAAAGCAAAAGAATTTTTTTTATCCAATTGCCATTTTATAAAACTTTCAAAAAAGCGAGAGCGGAAGGCCTATCCCGCAATGACAACGTGTATAAAAGAGATATGAGTATGAAATGGTGCGTGCAGGCCTTGCACATCCAAAAGAAGGAGTAAAGAGACCTTTTTCCGCTGGGCTGCTTATGCCTGCATAAATGTACTAAGTTATTATAACAAGTCAAAAATACGTTAAATCTTAATATATAAAAAATCCGTGTCACTGTGTATGTTTCGAATAAACTCAAAAACGAGTCAACTGATATTCATGAAAATTGGCATATATATGTAATTTGGTCCAACTTAGATGATAGGATAGTTATTATTTAAATTAATGGCCTGGGGGCGGAGGGGCGTGGCAAAATCCATAACTTGAGAACGGCTTGACCGATTTGAACGATTTTTCTTTGAAATTATCGCCATGGTCCAACTTAGGTTTTTACGGAAAGAAAATTTTGCCCCGCCCACTTTTACGCCCACTTTTTTCGATTTACCTAAAATCAGAAAACGGCTCCATCGAGTTGACTTATTTTTCTTTCAAAATTCGTATTAATCAACTTTAAGTTTTCATCGAAAGAAAAATTTACCACGCCTACATTTACGCCCACTTTTTCTATTAAGCGCATAACTGGAGAACGGCTTGACCGATTTGGACGTTTTTTCTTTAAAATGATCGCCATGGTCCAACTTAGGTTTTTACGGAAAGAAAATATTGCCCCGACCACTTTTACGCCCACTTTTTTCGTAAGAAAAACTTTATGATAGGTATTTCATGGATTTTTATTTAAAGGTCGTAAATTTCGTTTAAAGATCAATTTAAATCGTCTGGTAATACAACACTAATGTTTGCTTAGGGCCAGCAACGCGGACCGGGTCAGCTAGTGGTTACTATAAAATGGTTAGGTTCAACCCTGGGACTCCGTTATATAATTGAAGCAAAAAATTAGTAAGTAATAAAATTCGTTTTATTACAACTTTGCTTTATCCATATACATATTGTAGGTACATAAATTAATCTACAAAACTGGCATTATAATTTGGTGCGAAACAATAAAGTTTCATTAATGCAACAATAAAACACATCTTCTTACCAAACAATTATATTTTCCGTCACATTTGCTTTTATGTATGTACAATGTACATCCATAGTTGATTTACACAAATTGAAGCAAATCAAGCCTTTTTATCATTTTTGAAATATATTTTACATACTTAAGAGAAGGCGTTTTTAACAAAAAAAAAAAAAAAAAAAACAAAAAAAAACAAAAAAAAAAAAAAAACCCACCGTTTCTTGTCGTAATTTGTTTCCATTTTTGCCGTTATGTCTTTTCAAGAAAAAAAAAATCCCCATTTAAAAGCATCAAAGCAAAATGTGTTAACAATGTATTATAACATGGCCCAATTAGTAGGTCTGCTCGAGTTGTGTTTTTATCGTGCAATTGTTTTTGTAGAAACTTTTTTTAACATCTTGTCCATTTTTTACACAAAAAAATACATTGGGTTTTGACATCTTTTACATAATTTACACCAACAAACAAAATGCGTGTTGTTTTTTTCTATTATTGCGTTGTTGCAGTTTTGAGCAGACCTACTAATTGGGACATGGTATTAATTGTACATTCTGGCATCAAAAATTTTTTACAAGAAAAAAATAAATATCGTTAGCTACAGCGCACAGTGCGTTGTCCCCATATAACGAAGGGACAAAAATAGAAGGAGTTGCCAGATATTTTAGAAATGTGGTACACTATCAAAAAATTGCTTGCAATTTGCTCTCACTCTCATTTTTTTACCAACATTCTCACACTTTTGAAATTAACCACGAGATTGCTCTCAATTTTAACTATCCATTTGTTTGGCAATTTTACAATCAAGTTAACAGCTGATTAGGAGTTAAGTGAGCAAATTTTTTGTTTGTCAGTATATAAGAACAAATTGAATAGTATCTATTTGGATTTATTTCTTGTTATAGTCCTACTTTATTTTCTTTTAAACCAATTCAAGCTATGGAAATATGAGCAAGTCACGAATATAGCAATTTTTTCAAATGAATTTTTTTCAAGTTGTTTTAAATTTTTTTTGGTTTTTTTCTTCTATTTATTAGAAAACAGTTCATATTTACAAAACAGAAAAAAACTTATAGACGATATTTTTCTTTTTTTTTTAATTATCCATGAAAGTTAATAACGTTTTAGATTTTAAGTAATAATTTAAGTAAAAATTTGTATAGGATTAGGAAAATAATTCACCTAAATTTTTTTTCCGTTAATGTAAAATATAGTTACCTGTCACAGAAAAAATTTTAATCTCCTAATCAAAAAAATGAATTTTGTACAATTATTTCCTTGAAATAATAAAGAACCAAGGTGAATTGTGATTTAAGCGCCCTCTTGTACCGTAAAATACAGACAAAGACAAAAACTTTTTAATACATATTTCAATTTTTGTTGTTTTTTATTAAACAGTATTAATTTGAATTTATATTTTACAGTATTTGTAGTTTATTTTCCTAAAAACTCCTGAAAACTATGGAAATTTTAGCAAAAATCACGAAAATAGCTATTTAAAGAAAAATGATTTTTTTATGTTGTGGTAAAAATGTTTCAATTGTTTTGATCAATACATTTTTATTTACAATATAAGACTTTTTCAAAATTAGCATTAATGAAAAATAAATTAACCAACAGGTTAAAAGTAAAAACTTTTGAATCCATGCTAACAGCTCTAACTTTGCTTGGTACCAATACAGAAGATTGGAAACCAAGAAATCAACTTGTGCGAAAATACAGAGACGAAGTTACAAAAAAAAAAAAAAACAAGTTAGAGTGCTATATTCGGCTGTGCCGAATCTTCGAGACCCTCCGCCGACAGGAGTGGGCTCTATATGATAAAAACATATATTTCATTATTAACTAAGCTTCACAAAAACGAACGTCAGTATTAAAATTTGTTGAGGTTTAGACATATATTAAATTATTGACCGACAAGCAGAAAGTTTTATGCGTTTCTTTTTAAAACTGGCTTGAGTAAAATATCATGATTTGTAACAGTTTTAGTCGATCTAAAATGATTATCAGGAGGCTAATTTGTAATGGACCCATGGTAAATTATGGACCAATCATCCCAAAATGCTGATGACTGATTTCTGGTATTACAAAAAATAAATTAGAATAAATTTCAATGCAGCAGTGTAATTAACATTGAATTTCAAAAGGCTGCTTAATATGGGATCTAACGTAAATTATGGACCGTATATCACAAAATTGCATGATTTTTTTCTGGCTAGATGAATCCAAGTTAGAAGAAATTTAACTGCAATATCTATATCTGTTACGGTTTTAGACGAATTTAAATATTTTCCCAAAGTGGGCTTTATTTGGTTTAAGGCGTAATGGGGCCTAGAGTAAATTATGAACCGATCTTCACGAAATTTTACGGTGTGGTTTCTATTCCTAGAAAACTGTACCGTACCGAATTTAATTATGATAGCACTATTTATTACGGTTTAAGGCGTACTAAACTGTGTTCCGAGAGTAGTGTTTATCTGGGGCCTAGTGTAAATTATGGCCAAATCTTCACAAAATGTGGCAGTGTGATTTCTAGTCCTACAGAACTGTACAGTACAGAATTTAATTATCATAGCATTATTTATTACGGGTTTAGGCGTACTAAACTGTTTTCTGGGAGTAAGGTTTATATGGGACCTAGGGTAAGTTATGGACTGAATTTCAAAAAATTTTACAGTGTGATTTCTGGTCCTATAAAGCTGTGGCGTACCAAATTTTAGTATGATAGCGTTATTTATTACGGTTTAAGGCGTACTAAACTGTTTTCCGCGAGTACGGTTTATATGGGGCCTCTGGTCAATTATGGAGCGTTCTGCACGAAATTAAACACTATGATTTGCAGTCGTATAAAGCGAATTCTTGCAAAATGTTATATCATTCCGTGCATTATTCCACCATTTATATTAGTTTTTGTATCAAAATGATCAATATTCTTAGGGTGGTGGTTCCACATTTCGATTCATAGTAAAGACGTGCACAGATATACTTATCTGTTTTTACAAGTTTCTGTGTATTTACTAAAGTGAGTGTTTATGGATGAGTGAGTGGTCTAGTGCTTCTGATATAAGTTGATATTGATATTTTTTGTAACATACTGGATACGAGTTGATAAAAAGATAATGAGAGTAACATATCTGTTTATATTTGTTTTACAAAAGCATATACTAGATGATACTGATGGAATACAATAACAGACCAACCTAAACAAAAGCGGAAAGCGTTGTGTTTTATTGCGCCTTACGTCGGCGCTGAAGCGCCATACCTAAATAAAAGCGGCAACAATGTAAACAGGGTTGTTGAAAATTTAACAACTCTGCACAATATTTTGACAACGATTGCAATTAATTGTACATATTTTGTGAAACATTGCTTTAAGTTTTTAATTAAATTATATAAAAAACTAGCTTACCCGGCGTGCTTCGCTACCTCAATCGTTATAAAAGTTGTGGGAGTGTGTGTATCAAGCACGGGCAAATATGTTAAAAAATTCCCTTTTAAATTTATCCCAACACCTACATAAGTGAAACAGTATCGAAGATAAGAAGATTTAAAATTTTGAGTTGATGAGGCTTGCCACCGCCCCTTTTTCCAACTACAACTTTACATAGCCTAGGGCTCATTAATTCATAACAGCCTACTGTGAGATTTAAATGACGATCGGTTCAGTAGTTAATTAGATATAATCGACATAAAAGGGCGTGGCCCCTCCCACTTTTTTCATGCAACGCATTTCTATTCATAACAATAGCATATATACCAAATATCATCATCCTACGCCAAGTAGATATGAGGATTTTATGTTTTGGGTTGTATGGGCGTGGCACCGCCCCTTTTTCCAACCACATCTTTATATACCTTAAAGTTCAGTAACTCAAGGCAGTCGCCTACTGTCGAAATTTAATGACGATCGGTTCAGTAGTTTATTAGATATGGTGGTCTTTACTTTTTCCATAAAGGGGCGTGGCTCCGCCCTCTTTTTTCATGAAGCTTATTTCTATTCATACTATCACCGTATGTACAAAATATCATCCTCCTATGCCAAAAAATGCCTAAGATATAACGATTTTAAATTTTGGGTTTTATGGGCGTGGCATCGCCCCTTTGTCCAATCTCAACTTTGTATATCCTAATGTCTCTTCTAGGGTCACAGTTATATTCTATGAAAATTTCAAGATGATAAGGTACAAATATATATATACATATATATTGTTACGTTACTGACTTTTCAATAGCGTTTTTGGTTTATTTCCTTTATAATAAACCTCTTGAGTTCTTTTATTGCAACTTTAATAAAATAAATAAAACACTTTAAAAAGTGTTGTTGTTTTGAAGCAAAAAAAGTTGAAACCGGTTGTTGCGTGTGAACGTAATGGCATCTTCAAAAGGGAATTTAAAAGAAGTTAAGCATCAAAAGATGAAACGTGTAAATTGAGACTTAAGCAAAAGAATATGAATACAAACAACTCTGAAACAAAACAACCACATTTATTTTAAAGTCAGTATTGCCAGTTGAAAGAAATTAAAAACATTAGCAAAAATAAAAAAAAAACAAAAATAACCATGAAGAGTAAAAGCAACAAGATAAGGAGGTACATTAATATTAAAATAAAAATAATACAAATTTGACTTTATTTTCAATGTTAATTAATTGTTTTTAATGTAAATTTTAAAACTTTATAAATATTTCATTCTATTTTCAAAAACATTTTTAGCAATGTGTTTTGCCTGAAAGTACATAAAAAAGTTGTTAGGAAAAAAATTTTAATTTAATTTAAAAAATGCTTTACAAATACATATATTATTGTAAAGGTAACAAAAAAGAAAAAATTACATAAATTTACTAAGTGGCAACATTGCTATTGAGTATTTATATAAAAAAAATGAGAGAGAGTGAAAACTGTAATAGGGCATTTACATTACACTGAAATCTAGGAGATTTCATTTGAAATCTTCCTCCAAATCTAGTTCGTTTACATTATACTTGTTTGACATTAGCGAGATTTGGTTTTCACAACAAAAACCGCCGACTGAAAGTTTTTTGTGTAACACATACTTACATATAAAGAAATAGGCATTTAAAAATTTGCATTACATTTTCTTTATAATCAACTTCATTTATTTTATCAATATTATTTGTCATTTGCCTTTTTTTACTATTTTACGAAATTTTTAAATTTTTTAATAATTTTAACAAGCAGCTATTATTGTTTTTGTTTTGTTTTTTGTTAAAATGTCATTTTTTTCTTGTGCAGGGAAGTAGTTTTTAGTGCTATATGAGGAAAAACATAGTTGCATCACTAAGTACTACTAGATTTCGAATAGATTTCGTCAAAATCTAGTCACGGAGTAGATTTTGTTTGTACGGGAAATCTAGACAAAAACAACTAGATTTGGCTCGAAATCTCGAAAGTACTAGATTTCGTTGTAGTGTAAATTGGCTATAAAACAAAAGATGTTTCATTGAACAAAGTCTTCAGCCAATTCACATGGAGGCTTTTGCGACATCGCTTTGTCGACGTCTCTTTTGGTTTGATGGCGAGCGGTGTTGAGAAGAAAGAGGGGTAAACAAAACGACTCGTTTTGTGTTTTTCATGGTACTTGTACCCATGATGAAATAAACAGGTGGCATTACTACGCCAGATGACGATTTGTTGCTCTTGTATTGTTTGTCTAGTCTTGTGTTAAAGTTTGGTTTATGTTTACAAAAAATTCACGTTTTGTGCTGTGATTATTGTATTGTATTAAAATTTTTGATTATTTAAATTGAAATTAAATAAGATAGTAACCATAGTGAAATAAAAATTCGATAAAAATTAATTTTTTTCATTGCGTTCGGCGGCAAAATTTGATTTTAGTTTATTATAACTTATCTTTCTTAGAAAGCTGCCCTTTTTCATTTCTCTTTGAACCATCTTTAATGCCGCAAGATCGATTAATAATAATAAGGAAAACAAATTTATTTAGTTGAGATTTATTTGCAAAACTGTTGTAAAAATTAACTTTTAACTTTACCGCAACACTAGTTAATAATATTTAAGTAAGTAAATAACATTATAAAACAAAACAATATAACTTAATACGTTTTTTTTTGTACAAAATAAAACGTTTGTTGAACTAAAGGCCATGTCAGATAAAACTTTTGCTTCGCGTTGCGTTACCGATTCGCTTTGACATCTAAGATAAAATATACGTACTTATACGAAACATGTCACATAAAGTACTTTCAAAGCGGAGCGAAGCAAAAAGTTAGCCAACCCTCATCTTTTTGCGCGCTTTGACAATTGGCTAGTATAATTTTCTTTTTTTTAATTTTTTTTTGCCAAATTCAATTCCAAAAAACCATCCAATTAAATTTTTAACTTTTATTTTTGTAACAAATAATTAAATGTACAAATTACCAACCGCTTTTATAAGTTAACAAACAATGCGTGAGTGTTGTCAAAGTTTTCATTGTGGCATACACCTTTTGCTTTGCGTTTTTCTGCCGAAGGTAGAAACGTCACGCAAAGCGACAAAGTTGTATCTGACACGGCCTTAATGCTTTTGTTAAACGTGGTTTGTGTTTTGTTATTTTTGTCTTGATCACGACATTTGTGTTGATTGTAGCGGCCTGTTTTTACACATTGCCACTTCACGATCAAAAAACGCTTTTTGTCTCTTTCTTCGAAATCTGCCCTCGCAACTGATTTGGGCATTTCTCACATGTCACATTTTACATGTCTGTGTGTAATCTGTGAGCAAAACATTCAAAATAGAAGTGAAGTTGGTTGCAACAAATGTTGCTACGTGTGTGGTAATGTTTCTGGTTAAAATTCTTGTTACCTTTTTGTAACAAAAAAAGGAACTATGACAAATTTTTAAATGGTACCAAATGAGTCACGGTAGTACCATGGTACTTTAGAAGGTCAAAATGTACCAAAAAAAGTACAATTGTATCAACTTTAACATCCCTGTCTGGTCCAAATTTTAAGTTATTAGCTTCAGGCGGTTAGGCTGTCAGTCAATAACGTTACAATTGTATATATATTTATTTATATATATATATGTATATATATCTATATGTATGTATTAGGGAAGCCAATCGGGACTGATTTTTGAAAATTCCGGGATTCGAGATTTTCTGGGGTTACGGGATTTAGGATCAATGTGTTTTTTAAGATACGACTTTTTTTTAAATAAACAACTCTTTTTGAATATTCAAAAGATTTTATATATATGAAATAAATTTAAAAAAAAGAAAACATCAAAACAATTTATTTTATACATATGTTTATAACACTGCTTCACACATGATCAAACTGATCAGATTCTGAAAAAAGCTTAAAAAATATACGTATCTCGTAGTTTTTCTAGATCAATTCATTTCGGTTTTTTGACAGCAATTCAATTTTTAATGTGAATTAAGTTGTGACGACATTAATACACTGTTAAGTGTAGTCCCTCATCAATCGACTGCAGTGCAGTACACCTCCAGGGTGAGGGCGAGATTCATAATCAATAATTTAAGTAAGTTTGAAATTTATTTTAAAACAAAATGTTTACACAAATGTTTCTTAAAACAGATTTCAAGTTTAAATAAATTTTTTTTTGAATACGTCAGATAGTGTTTATTTATAAAAAAATTCTTTTATTTACCGTACGTTTTTTAAGCAAATTTTTTATTATTATTTGACCGGGAGGAAAATGAGCTATTTCATAAATATTACAACTTAATTGTTATAATTATATCAACTTTTATACCTCATATTTTGAGGAACACTTTTTTTTCTACCTATACTTAATGCTATGTTTCCACGGCACGTGCTTCGCTCTCTATTCATGCTTCACACCCTAACCTAGCATTTACACATGCCACTGCCAGTTCGAAAAACTCAATAAACTCACGATTTTTTACTAATACACTCACATTTTTCGCAATGGCAGCTCCAAAAAATTGCACGCGAGTGAAAATTTGGCACTTGCATGCCACTTAATGTCAAAACGATTAGCAATGTTACCCTGTTCAAAATTTAATGCAAATCGACTGGATTGTTGTCGAACTGTAATTAAAGTTTTAACTGTTAAATGCATTTTTATGATTCATTTGTATAAATGGGCGTTAAAATAAGTAAGTTTCCTAATTATAGAGCAATAATTTTGCTAAAATAATGCTAATATAAATAAATGTAAACTATTTCCCCAAAGCTAAAACTATGTGATGAAGTCGGTAACTCTTGTTTGTTCTCTGGTACTTTTTTTTAATTTGAGATGTAAACAAATTATCTCAAGTTGACGCTTCGACGACATTTTGAAAATGAACTGGCAGTGGCATGTGTAAACAGAAACGCAAATGGCATGAGATTCGACTATTTCGAACACTTTTTCGTTTATAATATGTATAGAACAGTGGCATGCCACTACTTGCATGTGTAAAGGCAACGTAATCATGAACGCAACAACTTGCTTCGCCATACAAAATATTGAGAGCGAATCAGGTAGATTCATATTGAATCTACTTGCGAAGCAAGAAAAATTCCTCTCTTCTCTAATATTTATCGCAAGTTTATCTGAACTAGCTGAATAAATCGTTTGTGTCAGCGTTGTCAACTCGGTGCGTTTTGTACCATTTTTGGTGCTTTTTTATATTTTTTATAATGATGAAAATCTTAGCTTTATTAATTTGGAATAATTATTATAAATTTGTGATTTTTTTTTAAAAAGATCTAAACAGAATTTATTAAATGAATGTACGAAAATGTATCACCTTTTTTATTAATTTTTTTTTTCTAAATATATTCAGGGGTGTTCTGGAAATCGAAAAAACGCAAGTATTTTGAAGTTCTTTTTAATACACTATTAATCCCATTTTTTATAATTTTCTTATAGAATTCTGTATAATAAGAGAAATATTTGTATTGTATTGTATTGGAATTTCTTCTACTACAAAAATCTTTTTAAAAAAACGACTTTTAAATTCTTGCGTTTTGCGGTTTCGATTTCCAGAACAACTCTGATTTTCAAAGGCTGTTGTATTGTTATATTTTATTAATATGAAAGTATTAAACTTCTGAAAACAAACATTTTTTTTAAATATTTTAATAAAAGGATAAATAGATAACTATTGTTAATTTTGAATCCGTACTATTAATCGTAGATCCCTTTTAAAAAAGTTTTGTATAGAATTTATGCAATTAAAAATAATATGTTATCTAATACAAATGAATACAAGCAAATTTGTTTATTTTGTTAATGTTTTTTTTTTTCTTTTTTCTAAAAAAAAACCTGAACTGCAAAAGGCTGTTTTATTCTTATACAGTAGAATCGCGAAATGTTTCAGGGGTTGTATAGTTTTTCGAATTATTAACTTTTCTAAGCGGTATTTTATTCTAAAAAATTCAATAATAAATAAAGATTTTTCTAAAATAACATACAAAATTTATTTAAATTACTTTAATATCAAAAAAGAAAAGTGTTTGGAACTAAAACAAAATTTCAGATTTTTGTTTTATTTTTTTTTTGTTTTAAATGTAAGTCAAACGAATGAGTTGTGCGGTCGTGTTCTAAAACAAGCAGTTACAGTTTAGGGCCAACCATAATAAACATAATCTTGCTTAACCTTCTGTCAAAAATTAACAAAAAGTCTCTAAAATGTATTTAAAAAAAAAACAAAAACAAAAAAAAATAACATTTGATTCCTTATGGAATGTGCGATCTGTTTCGCACTTTGCTTAAGCAAATGCCAGTTTCAAAAAACTTAACAAAAATATGGTTTAATATGGTTTTACCCATATGATATACATGTATTCGAACAGTTGCTTAAGCCAACTTAAGCACATTATATTTCGGTCTTTTTAAAGCGGCACAGGGGCGCTAAAATTTGGTGAGATTAACTTTTTCGCGATTATACTGTATTTTTAATATTCAACTATTATGCAAAATTAATTCAATAAGCTTTTAAAATAAAAAAACAAAGTCTAAACTTGCTGTTTTTTTTAAATTAAGTGCTTTTTCTTCATTTTGGCGCGTTTCAAAAATTCACAGTTACCAACGCTGATTTTTTTATTAAATACAACTGTCAAATCGAAGCAAGTAGACAAGTCGTGTAAACACCATGATTCATTCGCATGATTCAGAGAGCGAAGCGGGTGATTCAAGTCGTCGTGGAAACATGGCATTATGCACCGCCCCTTTTTCCAACCACATCTTTATATACCTTAAAGTTCAGTAACTCAAGGCAGTCGCCTACTGTCGAAATTTAATGACGATCGGTTCAGTAGTTTATTAGATATGGTGGTCTTTACTTTTTCCATAAAGGGGCGTGGCTCCGCCCTCTTTTTTCATGAAGCTTATTTCTATTCATACTATCACCGTATGTACAAAATATCATCCTCCTATGCCAAAAAATGCCTAAGATATAACGATTTTAAATTTTGGGTTTTATGGGCGTGGCATCGCCCCTTTGTCCAATCTCAACTTTGTATATCCTAATGTCTCTTCTAGGGTCACAGTTATATTCTATGAAAATTTCAAGATGATAAGGCACAAATATATATATACATATATATTGTTACGTTACTGACTTTTCAATAGCGTTTTTGGTTTATTTCCTTTATAATAAACCTCTTGAGTTCTTTTATTGCAACTTTAATAAAATAAATAAAACACTTTAAAAAGTGTTGTTGTTTTGAAGCAAAAAAAGTTGAAACCGGTTGTTGCGTGTGAACGTAATGGCATCTTCAAAAGGGAATTTAAAAGAAGTTAAGCATCAAAAGATGAAACGTGTAAATTGAGACTTAAGCAAAAGAATATGAATACAAACAACTCTGAAACAAAACAACCACATTTATTTTAAAGTCAGTATTGCCAGTTGAAAGAAATTAAAAACATTAGCAAAAATAAAAAAAAAAACAAAAATAACCATGAAGAGTAAAAGCAACAAGATAAGGAGGTACATTAATATTAAAATAAAAATAATACAAATTTGACTTTATTTTCAATGTTAATTAATTGTTTTTAATGTAAATTTTAAAACTTTATAATTATAAGCAATGTGTTTTGCCTGAAAGTACATAAAAAAGTTGTTAGGAAAAAAATTTTAATTTAATTTAAAAAATGCTTTACAAATACATATATTATTGTAAAGGTAACAAAAAAGAAAAAATTACATAAATTTACTAAGTGGCAACATTGCTATTGAGTATTTATATAAAAAAAATGAGAGAGAGTGAAAACTGTAATAGGGCATTTACATTACACTGAAATCTAGGAGCTTTCATTTGAAATCTTCCTCCAAATCTAGTTCGTTTACATTATACTTGTTTGACATTAGCGAGATTTGCTTTTCACAACAAAAACCGCCGACTGAAAGTTTTTTGTGTAACACATACTTACATATAAAGAAATAGGCATTTAAAAATTTGGCATTACATTTTCTTTATAATCAACTTCATTTATTTTATCAATATTATTTGTCATTTGCCTTTTTTTACTATTTTACGAAATTTTTAAATTTTTTAATAATTTTAACAAGCAGCTATTATTG
Source organism: Pollenia amentaria (assembly GCA_943735925.1). Lineage (NCBI taxonomy): Eukaryota > Metazoa > Arthropoda > Insecta > Diptera > Polleniidae > Pollenia > Pollenia amentaria. The sequence goes on from OX031007.1 coordinate 76,045,675, forward strand.
TTTTTGTTTTGTTTTTTGTTAAAATGTCATTTTTTTCTTGTGCAGGGAAGTAGTTTTTAGTGCTATATGAGGAAAAACATAGTTGCATCACTAAGTACTACTAGATTTCGAATAGATTTCGTCAAAATCTAGTCACGGAGTAGATTTTGTTTGTACGGGAAATCTAGACAAAAACAACTAGATTTGGCTCGAAATCTCGAAAGTACTAGATTTCGTTGTAGTGTAAATTGGCTATAAAACAAAAGATGTTTCATTGAACAAAGTCTTCAGCCAATTCACATGGAGGCTTTTGCGACATCGCTTTGTCGACGTCTCTTTTGGTTTGATGGCGAGCGGTGTTGAGAAGAAAGAGGGGTAAACAAAACGACTCGTTTTGTGTTTTTCATGGTACTTGTACCCATGATGAAATAAACAGGTGGCATTACTACGCCAGATGACGATTTGTTGCTCTTGTATTGTTTGTCTAGTCTTGTGTTAAAGTTTGGTTTATGTTTACAAAAAATTCACGTTTTGTGCTGTGATTATTGTATTGTATTAAAATTTTTGATTATTTAAATTGAAATTAAATAAGATAGTAACCATAGTGAAATAAAAATTCGATAAAAATTAATTTTTTTCATTGCGTTCGGCGGCAAAATTTGATTTTAGTTTATTATAACTTATCTTTCTTAGAAAGCTGCCCTTTTTCATTTCTCTTTGAACCATCTTTAATGCCGCAAGATCGATTAATAATAATAAGGAAAACAAATTTATTTAGTTGAGATTTATTTGCAAAACTGTTGTAAAAATTAACTTTTAACTTTACCGCAACACTAGTTAATAATATTTAAGTAAGTAAATAACATTATAAAACAAAACAATATAACTTAATACGTTTTTTTTTGTACAAAATAAAACGTTTGTTGAACTAAAGGCCATGTCAGATAAAACTTTTGCTTCGCGTTGCGTTACCGATTCGCTTTGACATCTAAGATAAAATATACGTACTTATACGAAACATGTCACATAAAGTACTTTCAAAGCGGAGCGAAGCAAAAAGTTAGCCAACCCTCATCTTTTTGCGCGCTTTGACAATTGGCTAGTATAATTTTCTTTTTTTTAATTTTTTTTTGCCAAATTCAATTCCAAAAAACCATCCAATTAAATTTTTAACTTTTATTTTTGTAACAAATAATTAAATGTACAAATTACCAACCGCTTTTATAAGTTAACAAACAATGCGTGAGTGTTGTCAAAGTTTTCATTGTGGCATACACCTTTTGCTTTGCGTTTTTCTGCCGAAGGTAGAAACGTCACGCAAAGCGACAAAGTTGTATCTGACACGGCCTTAATGCTTTTGTTAAACGTGGTTTGTGTTTTGTTATTTTTGTCTTGATCACGACATTTGTGTTGATTGTAGCGGCCTGTTTTTACACATTGCCACTTCACGATCAAAAAACGCTTTTTGTCTCTTTCTTCGAAATCTGCCCTCGCAACTGATTTGGGCATTTCTCACATGTCACATTTTACATGTCTGTGTGTAATCTGTGAGCAAAACATTCAAAATAGAAGTGAAGTTGGTTGCAACAAATGTTGCTACGTGTGTGGTAATGTTTCTGGTTAAAATTCTTGTTACCTTTTTGTAACAAAAAAAGGAACTATGACAAATTTTTAAATGGTACCAAATGAGTCACGGTAGTACCATGGTACTTTAGAAGGTCAAAATGTACCAAAAAAAGTACAATTGTATCAACTTTAACATCCCTGTCTGGTCCAAATTTTAAGTTATTAGCTTCAGGCGGTTAGGCTGTCAGTCAATAACGTTACAATTGTATATATATTTATTTATATATATATATGTATATATATCTATATGTATGTATTAGGGAAGCCAATCGGGACTGATTTTTGAAAATTCCGGGATTCGAGATTTTCTGGGGTTACGGGATTTAGGATCAATGTGTTTTTTAAGATACGACTTTTTTTTAAATAAACAACTCTTTTTGAATATTCAAAAGATTTTATATATATGAAATAAATTTAAAAAAAAGAAAACATCAAAACAATTTATTTTATACATATGTTTATAACACTGCTTCACACATGATCAAACTGATCAGATTCTGAAAAAAGCTTAAAAAATATACGTATCTCGTAGTTTTTCTAGATCAATTCATTTCGGTTTTTTGACAGCAATTCAATTTTTAATGTGAATTAAGTTGTGACGACATTAATACACTGTTAAGTGTAGTCCCTCATCAATCGACTGCAGTGCAGTACACCTCCAGGGTGAGGGCGAGATTCATAATCAATAATTTAAGTAAGTTTGAAATTTATTTTAAAACAAAATGTTTACACAAATGTTTCTTAAAACAGATTTCAAGTTTAAATAAATTTTTTTTTGAATACGTCAGATAGTGTTTATTTATAAAAAAATTCTTTTATTTACCGTACGTTTTTTAAGCAAATTTTTTATTATTATTTGACCGGGAGGAAAATGAGCTATTTCATAAATATTACAACTTAATTGTTATAATTATATCAACTTTTATACCTCATATTTTGAGGAACACTTTTTTTTCTACCTATACTTAATGCTATGTTTCCACGGTACGTGCTTCGCTCTCTATTCATGCTTCACACCCTAACCTAGCATTTACACATGCCACTGCCAGTTCGAAAAACTCAATAAACTCACGATTTTTTACTAATACACTCACAGTTTTCGCAATGGCAGCTCCAAAAAATTGCACGCGAGTGAAAATTTGGCACTTGCATGCCACTTAATGTCAAAACGATTAGCAATGTTACCCTGTTCAAAATTTAATGCAAATCGACTGGATTGTTGTCGAACTGTAATTAAAGTTTTAACTGTTAAATGCATTTTTATGATTCATTTGTATAAATGGGCGTTAAAATAAGTAAGTTTCCTAATTATAGAGCAATAATTTTGCTAAAATAATGCTAATATAAATAAATGTAAACTATTTCCCCAAAGCTAAAACTATGTGATGAAGTCGGTAACTCTTGTTTGTTCTCTGGTACTTTTTTTTAATTTGAGATGTAAACAAATTATCTCAAGTTGACGCTTCGACGACATTTTGAAAATGAACTGGCAGTGGCATGTGTAAACAGAAACGCAAATGGCATGAGATTCGACTATTTCGAACACTTTTTCGTTTATAATATGTATAGAACAGTGGCATGCCACTACTTGCATGTGTAAAGGCAACGTAATCATGAACGCAACAACTTGCTTCGCCATACAAAATATTGAGAGCGAATCAGGTAGATTCATATTGAATCTACTTGCGAAGCAAGAAAAATTCCTCTCTTCTCTAATATTTATCGCAAGTTTATCTGAACTAGCTGAATAAATCGTTTGTGTCAGCGTTGTCAACTCGGTGCGTTTTGTACCATTTTTGGTGCTTTTTTATATTTTTTATAATGATGAAAATCTTAGCTTTATTAATTTGGAATAATTATTATAAATTTGTGATTTTTTTTTAAAAAGATCTAAACAGAATTTATTAAATGAATGTACGAAAATGTATCACCTTTTTTATTAATTTTTTTTTTTCTAAATATATTCAGGGGTGTTCTGGAAATCGAAAAAACGCAAGTATTTTGAAGTTCTTTTTAATACACTATTAATCCCATTTTTTATAATTTTCTTATAGAATTCTGTATAATAAGAGAAATATTTGTATTGTATTGTATTGGAATTTCTTCTACTACAAAAATCTTTTTAAAAAAACGACTTTTAAATTCTTGCGTTTTGCAGTTTCGATTTCCAGAACAACTCTGATTTTCAAAGGCTGTTGTATTGTTATATTTTATTAATATGAAAGTATTAAACTTCTGAAAACAAACATTTTTTTTAAATATTTTAATAAAAGGATAAATAGATAACTATTGTTAATTTTGAATCCGTACTATTAATCGTAGATCCCTTTTAAAAAAGTTTTGTATAGAATTTATGCAATTAAAAATAATATGTTATCTAATACAAATGAATACAAGCAAATTTGTTTATTTTGTTAATGTTTTTTTTTTCTTTTTTTTAAAAAAAACCTGAACTGCAAAAGGCTGTTTTATTCTTATACAGTAGAATCGCGAAATGTTTCAGGGGTTGTATAGTTTTTCGAATTATTAACTTTTCTAAGCGGTATTTTATTCTAAAAAATTCAATAATAAATAAAGATTTTTCTAAAATAACATACAAAATTTATTTAAATTACTTAAATATCAAAAAAGAAAAGTGTTTGGAACTAAAACAAAATTTCAGATTTTTGTTTTATTTTTTTTTTGTTTTAAATGTAAGTCAAACGAATGAGTTGTGCGGTCGTGTTCTAAAACAAGCAGTTACAGTTTAGGGCCAACCATAATAAACATAATCTTGCTTAACCTTCTGTCAAAAATTAACAAAAAGTCTCTAAAATGTATTTAAAAAAAAAACAAAAACAAAAAAAAATAACATTTGATTCCTTATGGAATGTGCGATCGGTTTCGCACTTTGCTTAAGCAAATGCCAGTTTCAAAAAACTTAACAAAAATATGGTTCAATATGGTTTTACCCATATGATATACATGTATTCGAACAGTTGCTTAAGCCAACTTAAGCACATTATATTTCGGTCTTTTTAAAGCGGCACAGGGGCGCTAAAATTTGGTGAGATTAACTTTTTCGCGATTATACTGTATTTTTAATATTCAACTATTATGCAAAATTAATTCAATAAGCTTTTAAAATAAAAAAACAAAGTCTAAACTTGCTGTTTTTTTTTAAATTAAGTGCTTTTTCTTCATTTTGGCGCGTTTCAAAAATTCACAGTTACCAACGCTGATTTTTTTATTAAATACAACTGTCAAATCGAAGCAAGTAGACAAGTCGTGTAAACACCATGATTCATTCGCATGATTCAGAGAGCGAAGCGGGTGATTCAAGTCGTCGTGGAAACATGGCATTATGCTATGTTTCCACGGTATGTGCTTCGCTCTCTATTCATGCTTCACACCCTAATCATGAACGCAACAACTTGCTTCACCATACAAAATATTGAGAGCGAATCAGGTAGATTCATATTGAATCTACTTGCGAAGCAGGAAAAATTCCTCTCTTCTCTAATATTTATCGCAAGTTTATCTGAACTAGCTGAATAAATCGTTTGTGTTAGCGTTGTCAACTCGGTGCGTTTTGTACCATTTTTGGTGCTTTTTTATACTTTTTATAATGATGAAAATATTAGCTTTATTAATTTGGAATAATTATTATAAATTTGTGATCTCTTTTTAAAAAGATCTAAACAGAATTTATTAAATAAATGTACGAAAATGTATCACCTTTTTTATTAAGTTTTTTTGGTATTTTTTTCTAAATATATTCAGGGGTGGTCTGGAAATCGAAAAAACGCAAGTATTTTGAAGTTCTTTTTAATACACTCTTAATCCCATTTTTTATAATTTTCTTATTATATTTATATTTTTATTATAGTTATATTTTTAATATGAAAACAAACATTATTTTTTAAATATTTAAATAAAAGGATAAATAGATAACTATTGTTAATTTTGAATCCGTACTATTAATCGTAGATCCCTTTTAAAAAAGTTTTGTATAGAATTTATGCAATTAAAAATAATTTGTTATCTAATACAAATAAATACAAGCAAATTTGTTTATTTGATTTATGTTTTTTTTTTCTTTTTCTAAAAAAACCTGAACTGCAAAAGGCTGTTTTATTCTTATACAGTAGAATCGCGAAATGTTTCAGGGGATGTATAGTTTTTCGAATTATCAACTTTTCTAAGCGGTATTTTATTCTAAAAAATTCAATAATAAATAAAGATTTTTCCAAAATAACATACAAAATTTATTTAAATTACTTTAATATCAAAAAATTTCGGTACATGTAATGTTTTCCTGTGTGCTTTTTCCTATGTGTTTTCCATAGCGTCGAGAATTTTTTGGCATTTCATTTTATTTTTTAGATCGCTACTTCAAAAGTACCACTTTCTGCTTAAAATCTAATCTGATTTGTGATGTTTTGCCCTGATTTGTTGACATTTTTTATTAATACGCTCAGAAAAGTGTTTGGAACTAAAACAAAATTTCAGATTTTTGTTTTATTTTTTTTTGTTTTAAATGTAAGTCAAACGAATGAGTTGTGCGGTCGTGTTCTAAAACAAGCAGTTACAGTTTAGGGACAACCATAATAAACATAATCTTGCTTAACCTTCTGTCAAAAATTAACAAAAAGTCTCTAAAATGTATTTAAAAAAAAAAACAAAAACAAAAAAAAATAACATTTGATTCCTTATGGAATGTGCGATCGGTTTCGCACTTTGCTTAAGCAAATGCCAGTTTCAAAAAACTTAACAAAAATATGGTTCAATATGGTTTTACCCATATGATATACATGTATTCGAACAGTTGCTTAAGCCAACTTAAGCACATTATATTTCGGTCTTTTTAAAGCGGCACAGGGGCGCTAAAATTTGGTGAGATTAACTTTTTCGCGATTATACTGTATTTTTAATATTCAACTATTATGCAAAATTAATTCAATAAGCTTTTAAAATAAAAAAACAAAGTCTAAACTTGCTGCTTTTTTTAAATTAAGTGCTTTTTCTTCATTTTGGCTAAAGCCCCTATTTTGAGTTACATTCGATAAACGATTTTCGCTGGCTATCGATCATCGACTATCGAATATTAATTTGGTATTATGACTTGGCAGCACTGTCGAAAATTTCGTTGTGCATCGAATTTTTCCAACGAAAACAAATTTGCTTTCGACGCAGTGTCTCGACTAGTACAAGGTAGCGGGAGAAAATTATTTATTCACTTATTTCAATTGTTTATGTATTATCCAGGCATCTTAAGCTTTTTTAAGAAAAATATTTCAATAAATGATGTTTTGTATTTTTCACATTAATAATTTGATTCTACCTAAAAAAAAATATTGGTATAAATATATATCTTACAAATATCAATTTACAAACCAAATTTTATTACGATCGGAAAATTTTCGTAGGTGTTATAGCGTTTTTAAGAAAAATGATACATGGCAGGACCCTGAGTCCTTCGTCTGATTTATATGAAAATATACACACACGTTGCTAGTTGTATGTATACCAAATTTTATTGTTATCGGACAATTTTTGTAGGTGTTATAGCGTTTTTAAGAAAAAGTATATATGACCGGACCTTCAGTCCTTAGTCCGATTTAAATGAAAATATACACACACGTTGCTAGTTATATGTACATCAACATGATCACTTTTTGTTATTAAAGCTAAAATTACATTTTTCATTTTCAGGACACTTGGGAGGTAGGCGTGTCCTTAGATCGATTTTTCCAAAAAATCGTATTTTTTTAACTAAGATATGCTAGTGTACCAAATTTCAAAAATATCTGACAATTCCTTCTATTTTTGTGCCTTCGTTATATGGGGACAAAGCAGTGTGCGACTCGCTCTGAAAAAAAATAATATAATTTTACTTTTGGGCTTTTTCGGGGTCTATAATATATGTGAATATGTGCTTAATGTTGTAGGTATTACATACATAAAAATCTATGTGGATAAAAATAGTTCGTCGGCTTAGAGTGTAAACCTGCTAACTCCAGATAAAAAACTTCTTATATTTCTGCAATGAGTACATAAAAAAATAGCGTGGTCGTAAAGCAAAATCAAAGATTATTAAAATTATTTGCAAAATTTAGTTGAAATTGGTTTTTTTTTTTGGTTAATAATTAACTAATAAAAAAGTGCGCTACGAAAAATTATTAAGTTTTGTTGAAATCCTTTTTTTCTTTTTGTACAAATAATAGCAACATTAAATATGCCGCAAAAAAGCGCGCTGCAGTGTCTAACCTTTAAATCTAATGTAACAAAAACTCAACTTAGTGTTGGGTGTGGAAAATGTGATGTGATGAAATGTCGCAACAAATTATAGTTTTTTCTATGAAAATAGAGTTACATAAGCATACATATATAAAATAAGAACACCAATCAAGTTTTTAGATCGCCACGTTTGGCGAAAAATAGCTATATATGGCAACCCAGATGGTACTATGAATTTTTTAAAACAGTGTGGCAAGTCGTCACTGGCAATGTGTTAAATGAAAAAAGTATAGCATACGCACTATATAGTATTGTTGTTTCTTTCAATCAAATGAACGAAAAAAAACTGCGCAAACTACAAAAAATAATAAGGGTTTTTAGATATCGCTTAAAATTGCAATTTGTGCAAATGGGCAAACTTGCGAGACTCGTTTCATGAAGACCCTTTTTAATTTTTATGTAATTTTAAATAAGTATATGAAACAGTATACAAAATAGTATACAAAACATTTTAACCGTGACCTTTATCCTTCATACGAATTAGTTCGGGCTTCGAAAACATTGTGCTATTCAGAAAATATAAAGGTAACAGAATCATATTCTGAAGTAAACTTACAGTCCTTAATGGACCACACAATTTTGAGATTGTGTGCATCATACAATGACGTACTCACTGAAAAAATAGGAACTTGCCACGAAATTTCATTATTGTGTAAATGGGGATGTGATGAGGCAAATCAAAGCCTTTATAACCAAAAATAGATGGAAGAATTAGAAGAATTCAATAGCGACGAAAATTTATTTAGTATTTATGTAGTACCAATTCAAATGTATTTTACCAATAAGAAGAAAGAAAAATCAATAGTTTATCAAAATCCAACACCTAATTCTTCACGTTATTGTCGTCCTATTAAACTATTGTTTGCTTAAGAAACCACTGATTTAATAACTACAGAAGTGAAATATAATAGGGATCAAATTGCAATGTTACGTCCAACGGAGGTTATTTTATTAACAAACAATGTCCAAAAGCTGGTTTATGTTAAACCCAAATTAGTTTTATGTATGGTTGATGGAAAAATATGCACAGCTTTATCAAAGTACAATTCATCAAAAATTTGTTATGTTTGTGGAGCTAAACCTTCTGAGATGAATAATCCCTCTGCTCGTTTACAAAAAACATTAGACCCCGAAGTTTTAGAGTTTGGTTTGTCGCCACTGCATTCATGGATTAGGTTCATGAAATGTTTACTGCACATAGCTAATAGAATGGATATAAAAACATGGCAAGCAAGAGGCACAGATAATAAACAAAAGCTTCAACAACGAAAACTTTCTATACAAGAAAAGTTTAAATCGAAAATGGGATTGCTTATAGATATGCCAAAGCAGACGACAGGAAACACCAATAACGGAAATACAGCTAGGCGCGTTTTTAGAAATGCCGTAGAATCTGCCGAAATAACTGGTATAGACTTAGAACTCTTAAGGCGATTTCATGTTATTTTGGAATGCTTAGCATGTGGATATTCAATTAGTACGGCAGCTTTTGAAAAATATGCAACAGAAACCAGAGAGCTTTATTTAAAATTATATCCATAGTATTATATGCCGATTAGTGTGCACAAAGTTCTTTGGCATGGCAAAATAATTATTCATAATTATTTATATTATTCATCCTCCCCATTGGGCATTTGTCAGAGGAAGCTCAAGAGTCAAGAAGTAAAGACACTAGACGCTACAGATCGCAATTTACGCGAAAAATATCTCGGAAAGAAACCAACTCTGATTTAATAAATAGACTGCTAAAATCATCAGATCCATAAATACGTAATTTGAGAAAAGCCCCATGAACAAAGCTTGGACAATTAACTGCAGATATTTTGAAATTACTCCAAAATACTGTTATAAATATTGATGACGAATATGATAGCAGCAACTTAGAATCAGTTATTACGTTTTTTTTTATATTATTGTTAATTTATGAAATTTGTTTTAGTTTTATTATTGTAAAATATTTGTATACGAGCAATTCCATATAAAAGCGATCACCTTTTGACGACCCCTCTCCGATTTTAAAATAAATAGTCTCAATCGATTGCCCAGCAAAAAATAATGTACCTACATATTTTTTTTTTTTTTATAGTGACTGGTTTAGTGGTGGTGTACACCACTGTCATGTGACAAAATTGAAGAATTCTTAATAAGGGACCTCATTGAAATTGTTTTAAAAAACTACTAAAGCGATCGCAACGAGTGATAGCTCGTTGGAAAGGTATTGAATCAGGCTTTAATTGAAAAATAAAATTTTCCTAATATTTCTTAGAAATTTACCTTTAAATTTTCCCAAGAAAATTAAATTTTCCGATTTTCCACAGAAGCTCCTAAATTTTCCGGCTAATTTTTTTTTTTTGGATTCCTCATAATTTTTGCTTTAAGAATCAGCAATAAAAAAATGGGCCCCGACTCCTTGTTTGGACAGGAGAAGAGCATTTAAGAGACCACCTTGTTAAAAATACATTTTAAAAATTATTTTACAGTTAAAAATACATTTATGAAGAAAAAATCAATTTTTTTTTTAAGAGCCCCAAGTTGAGTGTGTAGTGAATATGGTCTGCCTGCCTTCACAAGATCGGCCATAAATCCATGGATAATAGCAGCAGTGGCATGTAATGGCACACCAAACCCGACTGAGGCTACAGGTCATAAAATGTTTTGTAAATTTTTTAAATTACCAGGTAATAAATATTTCGCCTAAAATGACACGTGCAGAAACAAGTCATAAAACACGGATTTTCCATAAATATGGCGAAATATTTATTACCTGGTAATTTAAAAAATTTGCAAAACATTTTATGACCTGTGGTCGGCTTATTGGCAGTAACCAATTAAGTCCCTTTTAAAAAACATTTTATGACCAGTAGTTCACGCAAATTTTCCTATTAAAGAAAAGCAAATATCGCTTATTTTTTTTACCTATTTTTTACCAAAAAATAAATATAAATACTTCACACACTCTGAGTCAAATTTCAGTTGAATACTAAACGTGAAAGTGTTAAAGTGTTTTTTTTTTGTAAAGTAAAGAGTGAAGCTGTAAAGACAATTTAAAGTAAAATGAATAAATTTTGCTGCAATCCGTTTAACAAGAGTGGACATCGTTCGAAAAAGATAAAAGTATTAAAATTAACTGGTGTTTCGAAGCGATACATGAATGAATTAAATATACAATACGGTGAAGAAGCAGAATTCATTTGCCCCAAGTGTAAAATCGATTTGTCTCAACAAGCAAATGCATTGAAACAAATGCAGCCATAATCCGAGAGTGAAATGACATGTGAACAAAATGTTTCATCTGATAGTGAGGCAGACATTCCGATGGTCAATATGTCTTTGAGTCCTTTGAATGAGGCTATTACCACTTTAGGTGAAACGCCTATTAGAAAAAGAAAGTTGCGAAGTGAAACATACAGGAAAGAGAAAAAAGGCAAGGTTATGAGTGCAATCGCGACAATATTTGATGAAGGCTCTGATAACGAATGCAGTCAAGCATATGACGTTGATGACGGCAAACAAATGATTGAGCAGTTGAAAAGAAAATTCAATTTAGCGACCACTTTTCCGGAGAAATATCTCATTTTATCTGTGCTGCCTCAATCATGGTCTATACGCAAGATTTCTGAACAGTTTCAAACATCTTTTTACATTGCGAGAAGAAGCAAAGAATTAGTTCGACAGAAGGGCATATTGGCGACTCCCACCAAGAAATTTGGCTCAGCGAAGCAACGGTGAAATTGATTCAAGATTTTTACTGCAATGATGACAACAGCCGCGCCTGCCCAGGTACACGTGACTATGTTATCACACGTGAAGATGGAGAAAAAGTACACAAGCAGCGCAGATTATTATTATGTAATCTATCCGAAGCATACCATCAGTTCAATGAGAAATACCCAGCAGAAAAAGTGGGATTTTCTAAGTTTGCCATCCTACGACCAAAAGAATGCATGCTGGCATTAGACAGGCACGGAACGCATTCAGTCTGCGTTTGCATGTTTCATCAAAACATCAAATTAATTTTCTTTCCATGCAAGAAATTGAAAGTATTTCACGGTGAAATTGAAACATATAGGGACCTCCTGTCGAAGTCGTTGTGCGCATACCCCACGGAAAATTGTCATCTGTCCAAATGCGACAATTGTCCGAAGATTGACGAGCTAGAGCAATATTTGGCGGAAAAGTTTGAACAGCTGTTAATTCAGGAGGTGCATTTCAAACAGTGGATAATTAGCAGCGGCAGATGTTCCCTTGAGACCGTGGTAAAGCAGATTCCGGAATTCATCGAGGAATTCGGATTCAAGTTGAATGAACTGAAGGCGCACCATTTCATATCCGAGATGCAATCGAAATTTCTAAAGGAAAGTAAGGAGAAATTAGCCCAAAATGAATTCATTGTGATAAGCGACTTTGCCGAGAATTACACTTTTCTCGTTCAGGATGAAATTCAGGCTTATCACTGGGCAAACGACCAGTGCACGGTGCATCCTTTTTGTATTTATTTCAAAAACGAAGATAACAAACTACAGACCGTAAGCCTTGTTGTTGTCGCGGAGAGTTTAGCTCATAATTATGTGTCCGTTTATTTATTTCAAATGAAACTGTTTGAATTCTTAAGATCAAAATTCGATGCAATCGACAAAGTAACGTTTTTCTCAGACGGCGCGGCTTCTCAGTACAAGAATAAAAAAAATTTTTACAATCTTTGCATAATTGAAGAAGAACAAAACTGCAAGGTCGAGTGGCACTTTTTCGCGACGTCCCACGGTAAGGGCCCATGCGATGCGTTAGGGGGAACTCTAAAACGCATGGCGACTAAGGCAAGTTTGCAAAGGCCATATACTGACCAGATCTTAAATGTACAACATTTGTTTTCGTGGATTCAAAGCAAGGAAATTGCCATTAACATAGTTTTTTGCACTCAAAAAGAACACGATGCCATGGAGCGACGAATTCAAAACAGATATAATAATGTCAAAACTATAACTGGAACGCAAGTTTCATTGCTTATACCAAATATTTCTGATATGTCAATTAATGTAAAGCGGTACTCTTCGTCTGCCGACGCACAGTGGCGCCATTTGAGTTTTTTCGTTGCAAAAATCATATCTTTTGAACCGAATAAGATAATTGAACAGTTTAAACAGCATATGATAGATAACTGTTCAGCCTATGAAATGAGCGTTTGGAAAGGGTGCTACGCTTTGTAGGGGCCTACTTATGGGTTATCAAAGTTAAAATTAGTAGAAAAATCAATTTTATGGTAACTAAAAAAAATTATTTTTACATTTTTAGATTGTTTTTATTTTTTTTCTTAAGGGTTTTATGTTTTAAATTATTACCCAACAAATTAAAAAAAAAATTATTTATTTTTTTAAATTTATTTTTTCAATTTTCTGTAAAATATTCATCACAATTCGTAAGAGAAGGTATATCTAAAAGACTAACAATTTCTAAACTATAATTATTTTGTAACTCTATTCGTGACTTCACATGCCGCAGGGAAGAAATAAGTGGATCGGAAGATGCTGCCAACATGTTGAAGAGGTCCTTATTTTGCCTTACCCTTGATGCTTTGAATGTGTTCTGCAATCTATATTTTTTATAAAATTTGTTAAGAGACTCCTGTGCTTCTTCAGAAAGCTCTCCAATTGGCAAAGGCTGGTACTCAATTATATCTTTGCCATGCGCCAATATTTTATGGACGGTCGGGGTCAACTTCTTCTGTGGATACATTTCTGCTAAAAGAGATGCAGTTTTCGACGCATATTCTCCATATTTTGTAGAATTGACATTTTCTTTGCAGTTTAAAACATCCAAGATCGTTCCCAATCTTTTCACGATTTGATTGTCAATTCCAATGATTCTAGTTACTGCCTCATCATTTTCAAAAAATCTCCTAGAAGTGTTTCCATCGTTAGAGTTACCGTATCCGTGCTTGGGACAGTCTACTTTTAGTCCAACTTGTTTCAAAAAAACCATCCTGTATTTGCTTCTTTCTGATCTTTTCCTTATCCTTTATTGATGTATTTTCATCGAAGTTTTCCTCCTCTTGTGGTAGGGTATATGCCAGTTTTAGCAAGAATTCCATACACCTTATCCTTGCGTGCAATGGTGACATTCCATATTCGTAATTCTCCTCATTTGTAGAATCGTTTAAATTACCAAAGTTCTTCTGACAAATAATAATATAAAATCGATAAAAAAAATATAAAAATAATACGAAAAAAGGGGTTTAGATAGGTTTTTGCTAAATTTTTACCTCCAATATAATTCTGTCTATGATAACTAATTGAAATATATTATAATTAAGCAGAAAAAGATACTAATCTTAAACTCTTTACAACTAATTATATAAAATTGAGATGTAACATATTATATATGAAATAAATTGAATTGAATTGAAAAAAGTTCTTCTGACTCTTTTTGCAAATCGGGCATGACATTGTTGAGGTTGTTCCTGTCAGTTCGTTTACGACTTTTCCGTCAACCATGGTCAGGTGGAACTCGTAATTGCATTCAATATATTTTCCTTCTCCAATTTGCAGCTTTGTAGGCTTAATCTTGCTTATTTGTTCTTCAATGTCCTTCACCGTAGTCCTTATGAGTTCTGCCGATTCCCTTGCAAACTGAAACATTATTGGTCGGCAATAATGCACTGATGACGGACGTGGATTTTTCCAGTGTAGGGAATCATCCGATTTTAGCCGCAAAGGAACAACAGATGCCATAAACATATTTCCGTCCGATATTGTAGCGTCATCGAAAGATATCCTTTGCTTATAAACGCTTTGTCCGGATGATCCATCGCAGCCCCATTTGCTGATCAATGTCAACTTCTCAGGAAGAATTTTCACTTCCGTGAAAAACTTTGGTGTGGTTGACTTTCTAAACAGTTCAAATAATTTTAAATTGTTCAACGCCATGTTTTCAGTACTTAAATTGTTTAATGGTTTCAGTAATTGTTGCGCCAACTTTCAGGCGTAGACTAATCCAGGCATTATGCTTATTTTGCAATATATAGGCTTATGCTACCATGCCTAAAAATTTACCTGTTCCCTGCATACATATGGATTTAGGCTAAATAATGCAATTTTGATATTATGCACGTGTCCAAATAAGATTTGTGCCTACCTGTAGGGACCATAAGTCAATATTGTTCCTGACCATTTGTACGCCAAAGTATTGTTTATGTGAGGTACGTACCTGCTAATTTCAATGAGTAGTTTTTTTCAAACTATTAGATCAAACTACTGTCAGTCAAAACATATAAGGGATGGACGCCATACAATTTCTGCAACCATGTCTTTTTGAACTTTTTTACCTCTAGAAGCCAAACGGGCACGTACGGGCAGATAAAACCTTTTGAATTATGTAAAGAAATAATCAAAGAACAGGTTTTGCACGTATGGCAAATATAGAAAAATATAGTTTTTTTTTATTTTCCGTCAAAGTTGAAAAATAGTGAAAAAACGGATAGTTTTTAAATAGTGATTTACCAGGAGAAACACAAAGCAAACAGTTAATTTTTTTTTTATCATTATACATTTAATAAATACATCAATCAATACAAATAAAAAATAAGGCGATTCGTTACCTATTTTTCGTGATATTACACCTGAAATCGCAACAAATTGACTAAAAATTGTGTGTTTTTTTGAAAACCGAAAGTCGGTCAACTTTGAACGGTTATATCTTCTAAACTAAAAATGTGATATTATTAAGAGTGGCATATTTGAAATCGTTGAAAAGTTTCCTATAACATGGGTTTATTCAAAACTTCGTCGGCACTCATGAAAATTTTGATTTTTGCAACCTCGCTTGCTCTACGGGCGCCACTGTGCGACGTGCTAAATTTAAAGTTACTTTAATTTTATAATGATGCCAAGACAATTGAAATTTTTAATAAATATTGTAATTAAGTATAAGCAGCAAAATAAGAAAGATTTTTTTCTTCATAAATGTATTTTTAACTGTAAAATAATTTTTAAAATGTATTTTTAACAAGGTGGTCTCTTAAATGCTCTTCTCCTGTCCAAACAAGGAGTTGGGGCCCATTTTTTTATTGCTGATTCTTAAAGCAAAAATTATGAGGAATCCAAAAAAAAAAATTAGCCGGAAAATTTAGGAGCTTCTGTGGAAAATCGGAAAATTTAATTTTCTTGGGAAAATGTAAAGGTAAATTTCTAAGAAAAATTAGGAAAATTTTATTTTTCAATTAAAGCCTGATTCAATACCTTTCCAACGAGCTATCACTCGTTGCGATCGCTTTAGTAGTTTTTTTTTTAAAACAACTTTCAATGAGGTCCCTTATGAAGAATTCTTCAATTTTGTCACATGACAGTGGTGTACACCACCACTAAACCAGTCACTATAAAAAAAAAAAAAAATATGTAGGTACATTATTTTTTGCTGGGCAATCGATTGAGACTATTTATTTTAAAATCGGAGAGGGGTCGTCCAAAAATTTGCCAATTTTGATCGTTTTCATATGGAATTGCTCCATATATTTTAGAATCATTCATTTTTTTTAATTAATAAGGTAATTACAACATCTGTTGTTCCTGAGGTTTGGAAAGTTTGTAGGATAGTGCCTAATCCTAAAAATAAAAACCCTAATAGTAGTTCTGACTTTAGACCTATAAGCATTTTGTCAGTATGTTCGAAAGTTTTAGAGATTCCAATCAGGGAGCAAATGTTGTCTCATCTTAATGACAATGGGTTAATCAATCCGCTTCAATCGGGATTTAGGAAGGGCCATAGTACGACTGGGACTGTTTTGGATATTTCGAAATCTATTAGAGATAATTATGATAAGGGAATGGTAAGTGTGTTGATTTTCCTTGATTTTTGTAAGGCATTTGTTTCGATTTGTCATAAAACTTTAATACGGAAACTATCTCAAGTTTTTGGTATTGGCTCCTGTAGTTGTAAACTAATTTGGTCTTACTTGACTGGGCGAAGTCAGAACGTTCAGGTGGGAAATGAAATTTCTAATACAATTCCAAATTATCGTGGCATACCACAAGGATCTGTTTTGGGTTCGTTGTTGTTTTTACTGTATATGAATGATATATTTCAAGTATTATCGTTTTTAAAAGCGTACACCTACGCGGATGACATTCAATTGCTGGCAACTTTTGATTTACCTCTTGTGAATGAATTTACTGAACGGATTAATACTGACTTGGTTCGGTTAGTTAAATGGTCGAAGGATAATTTTTTGGAATTGAGCCCTACGAAATGTAAAGTAATGATATTTTCAAAACAGGATATTTGTTTGACTATAGTTCTTGACAATAGACAATCAGGACGCGTATGTTAATATGTCCGCAACATAGCTCGTTGATTATGTCCAGATCGTTTTGTGTAAATATCGTTAGACTATGGAACTCGATAATACCATACCAGGACCGTAGATTCTCCCACAGTACCACTGAATTTAGAAATATTTTTTTTATCTCAAACATAAATGTTTTACTTCAATAATTATCGTTGAATTAAAGTTTAATAGGCGTATGCGATATTGTTTCTTTAGTGATCATTAATAAGTAACATTCATTATTTTTTTTGTTTCTCATAATTTGCTTTTAAATTTAACTAAATTTATGTAGTATGAGCACTGATTGTATTTAACTTATATTAAATTTAACTTATATAAATTTATATATGTATATATATTGTAGACTAGCCAATTTGGCCCTATGGGCTTACGGCAACCCTGTGTAAATAAATAAATATTTGCAGTTTGAGAGGAAAACAAAAAATATAGTCTACAAAAATAAAAATCGTATTTATTGCGTTATAAATGATTTTGTAACTAAGCAGGTTTTCTCACATCAATTTACATCATTACTAAGGGAGATAGCAGGTTTTCTTTCTACTTCCTAGTAGTTTATATTGAAAAAAATCATGTAATTACAAAAATATCTTGTAATTATTTAAAATAATTAAAAATAATCATATAATGAAAGCTTTTAAGTGGAATACAACAAAACATTTTTTTCCATTAAAAAACAAAATGATGTCAAAAGAAGTAATAACTATTCTAAAGCAGACCATACACGATTTAATTCAATTGTCAACTGAGTCGGTTGTTGTCCAAATCAAAGCGTGTATGGCCTTGTCAGTTGATTAGTTTGACGGTTGTCGAGTTGGTTGAAGAAAAATCAAAAGATTTTGATTTTTTCAAGTTGATTACTAAGTCTTTCAATTCGATTGTACTGTGTGTGCTCAAGTCTCTTGATCAGCTGTCAAAGTTTATGTAAAAAAATCTAAATTTGACAGTTGAATTAAAATCTTTCAATTCAGTTGAAGAAGTGTGTGGCCAAGTATCAATTCGCATAAGAAGGAACGGTAGTCTTGGGGAAGTGATCTTTTTAAATATTGTAAGTCCTCAAACTTTTTAGCTGTAATCTTCCTTCTGTTTTCGTAAAGGCTAGGAAGCTGAAAAAAGGGCTTGGAAATAATTGCGGTCGATTTTCTTTGGGGCAATTGTTGCCATTCATCAGGAAATCTTAATTTATAAAGTACTTCAATACATGGGTTATATTGTAATGCACGTATGCCTATGACTTTTGCGTCACCTTTGATGCGATCACGTTGGATGCTTTTGAAGAACTGAACAGTTTTAAATTTCTTAAAAAGCGTATAGGTAATTTACCTCTTGTGGTTTTGGGGTTTAAATTTACAGACTTTGACATAATCTGCAGGCACATAGATGTCTTTGTTTTTAAGTGCGCGTTCGATAGTGGAATGAATGCAGTCAGCTTCCATTCGCTTGTGGCCCACTTCAAGAAACTTTTGTTCAATAATAGCTGCGTTCGAGAACACAAAAGTTTATACTATTTTTTACTGAACTTTACTGCATTTTACTAAATTCCGTTCGCGTACACAAAATACAGTAAATGAGAACACAAACTGAGAGCGTAAAGTGACAGTTCTTGACTGAGTACTTACAAATTTTTACTGCAGAAATTTTTGCAGTAAAATTTAGTAAAACAAAAAAAACATGTTTCAAAAGGTAAACAAACAAAAGTAGCAAACAAAAGGCATTCTAATTGTGAAAAAATTGTTTAAAAAAAGAAAAGTGGAAATAAAACTAAAATAAAAACCAAAAATGAATAAATATTAATTAATTAAACTTGTTTGTGAAGAATTTATGTGGCTAAATACCAACTTTTGAAACTTTATTTTGTTATGTTAATTTTTTGGAGTTGTAAAAGTGTCAAGTACTCAGGTACTTAGAACTGCCCTTGTTTTTAAAGTTATCAATAGTAAAAAAAAGTATTCGTGTACTATTGATCAAATTTAGCCGGACACAAATTAGCAAATTCAAATGAAATAAAAAAGAAACAAATATGAAAGATTCAAAAATAATCTGTTTTTATTTTCCAAATTATTCGTGTTATAAAAAGTTTTTAGTCGAGTACCGATAAGAAAACGAGTTAAGTAGTCAAAAGTGTAAACATTTTTCAACACTTCAATTATTTGTCATCAGCTGTTGCCTTTATTTTACGAATTTTTACAAATTTTGCGTTCGCGTACTTTTTTGGACAACAGCTTTTTGTGAGAGCAAATTTTTAAGTTTATTCATTTACTGCATTTTACTGTAAAAGTACTCAAACGCACCTATTAATTTTGTGATTTATGGCCGTAGAATCAAAGCATTAGACATGACACAATTCTGATAATTGCATCCGTTACTGTAAAAAATTATTTTACGTGGTTCTAAAGATTTATTTTGCGGCAATACAACATCCTCAATTAAATTCATCCATATGTTCAGTTTCGTTCCACAAGTAACAGTATCCGCTTCTATTTTTTAGACTATATTAATTATGTACCTGTAGTTTTGTTCTCTAATATGACTTAGGTGCCATCAGTAGGGCTTGCAGATCAACTGTAAATACAATATTTTTGGTGCTCTAAATATTCTACTACCGGTAAATTTCAAACTTTGAACATTTTTCACATTGGTCCTTTTTAGGGATAAATAAAGCCAAATTTGTATCATCAAAGGCATTGCTAAATACAGTTTGGGATGTGGCGCGACAGCAATTTGATTCAATAATAATAGGCAAAGAGTTTAAAAAGTTATCTAGCTCTTGGCGATCATTAGAGAAGCGAGTTGAGGGCAAATGGTTGTTAACAGAATGTCGGGAGGCTGTGAAAACATTATTTGAGTTCTTAGAAAATGTTTTTCATTTTTCCAATTAAGCACAGTTCATCTTCCAATACCGAGCGTGTTAAGAAACATAGTTCTCCATACCTTGGTTCGCTCGTCTTGTGTTTTTAAATAGTAAACAAGAGACTGCTTTCTTCTAGAATTTTGATCATGTTTTCTTCCCCGTGAACTTTGAGTCGAAAGAGATGTCACAAGGCCTTCAACATAAACTTTGTTTTCATGCCAATTCATTAGCCAAAAGTTTTGAAAAATACATTTTCTGTCTTCTTCTGTCAAAGCCTCACAATTAATGGTACCATATTTCGACTGTTTACAACTGCATCTTTGCCTCGTCTTTCTTGGCTTTTTGGCACTTAATAATCCCATGTTTCTGTCTTTCGTATTCCGAACTATTTTTTCCAGCCTCTTTTTGGTTTTTTTTGCAAACATTACATCTTTGTACTTTTAATCTTTTTTTTCTTTTCTTACATTTTTCCGGAAAGCTGCTATCTGTTTCCGAATCCGAATTTATAGCATAAGGTACTAAGCCTTGTGCTATTGTAATAGGAGAAACCAAAATTGGACTCTGTTCGCGGTGGTTAACATCACTGTGCTTTCGTTGGAGTTGTAGGATGAGTTTTTAAATGTTAATATCTGCAACAGTAGGTAAATTTTATATCCATTCAACCCATAATTAAGCTTCTTCATAATTTTTTCGACCGAATAGAACTAAATAACGCACATAAAATATTTACACTTACCTTTGCAAAATATCTGCCTCTAATGCCCGTAATTTCTACAAATAGATTTCTAGCTGTGTATAGATATCTATTGTGTGACGTATTTTAAAACATATTTCTTACCTACGGGGTAAAGTGTAGTGTATTTTAAACCATCGATTTTCGATAGTTAATTCACGTGGGCCAATTTAACGTTGAAATTGACAAAAAAGTGTTACTGGATAAGTAAAGATAACTGTTAGGTACGAACACGTCCAGATATCTGTTAGTAGAAATTACGGGCATAATTCACACAAATTAAGCACAATTTAAAATAATTTCAAGACTCCGTCAGAAATTCAAGGATTTCTAAGATAAATTGTGTTTTTTTAAATTAAAATGATATTTTATTAGATTACTACCCATATTGCCGCAAAAAATTGGAGTTAGAACTAACACTGAACTAATAATGAACTGGAAAGATTTTCTTACAAACATTGTTACGCGTCGCTTCCGGCCCTTAGGCAATTCCCGGTTCTTAGATTTATTGTTGTGTTAGTAAGTTTAGTTTTGGTTAGTAATGTTTGTTTTTTTTGTTAGTTTTATTAGTTGTGTTCATTTTTTTTTGTTTTGTGGTCCACTTTGTGGCATGCGGCTGACCTCCCGCAGTGGAACCATCTTTTTGGCCAACTTGTTTATTAGGCGGCTGAGAAAGACCGCAGTTTAAATGATGCTCATTTTTTTTGTACCTGTAAAAGAAAAAAAGGAAATGATTGTTAATTTTAATATCAAGTAATAAATTGGAATAATACTTTACCCTATACCTTCCTCTGCATTAATGGTCCGTCAATCTGAAAATAAAATAGAAATAAAATATTGATTGACTATCAGTGCATGCCGTACTCAGAAAAAAGTGTTTGTTGATTTGATAAAGTTTTTAGATCTAGTGCATGGGAAAAAGAAAAAGTTTAAAAAGTTTAAGTTTAAAAAGTTTAAAGACCGAAAAAATTTATTTAAACATATAGCTAAAAACAAAAAAAAAAAAAAAGTTTCGTGATAACTAAATAAGTGTACACGAAAACTAAACAACAATAAAACGTTACATAAGTTACATTTTTAAAAAAGTTACATAAGACCAAAAAGTTTAAATAGACAGAAATTCTGAGTCGTAACAATAAACTGAAAGAAGATACGAAAGTGATAAGCAATTGAAAACTAAGTGCATAAGCGAGCAGCGTAGATAAAAGGGACGCAAAAAAGTTGGAAAGCACCGGCCACGAAGCTATGAATTGTGGAAGGAGGGGATGCCAGACGCATGGTCCAGAAGATTGTCAACGGGTGACTAAAGGCCCGTCCGAAGGAAGACGGTATCGTTAAAAGGAGGAGATTTTTTTTGTATGTAAGCCAATTATTTTTGTCCTATTATTTAGCAGAAATTAAATCTAAAAAAAAGGAGAAAAAAAGCAATTTTTATAGAGTGTAGGTTATGGTTTTTTTTTGAAGTATATGTTTTGTCGTTTGTTGTTTTGTATCAGTGTAAAAACCAAAAAAAAAATATTAATTTGAATATTAAACGGATCTGTGAGTTTGGTAGGGGACAGCACCGCTTGAATAAAAAGTGATTTCTCGTTAATGTAGTTTATTTAGTTGTGGTAAAAAAATTATCTTACCTTATTGAGCTCCTTCAGGCAGGAAATTCAATAGATCTTGTTATGCTTTTTTATTATTGGCATGAATACGACGAGAGATTATACCTTATCAAAGCAATTGTAGGTGTGTTTTTTAAAGCCCAGAATAACTGACAGATTGGTTGTACAGAAATACATAATAAATTAAATAAAAGAAAAAAGAGAAGAAAACCAAAATTTACAAATTTTGTATTTATTAAATTAATTTTTTTTTGTGAAGCCTTAAAGAATAAGTTTAAAATTAAAAGATCAAGTTTTTTTGTTGTAGTAGTTTAAGAAATAGTGTTAAATTATTGAATAAATGTATTTACGTGTATGAATTTTAATAATGGCTGAGTAAATTCATTTTATGGGGAATATTGAGAAGTAAGTAGTCGGAGCGTGTGTGTGTAGTGTCTTTAGTGGGGCCATGAAAATTTTTAGTATAGGAGGAAAACAAAAATGGCCACGGTTGGGATAAGGGCGACTGGAAGAAAAAAACTAACTTCCCTAATATTAAGTGTCTTGGTATTTTGTATGTTTTGTTAAATTTAAATGTAATTTTATTTTTATTGATGCGTGTCAGTGGGCTTAGGTAAGGGTTGAGAAATACGAACCTGAAGAGTCTATTGAATATTGAGCTAGGCCGGAGAATTGCCTAAGGGCCGGAAGCGACGCGTAACAATATGGCGCCCAAATTAAAAAAAAGGTATATTTTAGTATTTAATTCTGTGTAGGTGATCCAGGCACAGTGTTACAAACCACAATAGTTTTTTTTTTTGGAAATAGACCAAAAACCTCTCAAACCACTGACTTATAGTCTAGATTTTAGTAGCCGTTTCAGCAATTTTTGAAAGTCCGTAGTATAAAAGTCTAGATAATAGTTTGAGTGTAGTTGAGATGTTACGAATTAATAAGGAAGGGTATAGTAGGACAGTATATTCAAAGGGCTAAGGGCTGGTGTAATTGTGCCGCCTACTATATTCGATTTAAAAAAAAAAAAAAAATTTTTTGTTCAAGAATTCACCTATCTGGCAGTCACTGGTATGCTTGAAGGCAGCGCCGGGTAAAACTCGAGATCGCGATTCACAAACAGACTGACCCCTATTATAAGAATTTATTGCATAGAATGATTATCGTGGGGGGTGAGTGAATTCTTTGCTTGCAAGACACATTTTTTTATGTACTATTTTTTTTACCAAGATGTTTAATGATATTAGCTCTCATATGAGGAGGGTCAGGAAAAAAAGATCCAATCACACACGCACCGTCATATAACTCGATATTCCCTATAGCAGTATTTCTATTGAAGTTTGGGAATTAGATATTTTTTTTGAGTCTAAAGAAACTAAAAAAAAGGAGAAGTTTATTTTTATTTACTTTATTTCTGTAGTTTAATTGTTTCAGAGTTGAACATTTTTTTTTGTCTAGTTTAATCTGAATAGGTATTTGTTTTTTTTTTTTTTGTTTATTTACTACATTTTTTTTATTATTTTTTTTATCTTCTCGTTTAATTTAAATGATAAATAGTTATTTTATTTTTTTGGTATTTTACTATACATATTTCTTTATATATTGTTTTAAGAGTTCATATAGCTGTTATTAGTTTTTTTTATAGTTAATTTTGTTTTAGTTATAGTATTTTTTTTTATCACTTTTATTTATTTACTTATTTTTGTGTATTGGCTTTGAGTATTTATAATATATAAAAATCTAAAATTCTATATGAGCAAATTATATATCTTATTTAATTTCTTTTATTCAAGTATTTAATTTAGAATTTTTAGATCGGGTTCTTTAAATATTTATACTTTTTCTTGAGTGTATTAGACATAGATCGTTCAAGTCTTAATATCCCGGTAGCTAAGGGTTTGAAAAGTGATGAATATCACGACTCGGTCTCAGGTTTCGAATCGTAAAAGAGAGCGTCCAATATACCCTGATTTAAGCCAATCGTATGTCATCGAACCGAAACAAAGGAAAACAACCGATCTGAGGATGGCTAATAATAATAATAATTTAAATTTTGTAGATTTATCCCAAACAATAAACTCGCGACCGCAACAGACCGCGAATTTTGTTTCAACCAATGAACGAGAATCTGCTTCGGTAGTGGTAGGTGAGAGTATTCAAACGTTGAGTATTCAAAAAGCATTAGAAGAGAAAATGAGAGGAATGATACAGAATGAAATGGTAGACATAAGGAAATTAGTAGGGGATTTATCTGAGGCTGTTAGAAGTTTGGCTAAGGGCCGGGTTCAGAATAAGGATTCATCTGCTAATCAGTCGTGTGAACAACGGAGTAATATAGGCAAAACTAGTTGGAACCAGGAAAACTTTGGGGAATATTATCAATTTTCATTTCGCAACGATATTTCTAATGTCCGGCAAAATTCAAACTGTTTACCTTGTACCAGTGGGAATTACATGCAAGCCCCGCCTATGCGTGTTGATCGTGACTTACCGAATAATGGAAGTTATATGAGACCACAGGTGCGTGGGGAACACACCGTATATAGCGGCTCACCCCCTCTAACAATGATCCTGAGGTATTAGTTCAGCGAAATATTCAGTCTACAGCTAATACTCGGGCAACTGAAAAAATAAATAATAGAATTGATAAATGGGGTATTTAATTCAATGGTAACAATACTCACATGACAGTCGATGATTTTATATTCAGAATCGAAAATCTACAATCACATTATGATGTTTTATGGGATGAAGTTCTTAGAGACTTCCATCTTTTAGTAACCGGACCCGTTAAGAACTGGTACTGGCTATTGATCCGCACTCATGGGGTAATGAATTGGCCCACGTTGCGAAGCGAACTATTGAACCAATACCGTACCAATACTTCGAATTTTGAAATTATGCGTGATCTGGTTGAGAGAAAACAACAAGCTAATGAGAACATGGATCATTTTTTTTATGATATGAGTAAATTACGATCAAGACTTGTACAACCTATACCCGAGTATGATATGATTAAGATTATAAAGAGAAATGTTAGAGAAAGCGTAGCCAGAATCGTGTATCCCATAGCTGTCTCGTCAGTTGAGCAACTTCGAATCGAATGTATAGAAGCTGAGCGGCAATTCCCCAGGAGGGAAATAAGAAACAACGTAATACCACGTCCAATAAGAGCAATAAATGAAATGTATTTGCCACCGTCAGAAGAACACGTAGTAGATACTAATTTAGAACCAGTAATGGATATAGCTGCCATAAGCGAGTCAACAGAAAAGGGTGCTAGTATGCTGGATTTGCCAATCACAGGGCCATGGCTTTAGGGATTGTGATTCCTTAGAACGCAGAATTTTCTGTTATCGCTGCGGCAAAGCCAACGTTATCACACCTCGATGTCCAACTTGAGAGGAAAACCGCAGGAGAGGCGTGGGAAATACGGGGGACTTACGTCCATCTCAAAACCCCAGGAATTAATTGCGAATACAGGCTGCAACACAACCAAACCTAATTTAATAAATAATCTTATGAAAATGAATAATACAACTTTAAAACCATTTTTGCCACAGAAGAGACATTATTTACCAATAGAACTCTGAAAACACAATTATGAGGAAGCCAAATCTCGCATTTTCGATGGGCATAAGAAACAAAAGGGAAAATGGAAACGTATTTTAAAAATAAGAGATAAATGTAAACAACGCCGAAAAACAGGGAAGTTTGTCATAGAATCCATAAATAGAGCAAGCTTAGGTGAACAGGATCCTAGAATCTTTTTAGAGGTTCAAATAGAGAAATGTAGTCTGTCAGGTTTACTGGACACGGGTGCGTCTGTCAGTATTTTAGGCAACAACTGTAGGGAAATTGTCTTAAAAATGAATGTTGATATTATTCCAATGTGGGCATGTGTCAGGACTGCTGGGGGAACAAATTATAGATTATTGGGAAGGGTCAGTACGACAGTGAAATTTAAGAACAGAGAAGGTCAAATGGTTTTATATTTGTGTCCCGATCTAGAACTGGAATTATATCTAGGAGTCGATTTTTTAAGATATTTGAACTAGCTCCTGAGGTAATAAAATTAGAAAGTATAGACATGAACAAAGTTCAACAAGATTTTCATTTGACACGCAAAGATCATCGGTTGAAACCTCACGTCCTAAATTCAAAACAACAACACGAATTAAAGGAAGTTATTAAATGTTTCGATGCGTTTGAAGAAAAAACATTGACGGCATTTTAAGCCGCATTGATGAAACTTTTTATATCAGCAGTGTGGACTTAAAATACGCTTTCTGGCAAATTAAGCTTGAAGATGATAGTAAACAATACACCGCGTTTACAGTTGCGGGACGGCTCTTGTATCAGTTTCGGGTCATGCCCTTTGGCCTATGTAACGCGGCCCAAAGATTATGCAGGCTGATGGATAAGGTCATACCCAGTAAACTAAAAGATAACGTTTTCGTTTATTTAGACGATTTATTGGTGATATCAAGTGATTTTGAAAACCATCTGAGCTTATTGAAGGAAGTAGCTAAATGTTAAAGCAAAGCCAACCTTACCATAGGATTAAAAAAGTCCCAATTCTGTTTTCAGGAATTAAAATATTTAGGGTTTATAATCGGAGGAGGTGTATTAAGAACGGACCCGGAAAAAATTATAGCAATTAGAAATATAGGTGTACCAAGGACCACAAGAGAGGTAAGAAGTTTTCTAGGTACCGCGGGATGGTACAGGCGATTCGTTAAAGATTTTGCATCTATTGCAGCCCCATTGACAGATATGTTAAAGAAGAGAAAAAAATTTGAAATGACATCAGAAGCGATAAATGCGTTTGAAGAATTAAAAAAAGCCCTCACGTCCGCTCCGGTACTCAAACATGCTGACTTTTCTAATAGATTTTATATACAGTGTGATGCGTCAAATTATGGGATAGGTGCGGTTTTGTTCCAGTATAATGACAAGAGGGAAGAACACCCAATAGCTTTTTATTCACAAAAATTAAATGTGTGTCAAAGAAACTATAGTGTCACTGAAAAGAATTCTTGGCTGCAGTAATGGCTATAAAGAAATTTAGGCCATACGTGGAGCTTATGCCATTTACGGTTATAACCGAGCATGCCAGTTTGAAATGGCTAATGAGCCTAAAAGATCTTAGTGGCAGGCCAGCACGTTGGTCGTTACAACTGCAATCGTATAGCTTTAATATTGAGCACCGAAAGGGGTCAGAAAATGTGGTTGCAGACAGGCTGTCACGATTTCCGGTGGAGATTGCGGTAGATGAACTAGATATGGAGCAGCTACTTAATATTAATTCCGAGGAATTTCAAGATAACGAATATCTGGCGTTAATAAAACAGATCAACGAAAATTCCGACAAATTACCTGACTTAAAAGTCGAAGCTGGTCTGATTTTTAAAAGAATTAATTTTGACCAAGACGATGAAGATAAGCTAAAATTGAAAATATGGGTACCATTTAAATTAACATCAAGTTTAATAGATGCAGCTCATTCTAATCACACATCGGCACATTGTGGGACCGCAAAGACATTAGAAAAACTAAAACGATTTTATTATTGGCCCCGTATCGCCATACAAGTCAAAGAATATGTGAAGTCGTGTCGAATTTGCAAGGAAGCGAAATCCGCAAATCAAAACTTAATGCCTGGGATTGGCTAAGAAGTTGTGACTGAGCGTCCGTTTCAATAACTTTACGTTGACTTTCTGGGGAAATACCCCAGGTCAAAAAGTGGAAACAGTTACATTTTTATAGTGGTCGATCATTTTTTCAAGTTTATTTTTTTAAAAGCCATGCGAGATGCAACCACAAATAATGTAATTCAATTCCTAGTTCACGAAATCTTCCATAAATTCGGAGTACCAGAGATTATACACAGCGATAATGGTTCGCAGTTTGCAGAGCTGTAAAAAGCTGCAATCAATTGACATTGAAATCAAAGTGATTTCAACCAAACTGATTTCATTCTTTGATTTCTAAATGATTTCAGATTTAAAAATGAAATCTTGTCAAAATTGCAATATTTTTTGATTGCAATCATTTTGAAATCATTTTTTTTAGAAATCATTGAATGCAATTAATTTAATTGCAATCATTTCGATTGCAATAAAATTTTTGTTGAAATCATGTGATTTCAACAAGTTCCCTTGAAATCATGTGACATGAAAAACGTAGGTTTGTTAGTCATTTCTTGCATTTTTTTTCTACGGAAGAACTGATTGCAATTAGAAATAATGCTTACCAATTTTACAAAACTTTGTAAATAAAAATTGCCATTTTTCATTTGAAAAGAACGATTCTGATTTAACTTTGATTGCAATTACTGGATTTGATTGCAATTAAAGTAATTGCAATCAAATCGATTGCAATCAAATTTGATTGCAATCAATTTATATATAAATTGATTTCAAAAAATTGATTCAATCGTTTTTATCATATTGATTTCATGATTTCAATTTGAAATCATCAATTTACGATTTTGAATGCAATCAAAAAATTTGCAATCATTAAAGCGAAATCATGTGATTGCAATTAAATCGATTGCAATCATTTACAGCTCTGGCAGTTTGTCTCTAAAAGTTTTATGGCAATGATAGATACCTATAAAATAAAACATTTAAGAACCGCTGTGTATTCTCCACAGTCTAATGCTGCAGAGAGAGTAAACCAGTCTGTCTTGGTCGCGATAAGAGCATATCTTGAAGAAGATCATAGGGATTGGGATCTTTACATATCCGAAATAGAGTGCGCCTTAAGGAATTCTATACATTCGGCCACGGGAGTCACACCATTCTTCGCGCTATTTGGTTATCATATTTACACAAACGGGAATGATTACAAAATAGCAAGGAAGCTGCAGTCGTTAAATGATACGGAAATAAATAGTTTACGAAATAATGATAGACTGTCTATAATAAGGGACAAAATTCGCAATAACATGCATGAGGCATACGAGAAAAGTGCCGCAAGGTACAATAAAAGGGCCCGCAATATAAAATTAGTACCTGGTCAGGAAGTTTTTCGAAGAAACACTGTGCTTAGTGACTTCGAGAAAAATAGAAATGCTAAATTTTGTCGTAAGTTCTTGAAGTGTCGAATAGTAAGACCCATAGGGAACAATATGTACGAGTTGGAGAATCTGCAAGGCAAGTCTATAGGGGTGTTTCATCTTAAAGACATAAAATTATAGACAAAATTATAATGGGAAGTCAAAAGTAGGTGCAATATTAGGATTACTGAATTATTTAAATAACTTGAATTTTTGTGTTTTTTTTTCTATGTTTGTGTTGTCCTAATATACCACGATTACCATTCGAATTGAAAAACTTTCTGTGATAAAATAAATATCAGTGCAATATTAGGATAAGCAAAACAATTGAAATTTACAAAAATTCAAGCTGTTTAAACGATTCGTGATGTCCTTTTTATCTGACTGTGTACCTAATTTTAGTTTTGACTTAGATAATGGATGATATACGTAGGGCTTGGCATTTACTTAGGGAGATAGACAATAGGGAGATATACAATGGGGAGATAGATATATAAACACGAAAGAATTTTTCTCTTTGAGTATACTGTCGTAGAAAAGATGATATTCGACTCACGCAAATTGTTTTTCCGTTGATAAAGTCCATATGGGAGTACTAGGATAGATGCCTGGGGACCTTGCCTGGAAAAAGCAAACAAAGGGAAAGTAAGGGAAAGTATCATTGACATTAGATACAGCATTTAGTTATACTTCCCGTAATCGGCGGTAAAGCGGGGGATATGTGTATGCCCGGCTTGAAATTTTGTTTGAGACTCGTTTCAGGGTGGGGGAGTTTCCCACGTTTCACCAACAGCACGGATCCACGCACACCATCTCCGCCTTTTCTCTTTATACGAATCTGGTGTTTTGTTGCGGTGGCTAAATGGCAAAATTTCGCCCTACATAGCAAAAAAAAATTTTGCGTGGCCCCAGCCTAGAAAAAGGGTTTGGGAGGTGGCAAACTATACCTACTACCACGAGTCCCGGTCATTCATTATGGGGGGGCACTTAGTAATGCGGAGGAACCACTCTCCGGCCCAAAATCCCGGTTCTTAGATTTATTGTTGTGTTAGTATTGGTTAGTAATGTTTGTTTTTTTTTTGTTAGATTTATTAGTTGTGTTAATTTTTTTTGTTTTGTTGTTTTGTAGTCCACTTTGTGGCATGCGGCTGACCTCCCGCAGTGGAACCATCTTTTTGGCCAACTTGTTTATTAGGCGGCTGAGCAAGACCGCAGTTTAAATGATGCTAATTTTTTTTTTGTACCTGTAAAAGAAAAAAAGGAAATGATTGTCAATTTTAATATCAAGTATTTAATTGGAATAATACTTTACCCTATACCTTCCTCTGCATTAATGGTCCGTCAATCTGAAAATAAAATAGGAATAAATTGTATAAAAATGTATTTTTTAAGTTTTTTTTCTTACCTCGTGTAATGAATCGTCATCTGTTTGTTTTGTTTTCATTTATTTGGCCTGTCAATTGTGTTTTAAGGTCTGTTTAATGAATGAATACTATAATAAAAGTTGGCAAAGTGCAGATGGTGCGTAGAAGACAGGGATGTATAACATCGTATCGTATTTTTTTTTTTTTTTTTTGAATATTATTTTTGGTTTGAATTTTTTTTACGGTTTTATGAATGAACCGGATAAACCTGCTACTTTCATGAACGCCTGTTGTCGGGGTAGGTGCAATGGTAGTTTGGATAGGATTATATAGGATTAAAGTGGAAGAGGCAAAATTATAATTATTGGTGCCAATTTTAATAAATATGGCCGTTAAAGATGGAGATCGCGAGGGCAGATTTTGCAAAAAGAGATAAATTTTTTTTGGATATGTATACTGGTTTGGAATTACTATGTATTTAAATGGAAATATATAAGTGTTCGATTGGAAGGGAACGAGGGATGTAAAAGGCACATTTAATAAGAGAGGAAGAGTTTTTTGTTGTGTGACTTACGGTGCAAAAGATCTGCGGTTTAGTGGCGAAAGTTTTTTTAAAAAGCAAAAAAGAAAGTGAAATCTAATAGATTAAGAACCAGCATAACTAACTGTATTCTCAGACTGTGTCTTGGGAAGCTTTGTATTTTTTTTATCGCTGGCAAAAATAAAGAAAAAAAACTCTATTCGAGTGGAAACCAAATCCCAGGCAGAAAAAAATAGAAATAAAATATTGATTGACTATCAGTGCATGCCGTACTCAGAAAAAAGTGTTTGTTGATTTGATAAAGTTTTTAGATCTAGTGCATGGGAAAAAGAAAAAGTTAAAGACCGAAAAAATTTATTTAAACATATAGCTAAAAACAAAAAGAAAAAAAAGTTTCGTGATAACTAAATAAGTGTACACTAAAACTAAACAACAATAAAACGTTACATAAGTTACATTTTTAAAAAAGTTACATAAGACCAAAAAGGTTAAATAGACAGACAAAATCAAACAAAATTCTGAGTCGTAACAATAAACTGTGTTTGCGGGGGAGTTTTAAAATTTATTTTATGCGAAAAGACAATATACACAAGATGGGATTTAGAGTTATTAAAAACTTTATTTTTACTTAAGGAAAAAAGCACAAATGCACTTGCCTTGAGGTGGGGAGCTAGTGAACTGACTGATCAAGTTAAATCGAAACTGCAAGAAGCAGTAATTATAAACTGTTCCCATTGTAGGAGAGTGTGGTTTCTCTTGCAAGGAGAAAAGCTCTTGCCAGGAGAGAAACTACACAGTTAGTAGTGACGAGGCGTTCACACATACATCCCGCCCCCCTTGCAGGATTGCAAAAGCTTTTTTTTAAATTAAGTGGGAGTAACAGTTCATGGGTACTTAGAGCTAAATAATTAGATAATTAACAGGTAAATTCCACATGTACATTAAATTCAATGGGTACAACTTAATTATCATAGGTATAAAATAGTAAAGCAATAAAAAAAAAATAGAGAACAAAATTCAGAAAAAAAATAATTCAGTTAGTAAGTTATTAATAGGTTTTACGAAAAATAATTTTGATGTCATTTTGGAGTTACATTAATTACAATGGTAGGGAAACTGGACGAATTTGTTCCCACAGATGGATTGACGTTGTAGCAATATTCAGAACCTCGCGATGGTTGAAGTTGGTTGCGGCGGCGATCTGTTGGTTGTTGTTTTCGTGGACGTTGGCGTCTTTGTCTACGTTTCGTGTGATCTGAAGAGGGCATATGAGGAAGCGTGTGGTGTTCAGAAAGGCATTCTTTACACCTATCACGACAACGGCAATCTTTCAAAAGATGGGAATGTGCGAGACAGTTTATACAATATTTATACTTTCGGACGACCTTGAGTCTGTCCCATGCCGAAAGCCTTTTGAAGCGTAAACATTTTCTTAATGGATGGTCCTTATTGCAGTAACGACAGTCTTTAAGTAGTCTGGGACGTTGGGATGAAACACTTCTTTGCTGTCCATCTGACACTTCGTTGCTGGTGTTGCGATTAGTCTTCAATCTTCGGGGGGGTGTAGACATTGTGGCCGAAAAGGTTTTAATAATTTAGTTGTTATTGATCACAAGGGGGTAGTAAAACTAATTTAACAATTGGTCGTGTGACAAGCCCATTAGCTGTACGCACTTCGCAGATTCTCACGCGAGAGTCAGGCCCGCGAATGACTTTTTCTATGCGACCGAGCCGCCATTTATTTGGTGGTAGATTATCTTGCCTAATTACTACAAGGTCGTTAATAGTAAAATCTCGTTGAGGGTACTGCCATTTGACTCGCTTATGCAATTCTTTAAGATACTCTTCTTTCCATCTAAGAGCGAAATTGTGGTGAAGAATTTGAAGTTTTCTCCATCTATTTGAACAACTTATTGATTGTTGGGAGAAGTCAGGCTCAGCAGGAGATAGAAGAGGAGTCCCAACTAAAAAATGCCCAGGCGTGAGAGCATTAATATCTAAAGGGTTTTCAGTCATAGGGGTAAGGGGTCGCGAATTAAGGCACGCTTCAATTCTGGTGAGCATTGTGGTGAACTCTTCATACGTGAATTTTTGGGCATGCGTCACCTTTTTAAGGTGGGCTTTGAAGCTTTTGACGCCAGCTTCCCATAACCCACCCATGTGTGGGGCACCCGGGGGGATAAAAACCCAGTTCATTGATTGAAAAGCATGTTTAGACATAATATTCTGCTTAACCAAGAGAAGGTAATTATTTTGGTCTCGACGGAGACTATTGGCAGCTCCAACAAATGCAGTACCATTATCAGAGTATAGAGTGTGTGGACAACCACGACGTGAGAAGAAACGAGAGAATGCTGCCATAAAGGCAGGGGTAGAAATTTCACTAGTTACTTCAAGGTGTATGGCCTTTGTCGAAAAACAGATGAATACCAGTACATAACCTTTTGTTAACTTGCAGCCGCGTCCCACATACGATTTTATATCGAAGGGGCCGGCGAAATCTAGTCCAGTGTTAGTAAAAGGACGAGACAAGGCTGTTCTTTCAGGTGGAAGGGGACCCATAATTTGGTTACTGCGAGCGTGCCTGTGCACTACACATTCTTTGCAATTGCGAACAATCCATTTTGCCAAATTTTTCAGTTTTGGGACCCAAAACTCAATTCTCATTAATCGCAATAG
The DNA here is from genome assembly GCA_943735925.1 of Pollenia amentaria. Taxonomy (NCBI): domain Eukaryota; kingdom Metazoa; phylum Arthropoda; class Insecta; order Diptera; family Polleniidae; genus Pollenia; species Pollenia amentaria. The sequence continues at coordinate 76,079,725 of OX031007.1, forward strand.
AAGAGAATTTTCACCATGTATCGAAGATTTATGAATCATGTCAAGGTAAAGTCGGGTAAATTTTCCATTGTAAGGCAAGATCTTGGGAATACGCTCATCGTAAGTGAGAGTTGGTGCTTGTGAGAGTCTGCCATTTACTCTCATGAATCCTTTAGGGTCTATAAAGGGGTTTAGCGGCAAAAGGTCACTTTTCCGCGGCAGAGATAACCCTTGCAGAAGCAAAAAGTATTCTGGAAAATGTAATTGCTGACACAGTATGATTAATCGACTTTTCACATGATTCATTTCTGATTGCTGTAGATCGATTCTGTCAAAAGTAAATTGGTGGCGTGGAGAGAGATGATGGTAAAACCGAAACACATAGCAGAGTACTCGCATAGCTCTGGACAGATTTGAAAAACGACACAATATGTCACACGAAATGACTTGATTAACATGCGCTCTAATGGGCCTCTTCTCTTCTTGGGTCTCTAAGTTGGGGGTACTAGAAGGCCATGCAGAATGGGGTAACTTTAGCCATGAAGGCCCATGCCACCACAAAGAATTATGTGATAGTTCCCTAGCTGTGATTCCACGGGAGGCCAAATCGGCGGGGTTTTCTTTTGAGTCAACGTGAAACCAGACATCTCTTTCTAATTCAGAAATTATGGACGAAACACGGTTTGCAACAAAGGTATTCCAGTGGTCTGGAGACTTATGGAGCCACGCGAGTACGATAGAGGAATCAGTCCACATAAAAATACGCTTGCTTCCATAGTTTATTTGCGTCCGTATCGCTTTGAACATTTTTGCCATTAAGTCAGCAGCACAAAGTTCTTTTCGGGGTAGTGTTATAAATTTAATGGGAGCAACTTTTGTTTTTGCTGTCAAAAGATGGGAAAAAACTTTACCATTTGGGGTCTCAAGTCGGATATATAATGTGGCAGCATATGCTCTTTCCGATGCATCACAAAAGCCGTGTAACTCAACAGAACAAGATGGATCATAATCAACATAGCGGGGAATTTTAATTTCTTCGATATTTGGGTAGTCATCGAGAAATATTTGCCACTGTCTAAGAGTAAAGGGGGTGATTGTTTCATCCCACCCTGTTTTATCTTTCCATATTTGTTGCATTATCATTTTTGCGACGATTATCTTAGGGGCTAGCCAACCGGCGGGATCAAAAAGCTTTGCAATGTTGGATAGAACAGCTCTTTTAGTAAAAAGATTTTCATCTGGGAACTTAAGAGGTTTAAAATAAAAATTATCCTTGCCAGCATTCCACCTCAAGCCTAATGCCTTAGAAGTGCTGGAGTCCGATAACCTCAGGAATGTTGAGTCAAGAAGGTGCTCAGGGGGTAGGTCCTTTAAAATGCCTTCATTATTCGCTGTCCATTTTCTAAGAGAAAATCCAGCTGAGCTTAAGACTTTAATAAGATCTCTCCGCGCCTGGGTCGCCTCACTTAAGTCATGAGACCCAAAGAGCACATCATCAACATACATATAAGATCTGAGAATTTCGGAAACAACTGGAAAATCAGTCTGGCATTGCTGTGCTAATTCAAGCAAATTTCTAATCGCCAGATAAGGGGCACACGTAACGCCAAAGGTAACAGTACGCATTTCAAAATCGCTCAACTGCTCCTTTGGCGAAAGGCGGAAAATAATTCGCTGATATGGGGTTTGAGTGTCATTAATCAAAATTTGCCGATACATTTTTTCAATATCGGCATTAAACACATATCTAAAAAGCCGCCACCTAAGAATGAGAACTGTAAGGTCTGCCTGCAAAACGGGCCCAGAATATAGGATGTCGTTTAGACTTACGCCGTTAGAAGAGGGATGAGAGGCATTAAATACGACTCGAAGTTTAGTCGTAGTGCTATCAGGTTTCATGACAGCATGATGAGGGAGATAGTATGAGGTGTTCGTACTTGCTGATAGGTCAGGGTGAATTCTAACCATATGGTGTAGAGTTAAGTACTCTATGATAACTTGATCATAGTTAGCCTTTGCGTTAGGTTGTTTTAACAAACGCCCTTCATTCCGAAGATATTGTGCTATGGCAAAAGTGCGTGAATGACCTAAATTTTTGCCAACCGGAAACTCTTTCCTAAACGGAAGTGACACGACGAATCTTCCTTCTTTGTTTCGAAAAGTGGTATTTTTGTACAAATCCTCTCAATAAATATCCTCCTCTGACCAACGATTTACCTCCTGAACTTCTTCAAGTTCCCAAAAACGTGTCAATTGGTGATTTAGAGCAATTTCATTGTAAAATGACGAAACGGTTTTACTTTGATTAGAATTGGCCATCTGTCCCGTTACAATCCAGCCAAAAACTGTACGCTGTGCCACCAAATTGTGGTCTTTCTCCCATTCAACGCCATCAAGAAGCACATGCGGATATATATCACTGCCTAACAATATGTCTATCTGAGTGCCCTTGCTAGCGTCAAAGTCTGCTAATTGCAAATTACTGAATTTAGTTTTAATAGAAGGGAGAAGTGAATGATATGGGAGTTGGCCGGTTATTTTTCTTACTACAAAAGCTTCAACGTTAATAGAGAATTGTTTATCAATTGGGGATCTTACGGTTAGTGTAGATATTTGGTTAGAATTAGCTGTAACAGACCCATTTAAGCCGATCACTTGAGTTTGGGAGAGTCGCGAGGGCAGTGAGAGTTTTCTCTTGAGAGAGGCAGAAATAAATGAAGCTTCGGAAGCAGGGTCTATTAGGGCACGCACTGTTAATCGAACGTCACCTACGCAAACATCTACTAACGCAGTACCAAGCAGCATATACATAAATGGAGTGGACTGTAAGCGGGTCGAATATGCTTGGTGAATTCGAGCGGACGCAGCAGAAGAAGTGTATGGACTATCATCGGGGCTTGATACTAAATGGGAGTTTGTAGTAGCTTGGGTCTTCTGACTGCTATTTAGGGATTGGCTTGCGTTTGAAGAAGCTATTGTGCGGTGAAGCAGGGAGTGATGTTTTTGTTTGCAAATGGAGCAGAGATATTTACTTTGGCATTTTTTAAACTCATGAGAGTTCGCCAAACAGTTAGTGCACCGTTTCTGATTCTTTACGGTAAGTAAACGCTCATCTACAGACATTTTTAAATATATTGGACATTGCCGAAGGGAGTGATAATCGGAACAAAGTGAGCACTTTTGTGTTTTGTTAAACGAGACATTTGCATGGTAAGCGTTAAGTTTCTTAACATCTCGATAATTATGGGATTTTGTAGGGGGATTACTCTTAATCGAGCTTAAAGTGGGCTTAGAGGATCTAAGATCTGCAAAAGATTCCAAAGTTTGATATCTGGAAGTAAGAAAGTCGTTCATTTGTTTCCACGAGGGAATATCAGTGATTGCTCTATGGTGTTGTTTCCATAGATCTAGAGTAACATCTGGAAGGCAAGTGGAACACAGATACACAAAAATCACATCCCATTTATCTGTTTCTATATTAAGTAACGATAAATTTGTGATGCAATCATTGATGGTTCGTTGAAGGGTTTTTAGGCCGGGTCCAGATTCTTTGGAAACTGGTTTTAAACTAAATAGTGTTTTTAACTGGGAATTTAAAAGCACTTCCTTGTTTTCGTATCTTTCCACAAGGTTGTTCCAGGCCATATCAAAACCTGCATTAGTAAGCGGACAGGATTTTACTATATCACGAGCCTCGTTTTGAGTTTTTTTTAGCAGATGATAAAGTTTTTCTACTGGCGATAAACGCGGATTGTTCTTGTAAAGAGCCGAGAACATGTCTCTAAAAGTAGGCCAGGAGACGTAATCACCATAAAATATGTCGGTATCGCAGGGGGGTAGAGAGATATTGGGAGTCTGTAAAGTTCGAAAGTCTACATTTTCGGTAGAGGGATTTACGTTATTAGAGAGTTGATCTACCAGTTCATTTGCTTTGGACAGACATTTAAGATGTGCTTCATACGCCACAAAAAATTTATTTTGAACCGTTTCTAAAGTGACATCAGAATCTTTAGACTCGATGGTTATTAAGAGGGAATCATAAATGTTACGGAGAGCCGACCACAGGTAAATGATTTCATCTTTTTGAACCTCTACAGTATGTATCGTGTGATCATCCCGAGGAATCGCAGAAAAATAAGCATAAAACTGAACAACGCGATCAGATGCTCGTATAAAAGCGCTTAACTCTGACATTTGTAACCGGGAGATTATAGAAATGTAAAAAAAGAAATAACCGAGAATAGCTAGTTGTCCCGTATGCGGTGTGGAAGTGTGTTATTTTCAAAGCAATCAGATATATCGTATCAAACAAGATTCAAAAAAAACTATTTTCTGTTATATATTAGTTGAGTTATAAAGTTAAACTAATTTGTTTGCTGGGATATCCTACTGACCTACCGAATATTCAACAATTGATTGCAATTTTTTGTTTGTTTACCCAAAGGGAGATTTTTCATGTAGTACAACAAGTATGTTTGTATATAGTTATAAATAAAGAGATTGTATAAGCAGTTAAGAGAATAATTTCATAAATATTTATTATTTAGTAATTTTATTTTTCATAAACGGAACACTTTTCAAAAGAAGATATATGTATGTATGTATATTGTTTGTTTGATTCAGTTTACAAAATTTAGTTCAGATTTCTCTTATTTATGTACAATTACTTAGATCTTAAGGCAGAATTAGTTTGTACGTTCTGTTCTGTTACGAATCAGCTGTTTTTTTTCTGTTCAATTGAAAGTCTGTATGTGTGGTTAGTTTTTCCTTTTTCGTTATGTTCTGTTGCGGACAAATCTGTTGAAAATAGAATTCAACGTTTAGTTACGGCCAAAGTGTGTATGTGTTCGTTTGTGGTGATATGAAAAAACTGTAATTGTTTGCTTATAGCTAGAAAAATTGGTTTTAATTAAATATTTTGTAAACATTTGGGTATTTTTGACACAAAATATTATTTTTTAATTTTTTACGAAATTTTTTTTTAGAATTTCAATGCTTTTCTTTTTAAAAGCAGCCGATTCCTTTCACGGAAAAAGTAATTACAAAATATTTCTTACAGAAAGGAACGTAACAGAACGGCAACAGAAAGTAAAAACTAATGAGGCCTTTAAACTTCTTTTAAAGTTTTAATTTTAACAAACTCTTTATTAAACTTCACGAAGGATTAACAACAAAAATATTATGGGAAGAGAATATGTGTAACACTGAAAGAAGCTTCTCTTAATACACCACTAAGAAAATCACAGCTATGATCTGATTCTCTCTTAATCTTTTCAATAAACAATTATTTAAACACTTTAAAGCCAATACTCTCATTTGTGCTACAGTAAATGCTAAGCAACATTTAAAACAGGGATTTCCAAAAATTTTTTGGTTGTGTATTAGTGAGTACCAGAGAGTAAAGAAATTGAGAGAATGCATTCATTTACAGCCGAAATAAAATGTTAGTAATATATTTTATAAGTTGTATAACACAAAGGTACAAAATTAAAAATTTTTTGTGTTGATAAAAAATTTGTAGCAATTCTTTACCAATTCAATGTCGCTGATTTTAAAACTGCACTTTTTTTTTATTCGGAAGCTTTTTGACTCTAAATCAGTTTCAAATATCTTATCAAACAATTGTAAAAAAAATTAAAGATTTTTATGTTTTAAAAATTCATAAAAAATAAATATTGCACGCAAATCACAGCTGATAGAAAAAAAAGTGCAGTTTTAAAATCAGCTACATTGAATTGGTAAAGAACTGCTACAAATTTTCAATCAACACAAAAAATGTTTAATTTTGTTCCCTTGTGTTATACAACTTATAAAATAAAATCTTCTAAATTTATACTTTTATGGCAGTTTCGTAATAGTAGAATGCTTTTCAAATGGGATGAACTTAATTTATTACGTTGCTTGGAACAAATAAATTTTAAATCCGAAAAAATTTGTTCGCATAGGTAAGTAGTGCCGAATAAAGAGAGGCACTTAAATGGATTTTTTTTTAGTTCAGGATAGAACTCGCCATCCAAATCTTTCCAGAACTCTACAATATTATTTTCGTCTGGAGCATTTATTTCCTTTCGTAGTATGATTAGTTCTGATTGAATATCAAATTCGTAGTTGCTTACATCGCAACGAAAAGGGTTTTCGAAAAGATCTAATAGCGGTTGTAAAATTACAAAATCTTGTAACCTGTCTTGAAAATTATTGAAAAGTGTTTTAAATATTTCGGCATATTCATATCTTTTGTCGATTTCGAGATTTCTATAAACAAGTGAAGTTTTTGGAAAATTGGAAAAATCACCAGTTTTAATTTGGGAAAAAATTAGAAAAAGTTTTGTTTTAAAATTGTGAATGATTTTTGACAAGTCGCATATATTGCGTTCCTTTCCTTGCAATTCCAAATTAAGTTCATTTAACATACTTGTCGTATCTGCCAAAAAAGCTAAGTCTAATATAAAATTATTGTCTTTTAAACACTATATTAAAACTTTTTCTATTTTCTCAGTTTCTAGGAACTGAAGAACTTCTTCTCTTAAATCATAAAGTCTATTCAGGCAATCACCGCGACTTAGCCACCGAACTTCTGTAAACATTTTCAGGTCACAATTCACAGCATTTTTGTTTTTTAAAAAGGTTACAAATTTTCGGTGGGTAAGCGCTTGATGTCCGCCTCGAATTTTATTTATTATATCCTCTGCTGTCTTCATAGCTGGGGTATCATTTATGAAATTCGATGCAAGAGCGGTCTGATGAATTATGCAGTAAAAATTATGAACTGCAAATTTGTGTTTTTTTAATTGGCCTATAAGCCCATTATATTTGCCCAACATTACATTGGCTCCATCTGTGCAGACTCCAGCAAAATTGTTTATGTCTACAATGGAAAGAAGCTTTTCTGTGACAACATCATTCAACAACGTACCAGTTACATTTCCATAAAATGTTTCTAATGTAAACATGGACTCAAAAATAGTGTATTCGTTGTCTACGCATCGAATACAAATTACAAGTTCACACAGATCATTTATGTCAGTGCTTTCGTCTAAACAAATTGAAAAAAATTCGCAATTAATTACTTTTTCCCTAATTGCAGATTCTACACATGTTCCTAATTGAACAGTACGATGGCCTACAGTTTGACTGGACAGGGGAAGAGACTCTATAAATTTAGTATTATAATTAAGCCTTTCCCAAACTTTTTTTAGCAATTGCTTGATAAAAACACCATCCCACAATGGTCTTCCTTTCTTAACAATTTCCAATATTACTAAACTTGAAATCTCCTTTTTCAATTTGGGAACTGATTTTGGTTCATAAATTTCCTCTTCTAATAACCATTTTTTTTCAATTTTTCTAAAAAAATTGTTTTATTTTTATAAAACAGGTCTTCTCTTTCCTTATCATTTAAATTATTTATATTATTATGAAAACGACCGCAATGCCGTTTAATAACATATTCCGTCCCTTCCTTAAATGTTGCATAGCATATAAGGCATTGGATGTTACCAAAAGCGTTTTGAACCGCACAATATTTTTTAAGTGCCATCATAAAGTTTTTTCTGTTAACTTGAAACAAAAATATGTATTAGTAGTGGTATACACAATTGTGCATAGAAATGTATTTCCCTGGTCTATTTATTCAAAAATAAAATAAACTACATGAGAATTATAACGTGAAAAAGTTATTTTAGTAAAAAGATAGGGTATTCATAGTGGTAAGTAAAATAGAAAAGGTATTCACGTTGTTGGGTTACTCATACTTCAAACATCTGTGCATTCATTTTAATTCTTACTAATGGTATATCATAACTTTTTGCAAAATACCAAATGCGCACCTGAGTGCCTGCAAAAATGTAGAAATTCATTATAACAGGTCAAAGTTATGTACGTTAAATAAATACCATAAATTAGTAAGGTTAACTCTTTGGACTCGGTCATATAATTGTAGCATAAAAAAGTAAGCAATAAAAATAGTGCCAAACAATAACGCTTCATTAATACATCAATAAAACACATTTTCTTACCCAAAAAATTTACCTGTTGTCACATTTGCTTTTATGTGTATAGGTTTACATATAAATTGTAGGAAAACAAGACTTTTTTTAACTTGTTTTTTAAATATTTTTACTTACTTAATAAAGTGTCTTCAAAGAAAAAACCTACCGACGCGATTGGTACAGAAAAAAAATGTTTTTACAAGCACAAAATACCAACAAATTCTTGTGGCTATTTTTTTTTTCTTAATAATTTCTGCATTTAGGTACGTCTTTTTAACGAAAGAAAAAGGGACCCTTTTACAGGCACCAAAGAATTTTTTTCACAAACGAAACACATATCGTTAGCTTAAATGCAAAACAATGTAGATATTATTTGAAAATTTTAAATTTTTGTTGATTAGGATTCACGTTACATAAGTATTTTTATATAATTTTAAGTTATTTACAAAATTAAAAATGAAGCATCATCAAATAAATATATAATTTTTTTAACAGCATAATGTATAATCACACTCAATAAAAAAATTAGCAGAGTTTTTAATTCTTTTTATAAGAACACATTAATATTTTTAAATAAAAAAGTGCTGTAAAATTATAAGAACCGAATCCATATACGTATGTAAAATAAAACATATAATAAATGTGACTTTCAGCTTCTTCCACATAGGACTGTTAGACATTTTGAAATTTTTTATTTGAAATATTAAAAATTGCTTTTAAATCTCAAATAATTACCATTTTACAAAGTTCTTTGCTTTGCATGTAAACTTATGATATGTAACATTATTCTACATTTCAGTCTTAAAATTTAAACTCTAAATAAAAATTGCACGCAAGGCATTGAATGTTACCAAAAGCATTTTTGACCGCACAATATTTTTTGAGTGTAAGCTGAAACAAAATAATACAGCATCCGCTAGACATGCACACTTGTCGAAGTCACATCGACGACTGAATTGAAGAGTATAAAAATATGTGTTAGTAGTGGTGCGCACAATTGTGCAAAGAAATGGAAACCCCTGATTTAAAATATCTTTTTATGTAAACTCAAATGTACCACTCTTTAAATTGTAAAAATTGTAAAAAGAATACGTATTAATAACTTCAGTGGAACTTTTTTTTCGGGCGAATATAAAATAGCTGTTTTACAAGTGCATATGTATATATGTATGTCAGTATGTAATTGACCAACAGTTATTTATGTATGTAGATAAATATAGATTTTTTTATTATTATATTTTTTGTTATTCTGTTCCACAGTGATTTTAATATGAAATCTGACGTACCTTTTAATTTGATTTCTTAATTTAAATTACTTGCTTCTGGTTTTCCTTCAAATATTACTTGTTGCGCTCTATTAATGGGATATTTGTATAATTATGATTCGGGCAAATCCAAGCGGGTCTATACTTTTAGCACAGTTTTTGTAATCCGTTTTAAAATCTGCACAAAAAATCTGGAAATATATTTCCACATAAAATAATTTTAAAAATCTGGTTCGAGTAGGACCAACAAATGTTTGCGGGGGAGTTTTAAAATTTATTTTATGCGAAAAGACAATATACACAAGATGGGATTTAGAGTTATTAAACACTTTATTTTTACTTAAGGAAAAAAGCACAAATGCACTTGCCTTGAGGTGGGGAGCTAGTGAACTGACTGATCAAGTTAAATCGAAACTGCAAGAAGCAGTAATTATAAACTGTTCCCATTGTATGAGAGTGTGGTTTCTCTTGCAAGGAGAAAAGCTCTTGCAAGGAGAGAAACTACACAGTTAGTAGTGACGAGGCGTTCACACAGACAAACTGAAAGAAGATACGAAAGTGATAAGCAATTGAAAACTAAGTGCATAAGCGAGCAGCGTAGATAAAAGGGACGCAAAAAAGTTGGAAAGCACCGGCCACGAAGCTATGAATTGTGGAAGGAGGGGATGCCAGACGCATGGTCCAGAAGATTGTCAACGGGTGACTAAAGGCCCGTCCGAAGGAAGACGGTATCGTTAAAAGGAGGAGATTTTTTTTTGTATGTAAGCCAATTATTTTTGTCCTATTATTTAGCAGAAATTAAATCTAAAAAAAAGGAGAAAAAAAAGCAATTTTTATAGAGTGTAGGTAATGGTTTTTTTTTTGAAGTATATGTTTTGGCGTTTGTTGTTTTGTATCAGTGTAAAAACCAAAAAAAAATATTAATTTGAAAATTAAACGAATCTGTGAGTTTGGTAGGGGACAGCACCGCTTGAATAAAAAGTGATTTCTCGTTAGTGTAGTTTATTTAGTAGTGGTAAAAAAATTATCTTACCTTAGGGAGCTCCTTCGGGCAGGAAATTCAATAGATCTTGTTATGCTTTTTTATTATTGGCATGAATACGACGAGAGATTATACCTTATCAAAGCAATTGTAGGTGTGTTTTTTAAAGCCCAGAACAACTGACAGATTGGTTGTACAGAAATACATAATAAATTAAATAAAAGAAAAAAGAGAAAAAAACCAAAATTTACAAATTTTGTATTTATTAAATTAATTTTTTTTGTAATTTTTTTTTGTGAAGCCTTAAAGAATAAGTTTAAAATTAAAAGATCAAGTTTTTTTGTTGTAGTAGTTTAAGAAATAGTGTTAAGTTATTGAATAAATGTATTTACGTGTATGAATTTTAATGATGGCTGAGTAAATTCATTTTATGGGGAATATTGAGAAGTAGTCGGAGCGTGTGTGTGTAGTGTCTTTAGTGGGGCCATGAAAATTTTTAGTATAGGAGGAAAACAAAAATGGCCACGGTTGGGATAAGGGCGACTGGAAGAAAAAAACTAACTTCCCTAATAATAAGTGTCTTGGTATTTTGTATGTTTTGTTAAATTTAAATGTAATTTTATTTTTATTGATGCGTGTCCGTGGGCTTAGGTAAGGGTTGAGAACTACGAACCTGAAGAGTCTATTGAATATTGAGCTAGGCCGGAGAATTGCCTAAGGGCCGGAAGCGACGCGCAACAACATGTTTCTATGAGTGGATTTAGCAGTTTTTCTTATCAAACCTTTTTACATACTTCAAGATTCCAATTGAAGAAAAACTTCATGCTGGTCGACGAGGCATATCTATCTCTAAAACACGGCATTAAAATCTCAATTTACTTAAAAAGTGGATTTAGCAGGTTTGCACTCTTTACAATTAACGTAAAATTTGCTGGATTTATCTATACATTTACAAATTGATGTTACACCAAAAGTATATGTACATATTTTTTATAAAAAATATATGTCATAGGGTACATACCTTCCACAGAATACTCAATAACAAAAAACTCGTTTCACTTTGCTACCGATTTTAAATTATGCTATCACAAGTGTGCATAAAATGCAAGTGATTTGCAAATGAAAATGACCTTCCTTATAAGGGTTACTTTGACCCCCTGATAATATACCTTTATGAGGTGATAAACAAATTAATTCTTGAAATTCGTCGTTATCAGTGGCTCCTGAAAATTACGTCATGAGTTTTGTCCGCTAGTATGTTCTAGCCGAATCATTGCACGACGGTGTAAATAATTTAAAAACAAATTGTTGAAAATGTAAGTTTTTGTTAATTTATTAGTTTTGGGGTGTAAATTCCATATTCTTAAATATTTTTGGTTATTTTATGCAAGTCTAAAGTCGACAGTAGTAAGCAGCAGTTGGAAAAGCTTGTTTCCCCTATGGAACAAAATCCTTTGTTGGCAAAAGGAATTTTTTATAAAAATTCAGGCTACAGGTACAGGCCTGTTCCAGTAAGCGTTCATCTTCATCAGATGAATCATCGTACCACAATTCCGTCGTAGTCATGATTTATATTAGTTTTATTTTTTAAATGTGTTAACAAAATTTTTTATTTAAAGCAGGGATTTCCAAAAATTTTTTGGTTGTGTAGTAGTGAGTACCAGAGAGTAAACAAATTGAGAGAATGCATTCATTTACAGCCGAAATAAAATGTTAGTAATATATTTTATAAGTTGTATAACACAAAGGTACAAAACTAAAAAATTTTTGTGTTGATAAAAAATTTGTAGCAATTCTTTACCAATTCAATGTCGCTGATTTTAAAACTGCACTTTTTTTTTATTCGGAAGCTTTTTGACTCTGAATCAGTTTCAAATATCTTATCAAACAATTGTAAAAAAATTAAAGATTTTTATGTTTTAAAAATGCATAAAAAATAAATATTGCACGCAAATCACAGCTGATAGAATAAAATAAAAAAAGTGCAGTTTTAAAATCAGCGACATTGAATTGGTAAAGAACTGCTACAAATTTTCTATCAACACAAAAAATATTTAATTTTGTTCCCTTGTGTTATACAACTTATAAAAAAAAATCTTCTAAATTTATACTTTTATGGCAGTTTCGTAATAGTAGAATGCTTTTCAAATGGGCTGAACTTAATTTATTACGTTGCTTGGAACAAATAAATTTTAAGTCGGAAAAAATTTGTTCGCATAGGTAAGTAGTGCCGAATAAAGAGAGGCACTTAAATGAATTTTTTTTTAGTTCATATCTTTTGTCGATTTCGAGATTTCTATAAACAAGTAAAGTTTTTGGAAAATTGGAAAAATCACCAATCTTAATTTGGGAAAAAATTAGAAAGTTTTGTTTTAAAATTGTGAATGATTTTTGACAAGTCGCATATATTGCGTTCCTTTTCTTGCAATTCCAAATTAAGTTCATTTAACATACTTGTCGTATATCATAACTTTTTACAAAATACCAAATGCGCACCTGAGTTTGCCTGCAAAAATGTATAAAGTCATTATAACATGTCAAAGTTACGTTAAATAAATACCATAAATTAGTAAGGTTAACACTTTGGACTCGGTCATATAATTGTAGCACAAAAAAAGTAAGCAATACAAATAGTGCCAAACAATAAAGTTTCATTAATACATTAATAAAACACATCTTCTTACCCAAAAATTTTACCTGCTGTCACATTTGCTTTTATGTGTATAGGTTTACACATAAATTGTAGGAAAACAAGACTTTTTTAACTTGTTTTTTAAATATTTTTACTTACTTAAGAAAAGTGTTTTCAAAGAAAAAAAAACCCACCGGCGCGATTGGTACAGAAACAAAAATATTTTTACAAGCACAAAATACCAACAAATTCTTGTGGCTAGACAGTTGCAATACATGCAAACTTTTTCACTAATACATGTACACTTTTCCAACTGTCTTGTCTTCTGTCTAGCAAATTTTGCAGACAGTAAAATGGACAGTAATTTGACATTTGCTGACAGGAATTTGAAGTTTTGTTCGCAAAAGTAAAAAAAATCAACAATTAAAAGAAAATTAATAAATTATGCTTTGGTTTTGCATGTTTTACTTAAGGGTTATCTATGTTCACAAAAAATAGTTGTTAAATGCTATTTTTAATTTGTTAAGACCATATAAAACACGTGTAGCAAGAACTTGTACTGCGACATTCACGTTAGACATTTTTTTAAAAGTGAACTGTCTTAACTACTGTCTGGACGCCTACGTCACAAAGACAGCAAGTAGTGCTTCTGGCAACTAATATGTATTTGCTTACTGTCTTGCCAGTACTGTCAAATGTAAACGTACTGATAGGTACGTCTTTTTAACGCAAGAAAAATTGACCCTTTTACAGGCATCAAAGCATTTTTTTCACAAACAAAACACATATCGTTAGCTTAAATGCAAAACAATGTAGATATTATTTGAAAATTTGAAATTTTTGTTGGTTAGGATTCACGTTACATATGTATTTTTATATAATTTTAAGTTATAAACAAAATTAAAAATGATGTATTATCAAATAAATATATAATTTTTTTTAACAGCATAATGTTTAATCACACTCAATAAAAAAATTAGCAGAGTTTTTAATTCTTTTTATAAGAACACATTAATATTTTTAAACAAAAAAAAACTGGGTAATCTGTTTTATAACTATTACCACGGTGTTAGTGGAATTAGTGATCAGATAATAATTTATAATAATAATTTTTAGTATTGCATAAGAAAAAATAAAAAAGTGTTGTAAAATTATAAGAACCGAATCCATATACGAATGTAAAATAAAACCTACAATAAATGTGACAATCAGCTTCTTCCACATGGGACTGTTAGACATTTTGAAATTTTTTATCTGAAATATTAAAAATTGCTTTTAAATCTCAAATAATTACCATTTTACAAAGTTCTTTGCTTTGCATGTAAACTTATGAAATGTAACATTATTCTACATTTAAGTCTTAAAATTTAAACTCTAAATAAAAATTGCACGCAAGGCATTTTATGTTACCAAAAGCATTTTTGACCGCACAATATTTTTTGAGTGTAAGCTGAAACAAAATAATATAGCATCCGCTAGACATGCACACTTGCCGAAGTCACACCGACGACTGAATTGAAGAGTATAAAAATATGTGTTAGTAGTAGTGTGCACAATTGTGCAAAGAAATGGAAACCCCTGTTTTAATATCATGATGTTCTGACTGTAGGGCAGGGATTTCCAAAAATTTTTTGGTTGTGTATTAGTGAGTACCAGAGATTAAAAAAATTGAGAGAATGCATTCATTTACAGCCGAAATAAAATGTTAGTAATATATTTTATAAGTTGTATAACACAAAGGTACAAAATTAAAAATTTTTTGTGTTGATAAAAAATTTGTAGCAATTCTTTACCAATTCAATGTCGCTGATTTTAAAACTTCACTTTTTTTTCATTCGGAAGCTTTTTGACTCTAAATCAGTTTTAAATATCTTATCAAACAATTGTAAAAAAATTAAAGATTTTTATGTTTTAAAAATTCATAAAAAATAAATATTGCATACCATATAAGGCATTGGATGTTACCAAAAGCGTTTTTGACCGCACAATATTTTTTAAGTGCCATCAAAAAGTTTTTTCTGTTAACCTGAAACAAAAATATGTATTGAGGTACGTTCAGACTAATGAAATATTTGACGAAAATATTTGTTCTGATATTTGCTTCAAACTGTGTGAAACAAAAAAATATTTTGTTTAATGTTCAAACTAAGCTCAAACATTTGACAATTTTTGTTTGATGAAACAGTTGGCAAAAAGTGTTAAATAAAATAAATTAATTCATGTTTGCCATGCGTTCAGACTAAAATAAATATTTGCATCAAATAATTATTTAATGAAAGTGTTCAAAAATAATAATATATTTCACAAATAGTAAAAATGAGCGCAAAAGCTAATTTATTTTTTTTATTCTGTGGAGCAGCATCTTTCATAGTGTTAGAACAGGAGAATGTAAAATATAAAAAAAACTGGAAGACAATGGGTAACGGGAACATGGCTAAAATTTGCGAAAAATTGCAAACTTGGATATAAACCCTTAAATATATTTGAAGTCTCTAAATCAGTTAAAAAACAAAATGTCGGGAAAAAAAATTTTTGCAAAAATAGCGAAAATTCGCGAAAAATTTAGATATTTCAAACAAGCCATAAAATTTATTAAAAGTGCCTAAAACTAAAAGGAATGGCAAAAATTCGATAAAAATTGCTGAATTAGCGGAAATTCGCAAAAATTTGATAATAGCGGTATGATAGCAAAGCCTAATAATTATTAAAAATCGTTAAAGCTCTAAAGATTTACAGTGAAAAATCGCTTCTTCGCGAGCATGGCTAAAATTCGCGAAAAATTGCAAACTTGGAAACAAACCCTAAAATATATTTGAAATTGCTAAATCGGTTAAAAAACAAAATGTAGGGGAAAAACAAAAAAAAATGTTGCAGAAATAGCGAAAATCGCAAACCATTTTAATATTTCAAACAAGCCATAAAATTTAGTAAAAGTGCCTAAAACTATAAGGAATGGCAAACATTTGCTAATAGCGGCACGATACAAAGTCTAATAATTATAAAAAATCTTTAAAATTGTAAAGAATCCAAACAGGAAAAATTGCTTCTATCCGGAACATGGCTAAAATTATTTGTCGTTGTTTGCTCTTACAATTTTTTTGTAATATCAAATAAATGTTTGCTCAAAAATTACTAAAATATTTGATTTTTTTGTGTTCACACTATGTTCACATTGGACAAATATTTGTTTGCCGGCAAATACTTTTATTTGCTCAAAATCAGCTGTTATTTTATTTGATACTCAAAAATATTTTGTGTTCAGACTACGTTAATGAAATATTTGATGTTTGCTTTCAAATATTTCACCAGTCTGAACGTACCTTTAGTAGTGGTATACACAATTGTGCATAGAAATGGATTTCCCTGGTCTATTTTTTCAAAAATAAAATAAATTACATGAGAATTATAACGTGAAAAAGTTATTTTAGTAAAAAGTTAGGGGGTTCATAGTGGTAAGTAAAATAGAAAGGGTATTCACGTTGTTGGGTTACTCATACTTCAAACATCTGTGCATACATTTTAATTCTAGCTAATAGTATATCATAACTTTTTACAAAATACCAAATGCGCACATGAGTTTGCCTGCAAAAATGTATAGTCATTGTAACAGGTCAAAGTTACGTTAAATAAATACCATAAATTAGTAAGGTTAACTCTTTGGACTCGGTCATATAATTGTAGCATAAAAAAGTAAGCAATAAAAATAGTGCTAAACAATAAAGTTTCATTAATACATCAATAAAACACATCTTCTTACCCAAAAATGTTACCTGCTGTCACATTTGCTTTTATATGTATAGGTTTACACATAAATTGTAGGAAAACAAGACTTTTTTAACTTGTTTTTTAAATATTTTTACTTACTTAAAAAAGTGTTTTCAAAGAAAAAAACCTACCGACGCGATTGGTACAGAAACAAAAATATTTTTACAAGCACAAAATACCAACAAATTCTTGTGGCTATTTTTTTTCTTAATAATTTCTGCATTTAGGTACGTCTTTTTTACGAAAAAAAAATGGACCCTTTTACAGGCATCAAAGATTTTTTTTCACAAACAAAACACATATCGTTAGCTTAAATGCAAAACAATGTAGATATTATTTGAAAATTTGAAAGTTTTGTTGATTTGGATTCACGTTACATATGTATTTTTATATAATTTTAAGTTATTTACAAAATTATAAATGACGTATCATCAAATAAATATATAATTTTTTTAACAGCATAATGTATAATCACACTCAAAAAAAAAATTAGCAGAGGTTTTAATTCTTTTTATAAGAACACATTAATATTTTTAAACACCAAAACTGGGTAATCTGTTTTATAACGATTACCACGGTGTTAGTGGAATTAGTGATCAGATAATAATTTATAATAATAATTTTTAGTATTGCATAAGAAAAAATAAAAAAGTGTTGTAAAATTATAAGAACCGAATCCATAATATCCATATGTAAAATAAAACCTATAATAAATGTGACTATCAGCTTCTTCCACATAGGACTGTTAGACATTTTGAAATTTTTATCTGGAATATTAAAAATTGCTTTTAAATCTCAAATAATTACCATTTTCCAAAGTTCTTTGCTTTGCATGTAAACTTATGAAATGTTACATTATTCTACATTTAAGTCTTAAAATTTAAACTCTAAATAAAAATTGCACGCAAGGCATTTTATGTTACCAAAAGCATTTTTGACCGCACAATATTTTTTGAGTGTAAGCTGAAACAAAATAATACAGCATCCGCTAGACATGCACACTTGTCTCGTTTCTGTATTTCTCGCATCGTTAAATTTCTCACATGTAGTGTGAAACAAAAATTTCCATCGTTTCTCGATTTGTGAGAAAAAAGTGTTTCTGTATTTGAATGCGAAAACAGACAACACTGATTCTGTTCTAACTGGAATATTTCCAGTATTAAAGTGTCAAATGCATGCGAAACGTCAACAAAGTTTATAAATAATAAAAAAAAAACAAAACTGTGAAATTAAAAAGACATTAATAATATTAAAATATTAAAATATAACTATAAAGTGACAAAAAAAATTTTTAAATAACAAAATAACAATTGTGTGTTATTTATTTGTTTTATTAAGTGAAAAGTAAAATGTATAGTGCGGCATTAATAACTGCTGAACAGCTTGATCGGCGAAATATGTTGCGTCTTTATCGCCAACAACTAAGGGATACAACGGACCCATTCAGCATTCCCGAGCAGCGATTCAGGGACCTTTATCGTTTGAGCAGAGACGCAGCTCTTGTCCTTTTCAATGATTTGAGTCCCTACATGTCGAAGGGAGTCAAAAAAACATTTATACCACAACCAATTCGAATGTGCACAGCATTACATTTTTTTGCAACTGGTTCCTACTACAGAGACATTGGACAGGATTTTACAGCTTCTGTAAGCAAAAGTGTTGGCTGCCGCTCTGTTCACGAGGTAGCAGATATTTTGGAACAAAAATTAATGGATTAAGTTTCCAGCAGTTTCTGAATATGAAGCTATAAAACAAAAGTAAGTATTTTCGGCTTTAATATAGTTTATAGACGCACCTCAAAATAAAAGAAGTACATATGTACGTGATGGAAAATGAAAAATATAAGAAACTATAAATGATAAAAGTCTTGCAAACGCATATATTTTCCTCTTATTTTTAAATTTTCGATCAACCTATGTACTTTTTTTATTTGGAGCTACATCCATTGACTTGTATTGTTTTGTTTTTTCTACATACATACAAAAGCACACATTGCGCTTGACCAACATATCGCACTTGATAGGGCATTAACTGTACAATTTAAATTTTTATAACGATTTCCAGATTCTATGAAGAGACTGGTTTTCCTGGAGTGATAGGGGCCATAGACTGCACACACGTCCGCATTAAAAAACCAAAACGAGAAGTTGAGGGTTGTTATTTAAATAGAAAAGGCTACCACTCAAAAAATGTGCAGCTAGTAAGAATAACGCTCATTATATTTTATAGCTATAGCAATAAAACCACCAACATACATTTTCAGATATGCGACTATAATTTGAAAATTTTTGGAGGTTTTGCAAGGTTTGGTGGATCAGCGCACGACTCTTACATTTGGGAAGCTTCGCGCATTAGCAGTTTATTGCAACAGCGGTACGAAAGAGACAGAAGCAATGATTCTTGGTTGTTAGGTATGTAAATATGTTTTTTATATGCATTCATAGATTTTAGGTAAAACCTTTTTATTAAGTATTTTTTGTGTGCATCTGTGTGGACGTTAATATACATAATATATTAAACAATATTTATTTTTTTTCGTGCATACTTTAAATTGTAATTAAAATGCAACTTTCATTTATTTTAAATTTTTCTGTTTTAAAAATTTCTCATTTTGTGTCGATTTGTGCAGGTGACTCTGGCTACCCCTTGCGGCCATGGCTAATAACACCATACCGTTCATCAACTGAGGATGAAAAACAATTTAACGCAGTACATGCTAAGGCAAGAAATTGCGTTGAACGCTTAAATGGTGTTTTAAAAAGCGTGTTTAGGTGTTTGCATGTTGGACTGCATACCACCCCACAAATGGCAGGCAAAATAATAAATGCATGCACGGTTCTTCACAATTTCAGAAGGGAACATGGGTTAATGCGCGAAAATAATGAAATAGTTCTGCAAGACGAAGAAACTATTTCAATAAACGATGGCGAATTAGAAGAACCACTACGTGAAGCAAGTCGTCTTCGCGATAGACTGAAAACAAGAATTTGTAGCCGAAGATAATTTTAATTAAATTTTTTTTATTGATTATTGAAAAAAGAAAATAAAGAAATAATTCATTTTATAAACATATAATAAAAATAAAAAACTTATTATTACGTATTATTAATTAAAAGATGTGGCTGAAAAAAAGGTTATGGCATTCAAGTAGATGCAGGAAAAATATCTAAAATTCTATTTAGTTTTTCTAAAATTTCCAAATTATGTTGTTCAATTCTATTTAACTTTTGAATCACTTCGTTTTGCATTGATTTTGCTTCACTTAAAGCATCGGCATATTTTGATGCTGTCTTAGTTGTCGGTGAAATTTTATTAAGCCCAGCTTTTGCTGAACTTGATGGTGGTGATTGTTGTGGCATTTTTGTTTTTTTAATAGGCGGGATATAAAACTCATCGCAATCTAAGAATTCTATGGATTTGAAATCCTAGGAAAATAAGTATAATATTAATAAATTTCAATATACAGTAAACATATGCATTTATGTACCTCTGATTCTTCTAATGTAATACCGGATTCGGGAGTACATGAATCGCCATCAACGGCATCAACTGTTATAATCTGAAGCATTTGTTCTTCAAAGTTATTTAAATCTCGGGGCACTTCTGCCCAGCTGCCACCACCGGTTCTGTTCATGAATTTTCTTCTGGTGTTTATGGTCTTCTTAACGCCTGCCTTGAGGTCTATCCAACACTAAGAACAATAAAACCAAGATTAATAAATAACAATTATATATGTATACTAGCATTTAACCCGCTACAACGTTAGCGTCTCCTTTTCTTTCTTGGAAATATTTTTACGCCAAAGTTTATGTTTGTAGGCTTCAACAGTACGAAATAGTACCAAAAGACCACTCTTACAGATTCTCATTCACTTGGGAACTTGGATGTTTAATTTTATGTTCATATGTCCAATATTAACGATAATTAAAAAAATTGCCAGTTGTATAACCAAAAAGCTAAAGAAATTAAATTTATTCCCCTTTTTCGTTCTTTTTTCCTTCCTATTGAAGCATAAAAAATTTCAATATTGTGGTGGAAGCGGAGCCCATAATTTAATACGTATGTATGTAGTAAGCATAAAAACAAATTTATTCATTTTTTTCTAATTGTTTAATGTATGTATATACTACATAATAATTTATTTAAGAATTTTAATTAAAATACAAGTAAAACCTTCTTTATGGTTTTGTTATACTAATGAGGAGAGACTCCTTGCCCATGGGCAAAGGCCGTCTATGCAGAGCAGCTTTAGTTAGCGAAGCCAGTGCTCGTTATACAATGGAGGAGAAAAGCATTTCGACCGGCCGAAGGCCTCCTATGCAAGGAAGCTTTAGTAAGCGAAACCGGTGTTTGTTATATCATAAAGAAGAACATCCTTGCGTCCGGCCAAAGGCTGGCTATGCTAAGAATTTTTTTTTCGATGCCGGTGTTTGTTGTTTTATAAAATTTGTATTACACTTTATTTAAATAAACTACATTCTTCCCTAGTGCACTTCCGTAACATTACGACGTAAAATGAAAAAAAAACAACTAATGTGAGCTAAAGAGTTTAAAATTTTTAAATAAATTATGTACCTATATTCAGAAAAATCTGTTCAATAGCTTTAAAATGATACCAATATTGGCCATATACGTTTAGAATTGTAGTGGAAAATCACATATTTATATGAAAACTTTAAACGTCCATAACTCGAAAACTAAGCGTTTGCGCCAACTTTTTTATTTTATTTTTTATTATTTTTCCATTTTCTATCACCTTGGGTACTGGGTAAACTAGATTTGTTCCGATAATCTTTACACACATCGCAAACGATTCCCTCTACAATTAATATAAGCGTCTTCCGCTGTGTTGTAGAAGTATCTCACAGAGGAATCAGCTTGTGTAACAGTTTCTCCCGTGCGAGGAATCTTCTGCGATTAAAAAAATGCGCTAGTCGACGATCTAAAACGCTCTTCGTGAGATTCCCAGGAGACTCTTATACGATTAAAAATGCTAGCTGGGTATGTACATAAAAAGAATCTTACCTTTTTCCATTGATCCACACTCTTTTCACTGCCACCCAAAGAGTTTAAAGAAACTTTCAGTGCCTCCCATTGCTCCTTGATATTTGAATTTGCATTTATTTTGTCAAACTGACCTCTAGCAAACTCTAAATTTGAGGACATGTGGTCCACTAGCTTCTGCTTCTGCTGCTTCGAAATTCTTTCAATTTTCTATTTGAATTAAAAAAAAAAAATTAAAAAACACATTCTTGTGTATATATACATACACATGTACGTATGTATATACATACATTATTAACTTTTTTCTACTTACTTTTTCGGCAGATTTGTTCTCCATTATTATTTTATATATTTTTTATATTTAAATATTTTAAACACTTTATTTTTTTAAATTCAGCTTTTCTCGCACCGATTTAAAACGTGACTTGTTTTGACAGTTCTTGTGAGAAACTTTTTACAAAATATTGTTACAGAAACACTTTTTCTCACATCCTTCCAATAACTGCTGTCAAATAAATAGAATGACAGATAATTCTCGCAAAGTAAACGTACAGAAACACTTATGTGAGAAAAACCATTTTTTGTTTCATATTGCACTGTTTTTGTCCCAATTCACTTGTTTTATGCGGGAAATTTTACGATGCGAGAAATACAGAAACGGGGTACTGAAACAAAATAATATAGCATCCGCTAGACATGCACACTTGTCAAGTCACATCGACGACTGAATTGAAGAGTATAAAAATATGTGTTAGTAGTGGTGCGCACAATTGGAAAAGAAATGGAAACCCCTGTAGCTCGTTTCTGTATTTCTCGCATCGCAAATTTTCTCATATTAAGTGTGAAACAAAAAATTCCATCGTTTCTCGATTTGTGAGAAAAAAGTGTTTCTGTATTTAAATGCGAGAACAGACAACACAGATTCTGTTTTAACTGGAATACTTCCAGTAATTAAGTGTCAAATGCAAGCGAAACGTCAACGAAAGAAATATATATAATAAAAATAAGGCTGCCAGATTTAACGACATTTTGACGATTTTTTTTTGTTCCAAAATTGGCAAAGTGACAATTTGCAGATTTTTTTCTAGTGACGATTCAGTCTTTGAAATAAAACAATTTTAAATAGTTTTATATGTTTGTGTATTAGGCACCACAGAAAACCGATATCTTTAAAAACAAGGCAGATTAAAAAATGTATCGGCAAAAGCAAAATTTCGAACGGAAACTGTTTAATTTTTATTTGCTTGGATTATTTAATACATTTGTTTGTGTGATCAAAAGATTAAACTATTACCCCATTTTTCAGTCAATGCACTTTAGGAAATTTTTGCCTTTTACTTTGTCCAAATGTGTTTATTTTATTTCAAAATGATATTTTGTCACTCCTTTGTGTGATTTCTGCAGGGAAAAATAACAATCTGACATTTTAAACTCTTATCGGATTAAGGAAAATAAAATAAATAATTTTATTAAAATAGACCTCAAGCTTATGTATGTATAAAATATGTATTTTACCCATGAACTTAATGTTTTTTTTTTTTTTTTTTTTTTTTTTTTTTTTTTTTTTTGATTATATGTTTATATGATAAAAATTTGTGATTATATGATCAAAAACGAACAAAATTCGTCAAAATTAATTTTAAATTGTCCGAAAAAAATAGACGATTTTTTTATTTTTTCTTAGGATATTGACGTTTTTTTCACAAATTTATCTGGCAGCCCTGCATAAAACAAACATAATGAAAGGCCAAAAAAATTTAAATAACAAAATATAACAATTGTGTTTTATATACTTATTTTCATCATTTAAATTCTTTCTTTTAAAATAAAATAAAATAATACCTACACATTCTTGTGTACATACATAAATAATTTGGGCTCCATTTTTTTAAATTTTTTTTTCTCGCATCAATTTCAAAAATGACTTATTTTGACAGTTCTTGTGAGAAACTTTTTGCAAAATATTGTTACAGAAACACTTGTTTTCACATCCTTCCAATAATTGCTGGAAAATTATTTAAATGACAGATAATTCTCGCAAAGTAAAAGTACAGAAACACTTATGTGAGAAAAACCATTTTTTGTTTCATATTGCACTGTTTTTGTCATAATTCACTTGTTTCATGCGGGAAATTTTACGATGCGAGAAATACAGAAACGGGCTACTGATTTAAAGTGACAGCTGATAGAAAATGTACTACTGTGAATAAACTAAATCACAATAGTACTTTTTTACCGAATGTGTGCCATAATACCAAATGAAAATTGGTTCGATCAACTAATTCGACTGCTGTCGAAAATAAAATTAAGTTCATAATAGGCACCTTAGGTGCCTACAGCTAGTAAAGTAGTTTTTTAAGAGGGAAATAAAAAAATTCTGAAAGTTTTTTTTTTTTTCAACATTAAACTTTATACAATATTTAAGTTTTTAGTTATTTTTTTTTATTTATTTATTTTATTTAGTTATGGTTAAATTTAGTTTTGTATATAATCGGCCATGTTCTGGAATGCACATGAAATTTAAATCAATGAAGATTTTCAATTGAGTTTTTGTAAAAATTAACGTAGCTTTTCCTGATTTCAAAAGTAGTTTAGGTAGAAAAAAGTGCTCCTCAAAGTATGAGGTAAACCTATAAAAGGAAATATATTGATGATTGAAAGGTGAAGTAGATGCTTCTACGACTAGGTTGGGAGGGCAGAATGGAGACTAACATCTGTCTTTAAAACTATTTTAATGTAGTAGTGTTTGTTGTTGTTTTTTTTAATCCGGTGTTTTTTTTTGTTTCCTGTAATTGTTTTCTCGTTCGGATACGCTGTTCGCGGGAACGGTTGGAACCGCCTGTGAGACACACATGAGCTAGTTGAAAACCTCGCTGGCAAGCCGTTCCGCAACAAATTAAAAATAATATACACCTGTGTTCTACATTCGTCAAATGAAATGAAAATAAAAATTCCACTCAATTTATGTTCTTAAAATCGTTAAAGTGAAATTAAAAGTAAAATTTTTTAAGGGAAAAGCACAAAAATTCGAAACAAGAAGAGGCGTTGCTAAGGTTCATGAAAAAAACCTTAGATTAGCTAAAGGATTTTATAAGGGTGATAGGGCGGTGCTTGATCAGCTATGAAAGGTCGTAGCAAGAGATCTAACTTCCACAGGTCCTTCAGAAAAAATCGTTCTGCTTGAAAAAAGGGTTTAACCGATTGAAAAGCCTGCATTCGAAAAAAATTGTCAGAGAACAGAGCGGATCCGTCAGCATCTGGTGGTAGTTATTACAGTAAGCAGTACCTTTCATCTGAAGATGATGTAGTTACAAAACTTTGGGATCTTTATAGAACTGTCGAGGGTTTAAAAGGTATACGATCATTCGGCGTTTCTAGAAAAGGTACAAATCAGCCCATTGAATTGGAAATCTTACATGCCAATAGTTACGAAGATACATTTTTAAATGAAACGTCTGATGAGATAGCAGATGAAAAGTAAGAAGTTTGAAAGCAATACAACATAGTTTACATGATTTTATGAACCCCAAAATTAAAACAAATTTTTTAAATTTTGCAAGACGTCAGTAACACATTTAAATATATGTTAAGGTTAGTTTTAACTGAACTTGGTCAAATTGATCGTAATTCCTGAAATTTTATACCATGCTAATTATTTTGTTGTCAGAAATAATCGTATTGTGAAACTCAAATTAATGCTTTACAACACTGAAAAAATAATTCCGATTCGTTCAGTTTTGACTGAAATAATTAGATATTAAATTGCTTTCGAATCGAGCAAGTACTCGATCACGACTGCCAGAATCAGGCCCCTGTTTATATCGTCTCCTACGCTTTGTCTGTCGTTTTTTACTCGGAGCAATTATAATTCCATTGCATGCATTGGAAGTTATTTGGTAACAAATCTAGTTTTATGTATTAGTTATATACCTACTTTGGTATTAGTTACCAAAATATCATGAAAAGTTAGAAGTCACATTCATAAAACTACTGGGTGGTATTATTGATTCCGTTCCGCGATTGCGGAAGCAAAATTTGCAATTATTCATTCCGCTTGTGCGGTATCTTTCCGTTGTTGCGGTATCATCTCTGCCATTGCGGGATTGCCATATTATTGATACCGCAATATAAATATTTTTCCCCATTTTGCTTACGTTAAAATTTTACAGCGAGAAGCTAACGGAAGGAATGAAAATGTAAGTAGTAACATAAAATTTAAAAAAAGAAAATTTGGTTTCGTTATTTAAACAAAAAAAATTTTATTTGAATAAAATATATAAATATACAAGCAAATTGTTATTATCAGCCATGTCACAGAGTACAATTCCGTTCGGAAACGGAATTTATTCCATATTTTTGTGCTTCATAAAATTACGAAAAAACTTTGCAAATAAAACCATTTTATGAACGGATTGGGAGTTTTCTGTAGCTTAAAGGCCAAAAAGCTATCAAAATATACTTTCTATCCAAAAACACATATGTTTTCTTCGGTTCCGAACGAAATCATTCCGAACGGAATTGTACTCTGTGACATGGCTGTATAAGCAATTTGTTATTGTCGATTCAATAATATTAAATCAAGAAACCGCTTGTGGTTTTAGAGGACGTGGATAGGTGAAATAAACAAATTGTTGGAAGATTTGGCATTGACTCTAAATGGTTTCGGGCCACCCATAAACTGTGCCAGTGTTTAAAGCTGCTTTTCTCTAGGTCATACAAGATTTATTTAAGCTGTGAAAAATTAAACAAAAGATTAACTGCCTTATACATATATTTAATTTATTAAAACTTACTCCCTATCATTCATATCATTACATCTTCAGATTTATATTGCGAAACTCTTCTTTCTTCTCGAAGGTCTAAGCATTCGTCTTCACTGCTATCTTCAAAAATGCTATTATATCCATATTTCAAATTTATATTTTCTACGTTAGTATATTTTAGATAAATTTTACTTGTAAAAACTCATTACTCTCAAAAACTCTAACAACTTGTTTTAAATGTTTTTTTTTATACCAACATTTGACACAATACCAACTCCGAAACTTTTAAAACAGAGATGTTCAAAAAAAGGTTTGCGGAAAGCTTATACCGCAGGAATGAATAATTGCAATTTGCATATCGATCGATATTTATTTCCGTTTAACTTTCTTTTCCGCGCGGAATCAATAATAACACCCACTATTTAATAAAACGATAGGTAAGTACTTTTTGCCATTTATTATACTAAAATAAATTTGCACAAATAGCAAATACTTTCAGATTTTAAGATTTCTCATGGAAGTGGTAACATTAGTATCAATATCCCAAATAACTAATTGACCATCGACACCGGAAGTGCTAATGCGGCAGCAATTAAGCTTATCGCCTGCATATAAGCGGATACATGTTATTGCATTTTGATGTATAGTATCAACAAATGTATCGGAATTTGCCGTACGTAGATTTCTATCGAGTGACTGGAAAATACGCATTGCCGAAATGCCACTAGACTCTTTCTTCTGAGACTTGTCCAATTTAATAATAAGTGAGAGCTTATCATCTAGCAAACCATAAACCAAAGGAATACAACTATGACCGGCAACTACAATTGATGCCGGTGATATCCACTCACAAGACAAAAATGGCAAATATTCAGTTTTGCAGTGCATGATATTACCATTCGTACCGTCGGCAATACTAATACAACTATCATGACCAACCCAACAAATTTTATTGCCATCGCTGGAAAAACTAACATTATTAATCCATCCACCGCCAGAAGTGGCTGAATTTTTAAATTCAGCCATTAAGTTACCCAAAGGCATTCGGTTGCCCCATGGAGTTGGCGTCGGCTGATCTTCAATATCCTTAATATAAGCTGAAAAAACACGCACCTAAATAAAGATCTTTTAAACAATTTTTTTTTTAAACAATTTTAAAAGAACCTTTTTTACCTTATAGTCGGTAGAACCAGCCACTAATAAAACATTATTTGGATGCCAATCCAAAGAAGTTATTGTTGATCTTATGGGCTTCTTTATATGTTTAGATACCCACCAATCATTTTCCGATTCAAAATAGCACACTGATATTAGACGTGCTCCAGACCCAACTGCAAATTTATTCTCAGCTGGCGACCATTTGACGCATGTTGCTGCTCTATTAATACGCAATAGTACTAAAGTTGGCTTCCACTTTCTATCTTCGCCTTGCTGCCAAACATAGGCATTGCGATCGGCAGCGCAACTAACAATACGATTAGTATTCTTAGCCCAGTCAATTCCCATTACTCTCAAATCATGTTGATTTAAAACATCCACCAATTTCCACTCATTAACAGACTTTGTATATATATGAATTTCATTGTTGTTTGGTGACAAAGCAATTTCTAAATTTTATTTATTAAATTATTTTCAAACGCATTCATGTATTGAAATACTTACGCGTCTTGTCTTTATTCCAAGCATGACATGTTATTGGAGAAACTGAATCACCGAATGTAATCCTCTCTGTCATTTTGTTTCAAATAACCAAAAATTGTGTATTAATCGCGGACTCTGGGCAGTCTACGCGATTTTTTAATTTTTTTTTTTGTTTTTGTTAAATTGTGAAAACTATTTAACAACCTAATATCTGACAAATTGGGCCACTCCCGTTTGCAATAGTTGACTCAATTCTAGAGATGTGCAATAAATATCGATATATCCAAATATCGATTTTGTAAAAAATAATCGTATATATCGCCAATATATAAAATACTTATATATCGATATTTAATTACGACAGTCCAATCCGATATATTTAAGAACTTTTTCGGCCAACTTCACCAAGTTCAGTTAAAACTAATTGACAATTATAACTGATAGTTAATTATAACTAAACTTGTTGTTAGGAATTTCATCAAATATATTTTGGCTGAAGTGCACTTTACGGGGCGTACGAAGAAAAATATAAAAAATATGCCACCCGATCCAGAATTAAAAAAAATACCAAAATTAATATTTAAGGGTGCTGAGGCCCGTGGGGACCCCTGGGTCCAAAAAACCGCCCCGCCCACTGAATGGTATGTATGGGTACTCAAATTAAATGTAATTGTGCAAGAAAAACGAAAATAATAAAATTTTGGGTGGGCGGCACTTCTAGGGCCCTCTGGGGCAAAAAAAGTGTCCCCCCCATAACACTTATGTATATCTGTGTGGGTACTTAAATTAAAGGTAATTTGCTCACGATTGCAAATATATATGTATTTTTGTTTTTGTATTCGTTTAATATTTTCCTCTCTAGGTTAATTTATGTATCTTTTATAGGTATGCAGAGAAGTTTTAGTTAGCGAAGCCGGTCTTTGTTATACCATAGAGGAGAAAATCCTTTTGCCCGGCCGTAGGCCGGCTATGCAGAGAAGCTTTAGGAAGTGAAGCCGGTCTTTGTTATACCATAGAGGAGAAAATCCTTGCGCCCGGCCGAAGGCCTGCTATACAGAGAAGCTTTAGTTAGCGAAGCCGATCTTTGTTATACCATAGAGGAGAAAATCCTTGCGCCCGGCCGAAGGCCGGCTATACAGAAAAGCTTTAGTTAGCGAAGCCGGTCTTTGTTATACCATAGAGGAGGAAATGCTTGCGCCCGGCCGAAGGCCGGCTATACAGAAAAGCTTTAGTTAGCGAAGCCGGTCTTTGTTATACCATAGAGGAGAAAATCCTTGCGCCCGGCCGAAGGCCGACTATACAAAAAAGCTTTAGTTACAAAAAAATAAAAAAAATCCCGCGATTTTTATAACAAATTGTTTGGCTACGCAAAATAAAAACAAAATATTTACAATCGTAAGCAAAATACCTTTCATTCGAGTACCCACACATAGTTATAAGGGTGGGAGGGGCAATTTTTTTTACCGCCATAGGGACCCAGAAGTCCCGCTCGACCTAAATTTTATTAATTTCGTATTTTTTACACAATTACCTTTAATTTGAGTACCCACACATACCACTAAGTGGGCGGGCCGCCTTTTTTTGATCCATGGGGTCCCAGGGGCCTCAGCCCCCTTAAATTTTAATCAAAATCATAATTCGCACAAACATAAATTTTTCATTTTTGTTTCCAATGAATGCAGACGACGCTTGACTGTAGAAGAAATGTAAAAGAAAGAAAAAGAATTTGGAGTAAACAGCACAGATTACACACAGATATGTAAAAAGTGACATGTGAAAATGGCCCAAATCATTTGCGAGGTCAGCTTTCGAAGAAAGAGACAAAAAGCGTTTTTTGGTAGTGAAGTAGCCATGTGTAAAAACAGGCCTCTAGAATCAACACAAATTGCGTGATCAAAAAAACAAAAATAACAAAACACAGACCCCATTTAACAAAACCATTAGTTCAAAAAAACGTTTTATTTTGTGCAAAAAAATGTATTTAGCAATATTGTTTTGTTTTATAATTAGGCAATTCACAAGGTATCCTAACATGTCATATTGTCAAAATGTCCTAATATTTCACAATGGTTTAAAAATATTGTTGTTGGTTTGTTAACAAAAAGTGTCTTAAATAAATAGAACGTTGCTTGCTGTGTTTATTGTGCTGTCGTAATTAATCAGAAAAGTCCAGCGCTGAGCGGCTGAGCCGTACAACAATATTTTTAAACCATTGTGAAATATTAGGACATTTTGACAATATGACATGTTAGGATACCTTGTGAATTGACTAAATGTTATTTACTTAAATATTACTCACTAGTGTTGCGATAAGCTTAAAAGTTAATTTTTGCAAGAGTTTTGCAAATAAATCTCAACTAAATAAATATGTGTTCATGTATTGCGGCATAAAAGATGATTCAAAGAGAAACAGGTACATAACTCAACTGTCAGTGGTACATTTTTATGTTTGTATTAGTAAGATTTTTTTCAAATGTATTGGTGTATAAAACAATTTCCACCACTAAACATAGTTGCATAAAATCGTATAGAATGTGGCAACAATTTTTTTCCAAAATAAAATTTTCTTAGTTCAATAAATTTTCAATTTATTGAATGCTGGCTGCATTTATAAACTTTTAAAAGCCATGTTTGCTAAATTTTTATTCTGCAATATCGGATAATATATAAATAATTAATGATTTCAAATATTATTTTTATACCACAAAATGCTACTCTGCTGGCTTTAATAATTTAACAACAGAAAAAATTTAGTGTCAAAAAAATTTATTTAAAAATTTTTAGTTTGTGAAAAATAAAAACATTTTGTAAAAGCAAATTAGCAAAATGTATTGAAAAAAATTATTAATTATGTGTTTAAGTCATAAAATTAAACATGAAGTGTTATATTGTGAAAAATTTTAAATTAAAAAATTTCAAATTTTGTTTTGTTTTTGTTGTTCTTAAGTGTGTTGAATTCACACAGAACCTATATGTGTGATGAGAGTTATAAAAAAAAGAGAACGTTCTCACCAAACGGCATACTAGTTATATACTATGCTAGTTATATACTATGCAAATAATTGTTTGCTAAAAATACAGGCAAATATTTGTTATTGAGTGGTCACAATAAAAGCATTTTTGTTTGACACCAGGTGGCCATATATTGTAATATATTTATTGGCCAGATCGCTAATAAATATGAGACTAGTTATAATTCAATATACATATGTATGTACATGAGAAAATAATTACAAATATGAGATTACATGATATAAAAAATAAAAATATAAACCTATACCAATCATTTCAACCTAAACGACTTCTAAATTGAATCCGCATAAACGCAAGAGAAAACCCAAAAATAATCAGTGATTATAATATTAAACTATTTGAATTTAGAAACACACAAAGGTTTCGCTTAAAAACTGCAGAAGACATAGCGAATGATCGTAGATTTCTAGGCAAAAAATTCCATAGCCGAGCAGCACGTACGAAAAATTATTAAAGGATATCATTCGTACAACACTCAAAGGACTTTGAGTATTTTTAATATTAAAAAATAAATTAATAAACGAAACTTTAAGTAATCCTCAAAAGAGATTCAGAAAATTTTTGACGTAGTTTGACACATGTGCCCTCAGCCGATGTCTTTAAACAAATCTAATAATTCGGTGCATAATATGCTTGATTTTCCTTCTGTTGCTTAAATTACAACCTGAATAAACTTCGATACAATAATTCATCTGAGACATAAGCAAGGCATGTGCAATTGATTTTCTAACATTTAATGGTAGAAATAGATTGAGATGATATAATCTCCGCAAAGTCAAACTGACTCTAGAACAAATATTATCAATGTGTGGCTCAAAGGATAATTTATCATCTAAGATGACTCCAAGACATCTTAGTTGGATTACAAATTCAATCGCCGACCCACGTAATTTTATGTTCAAGTCAATGGGGCATGACCTATTCGACTTAAAAACAGGGCTTTAGTTTTTTCAGGTTTTACTTTAAGGTCATATAAATCCATCCAATCTATTAAATTACCTATGTCATAATTGATTTTCGCTTGTAACGAATCCTTAAATTGATATTCACCTGCCCACAACAACTGTATATCATCAGCAAAAGCAAATGGTTTACAGTAATATAATTACTGAAATAAGTCATTTATATAAAAAGTAAATAAGATTGGACCAATTACAGAGCCCTGAGGAACACCAGACTTGACAAATTTAACGTCAGAGACTAAATCTTTAGAGCAACAAATTGTTTACGATTTCTCAAATAAGACCAAGTTAAGTTAAGTTAAGTTAATTTTATTGAGTGTTTTTATAAACAATTATAGAATATAAAAGTAATATAACAAATTTGAAACATTTAAGATTGTAATGTAATGTCTTAAAAATTTTATCATGAAAATTACAGTACCAAACTTAACAGAAAATGTATAAATTGTATAATGAATAAAAAAAAATAAAAATTGCTAACGCATTTGCTCCCGATGCTAATAGTACGTTTCCACTTACATGTTTTGGGCCACAAAACCAGTTTTGCTGTAAAACAAGTGTTTTGCTATTTGTTTTCCAATACATTTTTCATGTTCGAAAAACCCAAACAAAAACTAGTTTTGCTCCAAAACACATCGAAAATTTTTGAAAATCATGAATACAACTCTGAGTTATCCATTATTGATGATTGACAAATTCGAAAAAGTGACATATTTACCAAAATAACCAGACTTTTTAAAATGGTTAATGCAAATTTCCAGGTGATTTTTTATATTGCAACGTGAAATAATATAATAAAAAGGTAGTAAATGACGTGCGTTTATATACGTACAATATACGTACAATTTCGTACATATGTATATGTAATCTGTGTATTAAAAACAAAGAAGGAAATTCTATGCTAAAAAAAATTTTTTTTGTTCAACACATATTTTGTTTGGCTTTCATGTTTGTTTACAACATAAATGTCACATTAATTTCGAAAATTCGAAAACCAAAACGACTTTAACATAATGGAAACACTTTGACCAGTTTTGCTCAAAACAAGTTGTTTTGCTCATAGTATAACAGTAAATAAGACCAAATAAGCCGACAAACTGAGGTGTAAAATTTATACTTTTGATTCAACTTCTTAATTAACGCAAAATGATTAACTTGATCAAATGCTTTGAAAGGTCAATAGAAACCAACACCCCAAGCTTGCCCTCATTTAGTTCACCCATAATACTACCAGTGAGCTCAGTCAAAATGATTCCCGTATTTCGACCACTTCTAAAACCAAATTGACCCTCACTAAGCTGACTTCTAGAATCAATCCACTTTGTAATTTGTTCCTTGATTATATTTTCAATAACTTTAGATAACACAGGCAATATGCTAATGGGCCTCATATTGTCAACTGACAGAATACATCCAGTCTTAGGAATAGGAATGGTACGCGCAGTTTTCTAATTTTCGGGATATTTAGATGAAGTTAAGATGATGTTTACGAAGTGAAGAAGTTGCCTACTGATATAGGGAAAAATCAGTTTAAGTAACTTAATAGAAATGCCATCAACCCCCAAAGCCGTCGACTTTATTTTAAATAAACCAATGCATAAATCCGTTTCGGTGATATTTGTCGAATTGATAAATTGAGCAAAATCAGGTTCAATATAATCAACAGCTAACTGACTACTAATAAAAGGTTCATTGATTTCATTAGCATCTATATCAGAAGTAAAGGTCGGTGCTTCAGAAATACCAGCATTTCTCAAACTGTTCCACATTTTTTCGTGTCTCCACAACAGAATACATGTCGACTATACAATATCTTAAATTTTCTTATTTTGGCTTTGGTAAAATTACGTAGTTTCTTATAAATATCCCAATTCCTATCGTTTCTGTGTTCATAAAAAGCCTTTAAAGCAATATTGGTTAATGATCTATAGTAATTAATATCATTAGAAAATTTAAATTTATTATGAGCAAGTGGTGGCCTAACTATCCTGATCTGTATAAAGTTTAAAAGTTCATTAAAGAAAGCATCGAAAAATAAGAGTTGCTCATCCGGATTACCCGTATTGTAGATTTGTAAAAAATCAGTTTGGGCAATGTGTCTCACAATTCCCGTCATATCCGCACGACTATAGTCTCTAATACTCAAAGGACGATCATGCAAATGGGTTACTTGGATTTGGAAAGCAGCACATATTAGACTGTGATGCGATATAAAAGGCACCTGAAATTGCGTAGAAGTACTTATCGTCGGGCTACGGCTAACAAGAAAGAAATCAATTAAGGAAGTGGACTGATGAAAGGCATCATAGAGTAGGCAAATAATTATGCAAGCACGATAAACCATACCGTCCACAAAGCAATCTTAGATTCCCAGATTTTGCTGGATTGAATAGGTCACAATTAAAATCACCCACTACAACAATATCCCTATAACGAACTAAATGTCACTAAAGAATTGTCTGTGGGTACTTTGTAAATAAAATAAAAAACTGGCTAAAACTAAATGTTATCCTTTAATCAATCGCTATTAATCAATATGCCCGGTGTTTCAGAAATTGCAGCAGTGATAAAGAACAGAATGGAACAAAAAGATAAGTCAATCCTTTTTTTTTTTGTTTATTTTCACATTTTTTTCTTGTTAAGTTTGTAACCTGTAAGAAATATAAAAAAATTGTTATATAAACAGGTTTTGTCTATTATTCAAGACACTATTTAAGAAACAACAGGATTCTCTATCATTTGACATATTTCTTGAACGTTTCTTTTATGTTAGTGCTCTTAAATTAGTAATTACACCTCACTATTTTGAAACGAATTTAAAACGAAACATTTTTGCGTTTTCTAGAGAAGGTAAAAACGTTTTCATTTTCTCTTTCGTACGAAATTGGTTTATGTTAGATGATAAACTAGCAATATCGCCACATATCCACTTATAAGAAAATTGGAAGATGTCGCCAAAATTTCATTGGGGTGATAAGAACAATTTTCTCAAAAATTACAAAAGGAAGAAAATAAAAAATTACTTTTATTATTTCATTTTATATAAGATTTTGGGGATATTACTAAACTACTACTTTAGGGGATATCTTTCATTTGTATGCAAGGGGCATTTAAAAAAAAACTTTTCTGTAAATGTTTAGTTTGTATGCGAACATAAGTAAAGCAATTTTTATATATGTACCTATTTTTAATAAATTTTTTTTCTTTTTAACGAAAAATGTTTTTTTATTTAAAAAACATTAGCATGACTGACAAGAAATGACAAAAATTTATTGAGTGGTGCATTTATGGGGTAATTCATAAAAAATACAGTGGCAACATCATTTTATGTCGTTTGTTATTGTTGTTTTATAAAATTTGAAATATGAGTAACAAAAGCCGTGCGTTTTTTTTTTAAATTTTAAAAATATATACATAGGTATAAATTGAAATATTCGGCTGGATGAGAGTGAGTTATAATGCGGTATTCTCAAACTCAAGCACCTTAATCATATGCTTACAAAAACTAGTCATTTTAAGCATTCACTATTTTTTATTCACACTTTTTTTGAGTCAACGCTGGAAAAACTAGTTTCTACTAGTCAGTATAAAGTACTAGCTTTAACTAAAATTTTTAGTCACATCAAAGCTAGCTTAAACTTTAAAATTTCAAATATTAGCTTTAGCTACCGTTTTATTCGCGGCCCAATATTCTAGAAACTATTAGACGGTTCTTGAATCAACTAGGAATAGTTTTGAACTATAAATACAGGCTAACTCATAAAAGTTTAGTTTAGTTTGATTGTAGACATTAAACGGTTCAGATCGTTACTTACAATAGTGGTTAAATTTTGTGAATTTCAATAAAGTTTGTTAAGTTGAATTCGTGTGTGTATTTATTTTGATTTGCAATTAAAAGAACTCAAAGGTTTATTATAAAGGGAATAAACCTTAACGCGTTTTATAAAGTAAAAACGTAACAATATAGTATTACATAGTTATTGTTATGTACAAACAAGCAAATAGTGAAACCCCGTGAATATAAATTTTTCTCCAAAGAATTTGTAACCATTAAATTTGCCCCTAAATGAAATAAAATCCCATAAATCTGGGGGCTAAACCCCTAACCTGGCCACTCTGTGCTATTAAATACAGTCGCACAGAAAACTATACATACCCCCTAAAAAAAACTGCATTTTGTGTAAAACTGTAAACATTTTATTAACAAAATTTATATAGCCAAATTGCATATAAAAAATAAAATATAAAAAAAAAAAAATTTTTTCAGAAAAAAAATTTTTATTAAAAAAATTAAGAAATTCAGATTTTAAAACACACAAAAGTATACATACACTTTATATGAAAACCCGTTTAAAAAAAAACAAATGAATTATTAATATTTTGTTGCACCTCCTTTACTCTCTAACACAGCATTTCATAGAATATACGAGCTTACTGGTGGTTTCCAAAGAAATTTGGGACAATTCATTCATTAAAGCGTTTTTTAGGTCCTGCTTGTTCTTAATAGTCGTTTTTCTGATTCTACGGTCCAATTGGTCCAATAAATTTTCAATTGGATTTAAGTCGGGCGACTGGGGTGGAGAATGCAGCTGTCTTGGTACATTGTACAGTAACCATTCCTTAACAATGGTCGCTGTAAGCTTAGGGTCATTATCTTGTTGGAAGACCCAGCATCCAGGCAGGCCCATTTTTGGATACTGAATCCTTAAGATTATATTTTAATAGATTCAAATCCATAAACCGATCCATCGTTGTCTCAATAAAAGCTAAATTACCAACCCTGAAAAAAAATTTTTTTTTTAATTTTATTTTTTATATGCAATTTGGCTCTATAAATTTTGTTGATCAAATGTTTACAGTTTTACACAAAATGCAATTTTTTAAGGGGTATGTATAGTTTTCTTTGCGACTGTATATATGAAAAATTTTAATTTTTAAATGCAAATAATAAGAATATTTACGTATTTTTACACAAAACATACATATATTGAAAATGAGATATTTTGAAAATTCCCTACATTTGCCTTAAAATAAAAAATCTATCCCTTTTCTCTTCGCCTGAAATTTTTGCAAAAAATCCCTACAAAAAGGGAAATTCCGTACTATTGGTATCACTGGTCTAGAGTCACAACAAATTTCAATGCCTGAGCCTGCTCTAACTTTAAAGGACTTTAAAATTAAATGAATTGCACGCAAAGATGTGTTTTTACCTTTGATTATGAAAACAATTTTGGCATATTTATTCGGAAAACCCATTTAAACATACATATGGACAGACAAGCATCGTGAAATCAATTCTGCTACTCATAAGAACCCAGAATATATACACTTTATTTGGCCTAAGATCAATATTGTAGAAATTACAAACGGAATAATAAACTTTCCACCTGTGGTGAAGGTTACAAATATGGTGCTTATAAAAAGTACAAATTTTACTCTGTTTCGCCACATAAATTTTCTTTATTTGTTTGCTGTCTTTATCGTAAACAACATAGGTTTTAATTTTAAGCAAAATAATAAAAAAAGATCGTTACAAAAAGTACCTAAAATTTTGAATTTTTACCCGTTTTGTTAAAATTTCTTTCTTCCTATGCCTTCGCGTAGCAATTACAATCAAACACGCAGAAGGAAGTATCCAATTTGGTCCAGCCTTTTTTTTAGTTTTAAGCAGTCGAAGAAACCATGATCATTTTTATATACATCGGTATGACTGTTTTAGAAATTTTTTATTGTCAACAATTCATTTCAAAATCAATATTTTTTTTTAGTGAATGTCAAGAATGCTCCAAATTTTAATCTGGCAAGCCTAATATACATACACCTATAGTAAAACATTTTTTTAACAATAGTGTTATACTTTATTGTTATTATTTTCTACGGTCAATAATGTACTTTTTATTTACAATAACATAACATATGATGAGTAAATACCAATAGGTTTTGCATCCATATCACATCGCCGGCATAAAAATTATATTATTCTTGGTTTGTACTTGGGTAAGGAAACATCGTACCTTTATCTGAAAATCATACACATATTAAAAAATACAATGAAACCGTTATATTTATAAATACCTGGATTGTTGCACACATTACCGCTTAGACTAGGTTTTGGTGGAAGTTTCGGAAGACCATCAGTTTTAGGAGAAAATTCCTTCGGTGATGATCTCGGGTGTATAGCAGCAACTGCAGCAAGAACATTGTGATGATGTGAGTTTGGATGCTGGTATTGTGGGTGATGTATCGAAGGATGTTGATGGTGAGAACATGACATGGGGGTAGAGGAACTTGATGTGTTTTTAAAAAATAATTGTGAATGATTGCAAATGTCAGAAGTTTGATATCCTGAAGGGATATGTGGCGAAATGGGTGTCATAGGTGTCATTGGTGATGTGGTTGTCGAAGAGCTTAGCGCAGGCGATATTGATTGATCATCCAAAGTTATGTTCGCTGCTGTATTCAAATGACTAAGATGAGGAATCACACTTGGCGTATTGGTAGGTCCTGTTATTAAAGAAGATGTCGTTAATATCATTACGGAGTTAGGCGCCGAAGTTCCCGACGCAACGGACGTAGACGCAG
Source organism: Pollenia amentaria (assembly GCA_943735925.1). Taxonomy (NCBI): domain Eukaryota; kingdom Metazoa; phylum Arthropoda; class Insecta; order Diptera; family Polleniidae; genus Pollenia; species Pollenia amentaria. Next base: position 76,118,321 of record OX031007.1, read on the forward strand.
AACGTTTTTCGATAGCTGAATTGCGCCGTATCATAATACTGCTGGTATTTGGTAATAATAAACTATTACCAGACATAAATTCATTTATTTGGACACGAGAACTGGTACCAGTGGAATGGTAAGTATGATGTTGATTAATTCTTGGAGGAATAGGGGGTGGACTTAATTCACCATCCCGTGGTGGTAGCTGTAATTAGAAAACAATTTTATATTTCATCATTTGCATTAGTTTGATTGATTCATACCATTGGTGCGTCAGGTGCTTGACGTTTTTGAGCCAAGTCAGCGCAGCTTTCAGTGCGGTCTTTTCTTCTTGGAGGCAACGGTGGAGGCGCTACTCTATACTCCACATTTGCTGCAGTGGGTACATTAACATGTGGTGAAACAGGTACTGTGGGATTATTGAAATCTACAGTTATATCTGCAGCGGAGTATTGAGGACTTGACGAAGCCATAAAAACATTCTCATGTGGGCTGTTTTGAAAAAAAAAAAAAAAATATAAAACAAAAATATGTCCATATTTATTACATGATGTAGTCATTTATTTATTAAATAAAGGCCGTGATTCACTATCCTACGCAATCGTACGATTCATTCACACGAAAATCTGACAAAATTCTATCCGACCTAAAAAAAAATGACTGCATAATCTGCTCTCAATGTCACACTATCCCACAAAAAAGATGCAAACTCAAATGACTCAGCTACTTTACAAGAAAATGCAACTCTGATCGCATAGAACCTATCATTTTATGAAAATTTTCAAACACATTTGCAAGTCGGACAGACTTGTCAAAAAAATCTGCCACTCAATTCATTTTTAAGCCACACTGTCATACATTATGAGCACACACGATTTTTTTGACAAGTCGTACGACTGAATAGGATAGTGTATTTCTTTGAGTATATCTTGTATTTTGTATGTGTTTAATGTAATAAAGGGCGGCATAAAAAACTTTATTCATAAGCACATTGAAATGTTTATTCACTGCAGTCCGTTTTCAAATAAAATTCAGATTACTGAACAAACTGTTGTTTTATTCATGCTGCTAGAAAACACATTTTGTTTCACATCGTAAATACCATGGCCCAATTAGTAGGTATGCGCAAAACTACAACAATGCAACAATAGAAAAAACAGCACGCATTTTGTTTGAGTAAATTATATTAAAGATGTCAAAACTCAATGTATTTGTTTGTGTAAAAAAATGGACAAGATGTCGAAAACAATTGCTACAAAAACAATTGCACGATAAAAATACAACTCTACAAAAAATCAGCAGGCGTTTCCAGCAGACCTACTAGTTGGGCCATGGTAAATACAAGGCGAATTCTCTAGAAGGTGGGGTCAAGTCAACCTATGGTTATTTTTTTCGGTGGTCGATTTGTCAAAGTTTGTATACAAACTTGTTTTTTTTGTAAACAAACATTTGGGAATTTTGCACGTTATAGATAAAACTAATTAATATAAAATTTTGTATTCTCGAAAATAACTTTTGATAAACATTTTTTTTACTAGCAATATTTTTCACAATCGGACCACAAAAGCAGTGGTTTGCAGAGTTGACCTCACCTTCTACTGAATTCGACTTGGTAAATACAAAGACGTTAGCTGTGTTCACTAAAAATTGTTACGAATTTGTAACAATTGTTACTGAAAAGTGTTCATTAACCCAACAAATTTGCAAGTTGAGACCGTCAAAAGAGAGAGAAAAATGAGACAAAAAAATTCTTGCAAATTTTTAATGGTAAAATTTTTACTTGCAAGAACTTTATAAACAGCTGTTTCATGTTTTTGCTTACAAACCAAACTTTTCCAAAAGAGGTTTTAAATAAGGATAATTTGCAAAATTTATAAGTTAGTGTTGATTTTTAAAATTATTAAAAATATTTATGCGAAAAGAAATCATACTTTTGTTTAACTTAGGACAGATATTTCGATATTTTTATTGCTTAATAAAATATCGAACTTGTTAAAAAAAACCCTTATGTATTTTGTTTTGCTTTTAACCGATCAGTAGTGCGATTCACTAACTTTTTTTACGATAATCGTATCGTTAAAATAAATATAACGAAAATTTATCGTATTTGCTATTCAGTATCATTTTTAACGATATTAGGGCCATAGGGTTGGGCTATCGACTTCCGGAGTCACACTCGGGATGGAGAGAGGATTGGCGAGTGTATCAAAACTCGTTGTTCGGCAAGATGCGACAGAACAAGTAACGTCAGATAGCCGAACGAGCTACGAAAAAGCCAAGAGTGGTGTGAGAGCCTCCTTAGCCTTTCTGGAAAAGATAGCTAAGAAAGACTCCTCACTGCACGATGGGCGGGATAGGCATCTGCTGAGGAAGCACCGAAAGAACGTTGCTAGATTCAAACGAATCCACGGCTCTGTCGGTGCCATCCTAGGGCTTCCCTATCCTGCGGGATACACAGCAAGGGCTGCTGGGGATACAAATGTTGTCAGTAAAGACAGCAAATCCCCAGCACCCCCTGTTGGTGAATCCTCGAATAAAACAGAGGATAAGAAAAAGGAGGGTAAAGGTTCAACGACTGGCCCTCTTAATCGTGACAGTATGGTCACAGTTAAGGGAGCTAGGCCTGAGAACGATTTACCCACTACTAGTCGCGCGATGAGGGCTGGAAATATCTTGGTAATTTCCGATAGTCACTCCCAAAAAGGAGTCACTAAAGGAAGGGTTGCCGGGACAGACCAGTCAACATCTGCAAGGAAATCGGGTGATCATCGACAGAGCTGTGCTAAGGGCCCCAAAAAGGGGGTAGTTAAGCGAATGAGGTCTGGTGATGACCAGAAATCCCTTGCGGCTAAGAGGACTGGTCAGACTGTGGTCAGTTCTCTTAAAGATCCCAATAAGGAGATCAATAAGAGGACTGGCTTCAGAGAGGACCACCCCATCACGTCAAAAAAACTAAAGGAGTCGTCGAGTAAGGACGGTATTCTAGCGGCTGTCATTGATCGTAGGGATCCCGATGGAAGGATCAGTGTCGAGAGATGGCAGGTGCTAGAAAACAAACTACTCGACGAAATCTTTAGTGCCAAAGGAAGGCCGGACGAAGTATCGTTCAAAGGGGCTGACTGGGCAAGAGGTGTCAAAACTGTCAGTTGCGGCAATAAAAAAACCTTTGAGTTTTTAAAGGCTGCAATTGGTAAGTGTGGCAGCTCCTGTCCTGAAGCTAGTCTGGACGTTATACTCGCGTCTGAGTTGCCATTAAGGCCGGTAGTCACGTCATGGATACCTCCACCTATAAAACCGGTGGAGGTCATACTGGGGGTACTGGCCAACCAGAACAAGAGACTCAATACAAGCCAATGGAAGTTGGTAGCTTCACTGGGTTGTAAAGAGAACCAGGGAAGAGACTTCAGGTTCGCAGTGGACCGGGAGTCTCTTGAAAAGCTGGAATCGATAGGAGGGGTTGCAATATTCGGGTCGCGGTCTTTCAAATTTAGGTTTCCTAAAATTGATAGACCCTAAGAGGTTGAAAGTGGTGCAGATAAACCTGCACCACTGTGAAGCAGCCTCAACCGAATTAGTAACCCACCTCATCGATAACAACGTGGACGTGGCCTTAATCCAAGAGCCCTGTATTAATAAAAACCGGGTAGTTGGATTAAGAGTCACGGGGTATACATTGTTTGTACCCCACACAGATGAGAAGGTACGAACTTGTATTTTGGCGAGAACTGAGTATAAATTTATGTTTTCTCATTCTTACAGTAATGGAAATCTCACGGTTGTGACAGGAGAAGCCAAGGACAAAACGGTCCTGGCATTAGCATCGGTATACTTGCCATACGAGGCTACCGATCCACCTGGTGAAAAAGTGCGAGAGTTGGTGGAGTACTCAGGCAGAAGTGGCTCGAGGCTGGTACTAGGGTGTGACGCCAATGCACACCATACCCAATGGGGAAGTGCCGACATCAACAAAAGAGGTGAGTCTATGTTTGATTTTATTATTGCCAGCAATCTTTATATCTGTAACAGGGGGAATACACCTACGTTCAGAACTAGGGATAGGGAGGCAGTGATAGACATGACGTTGACGAACTGTAGGGAATTAGTGGAGGATTGGAGGGTGGACCTGGGATTTTCCTTCTCTGACCATAGTCGCCTTTCCTTTAATCTAATGTTTGAGAGGTCGAAAAGGTGTCCGTATAGGAATCCGAGAAGGACGGATTGGGATTAATTTTCGAGATTGGTGCAAAGTAACCTTAGAATTACACACGACTTCGACCGGTGTAGATCAACTGGTGAGCACCTTCACGGAGGTACTGACTAGTAGTTATGAGCGATCCTGTCCTCTGAACTTTCCGGGCAAGCGCACACAACCAAGATGGTGGACAGACGAGTTGAGGACTCAAAGGTCCGCTGTCAGAAGGCTGTTCAATAGAGCGAAGTATACGCGTAGGGAAGAAGATTGGAGTAACTTCAGATTGAGTTACAATAGATATAAGGGAGACATTAGGAGAGCGAAAAGGGACTCGTGGGTCAAGTTTAGCGAGTCAGTGGAATCTGTAAATGAGATGTCCAGGTTCAGGAGAATTTTATCCAAGGACCCTGTAGTCCCGGGATTTATTCAGAGACCGGACAACTCATGGACGGAATCTAGCTCTGAATCTATTTGTCTGCTAATGGAGACTCACTTTTTGGGATGTGTGGATCCTGGGGTGGGGGAACAGATTGAATGTGGTAACCCCTTCTCTGGGTCAGGCTCGGGCGGTGAGGAGAGAGAGACGTTGGGGGACATGATCATCTTGGATAAAGTAACATGGGCGGTTAATTCCTTTGGGTCTTACAAATCGGCAGGACCAGACTGTATCTTTCCGGCGATGTTACAGAATATCGGGAGATCATCACTCCTGCTGTTGGTGGAACTGTTTAGGGTCTGTGTCATAAATATTTTGTAATTTATGCAGCGTATGAAATTTTTAAAAGCAATGTGAATTTATTTAGAAAGCAACAACAAAAATACAACATATTAATTCATTATTTTTCTTTTAATAGCGGAGTTCAGTGTTTGGTGCAAATGGTCTTGCGAAAGAGCAAATGCAAAATTTCGTAGTTTTTTTTAATAAAATTTAACGGAAACTTTCTTTATTTTGTTGTTGGATTTAGCAAAAGAGCTATGATATTTTGCATTTGCTCTTTCGCAAGACCATTTGCAGTAAACACTGAACTCCGCTAATGTAATTCTTTGGCGTTGCGTTGCGTTTTACATGATTAGGGCCTAATCAATTCCGTCTCGCATGAGCATTCGTAAAAGCAGGGGCCAAATTACGGCATTCGATATCGATCGAAATTCCCATTTAAATTGTATATTAATTTCGATCGATATCGAATGCCGTAATTTGGCCCCAGGTTGTGTACGCTTGTTGCTTGATCAGCGTTGCCAAATGTGTATTTTTTATTATTAAATAATAAGTTTTTTTGTTTATTAATTGTGCAGACATTACATTTCCATTTTTTTACTATTAATTTTGTCGTTTTATTTCTTACGGCATAATTTTACCTAAATAGTATATACAATATAACTGTGGCAAGCTTTAATAATTAAATTTAGCTCTAACCAGCACAAACAGTATGGATAATATTCAACATTGCGATTTTTCTACAAACGTTTTTATATTTTGTCAAATACCCCAATTAACAACACAAACGGTTTGTACAAACGTACAAATTTGACCTAAAATTCTAGCCTACTAATTTCGTTAATATATGTAATAATATTGTATTTGTTTCTGTATTACTCGTACGGTAAAAATATTATATAAATTATATACTTATTTGGGCTATTTTTAAAAAAAAGTTATGGCTACGCTGCAATATACTGAGAGCGGGAGAGTCAAAATGCAATAACATTCAGCGTTACCGTTGTGATACTAAAGTATCAATTTTACCCTTTTTCGATACCTTTTATGCCTTTTTTTTATATTACCCTTTTGTATTATTTCAAACAACTTTGTTCCCCGTTTTGATCCTTTTTAAAAATAGCACTTACATTTTGTTTTTTGGCAACAGCTTTTGTAAAGGCAAGTTTATAAGATCACACAAGTCGAAAGTTTTCTGACGAAAATGCATCTATGATCTAGTTATCGACTGAAAATTTTCCTCAAAATACGTAAGACTTTGTGATCGTGCAAACTACCCTGAAGCGGCACGTTGCAAGCATATTTTATATGCACAGCGTTGCCGTTATGTCACTAAAGTGGCAATTTTCCCATTTTTTAGGACCTTGCCACTTTTATGACACTTTTGTAAAGTACTCTTTTTTATGATTTTTAATAAATTCACTATTGGCCTATTTTATAATTTTATGCCACGAAATTGTATCAATAATAAATAAAAAAGAGATGAGAATGAATGTTTTGTAAGATTTTTAAGCCCCGTATTTAATAATATATATATATTCCAAACAAGATATATATATATATATTATCTTGAAATTGTTTCCGAATTCAAGACATAATTTTTAAAGCAGAGGCTTTTGTCAACAAATTCAAGTTACAAGAAAGCAAATTTAAATTTACAACACGAAGTAAATAGCAAAACGTATGAAGCTAAATGCGGAAAAGTTCAAGTTTGAAGTTGAAAATTTTAAAAAACCTATATATATAATCTTATATACATATAAATACGGGAACAATGTTTTGTAGTTGATTTTAAAGTATCTTATCGTCCACCGATATTAATAAAACATATATAGTTTTAAAGGTATTTTTGTGTAGATATATTCACAATATAAATTTTTTCTTCATTTTAAGGATGAAAGAGTTTAAAAAGTGTCTTAAATTTACTTGCAGGCACACACACATACAAAACTTTTTTGTTTTTGAAAAAAAAAATAATTTTCGTTCTAAAATGTATATTTTCTTTTTATTGTTGTTATTGTTTTTTTAAATTTTATTTCTAAGAACAGGCTATTAAAACTTTATTTTACCCTTTATACTCGAAACTTTATCACATACACATTGTAAAAATAAATAGTAAAATAAAGTAAAATAGTAAAAAATGCTTTAATAATAACGAATAAAAGGCAATATAAAAAGAAATTTGTTATTTTCTTAAATTAAGGTAGCCCATTTAAATAAGAATTTCATATTCCATACGTGCATAAATGGATTTATTTTAACTGTGATGTAAAGTGGTTGAATTTCGGCCACCTGGCAGCGATAGTTTAAATAAATTCATTTTCGAAATTAGCATTGCTTAAAAACAAATTTTAACAGACTCAAAGCAGAAATTTACGATTCCATGCTTTCGTCTCTTCAATTGTTCGAAATAGAACTGAGAGAATTAATAACAAAATATAGAACGAACATAATAAAAAGTAGTTAGTATTCATAAATATATTTACTAAAACGTATTTTTGTTTCTTTTTAATACATTTTTAGATATCTCAGTCTGCACCGAGCATTCAACGTGTAAACATCGTTTGTCGTTCTGTAAACTAGTGTTTTTCGTGAGCCGTGTTTTTTAAATCTGTAGAGTTTTTCGCAAATTTTAAATACTAGTACTTTATTCTTTCGATATTAAAAAGAGAGAAAAGAACTAAATACTGTTCGAGTGTAAATAAAAAAACAACATGAACGGGGTTCACACCCCGAATTACAATAGATTTAGGGAACTTGATTCCCTAATTGATAAACCTAATAAAAACATCAGAAGTAAAAGACCACGTCCTGACGATTTCATTCCCTTACCAGAAATTGCATCAATCGAACATAACCTACCACGTTACCTCATCGCATCGGCTATTGCCACACAACTTGAAATCGAAACCGCTCCTCTGGCGTCATACAATGTTTTCCAAGTGGAAAGAGGACTCGATTACATCAGCAAAAATAGATTAGAAGTTTCCGAATTGAGAAGTGGTGATCTTCTTATCAAAGTACCTAACAAAAAAGTCGCTGAACATTACCTTAAAGCCAAATATATAGACTGCATTCCTGTTAACATATACCTACAGAAAACTCTAAATTCAATTCAAGGACGCATTTACTCACGGAAAATCATCAACATTACCCAAGAGGAGCTGCTCGATTCCCTTAAAACTCAAAATGTCATTGACGTTCGAAAAATAACAAAACTGGTGGGCAACGAAGTAGTTGCAACAGGTGCAGCTATAATAACGTTTGACTTAATTTACCGACCAGACACCATTAAATTGGGTTGGGAAAGAGTGTCCGTAGAGGAATACATCCCAAACCCAATGAAATGCAAGAATTGTCAAAAACTGGGTCACACCAAGAACAGATGCCGAAATAACGAAATCTGCAAAGAATGCGGAACACCACCACCACAAGATCCATGCACCCGTAAATTTTGCGTAAATTGACAACTAGACACTCACACTTCATATGACCCAATTTGTCCAACATTTTGGAAACTCAAATCAGTAAATTATTTAAGAATATCACGAAGATGCACATATCGTGAAGCCTGGGAAATATACAACAAAAATCCTACATTAAACACCATCAAGCCTATTCCCAGAAAAACAAATAGTACTACGACATATGCACAAGTATTAAGTGATCAACCACAAAAAAAAAACGTTACAGAAAAAAGAAACACGCCATTATCAACAACAAGTATTAAAAACAACAACAATCAACCAGAAACAGAATACGTTACAATAAACGACAACAAACATCAAAACGCAGCCTGCTCAACAGAATCAACCATTTCCTTTTCTCAAAATCAAATTTTATCTAATCTAATTCAATCAGACAAAACCAACCCAAACAAAAAACTTGATACAACAACAATTAATATCCCATCTACAGCCACTTTTGCAAAGCAAGATAATTTACTCAACACAACAGACAACAACAACAAACAACAACAACAAAGATGGTTCATTTTTCAGCGATGACAATGGTGTTGACGATAACACCCTCAACCCAATGAACATTGACGAAAAATTAACAGAAGATATGATCATTAACGATATTAATGGGGGTTTGAACCTTAGTTCTCCCACATCTCAACTTTACAATAACTTTCCCGAATTAAATGTTATTATGACACCAAATACTTTCAGAAAAACAAAAAATGGATATAAGGCTAGAAAATAAATATAAGATATAATCATGGATAATGGACTTAGAATCTCTCTGCTTCAATGGAATATGAAAGGCTTCATAAACAATAAATACGCATTGGAAAAACTTGTTGCTTTACATAAACCAAATGTTATTGCCTTACAAGAGACGCACATAATAGAAAAAACTAAACATTTACTTCATTTACCCGGTTACAAATGCAAAATCTGGCATTGCCCTTTTGGTAAAAAATAATATAAACGTTAAAAACCACACTATATCAGCTGATAATTTACTGTTCCAAAAAATTACGATTAAACATAATATTGGAATCCATATAATAAACATTTATAAGGAATGTGATCTAAGATTGTCGTCAGCTATGGTCAATGAGATACCGTTAGCTCATGGAGCTCATTATCTTATCTTGGGCGACCTTAATTCACAAAACCCTTTATGGGGATAAAGAACAATTTCGACAAGTGGCAAGGTTTGGGAAGAATTTGCAGATGAAAAAGGCTTAGTCATTATGAACGATGGATCACCAACTTAACATAGCACTCATAACACTCATACATTTGTTGACGTTACAATGGCTAGTGTGGACCTTGCACCAACACTGTCGTGGAGCTGTTTATCTATGCCGGAGGCTGGCGACCGTTTCCCCATAAGAATTTCTAATAATATAGATATTATCAGTAAACAATTCGTACCTCAAATTGGACACTTTATGAACGGAATATATCTAAATCAATAAATACTTCTGAAAATATCAATAGGGTGCAGCTCAAATTAAGCGACTTATTCGAAAAGTGGCGAACGAAAGTATACCCTTAAACCATAAACCAATTAATAAAAATAATCCAATTTGGTTTAACTCTACAATATCTCAAGACAATGGGCATAGAAAAACTTGAGAAGATGTCGTAACAAACATAATATCTTAGAATATAGAAAACTAGATGCTAAGGTTAAAAAAGAGTCTAAAATTGCCAAGAAACGTACATGGGAAAATTTCGTAAATTCCTTGAACCCGACAATGGACGTTCGGCACTTATGGGGCAAAATTAACCAGGTGAGAACAGACAGAGTGGACTCTTTTCCAACAATTTGTATCAACAGTGATAATTGTTTACATCCAAAAGAAATTGCGGATCAATTCGCGCTTTTTTGGACTTCAATTGGTTCAGACTCATCCTTGGATGCGGATATAGTAACCGCTAAGAAAAATCTGCATATTCAAAATTTGCAACCACGAGGTGAACAATTATCCATTTTTGAGGAAAAAATTGAGCTTTCAGAACTTGAAGAAGTTTTGAAAACATTAAAAGGATCAACACCAGCTCGCGATAAAATTACTTACAGCATGATAAAAATGGCCCCAAATGAACTCAAGCAGAGGATCTGCATGTTGTTTTTTTCAGAGGACTGGAAAACTGTAATTTTGACGCCTATGCCAAAGACAGGTAAGAATCCAGGCCGGCTGGAGGGTTATCGCCCTATATCTTTATTACCGGTCCTATCCAGTCTTGGAAAAGATTCTGGCTAAAAGGTTCTCGGAGGACATCGAAAAAGCCTTTGATAGGGTGTCTCTAAGTCAATTATGAAAGCAATAAAAACTTTTCCTACAAATCGAAAGATCACGGTAAAAATTGATGGATTTTTCTCAGCAATTTTGAGCCTGGACAATGGTGTCCCCCAAGGTTCTCCGCTGTCGGTTGTGCTTTATACCATATATGCAAACTCATTGGCAAAGGCTATTGAAAATATTGATGGCATAGACTTTGTTGGCATTTATGCCGACAATGTCTTCGCGATCGCCTCGTGAACTCAGGACGACGTCTGTACTGGTCTTAATATTCTCGACCAAAAGCTACATGATTGGGCAATGGAAAGAAATGCAGAGATTCCGGCTGAAAAAGCAGAAATTCTTCATGTCTGCAAGGGAAAGCGATGCTGTATAGATAAAATCGAAATCAGGAATGTTGAGATTTGTGTTTTAAACCAGATGAGAATTTTGGGAATTATTTTTACAAGCAACTTGCTATGGAACGTGCATATTAAAAACCTCACTTCAAAACTAAGTAAAATTAAAAACCTCTTAAGGCTGATTTGCTCCCGCTCTAAAGGTCCTTATATAAACACTGCACTAGAGATCTGCCGATCCCTGGTAACAGGCTTCCGTTTACATGGCATCACAATATATGGTTCGACATGTAAAGATACCAAAACTTCCAATTAATTCTAGAAAATGCAGCAAAACGACGCCAAACGACGTCAAGATCCATTACAACTGCAAGTGATGGTGTACATATATCTTTCTGGATACAAATCGAAAATGCAAACAACTTCACATCAGGGATTGCCCAAAATGTTAAACTATTGAAAAAACATAAAATATTGATCCCCGAAAAACCCCAAAACACCAGCTATGGGAACAACTTTGTCAAAACTTTTGCGAGTTTCAGCGTTTACAACAAAAATAACATTAACCCAGTAGTTTTCAAGAAACTCCTACAACAGAAAATATCGTCTTTTAGTCCGGAATTAATTTTGTATACTGATGGGTCCTTCCAGGGAGAAATAACTTCATACGGAATTGTCGAGCAAATAAATGAAAACCAATATGACACCATTTCGGAAGTACGATAACCTAACGCATCGGGAATCTTTTCAGCCGAACTAGCTGGAATAAATTCTGCATAATGGGAAATCAATGCGCAGATGCAGCTTCTTGCTTCTCTCGGGCCATATATAACCAATACAAATCATCACAAAGGGAAAGCCATCCCTTCATCTTACGACCCAAATACAACATCAACATGACAAGAAGCGAATGTATTATGCTATGCCGCCTTATAGTAGGAAAAGCCAAACTAAACACACGCCACTATTACAACGGCACAGATCGGACAAAATGTTCTTTCTGTGATGCTATACTCACTGTTCCTCACATTTTAACTGAACGCGAAATCTCAAAATTAGATGACGAACTGGACAAAATAGTAGACTGCCCCACAACCTCGAACCTGCCATCCATAAAAAGAAGCCTTCAAAAACACAATATTCTTGATGTTTAAAATAAGTCCATTATTCAATACTTTCTTTAATTAATCTTAACCACACAATAACCATAAAGAAAAAAAAAAAAAAAAGAAGAAAAATTATTTAATTTTAATTTCTTCCAACTATCATCCTCTTTTTTTTTGTATTAAATGTATAAAAATGTGGATATTTTCATTTTTACTATCATATATTATATTGTATTGTGCGCATATGGTCTAGTCACCCGGCGCCTATCTTATATTTTATAAATTAATTTATAAAATATACAGTAAATAAATAAATAAATAAACATTTTACGATAGTAAAGTACAAATTAAAAGAAAAATTTACGATACAACCTATTGTTAGTTTATTTATTGAATAACTTAAGTTAATAAATAAATAAAGTTTTTTGAGCACAAACTGTTTGTTTATAAAAAACTTGGTCTTGTATTTTCTTAAAATGCACTTTTTTGGACTCCTTTATTGGTAAATACTCTTTATAAAAAACTTGACCCTTTTTTATTTTAAAATACCCTTTTTGTGAACCCTTATTTTAGAAAATCCCCTTTTTGCGATTCTTTTAGAATATTTCCTACGGTAACCCTGATAAGATTACTATGTCCCCTTTTACAATGTGGCAAGTGGAAGACAGACAGACGAAGTTTGTTGGCGAGGGGTTGTAGAGGTAGAGAGTGTAGTACATGACTATCTGTACTAGACATTTATCGTGTTTCTCTTTTACTGTTCGCAATTTTCATGTTGTTGCTTCATATCATTTTTCTCACACCAATGTAATTTTATATATCATTGCCTGTTAAATGTTCATCTCCGTCAACAGCGAAAATGAACGAAGAAAGGAAACGAATAATTTCTGTCTGTCTATTAATTTCGCGATTGTAAAAGTTTAAGGCAAGTTCAAAAGAGAATAAGAAAAATGTCTGCCTTTCACTTGCCACGTTGTAAAAGGGGACTATAAAATACACATGCATGTGTTTGCCTATCTATGATTTACAGTGTAGCCAGATGTTTAAAATTTTTAGAGCTAAATCTGGCATTAGACATGACTAAGAAATCCTAAAAATTATTTTAAAAAATGCTAAAAATTTTCCAAGATTTTTGTTAAAAATTTATTTTATTCGAAACTAAATAAATCTTAGTGACTTATTTTTAACGAAATTGAAATAAATAATAAATGGGTTCAATTTCCAGCTCAGTCAAGAATGAAAATTTATCAATAAATTTTAATTAATTTCATATTTTATTCCCTTCTTCATAAAAAATATTTTTTGAAAATTAAATTAAATGAACTTAAGCCTGATTAAAATTTCAAAATTTGGATTAAAAACCATTAACAGTTCAATAAAATAACCACAATACTAATCATAAATGTTTTTATTTAAACAAATGGATATGTTTTGGTAAAACATCAAACACATATAAATATTTGGCGCAGGTAGTTGAGAATAAAATTTTAATTTATTTCTATGATATACAAAAGTTTTTAGATCATTTTATTTCTTATAGTTTAAGAAAAATTGAAGTTTTAAAATTATTATTTTTTCATCAGTTTGGAGCAAAAAACTTTTTCAAACATTTACACTATAGAATTGCTATATAATGTACTTTAATATCGTAATATCAAAGAGCAAAACATTTTTTACAATCAACATGATGAATATATTTCTAATATTCCCTTTCTTCCCTTTCATTCGAAATTTTATTTTGGGTACAACTATTTTTAATCAATTAAGTAAAATCAATAAAACTATTCGTCCAAATTATTAATATAAGGATAAAAAAAACAATATTTTATAAAAATGCTAAATAATATGCCAAGTGCTAAATGAAAATTTTGCTGCTAAATACAATTTTTTAATGCTAAATTTAGCTGCAAAAATGGCAACACTGAAGATTTACAACAAATCATTTAAAATTAAAAAAATTCGACGACACTACAAAAATGATATTTGCTTTTGTGACTTCTGTTGTGATTTCAGACTTGTTTTTTAGTTGAATTAAGGATCGCCAGTTTGCTAACAGTGGCATGAGAGCAAAGTCTAATATTTATTAAACACCGCAAAAGCTGTAAAGAATCACAGGAAAAATCACTTCTATCGCGAACATGGCTAAAATTTGCGAAAAATTCCTAACTTGTAGGCAAACCCTTAAATTTATTTGAAATCGCTAAATGGGTTAAAAAAAAAAAAACAAATTGTCGGGAAAAAAAATTTGCAAAAAAACAAGCCATAAAATTGATTAAAGTTCTCAAGAACTATAAGGAATGGCAAAAATTCGGTAAAAATTATAGCGGAAATTCGCAAAAATTTGATAACAGCGGCATGTCTATTTATTATAAATCGTTAAAGCTGTAAAGAATCAGAAAACTTACAGGAACAAATCGCATATATCGCGAACATGGCTAAAATTCTCAAAAAATTGCAAAATTTGAAACAAACCCTAAAACTAATTTGAGATCACTAAATCGGTAAAAACAAACAAATTGTCGAAAAATAAAGAAAAGCTTTAAAAATGATCTATAACTTTTTGTCAGGTATTAAAAATTTGTGTTTGCTTGTACTTGAGGCAATTGAAAATCACGCCGAAAAACACAAAAATGGTGTGATTTATAGAACACCACAAAATCACTGGTGCGATTTTAAAGCACATGTGATTTGAATTCACGTGATTTTCAGAACAGGCTTGGTTCACTCATTTTTCAGTCATGAACGAGCGTGAACGATTAAAAATGTTGCTGTTTATTTATCCTCATAAGGGTGAGACATAAAAAATATTTTCAATTTCCTCACTCATGAGTGAGCAAACAAAAAAATTCATATGTGAATTTGTCAGATATGAAAATTTTTAAATAATTCACATTAAAATTCCTCATAAGGAAAAAAAAACGAGATTTGTCCGACCATTCCCAGCGGAAAAATTAAGTAGTGAAGGGACCTTATAAAAGCCTTTTTGCAGGCATAAAGCCACCCAGCCGCATTCCATCTTTATTTCTAATTTACACGGTGTATCATTAGAGACCTAGGCCTTGCCTTCTCGCATCTACTTTAAAGGCTACTGAAAAGCTTCTAAAAATAATTAAGAATAAAGCTTAATCCCAGTATAGTTGATGTTGCTAATAATGCTAAGTGAGTAAATTAATAACAAATCTTCCTACACATTCCCACATCGAGATATTAGTGGTTTAAACTTAAAATAGATAGTAGTAGTGGTTTTAACTTAAAAATGTACTTTATTAAATTTAACTATAAATTGATTAAAATAGCTGATATGAAGCAAAATTACTGACTTATATCTCAAAAATCATGGAAAATATTGTGAAACAGGTTTTGGATTCAGAAACAAGGTAATCATAATATATATATATACCCCATACCTAACAAAATTTTTTTTAATGGTCGGTAGGTCAAACCAATAGTTAGCTGACGATATATTTGTTGAAGCTGTTTACTTACCTAAAATGGCTGGATGAGCTACAGTTAGTTTTACTGAAAGCGGCTGCATTATGGAATGGAGATCGGTTACTTGTGGAATGAATTTCATGTCGAGGGCTTACAACCACTCTGGGAAGTGGTGACGGTAAAGGTTCATTATCACTGCCTGTTTCCGCTTGATTATTATATATACTGCTACTTGATATTTGCGCAGATTGTGAATGAATTCCCGTACAATCATCGGATATATTCCAGGCTGATTCTAACCGTGACATCGTTGACGATGCGCAGTCACCAAAAGTAGGACTAAACGCAGCCTGTGAACTTGATGCTGAGTTGGGCTTTTTCGGTAATATTGGTGCCTCCTCGCTCTCATTTGCATCCAACGCAAGAATGTCCGTCCTTGCTGGTGGGACCGGCGCTGCGGAAAATGTACTGCTTATTGTTTGCTGGATGTTGTTTTGTGAATAGGAGGAGCTCCATTTAGATCCATTTCTTTCTGGTATGTTAACGTTGGCAAAAACCGAAAATGCTTGAATGTTGGTAAAATTCTGATTGTGAGCATTTAAGCTGCCACTGTTGATTGGAGAACTTTGTTCTGCTGCACTCGCCTCAGAGGCTGGTGTAAATGAATGCGAACGAGTTGTTAGAGTATGAACAACATTCACGGCATTGAGTGTACCATTATTTGTGGCATGACTTCCAGCAATGTTTGCGCTACTACTACTACTATTATTTTGTCTTCGAGGTTTAATACCAGGAGATTTTAGAGTTACAGAACTCCATTTTCTCGGCTGCATTAAAAAAAAACACAATATGAAACAATAAAAGAACAATCAAATTTAGGAATTTTAAAAATATCTTATGTCAAAAATTACATTTTAAATAAGGAAATCTTTAAAATAACTGCGGTAAATACATATGTACATATGTAAAATATAGGTTTTTTTTTCAAAAACATAAAAGCCTTTGTCACAATGGAAACAACAATTTTATTTCTCTTCTGTCTCATTTTTTTTTACAAGATTTTCATATCCCAAAAAAATGTTTCTGTTTTCGAAGCACTCACTAATAGTAAATTTTAAATGTAAGCGCACATTTATGCGCAAAGCAACAAGAGAAACGAATTCTTCAAAAGTGCTACATTCGGTTATATCCAATCTTATATACCCTTCACAATGGTGCGATAAGAACAGAAAGTTAGATAAATAAATAAATATAAATAAATTTATTTCGTACCCCGCCCCGATCACACCCACATTTTGTCGGATGTTGTTTATTGGTAACCAAGATGCTTGTAACTTATTTGTAAACTTTGGGTCTTGCCATTCTCCAGATAATCAGAAAAAAGAAATAAAAAACAACCACAACAAGGGATTTATGGGTAAAATGAGATGCAGTGGTGTTTTTTTGGTCATATCTCAGCCATTTATGAACCGATCTGGCTGAATTTCAATAGAAAATTTTAACAAAGTATGTATATGTGACGTAAATATATTACAACGTAGTACCCATAATTTCTGGGATCTTCGGAAACCCCATTTCAACATACACATACACGGATATCGTTATTTCAACTTCGCTAATAATAAGGAGCCAAAATATATATGCCTTATAGGGGTTGTATAAATTAAAAACGGAATGAGAAACTTATATATACCCTTTTACCTTCGGTGGAGGAATAAATTTAACATTTGAAAAACCATTCAATTACTACGAAGCAGGTTTGTAAGGGAGAATATATAAATGCTAACAATAAAAAATTCAGTGTGTAAAGCTGATCGCTACATTCAACCATTTTTATATTCGCTCCATAAAGCGCTTTCTGTGTCAAAAATGTATTGCTCAAAAATGGGAACTCGCCATATAAAATTCATGTCTTTCGTAAGCGAAAGTTTAACGTTTCTCCCTTAGAAACCTGATACGTTGGACGCTCGAATTTTTATTGGGATGTAACTTAAGCTTTGTAAAAGGGTTAACTTAAACTTTTACTACAACAAAATTTTGTATGACATTGCATATTACTTTTATGAAAATGTATGAAGTTTTGAATGAAAATTTTAATAATATGTATTGAAAAGAATAGTTTGGGGCGTAGTTTGAGGGTGTTTGTTTCTTTTTTACTAACATTGTGATTGCGTGCAAAAGCGAATAATTGAATAAAAAAAAACGTATTTTAGACATACATATAATGTTCTTTTATTCCACATATCTTTGGATTATATCAGCCGTATTCATAACGAAAATTTGGCATGAAGTTAGCACAAAGTTTATTCATAATACACTTACCAAACTATGGCTAACGATTTGCTAAACTCTTGTCAACAAGCTGCCAAACGTTTGCCAATTTGTGATAAACAGCCGTTTTATTTTGAATACTTTTGTTTGTTTTTTTTTAATACACTGTTTTTCTTAGTTTAGAGTCCTTTTTTAAATATATTTTAATTGAAAAACATTTCAAATTTTTATATAAAGAGGAAAAATAAAAAAAAATGAAATGAAATGACAAAACCAGCGATGATTAATGCAAAACGTGTTGCATTTTTGAGTATTATAATGTGGCATCATTAATATTCAGAGTTGATTTATTAAAAGTTAGCAGACGGATAAAATTTGTTATTAATAAACTCTATGCTAACAAGCTGCTAAGCTTAATCGGCATTCTAGTTAGCAGCTTGTTGTATGTAGTGTACAAACTGTGGCTAACTTTTTGTTATGAATACGGCTGCCAATCTTTATTTATGATTAAAAAGACTGAAATTTATTGTTGTGGGAAAGTTAGTTTCTATGCGCATTTCGCTGGTTGCTTAGGCCAGCTCGTCAGGAAACTTTTTCCAAATACTTTAGAAAAGCTAAAAATATTATACAAGTAAGACCACAGAGTGAATAAGAATTTTTATGAATACGGCTGTGGGATATTAGCACATCATTAATAAATGAATTAATTAATAATAAATATTTCATTCCCGAAAATAATTTTTGAAAGTAAATTTTGTTTTACGATTTCTCATTTAAAAATTATTAATTGAACTTTTTACTTACAAATTTGGGTGGTTGTTTACATCCTCTGGGTTCAATACGAAGACTTTCGTGATACAAAAAATTTGATATGTCTGTGTCTGACATACCTTTAAATGGGTCTAGATTTTCTAAAAAACTCTAAAATAAAATTGAATTTCAATTATTTAAAATTAATTAATATATGTTTACCCTTATCTTTGGATCCACCATCAGACAGTAGGGTTGATTTTGATACTGTTGAATTTCCCCAATGATTTCAGAAACTTTTCTTCGTTTCGAAAAGTTAATAAGTTCAGTATTGGGCAAACAATCAGGATTTCCCTCTTCCAAATGCAAAATGTTTGTAAGATAACGACCAAAAAATGGTACACATGGAGGATTTATTGACCGCAAACGCTCCTGATATTTTTTTAGATGGCCGTCATTTAATTCTCGACATTCTTCTAAAAATTTTTCGTAGCGCGCAGGTAGACCTTGAAAAGTTAACTTTAAACGATAAACTGATGCACTTCCCATCGCTGCACTGATCGATAATATGCCGTTAAAATTATTAAGCTCTAACATGACCATCATTACTTCTATGGCGCGGGTTACCATTGCTACGCGCTCTTCATAATTTTCAGCTTCAATAATAGACTTTTCAATCCACCTCGTAACATTTGTCGTGTGTTTCATTATTTTGAGCAAATTTGGACTTTTTTGTTCTTTGTCCTTTTTAGTCCACGGCGAACCCACCAATTCGGAAGGCTTAACGTTTTTGTATAATTCAAACTCTAACAGTGTCAGTTGTCTTGCCAACTCTAAGGGATGTAAAGTTAACAGTGTCATTTCTGAATCAGGAACGTTCAAATGATGTTCTATAGGTGGTGGGCTATGGCCATAAGCAAACGTTATTTGTTTGTGGCATTTCTCTTGATCACTCTAAAATAAATAAGATGACAAATATTTTAGCAGGAGCCGTTAATGAATTTACTTATTTTTATTCGTATAATTGTTATAAAATTTACAAAAATTGGGATTTTACAAAGAAATGTTATGCATAGTCACAAAACTGAAAGATTTAATTTTCTATCTGTTATACACACTAGTGATGTTACGAATATCCGCATTTGTATTCGCCAAATTCAAGCGAGTGTATCGCGAATATTTTGGCAATACGTTCTAAACAAAAATTTCAAAGGTTTTAATAAATATATCAAATATTAAAGGTATTCACATCAATTTTTATTACCCTTGCAACTGTGCAAAATGTGAACAGTCCATTTTGTTTGCACCTTCAATTTTCAGGTTTTCCGAAACAATTTTTTAACAACGCACCTTCCATATGACAATATCAATTTTTTAATAAATTTGAACCGTAATTTCTTGAAAAATACACAAAACGATTGATTTTTTTTAATTTACAAGTTGAATTTATAACTAATCTACCACAAATTTTTTCCAGATAAGTATTAATGTATTTTTATTATTTCTGCTTCTTCAATTTTTAACCCTTTTTATTTTTTATAAAGTTCATCTTAAAGCGCTACAATTTTTAATATTTTCCAACTCTAAGAAAAAAATTAATATCAAAATGGAATTCCTGCGTTGTTGTTAAGTGTAGAGTTGATTTTATGACTACTTTTTCACATTTTTTTTTCAACTTGGCAAAATTTATGCTTTTACTCTTGTAATCTTGCACTTACTTAGACCCTGGCAATTTTGCATCGCTTGGGCGAAATAAATGTCACGCTGGTTAGCATTAACCACATTGACATGATCAAAAACTGGATGGTTTCTAATGATTCTTCACTTTCTGATCATAGATACGTGGAATTTAGTTTGGTGCTTAGGTCTCTAGGATCGAGTGCTATAATGAATAGGAAACGAACGAATTGGGGGATTCAATCCTCCTCTCTGGATCGGACTCTATCTGATCCTCCCCGGGTCGACGATATCGGGGGGATCAATGCGGCAGTGGGTCTACTTACATACTCACTGCAGTTGGCGACTTCCTTGGCGTGCAAGCCAATGGTGCATAGGAGTAGGGATCGTCCACCGTGGTGGGATCCTGATATTGCGCAGGCAAGAAGAGACTGTCGTAGGTTGTTCAATATGGCTAAGCGTCATGGTAATTGGGCGGAGTACAAGTCTTCATTGAATAGATTCAGAAACTTGGTAAGATCGGCGAAAAGGAATGCTTAGAGGAAATTCTGTAACGGCGTCGAGGGATCCTCTGAGCCAAACCGTTTACGTAGAATAATGGCTACGAGCCCGGTTGTCCCGACTTATATCCGAAAATCGGATGGTTGTTGGACTACGACTAGTCAGGAAAAACTCGAGGTGTTAATTGACAATTACTTTCCTGGAAACTCCCAAGGGAGCTTGCGGGATCAGGTTTGTGAATCGATGCCCGGTTATATTTCCATCCCAATGGACTACGATAGGATTAAGTGGGCTGTCGGCAGCTTTGGCCCGTATAAATCTCCGGGTACGGATGTTATAATTCCGGTGGACCTGCAGAGGAATTCGACTCTGATTATACCCTGGCTGATGGCTATATACAGGGGATGCGTTATATTTTCGTATGTACCTGTGAGCTAGACCTTGTGTAGAGTGGTCTTTATTCCCAAGGGAGGGAAGACTTCTCATACTGAAGTGAAGGATTACAGACCGATAAGTCTTGCATTCTTTATTCTCAAGACTCTTGAAAGAGTTATCGACATTCACTTGAGGATGACCATCCCAAGGTGTTTGCTCTCCACCTCTCAGCATGCCTACACAAAGGGCAGGTCTGTTGAGACGGCTCTCCACTCATTAGTTGGAACTATTGAGAGATCACTCGAATTTAAGGAGTGTGCTCTGGTGCCCTTCCTCGCCATTGAAGGGGCCTTCAACAACGTCGATACGGACTCTATTGTTGCATCCATGAGGAGTCTGGAGGTTGATGATGGCATAGGTAGATTTGTAGATAATCTACTCAGGAATAGCGCCATTTGTTCCACGATAGATAAAACCAGCGTTCAGAGACTGGTAAACAGGAGTACTCCCCAAGGGGGTGTATTATCCCCACTATTGTTGAACCTGACTATGAACACCATGTTGACGAAGATGAACGCCATGAGAATTAAAACTGTGGCGTATGCTGACGATGTTGCAGTGGCCATTACGGGGAAGCATTTGAATATGTCTCAGTGTATGGAGGCTGCATTAAAGGTACTTAGCACCTGGAACGTATCATGCGGATTGGGTGTTAATCCGTCTAAGAAGAAACTAGTACTCTTCACGATGAAGTATAGGACCGAGGTCATGAGACTTCCGAGGCTAAATGGGACTGAACTTAAGTTCACTCCTAGCGCCAAGTATCTGGGCGTTATCTTGGACAGTAAGCTGTCGTGGAGGCTGAACATCCGGATGTGGATGGAAAAGGTAATTGTTGCTATATATGCGTGCAGAGGTGCAATCGGCAGGAACTGGGGTATGGGACTGAGGTGTGTCAATTGGATCTTTGAGGCTGTAGTAAAGCCGACTCTGTATTACGGTGTTGTTGTATGGTGGACTGCGCTGGACAAGGGCAGGTACCGTGCTATGCTTGAGAAGGTACACAGACTGGTCGCATTGGTGATCACAGGATCAATGCGTTCCACTCCCACCAGAGCGCTGTTTGCAATGCTAAACTGGCTCCCGGTGGCCATCACGGCCAGACAGATGGCTCTATGCTCGGCGACACGATTGAACGCGGCACACGGCGGTCGACCTGTGATTATGGCCACTCCTGAGGGAGTGGACTACTGCATCCCGGAGCCTTTCATTGGTGGGAGGTACGCGACACATATAGCGCACGGAAGTGCCCTGTCGGTCATGGGCACCTACCATGAGCCAGCTCTGGGGGTATACACTGATGGTTCAAGGAAGAGGGAAAGAGTTCGCGGAGGTTTCTACATAGAAGAACTGGGCGTAAAAGTTTCCTTTCGTCTGCCGGATGGATGTAGTGTCCTGCAAATATAGGCTATAAAGCGGGCAGCCAACTGGCTAAAGTATTATCGCGTATCGGGAAATATACGTATATTTACTGATAGCAAGGCTGCCACTGCTTCTCTTGCGGGTGTCTACTAGGGATGCAAATCGGGACTGATGTTTGAAAATCCCGGAATTTTCCGGGATTTCGGGATTTTTCGGGATCAATGTGTTTCTTTAAGATGCTACTTTTTTTTAATAAACAAATTAAAACAACAAAACAATTCATTTTATACATATGTTTATAACACTGGCCTCACTTATGATCAAACTGATCAGATTCTGAAAAAAGCTTAAAAAATATACGTATCTCTTAGTTTTTCTAGATCAATTCATTTCGATTTTTCGACAGCAATTCAATTTTTAATGTGAATTAAGTTGTGACGACATTAATACACTGCAAAGTGTAGTTCCTCATCGATCTCGATAGCTGAGTTAAAAACTGTAAAACTATGTCGACTGCAGTGCAGTACACCTCCAGGGTGAGGGCGAGATTCATAATCAATAATTTAAGTATGTTTGAAATTTATTTTAAAACAAAATGTTTATCCTAATGTTTCTTAAAACAGATTTCAGGTTTAAATAATTTATATATGAATACGTCAAATAGTGTTTATTTATAAAAAAAATTATTTTATTTACCGTATGTTTTTTAAGCAAATTTTTTATTATTATTGGACCGGAAGGAATATGAGCTATTTCATCAATATAACAACTTAATTGTTATATTTATATCAACTTTTATTCTTTAGTTTCTGAATAAAACTTTAATTGGATCGTGAATAATTTTTATTTTTTGCTTGATATATAACAATTATTTCTTGATTTCTATATTTTGCATAAAAATAATCATTTTTATTTTGGTATTATGTCTTAAGCCAAAGCTGAACTTGCTAAACGTAAATGTAAAAAAGGCTTGAGATATGAATCTTCAAATATCGTTTCTACTTAAAATATTGGTTTTTATTAAGCAAAATACAAAAATCCAGAAATAGTCGTCATATATCAAGCAAAAATTAAAACTTTTAAATACTCGCTGTGTGCCAAAAACAAAATTAAACTCAACAATTAGAATTATTTGCAATAAAAAATATAACTCAAATATAACTTTTAATAATTTTTTTGTATATAGTAAAAAAATTCAATAAAAACGAACAGTTTTGTACATAAAAGTTGATATGTTAAAAATCCCGGGACTCATAAAAATAAATCCTGGGATTCAGGATTTATCAATCCCGAAAAATCTCGGGATTTCGGGAATGGGGATTCCCCGTTTGGCATCCCTAGTGTCTACACGACATCTAGGTTAACTGTGGAATGCCGGATGTATTTGAATGAGATTGCTGAGCATTCAGGGTTAACGCTTTTATGGATACCAGGGCACTCAGACTGCCCGGGAAACCAGATAGCAGATGAGCTGGCCAAGGAAGGTAGTCGCATGGATGTCTGTCAAAATTGCTGTTTTACAGAAGTTTTATAATATTTGATCACAAACGTAAATGTAATTTGCTTCTGACATTGTCTCGGGTTTTTTCTATGTAGTTATTGCAGAAACGAAAGTAGTTCTTGGTTTCAAAACAACGTGCTGCCGCCACAAACATTTTTATTTGCGGCGTTAAAAAGTTCAGCCATCTTAACATTTTTTTCTAAAAATTCGAAGATACCAATTTAGGATACCAATATACTCCGTTAGATAGTGATTCGGATGCCCCCTCCGATGACATCCCAGAAGGAACTGCTTTGTAAGCATTATTTTGTGCTCCTTGACCGTCATCATGAGTATCGCTGACTCTTGGGGTCCACGCAGGCGCTGCGTAATTAACTGACCGGATCTGAAAAGAATGGCATGGTTGACCGTATAAAAAGCCTTTGATAGGTCAAGAGCCACTAGGACCGTTTGTTCGCATGGTGGGGGCTGATTAAGGCAATGGCTAATGTGTGTGTAGATGGCGATAAAAGCAGTTGTTGTACTATGCTGCTTGCGGAATCCATGCTGATGATTCGCCAATTGAAAATGTTCCACTAGTTCCGGCAGGAGTAGCGCAAGTATCTTGGCGACTGGTGAAAGCAAGATTGGCCTGTATGATTTTCCCTGGGTCACATCTTTCCAAGGCTTTAGCAGGAAAACCACCACTTTCCAGGCTTAAGGTATTATCAGGGTAGCTAGTGATAGGTTGAGGATGCTTGACAGATACTCTACTCCGGGCTCATCCTCATTTTTGAACATAAGCATGGAGATTCCATCTGGGCCAAGGGCTTTAGATGATTTAGCTGCATTGATGATTCCACAGGTGATTGCACTCGCTTGATGAAAATGCATATGACGTGTCAATGACTCGGAAGACCGTGTACCTTCCTCACGATACTTCTTTTCGCCTTATCTCTGACCGGGTGCTCTGTAAATTGCCGTGCAAAGAAGTTCGAGCACGTTTTGGGGTCCGATATGGTCTTGGCATTGAAGGTAATCGAGACCCTATCGTCACGTTTCTGTGGATTCGTCAGAGATCTGACTGTCTACCATAGCTTGCTGGCTCCGGAGGTTAGGTTGCACGTATTTAAATGATTTAACCATTTCTCCCGTCTATATTCGTTCACCAACTTGCTGATGTCCCTATTAAGTTGGCTGATTCGGGGCTCACTCGGGTTGGATCTTTTAATTTCGTCCCGCTCTTCTGCGAGTACCGCTGCTGCACTGCTGCAAGGATAAGCTAGCGGCTGCTGCGAGAACGATCAGAAAGTATTGGTAAATCATTAAATTTGTTGTTGGTAAACTCTCCGAAGCCCGTCCAATCTGCCTTTTTCTGATTTATGTAGATTCGGCATTCAGAGATCACAAAGTCTGTTTGTCTGTCAAGCTTAATAATTATGGGCAAGTGCTCTGATACCAGAGAAACTCTGGGTTGTCAAGTCGCATAGTTTATCAGACCTGCACCACAAATGGTGATGTCTGGCAAACTGGTGCAATTACCAATAATTCCGGTGGGGGCACCTCGTTTACTGTGAAAATGTGGAGTCGTCAATCTGTTCCGCCAATGCCGTACTCCTCTGATCATCCCCGAGTTCGTGATGAGCATTAAAATCTCCCATCACGATTCGGCTATCACCCTCAAGAACGAATCTGATGTCTGAGTTATACCCTGCAGGTAGGCTATTGACCGGCGTAATGTACACATTACACAGCTCTATTTCCGCAGCTCCTGACCTGACCAATATCCCCTGTAGTTCCATGTATGGAGCCGGTCAGGCGAAATAGAGCTGTATTAAACAGAAATGTGGACGATAAGCGCGATGCCGCTTCGTGTGCGATCCACCCTCAGAATATTGTAATTATTACAACTCTATAGTCGGCAGTTGGGTGTTAATTTTGTCTCTTGGATAGCGGCATTTTGTAGCTGCATAAATCTTGTTACCGCATTGAACTTATTTAAGAAACCGTTACAATTAAACTGCATTAATATCGTCACTTCAGGAATATTTGCAGCAATTTGTGGCGTGAGCATCTACTGTTGTTGTTGCGGTTGCTGGTGTTGTGTCTGCTGTTGTTGTTGCTGCGGGGTGGGAGATGAGAGCGTCGTTGACATCAAGGATGTAGATGATTCCGAGGACGTTGATGGGCTTCGCCGGTTCTTCCGGTTAATACAGCAGGATGCAACGAAGACCTCACTCTATTCCCTTAGAGCTCTTAATCAGCTGCCGTTACGGCTGGCGTCTTTCCTGAAGTAACACCAGTGGTTGCAAACTGTGCTTCTAACTGATGTTCTGTTTGTGTACAGGATTTGTTGGCAAACAGAGCATTGCCATGGTCCGGGGTTTGTCTCAATTCCGGCACGGACCAATAAAATACGGAGCCGGCGTATACTGCTCCTCAGAAGAAAAAAAGAAAGAAAGAAAGATAATATATGCATACTTGTGCTGGTGTTGCTGAGTTGAGAATCTTTGGTAGGTGCATATGATGCTCCGAGTAGCTCAGGTACGTAGACCCAATTGTCGCGGGAACTTTAACGCATAGTGTGGACCTCCGGCTTTATCCGTTTTGCTTTGCACAATAGCAGTGAAATGTTCTCTCACAGCTAAATATTTTATGTATTTATAGTATAAAAAACGTACAAATTTTGTACATTTTAGATTTATATGCATATTTTTAATGAGATGTTCGTGAGAATAAAAATCATTTTGCAGAACATTTTGGGTTCCTTATTAATGAATACACTAGATAGAGAATAGTTCAGAGGCCCAAAAACTGAGACTTAAATAGCATTAGTTCTGAATGAAAGATTTGAGGGTTTAGAGAATAATTAAACCTATTTTTTATCTAAATTTCTTCGAATATTTTGAAGACAATCAGCTTCAATCGTATTGAAAACACGTTTTACTGAGCTGCTATGACTATTCATTCTGAAATTGTGGAAGACACGGTCACCCCTACACTTAGTTAAAGTTCTGATAAGTCCAAAAATGGCCATTGGAGCGATTGTGAAAAAATTATAAGAATCCGAGGAGGATGATCCTATGTCCATCCTCAGCTGTGGATCTTCTGAAGTCGATATATACCTTATACCTCCTAATATTTCTAGGGACCCAGGTAATTGCTTAGTGCAGAAATACTTATATTTTAAAATGAGTTCTGTCGCATCTGAGAGACTATTTTCATTGCAGGTCTGCTGCGAACGGCTTTTCGATCTCCGCAAAAGTTGGGAATATTTTGTATTTTTAGAAAAAATTTTATTAATTTAAATTTTAAATAGTTGAATTTGTTTTTCGACATTTTTATTAATATAAATAACAAATAAAAAATCAAGCTCGAGGTCCTTTTTTTGTATAAAATATTCTTTATTTTATTTTATTTTGCAATATTTCGTTGGTTGTTTGAATAACATCAGCAGGGCCAGAACAAGAATTTTGTCCTTATAAGCTAGTGTGTTGCTGCTACCGTCGCACTATGTTACGAGGGTGGCCAAAAATGGTTAAAGTCAATGTTAGAATTTGAACGTTTTTTATTATTTTTTTTAAACCCTCTGGTTAGATGATATCTAAAATATCTTCTTAAAATGTTTACAAATTTTAAAGTTATAGTGGTTCAAAGTTAAGGTTTGTGTACAGCATACAACATTTATGGGAAAAACCAAAATTTTATGTTGATTTATAATACTAAGAATTTAAGTATTTAAATGTAGAGGCAAGTGATGCCTCTAGTTATAATTACAACACTGTTTTTGTTCACAAATATTGATCATATGTCAGATACCGTTAGAAAAAAGATATTAGTGAGGCATTGTCAAGATTTTTCAGCAACCGTGAGCTTACGTAGAGAATTTAAAAGAAAGTAGAAATAACACTTTCGTCTGTTTTTTTTTGTATTTTGCAGCTATATGTATGTATTTTAATATATTTAAAGTTCAGCTGCCGGATATTGCCCAAATTCTTTTTGTGATTGTTTTTTAGTATCAACCTCGTTGCGGATTCGTATTATTTTTCAACTGTGGCTAGAGATAAAGCAAAACAGACCGTGCGATGTTATGCGTTATGTTAAAGATTTTGTAAAAAATCATTTTAAACGAGTATTATTAGATTGGGAACAACAGAAAAAAGGCTAACTCTTTTAAAATTTTCTAACAATTGGCCTAAATATAATCGCATGAGAGATATAGATAGCGAATTATTTGGTGAATTCATTTGTATTGTAAGTTTCCGTATAAAGTTTATGTTTTGCAATAAACCTAAATTGTGTTTTTTACTATATTAGGAAGCAAATACAAGTGGTAGAGGCCGATCGAATGTTTCTTTTACTTAGATTATCCTAATTAGATCATCTTACTAAGATAATTATCTTACTACTTTTTTTTATTTTCTTTATTCAGTTTATTTAAGAAAAAAAAAATATTTTACAAAAGATAGAAAGAGCCTCAGCGCCACTTGGACATTATTGAGGCGAGTTGGCAAAAAATATTACATAAGTTTTATAAAATAAAAGCAATTAAAAAAGAAAATAAAAAAAAAAAATTAAACAGAAAAAGAAAAAAATTGTTACATATCAAATAAGTTTTCACAATAAATTTTTACAACAGAAGCATTTCTAAATTTTGGATTTGAAAACATACAAATGCAAACTGCAATTTATACAATCCGTAAATAGGTAGAATCGTTTTCGATATATCCCTATACAATGTTTTTGTGGAATATGTTAATGATTTATTCTTAATTCTTTGTAATGATTTTAACTCATTGCTTTTTTATAAGCATATATAATGGGCAAATAATTTAACTGACTGTGAATTAATGACTGCTAAATAATTAGCTAAGTTCTCTCATTAAACTTGTTCTTAAATTTATAAAGCATACCAATAACCGATGTAATCTTCGTTTTCAAGGTCTCAATATCTTTATCACAGGAACGATTGTTTCGTAGATGAATTCCAAGATATTTTGTTGAGCAAACTTCAAAAATTTCCTTACACCGAAATCTTAATAATTTGGTTTTATCTGGATTTAAAATAAGTTTATTTAGCCTCACATACTCTATAATTATAGCAGCATCATACTCCATATACGTCTTTAAAACTAATTCGTGCTTATATGGGTACAACATACATATATATATATCATCAGTATACATGTACAGTTTTCAAAACAATTCTAAATTGTTTATATCGTTTAGATATATATTAAATAACAGAGGACCCAACACACTCCCCTGTGGTACCCCATATTCCACTACACCAGTACTCTACTTTTACAGTTTTCAATATCTACATATTGTCTCCGATTTGATAAGTAGTTCTTCAACAAAACCAGTGCTTTTTCATTAACCCCATAATAATTTAGTTTTTCAATTAATATTTTATGGTCTACTAAATCAAACGCTTTAGAATCTTAAATCCGTATTGACAATTATATAATAAACTATTACTATTCAAATGTAACGACAACTGTTTATAAAGAATTTTTTTCAAAAATTTTATTGATTATCGGCAGCAAAGCAATAGATGGAATTTTTCTAACATTGAAGCATTGGTTTCCTTCGGTATTGGAACAATTTTAGCAAGCTTAAGATCATCTGGATATGTCGAAGTATCAATTATCCTGTTAAATATTCTTGAGAAAAATGGAGAGATAAGATTTTTGCATTCAAATAGCCCCTGGGTGATATTTCATCCCAACCAGAGCTCTTTCTTCAATCTAGGTTTGAAATCATATGTTTAATTTCTGAGGAATCAGTATTTGAAAAGCTAAATGTTGTTTGACAACGTTTTAAGGTTCTTAAAGCGTTACATAAATCAGCAATTAAATGGTATACAAAAAATTGGCGACGAGATAAAGAAAAGAAAATTGAGATGGACCCAACACAGTTCGCTCAATTTATGGAGGTACAAAGGCAGTTGATTGCTCAACTGGCTACATCACAAGGTGGTGTCATGCAAAATCCCACAATAGTAAACGCTGCATTATTGCCAAATTTTGATGCATTTGATGTATCAAAAGAATCATTTAACAAATATTTGGAACGTTTCAAAAACTACATTGAGGTGAAAAATATTGCCAAAAATGAAGATTACTGCGCAAAGCTGTTGTTAAATTCGATTGGTGCAAAAACTTTTAATATGGTCACAGCGATAGCATCACCAAGAGCATTAAACACAGTAAAATACGGCGAATTATTGGAACTGCTGGAGAGACATTTGCCCCCAAAGAAAAATGTTATAGTTGCACAACAGCAGTTCTTATTAAAATACCAAAAGGGAACTCAGTCGATATCTGAATTCGTGGCTTTGTTACGCTATATAAATGAGTGCGAATTTTTTTCTGACTTAGAAAGCAAATCTACGGTTGTTTATTTATTTTTACGTGCCCAATTTTTAAGGGAAATGCAGACAATAATATACGCGAACAACTGTTACAATCGGCTGCGAAGAAATTCGACGAAGTTGTTGGAAGGGCAATTGCACTCGAGGCAGCGAAATCAGATGGTAAACAAATTATGATGAATCCATCGTCAGAGTCAGTTGTCCATAAAGTGTCTCAGCGTATTCGTACAAAATAAAATTAAACCAAGCTAAATTACATAATAAAATTTCACAAATTTGGTATTGAGATTGCCGAATTTGGAGAAGAAAATTGAAATGTGAGGCATGTAAGAAAGTTGGTCACGTCCAAAAAGTTTGCATTGGCACACTTTCTAAAAAATCCTCTCAAAAATCAGCAAATCAGATCCAACACGTCGAAGAGGAAGACTACAGCATTTACAACGTGGTCAATATATTCCAAAACAACGATCCAAGTTGAAGAGATGCCTAACTATGTTACATCTCCATACACATTGAAGGAAGCCAGTGAAATTTGAGGTTGACTCGGGCTCGGGTTACACGTTTCTACCCAGAGACATGTATCAAAAATTACAACTAAAAACCCAATAGATCAATAGAGCATTACGCTTTTATATACAGGATACTTTTATACCAGATAGGAAAATCTGTGAGGAGGCTAAGTACAAGGGTTGCAATTTTTTTTTTTTATATTTATTTATTGAATCTTCATATTTTAAATATAAACTAACAATTACACTGTGCAAGAAATTGACACTTTTTTTCGTGACAAGCTGGGCACCTGGCGTTTTAACATAATTCTGGTACGCTGAATCCAGTGGTGCCCGCGGTTTTTTAAGATTGGCTCTGGTTTTCGAGATATACCGTTATTTCAAAAATGGAGAAGGTTGCACAACATATGTTCGCGTAACTCAAAAACGCTTTAGCTTATTGCAAAAACTTAAAAAATCGAAATTCCGCAATAAAATTTCCTTTAAGAAAGGTAAAACTTCTTTCTAATATCCGCAGTCGTAACATAATTTTTTTTTTGGAAAAAAAAAATAATTTTTTTAACAAAATTTTTGTTTTTTAAAAATGCATAAAAAATTGGAAAATGCAGCTATGCTTCTAATTTTTTGCAGACGTATAAAAAATTCCAAACAAATCAAGCCATAAATGATTAAAATCTGTTTGCAACTTTTGATTTTATTCACTAAAGTCAACAAATTTTAATTAATTTAAGAATTTCATAAAACGCAATATTTGTATGGGAGCCCCCCTAAGAAGTGAAGATAAGGGGCAAGTATGTTTCGAGAAAATGTTAGGGACAAAAAATAAATTGAGGTCGGTCATACATTATTTACCACTAGGGGCGACTTCTGGGAATTTATGGGACTTTTTCTTCAATATATTTCTAGTCTGCATTGAATATTTTGTATGGAAGCCCACTTAAGGAATGGAGATAGCGGGTGGGTATGTTAGAAATAAATGATTGAGATGAAAAATAAAGTGGGGTTGGTTATACATTTGGCCCGTCTAGGGGTAAAAAGGCTGAAACTGCACCCAAATCCATTAGCTCGAAATATTTTAAATTATGGCGGCCACACTTGCTTAAGAAGAATAGACACTGCAGCACTCACCCAATCAGATGAGCGATAAACACTTACATATGTGAACAGAAACCGTGATGACGAAATCTTTTTTGTCTGGCACTGGCAGGACATAAAGCAAATATTAGGATAAGATTTAATTAATTATTGTTAGTTCATATTTAATATATGAAGATTCAATAAATAAATACTGCAAAAAAACTGATTATCAACCCATTAAGAGGATTTTCCACGAGAGCGCAAAATTACCGCAGATGACGGCCGCACGATTACAGAGATACGCTGCATTTTTATTCGGATTTAATTACGAAATCGTTTGTAAGAAGGGGGTTGACAATAGCAACGCGGATTGCTTGTCTAGAGCACCACCTAACTTTACAGATAATATTGAAAAATTCGTTAACAGGGAAGTTCATGACATTTGTAATGCGAGCATACATCAAAGTATGGAAGTGTCCAGGAGTCAATGGGTTAAGGTTATTTGGGTCATCGCTAGCAGGGCTTAAGGGTCTAGAGTTTAAACACGATCATATGCGAGTGAGAATTGTTGACAACTCTTCAAAGGTGAATTTCATATCTGGTATCATTTTATTTAGGTTTTAAATGACTTTACACCAGCCACCCAAAGACCGTCCATGTTTGGGACGCCTGTGGGTATAAAGTACCACATGATATTTTGATAGCTATAGTTGTGAATTACTTGTGTTTGAAGAGTTTTTATAAATTCTAGACGGTCTTTTTTGATGAGTTCTGCTGCTTCGACAAAGTTCGTGCCTTTGTCCGAATATATTATTGCTGGTCATCCACGTCTTCCAATGAAGCGAGAGAAGGCGGCTAAAATGCTTGGGTCGTTAAATCGCTAACTGGTTCTATATGTACAGCTTTAGTGGCAAAGCATACAAATATGCAGACGTACCCTTTTGTGACAAGGCAGGATCGACCAGTAAAGTTTCGAATGTTAAAAGGTCCAGCGCAATCGACTCCAGTTGTGGCGAAAAGTGAGAAAGCGAGAAAGTGTTGTACGCTCTGGTTGTGTTTTTTGTACAAAACACAAGTTTAACAGTTATTAACAGAGAAGAAACAGTTAGAAATTATATATTTCCTTGGCGTGCGTGATCGAATCTGAGTCTTCACTATTCAGAAATAACAGCCTTTACTTTATTAAGGTATTCTGCGTAGTACATTGTGGCTTCTTTAGTATAGGAATAATAAAAAATAAAATATGTCAAATGTATCATTTTAGATTACAGTATTCTAAGGGACAAAATTCCATTTTACATGTATGCCGCTGCATGAGTTACCATTAGCAATACTTTGTCGTATTGAATGCCTAGATTAAAGTAAACATAAAAATATAAAAAAAAATTATGAATCAACTATTCACTTACCATCAGGCCATAAAATTTGTAATGAATCGTTGCAGAAAGTTGCAATAGAAGATAAAAAAGGTTTATTTCCAACATCGTCATTTAAAATACCAAATATAAAGTTGGCCACATATCTTTGTTCACTGTCTTCCGTATACATTTGAGGTATGTATTTACCTCGAATAGAACTTTCGCTTGGAACTGACAAATTGGCGTACTTTTGAAAGATGTTTTTGAAACTGGGATGTCTTACTTTTTTTTACTGGTATATTGGTATCCAACAAATATTTACATACATATATCTTCGTGAAATGTATTGGCAGTAATAGTAACAAATTCCGTTATAAGTTTTTGTGGACGATTTTCTTGGCAAGCAGCTAATTTGTGTTTTTTTTATACTAAAATGTTGCTCCACATTGCACTTCTTTTCGCTATTAATTTTACTCGAACACACATTACAAAAAAAGCCAATCTTTTTCAACTTTTAATACTTCAGGAAACAATTTTACCATTTTTAGCAAAAATAACATATTTGAATTTTGTGTTATTTTTAGAATTTTTCTAATCAGGCTTTCAAGGTCATTAATTTTCTAAACGTAAATAAAAGACTTTTTTATTTCATTTTTTTCCGTATTCCTACGTTTCGTCGGTATTTTCCGACCTCATCAGGGATTCGTTTTTATTAAATAATAAGTCTTCTCGTCAAATTTACATCACTTGTAAAAAATTAACATCACAGGTTTTATACGACATTTAATGAACGACACAAAACAGATTTAATTAATAAAAAATAAATGCAAAAATAAATAACGAAAAATTAAAATATCACAGTTGAATTATTCTTATAGCTAGGATCACAGTTGGAGTAAAACTAAGTTAAAGCTATGGTGTATTTGACTTTTCTATCGGCATTTTTTTTTTCATTATTTTTTCGTTCACAACGGCCGGTTTACTTATTTTGTTTTAAACTCAATTTAGTTACATGGTTGTTTTTTTTTTTTTTTTTTTTATGGTAAGTTTATTAATTTTAGTTGTAATAAAGCGTATTGAATTTGGCCCTAAAACGTTGAGTCCACAACTAACATATTTTTGTTTTAACCCAGAAGAAAGTTTTTTTTCTCATGTTTTCTCAAAAAAATATTTTTTATGTAAAAATTATGTCAAAAAAGCTATTTTACAGCAAAAAAAAATAGAAAAAAAAAGCAAAAATGGACAAAAATAGCAAAATAGAAGCAAAACAGCAAAAAAAAAAACAAATTTGACTTCTCTGGTTATTAATCACCATTTTTACTAAGGGCCTCAAACGAAAAATCCAAAATTCCGTGCAAAGTACTCGGATCATAAGTTGGTTTTTACCGTTAATTGTAAATTTTAAGCAAAAAAAGCAAAAATAGCAAAATAGAAGCAAAACAGCAAAAAAAAAAAAACAAATTTGACTTCTCTGGTTATTAATCACCATTTTTACTAAGGGCCTCAAACGAAAAATCCAAAATTCCGTGCAAAGTACTCGGATCATAAGTTGGTTTTTACCGTTAATTGTAATTTTTAAGAGTAAATTTGGTCAACAATCTGGTGAACTTAGATTTGTTCGGCAACAAAATTGGATGTCGATCGTTGTATGTGAGAGCTGGTGATTGAACCAGGCGTCCGATGGCTCAGATGACGCCTAGTTGGTTCACAAACGGGGTTAAAGTCAAAATAATGCACGTAAAAGATATCCCTTATTTGAGCTTTAACTGCTTATATTCTTCTGATAAGTGTTGTTTTTCGGTTCAAATAATGAGTCGCGTTTTGAGGTCTATTATTTCCTCTGGTGTGACCTCGTTTGAAGATACCCGAAGGTGAGTTCTGCTTACACCAGTATTTCTCCAGAACCGTAGGACATAAGCTAGTAATCTGTAAGCGCGTGATAAATTGGAGAAACGGTTCAAAGAATCCTCCTGAGTGATAGCAGTTAACGTCTTTAAAGCCTTTCCTTCCAGATTGGTGTCATCTGGACTTCTGTATTTTGGCCATTTATCTTTGGGTAATTTTAGCCATGAAGGTCAAAACCACTAAGTTTCCAATTCCTGGGGCGTACATCCCCGGATGGCTATATCTGCAGGATTTTCTTTGCATTCGAGATGTTGCCAATGACGACTTTTTTGGTGTAATTTTTTTTCAATTAAACATCTGGGGCAGTGAATGTAAGAGTCTGACTGAATGTTCCATTTTATCCCGAGTGGTAGTAGTATCTTATTTTGCAAATCTTAAATAACTAGTGGATCATTTGAGGTCCTTTCATCAGATCGAAACCGGAAGATTTTAGAACAGTTGTAAGTTCTTTTCGTGATTTGATGGCATCGTTAAGTGACCGCCCGCTAAGACGTCATCTAAATACATGTTGTGTCTTCGGCTAGTTGAAGAAGGGTTCTTATGGCAAGAAAGGACTCGCAATTAACTCCAAATGCCACAGTGAGAAGTTCGTAATCCTCAATAGGATCCGTCTCGGATTTTCTAAACAATATCCTTTAATATTTTGTTTGCATAGGGTCAATGAGTATCTGGCGATACATTTTTGTGACATCTGCATTGTACGGGTCCTGGATACAAAATGGTATTCAAACTTATCTTATTTGAAGACGGGATCGATGCGTTGAAAACTAGTTTTATCTTCGAATTCAACTTTTAGGGTTTTATTACTGCATGATGCGACAGGTAATAATTGGGATTTTTATTCATTTCCAGGGGATACATTTTCTTCATATGTCCTAGGTCGAGGTATTCCACAATAACTTGGACGTATTGTGTCTCAAGTTCTGGCGCTCCATTCTCAAAAATTGGGCCATAGCCATATTTCTAGATACGCATATTTCTTCGCCATTTTTAA
Source organism: Pollenia amentaria (assembly GCA_943735925.1). Lineage (NCBI taxonomy): Eukaryota > Metazoa > Arthropoda > Insecta > Diptera > Polleniidae > Pollenia > Pollenia amentaria. The sequence continues at coordinate 76,154,548 of OX031007.1, forward strand.
AATGTAGGGTAACGATATATCTTCCTGAATCGCTTCTACTGGTTGTAGACTGAAAGTTATACTCACAGTGTGTCCTCTTCTTACCTCAAACCCTTTTTTGGGGTCTCCTCCACCTCCTAAAAGCGTGTGATGATTCGGCCCAGCGATGACGTGTTGAGTAAAGATATCATTTTTCTAGGTGAATTAGTTGTAGAAATTGGTCCCCCCACAAACCAGCCAAATACTGTATTTTGTGCCAAAAGGGATCCAATAGACCGCATCGGTGTTTTCGTTCTATATATTTAGGGGCCTAAGTCGAGGCCTCTTAGGTGGTTGTTGGGTCGACTATGATGAAAGTGGGGGTCCGCAAGTTCTAGTTTTGCATCCTCAGCAAATTGTTCTTCGTTTAATGCAGTAATTAGGTATTGGGTATCGTCATTGATAATAGGCTTAGTTATGAGTCTCATTTCGTATCTGTGCATCGTAAGATTTCCTGTATTTTACGTAGAATATACTCCACGAATATTTTTCTACCGTTTCGGGTTAAATGTAGGGTAGCTCATGCACTTCTTATGCCGCAGATCTTATATGGACTTGAGTTGGTATCTGGGACCACTGCCATGAACCTAAAGATATTGGAGCGGGTTGTTAATGCTGTGACTCGGTATGTGTTTAATTTACGTAGACGTGAACGTATTTCCGAATTTGTGAAAAAAATTTTAGGGTGCTACTTTGATAAATTCGTTAAGTACCGTAATATTCTTCTATTTCATCGCATTATTAAAAGTGGTATACCTGTTCAGTTATGTAAGGAGTTTACTTTTTCGCGGTCTAACAGAAATAAGCAAATCCTAATACCTAGAATCAGGTGTTCTTTGTTTGAGAGGTCTTTCATTGTAAGGGTTGCTCGCTGTTGGAATTGTTTACCGCATGAATTGCGTGTCTTTTCGCAATCCAATAATGTGTTTCGCCTAAAGCTTATGAAGCATTTCTCAAATTTCTTGCGATAATAAGTTTTAAGTCTTTACGTTTTCTGTATATTAGCTTTTAAATTGTCTTGAGACTTGCTTCTTGTTTCATAATGTTCGATATGAGTTGTGACAAGTACCGGAATAAAACTTCTAAACTGAATCTCTTTTTTATACTACTTTATATAATTTGTTATGGCTGGGGGCCAATAAGTCGAGTTAAATTGATGGGTGGAGTAAAAATGTTTGTAATTTGTATTTATATAATATATATATATGTATTTATATAATTTGTATTTATATAAGCTATATTGTATAGATTAGATTAAGTACTGAACTCAGGATTGTATTGCTATGTAATACGTTTTTTGGCCTTAATGGCTCGATGAAGTCTATGCGCACCGGCTGTTCTGTACTTTCATTTTTGACATACACTAGTCCACGCATTGTGAATACTGATTGTAGGTTTTTGTTCTTCTTAAGGCGTAGTGCAGATATAAAAATATTATAATTATTTGACGTTAAATTCTCATTAATGTAGATGGGATTATTAGAATTAAAACGCTCCGTATTATCCGATTGATAACCAATATGACGAAGCATTAGAGAGCAACGATTAGTTTTCCTGAAGCTAGCAATAGATTTAAGTATAAAATTTTTATCATAAGGTGACATTAATTTTACGATAATCACTGCATCAGGAGAAGAGTTTTTATTTTTGTTGTTTCTGTTTTGCAGACGATATATAGCTTTAACAGACGGTGTATTTACATATGTTAAGCGTGAAACAGATATCGTCAAAAATCTTTTCTAAGTTTTCGTTATCAAAAAACGGGATTCCATTTATACGTAAATCACATGCTACCAGTGAATTTTCTTGGCGAAGATTTTGTAGTTTGAGCTCCTTAATATCTGATTTTAGCGTTGATATTTCATTTGATACCGTTTCAAATTTTGATACCCTGGCTGTAACTTCGATCAGATCTCTCCTCAGTTCCTTCATATTATTTTCAATTGCTTCAATTTTATTTAAGATGCGGTTTTCGCTTTCAGCTATAAGCGTCTTAAAAAGCTCTGTTAAAGCATCTGTCTGTTTTTCAAAGCGAGAGTCCAGGATTTGAAGGAGGCGAAATGGAGAGTCAATGTTAGATATACGAGGTGTTTTACAGGCATTATCGTAGATTGATTTTTGTAAATCAGCTCGTCCTCGTTTAGGTGCTGGAGTGCTAATTAATTGAGAGGTTCTTAGATGAGTAGGAGAAACTTCTTTTTCATTGATGTTATCCATATTATGTGTTTGTTTTTTTTAAGAAGTTATAAAAGTGCGAAGATGTTAATATTGCTTCCCAAAGATATGCAACAATTATAATTACAGTTTGAGATTGTTTAGTTTTTAGATTTAGTAAAGACAACAACCATAAAGCTTACCGAGAGCTTTAGAACATACATATGACTTGGGATCTACAAAATCCAGCTTAAAGATTTTTTTGTTTACAAACAAACTTTGATATTGAATTGCGTTATCCAACAACAAAGATTATAACAGCTGACTCTTAGTTAATTTTGTTTGTGTTAATTCTTCTCTTTTTGTACATATATTCGTTTATATGTTATTTCAATAGTTTAAGGAGACCTTAAAAAATAATCTTATAGAAAAATGTTTACGATTAAAGCTATTAATTTCTTTAGTTTTGATAAAACTTGACTTGAACAAATTCTCTCACTTCTCGTTGATGTTGGAGAAATCGAAAGCAACCCATAATACAGAATATTTAATTTCACAGTCGTTTTCCTGGATTTTTAATTCTTTTTTATTTTTAACTCTTCTAATTGTTTCGGTTTATTTTGTTAAAAGATTGATATGAGAAAATATGAAAAGAAACAAATAACTAAACACATACGGCCATGTCCTGAAAATCGAAATCACGTGAAATTTAAATCGATATAGATTTTCAATTGAATTTTTGTTAAAATGAACGTAGTACAGGTAGCAGAAGCTGGTCCTCAAAGTATGAGATATAGAACAGGACATATTTTTATGAATTTCGAACACGGTAGAGTTTCCAAAATAGTTTCCACGTGATTTCGAATTCCAGAACATTCCCGATACATATCAAAACGACGTGAAACAAAAAGCAGTTGACAGCGAACACCTATTTAAAATGAAGATCACTAAAAAACTTCTTTTCTATTAAAAAATATTTTCCAAACAAATACCTTTTGTATATGAGACGCAACAAATAATTAAAAACACAAAAAAATGTGTTATAATACTAAAAAAATTAAAAATTTCGGTTAATCGGTTAATCGACTGCAATTAACCGATCACACAAAAGTTGTCATAAAGGCCTATTAGATTATTATCTAATATTTCAAAGATGTTTGAGAAACTACTAGTGTCAAAATTACTGCCGATTTTAAATAAAAAGAGATGTATTCCAATCCATCAATTCGGGTTTAGAAGCAAGCACAGCACAATTGAACAAACTCATCGAATAGTAAATGTCATAAGAAAAGCCTTTGAAGAAAACAAATTACGCTCAGCACTCTTCATCGATGTGTCTCAAGCTTTTGATAAAGTCTGGCATGAAGGTTTACTACTGAAATTGCAGCAAATCTTACCAGCAAACATACACAAGCTGTTAGAAAGCTCCTTAGTCGGTCGACAATTTATTATTAAAGAAGGCGAATTTTTAAGTTCTCCACAGCCAATTAACGCTGAAGTCCCACAAGGCAGCATCTTGGGCCCTCTATTATACTTAATTTATACTTCGGACTTGCCAACAAACAGCTACACCCATACCTCAACATTTGCGGACGATACAGCTTTTCTAAGCGTACACGCAAACTGTCAAGAAACATCTCGTTACTTACAGGATCATATATTTGAACTAGAAAGCTGGTTAAAAAATAGAGGATAAAGATCAATGACCAAAAATGCGCACATATAGCATTCACATTGCGTCGGGAAACATGCCCCCCTATTAAAATAAATAATCAAATAATACCCCAACACTCGCATGTAAAATACCTCGGTATACATCTAAATCGGCGTTTTACGTGGAAAGGGCATATAGAAGCTAAATTAACTCAAATGAAACTAAAAGCAATTCAAATTAATTGGCTTATTGGAAGAAATTCTGTTCTTAGTCTCGATTGCAAACTTCTACTTTACAACTCTATCTTAAATTTGGTACTAGGGTATTCAGTTATGGGGCAATGCCTCGGCTTCTAACATCGAAAAAATTCAAAGGCGCCAAAATAAACTTCTTCGAATAATCATAGCCGCCCCCTGGTACGTCAAAAACTCAAATATCCACAAGGATCTCAATGTGCCATTAGTAAAAACTATGATAACGAAATATGTAGTAAAATATTAAAAAAGGCTCGAACTGCACCCAAATCCATTAGCTTGAAATATTTTAAATTATAGCGGCCACACTCGCTTAAGAAGAAAAGACACTGCAGTACTCACCCAATCAGATGAGCGATAAACACCTACACATGTGAACAGAAACCGTGATGACGAAAACTTTTTTGTCTTGCACTGGCAGGACATAAAGCGAATATTAGGATTAGATTTGATTAATTATGGTTAGTTCATATTTAATATATATAGATTCAATAAATAAATACTGAAAAAAAAAAAAAAAAAAAACTTAAAGTTGCAATTTAAACAACCCTTAACTAAGTGTTAAAAATCAGATTTAAAAGCTTCAACACTTCAATTTTTAAAGCGTTTTTATTCCATTTACTATTATTTTCATACATATCATCCATCTATGTTCATTAACAACGTATTATTAATATAATAATCAAATTTATTTTTACACAAAAATATTTGACATTTGATTGACAGGTTGTTTTACTTTTATTTTTTGACACGTACAACTTTACACTTTAAAATTTTTTGCAATAATAATAACAAAAAAAAAAAAAAAACAGAACTGATTAGACCTTAGATTATAAAATATGTGGTTTGATTATTTAAAAAAAAAATTGTTTCCAAGTATGTACAAAACAATTGAGGGATCCCGATTAACACTTAGTTCGAAATAATAAAGACATATACTATACATTTATTTGAATTTACATCTTTACTTACTTTTCTTTGAACAATTTTTAATACAGAGTCAACCCATTTTCTCATAGACTTTCCATTGACGCTTTCTAGAAATTCCAAAAGTTTTTCCAATAATGTTGGGTCTTTTTCGAAATCATAGAAGTGATGATCCACCCAATGGCGTAATACATTGAGAACTCGAAATTGCACTGGCTGTACATATTCCTTTCGATACCGCTTCCAATCCTCCCGTTGTGAGTTTTTATGTAACTTGTCAGTTTCAACGCTTAAAGGATCTTTTTCGCTATTGTTCTGTTCTGTATAAACTAAACTTGGGTCCGGTATATTGAAACGCTCAATTAACAAAGAAAGAAGACTTTGTGGCGTACAAAAATATCGATATGTAGTGAGAAACGTCCTGACAAACATAGGATCTGCATAAATATGATAAGTTAACCTTTCAATAAGCTTACACAAAGTTGCACCCTGAAATAAAAATAAATAAATTAATTAGATTATAATACTAATTATATTCGTCTTACCTTTATTAATGGCACACCTGCACTTTCTCTCTCTTCCAGCACAATATTATCTTGGCTGTCGGGTTCGGCAAATTTGTACAAATCAGTGCTTGGCATTCGTAGCGGGTGTTTTTTCTCAATATCTAATAATATGCTATCGAGTATTCGATCCAACATTGATTTTGTGTTAACCATTATGAGATCAGCCATCCAATCATTCTTGTGTTGAGAACTCTTAGCAGTAAGTGTTACAGGTGGTTGAACGCGTGGAGCAATTTCAAATGCGTTTTTTAACTCGTCGGTATCAACACGATCATTTATTTCAACACGTCTCATAAAAAATTTCTCTTTAAGCCGATATTCGTAAACCTGTGCATTTGTCGAATTTGCTTGTCGTTTCATATTGGGTTTACACAGTAGCATTAAACCGTCAAAAAGATATACTTTTCTTTCAGCTACCCTCTTGCCAGATCCCAATTTTCCTAAAACATCCTCTACAAAATAAATTAACAGAAGTATTTGTTTTATTCATGCTGTGCAATATTTTAAGAAAAGTCTTTATATATGTTTTTTTAAGAAATAACTTTTAACAATGACTTAACTAATAGTTTCCTTTACGGAATAATATTTACCAAAAAAAAAGCCAACTGTTAATCTAAGTAAAAAAATCTATGCAGAAAAGCTTTCAAAAATACCGTAAATGACAAAATCTTTCAAAAACGCCTTAAAAATAAAGTTGATTTACATTTTAGCAATTTTGCTTGCGAAAAAGCAAAATTGCTAAAACAACAACAACCACATATAAAATTATTTCGCACAAATACATAATACCGTTATTGTGTCTTGCCAAAACACTTTTAAGATGATAGAGACTAAAAATTTACATCTAGATCAGTACCATCTTAAGCGTACTTTACACTATCATACAAGTCTTACGTCTTACTTTGTTAGAAAGAAATCTAATGAGATTTGTTGCGACTGTCAAAAAATCTTATTTAACAGTACAGATTGTATTCACACATGAACATGATTTTGTTAAAATTCAACCCTGACGAAATGAAATGAAAAGTATTATTTTTAGAAAATTTAAAAAAAACGATGACGTCGTATGGGATGTCAATTTTTTCGGGTTACTTATTATACATTTCACATATTTTACATTTTTACATATTACTTGAGTTTTTGACATGTCGTTAGCTTATTATTGGTTTGACCTAAAAACCATTACTAAAAAAATTTAGATAGGTGGGGAATACCCCCCTTTCTGAATCCAAAACCTGTTTTACGAAATTTCTTGAGATATTAAACGTACATTTTGCTCCATATCAATTATTTCAAAGTATATTGAGTATTGTTTTGCTCTACACAATTCTTCATAAAAAAAGTACCAAATAAATTTCACTCTTGCTTCGCTTCATTGCCGAAATAAAAAAAATTGTTAAAATAAAAAAATTAAAAAATAAAATGGCAGCAAGAAAATTAATTTGTTGAAAATTGTTTTATAAAGTAAAAAAGCGCGTCAGTAAATAGTAAAAATTAATAAGAAAAAATTTAAAAATGGAATCTTCTTTACCGTCTTCTGCACTTCCAGGTGAAATTAAGTATGTAGCGGTTTCTCGCTTGATAGTAAAGTTTCTTGTAGACCTTGTTTATCTTCTAAATTTAGTTAAAGTATTATCATTTACAAGACTTCAACAACAAAATGTATTAGACTAAAATTTAGTTCAATATTGTTGAAAAATCCAACAAAAAACTGTAGTAAGCAAGTGTGTTAATTTACCAGTATAATCCAGTTGACGAAACTCTATCTGTCTCTTTCTCTAACTTTTATACTACAAAGCTTTGTAGTATAAAATCATATTAAATAAATCAGAGTTGTACACTTACTACAAAGGGTGAAAACCGATAGTATAATGTATTTATTTCCCATATTAAGATATTTGTTTGAAATGTTTACTGCTTTTAGAATGATTTGTGAATATAATATCGCTAAATTGGAAAGTTTCTTACCTTAAGGACAAATCTTTAATGTAAAAACGACGTTGGAATGTGCGTCAAACCTTTCACATGTAAAAGACAATAATAGGTACATTCATATTATTTTGCTTCATTAAAAAAATACATTTTCATTACATTATATAATTTTGAATCATTCCTTCGTCATAAAAGAAAAGGCAAACAAAACCTGAATTGTGGGAGAGTAACGGAAGAAAATGGATTCGAAAATCGTATACTTGTAAACAAACCCTAAAATTTATTTGAAATCGTTTAATGTCGTTAAAACAAAATGTAAATTAACAAAAAAAAAGTTTTCAAAAATATCGCAAATTTGAGAAAATATTTAATATTTTAAACAAGCCATAAAATTGATTAAAAGAAACTTAGCGGAAATTCTCAAAAATTGCAAACAGCGGCATGATAACAGAGGCTAGATTGGCAAAATACCCCTATGTGTATCGTTTTAATTCATTTAAATGCCTAAACTTTTCAAATGTTACACATTTTACAAGTTAAGATATACTAAATACTTTCATGGCAGAAATTTTTAAATTATACACACACACTAATACTTAATTAAGAAATTATTTTAATTTTACCTCGTATAAATTCATTACAATTTTGACCGATATCTTTGTCCCAATGTTCAACAGTATTTTGAAGCTCCCTTGTGCGTTCGATAGCTAATTGCCGGCGTGCTCTACTACTCATAGCAACGTAAGATTCTCTGAAATTGTATGTTTTATATTATTAAATTTACAAAAAAAAAAATTGAGCCATACTTAGGCAACGCGGCTATAATGTTCTCTAAATCACATCTAAGTGGTCGTAGTAATCCCTGGACCTGTTCAAAACTTTCAATATCATCTTGCGAGGGACTGTACTTCATTAAAATTTTTATATAATCAAAGTACACGAACGCATGCCATATTGGTACTAACAATAATTTTGGCAAATAATATTTAACTGCTTCACGAAAACCACGTCCAGCCGACATTAACGACATTGCCTGCACAAATAAATTTAATACTAATACACAAAAATCCAAATAAAAAAATATCAGAATGTCTTAACATACATTAGGTTTTGCCAATAATGCTGTTAAGGCATCTTTAGATCCTTGTGATGTTACTTCTTGGGCATATTTTGTATATACGTCAAATTCTTCGGCCTCAGCTAATTCCTCAAAACAACTTCCAACACACGGAGCACTTTGCTCTTGAGACATTTCTATTACGTCTTCCAATGAACCTAATAATGTTACTGTCACCTCATAAATATCCATAATATTGGAAAATATGGGATCGAGTTCTTTTGGACTTCTCACAATTTTTGCAAGTTCCTCTCGAAATACACGAATAATCATGTGTAAATCACGTTGATACTGTTTTTCGTCGTTTATTAAATCTTTTACAACTTCTTCGTAAGTTGTACTAGTGCGCTGGGCCGGCAGCGTTGGTAAAGGACTAGACATTACATTTGCCTTTATATCTGTTTGGTAAAACATATCCATTAAAACCTAAAAAACAAATATATATAAAAAAAAAAAGTAGATTTAAATCAATTGTTTACAAACAAATATTTTTTATTACCTTATCAGCACACATTGCAACTTCAATGTCCTCTTTTGATATTTCGCAGTGTTTAATTTTTCTTACATAATCGCCAGCCAATTTTAATATATCGGCAGAAATGTACTCCAAAACTGCAACCAGAAAAACTGAGACAGAACTATCTATTTTATATTGCAGAACATCCTGCAATTAAAAAAAAAATTTATAAAACGTAAATAAAAATCAAATGGTAATTAACAAAGTAGTTAATATCCGAAAAGTTGGCAATACGGGTTTAAAATTATTCAAACCATGGTAGAATAAGTACAAGGTATAGTCATTAGAAAGTTTGTTCTCAATTTGAAAACCCATGTAATGTCAAACAAAAGAAAATAACGGGGAAAAAAGTGTCAAAAATCAAATACAAAAATTTTTTTTTTTAATTTCTTAATACAAAAATTTTATAATACCGATTTATAATCAAAAATCAATTGCAAGTAGACAATATATTGAATGAAGTATAATTTTATACAAAAAGTAAGTTGCAATATCTTAAAATTGCGAGATCTGTTGAAATTTAAATATTTGCAATTGAGTAATGCTTCGTTTTTTGACATTAAGAACGTAAATAATGCAACTCTCCCTAATGACCCTACCTGGTACTTATTATACTATGTTCAAAACATTTAATTTTTATTTTTCTTTTAAACTGATTTCTTTCTGTTTTTTTAACCAACTTTTAAAGAAGGACGATATTTCAATTTGTTTATATATGTATAACACACGTCTTAACTTAAAATATGTAGACAGAAAAAATTAAAGTATAATAGGGAGGGAAAAGGGAGAAATAAATAACGACGCACTGTGGCTGAAAATTGAATTTCATCGGCCAAAACTCCAATTTTTTGCAATCGCCGATTTCAAAAATGTCAATGCCATTCGATAGCAAACATATTAGAACTAAGGTATCCAAACAACTGGATTAAAATATTGGTAATTGTGGCTGTGGCATACTGCTGGAAACAAATATTTTATGTTGCTTTAGAAACAATTTAATTTTTGTAAATGTTTTCAGAACTAAATTATGATTTCTCACAAACTGTTATCAATAATGGGTCGACATTTTTTTTGTTATATTAGTGGGATAGTAATCTTTAAGAAATGGTTCATTACATCACTGTATCATTTATAGAAAGATTTTACGCTGTATGAAGGTGAAAGTATCCACTTTAAGCCCATATACACTTTTGGACCAGCCTATAGAACACTTTTTTAATTTGAATAAAATTACTAGCAACATTTTTTTTTTACCTGTTCATATAACTGAAATATAAGCGTAACAAGCCAAGTTGTGCTAGGTATTTTATATTATATAATTACCAATATCTGTGGGATTTTAAGCGTATCTTACTATAGCCCTTTTTAGTATTTTATTCTACCTCATTATGCTACCTAGGAACATAGTATGACGCAAGCCTTGTATAAAAGCCAGTGGTGTTCGAATATAAACTCAGTTGTTATAATATATATTAAGCAATAACAATCTAATTTTTAAATATCTATAAAAATGAAGAGCTTCAGCTATAATGTATTATCCGAAGAGTATTTTAAAAATAAAAAGGAGGAAGATGTTTCAAGTTACATTGAATGAAAAATAAATTTATGAAATTCGATCGGAACTGCAAAATAAAATAACTGACTTCGTCAAAAACTTAAAAAAGTGCTTCAAACAAGTTGGATGGAGTAAACATAGATTTGCAAACTGGTTAGATGGCGAACTCAATAGCCAGATATCTTCAGGAATTACAAAGGAAAAGAACTTTGGGAGACAGAAGAAATCACTTGACAACTGTAGTGATAGATCGAACAGGAAACTTAAGGATATGTAACGATTCTGTGTTTGGGTATGATAAGTTTGGGAACGAAGCTACCTATTAGATTCGGCTGTGCTCGTCGGATGGGGGGGTTGTGAGGTGTTCCCAAATAAATTAATAGAAATATATTCTGAATCGAAACTGGAAACTTTACTTTAGGTAGCATGACTACAATAAATGACCTACAAAGTTAAAGGAAGAAGAGTGAAGAAAGAAGTGGTTGCTAATTGTAGGGTAGCTTGAGATGGTATACACTACCCTATGACCTATCCCGCCCACCAATTAACAACAACTTTCTATCCCATAAAAACAAATCTTACCCTTAACGATATCCGCTCTCTTGGCCCAAATATTAAATTATAAAAAAGTTTTTATCGCTAGTCACAAAACGGGTTCTTAAGAGTATTCCAACGCCAAGCGATGAAAAACGGTTTTCAAATGAAGAGGCATTAGCATAATTTTTATATTTGAAGTTAACAAAAAAGGAATATATTCAGCTCAGAGTACGTGCTATTCAAAAATGTTCAAATCTGTATCCAGCTTGTTATCACATAACTGCTGCTAAGGACTGTTTGCCACCAATGGACACTATTAAAATCACACCAATTTGGGCAGAGGTAAAGCTTCAAAGTCTATTTAAGCATACAGCTCAGCGATTACTACAATCACTTAAAGGAGATGATTTGAATAAATATGGGAACTGCAAGTTAACTCTATTTTGCAAATGGGGACGAGTAAATGGGACAATGCCTTACCGGACTTCTGCAGATTATGCGATGATTCTGAGGAGCTAGAGACGGTTGAGTATGTACTGTGCCATTTTCCTAGGATGCTGGGTCTCAGACAGAAATGGCTGAGGGATAGATTTCACGACGAACTGGGGTGCATTGCTGGTTTTAATCCAGTCGATTTACTGGGGTTTGTCAGGGAAACAGGACGGCTGTTTCTGTTGAGGGGGCTATAGAGGGAGTAACTTTCCAACGTAGTACCTACTAATATCTTTTACTCTATCTATCTTTTTCTGTCTTTTCTTCTTCAATTCTTTCTCTTCTCTACCTCCTTACTGAAGGGATTCACAATGGACCGCATTGGTCTCCGAGTGGAGGTGCGCCCTTGGCGCATAACCCTTCTTAACCTAACATTCCAAAAGAATTTCGAGCTCAAATTTTAGCGACGAATCATAATTTATCACATCCAGGCGTTTGGGAAACCACCAAATTGGTCACCTGCAGATTTTGCTGGCCGGGGATTTGTAAAGATTCTGCTGTTTTCGTAAAATATTGTTTGCAATGTCAAAAATCAAAAGATTGATGGTTCATTTCCGTTATGCGAGGGACAGCGTTACTGCCTCACCATAATATACCGTTTTACACGCTGGCCGGAAGCGCTCCCAATTCCCGATATGTCCGCCGGAACAATAGTAAAAGCTCTTTTAGCTCAGTGGATTTCAAGGTTTGGTATCCCAGTACAAATTACATCTGATCGTGGTCGTCAATTCGAATCGTCGATATTTGCAGAATTACCCACCCTGAAGCGAATGGAATCATTGAAAGGTGGTACCGAACGTTTAAGGCGGCAATTTTTTTGCCATAATCCAGCAAGATGGGTACAACACTTGCCAATAATTCTGCTTTGACTACGAGCTGTCTTTAAGCCTGATCTTAAAGTAGGAGTGCCAGACGTACTGTTTTTAGCAGTACATGTACGGATTTTTTTCAATTGTACTGGTTAATGCACAACACACAAAACAGAACGCAAATGTACTGTTTTTTTACAATTTGTACAGATTTTTGTACTGTTTTTTGTTTCAGCCTACAAGAAACAAAGATATTAAGAAATTATAGCTGAACTTGATGAAATTGGCCGAAAATAAATTAAAAATTGTTTAAATTAGAAAATTAATTTAGAAAGCAAACCTTTTCTGCAATTCTATACGATTTGTGCAACTATGTTTAAATAAAATCCGACAATCAATGAGTTAATTTTCAAAATATTTAAATATAATACATACATTGGAACATGAATTTATGTCCAAGTGCTTTGTTATGTACTTTTATACCAACTACCAAATACCGGTTTTCTGGTTGCATAATTTTCATGTAACAAAGAACTTCATTTTCATCAGCCTTTTTTTACTTTTTTTTGAGAATTGAAACACAGAAGACACGCGCTTTAATTCGAACCTCTTACTATTTCTTTTAAGAAAGAAAATGAATGTAAATAAATATAAATTATCTTAAAAATAAAAATAAACGACTCTGGCCAATTTTCAGGATTGACATTAAAACACATTTATGTTTAAAATCGTTTTAAATACAAAATTCTATTCTTTACTAAACACTTAAATGAAACTTAAGTCACCGATGTGGTACATTTAAATTCAACTTAAGTTTCCTGTTCAATCGCAGGCTCGTTTGCCTCGTTAAACCTTGTTAGGTAATTGGTTATCGAGGTGGTACACCAAGATACCTATTGTGTATGCTGAGTTACCCGAGTGCTTCACAAGGATAACTGGTTACTCTTTTTTCATCAAGGTGATGCACCAGGATGAAGGTAATGAAAAATCACGAAGTGTTGTTTACCACACGTTATGGGCAAAAGAGTGAACTTTATTAAAAACTTAACATATTTATACTCTAAATTTATTTACAAAATAAAACTTAAAATTAAATAATAAACAAAAAAAAATTATATAAAAAACAAAAATGTAAGCAAATGCATGTCAGAAATCGTTCATTCTTTTGCTTCACAAATTTTAGTTCTCACCGGTGGTCAATGCAAAAGATATTGAGTTTCATACTGTCTGGCTGGTAATTTGAATAGGCACGTGTAAATTTAATATTTCGTATATTTAGTTTGTGCTATCAATTAAGCTGACGTATGATTTCTCACGCTTTGCTTGACTAGAATGTGGGAACAAAAATAGAAAACAAAACAGGAAATTTAATTCTATGGGAGATTCACTTTATTTTGTTGCTAAATAAAATAATCATAAAGAATTTGCTTGTGAAAAATGAAAAACAAACAAAAAAAAAAGGGAAATTTAATTCTATCGGAGATTAATTTTATTTTGTTGCCAAAATAAAATAATCATAAGAATTAACATTTCCATTGGATTAACTTAGCAAGGTGGCCTCAATATCACAACAGACAAAGTAATAACAACCAGCAGTTTTTTGAGACCACCTTGTAAATAACTACACTTTTTTATGGTATTTTTTTGTATTTAGTAGTGCTACCATACTTTTATCTTAATTAAATAAGACTTTTCATATTAAACTCAAAAAATCAATCTGTAATTAAATACGATTTAAGTTTTTATGAAGATTACCATAATATAGATTTAAATACTATCCTGAAAATTGAGCATTATTGATAATAACTAGTGTCCGACCGATTAATCGGCTTCGGTATCGGCCAAAAAATTGCTAATCGGCCAGTAATCGGTGTTCGCCATTGATTTGGCCGATTTTTGCCGAAGGCCGGAATTTTTTTTATGCCATTATATGCAAATGTTACAAAACCATGCAAAAATAATCAACTAAAACATCTTTTCCGAAATTCGGCTATGGTAAATTATGTATAGTTTCTAAAAAAAGTTAAACAAGCAAGCAATATCGGAAGAAAAAAAGAGGAAAACAAATTAAAGCTTCTCTATGAGTAAAGTAATAATTAATTCCTCACATTGAAGTGGAAGAAAATAATGAAAAGATTCTCTATAAGAAATTACGTATTTATGTAAATAAGCCCATAAGCATAAATATAATTAAGTATTGAAACGGGGTAAAATATCTGTCAGCAATATCAAACTGCAATGTATGTTTGTGCGGGTGAAATCTTGCAACTCAATTTTGAAGCAGATACCTCGAACCGATTAAGCTGACATTTTGTAAACACGTTCAGTTTGGATGGCAATGCATGGTTAACGTTATTCTAAATCCAGCTTGGTAGAACAGCCAAGATGGCGAATTATTTTTTTTTAATGCATTCCTACAATATGAGTATTAATTGCTGAGAATATGTCAAAAAACAAGCTTTCATTTAAATGCGCTGAAAAGAAAAAATAAATTAAAATTAAGAAACCTTTTTAAAAAACACGCTTTTATTTAAATGCTCTAAAAAGAAAAAAAGAAAATTTTACTTTAGAACTTTTACTACCAACTTATAACGTCATTACACAATTTGTATCATATAAAAGCTTGTCGCTAGATTGTTATGTGATTGATTTTAACTATTAAAAATTTTCAAACGAAGTAAATACAAGTACTTAAAACTCGCAACTATGTAGCTTTTTTATCATATAAATTGATTATTTAAAATTTGCAATTAACTCCGAAACATTTTGTTTGTAAGTAAGAGGTGTAGGGAAGAAAACGGGGCTAAAAAAGTTGCACGACCACGCACGTATAGGCATTTTATTCGTTTTTGTTTTATTTTAAATGTCAATTTTTGTGTTGAGGGAAAAACATGAACTTCTTACAAATATTTAAAGTTTAACAAATGTTTAAAAAACAAACTAAAGCGAAGTTCGACCATATATTTATTTATTTTACAATGAAGAGGTAAAAGCAAACCAAAATTTTATAATTTTTATAATAAATAAAATTTTAAGCTTCTTGTAATTGGCGTGTTACTTCTCATATACATATGTATGTTCAAAGATATTTTTTTAAAAATATTTTTAACAGAGTAAATATCTCTTAAAATCTCTTAATTTTTCGAGAAAGCCGCTTTCTAAAGCATAGTAAATTTTAAAAAAGGATTTTTTTCAGAAAAAGTACGTAATTCGGGAAGTAAATTTTTAAATCATAACTAAATATTATATAAAGAGATTATTTGAAATCTGAATACTATATAAATAATTATATATCGATGCCTTACTTTCTCAACCTCGTATCTTAAAAAAATACGGTTTGGACTTTTTCATATAAAACGATTGTTTTTTTTTGTGTTCTATTACTGCAACAACTTATTATTTCAATACTTTGTCTCAATTCTGTAAATATTAATTAATTATTGAAATAATAAGTTTTTGCAGTAATAGAACACAAAAATAGCAATGGTTTGACATGAAAAAGTCAAACCCGAATTTTATTAAGATGCAAGGTTGAGAAGAATTTTTAATCGTTTAGTAATAAGAGAAAACGGTTAATACACAACACAGTTGATTTGTTTACATTTAACTGAAAAGATGCATAGAAAAAAAATTTTATGTAAATGTGATAAGAGTTTCGTAGCATCTTTAAAAGAGAAAAAAAAAATCTCGGCGTTAATTGCATAATGTAAATGCGGTCAGTCTATTTATTTTTTCTTTTAAGAGCATATTAATAAAAGCGTGTTTTTTAAAAAGGTTTTTTTAAAGTTTTATAAAATAAAAACAAAAAATTAAATTGATATTATCATATCTTTTGACAAAATAAAACATATAACACATGAAAAATAATAATAACTATTGCTATTTGTTCATTGTTTTAATATTCCTTTGATATCTTAGAGTTTGTGCAATGTCGTTCAGTCAAACTGAAACGTCCATACAAAAATAAATTAAAAAAATAATAAAAAATATAAAAATAAAAGTTGAAATTTGTGAATACAAGGTGCAATTTGTTTTTAAACATTCATAAAGAAAGTAAAAATACGAATTTGCTTAAATTAATGTAAGAAGTTATTGTAATTTTATTAATACTTTACGTAGTTTGTGTAAATTAATTCTCATACAATTTTTGACAGTTTATTTTCGAGGGCGTAACAATGCAATGTTTGCACAGATTGCGAGACTTGTAAGCGATATCATGAAAACTCTAATTGATTTTTATTTCTGCTAATATGTTCAGTTATTTTTTATGCATAAACATGTGTACATAAATAAAAGAAAGTAAAAAACAAAAAATATTTGGCTCATTTGATAGGTCATAATGCCAGGTTAAAATACTGCTTTAGCTGTCTTAGTACGTAATTTAAATTTAGTTAAAATTAACTGAAAAACCTTTGAATATGTTTTGTGTTGTATTTTTTTAATTTAAAATTTCTAATTACATTTTCAGTTTTTTAAACTTAATATTCTTTTGAATTTACCTACATAATATTTTGAGTGTAATATCACATGAGTATGATATACTTGTTTCTTTTTACACATTATTAAATCGATTGTTACGTAAAGACGAAGATGACCAGACAAGTGAACGACTAAACGAAAGCGACAACTGACTCAAAAGACAAACTGACACAAAAGACGAAGTGACCGGAAATGAACTAGTGAGCTAAAAGAACGAAGTAGTTCATTTTTTGAAATGAACTATAATGATCGATCACCAAAATGTACATTTTAGCCCAAGACTAGTGCTTATAAAGCAAAATATGAAAAGACAATGTTTACAATTGTATTAGTATATAGATCTCCAAGTAGCCAGAAACCAGAATTTTGTGAAGATTTTTAAGAGATATTGGAAGAAATAAGTGAAAAAAGCTGTGATATAATAATAGTTGGAGATTTTAACATAGACTGATTTAAAGCCTTTTATAAAAATAAAATAGAAAGTATGTATATTAAATGACAATGACCTAAAACAAATAATGAACGACTATACTAGAATAACACAAAATTCAAAAACATAAATCGACTATATTATCACCAATAATAAAACAATTTTAGCAAAAACGAACATAAATAATTAAATAGCAGACCATGAATCTATAGATATATGTATAAGCAACGAAAATAAAGAAAAATGGGAACAAATAACTTAATTGGAAATTTCTAAATATAATAAAAACAGATTTAGCAATGAACTAAGTGCAATCAAACAATGTGATAAAATAAGTAATCTAAACTGTTATTGAAAAATTGAAAAATTTACTATAAAAAAGAAAGTGAACGAAAAAAGTAATAATAAATGGTACAGCAATGAACTTAGAAACATGGAAAGGATGAAAGTATTCAAATATCAAAGTGCAATAAATTAAAACACTGGTGATGCATGGAACAATTACAAAACAATTAGAAATATATCTAAAGTAAAAATTTTAAATTAAAAAAACAAATATATAAATAATAAAATAAACAATACTACTTGTTAGAATGAAGTGTGGAGTAAAATAAAAGAATAAGTTCTAAGAAAACCCAGAAATCTGATAAAAACGGTGATTTTTAACCAAATAGAGTTTAATGTTTAGTATGGGCCAGCAGTCGACACAATCGACTGCAATCTAGAAATAACTTATTTGTACCGTTATTTCTAATATTTATTTCATCTAAAACTTTATTAAATATGTATAAACATATGTAGAAATATATTCATTTAATGTTAAAAAACATATCGCGTTTGATTATAAACAGAGTAGTAACTCAAAATGTAACAATTCTCAGTAGAGCAGAACAATTTTTAATTTTTTGAGGCATATTTCTTTTAGGCATATGAAATTTAGTGACAATTTTTCTAAAAATGTATATATAACATAAGTTCCCTAATCTCAATGTTTATAACAAAGCCTTTTATATATTTTCCATTTATATTTATTTCGTTGATGAATTATATTGTTATTTATAACCTCTCTTTATATATATTTTTTGTAAATACATGATTATCATATAACAAATGACCATGATCGGTAGTGTCTGTTATATAAAATCGCAGCCCATAAAAAGATCGCACTTTATTTAAAAAAAAAAAAATGTAATAAACACATTCTTTACAATGTAACCATATTAATAATGTAACAATAACATTAAAATTATTCATAAGCGCAAAAATTTAAGAAATCGACGGTAACATTTAAAAACAACAACTCTCCCAAAAAGAAAACAAAATATTTAAAATAGTTTTTCTCTTTTTTTTTTCTTAATCACTACTGTTCTCCAATTTAATGCTTAGCAGAAAACTCTGCATATTGTTGTTCTTTTTACTATGTAAACACAAAAACAAAGAATACTGCTTCTGTTATGTGTTTACATTGTTTTTGCTCACACGTATGTGAATTGTTTCAATGTATTAGTACCACTTTCTAACGCGTATAACTTGCGTATAACCGATTTTAACAAAATTTAAATTAACATAATCTCCCAAAAAATATCTTTCCAATGATATACATATAATTTGTTAAAATACAATATATAGTTAAGACGTAAAAGGGATCCTAAGAAATCCACTTGCCTATTAATATATATGATGATGATGATTTACAAATAGCTGAACATTTTAATAAATATTTTGTTAATAGTATTAAGGAGGCCAATCAGTCCATATATTATGTGCAATATAAAAACAAAATAGCTGTGATAGATTTTAAATTAAAGTTCCGTAAAATAACTTTACAGGAGTTAAAAATTATATGTAAGAATATAAAAAGCAAACCTGACTTCAATAAAATAAGTAACAATTAAAATTAGATAACTGGGACATTATAGGCAATAACATGCTAAGTATAGTAAATTAATCTCTAGAAACAGGAATTTGCCCTGATAGCTAGAAAGAATCGATAATAACACCTATTGAGAAAGTAACAAATACACAAAAATGTGACGAATAAAGGCCATTTTACGGTCTAAAAACATTTGAAAAATTATTAAAAAAAAATCAACTAGAAAAACACATGGAAAAACCTAAATTTCTGTCAAAATATTAGTCGGGAATTAGAAAAAATACACATGTGAAACAGCGGTCAACTATGTTGTAAATAAGTGGAAACACATAAAAAAGAATAACAAAATATTGGCCATATTTCTAGATTTCAAAAGAGCATTTGAAACAATTGATCGAGATATCCTGTTAAAAATATGACATAAATTCGGTATACAAGATACAGAATTAAAAAGGTTTGAGTTCCACTTAACAAAGCGCAAACAAATAACAAAAGTAAATAATGTAAAACCAACAGCAATATTTTACATTATTTAAATTATATGAAAAAAGTGTTAGAAAAATGCGAAATAGTGGTATATGCAGATGATATTCACAGAAGCAGATGATATTCACAGAGGCGTCAACGGATGACATATGTTACGAAAATTTAAAAGTAGATATGGATAAAATTAACGAATGGTTAAACATGAATAAACTAAAATTAAATGAAAATAAAACCAAAGTAATGGAAATTAATATAAACAATAACATAACATAATAAGAATAAATCAAGTTAATATTTTTGGGTTAAAATATTTGGGGTTTTTAATAGACAAAGACTTAAATTTCAAAGAACATTTTAAATATATATGCAAAAAAAAAAAGAATAAAATCAGGTTCTTTAAACGTCTAAGAAATAAAGTATCAATTATCACATCAATAAATATATATACGAGGGCGGATCAATAAGTCCGTGACTTTTCGAACTTTCCTCGTAGTTATATGAAATGTAACACTGATCCCATCAAGTACCTGTTAATAGGCTGCTGTCAAATTTTGAGCAAGTTCCGTCATTTACTTTGCGTTAAACAGCTGTTCAAAGCATACAACTCGTGGATTTTTTTAAAAATGGAAAAAAGTGAATTTCGAGTGCTCATTAAACATTATTTTTTGCGAAAAAATAATGAGTTTTTGCGGCGTTTTGTAACTGTGGATGGAACATGGATCCATTACAACAATCCGGAGACCAATCAGCAGTCTAAACAATGGCTTTCTCCGGGTGAACCGGCTCCGAAGAAGCCCAAGGTAAGTTTGTCGGCCAATAAGGTGATGGCAACAGTTTTTTGGGATGCACGCGGGATAATCCACATCGATTACCTTCAAAAGGTAAAAACAATAAGCGGCGAATATTATGCCAACTTATTGGACCGATTTAACGAGGATTTAAAAAAAAGACCCCATATGGCCAAGAAAAAAGTTATTTTTCATCAAGATAATGCACGAGTGCAGTCTCAATGGCAAAATTACATGAATCGGGCTACGAATTGGTACCTCATCCGCCATATTCTTCGGACTTAGCCCCCAGTGACTATTTCCTACTTCCGAACCTAAAGTAATGGATCATTTTAAAGCTTATTACGCCCAAATTATGTTATGTGCCATCCTGTAAGATCTTCCAGATTGTCCAAAATTTTCAAAAATACCTCAGAGAATCACTACCAGTACATCTGAGAACTAAAAAAATGTTTTAAAAATAGCCCAGAGGTTTTTTTCTCCAAAAGTAAAATAGATTACAAATTTGAGCGTAATAAGCTTTAAAATGAGGTATGTCCCATCCTGTAAGATCTTCCAGTTTGTCCAAAATTTTCAAAAATCCCTCAGAGAATCACTACCAGTACATCTGAGAACTTAAAAAATGTTTTAAAAATAGCCCAGTGGTTTTTTTTTCTCCAAAAGCAAAATATATTACAAATTTGGGCGTAATTAGATTTTAAATGAGGTATGTCCCATCCTTTAAGATCTTCCAGTTTGTCCACATATTGTATTTGTAATACAATTTTTAAGTTCTTTCAAATTTCATTATGTATGTATTTAATAATTTGATATTTGAAATATGTCACAAATACGAAAACATATTAAATAGCTTGTCAAAAACATATTTGGAAAAATTTCCCAAATACGAAAAACGTATTTGAAATATGTGAAGACATAAGATGTTACGTCGAAACATATTTAGTTCGACATATTTATCTTCACCCACATTGTAGCTTTTATAAGAAATAATAATGTAAATTGAAGCTTATGTTATTTTGTTAAATGATTGAAAGAAAATGTAATGAAAAACTATTACAAACACTACTAACAAACCTAAACATTGTTCGCACTCAGAGACTGTTAAGACAAAAGAATGGATGTTTTTTGCCAAAAATAAATAATTTCAGACAAAAATAAATAAAAATGGTAATTCAGAATAACTAATAAAACATATATTTTTTATTTAAAGAATTTGGCCAGAAAATGAATTAAAATTAAAAAAAGGCCTACTTTTAGAACTAATAGGGTTGATAGCTTAGGTATACTAGATTTCAGAACTTTATAGTTTAAATTCAGAATTTGTATAGATTTTTTGTAATAGAGCATAGCTGAAAGTGAAATTATGGGATTTCTTATAAAAAAAATTCTTACTTTTAGAACCCGAAAATAGGTCAAAATCGAAATGGTGCTCTGATATGGACTAATAGGGTTGATAGCTTAGGTATTCTAGATTTCAGAATTATATAGTTTATGTTCAGAATTTGCAAAAGTATTTGGGTAACTTCCCCGACTTCCAACTGTCTTGAAAAAAAAAATACTCAGGAGAGGATGAGAAGGGGACTCAACGCCTACTACACATGCAGGAACTCCATCGGTAAGAACTGGAGACTGAGACCGGATATGGTAAACTGGATTTACACATCGGTGGTTAGGCCTATTCTTTGGTGGGATGCGTTGAACGTGGATAGATATAGGAAGATCTCAGGAAGACTCAAAGGAGTGCATCTCTTAACATTACAGGTGCAAGGAGAAGCACCCCAAAGGCAGCGTTGGATATTAAACTATATATGTCTCCAATTGAACATTATGTGAAGTCTTGGTTAGACCGAGGCGGGATGATCCCACGAGAATTTTGTACGAAGTGGGTCTGCTTGATCAGGGTCTCGAAGGAATTTCGGATCATAGAATTATGACCCTAGACATCGGTGTAAAACCACCAGTGGAGTTCCGGCACTGGTGCCGTGGTTTATATTGCGGGCACTGACGTGAGAAGGTCATTCAGACTCCCGGATGAGTGCAGTGTTTTCCAAGCTGAGATCCTAGCGATCTGGAGGGCAACGGAGGTGATACTGAAGCACATCGTGGTTGGATCTGAGGTGAAAATTTACGTCGGTAGTCAGGCAGCGCTTAGGGCATTGGAAAATTATACGGTGCGATCGTACCTGGTCGCTCGGCGTAGGGATGCTCTGAGGGAACTCATATAGGTTTTCACATTAAGGCTGTGTTGGGTAACCGGACACTGCAAGGTTGATGGCAATGAAGTGACGGACGAACTCGCGAGAGGGTTCGAGTCTGGACTTTATGGTAAGCGACGGGGGGTAAAGCCCCCCCCCTTTGTCCTACTAGGACGGTTGTTTCTGATGAGGGACCTGTAGAGGGAGTAATTATGCTACGTAGTACCTACTAATATCCTTTATTCTATCTATCTGTTATTTATGTTCTTCTTCACTTCTCTATTTTCTTTACCTCTTTACTGAAGCTATTCACAATGGACCGCATTGGTCTCCGAGTGGAATTGTGCCCTTGGGCTCATAACCTTTCTTAACCTAACCTCATCTACTCGTATCGTTTCATTCCTAGGTACAAGGTAAAACAAAATTGACACCTATTTTAAATTTTTTGGGACTTATTTTATTGGGGTATTTATTTTATTATGAAATAATTCCAAACAATTTAAATAAAACCGAGAGTGCTGGGAGCTATTTCATAATGATATTACTCCAAAATTTGTATGAACAATTTTTGGAACTAATTTAAGTTTTTTCTTGGGACTTATTGCACGCACTTAAGAGTATTATTTCGCGGAGACTTATGAACTTCATATTTTCTTTTTTTACATTTATTTAACATGTAACACGTAAATTTATTATATAGCGGAATTTTCTTACTCCGCAACGATCTCTGCGGGTTATTTTTAATAAAATCGATTTAGGTCCGAAGGCGATGTTGTTTCCGAAATTATCTAAAACCTTGCTACGAACGTCAAAATTACAGAGCGATGCAAATATAATAAAAAGTTCGGCCGATACTTTTGGGAGCTTTCAGTATTTTGGAATCACAGCAAACATTAATGCTATAAAACATCCTAAAGTGTGCAAAGACCCAGGCAGAAATTACGACTCTTCTAAATATTATGTACCGCCGCGACCCTGTAAATAAAAAATTTTGACTATTCAAAAAATATTGTACCATCTCAACACTGAAGATACAAAATTACAACCTTAGTTTTTTAATACTGTTTTTACAAAAATTCTACACCGGTACAACACACTAAATACAGATACACGACTTTAGTTTTGTCGTATTTACAATAAAACTAGATATACTGCTACAATACTTTATATACAAGAACTTAACCTTAATTTCCTAATACCGAGCTTACAATAATTCTATACCGCTACTAAGCTGTATAAACAAAATATAGTCTTAATTTACTATGTAGTGTCGTATTAAAATTTAAACCAAAAACTATTTAAGGTGTCGCGCTCGTTGAAGATAGACGTGTTTTCTAAGCTCGGCATACGGTTTATTTTTTTTGAACAAATAAAGTATTAAAAAAAGTAAATACAAGTAAAGAAAAAAAAAATACATGTATGTACATACATACATAAACACACATTTTTTATTATCGGTGTTGATAAACAATAACAAATAAGAAGAGCAAAACTGTAAACAGTAAAAGAAAAAAAAAAAAAAAACTCTTATGAGTGCAAACAGTAGAAATGCATATATCACAGTGAGTGCTAACCAAACAAATGCAGAAATAAAAAAAAGAATCGATGATAGCAAATACCTAACGGCTAAACCTATTACTCGCACGCGATCCCTTTCACCATCTGTATTTAATAACACGGTTGATACAATAACAAATATAAAACCTGCTAGCGTTGCCTCAACAGCAAAAACAATTTTAATAAGTGATGTAAATATTAACCCCCAATCAGGCATAATAGAAAACTCAGTATCACCTTCGGTGTCTAATAATACGGTTGATCTTAATACAATAAAAAATATAAAACCTGCAAGCGGTGCCTCAGCGGCAAAAACGATTTTAATAAGTGATGAAAATATTACCCCCAAATCAGGCATGATGAAAAACTCAGCTCCACAAGTAAAAAGTGCTCAAAAGCCTCCAGTACAAGTAGGTATTGATAGGCACATAACAGTGCTTAAACGGGGTCGCAGCCCAACCTCCTCAGCAGTTGCTTCGGTCTCAAAAGTCTCAAAAGATGGTACCTCCTCAGCAGTTGCTTCGGTCTCAAAAGTCTCAAAAGATGGTACAACTGATAGAACAAGTTCACAAAATCGTTTTGCAATTCTGGATGAGGAATCCCCGGAAGCACAAAACGTTATCAAATCTTCTAAGCCACCGCCGATATATGTATCTTAGAGAGCAAAACTCAAATGAATTAATAAAGAATTTGATATCGGTAATAGGTGAAAATTCTTTTTATGTAGCTGCAACAAAGCGGGGTAGTATTAATGAGACCAAAATACAAGTTAATCGTGAAGAAGATTTTCGTAAGGTAATAACTAAATTTGAAGCACTTAATAAGAATTTTTATACATATCAACTGAAGAGCAGTAAAGGTCTTCAGGTAGTGATTAAGGGCATTGACTCATGCGTGGACCCAGGTGAGATAAAAACGTTTTTAGAAGAGAAGGGCTTCAAAATAAAAACTGTAATAAACATTAAAAATAGAGAAAAAAAATCCCCAGCCACTATTTCGAGTGGAGTTAGAACCCGGCGACATTAAGCTTAAAAAGAACGAAACGCATCCCATTTATAATCCTAAATAGTATATCATGTATAGAAAAATAACAATAGAGGAGCTGCACAAAAGGAATGGTCCCGTGCAATGTTTAAACTGCCAAGAATTTGGTCACACTAAGGCATATTGTCATTTAACCCCTGTTTGCGTCGTATGTGGAGAATTACATGGTACAGCTCTCTGCGATAAGTCTAAAAACGACCCCAATGTAAAAAAATGTAGCAACTGCGGTGGTAATCACACGGCCAACTATAGAGGATGCCCTGTATACTATATCGTCAAGCGCTCGGTTGGACCGAAACCTAATCCCCCTCAAATGCAGGCAACAAATCAAGTTTACATTAATGACGTTCAGGTACCGCAGCCTAGTAATAACAGAACATCCTACGCTAACGTCCTAAAATCAAACCATATGCCAATGCAAGGTGAGTTGCCAAATAATGATGAAACTCCAGTTTCTAACTTAAGTCGTCTAGAGAAAACCATGGAAACATTAGTACAAACAGTAAATAACTTTACAAACACAATGGGTAATATGATGCAGGAAATGTTAAGAATGCAATCGATGTTATTGCAAGCTGTACTAAACAAGCCATGAACTGTTTAAAAATTTGCTTTTGGAACGCAAACGGCATCCGCCAACATAAAAATGAACTAGAATACTTCCTTAAAAATAAACAAATTGATGTTATGATGGTTTCTGAAACCCATCTGACTTCAAGAAACACGTTTATAATCAATGGTTATATATTATATGATACCAAGGACCCTCGAGGTAGAGCTTGTGGAGGTTCTGCCATTTTGATAAAAAAACCGAGTAAAACACTACCTACTGTGCGATCATCGTGAAGATTATCTCCAAGCAACGAGCATTTACGTTGAGGAATTATCTCGAAACATAGTAATTTCATCATTATACTCCCCACCTAGATTTGCAATATCAGAAAGCCAATATTATAAATATTTCAAATCATTAGGACCCTGCTTCCTGTAGCCCGTTTCTGTATTTCTCGCATCATAAAATTTCCCGCATGAAACAAGTGAATTATGACAAAAACAGTGCAATATGAAACAAAAAATGGTTTATCTCACATAAGTGTTTCTGTATGTTTACTTTGCGAGAATTATCTCTCATTTAAATAATTTTCCAGCAATTATTGGAAGGATGTGAGAAAAAGTGTTTCTGTAACAATATCTTGCAAAAAGTTTCTCACAAGAACTGTCACAATAAGTCATATTTGAAATTGATGCGAGAAAAAAAAAATTTAAAAAAATGGAGCCCAAATTATGTATGTATGTACACAAGAATGTATATTATTTTTTTTTATTTGAAAAGCAAGAATTTAAATGTTATATTTTGTTATTTTAATTTTTTTAGCCTTTCATTGTGTTTGTTTTATGTAGGGCTGCCAGATAAATTTGTGAAAAAAAACGTTATCCTAAGAAAAATAAAAAAATCGTCTATTTTGTTGGGACAATTTAAAATTAATTTTGTTCGATTTTTATCACATAATCACAAATTTTTATCATGTAAACCCATTATCAAAAAAAAAAAAAAAAAAACATTAAGTTCATGGGTAAAATACATATTTTATACATACATAAGCTTGAGGTCTATTTAAATAAAATTATTTATTTTATTTTTCCTTAATCCGATAACAGTTTAAAATTTCAGATTGTTATTTTTCCCTGCAGAAATCACACAAAGGAGTGACAAAATATCATATTGAAATAAAATAAACACTTTTGGACAAAATAAAAGGCAAACATTTCTTAAAGTGCATTGACTGAAAAATGGGGTAATAGTTTAATCTTTTGATCACATAAAGAAATGTATTAAATAATCCAAGCAAATAAAAATTAAACAGTTTTCGTTCGAAATTTTGCTTTTGCCCATACATTTTTTAATCTGCCTTGTTTTTTAAGATATCGGTTTTCTGTGGTGCCTAATACACAAACATATAAAACTATTTAAAATTGTTTTATTTCGAAGACTGAATCGTCACTAGAAAAAAATCAGCAAATTGTCACTTTGCCAATTTTGGAACAAAAAAAGTCGTCAAAATGTCGATAAATCTGGCAGCCTAATTTTTATTATATATATTTCTTTCGTTGACGTTTCGCTGGCATTTGACACTTAATTACTGGAAGTATTCCAGTTAAAACAGAATCTGTGTTGTCTGTTCTCGCATTTAAATACAGAAACACTTTTTTCTCACAAATCGAGAAACGATGGAATTTTTTGTTTCACACTTAATGTGAGAAATTTTGCGATGCGAGAAATACAGAAACGAGCTACTGGCTGCTGGCGATTATAACGCTAAACACACTTTCTGGGGGTCACGACTTATTACACCTAAGGGTCGTGTTTTATTTAACACAATTTGTAAAATGGACCTAAATGTGGTCGCGAGCGGACAACCAACATATTGGCCTACTGATCAGCAAAAAGTTCCAGATGTCATAGATTTTGGCGTGGTTAATAACATCCCCATAGACACGATTCATGTGGAAGCGTCCCTAGAATTATCTTCAGATCACACACCTACAATTGTAACTATAATGAATCCAAATAGAATCGTATCTCCGTCTGGTTACTTATCGACATCAGCCTCACAAATAAATTGGTTAAAATATAAAAAATATCTGAGTGCCCATTGCACAGAAAATATTCCGCTTAGCACACCGGAGAACGTGGATCTCGCTATTGTTAATTTTGACAGTTATCTCAAACTAGCTGTTCAACATTCCAGCATAACACTCAAAAAAACCAAAAACAAAATCATATATTCTACAGATGTCGAGCGTCTACTGACTGAAAAAAGGAGAGTTCGTAGAGAGTGGCAATTGCACAGATCCCCCCAACTTAAGACTTTATTAAAAGAGTGCACAAAAAGGCTGAGAAAGTTAATACAGTCTCAGAAAACGGCTGCCCTGGAAAAATATCTCAAGGGACTTGATGCAACTCCACAATCAGATTACTCATTATGGCGTGCAGCTAGAAGCCTCAATAGACCAGTTATCTCTAAGCCACCATTGAGAAACTTGAATGGAAGTTGGGCAAGAAATGATATTGAAAAAGGAAATCTGTTTGCTAATCATCTGAAAAATGTATTTCCCCATAATATATTTCACGATATAGCAGTCGATTTACCGCCTGTAAATGTTAGAGCAGCTATTCCCCTAAGATTCGAGTTTAGAGAAATCGAAAAGGCTATTTGTGATTTAAACACCAAGAAGGCACCCGGTATTGATAAGATCAGTAATAAAATGCTTTTGGAGCTACCAAGTACAGCAAAGAAAATTATTCTTTTTATTTTTAATGCTATTTTACGCCTTCAATACTACCCTCAGAAATGGAAGGTATCCTTAGTAACCATGATACCAAAGCCAGGAAAGGATCACACAAAAGTTGAGTCATACAGGCCTATTAGCTTATTATCTAATATTTCAAAGCTATTTGAGAAACTAATAGTGTTAAAATTAACGCCGATTTTAAATGAAAATAGATGTATTCCTAATCATCAATTTGGGTTTAGAAGAAAGCATAGCACAATTGAACAAACTCATCGAATAGTAAATGTAATAAGAAAAGCCTTTGAAGAAAAAAAATATTGCTCAGCACTCTTCATCGATGTGTCTCAAGCTTTTGATAAAGTCTGGCATGAAGGTTTACTACTGAAATTGCAGCAAAACTTGCCAGCAAACATACACAAGCTGTTAGAAAGCTCCTTAGTCGGTCGTCAATTTATTATTAAAGAAGGCGATTTTTTAAGTTCTCCTCAGCCAGTTAACGCTGGAGTCCCACAAGGCAGCATCCTGGGCCCTCTATTGTACTTAATTTATACTTCGGACATGCCAACAAACAGCTACACACAAACCTCAACATTTGCGGATGACACAGCTTTCCTAAGCGTACATGAAAACTGTCAAGAAGCATCTCGTTTCTTACAGGATCACATATTTGAACTGGAAAGGTGGTTAAAACAATGGAGGATAAAGATCAATGAGCAAAAATGCGCACATATAACATTCACATTGCGCCGGGAAACATGCCCCCCTATTAAAATCAATAATCAAATAATACCCCAACACTCGCATGTAAAATACCTCGGTATACATCTAGATCGGCGTTTAACGTGGAAATGGCACATAGAAGCAAAATTAACTCAAATGAAACTAAAAGCAATTCAAATTAATTGGCTCATTGGAAGAAATTCTGTTCTTAGTCTCGATTGCAAACTTCTACTTTACAACTCTATATTAAAGCCAATTTGGTGCTACGGTATTCAGTTATGGGGCACTGCCTCGGCTTCTAATATCGAAAAAATTCAAAGGCGCCAAAATAAACTTCTTCGAATAATAACAGCCGCTCCCTGGTATGTCAAAAACTCAAATATCCACAAGGATCTCAATGTGCCATTGGTAAAAACTATGATAACGAAATATGCAGTAAAATATTTTAAAAGGCTGGAACTGCACCCAAATCCCTTAGCTCGAAATATTTTAAATTATGGCGGCCACACTCGATTAAGGAGAAGAGACACTGCAGCACTCACCCAATCAGATGAGCGATAAACACTTACATATGTGAACAGAAACCGTGATGACTAAATCTTTTTGTCTGGCACTGGCAGGACATAAAGTAAATATTAGGATAAGATTTGATTAATTATTGTAAGTTCATATTTAATATATGAAGATTCAATAAATAAATACTGAAAAAAAAAAAAAAAAAACAAAAAAGGTAAGAAAAAATATACAAATTTACTGCCAAATTTTATTTGTTGACTTAACGAATTTATGTAGTTACATCCATATGCACATTACATGTATTATTTATGTAAAAGAGTAATATCTATTATATAAATTAATATTTACATTTTATGTTTATTGATCCAATGTTATAAATTTAAATTTAGAGTTTTGTGACAATATTGAAAACAATAGTCGGAAGGCGGTTATTTGGCGTTTTCATTTAAAAGTTGTGACTACGTTGTAAATTCGTGAATCCAATATTGTAAATTTAAATTTAGAGTATTGTGGCAACACTAAAAACAAGAGTCGGAAGACGTACATTTGGCGTTATCATTTTAATATTGTGAGTACATTGTAAATTTGGTAAACAGTACGTTGTATTGATGTTGATAGTACCCCCATCAACATCGGCGCAGCATCGTGCTGATTGTCTTTTTCTGCCTGGGGATGAAACAAATAAAGCTGTTAGTACATGTTGACGGCATATATTTTCAATAAATCGGAAAAATGATTCGGTTCGATAAAGGGAAATGTATTGTCCGATTTTCCGGCAAAGCCATACCTGATAGCACTTTACTTTGGAAAGCTATACAATTAAAGGGTAAATTTTTTATATTAAAATTTATTTATTTTTGTTGCGATATGCTAACCCGAGATTTCATTCAATGCCGCAGAGGTCACCCTGGATTTTTTCATTCAAAGGGTGTTCCGCTAAAGAGGATACAGTCAATAATACCCGCGTATTTAAGGAAACAAATTGCGAGGAACGCTCATATTTATCAATAAAAAAAACCCTTAACATCACTTATCAAAAGAAGATTGTCCTCTACTGGACATCATTAGTATGTTCTTATTGATAAAACGCCCAGGCTGTTAGGTCAACGTATAACACTTATCTGTTTCATTGTTTATTTTTTATTAATAATTTAAAATAACTTGTTCATTTTACTTGCATATTAATTGACTTAAAATTTGTTCACTTTTTGGCCCACTGTATTTTATTGTAAATTTTGCTTATACTAACCCACTGTAACTTATTTTGATAGTTAACAGTGTAACGACATGTTTTTGATGGGTGCTGGGGTAGCTCATCGGGCCAGTGTCGTTTCCGTTCTTCGACATAAATAAAACACGCACAATTACAAACGTTATAAATCATATACTTTATTTACACTAGGACTACAGTACAATATATACGGGCACTTCAGGCTCGGCAGTAATTGCGCGCTGCGTTCGGAGCTAGAGGTGAGCGCGTTGGGAGATGTAATCTCCTTGCCCACCACTATCACAGTCCTACTTAAGCCTTTAACCAGTGGGAAAGAACACACGCTCGAAGGACGCTTCGGTTGTGTGGGCACGACAGTAAAGATAGAAGTGTCACATCTGGTTTTACTATTTCTTCCACTAGTTGACTACTTAAGCATTCACGTAAGAAAACAGGGAGGCTACTCTCTATTGCGATGCGAAACTGATTTCGATGCGAAAGCTAAATGTCAACTTGGTTCTCTCTATCACTTTCGCAAATTTTTTTTAAAATGAAGCAATATTGGTAATAAAAATTAAAGATTGCGCAGATTGACATCAATGAAATGCCAAAATATGTAAAAATATTTTAAATTGGAAAATTTAAATAAAATAAATAGTGATGGTTTGCGAAAAGAAAAAACTAAAAAGATGCGAAAGACAAATGCGCAAACGCATTAAAGAGAACCAATCGCTAGATTTGCGACCATTTTCTTTCGCATCGCAATAGAGAGTAGCCCCCCAGTTGGGGAGATGTAATCTCCTCGCCAATGGTATTTTAGCAATGGCTATTAGCCGACTGACTCGCCTTTATTAAAACACACCCTTATATACCGTGTCAACCTCAACTCACCACGGTCAACCAGCTGTTCACTGCTTTCACCACTACAGCCTCAGGGATGTATTTTGCCGTCGGCAGGTTTCCATAACTTTACGCCAGGTGTCGCCCCTACTCAATTATTTCCGTAATGTTTAAATAAGTGCCGATAATTATAATACATACAATAATTATAATACATACAATTATAATAACAACTAATAAAGACTAACCCCCATATTCATAAAAAATATTTTAGGTTTATAGCAGGTTTATGAAACGAATTTTCTATGGAAATTTGTTTAATAAACCTTTTATTAATCCAAAATATGTTTTATGAATATGGCCGTAAAAATATAATAACAATATATACAGCTAAGATGTAGGCAAAAACGAGAGGAGCGACTTTTGTCGTCACAACAATTAGGTCAGAATATTTGTTTCTTGCTTATTAACAAGTATGCTATGTTGTTGTTGTAAACAGAAATTACAATTGCATTGAGTCAGACTCAATGTAATTTGTTTTTGGTACAAATAACTACATACATATTAATAATAAGAAAAATTGGTACATTCATGGTGGAATAAGTAGGTGGCAGCACTACGACAACAAATACAACATTACAACAAAAATTAAAAATAAGTCTCCGTATACTTCAAAAATTATATTTAACTAAAATCAAATTTTGCCGCCGAACGCAATGAAATAAATAAATTTTTATTTCACTATGGTTACTATCTTATTTAATTTTAATTTAAATAATCAAAAACTTTAATACAATACAATAATCACAGCACAAAACGTGGACTTTTTGTAAATATAAACACAACTTTGACATAAGACTAGACAAACAATACAAGAGCAAAAAATCGTCATCTGGCGTAGTAATGCCACCTGTTTATTTCATCATGGGTACATTGCTAAAGAAGAGACAAATAACACAACAACAACAGAGTGGCCCTTATGTACATGCATTTAGGTATGTTAGGTTTAAGATTTATATTTTGAAATAAAGAAAATATTCAGGGGTGTCATAGAAACCAATCTTATCGGTATTGGATTTGAAACCGACAAAAAAAATACATTGGTGTCATGAAATCCAATGTTATCGGTTTTTTGTTCGAACTGAAATTAGTGTCGGTTTTAGGTGTCACAGAAACCAATATTATCGGATTTTTATTGAAAATAAACCAAGCAGCTTTCAGCTCTTGTTTTTATATTGGAAATAAATATAGTTGGTTAAAGTTTAATTTTTTATTTAATTTTTTCAACAGTTAGTTATTTTGCATAGATGGAAATAAATAAAATTGGTAAATTAGTATTATTTGCATGTCTCCGGTAGTCTCCGGCAGCGGGCTGCTGCGAGCTTGCAAAAGTATTCTCACTTTTTCTGCGTACAGAAAGTTCGCAACACATTTATTTATGTTAGTTATTAAGAAGAAACAATTTATTTTTTATTTTTAATAAATTTGCTTTATAATTCTCCAAAACAATAAAATTACACAATTACATGTAAACAACAAATGCAAATATTTAATACAACGATGGCATTTATTGCATATGTTAAGTGTGTTTCCATTCTTATTTTCTTTTCTATAATTTTCCTTTTATTACAAACACAAGTTTTACCAATATTTTAGAGCACAATCATAATTTAAAAAATTATCAAACAAAAATTGCATTAAAAACTATAAACACATGAACCAAAACATAAAACAGCTGTTTCGAATATCGGTTTTATTTGTATTCGAAAATAACAAAACCGACTTGTTTTTATGACACCAAATGAAACCAATATTGGTTTGAAAAACCGACAATTAGCAAAACCGACTTGGATTCTATGACACCCCTGATTGTTAAAGTTGAAATCGAGTAAACTGGTTGTTCTTCTTGTCGCGATTCACGGTCGCATAGTTTTCTAAAGAACATTTTAATTAATTGCCCATATTTCAGTGGCCTATAGACAACAATTCCAAATAACTGAATTGCTCTATAAAGCCACCGGTGATGAAAAACCTTCTTATCGTACACAGGCTTTATCTTCGAATTAATAAGCAATTACTTCAAAGCGTAATTTTAAAGAATTTATTCTCGTATATTTCACAAGAAAATGTATCTTTGCTTTAACAAAATCTACTAATGATATCTAACGATTTAATTTAGCAAACTGGAAAGCTATACAATTCCATTTCTTCTTGTTATATGTTATACATATATCAGTGGTTTTTATGGGTAACCGCGTATGTCTGTTTTTTTTTCGATTGCGAGACGTTGATGCCATATTGCTTAATTTTAAACGCTCTTTACATGAGTCTTAAAATTTCTGAAAAAATATGGACCAATTCCGATTTTTTTACGTAATGACCAATTTCAAAAAGTTCAATACCTAGCCCATAGTTCGATCTAGAATGTTTTTTCCGCTCTCCTGAAAAATTTGATTTTAAGACATACGCGGTTACCCATGAAAACCACAGATATATGGAGCAATTGCTTAAAAGAATTTTGTCGTCAACTAAGTTAGCCATATAAAAATCAAAATACGTTAAAGATTTGTTTAAATCCTTTGTTGAACTTACGCCAAGATATTATAGCCCAATTCGTAAACTATAAATATACTTAATCTAATCCATATACCAGGTAAAAGCAGCTGCTTTATCCCAATTTTGAGCTTTTGACTTTGAAAATAGTCTGGAGTATTTAAAGTTCATTGTTAAGTCAACTACAAATCCAATGGCACGAATTCAAAGAAAACTGCACATTTTCCATACCAACAATTCCTCAAATAATATCCCAATAGTATATCCTCTTGTTAAAGATAGAAAATATTTATTTATATTCATTGGGAAAAATTTTAGACACACTTGAATCGCTTGTTAACATTTATGGCTATAAAATTACAACCGTTGCTCCTGATAAAATATGTCCTCCAGGGACATAATAAGTCGTTAAAAATGTATACCAGAAATAAATTCAAATAGGTTTAAAGATGGTAGGTAGAAGCTATATTTGCTAAGACTACATTTTAAAAAAATTATTAAATTAAAATAAATTTTAAAAAAGATAGTAAAATAAATACAAAAAAATGGACATAAAACGTTGTTTTTCACAAGTTGGCAAACGTTTGGCATTTCGTTAACAAGAGTTTAACAATCGTTAGCCAGAGTTTGGTAAGTGTATTATGAATAAACTTTGTGAATAAATTTTTGTTATGAATACGGGCTGTATAAAATCATCCAACCGATATGCTCCAAACCGGTTTCATTAGAAAGCTAATTTTTTGAAGTGGGTTTTCGGCTATATATTTTTTTAAACATAGATAGGTCTCTATTTAGATAGACGCATAGGCTATGTATTTTTTTTTTTTTTTTTTTTCATAAATATGACTACGATGGAACGTAGGAGGCAATTTCATTTAAAACATATGATAGATACTAGAGATGAGCGATATTTCTATACCTGTGATTTAATCACTGTTACTGAAAAATCACGAATCACAGTTGTGACCAAATTTGTCAAGTAACAGGTACTTTCTAAGTCGTTCTTTTTGTATTTTGTTACATATACAAATTTATGATATTTCACTGTTTGTGTGGGTAATAGCTTTTTTGAATGAAATGTCGAATGATATTGCTGTTCCTTTCATTCTCTCTTCTATCTTATTAGAATTTTTGTATGCCAACATTTATTTGTTCAAGTATGTATGTATATGAAAGTAAACAGATTTGAAAGCTCTTACAATTTGTTGTTGTTTCTTTGTAAAGTGCTTACAAAAGCTCTTGCAAAAGCTCGCGCATTGTACATATAGCTTGGCCGTAATTGCTTTAAAAGAACAAAAAACTGATAAACCGTGATCACAATCACAGTTTAAAGGAGCAGTGATTTTTAAATCACATTCACTAATCACAATGATCTTTAAAAATCACGGCATCGCTCATCTCTAATAGATACCCATTAAGACAACGGTATTAGGGGGTAATTTCTGACTCTCCGAAACTATCCAACTTATTTTAATGAAAGACCTCTATTAAAAAAATTTTGAGCTTAAGCTATATTCATACCTATTAAATATTTGACGTCCTATACGTAACCATTAGTTTGATTAAAAAGTTTTGCTTTTGAAAACGTTTACTGGATAAAACATCATTTAACATTTTCTTAATTGAATAATGCAATTAAAT
Source organism: Pollenia amentaria (assembly GCA_943735925.1). Classification (NCBI taxonomy): domain Eukaryota; kingdom Metazoa; phylum Arthropoda; class Insecta; order Diptera; family Polleniidae; genus Pollenia; species Pollenia amentaria. Next base: position 76,190,706 of record OX031007.1, read on the forward strand.
TCTTACAAATAAATATAAGGAAGTCAATAAAAATCGTTTAATCGAAACGGTTTTTAGTGAAAAAGTTCGAAAAACATTTGTTTTGTTTTAAAAAAATTATGACTACGAAATATTCAATAACCGGTTTTTAATATGTCGAATAATTGATGTCCTTATATTCGTGTTATAGTCATATTGAACTTTTTACTGTTTGTACTGTTTTAAGCAATGAACTGTATGACTTTAGGATATACCGCCTGACCATCCATACTATTTATCAATGTTAAACGTCTTATTAATGCGTGACAGCGAATGTTTTATAGAGTTGTTGCGAAATTTTGTATATTGTGATTGTGGATGAGTTCCAAAACATCAAAACACATTGTAGTGATGCGGTTTTGATACAGTACTGTTTTGTTTACTATGTAAAAAAAAATGTCAACAAAGCATCAATTTTGTTGCCTTTGTTTGCTCACCGATAACTGTTTTTATTCATGTAGGGACCGGACCTATGACATTGTCAATGTTTAAACGGTTGCGTTTCGGAATACATGTCTTTGTTCGGTTGCATTGCAAATGTCGTTTTGGAAATTACCCTGTCTCTGTTTTCCAGATTCATTTTATAATTAATTTTGTTTACCTTTTGCAGCATTGTATGTACACGTTCCGTAGGTAAAACTGACTTTCGTTTTTTTGAAAATGCCGTTTCTTTTGCTTCAGTTAAAGCCCAACAGTCTATAGGCGAAGGAAAATGTTTCCTTACTTTATCTTCAACATCCTAAAAATAAAAACATTTAATATGTTAAAAAAAATTATATAAAGGATATACACGGTCATGTTCTGGAAATCGAAATCACGCGAAATTAATATCGAACAAATTTTTAATACTCTCCCTTGTTCACAGTTGATAAATATATTTCCTTTTATATACCTCATACTTTAAGGAACACTTTCCTCTACCTACAATACTTGTAAAATCAGGAAAAGCTATGTTCATTTTTACAAAAATTCAATTGAAAATCTTTAGTGATTTAAATTTCACGTGCTTTTGATTTCCAGAAAATGGCCGACAGTTTTTTTTTTATTACATATTTAGCGAATTCAATTCATCTCTTAATTTACTTAATACAATCAAATGCTATTGTGTATTTGTATGTTGTATGTTTTTAAATAAGTTTAACGAAGAGATAAAACCCCTTCTGCCCGACTGGAGGTAATGCGAAGCCAGTATGCGAAGGGGGATGTTAAATCGATTTTGTGTTAAAAAAATAGAATTAACGTCTGTGATTTTATACTGAAATCGAATATTGAACTTTTAAAATCGATTTTTTTATTATTATAAATAGTTTTGCAATTTTAAGGTTCCCACAGAAAGAGGCAAAATTTGCCGAAACATGGGCGTGTTTCACTAAATGTTGCTACGTGCAGGGTGAAAAAGGTCTCAACTAAATAAAAACTTTTAATTTAAGTGTCTCGTTATTTTTTTATATGTACAAGAATTACAATTCTTGTTTTGCTTTCTTAATTTGCAATTAATATTTTCCTATTAAGTGCAAATAACATTTGCCTTACAATTCAACTTAAAATAAATTTTTATATGTTTCTCAATTAAGGCGTTTCTGATTTGGTTATATTTTTCACATTATATATTTTCACATATATTTCTTCAAAAATTTGGGTTGTAAAAATGTTTTTAGTCGTGGCAGCACTTATCACATTTGCAAAAAGCGATCACCCATCAGCAACAATATTTTAATTTACAGATTTAATGCATTTACGATACGAACGTACCCTGTATTTTAATCAAGGTTGGCAACCGATACCGTTATGAAATAACAAATAGTATTAATACCACAGTCAAAATTCGTTTCAAGTGCCAACAAGCGTATTTTCCATTAGCGCAGGTGTTGAAATTTTAATTTGTTTCTTTCTACTTTGAAAAATTTATTTTTTTTCAATCATGAAATTTTTACAATACTTTAAGAAACAATCACTTTCGTAATTGACCCCATGTAACACATGTATGGTTTAGAATCCCTCTATGTTTTTTTACATTCTTGTTTGGTTTGGTTATTCACATTGAAAACACGATATACCTATATCATTATAAAAGTTTCTGTACCAGTATACCGATATACTCAAAATACCGATACTGAAATACATAGTTTAATACAGAGTTCCGAAAAATTCATATATGATCGCTCATATTTAACCACTCATTAATTTTTTCATGAATGAGGAATTTAAAACGTGTAATTTTTTTCACACCATGAATGAATTGTGAATTTTTTTGCCAATTCATTCATGAGCGTGAGGAAAAATAAATTTCTGCCTTTCTTCAGTCATGAAGAATGAGGAAACAAAAATTTTTCTTAACGCTCCTCACCAGTGATGTTGTTGTTGCTCGACAGGTTGCATGACGACAGCACTAAATGCCTTTGTGTGTATTTCGTTTTTGTTAAAGGCAACGAGCCAAAGTGTGTGTTGAATTTTTTGTATTTAAATATCATTTAAAAAAAAAAAAAAAAAACTAAAAGAACTGCACATATTGTCATCTTAAATGCAGAATAATGTAAAATCACAGTTTTCATGAGAAGCAAAAAACGTTGTAAAATGGAAATTAATTGAGATATAAAAGCAATTTAAAATATTTAGAATAAAAATGCGATAACCGATTTTTTTTTTAAAAAAATATTATTTTTACTGTTATTTATTTAGTAATGTGTGTTACGTTATTTTAATTTGTAATTCTCTGAAGCAAAACGACGAATCATCAACGAAAGTATGATGGTATTAACTTAAACAATCATTTAAAACATTAAGAGCCACTTTTTGGGTTTGAGATTAATGTTAATTTAATTCTTTATTAGCTAATCTGAGAATTAAGTTAATCTAGTATCAATTGAATTTGATATTTTTAGGTGGTGGCTTAAACCATGTTGTGTTACCATACTGAACACAAATAAATGGCAACATTTTTATGCAAATGTCAACTTTTAATCAAAGCAATATGGATGTTTTTAAAGAAGAAGAAAATGCGCGAATTTAAATTTGTTTATAGGTAGACATTTTTTGGAAATTGGTGAAAAAATATATAAAAAAATAAATATAGAAAGGAAAAATTAAATAAAAGTGCTTAGCAATATATCTTTTTTTTTTAATTATTTTTTGTTTATATACATATGTATATACATGTGTATGTTGACAGTTTAAGTTTAAGTTTAAACCATCAGCCTTGGCCGCTTAAACTAGCAAAAAAAACTTAAATAATAAAACTCAAAAAGTAAATACGGAGATTAAAGTTAATTTAGTCGCTAATCTCTAACTCAAAAAATGGCTCTAAATAATTAAATATTTCTGTTAAATTACAGGTATAATAGAATAAAAAGATAATGTACATGGTTATAAATGCAATACTGCGTTTAAACATGGTTAAATTCACATATAAAAATCAGAGTACCGAAACGCTCGCTCATTCTTCATTCATGAGCGAGCGTGAAAATTTAAAAATTTTTCTGGAAATTCATCCTCATGAGGGTGAGGAAAAAAACTATTTTGATTTTCCTCGCTCATGAGGAGTGAGCAAAAACAAAAAATTCATATGTGATTTTTCAGATATGAAAAATTTGAAAAAATTCACGTTAAAATTCTTCACAAGGAAAAAAATGCGATTTGCCCAACCATTTCTAGCGGGAAAATCAAGTGGTAAAGTGGCCTTATAGAAGGCCTTTTTGCAGACATAAGATCTCCCAGCCGCATTCCAACTTTATTACCAATAAGCAAGGGTTGTCATTTGAGACCAACACCTTGCACTTTTGCATCTATTTTAAACACTTCTGGAAGGGCTTCTTAAAAGATTTAAGAATAAAGCTCTATCCAAGTTTAATTGTTGTGGCTAATAATACGAAATGAGTAAATTAATAACTAAACTTGCAACACCTTCTAACATAACTACTAATAAAACGATTGCGACAGGCCTTATCTTAGAATAGAAAATTTGAATTTGTAAAATATTAAATAAAAACCTTTCTAAAAGACCTTTTCAAAAAAGGCAGAGTGGAATAAGTAAAAGTTTACTAAAAATTCAATTGTAAACATTCTTAAAGGCCTAAAAAGTGATTCGCTTGCAATTTTCCCCGCCGGGCAGCACGTTTAGTCTGTGTGTATTTTGTTTGTAAAATTATTTCTTGACGAGTGAACCAAAATGTGTGTGTTGTTTTTTATTTTTGTATTCAAATATTATTGAAAAAAAAATAAGAGAACTGCACATATCGTCATCTTAAATGCAGAATATTGTAAAATCAAATTTCATAAGTTTACATGAGAAGCAAAAATCGTTGTAAAATGGAAATTATATGAGATATTAGAGTAATATTAAATATTTAGAATAAAAATGCGATAACCAGTTATTTTTTTGATAAAAAAAATACGAACGACGAATCATCAACGAAAGTATGATAGTACTAACTTAAACAATCATTTAAAACATTAAATAATTAAATTTTTCTGTTAAGTTACAGGTATAATAGAATATAAAGATAATGTACATGGTTATAAATGCAATACTGCGTTTAAACAATAAATTTAAATATGGTTAAATGCACATATAAAAATGATAGTCACACAATTAATATGCAGCATCATTTGGATTGCATTGACATGGTGAAATAAGTTTGCTTTTCTGATGCAGTGCAGGCAGTACTGCATTTGACAACGTAGAGATATTATATTATTAGAGATATTATTATGACATATTATTTATAGTTTTTTATTTCTAATTAGATGTGGATTAAACTAAAAAAAAGTACTTTATTAAATTTAAATTAATTTTAAAAATCCAACTTTTCATTTATAACTAACGTGTATTTTGATGTCCTTATAATGAATTTTCTCAATTGAAGTTTTCTTTACAATAAACAAGTTTTGTAAAAAATTTGACTCATATACATATATGCATATTTGTCTCCATATAAGGAATTATTTCAAAAAAACTTCTGCAAGAAGTAAATTTTAATTAGTTAATTTCTGAAAAATTTAAATAAGAAGAATGAAAGAGTTTTTCAATTAAAAGTAGTATTGATAGCAGCCCGCGTATTCAGTGAAAGAAAATATTGTATAAAGAAGCACTTATCCTAAAAAAAATACTATTAGTATTTAATGAAGCCGTAAAAGGATTAACACAAAATTTAGCTAAACAATTTATATTCCAGCACTTTATAAGAAATGCTATTATTCTAAAGATGTAGAAGACAAGAAATTTATTATTTAAAACCAAAGGCTTTATAACAGCCTTTTTGAGGATATTGATGAAGGACGACTTGGAAGAATGCAATCCTAAAAAAATACCAGATTATTTTAAATAAACTTGGAAAAAAATTTTCTATTGTATTATAAACTTTCTATATTAATAATGAAGATATATTCTGATCCAATAGCAACAGATTCATTATAGGGAAATTCGATTGTATTAACATTTATTAAAAACTATATATGTACATATATAAACTCATAAGGTTGGAAAACGAAATAAATGATGGAAAATTCATATAATAAAAATAATGGCAGTCTGCTGGAAGCAAACAACTTAGGACCTGCAGATGGTACTATTTATTCTTGGAAATTCATAGCGTATGGGAGTACAATGGGTTAAGCTGTGAACTTTCTAACAGTCCAATGTAGAAGAAGCTAATAGTCATACTTAAAAGAGGTTGTGCAATACATATATATTTATATATATGTGGATTCGGTTTATATTAATTTTACAGCACTGTTTTCTTTTTGCTTATGCAATAATGTGCAGTTTGATCACTTATTCCACTAACACGTTCAGAGTATGAAACAGAATACCCATTTTTGACGTAAAAAAAATGAATGTGTTCGTAAAAATATATCAAATACTCTGCTAATTTTTTTTTAATTAAGATTATTCATTATGTTTTTTAAGGAAATTATTTACTTAATGATAAGCCATTTTTGATTTTGTTAATAGCTTGGATATTTTTTAAGGTATTTAACGTGAATCGTAATCAATAAACAGTCTATTTCAAAATTTTCAATGATACATTGCTTTGCATTTTAGCAAACGATATTTATACTGTTGTAATAAATTCTTTGATGCTTTAAAAAGGGTCGGTCCTTTTCTTAAGCAGACATAAAGGCAAAACTCATTGAAAAAAAAAATTCCAAGTACTCAATACGTGTTGTTGTTGTAATACAGTTTTGGTTTTACCAACCAAAACGGTTGTTCGTTGATAATATTTTTCTTAAGTAGGTAACAAATATTTGAAATTAAAGTAAAAAAAGGCTTGTTTTGCTAAAAATTATGTGTAAAAGCAAATGTGACAGCAGGTACAATCGAACTTCCCTATAATATATCTGCATGGGACTTTAAAATCACTTCATTTACGTTAAAAAAGCAACAATTTTACAACTTTGGTTTTTGTTCAAATGTATTTTACTTGTAGATTTGTAATTTGTAGTTTTGAGAAACAGCGATCAGTAGCCCGTTTCTGTATTTCTCGCATCGTAAAATTTCCCGCATGAAACAAGTGAATTATGACAAAAACAGTGCAATATGAAACAAAAAATGGTTTTTCTCACATTAGTGTTTCTGTATCTTTACTTGCTCATGGAGTTTTTTTTTTCAATAAGTTTTGCCTTTATGTCTGCTTAAGAAAAGGACCGACCCTTTTTAAAGCATCAAAGAATTTTTTACAACAGTATAAATATCGTTTGCTAAAATGCAAAGCAATGTATCATTGAAAATTTTGAAATAGACTGTTTATTGATTACGATTCACGTTAAATACCTTAAAAAATATCCAAGCTATTAACAAAATCAAAAATGGCTTATCATTAAGTAAATAATTTCCTTAAAAAACATAATGAATAATCTTAATTAAAAAAAAATTAGCAGAGTATTTGATATATATTTATTTGATATATAGCTATTAACAAAATCAAAAATGGCTTATCATTAAGTAAATAATTTCCTTAAAAAACATAATGAATAATCTTAATTAAAAAAAAATTAGCAGAGTATTTGATATATATTTACGAACACATTCATTTTTTTACGTCAAAAATGGGTATTCTGTTTCATACTCTGAACGTGTTAGTGGAATAAGTGATCAAACTGCACATTATTGCATAAGCAAAAAGAAAACAGTGCTGTAAAATTAATATAAACCGAATCCACATATATATAAATATATATGTATTGCAAAACCTCTTTTAAGTATGACTATTAGCTTTTTCTACATTGGACTGTTAGAAATTTCACAGCTTAACCCATTGCACTCCCATACGCTATGAATTTCCAAGAATAAATAGTACCATCTGCAGGTCCTTAGTTGTTTGCTTCCAGCAGACTGCCATTCTTTTTATTATATGAATTTTCCATCATTTATTTCGTTTTCCAACCTTATGAGTTTATATATGTACATATATAATTTTTAATAAATGTTAATACAGTCGAATTTCCCTATAATGAATCTGTTGCTATTGGATCAGAATATATCTTCATTATTAATATAGAAAGTTTATAATACAATAGAAAATTTTTTTCCAAGTTTATTTAAAATAATCTGGTATTTTTTTTAGGATTGCATTCTTCCAAGTCGTCCTTCATCTACATCTTTAGAATAATAGCATTTCTTATAAAGTGCTGGAATATAAATTGTTTAGCTAAATTTTGTGTTAATCCTTCTACGGCTTTATTAAATACTAATAGTATTTTTTTTAGGATAAGTGCTTCTTTATACAATATTTTCTTTCACTGAATACGCGGGCTGCTATCAATACTACTTTTAATTGAAAAACTCTTTCATTCTTCTTATTTAAATTTTTCAGAAATTAACTAATTAAAATTTACTTCTTGCAGAAGTTTTTTCGAAATAATTCCTTATATGGAGACAAATATGCATATATGTATATGAAGTAAATTTTTTACAAAACTTGTTTATTGTAAAGAAAAATTCAATTGAGAAAATTCATTATAAGGACATCAAAATTTCACGTTAGTTATAAATGAAAAGTTGTATTTTTAAAATTAATTTAAATTTAATGAAGTACTTTTTTTTAGTTTAATCCACATCTAATTAGAAATAAAAAACTATAAATAATATGTCATAATAATATCTCTAATAATATAATATCTCTACGTTCTCAAATGCAGTACTGCCTGCACTGCATCAGAAAAGCAAGCTTATTGCACCATGTCAACGCAATCCAAATGATGCTGCATATTAATTGTGTGACTATCATTTTTATATGTGCATTTAACCATATTTAAATTTATTGTTTAAACGCAGTATTGCATTTATAACCATGTACATTATCTTTATATTCTATTATACCTGTAACTTAACAGAAAAATTTAATTATTTAATGTTTTAAATGATTGTTTAACTTAGTACTATCATACTTTCGTTTAATATTACTCTAATATCTCATATAATTTCCATTTTACAACGATTTTGGCTTCTCATGTAAACTTAACAAGCCATGAATTGTTTAAAAATTTGTTTTTGGAACGCAAACGGCATTCGCCAACATAAAAATGAACTAGAATATTTTCTTAAAAGTAAACAAATTGATGTAATGATGGTTTCTGAAACTCATTTGACCTCAAGAAATACGTTTAAAATTAATGGTTATATATTATATGATACCAAGGACTCTCGAGATAGAGCTTGTGGAGGTTCTGCTATTTTGATAAAAACCCGAATCAAACACTACTTAATGTGAGATCATCGTGAAGATTATCTGCAAGCAACGAATATTTGTGTTGAAGAGCTAAATCGAAACTTTGTACTTTCATCTTTATACTCTCCACCTAGATTTTCAATATCAGAAAGCCAATATTATAAATATTTTAAATCATTAGGACCCTGTTTCCTAGCCGCTGGCGATTACAACGCTAAACATACCTTCTGGGGTTCACGGCTCATTACACCAAAGGGTCGTGTTTTGTATAATACAATGTCTAAATGTGGCCGCGAGTGGACAACCAACTTATTGGCCTACTGATCAGCAAAAAATTCCAGATGTCATCGATTTTGGCGTGGTTAAAAACATCCCCGCAGAAACGATTCACGTTGAAGCTTCTTTAGAATTATCTTCTGATCACACACCTACAATTCTTACCATATCAAACCCTTATAGAATTGTATCTCCGTCTGGTTACTTAGTGACGTCAGCCACACAAATAAATTGGTTAAAATATAAAAAATATCTCAGTACCCACTGCACTGAAAATATTCCGCTTAGAACACCGGAGAATGTGAATCTTTCTATTGTAAATTTTGACAATTATCTCAAACTAGCTGTTCAACATTCTAGCATAGCCCGCAAAAATATCAAAAATAGTAAAATATATTCTACTGATGTCGAGCGTCTCTTGAGTGAAAAAAGGAGAGTTCGAAGAGAGTGCCAATTGCACAGACCCCCTCAACTTAAAAATTTACTAAAAGAGTGCACAAAAAGGCTAAGAAACTTACTGCAGTCTCAAAAAACGGCTTCTCTGGAAAAATATCTTAAGGAACTTGATGCAACTCCTCAATCTGATTACTCATTATGGCGTGCAGCTAGAAATCTTAAAAGACCAGTTATCACTAAACCACCATTAAGAAACTTAAATAGACGTTGGGCACGAAATGACATAGAAAAAGGAAATATTTTCGTTAATCATTTGAAAACCGTATTTACCCCTCATACATCTTTCGATACTGCGGTCGAGTTACCACCTGTTGCTGTTAGATCAGCTGTTCCACTAAGGTTTGAAGTAAGGGAAATCGAAAAGGCTATTCATGATTTAAACCCCAAGAAAGCCCCTGGTTTTGATAAGATCAGTAACAAAATGCTTTTGGAGCTACCCAGCATAGCAAAGAAAATTATTCTACTAATTTTTAATGCTATTTTACGCCTTGAATACTACCCACAAGAGTGGAAAGTATCCTTAGTTACCATGATACCTAAACCAGGAAAGGATCCCACAAAAGTTGAGTCATATAGACCTATAAGCCTATTGTCTAATATATCAAAGCTATTTGAGAAACTTCTAGTGTCTAAATTAACGCCGATTTTAAATGGTAACAGATGTATTCCCAATCATCAATTCGGTTTTAGAAGAAAACACAGCACAATTGAACAAACTCATCGAATAGTAAATGTCATAAGAAAAGCCTTTGAAGAAAAAAAATATTGCTCAGCACTCTTCATCGATGTGTCTCAAGCTTTTGATAAAGTCTGGCATGAAGGTTTACTACTGAAATTGCAGCAAAACTTACCATCAAACATACACAAGCTGTTAGAAAGCTACTTAGTCGGGCGTCATTTTATTATTAACGAAGGCGATTTTTTAAGTTCTCCACAGCCAATTAACGCCGGAGTCCCACAAGGCAGCATCCTGGGCCCTCTATTATACTTAATTTATACTTCGGACTTGCCAACAAACAGCTACACCCATACCTCAACATTTGCGGACGATACAGCTTTTCTAAGCGTACACGCAAACTGTCAAGAAGCATCTCGTTACTTACAGGATCACATATTTGAACTGGAAAGGTGGTTAAAACAATGGAGGATAAAGATCAATGAGCAAAAATGCGCACATATAACATTCACATTGCGTCGGGAAACATGCCCCCCTATTAAAATCAATAATCAAATAATACCCCAACACTCGCATGTAAAATACCTCGGTATACATCTAGATCGGCGTTTAACGTGGAAATGGCATATAGAAGCTAAATTAACTCAAATGAAACTAAAAGCAATTCAAATAAATTGGCTTATTGGAAGAAATTCTGTTCTCAGCCTCGAATGCAAACTTCTACTTTACAACTCTATCTTAAAGCCAATTTGGTGCTACGGTATTCAGCTATGGGGCACTGCCTCGGCCTCAAATATCGAAAAAATTCAAAGGCGCCAAAATAAACTTCTTCGAATAATCACAGCCGCCCCCTGGTACGTCAAAAACTCAAATATCCACAAGGATCTCAATGTGCCATTAGTAAAAACTATGATAACGAAATATGCAGTAAAATATTTAAAAAGGCTGGAACTGCACCCAAATCCATTAGCTAGAAATATTTTAAATTATGGCGGCCACACTCGCTTAAGAAGAAGAGACACTGCAGCACTCACCCAATCAGATGAGCGATAAACACCTACACATGTGAACAGAAACCGTGATGACTAAATCTTTTGTGTTTGGCACTGGCAGGACATAAAGCAAATATTAGGATAAGATTTGATTAATTATTGTTAGTTCATATTTAATATATGAATTTCAATAAATAAATAATGCAAAAAAAAAAAAAAAAAAGAAATGTAAACTTATGAAATTTGATTTTACAATATTCTGTATTTAAGATGACGATATGTGCAGTTCTTTTAGTTTTTTTTTTATTTCAATAATATTTGCCCACAAAAAAAAAAACAACACACACATTTTGGTTCACCAGTCAAGAAATAATTTTACAAAAAAAATACACACAGACTAAACGTGCTGCCCGGCGGGGAAAATTGCAAGCGAATCACTTTTTAGGCCTTTAAGAATGTTTACAATTGAAGTTTTAGTAAACTTTTACTTATTCCACTCTGCCTTTTTCGAAAAGGTCTTTTAGAATGGTTTTTATTTAATATTTTACAAATTCAAATTTTCTATTCTAAGATAAGGCCTGTCGCAATCGTTTTATTAGTAGATATGTTGGAACGTGTTGCAAGTTTAGTTATAAATTTACTCACTTCGTATTATTAGCCACAACAATTAATCTTGGATAAAGCATTATTCCTAAATCTTTTTAGAAGCCCTTCCAGAAGTGTTTAAAATAGATGCAAAAGTGCAAGGTGTTGGTCTCCAATGACACACCTTATTAATTGGTAATAAAGTTGGAATGCGGCTGGGATATTTTATGTCTGCAAAAAGGCCTTCTATAAGGCCTCTTTATTACTTGATTTTCCCGCTGGAAATTTTTTCCTTGTGAAGATTTTTTTTTGTTTTTGCTCACTCCTCATGAGTGAGGAATTTCAAAATATTTTTTGTCCTCACCCTCATGAGGATGAATTTGCAGAAAAATTTTTAAATTTTCACGCTCGCTCATGAATGAGGAATGAGCGAGCGTTTCGGTACTCTGGTTTAATACCTATACCGATAATCGTTTCGGTTGCCAACCTTGATTTAAATTTTTTCTATTTATGGCCATTACAACAACTTCGAAGGTCGGATTTTGTCCTACATAAAAAAAGTTTTTCATTATTACAACTTTGCTTTAACCTAAAGTGAGCGATACGTAAAAGGCAAATTCATCCTATCGGATGTGTGAAGGTTTTCTGGTTGAAATTCGTGTTACCTTTTTGGTTTTCAAATATCCAATATTTTTGATATTTTATGTTTCCAAACACAATGTTTTACCGTGTGTAGCGATGTCGACTGTTTTCTCTTTTTCACTTTGTTGAGAGCAGTTGTTGAGTGAGTTGTCGGAGAAAAGTATATGAAGAAAAAAATCGGAAAATGGCAACAGTTGCAAATTATGAGAATTGAAAAACAATTATAATTTAACAATTATATGGGACATAAAATATGATTTTTAGATAAGCACTCAAACCGTTACTTTTTGTTTGCTTTAGTATAATTTATTAGTTTTGGACGACACTGAAATACTTATTACATTGAAAAGGGACAACTGTTATTAAGTGAGCGCTTCTACTAATGAAAAAAGGGTAAGGTTTATTCAATATTATATGCAGTTTTTTTTAATGTGTGTTTTGGGTCAATACATTATTATTTTATAAATTTGCCACTTTGAAGAATTAAATACCAAAGCTAAAGGTAGAAATAATTTGTAAACCTAAAACAATTCCATTAAAATGTCTTTTTCTATGAAACACTTTATATTTGTGTTTGGAAATGGATGGGAACTTACAAGAGTAAATGTAAGCTAAGTTTATATTCACTATCAATGAAAATAATTTAAATAAAAAAAATATTATTTTAAGATTAGAACGCAATTGAGGAAGATATAAGTACTTCAGATAGCTAATATAATGTCAGGAAGTTAAGTTAATTTGCAGACTTTTTAGCAAAAAATTACAGATTTAAAAAGTGAGGATTTTATGGCTCCATTTCCTACAATATTTGGTGTTTTCGCATTCTTCTGCAGATGTGAAAATAATTTTTTAATATAACAAAATTTCGATGTTCCCTGTAAAATTAATCTTCGCAATTCTTTTTTTTTTTAAAGATTATTTGAAATTTTTTTTATGTTTTGATGCTGATATAAAAAATAATTTAATGAAAATGCTTTAATATGTATAAAAAAGGTAAAAAAAAACTTTATTATTAACTACAATTTTCTTGTAAATCTTTGATTTTGATTAATTTTTCTGTTATTTTATAGGTTATAAGCATTTGGTTAGGTTAGGTTCTATGCGCGCCATCGAGAGACAGCTCACTTGGGTCCTTCAGCGGTCCCTTTGTGATACCCAGCGCCAATGCCCATCCCATAGAGCAGTTACTCAGATGGCGTCACTGCAGAGTTGATCCAGTTCGTCTTCCTAATGAAGAGAAGAAGCAATCTAAGTTCTATTGTAGATAGATCCTCCAAGCAGGAAATCACCGGCTCCCAGGTATTTTTCCCTAATGCCCCGTATCCCAGGATATTGAAAGAGAAAGTGAAGTACAGTCTCCTCTTCCACCTCATCATGATAACTTCTGCAGTAGTTATTGAATTCCAGACCCATTCTCCTAGCATGAGTCCCAACAGGCCAGTTTCCAGTCACAACCGACACCACACTCCTGATTTGGTCCCTATTGAACCTAAGTAGAGATTAAGTTCTCCGTTCATCATAACCAGGCCAGAGTGCCCTAGATATGGAGCAGGTGGACTCACAGGTCCATCCCTCTTGAGCAATCCTATAATACCCGCTCCTGATGAGTGACTTACAGTGAGCCATTGGAAGGCCAACGAATTGTTCAATGAATGTGTCATCCATGAGCCCACCTTCCTTGGCCAGCTCATTTGCTATTTGGTTTCCCGGACAGTCTGAGTGACCTGGTATCCATATAAGCGTTATCCCTGAATACTCAGCAATCTCATTCAAAGACATCCGGCATTCTACAGTTAACATATATATATCAGTAAATATACGTATATCTCCCGATACGCGATAATACTTTAGCCAGTTGGCTGCCCGCGTTATAGCCGATATTTCCGCCTGCAGGACACTACATCCATCCGGCAGACGAAAGGGAACTTTTACGCGCAGTTCCTCTATGTAGAAACCTCCGCCAACTCTTTTCCCCTTCCTCAAACCATCAGTGTATACCCCTAATGCTGGTTCATGGAAGGTGCCCATGACCGACAGCGCATTGCTGTGCGCTATATGTGTTGCGTACCTCGCACAGTAGTCCACTACCTCAGGGACAATCGAGCATCTAATTATCCTGGAGTGGCCATAATCACAGGTCGACCAGCCGTGTGCCGCGTTCAACCTTGTAGTCGAGCATAGAGCCATCTGTCTGGCAGCGATGTCCACCGGGAGTCAGTTTAGCATTGTAAACAGCGCCCTGGTGAGAGTGGAGAGCATTGATCCTTTGATCATCAATGCGACCTGTCTGTGTACCTTCTCAAGCATCGACCCTTGTCCACCATACTACAACACAGTAATACAGAGTCGGCTTTACTACAGCCTCAAAGATCCAATTGACACACCTCGGGCCCATGCCCCAGTTCCTGCCGATTGCACCTCTGCACGCATATATAGCAACAATTGCCTTTCCAATCCTCGTCCGGATGTTCAGCCCCCACGGCAGTTTACTGTCCAAGATTACGCCCAGATACTTGGCGCTATGAGAGAACTTAAGTTCAGTTCCATTAAGCCTCGGAAGTCTCATGACCACGGTCCTATACTTCCTCGTGAAGAGTACCAGTTCCATCTTAGACGGATTAACACCCAATCCGCATGAAACGCTCCAGGTGCCTGAGACATTATATTCAAATGCTTCTCCGTAATGGCCACTGCAACTTCGTCAGCATACGCCACAGTTTTAATTCTCATGTTGCCCATCTTCGTCAACATGGTTCATAGTCAAGTTCCACAATAGTGGGGATACTCTCCATTGGGGAGTACCCCTGTTTACCAGTCTCTGAACGCTGGTTTCACCTATGGAACAAATGACCCTATTCCTGGGTAGATTATCTACAATTCTACATATGCCATCATCAACCTACAGACTCCTCATGGACGCCACAATAGAGTCCGGATCGACGTTGTTGAAGTCCCCTTCAATGTCGAGAAAGGCCACCAGAGCACACTCCTCAAATTCGAGTGATCTCCCAATAGTTCCAGCCGTCTCAACAGACCTACCCTTTGTGTAGAGAGGTGGAGAGTAAATACCTTGGGCTCGTCATCCTCAAGTATATGTCGATAACTCTTTCAAGAGTCTTCAGAAGAAAGGATGCAAGACTTATCGGTCTGTAATCCTTCGCTTTAGTATGAGAAGTCTTCCCTTCCTTGGGGATAAAGACCACTCTTCACGAGGTCCAGCTCGCAGGTACATATGAAAATCTAACGGATCACCTGTATATAGCCATCAGCCAGGGTATAATCAGAGTCGAATACCTTTGCAGGTCCGCCGGAATTGTACCGCCCATACCCGGAGAATTATACGGACCGAAGCTGTCGACAGCCCACTTAATCCTATGATAGTTCATTGGGAGGGACATGGGACCGGGCATCGATTCACAAACCTTATCCCGCAAGCTCCCTTGGGAGTTTTCAGGAAAGTGAGTGTCAATTAACACCTCGAGTGTTTCCTGACTATCCGTAGTCCAACAACTATCCGATTTTCGGATATAGGTCGGGACAACCGGGCTCGATGCCATTATTCTACGTAAACGGTTTGTCTCAGAGGATCATTCTTTTTCGCCGAGCTTATCAAGTTTCTGAATCCATTCAATGACGCTTAGCCATATTGAACAACCTACGACAGTCTCTTCTAGCTTGCGCAATACAGAATTCCACCACGGTGGACGATCCCTACCCCTATGCAACACTGGCTTACACGCCAAGGAAGTCGCCAACTGCAGTGAGCCTGTAAGTAGACCCACTGCCGCATCGATCCCCCCGATATCGTTGGCCCCGGGGAGGATCAGAAAGAGTCCGAACCAGAGAGGAGGATTGAATCCCCAAATTCGTTCGTTTCCTATTCATTATAGCACTATATCCTACAGATATTATACAGATTTTAAACATTAGTGGTTGCTGAATTGTTATTTTTTGGTAACAAGAATAAGATTTCTTGTATTTAAATAAGGTATTTTCAACTTGCCGATTTTTTTTTAATTGAAGTGCTGATAATGCCGATTTTTTTTGGAAAATGTGCCGATAATCCATCAAAATCATCTGTCACCCCTGGTAGTAACACATGTTGCCTCGTCTATGGGTACCTTAAAATTTTAATATGACCACTAAAAATATTTATTTGAATATGTAGCAAAGTTTGCAACCGAAACTAATTTCGGGAGAAAAATATTTTTTTTTATTTTATTTTGGTATTGATATCGATATTTAACTACGTTTTATTATTTCGGTATTGTTAAATTTAAATTTGGTGAAAGAACGCATATAAAATAAGTTTTAAATTAGATTCTGGTGCAAGTGATCACTTGACAAATTAAAAAAACATATTATTCCTTAATTAAAAAGCTGAAAATCCCGGTGGAAATAAATGTTGCTATAAATAATGAATCAATAGATGCCAATCGAGTCGGAAATATAAATGGTATTACTGATAAAGGTGTTGAAGTTACAATGAAAGATGTTTTATACATATACTCCAGACTTAAGAGATCATTTGATATCTGTGCGGAAATTAACAAAATCTGGTGTCAGTAATTTTTTTAAATAAATCAGCTGTAATGTTGAAAAGAAAATTAGAAATCGCAACAGCATATCTTCCACAATTTAAATTGTGGAACGGGTCATGCGTTGTCGTGTAGTCAAAATTAATTTGAATTGTTACTGGTCAGGTTCATATTGGTATTTCTGGATTCGAGCAGCTTAAGAAATTGGGATTAATAATTCGTGAACTGAACCAAAATCAGCTTGGCTTTTGTGATATTTGTATGGAATCCAAGATTTGTCGAAATACTTTTGATAGTAAAAGGCCCAGAACTACTAGAGTTATTTAAAGAATTCACTCTGATGTATGCGGACCCATCACACCTACGGCTTGGAATGGTTCAAATTATATTGTAACATTCATTGATGATTTCACACATTTCTCAATGATCTTTTCTATCAAAAGGAAGTCAGAAATGTTTGACAAGATTCAAGAATATGAGGCTTTGGTAAGTGCAATGTTTCCTGAATCTACCATTGATCAAGGAAGAGAATATCTGTCATTGAAGCAACTTAATTGGTGCAAGTCTAAAGGCATTCAAGTCGAAACTACTGTTGCTTTTACGCCACAAAAAACGGGGTTTCGGAACGATTCAACAGAACAGTTTTTGATAAGGTAAGATCAATGCTATCAGAATCTGGAGTGCTTTGCCTACTAGAGCCAACGAAGAAGATGCAACTCCAGCCGAGTTATGGTATCGTAAAAAGGTGAACCTTCAGAAAATAAGAATTTTTGGATGCGAAGCTTATGTTGGGTGTCTGATGTCAAGCGAAAGAAACTTGACCTAAAAGGAAAGAAAATGGTAATGATTGGTTACGCTCCAAACGTCTTCCGTTTATGGGACATGGAAAACCATAAAGTTGTTTAAGCTAGGATGTGAAATATGGGAGACTTGCTATCCTTTCAAATCGGTCATAAAGCCATTAAAAATTCCAAATATAATTGAACGAAACAGCCGCGAGAAAGAGGGGGAAGAAGATGCTTTGCCTGATTTCAATCACAAAATTGATATTTCCACTTCAATAGAATCCACACAAGAATTCGCCATAACAGAAGATGAAAATATATCACATTCTCTAGCTCTTGGGCTCGATGTTGTGGATATAGACGAATGAATCACGAAGAAGTGGAAGAATAAGTCGATTACCAGACAAATTTCTTAGTTATATAATTGGATTCAATGCTGAAATGATTAAAAATCAAGAACCTAAAACATATGCTGGTGTTTTTAATAGAGAAGACTCAAAGCAGAGGGAGAATGCTATTTAAGATGAATTAAATTCTATGAAAGTAAATCATGTTTGCGATGCTAAGTTGTTAAAATCAAAATGGGTATTTCGAATAAAAGAGGATCACAACGGAAACTTTACAAGATATAATTGGTTGTCAAAAGATTTCTTCAAAATTATGGTACCGGCTACTGGCAAACATAAGCTCCTGTTGCAAAATTAAGTACAATAAGAATAGTGCTGGCTATTGGCCTTCATTATGGTTACAAATTTCATCAACTGGATGTTAAAACGGCATTCCTACATGAAGAATAAAAGGAAACCATTTACATGGCTCAACCGGAAGGTGTAAAAGGAAATAACGATGTATGCTGCAAATTAATGAAATCACTTTATGGTTTAAAACAAGGTCGACAAAAATAAAACTGATGCCTTATTTTTTATTTTATATGTGCTTAATCTGCTTATTGTTGAAAGTAAAATCAAAAGCATAAACAAGTTAAAAGCTGACTTTAAACGAAAGTTTGAAATGTCAGATTGTGGCAATTTTATATTCTTTTTAGGGATGAAGAAAATAGCATTAGGTGATCGAAGCTTATGTATATCGCAGGAATCGAGTATTAACAAGATTATGAATAAATTTGGAATGTCGGAGTGCAAATTAGTAAAGACTCCAATGGAAAAAGGATTGCAGATCGAAATTAATAGAACCGCCCAAGGTACAAACCAACCATATCGTGAACTTTTAAGTAGCTTGATGTATATTATATCGTGTTCACGGCCAGATATAAGCTATCATGTCGGCTACCTAGGTAACGACATACATTGGCAATATTTAAAAAGAGTTTTGAGGTATATTAAAGGAACATCGTCTATGAAACTCAATTTTTAAAAGAACATCAATGAACCAGTAATTGGATATGCAGTACATATTAGGCCTCAGACATATCAGATCGAAAATCAGAAAGTGGCTACGTATAGAAAGTCTATGGCTGTACAATTTCTTGGTGCAGTAAGAAGCAACAAACAGTAGCCACACCATCGTCAGAAGCTGTATACATAGCTCTTAGTTTAGCGACAACAGAAGCATTTTGAATAAGAGGAATAATGAAAGATCTCAAGGAAATAGATGACAACTAACCGGGCCTATTCTGGAAGCACGTTTACCTAACGAAGTTGAAATCTTTTCAGCAGAACTAGCTGCCATTAAAGCTGCAATCTCACATGTAAATGGCAAAAAATCTAGAGATTTGATTTGCACAGACAGTCTCAGTGCAATAAATGCATTATCAAAAAACCAAAACGGAATGTACAACCATATCATCAAAATATCTAATCCTGACCAACAGGTGTTAATTTTATGGGTGCCTTCCAATATTGGAATAGATGGTAATAAAAGTGCCGATGCAGCGGCCAAAAGGGCCCAAAGCCTTTTAAATATTACAGAAGTCCCCTGTCTTCCAAGCATTATATACAATCAATACAGAGCTTCACAAAGACGACTTCATCCTTTAAGGCCTAAATAGAATGTCGACATGACGAGAAGCGATTGTGTCATGCTAGCTCGCCTCCGTGTGGAAAAAATTATTTTTAATACTCAACACTATTACAATGGCACAGATCGGGCAAGTTGTTCTTTCTGCAACGTCATACTTTCCGTTGAACACATACTTACGGAATATGAAGTATCTAAAGTGGGGGAATCCCTGGATAGGATCACTGACTGTACGACAAGCGTATATTTACCATTCATAAAGAGAAGTTTACGGAAACATAACATTCAGGATGTATAGGGGGATCCATTATCCGATTAGTTTGTTTTTTTTTTCATTCTTTTTTTTCCTACTCATATTTTATTTTATATTTTTTGATTTTAAGCTACAATGAGCGCATATGCTCTAGTCACCCGGCGCCTTTATGTATGTATATATTTTGTAAATTTATTTTATAAAATATTTTGTAAATAAATAAATAAATCTGTTGTATTTTAAAATATTGATGGTGAGTTTATGTAAATAAAATAAGTGATTCAAAAATTGTGTCATTTGTTGCAATTTCTCTCGCGCTCGTTGAAGATAGACGTGTTTTCTAAGCTCGGCATACGGTTTATTTTTTAATTTTTAAAACGTGATTATTGATTTGTGTATTTAAAAAGTAAATACAAGAAAAAGGAAAAAAAATACATGTATGTACATACATACATAAACACTCATTTTTTTATTCTCGGTGTTGATAAACAATAACAACATAATAATAAGAGCACAACTGTAAACAGTAAAAAAAAAAAAAAAACTCTTATGAGTGCAAACAGTAGAAATGCATATATCACAGTGAGTGTTAATGAAACAAATGCAGAAATAAAAAAAAGAATCGATGATAGCAAATACCTAACGGCTAAACCTATTACTCGCACGCGATCCCTCTCGCCGTCTGTATTTGGTAACACGGTTGATACAATAACAAATATAAAACCTGCTAGCGTTGCCTCAACAACAAAAACAATTTTAATAAGTGATGTAAATATTAACCCCCAATCAGGCATAATAGAAAACTCAGTATCACCTTCGGTGTCTAATAATACGGTTGATATTAATACAATAAAAAATATAAAACCTGCAAGCGGTGCCTCAGCGGCAAAAACGATTGTAATAAGTGATGAAAATATTACCCCCAAATCAGGCATGATGGAAAACTCAGCTCCACAAGTAAAAAGTGGTCAAAAGCCTCCAGTACAAGTAGGTATTGATAGGTACGTAACAGTGCTTAAACGGGGTCGCAGCCCAACCTCTTCAGCAGTTGCTTCGGTCTCAAAAGTCTTAAAAGATGGTACAGCTGATAAAACAAGTTCTCAAAATCGATTTGCAATTCTGGATGAGGAATCTCCGGAAGCACAAAACGTTATCAAATCTTCTAAGCCACCGCCGATATATCTTAGAGAGCAAAACTCAAATGAACTAATAAAGAATTTGATCTCGGTAATAGGTGAAAATTCTTTTTATGTAGTTGCAATTAAGCGGGGTAGTATAAATGAGACAAAAATTCAAGTTAATCGTGAAGATGACTTTCGTAAGTCAATTACGAAATTAGAGGCACTAAAAAAAAACTTTTATACATACCAACTGAAGAGCAGTAAAGGTCTCCAGGTAGTGATAAAGGGAATTGATTCATGCGTAGACCCAAGTGAGATAAAAACGTTTTTAGAAGAGAAGGGCTTCAAAATAAAAAACTTCGAGTGGAGTTAGAACCCGGCGACGTTAAGCTTAAAAAAAAAAACGCATCCCATTTACAGTCTGAAATATATCCTGTATAGGAAAATAACGATAGAGGAGCCGCACAAAAGGAACGGTCCCGTGCAATGTTTAAACTGCCAAGAATTTGGTCACACTAAGGCATACTGCCATTTAACCCCTGTTTGCGTTGTATGTGGAGAGTTGCATGGTACAGCTCTCTGCGATAAGTCTAAAAACGACCCCAATGTAAAAAAATGCAGCAACTGTGGTGGTAATCACACTGCCAACTATAGAGGATGCCCTGTATACTCTATAGTCAAGCGCTCGGTTGGACCAAAACCTAATCCCCCTCAAATGCAGGTATCACATCAAGTTAACACTAATGACATTCAAGTGCCGCAGCCTAGTAATAACAGAACATCCTACGCAAACGTCCTAAAATCAAACCATATTCCAATTCAAGGTGATTTGCCAAATAATGATGAGACTCCAGTTTCTAATTTAAGTCGTCTAGAAAAAACCATGGAAACACTAGTGCAAACAGTAACTAACTTTACGAACACAATGGGTAATATGATGCAGGAAATGTTAAGAATGCAATCGATGTTATTGCAGGCTGTACTAAACAAGCCATGAATTGTTTAAAAATTTGTTTTTGGAACGCAAACGGCATTCGCCAACATAAAAATGAACTAGAATACTTTCTTAAAAGTAAACAAATTGATGTAATGATGGTTTCTGAAACTCATTTGACCTCAAGAAATACGTTTAAAATTAATGGTTATATATTATATGATACCAAGGACCCTCGAGATAGAGCTTGTGGAGGCTCTGCTATTTTGATAAAAGCCCGAATCAAACACTACTTAATGTGTGATTATCGTGAAGATTATCTGCAAGCAACGAACATTTGTGTTGAATCGAAAACTTAGTACTTTCATCATTATACTCTCCACCTAGATTTTCAATATCAGAAAGCCAATATTTTAAATATTTTAAATCATTAGGACCCTGTTTCCTAGCCGCTGGCGATTACAACGCTAAACATACCTTCTGGGGTTCACGGCTCATTACACCAAAGGGTCGTGTTTTGTACAATACAATGTCTAAAATGGATTTAAATGTGGTCGCGAGTGGTCAACCAACTTATTGGCCTACTGATCAGCAAAAAATTCCAGATGTCATCGATTTTGGCGTGGTTAAAAACATCCCCGCAGAAACGATTCATGTTGAAGCTTCTTTAGAATTATCTTCTGATCACACACCTACACTTCTTACTATAGCAAACCCTAATAGAATTGTATCTCCGTGTGGATACTTAGTGACGTCAGTAACACAAATAAATTGGTTAAAATATAAAAAATATCTCAGTACCCACTGCACTGAAAATATTCCGCTTAGAACACCGGAGAATGTGAATCTTTCTATTGTAAATTTTAACAATTATCTCAAACTAGCTGTTCAACATTCTAGCATAGCCCGCAAAAACATCAAAAATAGTAAAATATATTCTACAGATGTCGAGCGTCTCTTGACTGAAAAAAGGAGAGCTCGAAGGGAGTGGCAATTGCACAGATCCCCTCAACTTAAAAATTTACTAAAAGAGTGTACAAAAAGGCTAAGAATCTTACTGCAGTCTCAAAAAACGGCTTCTCTGGAAAAATATCTTAAGGAACTTGATGCAACTCCTCAATCTGACTACTCATTATGGCGTGCAGCTAGAAATCTAAAAAGACCAGTTATCACTAAACCGCCATTAAGAAACTTAAATGGAAGTTGGGCACGAAATGATATAGAAAAAGGAAATATTTTTGTTAATCATTTGAAAACCGTATTTACCCCTCATACATCTTTCGATACTGCGGTCGAGTTACCACCTGTTGTTGTTAGATCAGCTGTTCCACTAAGATTTGAGATAAGAGAAATCGAAAAGGCTATTCATGATTTAAACCCCAAGAAAGCCCCTGGTTTTGATAACATCAGTAACAAAATGCTTTTGGAGCTACCCCGCATAGCAAAGAAAATTATTCTACTAATTTTTAATGCTATTTTACGCCTTGAATACTACCCACAAGAGTGGAAAGTATCTTTAGTTACCATGATACCTAAACCAGGAAAGGATCCCACAAAAGTTGAGTCATATAGACCTATAAGCCTATTGTCTAATATATCAAAGCTATTTGAGAAACTACTAGTGTCAAAATTAACGCCGATTTTAAATGAAAACAGATGTATTCCCAATCATCAATTCGGTTTTAGAAGAAAACACAGCACAATTGAACAAACTCATCGAATACTAAATGTCATAAGAAAAGCCTTTGAAGAAAAAAAATATTGCTCTGCACTCTTCATCGATGTGTCTCAAGCTTTTGATAAAGTCTGGCATAAAGGGTTACTACTGAAGTTGCAGCAAAACTTACCAGCAAACATACACAAGCTGTTAGAAAGCTACTTAGTCGGGCGTCATTTTATTATTAAAGAAGGCGATTTTTTAAGTTCTCCTCAGCCAATTAACGCCGGAGTCCCACAAGGCAGCATCCTGGGCCCTCTATTATACTTAATTTATACTTCGGACTTGCCAACAAACAGCTACACCCATACCTCAACATTTGCGGACGATACAGCTTTTCTAAGCGTACACGCAAACTGTCAAGAAGCATCTCGTTACTTACAGGATCACATATTTGAACTGGAAAGGTGGTTAAAACAATGGAGGATAAAGATCAATGAGCAAAAATGCGCACATATAACATTCACATTGCGTCGGGAAACATGCCCCCCTATTAAAATCAATAATCAAATAATACCCCAACACTCGCATGTAAAATACCTCGGTATACATCTAGATCGGCGTTTAACGTGGATATGGCACATAGAAGCTAAATTAACTCAAATGAAACTAAAAGCAATTCAAATAAATTGGCTTATTGGAAGAAATTCTGTTCTCAGCCTCGATTGCAAACTTCTACTTTACAACTCTATCTTAAAGCCAATTTGGTGCTACGGTATTCAGTTATGGGGCACTGCCTCGGCTTCTAACATCGAAAAAATTCAAAGGCGCCAAAATAAACTTCTTCGAATAATCACAGCCGCCCCCTGGTACGTCAAAAACTCAAATATCCACAAGGATCTCAATGTGCCATTAGTAAAAACTATGATAACGAAATATGCAGTAAAATATTTAAAAAGGCTGGAACTGCACCCAAACCCATTAGCACGAAATATTTTAAATTATGGCGGCCACACTCGATTAAGAAGAAGAGACACTGCAGCACTCACCCAATCAGATGAGCGGTAAACACCTACATATGTGAACAGAAACCGTGATGACGAAACCTTTTTTGTCCGGCACTGGCAGGACATAAATCAAATATTAGGTTAAGATTTGATTAATTATTGTTAGTTCATATTTAGTATATGAAGATTCAATAAATAAATACTGAGAAAAAAAAAAAAAAAAAAATTTGTGGCACTTTTGATTGTTTGATGGCCCTGTGGAAATCCATTTTGGCCCTTTCAGGTCAAAATTTAACTAACTACTTTAATCGTTCGACCCATTTTGCATTGTTATTTTTTCACTATATTTACGAAATTGTGTTGATTGTTCAGGGCCAAATAAACCACATAAGCGGTTTGCTCTATGATATAACAAACATATAAAGCATGTTTGTATGAAATCGACGTTTCTTGCAGATATCTTGAAGACGTCGGAATGAAAAGAAAATGAAAAAAATTCTTTGAAACAAGTAAGTGCTATATTCGGCTGTGCCGAATCTATGATAGCCTCCAACGACACCATACTTAAGGAGTGCGCATAAATGTGGCCTATGGTAAATTATGGACCGATCTTTACGAAAGTTGACATTGCGATTTTTAGTATTATAAAACTATGGCTGCGGAAGCTTAAGGATATCAATGAAGAAATCGGATATAAAAATATTCAAAATACTTTCCTACATCAATTACGATCACAGAAACAATTGGCAAAAGTGGACATTATTGAAAAAGTTGTTAAAGCTATTCGATTGAGAACAAAACGGATTCTTAAAAGTATACCAACTCCGAGCGATGCAAAACAATTCACAAATGAGGAGGCATTGGCATTATTTCTGGATTTGAAATTAACAAAACAGCAATATATTCAGCTCAGATTGCGTGCGATTGAAAATGGCTCAAATCTATATCCAGCATATTTATTTATTTATTTATTTATCCATTTATTTACGTAATATTAAGCCATTAAGGCCAAAAATCAATATTACAAGTAATTAATGCTTAAGCTACATGTATAAAATATTCATTAATCTATAGTTATACTTCATAATTAAAACTAACAAAATGAAAAATAAAAAATAATAATATACCATCACTTTAGATTAAGGCTCCCCAGCCACATTAAAAATATAAATATCATAATTATCATCCATCCATCAGTAGCTAATCAAGAGTATTTAAGAAGTCTAAAATTTTTAACCGAAAAACATTATTTGAATAAGAAAAAATCCGTAACGAAAATGGCAACAAGTTCCAAAGCCTAGCAATCCGAACAATAAAAGATTTTTCGAAACAATCATCACATAACAGCTGCTAAAATGGACTGTTTGCCATTAAAGGACAATACTACAATCACACCAACTTCCGCAGAGGTACAACTACAATCTCTACTTGATCACACAGCCTTACGCTTGCTACAATCAATAAAAGGAAATGAGTTAAAGAAATATGGAAACACAAAGTTATTTTTTTTTGTAAATGGGGATGTGATAGTTCTTCCGGACAAAAACAATACAAACAAGTAGTATGTGAAAATATTTCAGACTCAGATATGTTCATGGTATCATTTGTACCATTGCGATTAAAAAAAGATTTTGGAAGATTCAGAGCCTTCGACTAGTACAACGCAAACAAAGGATATTTGGAAAAATGAGACACCTTTGAATTCAAAAAATAAATTCATGATGCTATTAACGAAGAAGTAAGTGATATCAAGGCTCAAATTGCAACACTACAGCCATTACAATTAGATTAATATGGGCAGCAAATTGAAGTTAGCTACCAATTACTGCTAACAATGATAGATGGAAAAGTAGGCCAGGCTTTGACTAACACGAAGGCTGCATCCAGGTATCATATGCCATGCAACATCAAGCCAATTAAACCAAGTCCAGACAAAATCATTAGATAATACTGATGCATATGAATTTGGATTATCACTACTACATGCAAGAATACGACTTATGGAACACATACTAAAAATCAGTAATGATTTGGATTTCGGATCTTCAGGATCAATAAGAAACAACGAAACCAACAAGGAGTTAAGAAGTTCAAAAAGGAAACATGTTCAAGATGAATATCGCAAATTTGGGTTGATTATAGATCAGCCAAAACAAGGGTCAGGCAATACAAATGATGGCAATACTGCAAGAAGATTCTTATCAGATCCAGAAATAGCATCTGAAATAACAGGTGTTGATTTTAACC
The DNA here is from genome assembly GCA_943735925.1 of Pollenia amentaria. Classification (NCBI taxonomy): domain Eukaryota; kingdom Metazoa; phylum Arthropoda; class Insecta; order Diptera; family Polleniidae; genus Pollenia; species Pollenia amentaria. The sequence goes on from OX031007.1 coordinate 76,217,536, forward strand.
TCATTTTTAGATTTAAAATAATTCTAGAAGTACTTGCGTGCAATGAAGAAACTGACTCTAGAAAATTTGGAGATTTCGCTAAGGAAACTGCAAAAATATATACAACCAAGTACTCATGGAGAAATATGTCTGCTACAGTTCACAAAATCCTTTATCATGGAGAAGATGTCAATAAATATCAGTTGGTACCACTTGGAGATTTATCAGAGGAAGCTCAGGAAAAAAGGAATAAGGATTACAGATTTTATAGAGAGCACAATACTAGAAAAATTTCACGAAATTCCACAAATGAAGATCTATTTAATCTATTATGGGCAACGTCAGATCCGTTCAGCTCCAGTATTCGAAATCAATGGAAAGTGGAACATCGGGATTACGATGAAGAAGTCAAAAACTACTTAAGAAAAGAAATAACACAGAACAGAATATGGAATATTTGCAATCAATCCTTCAAATTAATGAACAATAATTATAATTCCATTAGATCTAAGACAGACATTGTATTAGTAAAAAATAATAATAAACAGAACCTCATATTGTTACAAAAGCTAATAAAATATATTTTTTTATCCACATATGTATAAAATGTTTTAATAAATAAGAAATATTCAAAAAATAAATGCCTATATTTTCGTATCAAAATTTAAAAAAAAATCAGAATTCAGCGGACTTATTTTGCAAATATTAACAAATTTTACAGCAAAAAATAATAGATTCTTCTGTAGTAATAGCAAGATTTTAGATGACATTTCTAAAGTTTTTTAACTGTAAACAAATTTGACAGCAAAAAATTGTTAATTTTTCAGTAATAATAGCAAAATTTCCAGTTGTTTTTACAATTTTTTTTTAATGTTAAAATTTTTTTTAGTGTAAACATTAATTTTTTTTAATGATTATTATTTAAATCCATATATGACATTTTTATATAATAAAAAAAAACCATATTTCACGCTAAAGTTAAAAAAAATCTAAAGATCCACTTTGCCCTTAAATTCCCCCATAACTACTCAACCGATTTTACTGAAATTGAAAGTAGAGAAAAGTTTAAGAATCTATCTGTCGAAAAATGTCACTAAAATATCTCCTTCGGTTCAAAAGTTACAGAATTTTGGCCAATGAAAAACGATTTTCAGCCACTGTGAGGCGGTAACTCGACTGCTATACCGTGAGATATATTAAGGGTAAATACATTTTTCAGATGATTAACAAACAGATTTCCTTTTTATATATCATTTCTTGCCCAACTTCCATTCAAGTTTATTAATGGTGGCTTAGAGATAACTGGTATATTGCAGTGTTGCCACTTTGTGGGTAATTACCCGAATTTGGTATAACTTTTACTCTTGTGGGTCAAGCGTGGGTAATTTCTTTGAGGTGTAGATCAGGTGTAAATTGAAATTCTTTCGTTTTAAAACAAATAGTATACGGATTTGATTTTAGTGATAAAATTTCTACCATTTATGATATTGTTGATTAAAAAAGTTTGCAGTATATTCAACCAAAGTCACTGTTTATTAAAAAAAAATTCCGTAGTTTATCAACCAAAAGATTGATAGTGTTTGGCGTCTGATGGACAATTAGATTTCGATAAATATGAGCTTCAAAGTGATTCAAAACCTCAAGTGCATTGGTACTAAAAAACCCCTGGAGAAAGATATGTTTCCAATATTACAAAGAGTAATAAATTTTATGTTTGCTTTAGCAATTAAAATGCTAAAGTGAAAAATATTTAACGCCCTAAACATTTGTTAAACTGATTTGAGAAACAGACTGTCTTCTTAAACCATTACAGGAATTTTATTTACTAAATAAAGTATACCAAGGATGAACATGAACATTTTGACCATTCCCTAGATAAATGGAAGTAGGTAGAACTTATTATTTTAAGTTTTTATTTAATTTTTGTTAATATATTTGAGGTTTTTAATGTTTTCTTTTTTTGTTAAATTATTTTGTACTACTGTATGAATCTTAATAGTATGACTAATATTGATCTTATTTAAGTGAAGAGGGTATTATGTGTGTGTACGCTTATGTGTGAAACGCATACAAATATTTGTTGTAGTATACCGATCGACTTAGAATCAGTATCTGAGTCGTCCGTCCTGCTGGCTGGTTGTCTGTCCATGAAGACCTTCTGCGCAAAGTACAGGTCGCAATTGTTAAGATAATTTAATGAAATTTGGTTTATAACAAATTTTGAGAATCGGTCCATAATTTTACTATATGTTATTGTTTTTGGTTTTTTTGAGGGTTATGCTTGAATGTTGAACAGCTAGTTTAAGATAACTGTCAAAATTAACAATACCGAGATCCACGTTATCTGGTGTGCTAAGCGGAATATTTTCTGTGCAATGGGCACTAAGATATTTATTATTATCGATAAGTAACCAGACGGAGATACATTTCTATTTGGATTCATTATAGTAACAATTGTAGGTGTGTGATCTTAAGATAGTTCTAAGGAAGCTTTTACGTGAATCGATTCTGTGAGGATGTTTTTAACCACGCCAAAATCGATGACATCTGGAATTTTTTGATGATCAGTAGGCCAATATGTTGGTTGTATTAAACAAGACACGACCCTTTGGTGTTATAAGTCGTGACCCCCAGAAGGTATGTTTAGCGTTATAATCGCCAGCGGCCAGGAAACAGGGTCCTAATAATTTATAATATTTATAATATTGGCTTTCTGATATTGAAAATCTAGGTGGAGAGTATAAAGATGAAAGTACTAAGTTTCGATTTTGCTCTTCAACACAAATGTTCGTTGCTTGCAGATACTCTTCACGATGATCACACATTAAGTAGTGTTTGATTCGGGCTTTTATCGTATTTCTTTTAACGTATTTCTTGAGGTCAAATGAGTTTCAGAAGCCATCATTAGTGGATAAGGATTTTTTTCTATTTTTAATATTTATTACATTTTTATTTTGTAGCCTTTCTCTTCTAAAAACAATTTTTTCTCACCTAGGTCCACGCATGAGTCAATGCCCTTAATCGCTACCTGAAGACCTTTACTGTTCTTCAGTTTATATGTATAAAAAATTTTATTAAGTGCTTCAAATTTAGTTATAACTTTACGAAAATCGTCTTCACGATTAACTTGTATTTTTGTCTCATTTATTTTACCACGCTTTATTGCAGCTACATAAAAAGATCAAATTCCGAGATCAAATTCTTTATTAATTCATTTGAGTTTTGCTCTCTAAGATATATCGGGTAAATTATTTAACAACATTAACATTTTTAGTTTACCATACAAACATTATTTTAACCAAAACACAATTTTATGCCCACCAGTGGTAGGAATTATGAAGCGTATTTATTACACTACCTTATTCCGTGAAATCGCTCCATAAATTATCGTAGGTCCCATGCCCACTTTCGGAAAACACTTTAATAAGCCTAAACCTGTAAAAAGTAAAGTTTAAATTTTGTTTTTTCTTTTTGTTTTGTAAATTTCAAAAGACATTTCTTTCTTTAATTAATTTTCTTCTTTAATTTTTTTCAGCACTTCTCACATTAAATTTTTTTTATAATTGTTGGACTCGCTTAAAAAGAATAACAAAGTTTAATATTTTTCTTTCGTTTTCAATAATAGTATAACAGAGTTAATCAACTAAATACAAAAGATCAATATTGTGTTCGCTATCCTTTCAAGGGAGAATGTCCTGATGAATTTATGGAAATCGAAAATCCCGGGATTTTAATTTTGTAATTTTACGCATCGGGATCGGCATCCCCACTTTCTACCACCCAAAAGAGAAAACGGTTCAAATGGGCAAAGAAGCGAAAGTCCTGGACCCAAAGGCAATTGAATTGAATAATATTAAGTGGTGAATTGTAGAGGCGCTTGTAGCAAGAAAAATATTTCTTTATATTTTCTTATTTAAAAATTTTTGTTTGAATTTATAACAGTTAAATCAGAAAAGTTGTTTTATGTTATGTGAATTAACATTTACATACAATAAACCACTCTTCGTTTCTTTCATGCATTTTTGCCAATGTATTCTAACACCACTTTTCAAACATGTAAGCATTTCGTGAGTGTATAAAAAGGATAATTGTCGCAAACCCTGTCTTTTTTTCTTTTTTCATACGGGGAGCTATTTCTGTTGCTTACAAGGCTAAGAAGCATACGTTTGCTTCTTAGGACAAAATTTTGGCTAAGAATACAGAATTTTTGGAAGAGCCTTTGGGTTTAAGCCTAGTTTAAAATATTTGCTTTACGTGGATAATTTATGGTCCTGGAAGAGCCAAATTAAAGTAAAAGGACAACAAGTGCGGTAAAATCCAAAAGAAAAAAAGGAAAGCGATTTTTTTTAACTAAATGAGTGGGAATTTATTTCAAAATTTAAGTCTTATAATTAAAATCAAGTAAAGGTATATGTATATGTAAATACTTATGTATGTACAGATAAATATACAAAAAAGTAAAAAAAAAGAACCATGCAAAAAGAAAATAAGAGAACAGAAAAATAATATAAATGTTTCTACTTACGAATTAAAATCATTAAAATATTTAACAATATTGCGCAAATGTCAGAAAAATAAGTAATCTCGTGTAAATATGAACATTTAACAAGTATTCAATTTATTGATCACAAGACATTAGACAAAAAACTTAACTTAAACTCCGCGTGGCAAAGCGTTCTATTCTTATTTTTATATTAAATTTAATATTTAAATATATGCGAGAAAATATTTTTTGTTTGATTTAGAAATTATTTTTTTAATTGTGAAACACAAGTGAAATTTTTGTTCCCATGAAATTTTTATTCCCCTCGAAGGGAAAAATGTTATCGTGAAACTCACGTGAACAATTTTTCGCGCTATCAGTTCTCAGTGAATGTAAAAAAATTTTTTTTTAAAAAAAAATATATATACAATTTTCGCCTTATGAAAAAAAAAGTTAAAGTTTACATTAGTTAACCAACACATTAAGCCCATTCACTTTTGCTGGGCTTAATATGTTTGTTAACTAATGTTAACTTTACCTTTTTTTTTGCATAATGCGAAAATTGTATATAATTTTTTTAAAATTTTTAAGCTTTTTTGGATAAGGCGGTTTTTTTTTATCTTTAAATGAAAAATACCACATTGAAAGGCTAGTTTGTTTACACTATTATACTTTGTATTAATACATGCCAAAAACTCAAGTAATATGTCAAAGAGTGATAGTGTGAATGCAATTATGAAAATGGCAAGTGTTACGAAAATAAATTGACATACCGTACCAAATGCAGCAAAATTGCCGCATTTGGCCAAATTGCAATCCACGAGCGATTGTTGAAAAGCCGATGCATCCACAAAGAGTGACTGTTTGGTGCGGTTTATAGACTGGTACTTCTTCGAAAATGAGGTCAGCCAAGCAGTTACCGTGGTGTTCGACATCGCGAGATGAAAACAGACTTCTTGTGGCCAGAAATGGAGGATATGGACCTGGACGATATGTGGTTCCACACAGAGAACGAAACAATGGCTCTTTTGCACGAGAAATTCAATGGCCGTGTTATCTCACGTCGTGGCGATATTAATTGGCGCCATGATCATGTGGTTTGATACCCTTGGACTTCTTTCTTTAGGGATATTTAAAAGAAAAAGTGTACGTCAATAAGCCAAGAACAACTCAAGAGCCAAAGGATGAGACAATTCGGCACATTAACGACATTGAACCTCAATTTTGACTCAGAGTCATTGAATATATGGACCATCGAATAGAGGTATGCCACCGAAGCCGTGGCGAGCATTTGGCCGATATTTTCACACATAATTGTCATAGATCCTTCTATCATAATAAAAACTATTAAGGATGATTCTCTGAAAACTGTTTGGTTTATTTGCAATTAACATCGAGCGTTTTGGTTGGACCACCCCTTAATATTTTATTACAAATTTCATATGTATTTCATTAATTGTTGGTAGCCGAGTTGGATACATAAATAAAATTTTTGTTTAAGTTTTTTTTGTGATTTTTGCTAAACATTATTTTTTTGAAAAATAATTTTCTATATCTAAAGTTGATTTTAAAATTAGTAGTAACAACTAAGGCTGATATCTTTGTTAAACTGGATTTAGTTGATCTGAAAACAGATTTGTGCCTCCATTACCATGTTTGTATACACAATTTTGACGGAAGAGCTTAGTTTTGCTAAAAATTTTGGTCTTTAATGAAATAATATAATATTTATATATAATAATTAGTATTGTGGTTATTTTGTTGAACTATTCATGGTTTTTAATCCAAATGTTTACTATTTAATTAGGCTTAAGTTCATTAAATTTAATTTTCATTAAATTATTTTTATGAAGAAAGGAATGTCAGGGTAACCAGCCGCCTGGGTTCGAATCACACGCCAGCCAGCCTGGCTTCGAATCCCAGGTCAGTCAAGAATGAAAATTATCAATAACAATTTTAATTAATCTTCCATGTTGTAAAAATTCCTTTCTTCATAAAAATAATTTAATGAAAATTAAATTTAATGAACTTAAGCCTAATTAAATAGTAAACATTTGGATTAAAAACCATGAATAGTTCAACAAAATAACCACAATACTAATTATTGTTAAAGCTAAGGCACAAGCTCTATGTGTTCATTTGTCCTTCAAGTTGTGCTGAAAAATGTCAACAAGAAAAAAGAAAGACAAAAAACATGATAAACAAAAAAATGTACTTTGGACTTCAAGAAGAATTCTTGACAAAAGTACGGAAAAAACAGAAGTAAAGGAAAAACATGTGAGATCAATTAAAAATGGATAATCATTCAATAAGCAAATTTCGATCTACCAAAGGTTAAAATACAATTTGGTTTAAGGATTGATGTTTGACTACTGACGTCAGCAGTCATCGATGGCTGCGAGTGTAAGACGGCAAATCCCTTTGAGAAGACCTAGTGGTTGAGGTCGAAACATGTCAGGGTAACCAGCCGCCTGGGTTCGAATCACACGCCAGCCAGCCTGGCTTCGAATCCCAGGTCAGTCAAGAATGAAAATTATCAATAACAATTTTAATTAATCTTCCATGTTGTAAAAATTCCTTTCTTCATAAAAATAATTTAATGAAAATTAAATTTAATGAACTTAAGCCTAATTAAATAGTAAACATTTATATATAATATTTAATATATTTATTTAATGAAATAATATAATATTTATATATATTTATATATAATATTTATATTATTTCATTATGGTAATGTTTTCCCCTCAATAAATAATTATTAATATGAATTTTAAAATTAAACTATTTTTGATTTCCACTAAGCTACTGGTAGAGGAAATATGATTTGCTTAGGATTATGGATGATACATTTTACGAGATGTTTATGATCATGGTTGGAAGGGGTAATTAAAGTTGAGACAATATCAATCACAATAAATATAATAATGAAAGTTATATACCATTTTAACTTCGATGTAATTTCTTCATTTTCCTTTCCCTGTCAGTAATTTAAGCACGCAAATTAAAATTTGTTTCGTTTTCTTTCTGTGGTATTTTCTATTTATTTTATTAACGGGACATATTAGCTACGAATCCACCCATTAGCCGACGAGATAGGAGCCGGATGTTTGAAGCATGTTACTGCTACTTATTGCTCGTAAAAACCAAGGAAAATGTAGACCGTTACATGCTGCAGATTCTTGTTGTACGTAAAGCAAAAGAAGACTTTCATAGAGACTGTATAAAAAGCACAGCAAGGTTTGCTGCTAGTGTTATGAATTGGGGTTGCATGTATGGTTCATAGAAAACACCGTTAATGCAGCTCGATTGTATTCTTGAAGAACATTTGATGCCATCTGTCGAAAATCTAAGCTCATTTGGTGAATAAACCTTTCACCAAGAACGGGCACTAGCCCACACCACTAAATAGCAAAGCAATGATTCTTAGATAATAAAATAAATGTTATGGAGTAGCCATTGTCCATTCCGGACCTAAATCCAGTAGGTTCTGTAGGGATAATTAAGAAAAGACGCCACAAAAATGAGAACCATTAAGGCTAATCACGATGGGTAGTGCAGTGTGCAAAAATACACACATTTGCACAACACAACAACAAAATGTACGTATTTCCAATAAGCTTCATTTTACTTCGTTTGCACTAAAAAAGAAACCTTGAGCAAAAATAGAAGTGCATATTTGACAGTTGCGAATAAAAGCAATCAACTTTTGACATACGGACCGCCATATTTTTTTTATTTGTAAAAATAGAACATTATTTTTCACTGGTTTAAGGCATTGTTAATTGTTAAAAAAATTTATTTTAATACCTATGCTTGTGCATAATTGCAAACAAATGAAGATTTTTGTCAACTTATGATAGTGCTGCCAGAAGTTTTCTGTGTTGTCAGAATAAATTTCTAGAAAAATAGCACATTTGCACCAAAAATAAAAGTGATATGCTCACAATCAATCATAATATGCACAATGACTGTCGTGATTACCCTTATAAATATAAATGTTGAGTAAAAGAATAAAAGCAGAAATTGACGCAAACGGTAATGTAACACAGTACTAATTAGTATGAAGATCGATTATTCAACTTTTTCAAAAACCGGTTTTCGAATATTCCGAATAGTTGCTATTTTAAAAACCCCGGTTTTAGTTAAGCAATTTTAAAATAACCGGTTAGCCGGTTTTAATTCGAGTACATAAAAACACAAAAATCAAATAAGTTTTTGTAATAATACGTTAATACGTCAATAGACTTCAACCCTATTTTCAAAAAGTTGCAACCAAAACCTCTTAGACCAGGATTATATAATTGTTTGATTTCTTCAATTTTGTTTTTTAATTCTTGGTGTTTTAATGAATAAAATTGGTGAATTTTTATCATATCGCTGATTTCATCGGAATGTTGTAGTTTTAAGCATGAATATATGCTAGAACTACTTAATATTTTTTAGTGCCTTAACGGGCATTCCGTCCTCGGAAACACAACGGGCTAAATATCACCCAGTTTACATGATGAATTTTATGACGTCCAATTTTGGACGTCATTTTTTGTTTGGTAGCAAGCGGTGTAAAGAAGAAAGAGGGGTAGAAAAATAGACTTGATTTCTGTTTTCATGGTTTTTTTTTGACAATTCGCTTTAAACTTTTTTCTGTTCTTTTTGTTACGTTTAATTTTTATATTCTCATCAACTGGATTGAATGAAAATGAAAAAAAAATTAGACGTCCAAAAAAAACCATCGTATAAATTTGAGTAGTTTTTGGTAGCAACTTCAAAAGGGAATTAAGAAAATTGGACGTCATAAAATTCATCATGTAAATTGGGTGTATTTCACCCATGGCTCATTATTGGCAGCGTATTTTAGTAAAGTATTATTTGTCGTCTCTTTAGAACTACTTCGAACGGAGTTAAGTTTTATTTGGAGCACATTTATGTCAAGCATGTAGACTAATTAAAGGCAATTGTTAAGTCGTGACGTGAAAAATCTTTAAAACTTATCAATTTAAGACACTTCCGGCACCTAACTTTGACTTTTTAATCACGTTCGGAATATCTCCAGAGATACCATCTATATAAAAATATATTTAACTTAGAATACTCTCGCACAAATTACTATTTACTTTTTAGCTGTACACTTTTTTGTAGTCTTTTGAATTGTTTTTTTTTTTTTTTTTTTTTTAACACGAACACACGCTTTTATACGCGATTTGTATTTAACTTTTGACTTTTGTTACATTTTGTTTTGACATTTTTCACACAAAGTGTAAGATTGCGCAATATTCAATTAGAAAAATACTTCAATTACTTGTCATTTACAACAAGAGTAAATATGTTGTCAGCCTGATCTGTCCACAAATGGCTGAGATATGAGAAAACAACCAAGACTGCCTTTAATTGTACCCATAAACCCTTTGTTGTTGTTTTTTTTTCTGTTTATCTGGAGAACGACAAAAACCAGTTTCCAAATAAAGTACAAGTCTCTTGGTTATCAAAACACAAGATTCGACAAAGTATGGCGGGATTGGTGAAGTGGGTGTGGAATTTTCCATAAAAAGACATTACAGATTTCCAAATTAGGTACAAGCTCGATCGGTCTACAAATGGCTGAGATATGAGCAAAAAAAACATGACTGCTAATTTTACCGATAAATCCCTTAATGTTGTATTTTATTTATATATTTTTAGAACGGCAAAGGTCAATGCTTTCAAATTAGCAACAAGCATCTTGGTTATCAATACACCACATCCAACAAAATGTAGGCGTGATTAGAGAAGTGGGTTTGTCCGTTTGTTAAAATGGGATTTCCGAAGACAACAGAAATTAGGGGGAATAGGTTTTTATATATTTGTGTCACTTATACTTCGTTAAATTTTGCTAATAAAATTCATCGTTCTACAAATGTCTGAGATATGAGCAAAAAAACACGACTGTTTTTTATTTTACCGATATATCCTTTGTTTTTGTATCTGTAGAACGGCAAGAGCCAAAGTTTCGATATAAAGTACAATCATCTTTTTTATCAATACACAACATCTGACAAAATGTGAGCGTGTTTGGAGAAGTGGGCATGGCACAAAATAGATTTATTTATATCCAAAGAAAGGTAAGGGAAAATTGTGCAAATTTGATACGCACAGCCGGGTCACACAATCTCTCTAAAAATATGGGCGGGATTGAAGAAGGGGCATGGCATCTCCCGTTCAGAGAAGTTATAGATATCCTTAGATATGGAGAACGACAAGCAATAAAGTCTCCAAAATAAGTACAAACATCTTTGTTTCAGTACACAACATCCGATCAAATGTGGGGGTGGCACAACATAGATTTATTAATATCTAAACAACGGTATTTATATAACTTTCTGTTCTTATCGCACCAAGGTGAAGGAGTATTTGTATATGATTCGGCACAGACAAATATTTTAATTTAAATTGTTTAAGATTAAACTTGTTTTTGTGTTAAACGTTATAAAATGTTTTACATAATAAGCCAGCAGTTTTTATCAGTTATAATATTGTTATTATATATTTTCTGCAACAAGGATTCTTTCAAAGTTTAAAGAAGTACTAGTATTGCCGGCAGTCGACACAATCGACTGCAATATAAAAATAAATGTTTTTGGTTTATGCCTGCCAGCCAAACTGACTTAAACGATTGGTATTCTAAGAGGGTGTCCAGAACCAATATTTTAATCTCTTACATACATCAGTACAATCGTAAATATCCCTTCCACCTATAAAGCAAAAAAATATTTACATTAAATCTAGATAATATTCGGCACAAAGAACTTCTACACGAATCTTAACCTCATTACATACATTTGTGATTGCTCATGATCATGTTTTATTTATAACAAACATCAGTACAATCGAATAAATACAATTAGGTAATAAGTTTTCTTTTTGGCTGAGTTGTTGTTGTTGTACCCAAACCAATAAAGTTGGACAGGGTGTTATGCTTTTGACCCCTTTCAGATTCGGCAAGTTAGTTGCTCAATTCATTTGCCGAGTACAACAAAGTTTGTACTCAATTTTTCTTGCGGGAAAAAATTGGGAAAGTTGCAAATTGTGAGAATCTTATACAAAAATACGGCAACAATTTTTTTAGGTTGACTTTTAAGTATCTTATCGTCCACCGATTTTAATGGAACATATATCGTTTTAAAGGTATTTGTGTATAGATACATAAACAATATAAATTTCTTTTCTAAATTTTAAGAAATAAAGTGTTTAAAAGCGTTTAATTTTTTTTGCAAACACACGTACACACATGTATTGAAAAATCTAATGCATGGATGAAAAGAGTGATTTTGTTGTTTTCATAAAATGTGTACGTTTTTGTTTTATAACGCACTGGTTCTCTCGAAAGTAAATGTGTTCTTTGGGAATTTCGACCATCGGGTGAATCTAGTCGGACAATAATTCCGCATAGCCCTTATACAAAATTCTCTCCGAAATAAAGTTTTGTACCGTCTAATATGTTGTTATTTAGATTGAATTTGAAGAAACATCTATGATGTCAGTATCATCAATCGATTTGTTGACTGCATTATTTGGTACTCATGTGCTATGTTTACTTATATCTTACACCGTTATAAAAAACCGAGGCACTTGAATGCTTCTTTCGACACCTTAAATATATGTTCTGTCCATCGGACATCTCATTGTATCCTCATGCCCAGAACATCAAGAGATTCTGTTTCCTCAATATTTATACCACCCATACATACAGATGAGGCACCTTGATCCGTCGCGGGTTTATGCGTCAGTATGCAACATTGGGTTTTTCGGGCATTAAATTCGACCCTATTCGCACGACCCCATTCTAAGATTATGTCTAGGTCACGGCCAAGCGTATCATTCATGTTCTGTCTCATAGCACAAACATCGGACACGCCTGGTCTGTAACCAAATGAATATGAATGGCAATGGTTGCTGTCATCTGCAAAAGAATAGATAGGGTTGGAAGTTTGACATAAGAGGTCATTTAGAAAAATAAGAAATAGAGTAGGAGAAAGAACGGAGCCTTGCGGTACCCCTGAATGAATCTTGAACTCGTTTGATGAAACCCCATCTATAACAACCCGTATAGTGCGATCTCTGAGAAAGCTCGATATAAATCGAGAGAAATTATCACCGACACCAATCGGTTTGAAGAAACCGATTTTCTTTCCTATGTTCTTACATATGTATTCAATATGTTCTTTAAGTTTTAATTGTCTATCTATTACAAAACCCAAATATTTTATTTGATTCACTTCTTCAATTACTTGATTATTAATTTTAAAGATTGATTCGCTATTGTTCATATTTATTCGCAATAATTTTGTTTTGCCTTCATTTAATTTTAATTTGTTCATCTTCAGCCATTTATTTATATTATTTATGTCATACTCCATATTGGAATTGCACTGTTCTTCTACATTTTCCTCTGTAAAAATTAGCGTATCATCTGCATATAGGATAACTTCACACTTTTCCAAAGCGTTTGGCATATCGTTAATATATATAATAAATAGTAATGCTCCCAAGACAGATCCTTGGGGCACTCCATAGTCATTATTTATAAAATTCGATTTTACATTATCTAATTTAACACTTTGTTTTCGATTATTTAAATACGATTTAAACCATTTTAATTCTGTTTCCCGAATACCGTACATATGTATATAATTTTTCTATCAAAATGTCTGTCTATAGTTTCGAAAGCTCTTTTGAAATCCCAGTATTGCCAGTAGTTTTTTATTTTTGCCAATATATTTCCATCTATTAATGACATAATTTACCACTGTTTCACACGAGAAATTTTTTCTAAAACCTGATTGTACTTTTGAAAAAAGTTTGTTTTTCTCAAAGTAATTTTCCAACTGTTGTTTTATGACTTTCTCAATTTCTTTTTCACATGTATTTAATGTATTTATCGGTCTAAATTCTTCACACTTGGATATTTTTGCAATTTTCTCAATTGGTGTCACTGACGACATTTTCCGACTTTCTGGAAATTCTCCCGTTTCTAGTGATTTGTTTATTATTTTATGCAACATCTTTCCTATTACATTCCAATTATCTAATATTATTTTTATTGATACATTATTAAAATCAGGTTTATTTTTGTATATGTATGTATATGAATACATATTAAAAATGTATTCATATATTGATGTAAATATGAGATTTACATATAATTTTCGGAATTGTTCGTTTTGGGATATTTCATAGCTAGTATTCTTACATTATTATTAAGCAATCTTACTTTTGTAATTATACACACTTTAATTTTTATATACACATACATAGATTCAAATATTAATTTATTTATAATTATTAGTAGAAATTTGTAACCGATTATGGCCTTTAAAGGATAGGTTATAGTATTGTGAGAAATAAAATAAATATATAAATAATTCACTTATTACCTTGATACTTTAAATTAACCCTATATTATTTCATACAATTAAAAATTTAGTTAATGAATAGTCACTAAAATCAATCCCAAATTAAATAATTGAAAGTAACATTAAATAATATTTTGAAAAAAAAATAGCAAAGCGTCACCAAATTGTTTTAAAAAATACAATAATCCCATTCTTTACAAATATAAAACATTGACATTAATCAATTATTATTCAGTAATTTGTTTAATTTTTTTTTTGCTCGCACGTATGTGAGTTGTTTAAATGCATTGGTAACTCTTTCTAATGCATATAACTCCCATAAAAACGAGCAGATATTAATAAAATGCATTTTGCCGCAGTTTGCCAAAAAATAAAAGCGAGCAAAAGAAATCATCTGGCCTTTTAATATATAAATGAGTCATGATGGTTTATCAATTTTGAATAAATACTAGAAAATATCACCTCGAAAGGATATTGTGGGACAAAAAAAAAAGATGAGTGACTGCTATTATACCCTTATGGTATGTTCAGGCCTAACAAATATTTGATGAATAAATAAAAAAAAAAGAATGACCAGCATATTGATATAAATTTAGCTTTATTTTTATCGATTTTTATTGACTTCCTTATCTTTATATGTAAGAAGATAATTGTATAATTTAATTAAGAACTGTTAAATGATGTTTGATCCAGCAAACGCTTTGCAAAAGCAAACAATTTTTTAACAAAACTAGTGGTTACGTGTAGGGCGTCAAATATTTAATACGTGTGAACATAGCTTTACTTAAAAAAATCTAAAGCAATGTTCACACCTATTAAATATTTTTCGTCCTACACGTAACCACCAGTTTTATTATTACAAACTTATTTGCTTTACAATACGTTTGGCTAGATCAAACATCATTTAACAGTTTCTAAACTACATTATACAATTATCTCATTACAAATATAGTTTAGTAAATTAATAGAAATTGTGTAAAATAAAGTTTAAGTTTGATAAATTTACTGGTCACGCTTGTTTTAGATTTTTTCGTCAAATATTTGTTAGGTCTGAACGTACCTTAAGCAATACCAACTACATATTAACCCTCGTTCACGCGACAATTGGGTCAATTGCGTATTGGTCTGACCAGGCCAAATTTGTGTTTTGCTTGCAATATTTTTCGAATATAACAATAAATCGAGAAAACAGGGACGTTTGTTCTATAAATGATATGTGCTCAATCGAACGAAACTAATTTGGATTCGATTAGAGCAAATTATTGGAGTGAAATTCCATTTTTATGTAGGTTAGAAAGGCAGGTACGAAGTAAACTTCACACCCAAACCCAGAGACCAATATGGTTCATTTTGACGTCCATTGTGTATCGAAGGGATTCACAATGGACCGCATTGGTCTCCGAGTGGAGGTGCCCTTGGGCGCATAACCTTTCTAAACCTTACCTTACCTAAACTACCCTCTTGGTGTTGCTAGACCAAATTTTTTTTTGCTTGCAATATTTTTCAAACAGGACAACATATCAAAAAAAAACCAAAACATGAATTTTATAAATGATATGTTCTTAATCGATTGAATCAAATTTGAATAAAATCAGAAAACCAAAAAAACCATACTCAAAACTCGTTTCAGCTGTGGTAGATGCGAGTGGGTGATATAAATCAGTATTTAAATTAAAATAAAAAAAGAAAAAATCATGCATTTAAGGGTTAAACTGTGAAGTCCAAATTTTTGAGCGCAAGTATTATATCTATTCATAGATATTTTTAAGTATAAAGTAATTTTATTATGTTTTTTACATACTTGTACATTGTGAGGCAGTGGCTTTGCACAAAGCATAGCTAAAATGCGTAGACAAAGTGTTTCTACATATAAAAGCGCTTCCTCTTTGGCTGTTAGGCGTGGATGTACTTGGTCTAAGACCTATAAATAAATTAATAAACTTTAGGCAAAACCTTAATACAAATTTCAATAAGTAATCACCTTTTTTAAAGATGGTGTAAATAATCCTTTCCATCGAGCTGCGTTTTCACTTTTAGCGAAGTCGTATCCATCTGTATCATTAATACCACCGCTACCAACACCATGTTGTACGGAAAACATTATAGATTTCCTTTTTTTTAAGTCAATTTAAAAAACCGACTAAATCCACATTCAGATATACACAACACAAACCCAAATGCACTTGCCAACTCACAGTGTATACACTACTTGATGGCTGCGCTTCGATTTGCATTTAACATAATAATGGAATCTTCCAACCGCACCGAGTTCAAGTCGATATTGTGCCTGATATTTAGTAATTGTTAAATCTACGGATTGTTGCCAAAAGTAAAATTACCAAAATACAAGCACACAATATTAACAAAAAAAAAACACCGAAGTTTTTATCATTAAGCGCAGTTATGGTAGCCTGTAAGGTATTTATCAAAGGGGATACACAATTTATATATTCTATTCTATGCTTCTTCTTCCCGTTTTTATTTAACTACATCGCTCAATTTTAATTTAATTTTTATTAAAAAATTTCAAGCGATTGGACTTTATTATCATATTTTTGAAATAATTACTTTTTTATGCTTAAACCTATGGCGTTTTTGAATAATTTTTCAAAACAAATGATTTTAAACAATATTATCCATTCTATTAGGAATTATTTTGCTCTAACACTTAAAACTTGGGAATTGTATGAAAAATCGATTTAGTTTTGTGCATGGTTGTAAAACATTTATTACACCGAACCTCAAAATACAACTGTGGTACTAAAGTCCCACAAAACAAACAATACACCGAAAGAAAAAAGAATAACAAATTTACCATGAAAGTTTTCGAGGAATTGCTAAAGATTGAAATTTATAAAAAAAACTTTTTTGATCAGCCCATGTTTCGATTATTTTTGTTGCTTGCTTCTTGTTTAATGAGCTCTGAAAATTGGCAAATGTTGGGCGTTGAAACTATAATGGTGCGCACACACCATACTACATTAGTAGAAACATGGGATTGCTTCACTTAACTTGGTGGCCACACGCTCAATTTTGTCTTACAATTCCTTTTAATTTGCTCTCACTCTCATTTTTTTACTAACACATTCACACTTTTTAAATTGACCACGATATTGCTCTTAATTTTAACCATGGTACAACCAGTGATGGGATTTTAAATTTTTAATTTTGTGCCAAAATTGTAAAGAAAACGGGCAAAGTGACTGAAAAGGGGCCAAGTCGAAATAAAAGCTTGAAAATGTTGTTGAAATTTTGCATTTTTAATGGATATATATTATATTTTATAATGCTTTTTACACTAAAAATCAGAAAAAGATCAGGCTTAACTTTTGATTGCGCACTATTTTTTTTTAAAGGTATTAATATTTCAGTAAATCTAATACATATTTGCATATAACGATTTCTAAATTACTATAACATATCGTTACTTTAATTTAGAAAAATCTAGCATATGCATTTTCTTAAGTTTGATTCATAAAACATGATAAAAAAGAATACATATATAAAAAAGCTAATGCAGAGTTTTAGAACCGTAAAAAAGTAGGACCCTTCCTAATGTACGATAAAATAAAATTTTTTATCAAGTTAACAATAATCAGGGAAAACATAAATATGCAATTATAAGTTTTCCTTTTGCGGCCAGTGGAGGGGAAAACATATATTTGCAGCAACATTTTTGCAGCTTAGCTCCTTAGATATTCCACCCTTTGAAGCATTTTTTGGCACTTGTAAATTTTTTTTAATGCGCAAGAAGGGGCTGTATAAATCTTAATCTCATAACATAATTTTATTCTGGTTGGTCTATTAATGAATGCCTATGGGCCCCAAATAGGAACACTCAAAAATGTTTTTGTACACACTGTTCATTCTTTTTACTTGTTTATTACATGCTAATATTTATAAAATTGTTTTTTATTTGCTTTTTTCCAGTTAGTCTGACAATAATCAAACTTAAGTTAAACTTTTTTATTCCTTTATTTTATTTTTGCTTCGTTTATACAATACAAATAAGATTGCATAGTCACCTGAAAAAGAGCCTAACAACCAAAAAATATTTGTGAATCTAAAAAGGGCCAATAAAGAGCGAATGGGCCATAGGGCCAATCAACATTCAATAGTGCCAAAAATGGCCCAATTGTGCCATAAATCCCATCACTGGGTACAACTACACAAGTAGATTCGTTGGCTCAGATGTTTGTCTGCTGTTTACCCCAGTTAAACCCCAAATGTCAAAAAATGTTCATGCTTGTTTACATATAGTTAGTGCGCGCCATTTTTTTCCTTCACGTGTTTTTTTTCAATTTGTGTTTTTATTTAGTGTTGCTGAAGGCACAGTGTTGATCTTTTTTTGACGTGTCGGTAGAAAATACAAAAACAAATTGCCTGTTCTATTTGTCTTGTTGTAGCAACGAGTTTACCTTGTGTAGTTGTACCATGATTTTAAAGGCTAGTTTACACGGTAATACAATATATTACGACTTTGTAGAATCAAAATATTATGAAATTGTCTCCGTGTTTAAAATAAAAAAAATAAAAATCTGTTGTAAGTATTTATCATGTTTACAAGGATAATATAAGTAAAATCAAAGTAAAGATGGTCACAGTTTTACAATATTTACAAAAACAACATGAAAATTTCCTGAGCTGATTTTCGTTGTTTTTGTAATTGTATAAAAATGTTACCACCTTCAATATATTCTTTTAAAATGCACCTCTGGTGTGATGAGAATACATAAGTTTCTAAAATGGTTTAGAAAATAAACATTTACCGACCGTTTGTCAAATTTTGTATCCGTATTCTTTCTTACTCAATACATTTTGCTTTTACATGGTAAGATTTTTTTCATTCTACATCATTTTTTGGCATGTCGTAATACATTGTATTACCGTGTAAACTAGCCTTAACTATTTTTTTGCTTGGTAATTTTACGTTCAATTTAATAGCTGATTAGAAGTTTAGGGAGCAAATTTTTCGATTATCAGTATCAAGGCGAATTCAAATACAGGTGGTGTCGAGACGCCATCTGAGTTTGACAGTTCGAGCTACTTTGTTTTGATATGTTAGAGTTTTGTTAGGAATGGTTGACATTTTGGACAGTAAACACTAACAATGCAATGGAAAAAACGCTGTGTTGTTTCTGTTGTTTTTGGATTGTTGTAGTATCGACACTACCTGTAGTTGAATTCGCCTTGGTCAGTATAAATTGTTTTCTTGATGTCATCTTGAAAGTAAATTGCTTAAAAATTGCGTGCAGCCTACGTCACAGCTTTCAATTTATGTAAATTTTGACAAACAGTATTGTCATGTTTCTAACCCGAGATATGAACTGAAAAAAATTAAAAAACATTCAACGGAAATGATCGGGTGAGTCAACACCAACCCTATCCCGCCATCAGCCGTCCCACTCGCATTACTCTCACCACCCCACACTCACTTACCTCGCACAAATTCCGAAATTAAATCATTTCAAAATATTTATTCATGTTGTCCTTTATATTATACGTGAAGTTGGCTGCAACTTTATATTTATATAAGTTAAGGAACGGAAGTCTAACTGTGTAAATTAAAACATTTTCAAATAAACGCTGTACGCGTAACAAAAAAACGCTACGTTGCATTTTTATTAAACATAAATATTAAGATTGTTGCAGACGCTACGTTGCATTTTTATTAAACATTCGGTTCACATGAAATGTGAACCTATTCTGCCGCGTATTTGTTATTGTCTTTATTCTTGTTTTTTCAATTAACGTGAAGTAATAGAACTCTTATCTTGGAATAAAAAAGTCAGTTCAGTTTCGACCACAGCTTGCATAGCAAGTTTTATTTTAAAATTAATTTAAGAAAATATTGTAACCATAAAAATAAAACATACTTTAAAGGAATAAAATAAATAAAAAATATTTAATAAAATAAATAAAAAATATTAATAAAATAAATAAAAAATATTTGTAACAAACAAGGTGTAATAAACTTTAATTAATGTCGGGACTGGGCTCAACTAACTGGCGCCCAACGTTAAAAAAAGAAATCATAGATTTAAAAACAAACACAGACTTGTGAAAAATTAGTTGAAAAAAAGAAATCATAAGATTTTATAAAGAACTAAGCACTTTTCAAAAAATAGTTTTAAGAAAGAAATCATAGATTTTAAAAAAACACAGACTAGTGGAAAATTAGTTGGAAAAAAGAAATCATAAGATTTTATAAAGAGCTACACACAAACTTGTCAAAGAATAGTTAAAAAAAAGAAGAAATCATCGATTTTACAAAACAACACAAACTTGTGAAAGAATAGTAAAAAAAGAGAAATCATAAGATTTTATAAAAAAACTAAACACAGATTTGCTAAAAAATATAGTTTAAAAAAAAGAAATCATAGATATTACAAAACAACGCAGAAATAATAGTTAAAAGAAAAGAAGAAATCATAAGATTTTATAAAAAAAAACTAGACACAGGCTTGTAGAAAAAAAGAAGTCCTTTGTAAGGAAAAGATCATCAGACATTACAAATCTATTAAACAGAAAAAAACCTAACAAATCTATTACCAAAATGGCACTTGCGGAAATTACTAGAATCTGATGTTGACCAAATACAAAAAGCAATAGAATCCTTACGCGTACAACACAGACACGCGCGTAGCATTAATATTATTGGGACTGCCCTGAAATACGTAGCTGGCACGCCGGATCACGATGATATTACTGAAGTGTTTGACAAGCAAAATGAATTGATTACAGCAAGTAATGCACAATTAATTATAAACACCGAAATGCAATCTAGAATAAATAACTTAACTCACACTGTCAACGCGCTTTTAAAAGAGGTAAAAACCACGGAAATAGATTCAGAGTACCTATTTAGTCTGTTAAGCGAAAGGAATAGAGAAGTGCTTAGGGAACTAGATAATATAGCCCTGTCCATAACTTTGGGAAAGATGCAAATGGTTAATCCCACTTTGTTAGACAGCTCAGAAATAGATTTCATTTTAAAATCCTAAGTAGATGCCAGTATTAGTATAAGTGAAATAATTGTAAATTCAAAATTAAAAGTTCTGCAGAATGAGAACGTTATCACATTTTTAATAAAATTCCCTAAAATTGTAGAATTTTGTAATAAAAAACTAATATTTCCTGTTGTTCACCATAACGTTACATTATCATTCGAAACCAATGATGTAGCAAAATGTGGCTACAAATACATTATGTTGAAAAATTGTAAAAAGAGATCTATAACTTCATTTTGCGAAGCGTTGAGTCACAAGAACAATTCGTGTCTCAGCGATTTATTAAACAATAACGCAGCCGCTTGTGGCACAAATTCTGCACACGGCATCCCACCCTTAATGGAAATTGACGATGGGATCGTGATCATAAACAATCAACCCTCCAAGGTCGTCTCTGAAAATTTAACAAAACATCTTCAAATAGGTACATATCTTGTAACCTTTGACAGTACTTTAACTGTCAACTCAACAGAGTTTAAAAATTTCCGAAAAATCGCTTTTAAAAGTCCTGAAACCCCAATAGCCCATACAGTAAACTTAACGGACCATACCACTTTACTATCACTCCAGTACCTCCAGTACAGTATTAAACATTTGGATCATATTTCTCACCTACATCTGAAAGTACGAGGAACCTGGTACGCCTCAGCCTCCCTTTTTATCCTAATGCTAATAATTTGTATTGCATACGTTTTCGCCAAAAGGCAACGCAAAATAAAAGTTAACAATATCCTTCATAATTACGATCAGACGAGGACGTCCGATGCTTAAAGGGGGGAACAGTTAAGGAACGGAAGTCTAACTGTGTAAATTAAAACATTTTCAAATAAACGCTGTACGCGTAACAAAAAAACGCTACGTTGCATTTTTATTAAACATAAATATTAAGATTGTTGCAGACGCTACGTTGCATTTTTATTAAACATTCGGTTCACATGAAATGTGAACCTATTCTGCCGCGTATTTGTTATTGTCTTTATTCTTGTTTTTTCAATTAACGTGAAGTAATAGAACTCTTATCTTGGAATAAAAAAGTCAGTTCAGTTTCGACCACAGCTTGCATAGCAAGTTTTATTTTAAAATTAATTTAAGAAAATATTGTAACCATGGTGCAATTACTAGAAGGTGGCAGCACTACGGCATCTGGCTATTTTTTGATTGAACTGTGGTGAGAACTACAGTCTGTCATTTTGCTTTGTTTATGTTTACTTTCTTGAGAAAATTTATTGTGCTTTAAAAAAAATAATCATTTTTGTGCGGTTTTTAAATGAAAATTGTGTTTAAAAGTTAAAATAATTGCAAAAAATAAATCGTAATTGGGTTTTATATGTGCGTCCTTAGTTGTGCTAATGTATTTTCTTTTATATAATAAATAAAAACAAAAATAATTTTGTCTGTGAACACGTTGTGCGTACGTTTTAAAAATCTGTTAATGTTTGATATGCACTTGTACGCCTGTTTCTTTAAACCTCCAAAGGACTTGCAGTGAAGAAAAAGTGGAAAAATAATTGGTTTTAATTCATGTAACATTAAAATTTAAATTATGAATTTTTTAGTATTTTTTATCATAATATTTTTGTTTTGTTATTTGCAGATCAGCGTTGCCATTGAAAATTTACTATTTGACCAAACTTTTTTACCAAAATCCTTCGGAACCGAACAATTTTATTATCTTATAAATATTTAAAAATAAATATGTCGTGCCTGTTCAACAATAGTGTATTAACTCAAAATTTACATTTTTTCACTATTTGGAAAAAATCAACATGCAATCTTAATATCTACTCGCTGTAAAAATATATGAAGTGGCTATTTTGTCTACTTTTCGGTAATGAAACCGTAGTTGATATGCCTTTAATGTAAAATTAAAAATTGTTTTGCTTCCACTAAAAATTTTAAGTTAATACAGTATTGTTGAACAACTGCTAAATGTAATAAATAACAGAAATAAAACTTTAACTTAAACAAACACTTTTAAAGGAGTCGATATCTGTAATATTTTAATGTATTTACGTTTAAAGAAAAGTCTTGATTTTGCTTGTTTAAGAATTTCAATACAAAATTTCAATAAATGTATCTTTTGAAACTTCTAAAACGTCGTGTGAATTAGAATTTTTCATATAAGTACATCTTACATATAATAATATTACTCACAATAAGGCCTTAAATTTGAATGCAAATATGGCCTGTTTCACAAACTTGCTGGCTTTTTCGTTAAATCACAAACTTTACAAAAATATTTTAATGTCTTATTTATTTTGAATTTTCCCTTAATACTAACATATCACAAATTTATATCACAAAGTATGCTAAACGTTCAATATTTATCATGTTATCCGCGATCAGGATCGTGGATCACATAAAATTAGGCTATTCTGCAATATGGATCGCGATACATCAATACTGCATTACGTCCAAAGAAATCGCGGCACTGGATCGAATTCATATACATATGTGTATATTAAACATGTAACAGTTCCCCGTAAGGTTTGGCCGCAAAAGACAAACCATGGCAACGTTGTTGTACATAATTTTTGACAGCATTGGGTTCTTTACACGAACAAATTTGCCTGTTTTTGTTGTATTGTTGTACAACAACACGTAGTGCTGCCACCTTCTAGTAATTTCACCATGATTGTAACCATAAAAATAAAACATACTTTAAAGGAATAAAATAAATAAAAAATATTTAATAAAATAAATAAAAAATATTAATAAAATAAATAAAAAATATTTGTAACAAACAAGGTGTAATAAACTTTAATTAATGTCGGGACTGGGCTCAACTAACTAATACAGCGTTACCAGAATCTTTGGAATGAAAATTGTCATATGGCGAAAGAAATCATATTTTGAAGAGGTAAATCTTAAATTTTTTTTTTCTTAATTTAAATTTTTTAAAACAAGGGCAAAATAGTAAGAATTATTAATTTTTTATTAAAACATACTTCTTATTATTTAAATTGAAATACATAAAAACATAATTCGTCAGTATAAGAAACTTTATAAAAATAAATTTTTTCTTTTCACAAATATTTTTTTTATTAATATTCTAACTGCCTATTTCCGATGTGCGAAAGAATTATTTTCTTCGTACAAATACATTTAAAACAAACACCAAGTTTTTAGAATTTGTTTTTGTTTTAAATGTAGTTGTTCGAAAGAAGGAATTCTTTTATTATTTTTTATGTCCAGAAATAATGATGCAATTTTGTGTATTCTAGATACTGGGTACAAAAGTGTGCAGCACCAATACACATCAAGCTAATGCAAAACTTCATTGTTTTAAAAATTGACTGTTTAAATAATCGTGTATTTTATATAAGCAAAATGAAAGTAAAAATCCGAATTTCTAAAAATAAAAAATCATCATTTGAGAAAAAAATCTTTAATCATATTTTTGTTTAAAAAAATAATCCAAAATATGATATAATCATCATTCTGGTAACGCTGTTTATATGTTATATTTAAACAAGAGAAAACAAAAATTTGTCAAATTAAACTTTGTGTGTCTGAGCACGAAACAAAGTTTAAAAGAGAATTCAACAGACTTTGTCAAAGTAAACTTTGCCTGTCTAAAAGGGGACATAGTTATTGGGTTCAAGGCGAATTCATGTGTACAGTGGTGTCTTAAGGGCATAATAAACCACACAAATTGCTTGGCAAACATGTACTTTGTTTTTGCTTCTGTTTGCCAATAAACAACACAATCATATATCGTACAAACATCAATTTTTCATTTTTGTTTTATTTTCAATGAATGCAGACGACGATTGTGTTGCGGCAATTTTGCTCGCTGTTTGTTTAAAACGGAGAAAAAATATAAATGAAAAAAAAAAATAATTTTGGAGTAAAGAGTACTCTACAGCTGTTTGGGGCAAACAATGCTATTAAAAAATTACAATTTACGCTGAAAATGATTTCATGCTTCTTCTTCTTCGTCTTTACTCTGAAAAGTTTTCGCTGAAATGATTACTTTTAGCACTAGACTCAACAAACAGTTTGACAAATATCCAACATGTCTGCCAAATATTAAATATTTTTAATATTTCTACAAACATTGCTTCAAATGTTTGTCCAAACAGCAAACACCCCAATTAACAACACAAAATATTTGTACAAACGTAAAATTGTGACATGTTTGTCAAGCTATTTGTGTGGTTTATTACGCCCTCAAGGCGTATTCAAAAAGGTAACGCTGCATTTACACATGAAAGTACTTTCATGAAAATTCTGTATACGTATTATCACCACAAAATTTCACAAAAAAATAATAAAATTTCATGAAAGTGAAATTTCATTTTCAAAATGTCGTCAAAGGGCAAACTTCTATCAAAAATGTCTCTTCTTCTTCTTTTATTGTTTTGCTTATTTCAAGCTTAAGAGTTGCCGAGCCAATTATTCACGCCGAACTTCAGGCATTCGTTCAAAATAATATTTATTTTGATTAGTTTTCATGATATTTATAAATTTTAATTAGAATCATTGTGTTCTTAATATTTAGTTGAAAAAATATATTAAAATTCTTTATTTATACGAAAGAAAGAAAATTTCAATTGGTAACACTGCTTAGTTATTGTCATTTACTTTCATGAAATTGCTTTCTTGAAATATTCATTGAAAGCTAGCTGAAAGTTGGCCTGAAAGTAGAAAAATGTCAACGTGTTAGTGAAAAAGTGTGAGTGTATTGCGACTTTCAAGAAACTACTTTCATGTGTAAATGCCTAGTAAGTGCAACTCGTCAGCCGTTCATCAGCTATGTCCACGGCGAATTGCAAAAAAATTTGCCAAACATCAAAATATAATTTTATTTATGTTTTACGCCAAAACAACCGAAAAATTTTTTGAGAAGATTTTGGTTGAAAAGTATGAAAATATTATTTTTATAATAAAACAAAAAAAAGCAGCGAATAATTAAAGTGAAATTATTAATTTTTTTTTTAAAACAGTAAAAATTCTAATTTTAAATAAAAAAATGCGAGAATTGTGGCAGACCTTCCGATATTTTGCATATTGGTGCAAGAGTTACTCTACTGCCAAATACGGATGGACAAGCCTGAAGTTTTAATGGAAAATGATAAAGAAACAGGTATGGACGATGTTTCTTTCAAACCAAATAAAAAGAAACAAAAAATTCATGCGAAGTAGGTTAGGTTAGGTTAAGAAGGGTTATGCGCCCAAGGGCGCACCTCCACTCGGAGACCAATGAGGTTCATTGTGAATCCCTTCAGTAAAGGAGAAAAAGAAAAAGAAGAAGAGTAGAAAATAGACCTAAGGCTTGGTATTGATTAGTAGATACGTAGGACAAATTCCCCCTTTGGACCCCCCAACAGAAACAGCCGTCCTATTTCTCTGACAAACCCCAGCAGATCGGTTGGATTACATCCAGCGATACACCCCAGTTCGTTGTGAAATCTAGCCCCTAACCATTTCTGCCTGGGGCCGTGCATCCTAGAACAGTGGCACAGCACATGTTCCACCGTCTCTAGCTCCTCGGCATCCCCGCACAACCTGCAGAAGTCCGGTATCGCAATATCCCATTTACTTATAAAAGCCCTAACAGAACAATGCTCCGTCAGGAACCCTATAAAGGTCCTGAGACTACTCCTATCCAGTCCTAATAGAAGCTTGGTCTAAGAAAGCTTTTTCAAAATGTTTATCTTCCTGAGCGTTGACAATTCGGAATGGTATATTCATGCGAGAAAGAACATTTGCATCGACTGGGCAATAGACAAATACATTTGATTTGTCAATTATATAGCAATCAGTTTAGTATCGATTGCCGATTTTTTAACCCTAAACCCACAACATAAATGCTATTAAGGGAATGCAAGTGGAATATAAATAATTACCATTGAAACTTATTAAAAAAAACTTACCTATAAGTACTTACCCAAAAAATGGTGGCGTGTTAAGTAGCGAGCCTTTTTTTTTGCATTAGCGTAAAATTGAATACAGACGGAGTCTCCCTATAATTACAGTGGCTTATGAAGGTCCAACATTTGTTTGTGCTTCGGCAAATATAACACCAAAGCCATTTACATCGATCTTTCGACGTAAAAAGTTAGAAGACATCGAAAACTAAAGGCACATCGTTAGGAATTTCTGGCACAAAATCAAATTCTACGCCATTAACAGTTTCACTGTCGCAGTAATATACAAAAGAAGCATTTGGATCTAAATTCCAGGTGTCCAGGTGCGGAACAGTTGTATATTTAGCATATTTTGGTAAAACCAAATTAACTTTACTTTACTGGCCAGATTCCTTGGCCGCATTAGAAGACCAAGAACCAGTTACGACATACTCAGCAGTGCCTGTGCGTCTAATAAGATTCATGCATACTGCTGCAAATTGGCCTGTGCTACCTCCCTGCATTGACAATAATTTTTAGTTAATTGGTATATCTAACAGTTCCCTCAACGTTTTGATGGTTTCTTTATGAATTTTATCGTACGAAAATTTTTGCCTTGGTCAGCTGTTTTTGACAACCAGAAATTTTATTGCAAAAACAAAATACATGTGGCTTTTTGTAGTTGTAGAGTTGCACTTACCTTGTTGAATTCGCCTTGACAACAAGTAACAACACCAAAAACACACCAATGTATTTTTTTGTTGCTTTAGTTGATCGATCTGTCAAAAATACAAGCAACATTTGACATTTCTCTCACTTACGGCCATTTTCACAATATGTGATTAAATTTTAATCAAAACATTAACCGTAAGTTAGTAAAATTTGCTTTTCACAATTAATGATTAACACATAACCGAAACTATTTATCGGAAAAGTTGTTGTTAAATATAACCGAATGAAAAATCCCGGTTAAGTTTTTAATAAATAAAAATATCGAAAAAATGGAACAAATCGCAATAACAAAATATATTTTGAATATTTTTTTTATTTGAAATGTGTAAAATGAGAAATAAAAGACTTCTTACACATCCAATTTTGTTTCCCAATATAAATTTACCACCATTAAAGTTAAAAAAAAATTGATAGACTATTACAATAACCCAATGTCGCCCATAACCCAATGTTACATGATATTTTGGACAAAAACACACTTTCACAATGATAAACATGAGCTGGTACAAATAATTAAGAGTTAAAGGGCCATATAAAAATATATGTACATAAGTCCAACATCCCATTATATTTTTTTTTAACAAAATGTTGTGTTCGCAGGAGTTATTTTTGCACAGACGTACCCGTTAAATCGTTTTTCACTATCACTTGATCAAATTTGTTCCCTAATATTGCTTATAGGTTATTTAAACTAAAAGCAAATACTTTTTAATTTATAATTTTTAAATTAAAAAAATATTTTATATTAAATATATGTTTTATGTTTCTCATTACACACTTTTTCGTAAACAAATAGAGGTGGTATTACCAAACTTTCTATCTAATGTTTGCGTTTAATAACCGGAAGATGGTGAAACAGATAATCGTAACCGTTGGTTAAAAAGTGCTTGTTAACCTAACCGACGGTTTGTTAATTTTCTTGTTTAATGAATTTAATTTTATATTGTGAAAAGGGCCGTTAGTGTGCTTTCAACGCCACTTGATAAATGAATTCGCCTTGAATGGGTTCTTATGCGGCAATTAACAACACAATACGCGCCAATATTTGCCTTGTTTAATAAATTTACTTTTGTGTGTTTCTTTTAGTAGGAATAAATTAAAAATAATAATTAAATTTATCAAATATAAAAATTGAGAATTTAGCAAGTCATTAATAAAAAAATTAATAATAAATGTTGTATTCGCGAAAGTAACTTTTGATATATAATTTTTTTTTTAAATTAGTGCAATAGCTGTTCAGGACAATATACAGGAAAACGCAGCAAAATGTATTGAAATTCTCTAAAGCAAATTTATTTTTGAATATAAATATTCTCTATTTCTTTACATACATACTTATTTAAAATAGAATTTTACTTTTTTTTAAGTTTTGGAATTTATTTTAAAAAATGTAAAATAAAACTATTCAACAAAAATTTGTTTAATTTATGATACAATTTTCTTTTTTTTTAATGAACGAGCCAACTAGATCTTTCAAACAAATAAAAAAGCTACCACAACAGCTGTTTTCGCAGTTGACACAAGTAAGAACAATCGTGTGATTGTGATGCGGCAATTATTGTACCCATATCGCTTTGTACCAACTAGCGGCAATTACATTTGTATAAAACAGGGAAATCGTGTGATTTCAGAATATTTTATTGGGGCGATTTCATTATTGTGCGTCAATAAAGCACAATCAAAATTGTGTCATATTGGTGCATTTGCGGCAATCGTGGGATCCCAGCTTTACAACTTAACGTTTTATTCTTCATAGGATCTACTTATACATTTTCATTTAAAAATAACTCGAGATGCTAATCATCCAATTGATTTAACATTGTTGTAACGACAAATTTTGGTTTGGTACTTTCGAATCGATTCAAGTTAAAATAACTTTGGTTGAATCTGTTCTCGAAATATTTCGAAATTTGCCTTTTTTATACCCTCCACCACTAGTGGTGAATGATCGATCAAAAACTAAAAAAGTTAGCAGCAGTGCTAACATTTAATCTGGAAATGTCAATTTTAAGTTAAAAATTTTTATATTTTTTTTGACAGTCTAAGTTTATTTATCGATAACACATGTATATTTTTTTGACATTTTAAGATTTTTTAACACCTTTAAGGTGTTATGATACTTGCTATTTTTTGTATTGGATTTTTTAGGATTGACTGAATCAAACAACAAATGCGAGAAAGAACAAGAAATACAATACAATATAAAATGTAAACAAAACAAACAATATTGCCCACGTTTTGTTCCCACAAAAACCGTCAAAAAAAGATATAAATCGCAAAAAAAAGTTAAAACCCGCTACTTTCGATCAAAAACTAAAAAAGTTAGCAGCAGTGCTAACATTTAATCTGGAAATGTCAATTTTAAGTTACAAATTTTTATATTTTTTTTGACAGTGTAAGATTATTTATCGATAACACACGTATATTTTTTTGACATTTCAAGATTTTTTATGGTATAATCAAACTCTTTACACTTAGTCAGTTTTCCTATGCAAATATATTTGCACTGTTCTCCAATATAGAAAAAATACAAAAATAGCAAGTATCATAACACCTTTACTGATGTGGTACATTTAAATTCAACTTAAGTTTCCATTGGATTAACTAAGCAAGGTAGCCTCAATATCACAACAATACAAAAACAACAGACAAACTAATAAGAACCAGCTGTTTTCTGAGACCACCTTGTAAATAACTACACTTTTTTATATTTTTTTGTATTTAGTAGTGCTACCATACTTTTATCTTAATTAAATAAGACTTTTCATATAAAACTCAAAAAATCAATCTGCAATTAAATACCTACGATTTAAGTTTTTATGAAAATTAACATAATATAGATTTAAATACTATCCTGAAAATTGGGCATAAGTCGATTTAGCTATGTCCGTCTGTTGAAAACACGCTCACTTTCAAAAAACGCAAAAGAAAACAAACTTGGTCTCAAATTGCTTGTAGTTATCCTAAGCAGTTTGGGATTGAAATCCAGTAACATCGGTTCAGTAGGATCATAACTATGAATACAAATGGGGAACCACCACCATAAAAAAATTGATAATTTTGATACAAAAACTAACATAAATGGTGTATGAATGCACGGAATGAAAAAAATTTGCGCGAATTTGCTTTATATAAATGCAAATCATACTGTCACATTTCGTGAAGATCGGTCCATAATTGGCCATAGGCCCCATATAAACCCTACTCGCGGAAAACAGTTAAGTACGCCTAAAACCGTAATGAATAATGCTATCAATCATCATAAAATTTAGTATATCACAGTTTTAGAATACTAGAAATCGCCGTGTCAAATTTCGTGAAGATTGGTCCATAATTTACCCTACGCCCCATATAAAACCTTCTCTCGGAAAACATTTTATTGCGCCTTAAACCAAATAAAGCCATCTTTGGGAAAATACTTTAATTCGCCGAAAACCATAACAGATATAGATATTGCGGTAAAATTTCTTCCAACTTATTTTCATATGGCCAGAAAAAATATCTTCACAATTTTGTGAAATTCACTGTTAACGCTAAAACTCATTACACTGCTGTATTATATTTATTCTAAATAATTTATTGTAACACCAGAAATCAGTCTTCAAAATTTTGGGATGAATGGTCCATAATTTACCATAGGTCCAATACAAATTACCCGCCTAAAAATAATTTTAGTTCTGCTAAAAATTTTACGAATCATGATATTTTACCAGTTCAAAGATCTAACAAGAATTATTTATTATAGATCTAAAGTTTAGACCTGCACGAGTGTATCATAAAGTATTGTCAAAACAGATACACCAGATATGTATCTGTTACTATTGATATGAATGAGAGTATGAGTGTAACTGATATTGTATGGTTTTGCTTTTGTCCACTCACCATATCTTCAAAACAAAAACAGTTGCTTATGGAATTGGATTGAGTATATCATAACCTTTTTTTTTTTTGCTCACAAATATCTGTTGTCACCATGGTATTTTAACAATAGCTGTTGTTATTTGTTGTATTTTCAAATATTGTTGGAGAGTGCAAATAACAGAGCTTATAAAAATTTATATACGATCTCAACCAGGGTTGCCAGATGGTTTGGTAAGAAATCTGCATATCATCAAAAAGAAATCGGCAATTTAATTTAAAAAAATCGGCATATTAAAAATACCTTTTTTAAACACAATAATAGCCTATTTCCAATGTGCGAAAGAATTCTTTCGTTCGCATAACTACATTCAAAACAAAAACAAAGTCTAAAAATTTGTTTTTGTTTTCAATGTAGTTATACGAAAGAAAGAATTCTTTCGCACATAGGAAATAGGCTATAAAACATATTTTAATGACAAAAAATAACAAAGCAACAATTTACCATTACCTAATGCTTTTAACATAAAAATCAATACAAATAAACATTATATAAATAAATATTAGTTAATTAAAAATTTATATGAATTTTCCATATTAGAGCCAACGGATACATACTGTCATATAACAATAGATTCGTATTAAAGTGCTCTTTCAGAATCTATGGTGATCTAGAAAAAACGATCTCAACTCCACAGTTAAGACAAATTTTTCAACGAATATATAAAAGTTCGGATTAAGCAATAAAAGTAGAGTTTTCTCTCTAAAAAAATTAAATAAAACTTGATGAGTTTTCAGCCTAAAATAAAACTCACTTGGCTGTCAACAAATAAAACTATTTTAAGGATTTATATTTTTACGTCTTTAATAACCAGTGATGCCATTAGGATACGAAAGATACACTTTTCGTACCTTTTGATGACTTCAGGTACCATGTATAATCCTGATAGTTTTCGTATCTTTTGAATCTGTGCGCAAAATGTATAATTTTGGAAAAAAAGCGTATCTCTTTGGAAACTAAAATGTATCTTTCTCGAAATTTCACTTTCAACACTGATAATAACACTCATTTTGTTTTTCTTCTTTTTTTTATGACAATTTAATTGCAGTACAAGCTGATTAGATAATACTGCTATACAAATAAAGTAAAGATCTGACTAGCGGCAAGCTTTGAGTGTGGATCTTTTATTCCTCAACTGAGTTTTAATTTATGACGGCTAAATCGAACTCCCTTTTTAAGAGTTTAATTTGACCTTTTATATTTACGTTAAAGAGATAACTGTTTAAAAAGTACTTTTTTGTTTTTAATTCACAAAATAACTCCGGGACTGAAAATAATAATAATTATTATTTTTTTTGAAAGGCTATGAGAAAAATTCCTTTATTTCCAGTTGGGAATTTTTAACCATTATCGCTACATATATTTTATTTGAGTTATCGTAGCCCATTTAAGTAACAATTTTTTTTTTTTTTGTTATTGATAACCATTATTTCAACCAAAAAAATTTTCGGTTAAAAATATGTATTGTAAAAAAGCATTTATTTTTCCATTATAAACAAATAATTTATTTTTTTGGTTGCAATTATCCATTACAAACAATTAAGAAAGTAGTCTGCATGCCCGACCATACGATGATTCACACCACAATATTAAGAGATAACTTTTCAAGAGTGTAGCTTAGGGACCCATGGGCAATCATGGACCACGCCATTATTTTATCAAGTTAAGATTCATGTCAAAATTCTCACCATTGACAATATGCTAATTCCTTAGGACAATTAGAACCTTTGTACCAAATTTCAGCAATTTATCTTCAAAACTGCGACCTGAACTTTACGTACAACGTTTACATAGACAGACATTTTTTCTATGATTTTTTTGTCGCTTATTTTATAACTGTTACGATCCTTGAAATAACTGTTATTAAAGAACTTTTTTGATACCAGTTATAACTGCCACCGTTCCTGGTTAATTGTTTTTATGGATATAAAAAGTTCTTGTTTTAATTTTTTTATTATTATACATATATGAGTTTGACACTTTTATTAAATTACTTTAAATATAAGCATAAAAATCGAATTATTAAATTTGAAATAATCTTTAGAAAAAATAATTCCTCTCAAAGATTAATTTTTCAGTGGATATCGAAATTTGATTTTTAAGGTTGAAGAATTCTCGCATTTTAAATCTGATTTTCTTTTTGCAAAAAAACTTGAATATTTACTTTACTTTCTTAAATTAAATGGGCTACCGGAGGTATAAGCCTTATCCTCAATAGCATATAATCCTATAAAATTAAATATTTACATTGACAGTGAATATAAATTATGCTCTACTTTACTCTTTTGTAAGTAATAATCCCTTTTTCCTTTAGAAAAATAAATTATTTCTTCTTTTAGCTTCGGTCAAAAAACCGTTAAGTTTTTTTCTTTCACTTGGAGTTAATTCTTTTATTCTTTATAGCTAGTTGAATATTTTTCAAAATGTGTGTGTGTGATGGGTTAGACAAACTCTACATATGTACATATATGGAATAAATCTAACCCATTTTTCCTTAAGTATAAGCGCTGAATTAATAACAGTTGTCTCTTTGTAACGTTAAAAGTTACCCAAAATTAAAAATGTATGTAACACAAACCAAAAGCTACCGTGTTTTAAGTTTTTATCAAAAAATCGGTAAATAGGCACTTTGATAATTTAGAGAAAAAAATCGGCAAAATACCGATAAATCGGTAAATATGGCAGGCCTGATCGCAACGCTTCTCGCTAGTTTTGTTGTTGTTGCTCGGCAATTTTCACTACCACAGCACGAAAAAAACCCATCATTTTAAGGGCATCAATGAATTTGTTACAAAAACAAAAAAAAAAGTGTTGTTTTTTTTGGTAATTTTTTTTTATTATATTTTCCAATAATTTTTGTCTACATGTCTTTTGAACAAATAAACGCCATCCTTTTAAGGGTATCGAAGAATTTGTTACAAAAACAAAATACATGTGGTTTTTTTTTTTGGTAATTTTTTTTCAATAATTTTTGTCTACATGTCTCTTGAACGAAAATATCCATATCAACTTTTATCAGAAACACTCGACAACTCATCCATACACACTCACTTTACTTGGAGGCCACACGATTTTTTTTTTAAATACATTTTAGAGACTTTTTGTTAATTTTTGACAGAAGGTTAAGCAAGATAAAAATATCGCTTAGAAAAGTTAATAATTCGAAAAACTATACAACCCCTGAAACTTTTCGCGATTCTACTGTATAAGAATAAAACAGCCTTTTGCAGTTCAGGTTTTTTTAGAAAAAAGAAAAAAAAAACATAAACAAAATAAACAAATTTGCTTGTATTCATTTGTATTAGATAACAAATTATTTTTAATTGCATAAATTATATACAAAACTTTTTTAAAAGGGATCTACGATTAATAGCACGGATTCAAAATTAACAATAGTTATCTATTTATCCTTTTATTAAAATATTTAAAAAATAATGTTTGTTTTCAGAAGTTTAATACTTTCATATTAAAAATATAACAATACAATAATATAACAGCCTTTGATAATCAGAGGTGTTCTGGAAATCGAAACCGCAAAACGTAAGAATTTAAAAGTCGTTTTTTTAAAAAGATTTTTGTAGTAGAATAAATTCCAATACAATACAATACAAATATTTCTCTTATTATACAGAATTCTATAAGAAAATTATAAAAAATGGGATTAAGAGTGTATTAAAAAGAATTTCAAAATACTTGCGTTTTTTCGATTTCCAGACCACCCCTGAATATATTTAGAAAAAAAATACCAAAAAAACTTAATAAAAAAGGTGATACATTTTCGTACATTCATTTAATAAATTCTGTTTAGATCATTTTAAAAAGAGATCACAAATTTATAATAATTATTCCAAATTAATAAAGCTAATATTTTCATCATTATAAAAAGTATAAAAAAGCACCAACAATGGTACAAAACGCACCGAGTTGTCAACGCTAACACAAACGATTTATTCAGCTAGTTCAGATAAACTTGCGATAAGTATTAGAGAAGAGAGGAATTTTTCCTGCTTCGCAAGTAGATTCAATATGAATCTACCTGATTCGCTCTCAATATTTTGTATGGCGAAGCAAGTTGTTGCGTTCATGATTAGGGTGTGAAGCATGAATAGAGAGCGAAGCACGTACCGTGGAAACATAGCATTAGTCTAAACCAGTGGTGTCAATTATGATTGTGTTGGTGCGATTACTCTTGTCTCTTACACGGTGTTTACATTTGCCAGTACTGGCAAGACAGTTGCAACACATGCAAACTTTTTCACTAATACATGTACACTTTTCCAACTGTCTTGTCTACTGTCTAGCAAATTTTGCAGACAGTAAAATGGACAGTAATTTGACGCTTATTCCTTAGCAACAACAAAATTACAAAATATTTATGGCATTGTTTGTGCTTTCAATGTTATTCTTTGTTTTCTTTTAACATTTTTTTACGATTATTATTTTATTCTGCTTTCTAATTTTTAATCTTAAGTTGAGCTTATTTCAAATTTCTTTTCCTAGATTTATATTATTTTCACTTTAATTCTTTTGTTTTTAGTTAAATAATTTAAATTCTACATTTAGGTCAATTTCATTCTTATTTATATTCCGTTTTCGTTTCCTCTAAATTTAACTTACATTTAGATTTATTTCAATGTTTTCTAGGCACAGAATATTTCCAAGTTTATTCTTTTATTTTTTTTTTTCACTATGAACTTAGATTAATTGAATTATTTGTTTTCTTTTTTTCTTTTAATTTTAGCTTATTTCCACGTGTATTCTCTCGCTAATTTTTAACTTTCAGTTTAGATAAATTAAATTTTCAAAAAAGCATTTCTAGTTTAATTCGCTCCGCTTTCGTCAAACAATTTTAATGCAACTGCCTGACCAGTAAAGTTTTAATACTTAAGGTACGGTCAGATATGGCAAACATTTGCCGAAAAACGTCAAATATTTGTTTGCCGTAATGTGACCACAAAATATTTATTTGCGACAAACAGGAAAACAGCTGATTTTGGGCTAATAAATTTGTTTGGTGTCAAACAAAAATGCTTTTAATGTGACCACTCAAAAACAAATATTTGCCCGTATTTTAAGCAAACAAATATTTGTTCTTACAATTATTTTGTAAGAGCAAACAGTAGCAAATAACTGCTGTTGGGAACAACTTAAAAAAAAAAAATACCACTAAAATCAAATAAAAAAACACAAAGTATTGTAATAATATTTTTGTAAAATTTAACATTTATCTAATTTATTTATTAAAAAAAACA
The DNA here is from genome assembly GCA_943735925.1 of Pollenia amentaria. Lineage (NCBI taxonomy): Eukaryota > Metazoa > Arthropoda > Insecta > Diptera > Polleniidae > Pollenia > Pollenia amentaria. The sequence continues at coordinate 76,254,152 of OX031007.1, forward strand.
CATGATTTTGGAATTACATTAAATTCGTTTTTGATTTTCAGTATTTTTTGTTGTTGTAGCCAAATCGTCGTGCGGTTACTGCCTTGGATCAAAGATAAAAAAGTTATCTAATCTATATATATAAAATTGTAACGTTACTGATTCACTCACTGATTCATCATCGCACAGCCTAAACGACTGAAGGTAAAAACTTGAAATTTGGACCAGGGCTAGCTCTCCCCAAATCGATCACAAAGACGGGATTTTTGGAATTCGAATGTTTAGGGGGTAAAAACGTGTAAATTCGGTAACCTTATATCTCTAAAACTAAAATTTCATACTTATCGTTGTTCTTTAGAAAAATAAGCGGACAGGTGTCTGGTACTTTTTGGAAATTCAGCCCTTTAACGGAGTAAACGGGTAAAACCTGTATTTTGGTACTTTTTTGTCACCCCACCTATCTTTTAAACCCATAATAAGAGAAATAAGGGTTATATCACATTTGAAACTTATCTAAAAAATCCAAATACAAATTTCGTACTTTTTCGAAATTCGGACGTTTAAGGGGTAAAAAGCGTAACTATTTTTGGTACTTTTTTACAAAACATTGTTTTTATTTATTGACATAGACGTATTCAATTATGGGCTCCCACTACAATATTTAAATTTTTTTATGCTTCAATGGGGAGAAAAAAGTACAAAAAAGGGGAAATAGGGAGTAAACGGGTAAAATCTGTATTTAGGACTTTTTTGTCACCCCATCTATCTTTTAAACCTATAAACATAGAAATAAGGGTTATATCACATTTGAAACTTATCTAAAAAATCCAAATACGAATTTGGTACTTATTCGAAATTCGGACATTTAAGGGGTAAAAACCGTAACTATTTTTGGTACTTTTTTACAAAACATTTTTTTTTAGTCAAAAATTTAGTACTTATTGTTGTTCAATAAAAAAAAAATAAGTGCTTGGTACTTTTTTGAAATTCGGCCTTTTTGGGGAGTAAACGGGTAAAACTTGTATTTTTAAACTTTTTTGCTATGCCATCTATCTTTTGAACCAATAAACATTAAAATAAAAACTATATCACATTCATAACGTATCTAAAAAATACAAATAAAAATATGGTACATTTTCGAAATTCGAACGTTTAAGAGGTGAAAATCGTACCTATTACAAAGTAGCTGGTTAAAACCTAGAAACATAAACTTTGGCGTAATATGTCCACGAAAGAAAAGGAGATGCTAACGAAGTAGCGGGTTAAATGCTAGTTATTGTATAAAACCATTTTTTGAGTAATTACCATTTTAAGATTTCAAAAATGGATTACGAAATATAAAAAGAACACTGAAATCATATATGTATAATCGATTTTAAACTCAACCTTTCAAAAATGTTTAAGCAATTTTACACGATAGTTATTTTGCGGTGGGTTTGTCAGATGTAAAGTCCATATGTAATTTCACATGTCTGTCAAAATTGACAATTACAGAACGTTAATCATTTTTGCTTTAACACGTTCCTTTTTGGTTTCACCTGACATAACATAAAAACATTCATATTAGCAAACTATTTACTGATTTATATTTATATTCACTTTTTATTGTATTTTAGTTAATTAAAAATTTTGTTTTTTTTTAAGAATATGTGTAAGTAAATAGATTTTAATATATATTTGCCTCCACAAACAGACGACTTGCAAAACAGCTGATGTCAGATGGTTTGCCAGATCAAAATAGAACACGCTCTAATTGAAAGAAATTCCTCTATATTTTCCATCACAATTTGTATAATAGTGTTTTGGCAAATAAATTTATATATTTTGACAGTTTGGTCAAATATTTTGCTTCGGCAAATATTTTTTTAAGTGTGACCATATGGAAAACATGTTTGCTAATATGTGTGTTTGCCGCTATTTGACATCTGTTCGAGCAAACAAATATGAGCAAATAAATGTGCGCAGTGTGACCACAAAATGAAACCTACATTGTTTTGAAAAAAAATTTGCCAAATAAAGGCAAACATATTTGGGGCTAATATTTGCCATATGTGACCGTACCTTAACTCTTTCTGATCCCCTAATTTTTTCTCTCTTTCGATTCAACACCAACTTATAATTGTACGTTTTAGAAACAAATCCCTTGATGATTCACCAGCCGCCTATTAGGCCGGCCCCGTGTACCAAATGTATGTACATATATAGTTTACTACCATACTTCAACTACTTTATCAATCTACTTATCTGGTACCGGTGGTTAGGAAGAAACAGGGATGAAAACTAATTGCACCCACGCTGTTGTCCTCTAAATTTTTTGACAAGTGGAGCGACAGGTTGAAGTCGGTTTTGTCTTTGCGGTAACACTTGTTGTCAGGCGCGGATCCAGCTTGAGCCTTAAGGGGGGGACATTTTTTATGGTACAAAACAAGTAAAAAATTGTTTATTAAAAAAGTTTATTATATTATATTGAAAAAAAAATCAACAATAAGGTAAAATAGAATATAAGATCAGTTCAATATAAATTAAAATAAATTAATCTTTTTAAATAACGTTTTGGCTATAAAAATAATTTTATTTATTTTTAATGTTTTTTTTTTATTTGAAACAATTTATTTGACTACATCATACTAAATTGTTTGACCAATTTTTCGACCAAAAAAAAACATATGCAATTGTTAACAAAATTTTGGAAGAAGGAATATGCTTCACTAATTTTAAAATTAAGTAATGAATTTAAGTCGAACTGTTTGGGTTTTAATCTAAAGATATGTACATATATAATTATTCTGGTTTAAGTTGATTACAGCTAATTTTTTTATTTAAATTATTTTTATTTAGAAAGGAATTTTAAAGCTTATAACAATGGAAAGACAAAAATAATTTTGGCTGCACATACATACATACATATGTAATGTAAATGCATAAATGCGCTAATGCCACAATTTTTGAAAATTAAGTTTTTGATGCAGTTTAATAGAGTTAACAAAAATAGATCGTTTGCAGAAAAAATACAAATATTTTTTTCTAGTTCTTGTTTTGCAACGCTAAAAATGCTAAAGAAAAAGCGCTAGGGCCCATTAAAATGTGAAAATTTCAAAAAAAATTGTTAATATTTGTTAGTAGTCAATATTGAAATAAATAAAATAATTGTATAGTATATTTTATTTTTTGCAAATTGACATGCTAAAATGTACATTAAAAGTATAAAATATATAAAAGAAAAGGTGATAAGTCACAAAAAGCTATGTAAAACATAAATGTATTATTTTTAGTTGGTTTGCAAGCCAATAAAGAGTCATCAATGAAGCAAAACTGGATTTACAGACTTCAAATATATTCAGAACTAAAGACCTTAGACAATTTGTTCTCTCTCATATAAAATTTATACATTGGACTACATCTTTTTCGACTGAAGGTAATGATATATACTTATATATGTACATTATATTTAAAAAAAATTACGGACTCACCATTGTTTCACTCATTTTTATGTATTTTTGTATATCAAAGAACTTTTCTTATTAATGCACTTGAAATTTTACAGTTATATAATTCTTCTTTGGTGAACTTTTACTAGACCAATACATATATTCATATGTATATATGGGAAGGTAGAATGGCAATGCATATAAAATTCAAATTCAAAGCCTACTATGATGAAAATATGATACGAAAAACGGTTATATTCAAATGTATATAGTAAGTAATTATCATAGCACAAATAAAAATATTGCATATATTAAAGATTATTAATAATTCAACCGCTCGCATATTCAACCCAAACGTTTATTTTTCGGAAATAGATGGCACTTGCTGGGATTGAATGTAGATTAATATGTATTTAAATACAGTAAACCAGATGTTTCATTGGAAATATATAATAAATTACTATTAGGATAAATACTTGGATACTTATTGAAAATTTGATTAGAGATTCTATAAAAAACAAAAAAAAAAAACTTGATGGGATTTCTAAAAATTTTGTACATTCGGAAATTCGTGTATTATCGAAATAAGCAGAGCATATTTTTATAATTTAGGGGGGGGGGGGAAGGATATATCCGCGCCTGCTTGTTGTTGTTGCGTTTTGGGCTTTTTGGGCACTTTATGTTGGTTGAGAACTTGTTGTTGTAGCGTTTTGCGCTTTTTGGCACTTTATGTTGGTTGAGCACTTGTTGTTCTGTATTGGGCGGCACTTTATGTGGTTGGTTTTGGTCTTTTTTTTTCTTTTTTTGGTGACTTTACTTTGGCTAACACTAGTTGTTGTAGTGTTTGGGCTTTTTTGGTGACTTTTCATTGGCTAACACTAGTTGTTGTGTTTTGGGGTTTTTGGACACTTAACGTTGGTTTGACACTAGTTGTGATTGCGTTTAGTGGTAGTTTCTTGCCTTTTAAGGCCTGTTAAGCGGTACACAGCGTGGCTGGATGAAATGTGGCTCGATGACCTGTGTATACAAACAAAATCGCCCAGCGTTTGCCAAGAGTGTAAAGCTAAGTGAGGCACCTACAGGCTGACGAGCCGACCGTTAACGGGTGTAGTGAGCTGCCCAGTTCTTGCACGTGCCTCACACAAATAACTTGTTACCGCCCCGGGTCTCCCTAAGGTCTGTGCCCTCTTTCCTGTAGTGAATAACACACCTTTTGTCCGTTAGCTTAACGTAAGTTATATCGGGAAGCTGATGGGACTTGCCCGCGGTATGAAATACGAATACTATTGTTGCTGACTACTTCCCCGTTGTTCTACAACCTCTGAGAAGTGATATGTGCGTCACTATCTGTACAAACACAGTATTCGGTAAAACAAACAAATCCCTTGTTCATGGCGTAGTTTGCTTACCTGTGATTTGTTTCCACACTAGTTTTTCTTCTAATAACCCTACGACTAGCGGATTGTCTGCTTTTTTTCACCGTCCAACTTTACCCGTTCACAGTCAGTTCCAGAAAGTCCGGGGTTTAAATCTAGTTTACCGACGCAGCTCCAAGTAAAAAAGTACCTAGGGTAATAGAAAATGGAAAAATAAGAAGATAAAATCAAATAAGAAAGTTGGCGCAAACGCTTAGTTTTCGAGTTATGGACGTTTAAAGTTTTCATATAAATATGTGATTTTGCACTACATTTCCAAATGTATATGGCTAATATTGGTATCATTGCAAAGCTAGTGTTTGTTATACCATGGAGTAGAAAATCTTTGCGCCCGGCCGAAGGCCGGCAACGCAGAGAATCTTTAGTTAGCGAAGCCGGTATTTTTTTTTACCATAGGGGAACAAATCCTTGCGCCCGGCCGAAGGCCGACAATGCAGAGAAGTTTTAGTTAGCGAAGGCGGTATTTTTTATACCATGGAGTAGAAAATCTTTGCACCCGGCCGAAGGCCGGCTATGCAGGGAAGTTTTTTTTGCGACGTTGGTATTTGTTATTTTATAAAATTTGTATTACACTTATTTAAATTAACTACATATATACTTTCCTAGTGCACTTCCGTTACATTTTGACGTAAAATGAAAAAAACTGTTATGTGAGCTAAAGAATTTAAAATTTTAAAATAAATGTATATTCAGAAAAATCTGTTCAAGAGCTTTAAAATAATACCAATAATACCAATATTGACCATATATGTTTAGAATTGTAGTGGAAAGTCGCATATTTATATGAAAACCTTAAACGTCCATTTTTTCTTCTTAATTTTCCATTTTCTATTACCCTGGGTACTTTATTTTTTAATTGGAGCTGCGTCGGTAAACTAGATTTGTTCCAAGGCCGGATACACCTCTCATATTATCTTGCCTTACCCTGTTTATTTTTATTAAACACAAAAAATTCTTTTTTTTTTAATATAATATTGTGTATTTGTATTTTTACTTTAGTTGACAAAAACAGATAAGGAAATTAAACAATTTTTTAAACTGTAATATATAATTTGTTATAAAATATTTAGATTGTAAATCGTTTTATTGTTGTTTCATTATATTAAAAATATTTTGTTAATTGTGTTTTGCCCTGAGGATGATACACGTCGATATCGAAATATTGGTTAATATAATAAAATTAACATTAAATTTTTTGTTATGAAAAAGTTAACCTCAAGCATGAAATAAAATAGACATCAATTTAATAAATAAAGGATAAATAAAATATATTTTAGTTTTAGTTAATATACCTACTACATTTGTAAAAAATGCTTTTTGCAGCCGTATCACATACACATATAAAACAGCTGGATAAATTTTAAATAAAACCGGTTGTTTAAAACAGGTTTAACTGCTTTAAAACTTTGTATTATAACAAAACTTTTTATAAAACGCAACGCCAAAGAATTACATAAAAAGGACAAAAAAATTTCATAAATATTTTGGAATTTTGTCAAGAAAAAGTGTATTTAATACAAGATAGACGTTACATATTGTTGTGAATTCGGCATATATACTAGTGTTGCGGTAAACTTAAAAGTTAATTTTTATAACAGCTTTGCAAATAAAGCTCAACTTAATTGTGTTCTTTGTATTGCGGCCTAAAAGATGGTTCAAAGAGAAATGAAAAAAGGGCAGATTTCTAAGAAAGAGACAACAAATCTTTCGTCTCGTGACATACCTGTGTGTAATCTGTGGCCACAAATTATGTAGGTAATTCTCATTCCCTCTGTAGTCTTGTTTGCTGATAGCTTTGGCTTTTCTAAAATTACGTAGGAGAAAGTTTCCTGATGATCTTGCCTAAGCAACCAGTGAAATACGCATAGGAACAGCTTATCCTCCAACAATAAATTTCAGTACGTTTTATTAATTTAAAAAAAGGGAATACAGCACGACTAAAGCTGCTCTGTATAGCCGGCCTTTGGCCACGGGCAAGAATTCTCTCCTCTTTAGTATAACATAAACATAAAGAAGGTTTTACTTTGATTTTAATTAGTATATATGTACATACATTAAACAATAAGAAAAAATTAATAAATTTGTTTTATGCTTACTAAGAACTTTTGTATTTTTGCAAACTCGTCCGTCCCACTTCTTAATAAACTATAAATATTCAAATAAATTCTGTATGTCCAGAAAGATCTAGTGAGAAGCTTTGAAATGATATCAATACATATTAGCCTTATACGTTTGGAAATGTAGTGGAAAATCGCATATTTATATGAAAACTTTAAACGTCCGTAACTCGAAAACTAAGCGTTTGCGCCAGTTTGTTTAATTTATTTCTTCTTCTTATTTTTCAACTTTCTATCACCCTAGGCACTTTTTTTATTTGGAGCTGCGTCGGTAAACTAGATTTAAGCCGAAAATTATATTAATCAACCGTATTTAAATAAAACTTTGTGATTATACCTAATTTAAATACATTTGATCTTGTATGCAGAGAAATTTTGGTTAGCGAAGCTAGTGTTTGTTATACTATACAGGAGAACATTTTTGCGACCGGCATATGATCGGCTATGCAGAGAAGCTTTAGTAAGCAAAGCCAGTGTTTTTAATACCACAGAGAAAATTTTTGCGTCGGGCTGCCTATGTGGAGAATTATTCAGCAAAGCTAGTGATTGTTACTATACCATAGAGGAGAAAATGTTTACGCCCGGCAGAAGATTTAGTTAGCAAAACCAGCTGAATATTGTGTATGAACCTTATATTATGTAAGAATTGGTTCAAAATGTTGTTTGTTTATAAATGGGTTTTATTAAATACTAGCTTAACCCGGTGCGCTTCGCTACACTGACCCCGCACATTTTTATATTGAAATTTATAGTTTACTATAATAGTAGCTTTAACCACGTTTGAAGACTCTCCCTTTAATAGTTCTTCAGTTGAGCGATATTAAATGTATGCATCCTATGGGAGGTATTTCCCCCCCTGCGCCCACCCGCTTTATTTTTATTTTCAAAAGTGTAGTATACCATAAGAGTGAGTTTTAGAAAGTTTGAACATTCTCACTATTACAGTTCTTAAGATATGCGATGTTAAACATTGGCGTCCTATGGGGTATTCCTATACCCCCGCTGCTATTTTATTTCAATTCCGGGGCTCAGAAGATCCTACTACAAAAAGTTCAGCAAAATGCGTGCAGCGGCTCTTAAGATATGCGATAATTAATATTGGCATCCTATGGGGGGTACCAATTCCCCTGCCCCTATCGAAAAAATAAGTAGCCTATTTTATTTTTAGGGCTCACGTGATGTTACTGTAAAAATTTCAGGAAAATCGGTTCGATAATTAATATTGGCATCCTATGGGGGGTACCAATTCCCCTGCCCCTATCGAAAAAATAAGTAGCCTTTTTTATTTTTAGGGCTCACGTGATGTTACTGTAAAAATTTCAGGAAAATCGGTTCGATAATTAATATTGGCATCCTATGGGGGTACCAATTCCCCTGCCCCTATCGAAAAAATAAGTAGCCTATTTTATTTTTAGGGCTCACGTGATGTTACTGTAAAAATTTCAGGAAAATCGGTTCAGTAGTTTCGGAGTCTATAAAGCGACAAACATACAAACATACAAACACACATAATTTCATTTTTATATATATAGATAGATAGAGTTCAATTCACATATCGCACTTAATTAACAAGAGGGTGTTAACTCAAGAAAATTTTATTTTCACGTTTTGGAAAAAATCAGCCCGTCGTATTCATATCTAGCTGCTGTAAGAATATCGTGATATCTTGTCAACGTTGTGGTTATGAAACGGTTCGTGTAAAAATTGTTTTTCATATGCATTTAATATAAATTAAAAATTGTTATGCTTCTACTGAAAATGTTTAAATTTTTAATTAATACCCTCTTGTTGAATAAGTGCGACATATAGAATTTAAAAGAAATTTTTAATAAAAATAGTAAAAACAAAAATAGAAATTCGAACGCTTAAGGGGTCAGAATTATTGGTACTTTTTATACAAAACATAGGTATTATATAAAATAGGTATTAAATTATTGGCTCCCAATACGGTATTGAACTTTTTGAAATAAAAAAATGAGACAAAAAGGGGAAATACGGGAAATTAAATTTCTTTTTTCAGCTTTTTGGTTCTATAAATCGTACTTTATTAATAACCGTTAATATAAAATTCAACATGCAATGTCCTGAGTGATAAAACTCTATGAGGAAACTTTTTTGTTCTTTAACTTGTACTTCATGAATTTCCGTAAGTATCGGGCCTAGAAACATAAAATTTAACATGCAATGTCCTGTGTAATAAGACTCTGAGGGAACTTTTTGGTACTTTTTGTTCTTTAACTGGTACTTTTTGAATTTCCGTCAGTATCGGGCCTAGAAACATAAAATTTAACATGCGATGTCCTGTGTGATAAGACTGAGGTAATTTGTTGATACTTATTCGTTCTTTAACTCATACTTTTTTTATTTTCATAAGTATTGGACCTAGAAACATAAAATTAAACATTCAATGTCCTGAATGAAAGAGAAATTTAATTTGTTCACATGATAGCAGAGTAGACGTGTTTTCGTTTGTTATATATGGAAAATGAGGTAATAAGTTGAATTAAAAGAAATAAAATCTTAAATTACAAATTAAATTTAACTTAAAATATTAAAGAGTTAAACAAAGAAAATAGAAATTAGAATTTGTTAAATAAAATAAAATAAAGATTTAATAAAGTGAAAAAGAAACGAAAAAACGTAACCGAAAGTCTCATTACCGGCATGTAAAGCAATAACACATTTTACTTTTATAACTCTCAATAATATATAAAATGTAAACCAAAAAACAGCACACAGTATATGTATATAAATTCATAAAGAGAATAAAAAAAAAAAAATATATATATATGTATATATATATATATATATATATATATATATATATATACATATATATAACCACGCAACAATATGATAATGCTAAAGCTTCGTACAGACGATGGTCAGATCTAACAATATTGTAAGGTGTGGCAATTGGCTGGCAATATAGTACCAAGGAAAAATTGTCACCAAAAGTAAATTGTCAGGTCAGACGATTGTAAGAAAACCTATCAATTTCATTGGCAGACAGTTGTAATAAATTTATCTACCAACAAAAGTTGTCAGTTCACACGGATGTCAGATAATTGCGTGGCAAAAGTTGCCGGATCTATTGGTAGATATTGTCTGATGAAAATTCAAAGCATTTGAGAGACATTATTTAATTTCAATTGTTTGTGTTGTATTAATTTGAAAGAGTGAAAATAATATTGTTGTGATCAAACCACAAAATGCAATGGCATCAATTCTAGCTGCTTATGTATTGCAAAGCAGCGAAGATGAAGAACCAATTTTAAAAAAACCCCGCAAAACTTGGGTGAAGGATTGGGTGATGCAACGCCAGCAGGAAGGATGTTATGCCAACTTGCTCACCCAACTACGTAGTAATTAGCCGCAGCTGTATCGCAATTTTTTACGAATGGACTCCGATCAATTTGATCATCTTTTGAATTTAGTGATTCCATATATTCAAAAGAAGGAAACAAACATGCGAAAGAGTATTTCAGCAGGTGAGCGACTCGTATTAACCCTACGATACCTAGCTACTGGCGAAAGCTTTCGCTCACTGCAGTACATATTGCGCATTCCTGCATCAACAATATCGTACATTATTCCCGAAGTTTTAGATGCCGTTTACAAAGTGCTTGTGAATATGTATATCCAGGTAAATTTATTTTCTTCATTCGTACAATTATAAAATATGTATGTACATTAAAATTTATTTTAAGACACCAAAAACAGACATTGCTGATAAATTTAATGAGTTGTGGCAATTTCCTAATTGCATTGGAGCAGTGGACGGAAAACATGTCGTGATGGATGCACCAGCGAATGCTGGGAGTATTTTAATTAGTAATTTTTATTTCACTTTTAGTTTTTTTACATGTATTTGCAGCGTAGTCACTAGAAATAATTTTTTGCAAAAATTATGATGCCATTGTCACATATTGTAAGATACAAAAACTTCGCGCATCTGACAATAAAAAATATGCTAACAACGTCTGAGAATGATCTAACAATTGCAAAGATGGGTGTTCACACGGTTGTCAGATGTCTGACAATATTGTTGTCTTACAATAGTCCGACAATGCTTTTTCTGACAACGGCGTCCGACAATAATTGCCAGTTCACACGGTTGTAACATAATTTTAGCACATTTTACTGACAATATTGTTAGATCTGACCATCGTCTGTACGAAGCTTAAGTAATAGAAACACCAACTAAATATTGTCACTTAATCGCCGTTACATAGTCTTCTTACTATTGGAACAATATCCAATTTAAGAATTAAAACACAAAACTTCTGTTTTGTATAAAAGTCAAGAAAGTAATAATATTTTAGAGTCTAAACACAATGTCACGATAATTTATTGCGGTGCGGTTTTTCATAGGATTTTGATGTAAAAAACCGCAGTGCGGACCGACATAAAATTAAAATCTATTTTATTTTCATTGCGGACTTTCTTGTTCTGTCAATTTTTGGTACTCTTTCTCTTTCTGATGTTGCCATAGTTTTTGATTATTTGGCTGTGTTCACAACATTATTGTAAACAAAAAAACGGATTTTGAAGTTTATAAATTTTTAAGTCATAAAATATAAAAGTTTAAAAAATATACATATAAACAAAACAAGGAAAAATGGACAATAACGAAAAAATAATCGAAGAAGTTAGGAAGTATGAGTGTCTGTATAATTTGCAGTCGGGAAGTTACAAAAACTTCCAGTATAAAGAAGATTTGTGGTGCAAAATTGCCACAGATGTTGGCGTAACAGGTAAGTGAATTTCTTTAAGTTATCTTAGTTTTTTGTCAGACTTTATTTAATTTTAGCTGAGGAAGCCAAAAAGAAATTTAGAAATTTACGGGATACGTATAAAAAGTGGAAGCAAAAGGACAATTTGCCATCGGGAAGTGCAGCTTTATTACGCAAACCATATAGGTATGCGGAATGCTTAAAGTTTTTAGACGAAGTTCCAACGGCACGCAAGTAAGTTGAAGGACATTTTAATTTTAATAATTTCTAATATACATAAATAAAAAAACAAACATGGTTTCGTTCTTACGTACTGCCGTACTTAAGCATGGAAAGACATCGAAAGTGTATTACATTAATCGTTCTTCAAATGTAAGTAGTGGCAAAATAGGTAAGAATGGCAAAGGATTCTTCAGGGAAAAATTTTATACAAAAAATATATATGCATAAGAAAAGCTTAATTAATTAAAATAGGATTCCGTAGGACTATTAATTAAAATGTTATACCTTTTAAGACTTTCAATCCTCCAAATTAAAGCTCCACAACTAGTTGAAATAACAATCTAATTGTGTTTTTAACGCAAATTAAGTCTTTAAATAGTTACAGTTAAAGAACAACCGTAGGTATTTTTATACGTCATCTTAAATAATTTATTTTAACTGAAATTATTTTATTGTTAAATTTAAGACAATTCGCAGGTGAATTTTAGTTTAAATTTAAGACCAATCCTACCTAGGTCATTTTATAGATTGTGACGACAAGTTTTGTGGGACAAAACTCTGTCACATCCTGTTAGGCTCCTCAGATTTTTTTTATCAACTGTACCTTGCCTTACACTGTAATCACTACCCGTGGTCACAAACTTTTGTACCACACTGTACATAACGGGCAGGAATGTGAGTTATAAAATAACAACCGACAACACTACACAGCAATCGCGACAAACAAGAAACACTAACAACACACACAACAAACAAGTAACAATAACAAAGCAAGCAGTTTTAAACATAAACAACAAGCAACAAATATACATAGGACAAGTAAAGAGACATACCAACAACAACTGTAGGTACTGATTCTTGTTAGTGTAAAATATTTGTTCGAATTCAGTATAAAAGGGCAACATAAACGTTGAAGAAGGGAGTTGTGATCCAGCCGAGCTCAAGAACACATCAGGTAAGCGATGTAGTAATTCTAGTAAAATACACAGTAGACAATTTCACCGAGTGGTTTCCTAACACAGAGTGAAATGCGAGTAAAACAACCCAGTAGACAATTTCACCGCGTGGTTTTCTAACACATAGTGAAATTCGAGTAAATTAACCCAGTAGACAATTTCACCGAGTGGTTTTCTAACACAGAGTGAGATTCTAGTAAAACAACTCAGTAGAAAATTTCACCGAGTGGTTTTCTAACACAGAGTGAAATTCGAGTAAATTAACCCAGTAGACAATTTCACCGAGTGGTTTTCTAACACAGAGTGAGATTCTAGTAAAACAACCCAGTAGACAATTTCACCGCGTGGTTTTCTAACACAGAGTGAAATTCGAGTAAATTAACCCAGTAGACGATTTCACCGAGTGGTTTTCTAACACAGAGTGAGATTCTAGTAAAACAACCCAGTAGACAATTTCACCGAGTGGTTTTCTAACACAGAGTGAAATTCTAGTAAAACAACCCAGTAGACAATTTCACCGAGTGGTTCTCTAACACAGAGTGAAATTGCAGTAAAACAACCCAGTAGACAATTTCACCACGTGGTTTTCTAACACAGAGTGAAATTCTAGTAAAACAACCCAGTAGACAATTTCACCGCGTGGTTTTCTAACACAGAGTGAAATTCGAGTAAATTAACCCAGTAGACAATTTCACCGAGTGGTTTTCTAACACAGAGTGAGATTCTAGTAAAACAACCCAGTAGACAATTTCACCGCGTTGTTTTCTAACACAGAGTGAAATTCGAGTAAATTAACCCAGTAGACAATTTCACCGAGTGGTTTTCTAACACAGAGTGAGATTCTAGTAAAACAACCCAGTAGACAATTTCACCGCGTGGTTTTCTAACACAGAGTGAAATTCGAGTAAATTAACCCAGTAGACAATTTCACCGAGTGGTTTTCTAACACAGAGTGAGATTCTAGTAAAACAACCCAGTAGACAATTTCACCGCGTGGTTTTCTAACACAGAGTGAAATTCGAGTAAATTAACCCAGTAGACAATTTCACCGAGTGGTTTTCTAACACAGAGTGAAATTCGAGTAAATTAACCCAGTAGACAATTTCACCGAGTGGTTTTCTAACACAGAGTGAGATTCTAGTAAAACAACCCAGTAGACAATTTCACCGAGTGGTTTTCTAACACAGAGTGAAATTCGAGTAAATTAACCCAGTAGACAATTTCACCGAGTGGTTTTCTAACACAGAGTGAAATTCGAGTAAATTAACCCAGTAGACAATTTCACCGCGTGGTTTTCTAACACAGAGTGAAATTCTAGTAAAACAACCCAGTAGACAATTTCACCGCGTGGTTCTCTAACACAGAGTGAGATTCTAGTAAAACAACCCGGTAGACAATTTCACCGCGTGGTTTTCTAACACAGAGTGAAAGTCTAGTAAACACAACCCAGTAGACAATTTCACCGCGTAGTTTTCCAATACAGAGTGAAATCCTAGTAACCAACAGAAACCCAGTAGAAAATTTTCCCTAGCGTGTTTTTCTAACACCAAGCAAAATAGCCAGTAGAGCATTTCACGAAAGTGAGATTTTAGAACAACCCGAAATATCCCGTAGTGAAAACCCCAGAAGAGTTTTCCCCAAATCCCCCGTAACAAGCGGCACAACAAAGTTTTCCCTACGCTAAGATTCATACCAGCTTAAGCAGCCAAGTTACTACAGCAACAAGACGAGAAAGGACATAACACGGAAGGAGTGCTGAGGCAGTATAAGCGGAAACACAACGCAACCAATTATACATAATTATTTTTATTACTTGTAAATTATAATAGTAATAACACTAATAAACCTATTGAATTTGTTGTTAAAATAAATAAAATCAACACGTGTCATATTTTCTTGTAACGAACATGGACAAAGGCTGAGTATACCCCAAAATAAAGTCGTTACAAGTGGCGCCCGAGCAGGGACATCAACAGGAAAATAACACCGAAAGTAACAAAGAAGCAAGATGGTCAAAATCACCTGGGTGTACAGCATGGAAAAAGGAAGTAGCCGCTCAAGACCAGCACAGATATTAAAATCTCAGAAGACGAGAAGGGAAACCCAAGAAAGGGGACCTAGTCCTAGTAAAGCAACACCCTTTGGCAAAAGCAGTGGAAGGCTTCGCCGCAAAACTAGCCCCAGATATGACGGCGCAGACGAAATAAGAGGATTCGTTTCCCCCGTAATCGCAGAAATAACGGACAAACAGGAGCGGAAAAGAACTGCCACCTGGGGAAACTTAAACCCTTCAATGTTTAGTGCTGTCCGTAGTAAAATACCTGTGTCGTCCTACTAACAAAGTTCCCTTACACCTCGAATCACCTAACCCAAGTCTCCTTACCAAACCCCTTACAGGTACCATGAATACAAAACCCTCCAAATTGTCCCAAGATGTAAAGTTCGAGAGAACCCGCCGTCAAGTAAGAGAGCGCTATACGGCCCTAGAAACCAGAAAACGGCGAGCCATCTTTATTACCGACCCCAAGGTGAGACTGACACGTATGTCCACTCGCGCAACAACAAAGTCAGAAGGCACCGAATGGCAGCTATCCGCCGAACAAAAAAGCTTGCTGGAAAAAGACCTGGCCCTCAGCGATAATGAAACGGAAGGAGCCCACGAAACAACCAACCCGCGACAAGAGGAGAAGAAAGAAGTCGCCTCGATACCGGTAATCGACCTCACCCAGGACTACGAAAATGAACTTTTTCCCACCAACTGCTCACAACCAGTCTCTCACGTACACCCAGAGGACCTTACGTCGGAACTGGAATCCCCAACTGAATCCCCAACAGCAGTCACCATTAAGACACTCAGTGTAGGCCACGTGTCTCAAGGTCTGGAATTTGGAACCCACATAGGCAATCACACCGGGGAGCCATTACCGACGGAGCTATGGACATATGTGATAGATCTTATACAAGATCCAAACCGTAAGGGAAGGTTAAATTTTCTAAAAGAGTTCGAAAAAAAACATATAGAATAAGAGTTTCCAAATTTGGTTCCGCTACCGTAAGGTACTGGGAAAAGAAATAAATAAAACCGATAAAAAAATATATATATGGTTGCTTAATATTTTTTTTTCCCGGAAGAAAGGGAGGAATGTGACGACAAGTTTTGTGGGACAAAACTCGGTCACATCCTGTTAGGCTCCTCAGATTTTTTTTATCAACTGTACCTTGCCTTACACTGTAATCACTACCCGTGGTCACAAACTTTTGTACCACACTGTACATAACGGGCAGGAATGTGAGTTATAAAATAACAACCGACAACACTACACAGCAATCGCGACAAACAAGTAAACAAGAAACACTAACAACACACACAACAAACAAGTAACAATAACAAAGCAAGCAGTTTTAAACATAAACAACAAGCAACAAATATACATAGGACAAGTAAAGAGACATACCAACAACAACTGTAGCTACTGATTCTTGTTAGTGTAAAATATTTGTTCGAATTCAGTATAAAAGGGCAACATAAACGTTGAAGAAGGGAGTTGTGATCCAGCCGAGCTCAAGAACACATCAGGTAAGCGATGTAGTAATTCTAGTAAAATACACAGTAGACAATTTCACCGAGTGGTTTCCTAACACAGAGTGAAATGCGAGTAAAACAACCCAGTAGACAATTTCACCGCGTGGTTTTCTAACACAGAGTGAAATTCGAGTAAATTAACCCAGTAGACAATTTCACCGAGTGGTTTTCTAACACAGAGTGAGATTCTAGTAAAACAACCCAGTAGACAATTTCACCGAGTGGTTTTCTAACACAGAGTGAGATTCTAGTAAAACAACCCAGTAGACAATTTCACCGCGTGGTTTTCTAACACAGAGTGAAATTCTAGTAAAACAACCCAGTAGACAATTTCACCGCGTGGTTCTCTAACACAGAGTGAGATTCTAGTAAAACAACCCGGTAGACAATTTCACCGCGTGGTTTTCTAACACAGAGTGAAAGTCTAGTAAACACAACCCAGTAGACAATTTCACCGCGTAGTTTTCCAATACAGAGTGAAATCCTAGTAACCAACAGATACCTAGTAGAAAATTTTCCCTAGCGTGTTCTTCTAACACCAAGCAAAATAGCCAGTAGAGCATTTCACGAAAGTGAGATTTTAGAACGACCCGAAATATCCCGTAGTGAAAACCCCAGAAGAGTTTTCCCCAAATCCCCCGTAACAAGCGGCACAACAAAGTTTTCCCTACGCTAAGATTGATACCAGCTTAAGCAGCCAAGTTACTACAGCAACAAGACGAGAAAGGACATAACACGGAAGGAGTGCTGAGGCAGTATAAGCGGAAACACAACGCAACCAATTATACATAATTATTTTTATTACTTGTAAATTATAATAGTAATAACACTAATAAACCTATTGAATTTGTTGTTAAAATAAATAAAATCAACACGTGTCATATTTTCTTGTAACGAACCTGGACAAAGGCTGAGTATACCCCAAAATAAAGTCGTTACAAGTGGCGCCCGAGCAGGGACATCAACAGGAAAATAACACCGAAAGTAACAAAGAAGCAAGATGGTCAAAATCACCTGGGTGTACAGCTTGGAAAAAGGAAGTAGCTGCTCAAGACCAGCACAGATATTAAAATCTCAGAAGACGAGAAGGGAAACCCAAGAAAGGGGACCTAGTCCTAGTAAAGCAACACCCTTTGGCAAAAGCAGTGGAAGGCTTCGCCGCAAAACTAGCCCCAGATATGACGGCGCAGACGAAATAAGAGGATTCGTTTCCCCCGTAATCGCAGAAATAACGGACAAACAGGAGCGGAAAAGAACTGCCACCTGGGGAAACTTAAACCCTTCAATGTTTAGTGCTGTCCGTACTAAAATACCTGTGTCGTCCTACTAACAAAGTTCCCTTACACCTCGAATCACCTAACCCAAGTCTCCTTACCAAACCCCTTACAGGTACCATGAATACAAAACCCTCCAAATTGTCCCAAGATGTAAAGTTCGAGAGAACCCGCCGTCAAGTAAGAGAGCGCTGTACGGCCCTAGAAACCAGAAAACGGCGAGCCATCTTTATTACCGACCCCAAGGTGAGACTGACACGTATGTCCACTCGCGCAACAACAAAGTCAGAAGGCACCGAATGGCAGTTATCCGCCGAACAAAAAAGCTTGCTGGAAAAAGACCTGGCCCTCAGCGATAATGAAACGGAAGGAGCCCACGAAACAACCAACCCGCGACAAGAGGAGAAGAAAGAAGTCGCCTCGATACCGGTAATCGACCTCACCCAGGACTACGAAAATGAACTTTTTCCCACCAACTGCTCACAACCAGTCTCTCACGTACACCCAGAGGACCTTACGTCGGAACTGGAATCCCCAACTGAATCCCCAACAGCAGTCACCATTAAGACACTCAGTGTAGGCCACGTGTCTCAAGGTCTGGAATTTGGAACCCACATAGGCAATCACACCGGGGAGCCATTACCGACGGAGCTATGGACATATGTGATAGATCTTATACAAGATCCAAACCGTAAGGGAAGGTTAAATTTTCTAAAAGAGTTCGAAAAAAAAACATCTAGAATAAGAGTTTCCAAATTTGGTTCCGCTACCGTAAGGTACTGGGAAAAGAAATAAATAAAACCGCTAAAAAATATATATATGGTTGCTTAATATTTTTTTTTCCCGGAAGAAAGGGAGGAATGTGACGACAGGTTTTGTGGGACAAAACTCGGTCACATCCTGTTAGGCTCCTCAGATTTTTTTTATCAACTGTACCTTGCCTTACACTGTAATCACTACCCGTGGTCACAAACTTTTGTACCACACTGTACATAACGGGCAGGAATGTGAGTTATAAAATAACAACCGACAACACTACACAGCAATCGCGACAAACAAGTAAACAAGAAACACTAACAACAAACAAGTAACAATAACAAAGCAAGCAGTTTTAAACATAAACAACAAGCAACAAATATACATAGGGCAAGTAAAGAGACATACCAACAACAACTGTAGGTACTGATTCTTGTTAGTGTAAAATATTTGTTCGAATTCAGTATAAAAGGGCAACATAAACGTTGAAGAAGGGAGTTGTGATCCAGCCGAGCTCAAGAACACATCAGGTAAGCGATGTAGTAATTCTAGTAAAATACACAGTAGACAATTTCACCGAGTGGTTTCCTAACACAGAGTGAAATGCGAGTAAAACAACCCAGTAGACAATTTCACCGCGTGGTTTTCTAACACAGAGTGAAATTCGAGTAAATTAACCCAGTAGACAATTTCACCGAGTGGTTTTCTAACACAGAGTGAGATTCTAGTAAAACAACCCAGTAGACAATTTCACCGAGTGGTTTTCTAACACAGAGTGAAATTCGAGTAAATTAACCCAGTAGACAATTTCACCGAGTGGTTTTCTAACACAGAGTGAGATTCTAGTAAAACAACCCAGTAGACAATTTCACCGAGTGGTTTTCTAACACAGAGTGAAATTCTAGTAAAACAACCCAGTAGACAATTTCACCGCGTGGTTTTCTAACACAGAGTGAAATTCTAGTAAAACAACCCAGTAGACAATTTCACCGCGTGGTTCTCTAACACAGAGTGAGATTCTAGTAAAACAACCCGGTAGACAATTTCACCGCGTGGTTTTCTAACACAGAGTGAAAGTCTAGTAAACACAACCCAGTAGACAATTTCACCGCGTAGTTTTCCAATACAGAGTGAAATCATAGTAACCAACAGATACCCAGTAGTAAATTTTCCCTAGCGTGTTTTTCTAACACCAAGCAAAATAGCCAGTAGAGCATTTCACGAAAGTGAGATTTTAGAACAACCCGAAATATCCCGTAGTGAAAACCCCAGAAGAGTTTTCCCCAAATCCCCCGTAACAAGCGGCACAACAAAGTTTTCCCTACGCTAAGATTGATACCAGCTTAAGCAGCCAAGTTACTACAGCAACAAGACGAGAAAGGACATAACACAGAAGGAGTGCTGAGGCAGTATAAGCGGAAACACAACGCAACCAATTATACATAATTATTTTTATTACTTGTAAATTATAATAGTAATAACACTAATAAACCTATTGAATTTGTTGTTAAAATAAATAAAATCAACACGTGTCATATTTTCTTGTAACGAACCTGGACAAAGGCTGAGTGTACCCCAAAATAAAGTCGTTACAAGATCAAACTAAAGATCTATTATAGGGTTTTCCATAGTTCAAAAAGAAGACGTATGGTATGACTTATAGTTAAAATTAAAGGTCAGAAGCTGTCACTTTTTGGTAGAACGAAGTGTTGATGATCTTAGTGGGTTTTGACAGACTAATGCTTTGAATTTTTAGATTTTGAGATAGATGTATAAAAAATTATATATTTAGAAATTTCTAAAGTTAAAATATTACTATGTGTTTTTATTTTAGAACTATATGTAATGTTTCCGAAGATTCATTGGACACAACACTAGACATATCCAATGATTCTGACACAAAATCTCCACCACCATTAAAAAAAAAAAAACGTTGAGCAGATGCAAGATAAGATGCGAGACTTTCTGGATGCAGCATCAACATCTATTGGAAGTTTAGCAACTTCAATAAAAACGGATACAACATCACAGCTTTTTGAGTCACCAGCTAGCAGAGTAAATGACAATGCAGCAGAAAACTAAAATTGAGAGCTCTGTCCGTACCTTAGTATATTCAATGATTAATGAATATATAAACTAGAATTATTACATATTATTTGAACTTTGTGTATATTGATCTCCTTCACCATTTAATTTTTTATTTTTTAAATTGAATTTGTTTCTAAAAAAATCTTCTCAATAGAGACTAAAAAGGTTTTTTTTTGTGACAAAAACACCAAATAGTGGAGTTTTATTCTGCGAATGTAAGAAATTTAATTTAAACTTTAATTAATTTGTTTTTATGTTTGATATAAATAAAATATTAAAAAAAATTTTAATTAATTGATTTTTTTATTGAACATTTCATAACATTTTAAACAATGATTATATTTATTTCATGGATACAGAATTCCTTATGTACAGATCAAAAACCATCGGGGATTTTACTACTACACACTAGTGCTTTAAAATAGCGTTGGTTTGCTTGAGGTACTAAAATTGCTGTTACACTGTGTTATAAATTTTTTTTTTTTTATTGTTGAGTAATCAAGTATTCTTTAAGTTTTTCAAACTGAATGCTTCGGAAGTTGGATGATTCGACCGCAACAGACCAATATTTACCAAATTACCCTGGTCAAGTTCTTCATTGGCCTCACAATTGAAATAATTTTGGTCATTATTTAAAATTAAAAAGTTATGCAACAAAACTGCGGCTAAGACAATTTTGTCAGCGTTCTTCGGACTGGCATTAATTGTTGTATGCAACACACGCCATCGGTTTGCCAGTATACCGAAAGTTATTTCGATCCTGCACCTTGTTTTTGAAAGGATTTTATTAAAATTCCTTTTATCTTCTTGCAGTGAAATACCTGTAAATAAATATATCAGGGATCACAAAATAAAAGTTATTCTGTGAGTTTTATTTATTTGTCACAAAATAACAGTTACTTTTTGATTTCCTTTTTTTCCTAAAAAAAAAAACATAATTTTTAAACTGAATAAACTATACAGAAGTAACTTTTATTTAACATACAAGAGTTTTTTTACAGACTGTGGCGATAAATTAAATTTTAACGCAAAAAATACGCTTTCTACAGTTTCTAAATTTACTTTTTTTTAAGCAGAAAAATAAAAATTTTGTGACAAATAAATAAAACTCACAAAAGCTTTTATTTTGTGAGGAATAATGTTGGAGACCAATATACCAGTAAAAAAAAGTAAGCCATCCCAGTTTCAAAAACATCTTTCAAAAGTACGGCAATTTGTCAGTTCCAAGCGAAAGTTCTATTCGAGGTAAATACATACCTCAAATGTATACGGAAGCTTTGGGAAAAATGCGTAAAAAGGCTAAAGGTAAATATATATGGATTTCTGTTAATGAAACAACAGACAGTGAACAAATATATGTGGCCAACTTTATATTTGGTATTTTAAATGACGATGTTGGAAATAAACCTTTTTTATTGAACATGGGTGTTCTCGATAATGCAAATGGGGCTTCTATTGCAACTTTCTTCAACTATTCATTACAAATTTTATGGCCTGATGGTAAGTGAATATTTGATTCATATTTTTTTTTTATTTTTATGTTTTTTTTTTAATCAATCTAGGCATTCAATACGACAAAATATTGCTAATGGTAACTGATGCAGCGGCATACATTTTAAGTGGAATTTTGTCCCTTAGGATAATGTATCCTAAAATGATACATTTGACATGTTTTGCTCATGGACTTCATCGTGTTGCTGACTTCATACGCTTAGAGTTTCAGCATGTAAATAAATTAATATCTTGTACCAAATCCGTTTTTGTTAAGTTAATTTTTCAATAACTCGTATTTACACACATACAAACTAAAATTTTAATTACCATAGGCTCCTCGTAGAAAGCAGTTATTTTTACAAATGAATCATTTTTTCCGTTCCCATGCCCTACACGTTGGGGTACTTGGATAGAAGCCACAATGCATTATGCAGAATACCTTGATAAAGTAAAGGCTGTTATTTCTTAACTGAAAAGTGAAGACTCAGATTCGATCGCGCACGCCAAGGAAATATATAACTTGCCAGGATTAAGTTCCCAACTTGCGTTTATCAAAAACAATTTTTCAATTATTGTGTCTTCTATAAAAAAAGCTACAAACAGTTGGGTTAGCTATTCACGAAAGTGTAAATATTGTGTCAAATGTACGAGAAGCTCTTGAGAATCTACATGAAAAAATATATATGAAGAAATTTAATGCAGTATGTATTCAAAGAAATCCGGGGTTCAAACAAATTTGACAAATAAACAACATTCTTCAAACTGGTGCTAAACCTGATGACGAAATGAAATTTTGAAATATAAATTTGCTCCAACAACATCCGTTGACGTGGAAAGAAGTGTTTACTTATACAATTCACTTTTAACAGAAAGACGAAGAAAAATGACGTTTACAAATATAAAAGCCCACATGATCAGGGCTGTCAGATGTGGCGATTTCTCGCCAAACGTGGCGATTTTCAAACTTGTTTGGCGACCTAATTTTCGATTTGGCGACATGGCGATTTTTTGGCGATTTATAAAATAGTTGGCGATTTTGTTGGCTATTTTTGATGAGCCATGAATTTGTTTTGAAATTTGTTAAATTCATTAGGAAAATATTAAATTTTTTTTATTCTAGTATTTCAATGTATGAAATTTAATGCATTCATATGTATGACCAGTATTTAAAACTAAATTATATTGAAATGGCTGATGATTCGAGAAATTTTTTTTTTCACATATAAATGTGCTCTTGAAGGAAGTAATAAGTAGAATTCTTTAAAAAATTAATATAATTAAAGTTTATGAACATTTTTTCATTATAAAATATGACAAATTATCACTGATAAAATTCGTTGTTGGAAAAGATTTTTTAAAAATTTTTATGAATCCTAACGTACCTTTGGATGTTAATGAAACACAATGGAAAAATACCGTTTGTTAAAAGAGAATTTTAATGATGATATTCAATCTAATTTAAATCAGTTTAGACTAACAATTTATAGCTACAAGGATACGGCACCTACGTACCATTTAAAGGAACTTGCATTGACTGTTCTGGTTATTACAACTAGTAATGCCTGTGTTGAAATAATGAATACCACTAAAATTCGCCTTCGAAGTAGAAAGCGATATGAAGTTTTCGACACGTTTTAACGAGTTATAAGTTGAATATAAACAGTACATGTTGCATTTCTTTTGTTCCTTCACAATGTATTCCAAAAAAAGAACACAAAAAGGGAGTCTTCTCGGTGAAGTATATAGCGTTTTAGATATATAATAGAACTGCAACTACATACAAATGTATTGTATATCCAATATTTGTTTAATATTTACCGCAAAAATTCTTTTTTTGTCGCTTTGAGTAGACTACTATAAAATATTTTAAACACTGCATTTTGTGCTTACTAATTATTTTTTACTTTGTTCTAAATAAAATTAAGCAAAATATATCTTTGCGACTTTTTTCGAATTTTTGGCGGATTTTAGCGATACGGAAGAAATTTTTTTTTTGGGATTTATAAAAAAAATATTTTTAATTATTCTAAAAATACATATATTATTGTCAAAAACTAAAAAATAAATTATTTGGCGATTTTGGCGATTTTTGACATTGATTTTGGAGAAAAAGTTCAAAATCAATCTGACAACCCTGGTCGCAGTCTTAAAAGCAGGCAGTCTTTTAGTTTCGTACATTTTTAACAGAAAAATATTCTCTTTTCTCTTCTGTTTTTTTTTTACATTTATACTTACTCACACACAGGGGTGCCAGATGGTGTTGGTAAAAAATCGGCATATTTTCAAGAAAAAAAAAAAAAAATCGGCAATTAAAAAATGTCTATTTTAAACACAAAAAAACGTGTTTTTAATAACAAATTCGATAAATTCAGCATTACATATAAAAAGTAAACGTTTTACAACGGCTTATGTAAATTTATATATTGTAAAGTTCAGCCCTATTTAATTACATTCAATGAAGCGGATTTTAGCGATACGGAACAAATTTTTTTTTTGGGATTTATAAAAAAATATTTTTAATTATTCTAAAAATACAAATATATTTGTCAAAAACTAAAAAATAAATGCTATGGCGATTTTGGCGATTTTTGACATTGAATTTGGCGAAAAAGTTCAAAATCAATCTGACAACCCTGCGACTGTTTGCGACTTACACGCGGTTCAGACGGTGATTTTTTCCATGTTTTTTAAGACATGATTTTTGGTGTTTGTTGGCGAACGGTGTAGTGAAGCAAGCGGGGTAGAGAAAAAAACACGTTTTCTGATCCATGTGTCTCTTTTTATATTTTTCTTTGCACCCATTCGTATTTTTGTTATGTTGCTTCATTTTATTTTTTATTTCAATGTGGCAACATCTCTTTACAATACAAACCATGGAGCGCATTAAAATTTTTGGTTTTTATAAATAAGCAAGTAAAGAAGAATTACCGATAATGGGAAAAAAAATCAACCCTAAAATCATGGGGAAAAAATCTTCGTTTGAATCTGTTGTGATTTTGGAAGCAACTTTCAAAAGGAATTAAAAAAAAGACATGATTTTTAAATCACGGTCTGAATCTAGCCTTACAAAAGCAAAGAGATTGATTTTACTTTCAATTGCGAAACTGTTCAAAAGAAAAGAAAATCAAAATCACAATTTTTAAAAAAACTGCTGGCAAAAGTTTCGTTCAACTGTTTGTTTTTCGTTTTGTGATTTTGCTTTGACTGTAACTGTTGTTGATTTCAGAGGCACAAGCAAAAGTCAAATCAAAAGAAATGAAAGTTATTGCAGTTTTTTAAACACTGTTTTTATTAATTTATTTGTGCATACATTTTTATAACCTTTTCAAAAAAATTTACTTTTTGTGTAAAATATTTCGTAATGGCAGTAAATAAAAAAATGGAAGCTATTAAAAAAGTTGTTAATTTGGTAGAAGCCACGTTTGATTTATGTGTGGAATTAGAAAGCACGACACATTCTAACAGGAGATAGTGGGTAAGACCCGTTATTGTATCAAGGGATTCGGATGGATTTTTCAAAACATGCTTGCAGCAGATTGAAAGCCAGGATGAGGAGCATTTTCATCTAGCAACAAGAATGAGTGTTTCGCAATACAAGCTGCTCCTTTCTCTACTTAAACCGAAACTGGAAAAACATTCATTTAGAAAGCCGCTTAGCCCCGGGTGTCGATTATCACTTACCTTACTGTAAGTAGAAGCGATAATGTATAATGTTAAGTCTGCAATATGTTTAGGAATATGATTTAAATCTTTTTGGTTCACCATCCGCAAACCTAATTTTTTATATGTATGCTTCCATTAAGATACCTTGCTCACGGCTGTAGTATGCAAGTTTTGGCTTGGGCATATAAAATTGGAGTATCCACGGTAAGGAAAGTTGTTTATGAAACATGCGAAGTAATATGGAATGAACTGCATGAAGTCTATGTCGCTAATCCAAACATAACTGATTGGTCCCAAATAGCATCTTCTTTTTATAAAAAAACTGGTCTTCCTCATTGTTTGGGGGCCATAGATGGCAAACACATCAGCATTACTTGCCCGAAAAGGAGTGGATCGCTTTATGATAATTATAAAAAACATTTTAGCATTGTCTTACTGGCGACATGCGATTCTAATTTCGCTTTTACATATGTCGACGTGGGAGCATTTGGAAGTCAAAGCGACGGTGGGATTTTCAGAAGAAGCTTATTTGGTAAGAAGATAATAAATAATGAATTAAATGTTCCGCCACCAGATACAATGCCTAACTCAAATCTGGTATATCCATTTTACTTCGTCGGAGACAATGCTTTTCCGCTTTTGCCTAACTTAATGCGTCCTTTTCCAGGTACTTATATTACAATTTTTTTCATTTTCGTATTTATATTAAATCAATATAAATATGAGATATAAATATATATATTTATGGGACCGTAACGGTTATAAGCAGAGAAGACAAAAAAAAGCAAAAAACAAAGTGTTTACAGCAAAAAAAAATATATAAAAAAGCACAAAAATTTAGAAAAAAAAGCAGCAAAAAAAGCATTTTTATTTTTTTAATATATACATTTAAATATAAACAATTACAGTTATTCTATCTCTTCAGACTCGTGAAAACAGTTACAATAACCAATCATGTGCAGGGTTGTCAGATTCATTTTAATCTTTTTCGCCAAATTCAATGTCAAAAATCGCCAAAATCGCCAAAGCATTTATTTTTTTCGATTTCGACAATAATATATGTATTTTTAGAATAATTAAAAATATTTTTTCATAAATCCCAAAAAAAAATTTGTTCCGTATCCCTAAAATCCGCCAAAAATTCAAAAAAAGTCGCCATATATTTTGTTTAATTTTTATTTAACAAAAAAGATGCAATGTTTAAAATATTTTATAGAAGTCTACTTAAAGTAACAAAAAAAAGATTTGCGGTAAGTATTAAACAAATATTGGATGTACAATATATTTGTATGTAGTTGCAGTTCTATTATATAACTAAAACGCTATATAGTTCACCAAGAAGACTAACTTGTTGTCTTCTTTTTTGAAATACATTGTGAAGGTAGAAAAGAAATGCAACATGTGCTATTTATATTCATATAACTTTTGGATCGTAAGAACGTGTCGAAAACTTCATATCGCATTCTACTTCAAAGCAGATATTTAGTGAATTTCAATATTTCAATACAGGTACCTGCCGTATCCTTGTAGCTATAAATTGTTGGCCTAAACTGATCTTAATTAGATTGAATATCATCATTACAATTTTCTTTTAACAAACTGTATATTTTCTATTGTATTTCATTAACATCCAAGGGTAAGTTAGGATTCATAAAAAATCTTTAAAATATATTTAAAAACAACAAATTTTATGTGATAATTTGTCACATTTTATAATGGAAAAATTTTCATAAACTTTCATTATATTCATTTTTAAAGAATTCTACTTATTACTTCTTTCAAGAGCACATTTAAATGTGAAAAAAAAATTTCTCGAAGATTATCTTCAACAGCCATTTCAACATTATTTAGTTTTAAATACTGGTCATACATATGAATGCATCAAATTTCATACATTGAAATACTAGAATAAAAAAAATATTATTTCTTCGTTTTGAATTTAACAAATTTCAAAATAAATAGATAGCTCATCAAAAATAGCCAACAAAATCGCCAACTATTTTATAAATCGCCAAAAAATCGCCATGTCGCCAAATCGAAAATTAGGTCGCCAAAAGAGCTTGAAAATCGCCACGTTTGGCGAGAAATCGCCACATCTGACAGCCCTGCTTTTGAACAGTTTCGCAATTGAAAGTAAAATCAATCTCTTTGCTTTTGTAAGTCGCAAACAGTCGCAGGGTTGTCAGATTGATTTTGAACTTTTTCGCCAAATTCAATGTCAAAAATCGCCAAAATCGCCATAGCATTTATTTTTTAGTTTTTGACAAATATATTTGTATTTTTAGAATAATTAAAAATATTTTTTTATAAATCCCAAAAAAAAAATTTGTTCCGTATCGCTAAAATCCGCTTCATTGAATGTAATTAAATAGGGCTGAACTTTACAATATATAAATTTACATAAGCCGTTGTAAAACGTTTACTTTTTATATGTAATGCTGAATTTATCGAATTTGTTATTAAAAACATGTTTTTTTGTGTTTAAAATAGACATTTTTTAATTGCCGATTTTTTTTTTTTTTCTTGAAAATATGCCGATTTTTTACCAACACCATCTGGCACCCCTGTGTGTGAGTAAGTATAAATGTAAAAAAAAAACAGAAGAGAAAAGAGAATATTTTTCTGTTAAAAATGTACGAAACTAAAAGACTGCCTGCTTTTAAGACTGCGACCAGGGTTGTCAGATTCATTTTGAACTTTTTCTCCAAAATCAATGTCAAAAATCGCCAAAATCGCCAAATAATTTATTTTTTAGTTTTTGACAATAATATATGTATTTTTAGAATAATTAAAAATATTTTTTTTATAAATCCCAAAAAAAAAATTTCTTCCGTATCGCTAAAGTCCGCCAAAAATTCGAAAAAAGTCGCAAAGATATATTTTGCTTAATTTTATTTAGAACAAAGTAAAAAATAATTAGTAAGCACAAAATGCAGTGTTTAAAATATTTTATAGTAGTCTACTTAAAGCGACAAAAAAAGAATTTTTGCGGTAAATATTAAACAAATATTGGATATACAATACATTTGTATGTAGTTGCCGTTCTATTATATATCTAAAACGCTATATACTTCACCGAGAAGACTCCCTTTTTGTGTTCTTTTTTTGGAATACATTGTGAAGGAACAAAAGAAATGCAACATGTACTGTTTATATTCAACTTATAACTCGTTAAAACGTGTCGAAAACTTCATATCGCTTTCTACTTCGAAGGCGAATTTTAGTGGTATTCATTATTTCAACACAGGCATTACTAGTTGTAATAACCAGAACAGTCAATGCAAGTTCCTTTAAATGGTACGTAGGTGCCGTATCCTTGTAGCTATAAATTGTTAGTCTAAACTGATTTAAATTAGATTGAATATCATCATTAAAATTCTCTTTTAACAAACGGTATTTTTCCATTGTGTTTCATTAACATCCAAAGGTACGTTAGGATTCATAAAAATTTTTAAAAAATCTTTTCCAACAACGAATTTTATCAGTGATAATTTGTCATATTATATAATGAAAAAATGTTCATAAACTTTAATTATATTAATTTTTTAAAGAATTCTACTTATTACTTCCTTCAAGAGCACATTTATATGTGAAAAAAAAAATTTCTCGAATCATCAGCCATTTCAATATAATTTAGTTTTAAATACTGGTCATACATATGAATGCATTAAATTTCATACATTGAAATACTAGAATAAAAAAAATTTAATATTTTCCTAATGAATTTAACAAATTTCAAAATGTGACGGATACTGCGTTCACCTTGGCAAAACAAAAAAAAAAAAAATCCCATCCCTGAGTGCCATCACTATTCTGGTGCCCGAAAAATGCAACCCTACGGGGTACAAAAAATTACGACCCTACAGTCCAACATACTCGGCGTGGGTATACCGAATTTGATAAAAATTCATTCAACAAGTGGTGGTGAAACGATCAAGAAGTTTAAAAAAAAAAATAATTTTTTTTTGGATGGACGCGTTGATTAAACAAAATAAAAAGGGTTAGAAAACCATTGTCGGAAGTGGAACAAAAACTTTTTTTTAAAATTAAACAAAAAAAACATTTGCGGAAAGCCAAATTAATATAAAAAAGCAAAAAAACACGGCGCTCGCTAATTTTTTCGTCCTCTACTTTGAGTGTTTATTGGCCCGAGTAGCCGGCACGTGACAGGGAAAACTTCTAACAGCCTAAAACACATTTTTTTTAAAGAAAAAAGTAATTTACGTATATACCTAGTGTGTGTGTAAGAGTAGCCATAAGAGCTTGTCGTTAGCGCTTCGTGATGGTCGTGATCTCCTGAGATGTTGTGGTTTGGAGCAGCAGCATATAACATACGTAAGTTTCTGAAAAATACACAAAAAAAGATCGAAACTAAAACGGAGTGAAACAAAAATAGTGCGGTAGGAAAACAACTGAGGCGAAAGCTGAAAAAGAAACCGCCTAACCTCAACTTCACCTCCAATACACCACCACGTGTAACATAATAACTTTGGGCGGCAGTATTGTTACGTTAAAAACCACGTGTTACGTTATAAACCACGTGTAACGTAATAACTTTGGCGGCAAGATAGTCATGTCATAAACCACTAAGTCACCGCCAAAATCAAGCCACGTGTTACGTTATAAACCACGTGTAACGTAATAACTTTGGCGGCAAGATAGTCCACTAGGTCACCGCCAAAATCAAACCACGTGTAACGTATTAACCGCACCACGACCGGATACAAGAACAAGCAGAGAGAACAATCACGACCAGCACATAACAACAAGCATCCAAAACCAACACCTACCATCTATAGCCAGTGAATACCATCCACAACCAACGCATTCCAACCATACCCAGCTCATACAACCAGCAAATAACATCGGCAGGCATACCAATAAGCAGGCGTAATATCTATGTCCAGCACATACCATAAACAGCCAGACCTTCAACAGTCAGCCACCTCTGTGAATCGTCTACCCGTTTTCCATCATTAAGGGTCTCCTAAGCAACCGAAGTCCCCACTAACCCTGCCTCTCACCTCTGGCAAGAATCTCCGTGAACAGTAATTTTAAGGGATCAGGTACGAAAATAAAATTATGAAGTATTTTAAAGATTTATACCTGTAGGTTATCATGTTTATAAAGTGTATTTAATTTTTATTGGATTCTGACAATTAAACAAATTGGCCAATACAATTCAAATCGGTTAAAGAAACTTAAACAGGTCGCAACTTAATAAATCCATTTGTAAATTTACAACTATCAATATAATTATGAAATTGAAAGAAGAATTATTTGTTGAATTGTCAGAATACTAATTGAATTGTTAAAAGAACAGTTGACTAGATTACCAAATTGGTTATTTAATTCGATAAATAGCTATTCTCATAAATCGATAATAACTTGAAATTATAAATAAAAGATCATCTCAGTAATCGCTTATAGTTAAAACAAAAAGAAAAATGCACAAATTGATACCCAAATTTCGTAATAAAGAATAAATAAACCATTTAATAACTCAATAGTCTAATAATTAGATAATCTAATAATTAGATAATCTAATAATTAAATAATCTAATAATTAGATAATCTAATAATTAAACAGTCTTATAAATAGATAATCTAATAATTAAATAATCTAATAATTAGATAATCTAATAATTAAATAATCTAATAATTAGATAATCTAATAATTAAGCAGTCTTATAAATAGATAATCTAATAATTAAATAATCTAATAATTGAATAATCTAATAATTAGATAATCTAATAATTAAACAGACTTATAAATAGATAATCTAATAATTAAATAATCTAATAATTAGATAATCTAATAATTAAATAATCTAATAATTATATAATCTAATAATTAAATAATCTAATAATTAAATAATCTAATAATTAGATAATCTAATAATTAAGCAGTCTTATAATTAGATAATCTAATAATTTAATAATCTTATAAATAGATTATTTAATAATTAAATAATCTTATGACTAAATAATCTT
This sequence comes from Pollenia amentaria, assembly GCA_943735925.1. Classification (NCBI taxonomy): domain Eukaryota; kingdom Metazoa; phylum Arthropoda; class Insecta; order Diptera; family Polleniidae; genus Pollenia; species Pollenia amentaria. The sequence goes on from OX031007.1 coordinate 76,285,878, forward strand.
ATAAATAAATAATCTAATAAATGAATAATCTAATAAATAAATAATCTAATAAATAAATAATCTAATAAATAAATAATCTAATAGCTAAATACTCTTACAAATAAATTATCCAACAACCAAATAATTTATTAAATAACTAATTTTAATTAACCTACTAAAAACTACAAATGTAACGAAAACAATAGTTATAACAAACCAGAATAATAGTTATGACTAACAGAATTGAGGGTCATTTCTAACCGGATCAAGGGTTATACATTACGAAATAGGTAACTAAACATAACTGGATAAATGTCTGAAACTAAGTAAATGAATGAAAAATAAATAGGTCGGAAGATTGAAATAAAAGATCTAGATATTAACGTAAAGAGTAACCTAATGAGTAATAGAACAAACTACAGAATAATTTAACAAGCTTGTTAAGGAAATAAAACAATTTTATAAATTTAGAAAAAATCTAACGATTTTTTGGAAATAAATCGATAAATTTGTAGCTACATTAGTGGATATATTAATTGATCCAATTCAGAACCATTGTTTAAATTAAAACGTTTGGTTTTCTTGTGCTCCTAAGGTTCATTACGTAAATAAAACATCTATCCAATTAAGTTTAAGAAATAGTCTAGAAATTGATAAATGATTAATACGAGCAACTACCTAAAGGTTCATGTCCTTTTTTTTAAACATAATAGACTACGTATAAACTTAAAATACTAAATAAATATTCGAATAATCGTGTTAATAATGATTCGATTAAATAAATAATAAATTAATAATTAACAATACTAAATAATTTAATAAGTCTCGCGACAATAATCAATACATAATCAAGAATAAGTAACTTCATTGGTAGATATATTAATTGGTTCACTTAAATGAGATGCATTAAATTATTTAAATTTAATTTTGCTAATCGAGATAAATCATATAAATTAAAACCTATCGTATTAAAAAAAAAATAATTAAAGGATAACTTCTTAAATCCATCCGGGAGTTAAGGGTTGCTGTCAAATGATTTAAATTAATCGATTAATCGATTATCAGGCACCCTAACGTTTTGTAAACAACTTAATATATTACCAACGAAGTCAAACAGATAATTTTAATAAACAACGAAACCCAAAAAAAAAAAAAAAATAATAAAGCAATAGATAACGAATAAATATATACTTCCAAATTCACAATAGGGAATCTATGAACAACTAAGCGAAGAATCGGTTAAATAATAGATGAACTAACAAACAACTTATTAAACTTAAGTACCTATATATTTAAAAAAAAAACAAAAACTTAATTGAATTAACTAATACCTTAATAAATGTAATGCCCAGAATGTTCTTAATAAATTTATAAGCTCATATGGGAACAAATGCATTATTAAGCTTATAAATAAATATCAATAAGAAAAAATTTTATGAATCTCTAAACGAATAAATCGATGAATAAGTAATTTTTTTTGGTTAAGGTATTAATTAAGTTAAATAATAAAGAAAAAGTTAGGGAAACCCAAATTTGGTTTTAGCAAGATGATTAGGTCATGGTGATCAGTAAAAACATATTTCACCTTTATCCGATTAGTTTCCCAAATTATTTCTGAAATCAATAAGTAGTTAATAGATTCGATAGACTTCTGGAGTTAATTACTAGTTTGAAGGATTTATTAAAATATATACATAAATAAAAAAAAAAAAAGAAAAACTGATAAATAGACTAATGAGTCAGTAACTTTTCTGGCCCTAACTCGGGGTGGCAATAAAACAAGACTTTTATGAATGTAAATTGAAATTTTAATAATTCCTTTAATAACATTTATTATTATTAAACCTTCTGAACTTCTTACGCGGGTAATACTTTTTAAATTTGAATATAATATTTCCTTTTCTTTCGTAATAATTATACACCAAGAATTATTAGATGAACTGAATTTAGCAGTAAGTTTAAGTACGCCAATATTTGATAGTAAATAAATACAGAGTTAATTATCGAATTATCTTTTAATATAGAGTTACTTTTTTTGGCCTTACCGTAACTTTAAATATAATTCGTAAGAAAATTTTGTAAGGTATAGTTTAACTTAAGATTAATCAATACTTAATAAAAAAATTGTTTTTGTATTTTACATTTAATACCTTATAGAAGAATAATGGTTTAATTTAATCAGGATTGGTTGAAAAGGTAACAGACGTACGGCGAAGTGGTAAGTAACGTTTTGGGGCATTACTCGAGACATTTTTTTTCCAGGCAATGAGTAGTGCCACGGATGGCAGTAAATTGTCATATGGGGTGGGTAGCCTGTCCAGGACATAAACACCTGGTCCTGAAGACTCGAGGCAATCTTGTCGAAAACTGCGGTTAAGTTTTCACTAATGTCAATCAACAATCGGTCGTTGTTTAATGTTCTTTTTTTTGTTTTCTATCACTTCGGTATATTAACAGCTTTCGTTTTTTTAGGCACGAATTAAATTGTGTATGTGTGAGTAGATGGACGCGAACCCCCCATTTCCGGCGAGCTTCAGCCCAAACACCAGCGTGCCATTGTCCATCGCGAAGCGAATTTGAGGTTTTGATTTGCGTCAAGACGTTTCTCAAAGAAGAAATATCACTCAATCACCCACGCACATCACACACAAAATGGCGCCCAACGTGGGGCCCGAAAGAGACTTAACCCTTCGGATTAAATTTATTTAGCCTGGAGGTGTTTTAATTCTTCTCTTCTGGTTTCCACACCTTTGAAAGTTTCAGGATAAAATTTTCAACCCAGTAACTTTTTTTTTATACTTTTGACGATTGTCCCGGAAGGTGTTAATTACACACCATTCCTGCGTTGCGACGGCATCGTATGGAGAAGTTAGGTATTGGGGATCTCGGTTATCTGACCTTATAGAGGACGACCTATGTCCTGGATGGTGTCAAGCAAACACCAAGCCTGAGATGCAATGGCATCGACATGAGTGACGAGAACTGAGGGAGTCGAATGGATCGAGCCGAATCGAATCCGTAACGAGAAACCTGATGCATCGGCTATATAGCTTGGCGATCAGACGTTTTCGTTATTGGAGGAGAGGAGAGGAAAGTCTAGAAGATTCACTCTATGTCGTTTTGTCTTGTGTATTCGTTTGAAGTTGATTGATAAAGGAAAACTTGTTGATTACAACACTAAGCGCACTATCCGAGTAAAACATTATTTCTTTCGACATGATTGATTCGTAAAGCTTTTATCATACTTGAACATCGTATGATTTTTTTTTTTAATTCTCAAATCTGAGTACAAAATATTTAACGACTTTATACTCGAGTAAGAAACTTACTTTTCACCACTACGTTTTGTTACCAAATTTTCAACCAGAACATATTTTGTATATACTAAATTAACCTACATAAATATTTGAATACAAATTAACCCGTTAATAGCAGTAATAACGTAGCAGATTAACAATATTTGCGATTATATATATATAAACATATAATAAACTTATAACTAACATTAATTAGTTTAGTTAACAAATAAAAATAGTATCCTCCAAATTAATTATTAACCTGATAATTTACAGGAATAGGCATTTAGGTCTTTAATAATTTTTTTTTACAAATTGATTTTTTTTATTGACATATATCGGATAATACTTTTTTCTGATACTTGATAATAGGCAAGGATTATAATAATGGTACTTTTTACATTGATTTTTTTTTGACATTGGCTAAATACATTTGAATTTAACTCCGCATTCATGAAAGATTGTTGATTTTGACAAACATTTGCTAAGGAAAATTTACAATTTTTTTTTGGGTAAACTTTTGTTGAATTTAGAATCGCTTCATGAATTTAAGCAATCAAATTTTCTTAAACCTTTTTTTTGTTTTTTTAATATTGGATTTGTGGAATTGCTTAATAATTACAATTTAACATACATTTGGAATTCTTTTAGTACAATTGATATTTTCGCAGACAGATAAGTCTGTAAATATCTTTTGGGGAAAACATATTGATTTTTACATTTGTTGTTTGAAATTACATTTTTTGGGGATTGGATTTTTAAAGTTAAATTTAAGGGAATTATAGTTTCTTGAATTTTATTTGTTTCGGGATATTGGGATTGTAAAATTGTATAACAATTTCTGACGACATTTGCATTTGAATACTTTTTTATTATTGAATTTTTTTATAATTGGTGTCCTGACTTGGGAGCGTAGTTTTCTCCAGGGTTAATCCGTTTTGGGAGGTTTCCCTCATCGGTATTAGTTGGGTATAGTCGATAGATTTTTTTTTGTTCTTGAGCACGGTTTTGGGCCAAGGATGAATACCAGGCAACTTCGTTCATCCAGTAGAAACCAGGCCAGCAGCAACGACGAGATTCCAACAACCACTACGACAACCACGGTAACCAATCAAAACACAGCACCTATAGTTTCGACGAACGCGGTGACTCCATTACTGTCCATAAGATTCCCACCCGGATTTGGACCTCAAACCCATTCGTCGCCCGATAGTTTTAGTACTATACGTACACCGACCTACAGTAGCACTACTGCCAGGGAAATAAGCGGACAGACAGGTGACCAGGGTACTCGTGATTTAGATTTGAGGAACATGTATAGGAATAATTTACCCCCTGTTGGTGAGGAAGTTGACCCGGAGATAGTTATTACCGAGGAAGGATTGACGCTGAGGGACTATGTCAGTGCGTCGGTGGGAGCTGCGCAAGCTGCGATTATGAATGAGGTTCAGAATATGCAACTTATGCTACCTCAGTTGATACGGGAGTCCTTGCGTTCCGAACGCGGCATATCTTCGGAGAACGCGACGCATCGTGATAATGGGCCAATAGACCCACATCGAGCATATCGGACCCCTTTCAATAATAACAACATTCCACCCCAAGCACCACGTTTTTCACAAAATAACCCTCAGGCGTTCCAACATCAGCGACAGCGTCAACCCAACCTAGGGCAACCCTTATTCCATAACACACCTCAGAATTTTGCCGAACACTATCCCGGTTTTGGAAGTTCACCTCCGTACCAGGGCTTTAAGCCGATAACTCCGAATCAACTGGAAAAATGGGGGATAAGGTACGATGGTACTAACAAGTCGTTGACGGTGGAAGACTTTGTATTTCGGGTTGAAGCATTGAAACACGATTATAATTGTTCATGGGAAGTATTAATGAAAGGTTTTCACCACTTAGTCACGGGAGAGGCGAGCAACTGGTTCTGGTCCTTTAGAATGAAGCATCCGATATGCGACTGGCATACCTTTAAACACCATATAATAAAAAAATTCAGAAACTTCGAAAGTGACTTTGAGATTCAAAGGAAAATAATGGAACGTAGGCAAGCGCCAAATGAATCTGCGGATGCGTTTATAACCGAAATAGTCAAACTCAAAAATCAAATGAGGGTAAGCGTACTAGAGAGCGAACTGGTAAAAATTGTTAAAGACAACTTGAAAGACGGATTGGCTCAACTGGTTTTCCCCATTAGGATTGACAGTCTAGATCAGCTGCTGGAGGAGTGCAAAAGGGCAGAAAGGAATATTGCCAAGCGATCTTCGAACCGTATGCCTTTAGTGCATTCGCGACGGGTGTATGAAATGGATTGGAGCGACCAAGAGCAGATGGATGAGCAGGCACAGCAGGTTGAGGCACTCCAAAGGGACAATTTGCCAGCGAAAAACCTCATATGTTGGAATTGTAAAGCCCCTGGACACTCTTTCATTGAATGTCCCGTAGTACAACGCAATGACTTTTGCTACAAATGTGGGTTCGAGGACGTAACTAGCCCAAATTGCCCCAGATGTGCGGGAAACACCAAATCGAACATGCGGAAAACTGGGGCGGCGTGTTCAAACCTAACTCCCTCCCAGTAAAAGATAACTTTTTAAACTCCATGTTAACTGAACAAGACCCACCCAACAAAATGACCAACGTAAACCCAGCCAAAGCCCGACCTCCAGATAAGGAAATTGCCAAGACCAACGCTAAGAATGATTTAGACCCAGAAACTAAATGTACAAAAGAATATTTGCAAAGAAACGATAACTCAAGGCCACACGGTCTCAATCCCAGTTTATCATATGAACAGCGTCTGGAAAACTACAACCAAATTCGTTCCGAAATTTTTACAGATTATTTACCCATAGTTAGCAACAAAATCCGAAAAACCAGAGAAAGATACGCCGCAAGAAAAGAAGAGAGGAAAGTAATAGCATCCACGGTGATTGGTAGCGAGGACGACATTAGACCCTATATGACAGTCGAGATTAATGATTCTCAATATCAAGGACTGTTAGATAGTGGAGCCTCTGTAAGTTGCCTCGGCCGAAACTGTATAGAAAACGTTAAACAAATGAATGCAAAAGTACTTGATTTTAAATCGTCTGTGCGTACGGCGGATGGGAAACAACATTTAATAATTGGCAAAATTTTCGTAAAAATTAAATATGGAAATAAATTTGTGGAAATGATGTTATACCTAGTACCGAACTTAAGTCAAGAACTGATTTTAGGGTATGATTTTTGGAAAAAAGTAGGTCTAAAGGTTTCATTTGAAAATAGTATAGTCGATGAAATTTCTCTCACAGATTCGGAGGAGGCCAAGATACACCCGTTAACGTCACGTCAACGAAAAATTCTGGAAAACGTAAAACAATCGTTTCGGTGTTACACACAGTTTGGATTAGGAAGAACCGAAATTGAAAAACACACGATAGACACTGGAGATGCACCGGCCAAAAAGATGAGACATTACCCCGTGAGTCCAGCAGTGCAAAAACTGATTTACGCTGAACTCGACCGGATGATCGAACTGGACGTAATCGAAGTAGCCACAGAAGCAGAGTGGAACAACCGTATGACCTTGGTCATTAAGCCCAACAAAAACAGGCTTTGCCTTGACGCCCGGGAGCTCAACAAGGTTACGAGGAAGGATGCTTACCCCCTGCCCAATATAGACGGTTTATTGGCGAGGCTGGGAGATACCCACTTTATCTCATCAATCGACCTCAAGGACGCCTTCTGGCAAATCCCTCTGGATGAGGCAAGCCGACCAAAGACAGCGTTCACAGTTCCAGGCAGGCCTCAGTATCAATTCAAAATGATGCCTTTTGGACTGTGCAACGCTGCCCAGAGGCTTTGTCGGTTGATGGATAAAGTGGTGCCATCTGAGCTGAAGGATAGAGTCTTTATATACTTGGACGATTTACTGGTAGTGTCCTCAAACTTTGAAAATCATATGGACATGCTTCGCGTTGTAGGGCAGAAATTAACGAACGCTGGGCTAACAATCAACATGCAAAAATCAAAATTTTGTTACAGAGAGTTAAAATACTTGGGATATATAGTTGGCGGGGGAAAACTAAAACCGGATGAGGAAAAAGTTAAGGCTATTTTGGACATAAGTCCACCTAGAAACCAGAAAGAGGTTAGAAGATTTTTAGGCACAGTAGGGTGGTATCGCCGTTTTATTAACGATTTTTCCACTCTTACGGCTCCGTTAACCGATACTCTTAAAAAAACTCCTAAATTTATTTTGACCCCTGAAGCCATAAAATCGTTTGAAGAGCTCAAGCTTAGGTTAGTTACCAGTCCAATTTTGTCCAGCCCAGATTTCGAAAGGCCATTCTTTGTCCAATGTGACGCGTCAAACGTAGGAATAGGGGCAGTTCTGTTTCAAAAAGACGACGAAGAGGGCGAACACCCTATCGAATACTTTTCGAAGAAACTGAACCAGGCCCAAAAGAACTATTCAACAACGGAGAAAGAGTGCCTCGCAGTCGTCTTGGCTATAGAAAAGTTTCGGCAGTATATCGAATTGATGGACTTTACGGTCATCACGGACCATTCTAGTCTGAAGTGGCTGATGCGGCAGCAAGACCTGAACGGGAGACTTGCTCGGTGGAGTTTAAAGCTTCAGGGCTTTAAATTCAACATAGAGCACAGGAAAGGAACTAAAAATGTTGTCCCCGACATGCTTTCGCGTCAAGACATGGAGGAAGTGGTTTTAAATAGTGGCCCCTTAATAGATTTTAATTCTGAAGCATTCAGAAGTAAAGATTACTTAGCATTGATAGACACAGTAGAGCAAAACAAGGACCGGTTACCCGATTTGAAAGTGGAAGACGGCGTAGTATACAAAAAGGTAAAATTCAACCGAAACGACCTAGATAATGAAGCGGAATGCTGGAAAATATGGTTACCGGTAGATCTAACTGAGAGTTTGATTAAGAGATCGCACATTGATAACACCTCGCACGGAGGCATAGCGAAAACGTTATATAATATACGTGAGTTTTTTTATTGGCCTTCTATGGTAAAGCAAATTAGGGACTTAGTTAGAGAATGCGGTACGTGTAAGGAAATAAAACACCCAAAACAAATTTTACGGCCACCCATGGGCTATGAAGTCAAGACTCAAAGGCCTTTTCAGAAAATATACATTGACTTTTTGGGACCATATACCCGAACAAAATCGGGAAATACGTTTATATTTATAGTACTGGATCATAAAACCAAATTCGTGTTGTTGAAAGCCCTATCGAAAGCCACCACCAAGGCGGTAGTAAAATTTTTGCGAGACGAAGTATTTTACAAATTTGGAGTGCCAGAAATCCTACACTCAGACAACGGCAAACAATTTACTTCTGAAGCATTCAAAGAGTTTTTACAAATATTTGGTGTAAAACATATCCGGACTCCTGTATACTCACCGCAATCAAACGCTAGTGAGAGGGTGAACCAGACCATACTAAGCTCAATTAGAAGTTTTTTGGACCAGGATCAAACTAGGTGGGACGAGAATTTATCTAAAATCGAATGTTCCCTAAGATCGACTATCCACTCTTCCACAGGGGTTACCCCATATTTTTCGTTAACCGGGTACAACATGATTACTCACGCCGACGCCTATGTAATTCTAAAAAAACTGAAATCTACTGAAGAGGGAGAAATGTTAATATTACCTAAGTCCTCACAAATGCAACTGATCCACCAAAGGGTGAGCGAAAAGTTACATGACGCCTATTTGCGAAATGTGAGATCTTACAACCTAAAAAGTAGAATCATAAAATATACGCCTGGCCAAGAGGTTTATAGAAAAAACTTTATACAGAGCAAATTTGCAAAGGGAATAAATGCAAAGCTTTGTAGACCCTGGCTGAAGTGCAGAATTAGGAGAGCGATAGGTAATAGTCAGTACGAAGTTGAGAATCTTAAGGGACAGTTAATAGGTGTGATACACGCACAACATTTAAAACAATAGAGGATTTGTGATTCAAACGGTAAGATCGGTCATCGTGGGTCGGAATAAAATTGACACGATTTTGATAGGGAAAAGTGTTTGATTGTTGGATTACTTAATTCAATACCTGTAATATAGAGAGACGGTTGTAAGATTTAGACGGATCTCTACCGAACGCTAGTTAAGTCTGGATTGAGTCTTGACTCATTATTTCTTGGTGTAGCACTTGGGATTTAAATCCGCGATCGGCAAAATTTATTTTATTGTTTTAGGTGAATTTGGGAAGGGGAAATGGAATGTAACTGACCTTTTTTTTTTTAATACTGGAACATAGAACCGGTTTACTTCTGTGGACTAACGGTTTTGCTTCTGGCGACACTAACTTTTATGGCCTTGAAATTTGGGGCAGCGGCGGCAGTTTTAACTATGCTAGCCGTGGTTCGTGCTTCGTGATAGTCGTCTCCATAGTTGGGCCTGAAGAACGGCGAGCACCTCCTAGTTTTTTTTGTCTTTCCTATATACAAGTAGAGTAAGCAGGGGAAATAAGGTTATCGTGCTTTGGATTGTTGGGACCGGCCACTTACCTTTTTTTTTCAAGATGGTACGGGATACGACGCACAGTGGCGCCATTTGAGTTTTTTCGTTGCAAAAATCATATCTTTTGAACCGAATAAGATAATTGGACAGTTTAAACAGCATATGATAGATAACTGTTCAGCCTATGAAATGAGCTTTTGGAAAGGGTACTACGCTTTGTATGGGCCTACTTATGGGTTATCAAAGTTAAAATTAGTAGAAAAATCAATTTTATGGTAACTAAAAAAAATTATTTTTACATTTTTAGATTGTTTTTATTTTTTTTTCTTTAAGGTTTTATGTTTTAAATTATTACGCAACAAATTAAAAAAATAATAATTTTTTTATAAAATTTATTTTTTCAATTTTCTGTAAAATATTCATCACAATTCGTAAGAGAAGGTATATCTAAAAGACTAACCATTTCTAAACTATAATTATTTTGTAACTCTATTCGTGACTTCACGTGCCGCAGGGAAGAAATAAGTGGATCGGAAGATGCTGCCAACATGTTGAAGAGGTCCTCATTTTGCCTTACCCTTGATGCTTTGAATGTGTTCTGCAATCTATATTTTTTATAAAATTTCTTAAGAGACTCCTGTGCTTCTTCAGAAAGCTCTCCAATTGGCAAAGACTGGTAATCAATTATATCTTTGCCATGCGCCAATATTTTATGGACGGTCGGGGTCAACTTCTTCTGTGGATACATTGCTGCTAAAAGAGATGCAGTTTTCGCGCATATTCTCCATATTTTGTAGAATTGACATTTTCTTTGCAGTTTAAAGCATCCAAGATCGTTCACAATCTTTTCACGATTTGATTGTCAATTCCAGTGATTCAAGTTACTCCCTCATCATTTTCAAAAAATCTCCTAGAAGTGTTTCCATTGTTTGAGTTACCGTATCCGTGCTTGGGACAGTCTACTTTTAGTCCAACTTGTTTAAAAAAAGCATCATGTATTTGCTTCTTTCTGATATTTTCCTTATCCTTTATTGATGTATTTTGATCGAAGTTTTCCTCCTCTTTTGGTAGGGTATACGCCAGTTTTAGCAAGAATTCCATACACCTTATCATTTGTAGAATCGTTTAAATCACCAAAATTCTTTTGACTCTTTTTACAAATCGGGCATGACATTGTTGAGGTTGTTCCTATCAGTTCGTTTACGACTTTTCCGTCAACCATGGTCAGGTGGAACTCGTAATTGCATTCAATATATTTTCCTTCTCCAATTTGCAGCTTTGTAGGCTTAATCTTGCTTATTTGTTCTTCAATGTCCTTCACCGTGGTCCTTATGAGTTCTGCCGATTCCCTTGCAAACTGAAACATTATTGATCGGCAATAATGCACTGATGACGGACGTGGATTTTTCCAGTGTAGGGAAACATCAGATTTTAGCCGCAAAGGAACAACAGATGCCATAAACATATTTCCGTCCGATATTGTAGCGTCATCGGAAGATATCCTTTGCTTATAATGAAGTTCTGAATGGTTCAATTAGATTTCACCCATTTTGCCTTAATATTTGCATATATCAGATAAAAATTATTTTTTATAATTTCGCTTCTCTCAATATTTCCGTATAAGCTACCAAGTTCTTCTAAAGCCGCTTCCGTGAAAAACTTTGGTGTGGTTGACTTTCTAAACAGTTCAAATAATTTTAAATTGTTCAACGCCATGTTTTCAGTACTTAAATTGTTTAATGGTTTCAGTAATTGTTGCGCCAACTTTCAGTCGTAGACTAATCCAGGCATTATGCTTATTTTGCAATATATAGGCCTACCTGAAGGGACCATAAGTCAATATTGTTCTTGACCATTTGCAATATATAGGCTTATGCTACCATGCCTAAAAATTTACCTGTTCCCTGCATACATATGGATTTAGGCTGAATAATGCAATTTTGATATTATGCACGTGTCCAAATAAGATTTGTGCCTACCTGTAGGGACCATAAGTCAATATTGTTCCTGACCATTTGTACGCCAAAGTATTGTTTATGTGAGGTACGTACCTGCTAATTTCAATGAGTAGTTTTTTTCAAACTATTAGATCAAACTACTGTCAGTCAAAACATATAAGGGATGGACGCCATACAATTTCTGCAACCATGTCTTTTTAACCTTTTTTACCTCTAGAAGCCAAACGGGCACGTACGGGCAGATAAAACCTTTTGAATTATGTAAAGAAATAATCAAAGAACAGGTTTTGCAAATATGGCAAATATAGAAAAATATAGTTTTTTTTTATTTTCCGTCAAAGTTGAAAAATAGTGAAAAAACGGATAGTTTTTAAATAGTGATTTACCAGGAGAAACACAACGCAAACAGTTAATTTTTTTTTATCATTATACATTTAATAAATACATCAATCAATACAAACAAAAAATAAGGCGATTCGTTACCTATTTTTCGTGATATTACACCTGAAATCGCAACAAATTGACTAAAAATTGTGTGTTTTTTGAAAACCGAAAGTCGGTCAACTTTGAACGGTTATATCTTCTAAACTAGAAATGTGATATAATTAAGAGTGGCATATTTGAAATCGTTGAAAAGTTTCCTATAACATGGGTTTATTCAAAACTTCGTCGGCGCTCATGAAAATTTTGATTTTTGCAACCTCGTATGCTCTACGGGCGCCACTGTGCGACGGTGGATGAACCACCCCACTTTGCGGCGGCAAAATACAAAAACCGAAATTTTTTCTTTAACACTCGCGTTGGAACGAACCCTTTACCAGTTAGTTAGGGCAAATATAATGGTCGAAAAAGAAAAAAAAAAGAAGATGTGGAAGATCCAGACGGGGTAAATCCACATCCCGCTGACAGGTACACACCGTAGAAACGCACAAAGTAGAAAAGGGATAACCGGATAGGAAATTCTATAAAGGCCGAATCTGGTGTAAATCTGAGGTCGGTAGTACACTACTGTCAGGCACGGCCGAAGAAAAGAGGAGGTTGCCAAATCGTCCGGTTTCCCAACACTTTTCACGCCACAGGTGGGCGAAAAGAGCTGGCTTTGTGACGGATACTGCGTTCACCTTGGCAAAACAAAAAAAAAAAAATCCCATCCCTGAGTGCCATCACTATTCTGGTGCCCGAAAAATGCAACCCTACGGGGTACAAAAAATTACGACCCTACAGTCCAACATACTCGGCGTGGGTATACCGAATTTGATAAAAATTCATTCAACAAGTGGTGGTGAAACGATCAAGAAGTTTAAAAAAAAAAATAATTTTTTTTTGGATGGACGCGTTGATTAAACAAAATTAAAAGGGTTAGAAAACCATTGTCGGAAGTGGAACAAAAACTTTTTTTTAAAATTAAACAAAAAAAACATTTGCGGAAAGCCAAATTAATATAAAAAAGCAAAAAAACACGGCGCTCGCTAATTTTTTCGTCCTCTACTTTGAGTGTTTATTGGCCCGAGTAGCCGGCACGTGACAGGGAAAACTTCTAACAGCCTAAAACACATTTTTTTTAAAGAAAAAAGTAATTTACGTATATACCTAGTGTGTGTGTAAGAGTAGCCATAAGAGCTTGTCGTTAGCGCTTCGTGATGGTCGTGATCTCCTGAGATGTTGTGGTTTGGAGCAGCAGCATATAACATACGTAAGTTTCTGAAAAATACACAAAAAAAGATCGAAACTAAAACGGAGTGAAACAAAAATAGTGCGGTAGGAAAACAACTGAGGCGAAAGCTGAAAAAGAAACCGCCTAACCTCAACTTCACCTCCAATACACCACCACGTGTAACATAATAACTTTGGGCGGCAGTATTGTTACGTTAAAAACCACGTGTTACGTTATAAACCACGTGTAACGTAATAACTTTGGCGGCAAGATAGTCATGTCATAAACCACTAAGTCACCGCCAAAATCAAGCCACGTGTTACGTTATAAACCACGTGTAACGTAATAACTTTGGCGGCAAGATAGTCCACTAGGTCACCGCCAAAATCAAACCACGTGTAACGTATTAACCGCACCACGACCGGATACAAGAACAAGCAGAGAGAACAATCACGACCAGCACATAACAACAAGCATCCAAAACCAACACCTACCATCTATAGCCAGTGAATACCATCCACAACCAACGCATTCCAACCATACCCAGCTCATACAACCAGCAAATAACATCGGCAGGCATACCAATAAGCAGGCGTAATATCTATGTCCAGCACATACCATAAACAGCCAGACCTTCAACAGTCAGCCACCTCTGTGAATCGTCTACCCGTTTTCCATCATTAAGGGTCTCCTAAGCAACCGAAGTCCCCACTAACCCTGCCTCTCACCTCTGGCAAGAATCTCCGTGAACAGTAATTTTAAGGGATCAGGTACGAAAATAAAATTATGAAGTATTTTAAAGATTTATACCTGTAGGTTATCATGTTTATAAAGTGTATTGGATTCTGACAATTAAACAAATTGGCCAATACAATTCAAATCGGTTAAAGAAACTTAAACAGGTCGCAACTTAATAAATCCATTTGTAAATTTACAACTATCAATATAATTATGAAATTGAAAGAAGAATTATTTGTTGAATTGTCAGAATACTAATTGAATTGTTAAAAGAACAGTTGACTAGATTACCAAATTGGTTATTTAATTCGATAAATAGCTATTCTCATAAATCGATAATAACTTGAAATTATAAATAAAAGATCATCTCAGTAATCGCTTATAGTTAAAACAAAAAGAAAAATGCACAAATTGATACCCAAATTTCGTAATAAAGAATAAATAAACCATTTAATAACTCAATAGTCTAATAATTAGATAATCTAATAATTAGATAATCTAATAATTAAATAATCTAATAATTAGATAATCTAATAATTAAATAATCTAATAATTAGATAATCTAATAATTAAACAGTCTTATAAATAGATAATCTAATAATTAAATAATCTAATAATTAGATAATCTAATAATTAAATAATCTAATAATTAGATAATCTAATAATTAAGCAGTCTTATAAATAGATAATCTAATAATTAAATAATCTAATAATTGAATAATCTAATAATTAGATAATCTAATAATTAAACAGACTTATAAATAGATAATCTAATAATTAAATAATCTAATAATTAGATAATCTAATAATTAAATAATCTAATAATTATATAATCTAATAATTAAATAATCTAATAATTAAATAATCTAATAATTAGATAATCTAATAATTAAGCAGTCTTATAATTAGATAATCTAATAATTTAATAATCTTATAAATAGATTATTTAATAATTAAATAATCTTATGACTAAATAATCTTATAAATAAATAATCTAATAAATGAATAATCTAATAAATAAATAATCTAATAAATAAATAATCTAATAAATAAATAATCTAATAGCTAAATACTCTTACAAATAAATTATCCAACAACCAAATAATTTATTAAATAACTAATTTTAATTAACCTACTAAAAACTACAAATGTAACGAAAACAATAGTTATAACAAACCAGAATAATAGTTATGACTAACAGAATTGAGGGTCATTTCTAACCGGATCAAGGGTTATACATTACGAAATAGGTAACTAAACATAACTGGATAAATGTCTGAAACTAAGTAAATGAATGAAAAATAAATAGGTCGGAAGATTGAAATAAAAGATCTAGATATTAACGTAAAGAGTAACCTAATGAGTAATAGAACAAACTACAGAATAATTTAACAAGCTTGTTAAGGAAATAAAACAATTTTATAAATTTAGAAAAAATCTAACGATTTTTTGGAAATAAATCGATAAATTTGTAGCTACATTAGTGGATATATTAATTGATCCAATTCAGAACCATTGTTTAAATTAAAACGTTTGGTTTTCTTGTGCTCCTAAGGTTCATTACGTAAATAAAACATCTATCCAATTAAGTTTAAGAAATAGTCTAGAAATTGATAAATGATTAATACGAGCAACTACCTAAAGGTTCATGTCCTTTTTTTTAAACATAATAGACTACGTATAAACTTAAAATACTAAATAAATATTCGAATAATCGTGTTAATAATGATTCGATTAAATAAATAATAAATTAATAATTAACAATACTAAATAATTTAATAAGTCTCGCGACAATAATCAATACATAATCAAGAATAAGTAACTTCATTGGTAGATATATTAATTGGTTCACTTAAATGAGATGCATTAAATTATTTAAATTTAATTTTGCTAATCGAGATAAATCATATAAATTAAAACCTATCGTATTAAAAAAAAAATAATTAAAGGATAACTTCTTAAATCCATCCGGGAGTTAAGGGTTGCTGTCAAATGATTTAAATTAATCGATTAATCGATTATCAGGCACCCTAACGTTTTGTAAACAACTTAATATATTACCAACGAAGTCAAACAGATAATTTTAATAAACAACGAAACCCAAAAAAAAAAAAAAATAATAAAGCAATAGATAACGAATAAATATATACTTCCAAATTCACAATAGGGAATCTATGAACAACTAAGCGAAGAATCGGTTAAATAATAGATGAACTAACAAACAACTTATTAAACTTAAGTACCTATATATTTAAAAAAAAAACAAAAACTTAATTGAATTAACTAATACCTTAATAAATGTAATGCCCAGAATGTTCTTAATAAATTTATAAGCTCATATGGGAACAAATGCATTATTAAGCTTATAAATAAATATCAATAAGAAAAAATTTTATGAATCTCTAAACGAATAAATCGATGAATAAGTAATTTTTTTTGGTTAAGGTATTAATTAAGTTAAATAATAAAGAAAAAGTTAGGGAAAACCAAATTTGGTTTTAGCAAGATGATTAGGCCATGGTGATCAGTAAAAACATATTTCACCTTTATCCGATTAGTTTCCCAAATTATTTCTGAAATCAATAAGTAGTTAATAGATTCGATAGACTTCTGGAGTTAATTACTAGTTTGAAGGATTTATTAAAATATATACATAAATAAAAAAAAAAAAAGAAAAACTGATAAATAGACTAATGAGTCAGTAACTTTTCTGGCCCTAACTCGGGGTGGCAATAAAACAAGACTTTTATGAATGTAAATTGAAATTTTAATAATTCCTTTAATAACATTTATTATTATTAAACCTTCTGAACTTCTTACGCGGGTAATACTTTTTAAATTTGAATATAATATTTCCTTTTCTTTCGTAATAATTATACACCAAGAATTATTAGATGAACTGAATTTAGCAGTAAGTTTAAGTACGCCAATATTTGATAGTAAATAAATACAGAGTTAATTATCGAATTATCTTTTAATATAGAGTTATTTTTTTTGGCCTTACCGTAACTTTAAATATAATTCGTAAGAAAATTTTGTAAGGTATAGTTTAACTTAAGATTAATCAATACTTAATAAAAAAATTGTTTTTGTATTTTACATTTAATACCTTATAGAAGAATAATGGTTTAATTTAATCAGGATTGGTTGAAAAGGTAACAGACGTACGGCGAAGTGGTAAGTAACGTTTTGGGGCATTACTCGAGACATTTTTTTTCCAGGCAATGAGTAGTGCCACGGATGGCAGTAAATTGTCATATGGGGTGGGTAGCCTGTCCAGGACATAAACACCTGGTCCTGAAGACTCGAGGCAATCTTGTCGAAAACTGCGGTTAAGTTTTCACTAATGTCAATCAACAATCGGTCGTTGTTTAATGTTCTTTTTTTTGTTTTCTATCGCTTCGGTATATTAACAGCTTTCGTTTTTTTAGGCACGAATTAAATTGTGTATGTGTGAGTAGATGGACGCGAACCCCCCATTTCCGGCGAGCTTCAGCCCAAACACCAGCGTGCCATTGTCCATCGCGAAGCGAATTTGAGGTTTTGATTTGCGTCAAGACGTTTCTCAAAGAAGAAATATCACTCAATCACCCACGCACATCACAAAAACAAATTCATGGCTCATCAAAAATAGCCAACAAAATCGCCAACTATTTTATAAATCGCCAAAAAATCGCCATGTCGCCAAATCGAAAATTAGGTCGCCAAACAAGTTTGAAAATCGCCACGTTTGGCGAGAAATCGCCACATCTGACAGCCCTGACTGCGACTTCTGACAACTTTCAAAAGCAAAGACACTGCTTGTGATTTTGATTTTTTTAACTTATCAAAAGCAGAAGAAAACTTAGCAAACGACTGCCGATTGTTTTCATAAGTTTTAACAGAATCGATGTTTGATTTTAAAACAGCAGAGAAAAGTAAAAGCATTAAAAAGTTAAAATTTTGCGACTTTTCGACTTTTGACTTAAGTTTTTTAAACACTGAATAAAAATGTAAACAAACAATGACAACTATTTCCGTCGCCGTCTTCCGTTGTATTATGTTTATTTTTCTTTCCCGCAACGAAAAATCGCACCGCACCGCAAACATTGTGTTTAAACTCTTATTTGAAAAAAAATTTCCACAATAAATTATACAAAAATCATAGCTATATTGATATAAAAGTTTAAAGTATTATAAACACAAGTAGATATTTTGTTGCTTTTTGAATGTAGGAAATTATAAAGGCTTGGTGAGAAAATCAGCAAACTGTTGTTTTGTAGGACAATATTTTAAATCAATAATTCTATCATTTTGCAGGTTCTTGATATGATGAAATTTGACATCTATGTGCTTTGTTCTTGCACTGAATTTTGAACAGGTAATAATCTTGATGCAGCTTTGATTGTCTTCGTACATTGGAATGGGTTTGGTAACACAAATGTTTATATCACTCATTAAATGCAGCAACCAAAAAATTTCATTACCGGCATATGACGCAGCAATAAATTCTGCTTCAGTAGAAGATAAAGTAGAAGATAAAAGTTGACTGCTTTTTGGATGACCACGATGTGCTGTTACAACCTAGCAAAATAAATAAATAACCACTAGTACTTTTGCGATCTCCTTCACCTGCCCAATTAGCATATGTAAAACATTCAATATTTAAATTAGAATTCGTCCTTAAAATCAATTTTGAATTTAATGTAGTTTGAAGATAGCGACTAACTTTCTTTGCAGCTTCCAAATCGCATTTTCTTGGTTTATCTACTCGTCTACATAATATAGAAACGGCAACAGCTATATCCGGTCTTGTTGTAATTGATATATGTAATAAAGTTCCCATAATTGATCTAAATTCTATATTATTTAGAAGTAAGTTCTCCTCATGAGTAATTTTAACAAACTCTTCGCATCTTCTAACTCAGTTTCTACTATTAGCCTCTTAATTTTATTCTCCTGGTGCAATAAAAAATCTGCTTTAGAATTTCTTTTAATTTGAATACCTAAATATGACGATACCAGGGGGGCTACTCTCTATTGCGATGCGAATACAATTACGATGCGAAAGCTAAATGCCAACTTGGTACTCTCTATCACTTTCGCAAAATTGTTTAAAAATTAAGCAATACTGGTAATAAAAATCAAAGATAGCGCAGATTTCCAGTTATGATCTAGCAAAATATGTAAAAAAAATTTAAATTAGAAAGAGAGTAGTAGCCCCCCAGACCCAAGTCCTTAATTTCAAAATAATCGTTTAGTTCTCTGTAAGTGTTCGAAATCTCATCTTCATATTCACTACAAATCAATATGTCGTCTACGTATATCATATCAATATAAACAAAATTTTGATTAATTTGTTTAATATACAACAAGTATCTGCTTTGCTTCTAATAAATCCAATTTTATTTAATACTTCATTACGTGTGTCATACCATGATTTTGCTTGTTTTAATCCATAAATCGATTTCTGCAATCGACAAACCAATTGTTCATTTCCTTTCTGAATAAATCCCTGGGGTTGTTCCATATAAATCTCCTCTTTTATGTTTCCATTCAAAAATGCAGATTTACGTCTAAGTGCTTTACTACATATTTTCTGACAGCACTTACAGCTAAGACTGTTCTCAATGTAACAAATTTACCAACAGGAGCAAACGTTTCGTCGTAATCTTCTCCAAACGATTGAGTATATCCCTTAGCTACTAGGCGAGATTTATATTTTGGTTTATTTACGTTAGTATTCTTTAACTGAAATACCCATTTGCACCCAATGACTTTCTTTCCTTTTGGTAACTGTGTTAAAACCCACGTTTTGTTCTTTACAAGAGATTCATACTCATCGTTAGCGGATTGCAAACATAATTCACGCTCAGGGTTTTTCATTTTTATCATTTCATTCCAAGATAAAGGCTCAATATCACTAAAATCAGTTTCCAAAGTTTTTACTATAAATAATTCATTTATTTGTTCAGACCAATCTCTAGATGCTTTATCCTTTAATCTATCAGATCGACGTAATTGAACTTGTTGAGAACTCTCATCATCTTGTAACTGTTCTAAAATGCCTTCCTGATTACTCTGTTGCTTTTCTCCTTGAATTAGTTTAATAGTAGATGAAACCTCATTCTTACAAATCTTATTACCTTTATCTTTGTATACGTCAATTTGAATACTACTGTCATCAAGGCCACATTTAATTTCCCGAGTAAACGAAAATCGTTCTTCGAATTTAACATCCTTGCTAACTATAATCAAAGACTATAGATTTATAAAGATGTTGCACTTAGTACATTTGGAATTGACAAATATGTTGTGCTTCTTATAGATGAGGGGGGGAAGTAACAAGGAAAGCAAAAACTTCGTGCTCACCCTGCAAACAATTTCGATCGAAAAATAATCTAAATAGTTTCCCCATTTAGCAAAAACCTATCGCTTTTGCTATTCAATTCTTATTGATGTAGTTACATCCTTCGGGAAGAAGTGTCCCACTATGGTAATACATATTTAGTTTAAGAATCCACTTCGTGTCTATATTATATGACGAATTAGAGCGCTTTGGAAGTTTAATATCAATTAAATTTAGTAGTATCGCTGTTGGCTCCAAAAAGTACTCTTTTGAAGTTACATTTTTTCTTATTGTTCTTTATAATAAAAAGTGGGTAATTTTACTGTTTATCTTTGTTTGATTTTGTAAGGGAAATCTAAGTAAAATGTAAAAAAATGAGCTTAAAGTTAAACAAATATTAAAAAATCTACGTTACATTTAATCAAAATAACTGTTAATGTTTTAAAGTTAAGAACCTAATGTGGACAAATTTTGTTAAAGAAAACTACACAAAATCACAAATTTGTTCAAACACTAACTTTGTAAACTTTCATCATATTATAACTACCATATCTTTTTATTGCAAATTTTTATTTACAAATTTTCTTCACTCAAAGTTATTGTTGATCTTCACTAGAAAAATTTAACAAAAACACTAATTTTCACATTAACATTTTTAAAGACATTAAATAAACAGACAGTTTAAAAAAATCACTAATATCCCTTAAAAAAGATAATTATCAAATTATTATTTTCAATTTCATTTTCATTTGCTCTAAAAAAATATGCATGAGAAATTATTAAAACTTTAACCAATCTAACCGAAGAATAAGTTTGGGCAGTTTTATGCACCATTTATACGTGAACATTTTTTTCGGTAACAATTGGATTCCGCGGAGTCCCAATTTTAAGTACAATACTATAACTATTTCTATTTTCAAATATTAAAAATTTCACTCTATTTTACATAATTTTATATATTAATATTATTTTACACGCACGTAGCACCGATCACATGGCAACTTAAATACAAACTGTGCTCTTTTACGTATTTTGCTTTTGTAATATTCACTATTAAACAGCAAATCGTTGCGAAGAAGTCAATATAATATGTGAAATATTCAATTGTGCCATTGTTGCAGTTTTATAACTGTTACAATTATCTGAACAACTCACTAAAGTGACGAAAAAGTATAATTTAAGAACTCATAATGCGATTCTACCGTATTTTGTTGTTGTTTAATTCCAAAAAATCTACTGTTTAACTACCAAATGTGACGAAGTAGTTAACATTCGTAGACAATCGAAAAACATTCTACCAATTGCTTGGAGGGGCTTTTGTAATATTCACTATTAAACAGCAAATCGTTGCGAAGAAGTCAATATAATATGTGAAATATTCAATTGTGCCATTGTTGCAGTTGTATAACTGTTACAATTATCTGAACAACTCACTAAAGTGACGAAAAAGTATAATTTAAGAACTCATAATGCGATTCTACCGTATTTTGTTATTGTTTAATTCCGAAAAATCTACTGTTTAACTACCAAATGTTACGAAGTAGTTAAAATTCGTAGACAATCGAAAAACACTCTACCAATTGCTTGGAGGGCACATTCAAAAAACTGAAGAGAGCAAAAAACCACATGCATTAATACATGCATACACATGTTTTCTGTTTTTGTCAACCAACGTGTGTGTGTATGTTTTTTTTCGTTAAAACCGGTTTTCGGTATTTTTATTTTTTAAGTGATTTTGTTTTGTTTTCAAGCAATTTATGTGCAAATAACCTACGTAAGAATTAATGCGACCGATTGTTTAATTGGTAGGGTAAGAATATGTGTTTTATTGTTGTAAACATTAAATTATAACGATTCGAACCGAATTATTATTAAAATTTTTAGACCATTCAACTATGTATGTACTTATAATATGTGTATGTATGTATCAAACGAATTTATTATAAAACAAGTGTGTTTTCTTAGGACGTGTGTGAGGCGATAGAAAAGTGCGAATGTAAGTAAAATGTTGACACTTCTGAAATTAATGAAATTTCAATAGCTCTGGGGGCTAGTAGAATTTTGAAAACAACCAACAAAATTTCTGACAAGCAGCAAATCGCAAATTGTAATTGAAAAAGTCAAATAAAAACGTTTAAAAAATTTTGTGAATTCAAAACAAAAATATTAAATAAAATGCATAGAGCCACCTGCAAAAAAATTGTATTTTCCTAATTTGTTCATTATTTTATACAGTACTTTACGTTTATAGTCATTTCCATTGTTAGTCACATTAGCGATATAGTCCATTTAATCTTTATTTTTGCCGCTATACAGAAGATTAATAGAAAGTATTTACGTTATAGTCCATTTAGCGATATAAGCACTTTTATAAAAGTAAAGCAAATTATTAACGTTTTAGTTACATAAGCCTAAGTTTTTGGTTTGTTTCCGAAGTTACAAACCATATCAAAGAATCAAGAAATTAATCGTTTACTTTTTCTTATCAACTCTCCAATCGAAAAAAATTAGTTTTTGTGTTTGGTAACAGTGATGAAATATCTTATTATTGTTTTAGCTTTTTTAAAACAGTTTGCAACTCTGTTGCAAAGCTATTATCCCGCTGTCAGTGTTGTTAATACGACTTTTTATTTTATAAATTCATATTAAATTCGACAAAAATCTGCAAAAAATTTTCAATATTTAGCATTATTCCAGTAGTGTGTTTTTATTATACATAGTTTTTTGAACGATTTAAAATAAATCGGGCATGCTCTGATAATCGTAAAACTCTTAACATTCTTACTTGAAATCGTGGCGAATTAAAATTACAAAAGTATGCTGAAGGAAACTAGAATTTTTGTAAGAAACTATGGCAGATCGCAAGCATAACGCAAGAGTTTCCGAACACTGTAAAATAAATCTGGTGTTTTGCTTTTTTAAATCGTGCGAATATCATAACAAGGCTGAATATCTTAAAACTTAGAGCTTGAGAGATCATTGAATTGAATTTTGCAAAAATATTAATTTTAAGAAATTTTTAAAATTCAATTTAATATACAATCAAACGCGATTAAATTTTTAGAATTTATTTTAAAAAATAAATTAAAAATTTACTTGTTTTCTTGCAGAGATCCGAAGTTTGATAACTTTTGGCAAGGAAAATGTCTGAAAATCAAATAAAGCTTAAGCTTTATTCCAAGTTTCCAAAGCAACCATTTTTAAATGTGTTTAATGTAATTATCTGGCAATATTATCAATTTTTCATCTAAAACATTCTCATTCGTATTGGATTTTAAAATTTGTTAGAAATTTAAAGAAAAAACTATAGCCTTGCTCATAATTTTTTTTATATAATTAAGAAAGGTAAATTGCTTTTCATAAATCGCTAACTTTTTTAAATTTTACATATGTATGTGGCACACATATACACATGTGAACTAGGCGTATAGTCATTCTAGCGATATAGTCCACGATTTGTGACTATAAGCAAGAAGTACTGTACATATTATTTTTTTAAATATTTTAACACAACTTCAAAATTTTATATCGTCAAAAAAGATATAATTTTTTCCAAAGATATTTTTCAAAAAAGTTCTTATAATGTAGACCATAACCAAACAAAATCTGCTTTAGAATTTCTTTTAATTTGAATATCTAAATATGACGATACCAGGGGGGCTACTCTCTATTGCGATGCGAATACAATTACGATGCGAAAGCTAAATGCCAACTTGGTACTCTCTATCACTTTCGCAAAATTGTTTAAAAATTAAGCAATACTGGTAATAAAAATCAAAGATAGCGCAGATTTCCAGTTATGATCTAGCAAAATATGTAAAAAAAATTTAAATTAGAAAGAGAGTAGAGAGTAGCCCCCCAGACCCAAGTCCTTAATTTCAAAATAATCGTTTAGTTCTCTGTAAGTGTTCGAAATCTCATCTTCATATTCACTACAAATCAATATGTCGTCTACGTATATCATATCAATATAAACAAAATTTTGATTAATTTGTTTAATATACAACAAGTATCTGCTTTGCTTCTAATAAATCCAATTTTATTTAATACTTCATTACGTGTGTCATACCATGATTTTGCTTGTTTTAATCCATAAATCGATTTCTGCAATCGACAAACCAATTGTTCATTTCCTTTCTGAATAAATCCCTGGGGTTGTTCCATATAAATCTCCTCTTTTATGTTTCCATTCAAAAATGCAGATTTACGTCTAAGTGCTTTACTACATATTTTCTGACAGCACTTACAGCTAAGACTGTTCTCAATGTAACAAATTTACCAACAGGAGCAAACGTTTCGTCGTAATCTTCTCCAAACGATTGAGTATATCCCTTAGCTACTAGGCGAGATTTATATTTTGGTTTATTTACGTTAGTATTCTTTAACTGAAATACCCATTTGCACCCAATGACTTTCTTTCCTTTTGGTAACTGTGTTAAAACCCACGTTTTGTTCTTTACAAGAGATTCATACTCATCGTTAGCGGATTGCAAACATAATTCACGCTCAGGGTTTTTCATTTTTATCATTTCATTCCAAGATAAAGGCTCAATATCACTAAAATCAGTTTCCAAAGTTTTTACTATAAATAATTCATTTATTTGTTCAGACCAATCTCTAGATGCTTTATCCTTTAATCTATCAGATCGACGTAATTGAACTTGTTGAGAACTCTCATCATCTTGTAACTGTTCTAAAATGCCTTCCTGATTACTCTGTTGCTTTTCTCCTTGAATTAGTTTAATAGTAGATGAAACCTCATTCTTACAAATCTTATTACCTTTATCTTTGTATACGTCAATTTGAATACTACTGTCATCAAGGCCACATTTAATTTCCCGAGTAAACGAAAATCGTTCTTCGAATTTAACATCCTTGCTAACTTTAATCAAAGACTATAGATTTATAAAGATGTTGCACTTAGTACATTTGGAATTGACAAATATGTTGTGCTTCTTATAGATGAGGGGGGAAGTAACAAGGAAAGCAAAAACTTCGTGCTCACCCTGCAAACAATTTCGATCGAAAAATAATCTAAATAGTTTCCCCATTTAGCAAAAACCTATCGCTTTTGCTATTCAATTCTTATTGATGTAGTTGCATCCTTCGGGAAGAAGTGTCCCACTATGGTAATACATATTTAGTTTAAGAATCCACTTCGTGTTTATATTATATGACGAATTAGAGCGCTTTGGAAGTTTAATATCAATTAAATTTAGTAGTATCGCTGTTGGCTCCAAAAAGTACTCTTTTGAAGTTACATTTTTTCTTATTGTTCTTTATAATAAAAAGTGGGTAATTTTACTGTTTATCTTTGTTTGATTTTGTAAGGGAAATCTAAGTAAAATGTAAAAAAATGAGCTTAAAGTTAAACAAATATTAAAAAATCTACGTTACATTTAATCAAAATAACTGTTAATGTTTTAAAGTTAAGAACCTAATGTGGACAAATTTTGTTAAAGAAAACTACACAAAATCACAAATTTGTTCAAACACTAACTTTGTAAACTTTCATCATATTATAACTAGCATATCTTTTTATTGCAAATTTTTATTTACAAATTTTCTTCACTCAAAGTTATTGTTGATCTTCACTAGAAAAATTTAACAAAAACACTAATTTTCACATTAACATTTTTAAAGACATTAAATAAACAGACAGTTTAAAAAAATCACTAATATCCCTTAAAAAAGATAATTATCAAATTATTATTTTCAATTTCATTTTCATTTGCTCTAAAAAAATATGCATGAGAAATTATTAAAACTTTAACCAATCTAACCGAAGAATAAGTTTGGGCAGTTTTATGCACCATTTATACGTGAACATTTTTTTTCGGTAACATTTGGATTCCGCGGAGTCCCAATTTTAAGTACAATACTATAACTATTTCTATTTTCAAATATTAAAAATTTCACTCTATTTTACATAATTTTATATATTAATATTATTTTACACGCACGTAGCACCGATCACATGGCAACTTAAATACAAACTGTGCTCTTTTACGTATTTTGCTTTTGTAATATTCACTATTAAACAGCAAATCGTTGCGAAGAAGTCAATATAATATGTGAAATATTCAATTGTGCCATTGTTGCAGTTTTATAACTGTTACAATTATCTGAACAACTCACTAAAGTGACGAAAAAGTATAATTTAAGAACTCATAATGCGATTCTACCGTATTTTGTTGTTGTTTAATTCCAAAAAATCTACTGTTTAACTACCAAATGTGACGAAGTAGTTAAAATTCGTAGACAATCGAAAAACATTCTACCAATTGCTTGGAGGGGCTTTTGTAATATTCACTATTAAACAGCAAATCGTTGCGAAGAAGTCAATATAATATGTGAAATATTCAATTGTGCCATTGTTGCAGTTGTATAACTGTTACAATTATCTGAACAACTCACTAAAGTGACGAAAAAGTATAATTTAAGAACTCATAATGCGATTCTACCGTATTTTGTTATTGTTTAATTCCGAAAAATCTACTGTTTAACTACCAAATGTTACGAAGTAGTTAAAATTCGTAGACAATCGAAAAACACTCTACCAATTGCTTGGAGGGCACATTCAAAAAACTGAAGAGAGCAAAAAACCACATGCATTAATACATGCATACACATGTTTTCTGTTTTTGTCAACCAACGTGTGTGTGTATGTTTTTTTTCGTTAAAACCGGTTTTCGGTATTTTTATTTTTTAAGTGATTTTGTTTTGTTTTCAAGCAATTTATGTGCAAATAACCTACGTAAGAATTAATGCGACCGATTGTTTAATTGGTAGGGTAAGAATATGTGTTTTATTGTTGTAAACATTAAATTATAACATACAATATTTTTCATTTTTCGAATTTATTCTATGAGTTAAATTTCAGTTATGTATTTTATAAAGCTTTTTGTAATAGCTCTATTCCTTAAATTTTTCAGAAATGACCTTATACACTACCAGACTATTATATTGTATTTTCCTGTTACATTTTACCTTAGCTTTCCGTTGGATAGCAATGAAGTATATTTATGTACAGAAAAATTTACAATTATTAGACACCAGCAGAATGTAATGCATTTTCTGGCCCGCTACGGCCTTCGTCAGCATTCTTTGTGTCACACTGGATAGTGATATTTTATAAATTGAATGTATTTAACTCAACTATTTTAACAAATAGATATTGGGAATTATTTCTTTTTCATAAGCAACTTTATTATATACAATATTTTTCATTTTTCGAATTTATTCTATGAGTTAAATTTCAGTTATGTATTTTATAAAGCTTTTTGTAATAGCTCTATTCCTTAAATTTTTCAGAAATGACCTTATACACTACCAGACTATTATATTGTATTTTCCTGTTACATTTTACCTTAGCTTTCCGTTGGATAGCAATGAAGTATATTTGTTTAATGATGAACCATGTTAATCAAAACACCCGGTGTTTAATGATGACTCATTATAAACACAGCACCCTGTAAAATAGTAACGGTCCTTAAATTGTTATTTACTTTTTCACATTTGTCATTGCACTATTTTTCTATGTACTGAAACTTAGCTTGTAAGATCATTTTTAAAACATTAAAAACTCACTCTAGTTGCGACCTTTGTGAGACAAACATCAAAAAACTTAAATAAAACATAAAGTGTGTAAATACAAAAACAACCAAACAGACAGCAAAAAAAGTGTTTTTTACTTAACAAAAAAAAAGGAAAAAGAACCAACCCCCCAAACATTTGGTCACTTCGAACCGAAGCAAAAAGTGTAGTGAACAATAATTTAAAAAACAAAAGTAAAGTTTTTATTAAAAAAATTAAAAAATAAAAATTAATTAAATAAAAGTGTTTCCAAAAAACAATTTGCCAAAGTTTAATAGTGAACAAGCTAACGGGACCCAAATTCTTTGGCGCAGTAGCAGCAAGTTCAACAGCATAACTAGCAGACTCAGCAACAACAAAAACCACAGAAGAAGTAATCAACAAGCAGTGACACAGAAAAGAAAAAAAGACCCAACAACAACAAGTAAGTCAAAGTATACAAGACAACAAACAACAAGAAATAAATTCTCTTGCTTGTTGTGTTACTCTTAATATTTTTTTACGCTGCATTTTTTAAGAACGAAGAGAACCAACAGGGTTACCACCCCCATCACATTTTAAACAAATACCGGGGAAACAAATCGCTTTGTGGGACTCTAATTATTTTAAAAAATAATATATTTTTTTCGATACTTGTTGTTGTTTAATCGCTAGCAGGTACTTTTTTGACCCAATTTAAAATAGTTTTTTTTCACGATTCTGGTTAATTCAAAAAATTAATAATGGCACTCGATAAATTTGTTAATTGTACAAATGACCTTTTAGATTTTGAAAGCGAGTATTCAGAATCAAAGGCAGGTGAGGACATTCATAGTTTAGAAGTTCTTCGTGTAGAACTAGACTCACTTTGGCAGCAAATCAAAAGGGCTTATGAAGAGTGTAGGGACAAGAAACCGGAATCGGGCGAACAACCGATAGACAGGCAGAAACTTCGCGATCGGTACAAAAAAGCCCTGGCTGCATACAAAACTTGTTTGGCATCACTTAACGCGGAAATTCTGGCGCTTTCTGCCCCAACTGATGACACGAATAAGCACGAGCGGTTTTCGTCTGCCGAAACCCCAATTTTAGGAAACAACGACGTTTCGTCTATTCGGCTGCCACCTTGCGACATAGATACGTTTTCAGGTGATTTTGTGACATGGCCAACCTTCCGCGACCTTTTTACTGCCCTATATTTAAATAATGCGCGACTTAGTAAAATTGAAAAATTATTTCATTTGCTTCAAAAAACTGGAGGAGACGCGAGAAACATAGTTTCAAATGCCCCATTAACCAACGAAGGCTTCGATATAGCCTGGAAAAATCTTGTTCTTCAATACGAGAACAATCGGATTCAGGTCAACGAACAGTTGAAAATTTTATTTGACCTTCCGAAAGTTACCGAAGATTCAGGCCAATCTATTCAGACACTACAACGAACCGTTAATGGCTGCCTTCAAGCTTTAAATGCTTTAAGGGTAGAAACTGGCACTTGGGACCCTTTTCTTGTATATCTTTGCTCGACCAAGCTCCCCCGAACACTTTTGAAGGAATTTGAAAACTCTCTTCAAGAAATAACAAAGGTTCCGTCGTGGGAACAATTTAACACTTTTTTGACTCACCACTCTAAGACTTTAGAGTCAATAGCGGCCATCACCAAACCCAAACTCTGTCAACAAAAAAGGGAATGTTCTAAGCCGTTCACTAAACAAAAACATGTTCACAGTTTTCAAACAAATGCGACTCAAACCAATAACGAGTCGAAAACTCAGAAACGTTTTCCATCAAAGGGGGGACAAAAAGACTCTACACACAATTGCCAACATTGTAAAGAGCCCCACCCATTACGATCCTGCCCTAACTTTTTGGAAAAGAATGTGAATGACCGAATTCACATAGTAAAAGTCACAAATTCATGTTTTAATTGTTTGTCAATAAATCATGGTGTCAAGGACTGCTCAAGCAAATATAGTTGTAGGCTGTGCAAACAAAACCATAACACTTTGTTGCACAAGGCAACGGTGACCCAGCCTATAAGTTTACCACCAAACAACGCTGACGAGCAAGCTAGTACAAGTGCTGCAGCGCAAGCCCAATATATACAGTCCACTTCCAGATCAGGTATTCCTAACCTGACTTCCTTGACCCTGCGGGGAAGCAATAAGTCCTCGACACAACTAGTAGACAAAGAAACTTTGTTATTTACTGCAATAGTACAAATCGAAACTAGAGGCGCAAGATACCAGGCAAGAGCAATCATCGACCCTGGATCCCAATCCACGTTTATATCGGACAAGTTTAAAAACCGATTAAACTTACCAACAAAACGTAATATAGTACACGTTTCCGGCTTGAGTCAGACAGTTTCTGAAACTTCGACCAAAGCCTGTTTGTTTAACCTTTGCTCCAGGGTGGACACATCGTTTAAGTTAGAGGTATGGGCACCAGTTTTGAAGACCCTTCCATCCAATTTACCGCCCCAAACGTTAAACGCAGAACAATTCGCAGAGGCTGCAAAACTAGAACTTGCAGACCCACACTTTCATCAAAGTCGACCCATCGACCTACTAATAGGCCTCGACTTAGGCCCCTCAATATATAGTATGGAAACACCGATGCGGTCCATTGGATCCCTTTTGGCACAAAAAACAGTATTTGGCTGGATTGTGGGGGGACCAATTTGTACAACATCTTCACCTAGAAAAACTATATCGTTACTAAACACATCGTCCCTGGACCGAATCCTCTCACGCTTTTGGGAGGTGGAGGAGACCCCAAAAAAGGTTTTGAGGTCAGAAGAGGACACGCACTGTGAAAATCACTACAAGTCTACAACCCGTAGCAGTGATTCGGGTAGATATATTGTTACCCTACCCTTTAAAAATGGCGAAGAAATAGGCGTATCTAGAAATATTGCCATGGCCCAATTTGTGAGAATGGAGCGCATGCTTAGCCAAAAGCCAGAACTTAAGACACAATACGACCAAGTTATTGTAGAATACCTCGAGCTAGGACATATGAGGAAAATATCTCCCCTGGAAATTAGTAAATACCCAAATTATTACCTGCCGCATCACGCAGTAATAAAACCCGAAAAGTTGACTTCGAAGATTAGAGTAGTTTTCAACGCATCGAGCCCGTCTTCAAATAAGAGAAGTTTGAATGACATTTTGTATCCAGGGCCCATACTTCAACAAGACTTAGTGCTCATAATATTGAAGTGGAGATTCTTCCGTTTTGTGTACAACGCAGATGTCACAAAAATGTATCGCCAGATACTCATTGACCCTACGCAAACAAAATATCAAAGGATATTGTTTAGAAAATCCGAGACTGATCCTATTGAGGATTACGAACTCCTCACAGTGACGTTTGGAGTTAATTGCGCGCCCTTTCTTGCCATAAGAACCCTTCTTCAACTAGCCGAAGATATCGGGACAACTCACCCCCTGGCGTCAAACATCTTACAACACAACATGTACGTAGATGACGTCTTAGCTGGTAGCCACACATTAAACGATGCCATCAAATCACGAAAAGAACTTACAACTGTTCTAAAATCTGCCGGCTTCGATCTGATGAAATGGACCTCAAATGATCCACGAGTTATTCAAGATTTGCCAAATGAGACCCTACTACCGCTCGACTGGTTAAACTTATCCGAGAACGCCGGAACCAAGACACTCGGGATAAAATGGAACATTTCCTCAGACTCTTTTACATTCACTGCCCCAGGTGTTGAATTGAAAGAAAATTACACAAAAAGGGAAGTTCTATCTCCAATTGCCAAATTCTTTGACCCTTGCGGATGGATAGCTCCAGTAATTGTTGATGCCAAGTTAATCATGCAACAGATTTGGTTAGATAAAGTCGACTGGGATGACAACCTAAAACCCTTGACTTGCCTCAAATGGCAGAAATTCGTCAAAAACTGCCCTGCAATAAATGCCCTGAAAATTCCTCGTTGGATCCAGTACAGCCCTAATTTAAATGTGGGAATACATGGCTTTAGCGACGCCTCAGAAAAGGCTTATTCTGCGACTCTTTTCGTCCGAATACAGTCTGAAAATTCTATATTTACACATTTACTGGCCTCTAAGACTCGTGTTGCTCCCATTAAACAAATATCGCTACCACGTTTGGAGCTTTGTGGATCCGTTTTACTGGCAAATTTAGCCTCAGGAATTCTGCCAAATCTTCAAGCTACGCAAATCGACACATATTTTTGGACCGACTCAACAATAGTACTGGCCTGGTTAAAGAAGCCCCCCTGCACGTGGAACACTTTCGTTGGAAAACGTGTCTCAGAAATTGTAGATAAAGTCGGCAATAGCCATTGGCAACATGTCGAATCAAAAGAAAACCCCGCAGATATAGCCAGTCGGGGATGTACGCCCCAAGAATTAGAAACCCACAACTTGTGGTGGCTTGGACCTTCATGGCTAAAATTACCTAAAGATAAATGGCCAAAATCCAGAAGTCCAGATGACACCAACTTAGAAGCAAAAACCGTAAGGACGTTAACTACTACGACTCAAGAGGATCCATTGAACCGTTTCTCCAATTTGTCACGCGCTTATAGAGTATTAGCTTATGCCCTACGATTCTGGAGGAATACTGGTGTAAACAGAAACAGCTTTCGGACATCTTCAAACGAAGTTACACCAGAAGAAATAAAAGATGTCAAAACACGACTCATTATTTTGACGCAAAAACAACACTTCCCAGAAGAATATAAGCAGTTAAAGCTCAAACAAAGGATATCGTCCTCCAGCAATATTTTAACTCTCAACCCGTTCATGGACCAACTAGGCGTCATCCGAGCCAACGGACGTCTGGTTCAATCACCAGCGCTCACATATAACGAACGACATCCAATTTTGTTGCCGTACAACTCTAAGCTCACCAGATTGCTGACCGAGTTCACTCATAAAATAACTATTCATGGTGGAAACCAACTTATGACCCGAGTACTTCGGACGGAATTTTGGATTTTTCGTTTAAGGCCCTTAGTAAAAATGGTGATTAATAATTGTAAAACTTGTGTTTTGTACAAAAAAACACACACTGAGTCAAATCATGGCTTCCTTACCACCAGAGCGCACAACACTTTCTCGCCCTTTCACCACAACTGGAGTCGATTACGCTGGACCCTTTACCATTCGAAACTTTACTGGTCGAGCCTGCCTCATCACAAAAGGGTACGTCTGCATTTTTGTATGCTTTGCCACTAAGGCCGTACATTTAGAACCAGTTAGTGATTTATCGACTCAAGCATTTTTAGCCGCTTTCTCCCGCTTTATTGGAAGGCGTGGATGTCCAGCAATCATATATTCGGACAACGGCACGAACTTTGTCGGAGCAGCAGAACTCATCAAAAAAGATCATCTAGAATTTCTAAAAACTCTTCAAACCCAAGTTACTCACAACTATAGCCATCAAAATATCGTTTGGAAATTTATACCCCCCGGTGCCCCACATATGGGCGGACTCTGGGAAGCCGGTGTAAAATCATTCAAAACCCACCTAAAGAAAATGATACCAGATATGAAATTCACGTTTGAAGAGCTGTCAACAATTCTCACCCGCATAGAATCGTGTTTAAACTCTAGACCCTTAAGTCCTGCTAGCGATGACCCAAATGACCTTAACCCATTGACCCCTGGACACTTCCTTATTGGAACTCCATTATTGACCCCAGCCGAATCTGATGTAAGCAGCGAAAATCTGACCCTCATCAACCGCTGGAAACGCATAAAGGTCATCTACCACTCATTTTGTAAAAGATGGAAATCCGAATACCTGGCCGAACTGCATCGCAGGTACAAGTGGAAGTATCAAAAGGACAACGTTAAAGTCAATGACTTGGTGGTCATCAAAAACAACAATTTGCCACCCAATGAGTGGCAACTGGGTCGCATCACAAAGACTCATATTGGAACTGATAAAAACTGTAGAGTGGTTGACATCCAGACAAAAAATGGGATCGTTACCAGACCCATTTCAAAAATTGTGGCTTTGTTTTGAAATATAGTATAAGTTTTTTACAATTTTCCACACTAATTTTATTCTGAATTCCTACTTACAGGTATGGCATCCCACGAAACATTTCGTAGCGTATCTTCAACAGATTGATTGCCGTCAACATATACAACCTCACACGACCCGCAACCCTGAATCGAATTGAGATCCTAGATGCCATATCTGTCAAATTCATCACAACACCGTGCTACATTGTTTCCTGTTTTATGGACCTTTGGTAAACCTGCACCAAGTCATGGGGGCCGGAATGTTTAATGATGAACCATGTTAATCAAAACACCCGGTGTTTAATGATGACTCATTATAAACACAGCACCCTGTAAAATAGTAACGGTCCTTAAATTGTTATTTACTTTTTCACATTTGTCATTGCACTATTTTTCTATGTACTGAAACTTAGCTTGTAAGATCATTTTTAAAACATTAAAAACTCACTCTAGTTGCGACCTTTGTGAGACAAACATCAAAAAACTTAAATAAAACATAAAGTGTGTAAATACAAAAACAACCAAACAGACAGCAAAAAAAGTGTTTTTTACTTAACAAAAAAAAAGGAAAAAGAACCAACCCCCCAAACAATATTTATGTACAGAAAAATTTACAATTATTAGACACCAGCAGAATGTAATGCATTTTCTGGCCCGCTACGGCCTTCGTCAGCATTCTTTGTGTCACACTGGATAGTGATATTTTATAAATTGAATGTATTTAACTCAACTATTTTAACAAATAGATATTGCTGGTGTCTAATAATTGTAAATTTTTCAGTACATAAATATACTTCATTGCTATCCAACGGAAAGCTAAGGTAAAATGTAACAGGAAAATACAATATAATAGTCTGGTAGTGTATAAGGTAATTTCTGAAAAATTTAAGGAATAGAGCTATTACAAAAAGCTTTATAAAATACATAACTGAAATTTAACTCATAGAATAAATTCGAAAAATGAAAAATATTGTATATAATAAAGTTGCTTATGAAAAAGAAATAATTCCCAATATCTATTTGTTAAAATAGTTGAGTTAAATACATTCAATTTATAAAATATCACTATCCAGTGTGACACAAAGAATGCTGACGAAGGCTGTAGCGGGCCAGAAAATGCATTACATTCTGCTGGTGTTTAATAATTGTAAATTTTTCTGTACATAAATATACTTCATTGCTATCCAACGGAAAGCTAAGGTAAAATGTAACAGGAAAATACAATATAATAGTCTGGTAGTGTATAAGGTCATTTCTGAAAAATTTAAGGAATAGAGCTATTACAAAAAGCTTTATAAAATACATAACTGAAATTTAACTCATAGAATAAATTCGAAAAATGAAAAATATTGTATATAATAAAGTTGCTTATGAAAAAGAAATAATTCCCAATATCTATTAAATTATAACGATTCGAACCGAATTATTATTAAAATTTTTAGACCATTCAACTATGTATGTACTTATAATATGTGTATTAGACCGTCTCACTTTTCATTTTCATCGAGAATTTTCACAAAACGCATCCAAACTCCAACAAAAGCATAATTTTACCAAATTTGAAAAAATAAAAAAACCAATATGTTCTTACTTTATAATATATTTATGCAATAGAAGAAAATTTAGAAATAAACAATTTTACACATTTCAATTAAAACTGCAGTTTTTCTTAACAGAATACGACTGTTATTTACACCAAAATCTTTATTTTAAAATTTCCTACCATACTGCATTTACAGAACATAAAAGTTTTGCCTCGTTCAATTTTTATATATGAAAAGGTAAGCAAAAATTAAAAAAAATGTTAATAGATATTGGGAATTATTTCTTCTTCATAAGCAACTTTATTATATTCAACATTTTTCATTTTTCGAATTTATTCTATGAGTTAAATTTCAGTTATGTATTTTATAAAGCTTTTTGTAATAGCTCTATTCCTTAAATTTTATTTTTTTAGAAATTACTTTATACACTACCAGACTATTATATTGTATTTTCTTGTTACATTTTACCTTAGCTTTCCGTTGGATAGCAATGAAGTATATTTATGTAAAGAAAAATTTACAATTATTAGACACCAGCAGAATGTAATGCATTTTCTGGCCCGCTACGGCCTTCGTCAGCATTCTTTGTGTCACACTGGATAGTGATACTTTATAAATTGAATGTATTTAACTCAACTATTTTAACAAATAGATATTGGGAATTATTTCTTCTTCATAAGCAACTTTATTATATTCAACATTTTTCATTTTTCGAATTTATTCTATGAGTTAAATTTCAGTTATGTATTTTATAAAGCTTTTTGTAATAGCTCTATTCCTTAAATTTTATTTTTTTAGAAATTACTTTATACACTACCAGACTATTATATTGTATTTTCTTGTTACATTTTACCTTAGCTTTCCGTTGGATAGCAATGAAGTATATTTATGTAAAGAAAAATTTACAATTATTAGACACCAGCAGAATGTAATGCATTTTCTGGCCCGCTACGGCCTTCGTCAGCATTCTTTGTGTCACACTGGATAGTGATACTTTATAAATTGAATGTATTTAACTCAACTATTTTAACAAATAGATATTGGGAATTATTTCTTCTTCATAAGCAACTTTATTATATTCAACATTTTTCATTTTTCGAATTTATTCTATGAGTTAAATTTCAGTTATGTATTTTATAAAGCTTTTTGTAATAGCTCTATTCCTTAAATTTTATTTTTTTAGAAATTACTTTATACACTACCAGACTATTATATTGTATTTTCTTGTTACATTTTACCTTAGCTTTCCGTTGGATAGCAATGAAGTATATTTATGTAAAGAAAAATTTACAATTATTAGACACCAGCAGAATGTAATGCATTTTCTGGCCCGCTACGGCCTTCGTCAGCATTCTTTGTGTCACACTGGATAGTGATACTTTATAAATTGAATGTATTTAACTCAACTATTTTAACAAATAGATATTGGGAATTATTTCTTCTTCATAAGCAACTTTATTATATTCAACATTTTTCATTTTTCGAATTTATTCTATGAGTTAAATTTCAGTTATGTATTTTATAAAGCTTTTTGTAATAGCTCTATTCCTTAAATTTTATTTTTTTAGAAATTACTTTATACACTACCAGACTATTATATTGTATTTTCTTGTTACATTTTACCTTAGCTTTCCGTTGGATAGCAATGAAGTATATTTATGTAAAGAAAAATTTACAATTATTAGACACCAGCAGAATGTAATGCATTTTCTGGCCCGCTACGGCCTTCGTCAGCATTCTTTGTGTCACACTGGATAGTGATACTTTATAAATTGAATGTATTTAACTCAACTATTTTAACAAATAGATATTGGGAATTATTTCTTCTTCATAAGCAACTTTATTATATTCAACATTTTTCATTTTTCGAATTTATTCTATGAGTTAAATTTCAGTTATGTATTTTATAAAGCTTTTTGTAATAGCTCTATTCCTTAAATTTTATTTTTTTAGAAATTACTTTATACACTACCAGACTATTATATTGTAACAAGAAAATACAATATAATAGTCTGGTAGTGTATAAAGTAATTTCTAAAAAAATAAAATTTAAGGAATAGAGCTATTACAAAAAGCTTTATAAAATACATAACTGAAATTTAACTCATAGAATAAATTCGAAAAATGAAAAATGTTGAATATAATAAAGTTGCTTATGAAGAAGAAATAATTCCCAATATCTATTTGTTAAAATAGTTGAGTTAAATACATTCAATTTATAAAGTATCACTATCCAGTGTGACACAAAGAATGCTGACGAAGGCCGTAGCGGGCCAGAAAATGCATTACATTCTGCTGGTGTCTAATAATTGTAAATTTTTCTTTACATAAATATACTTCATTGCTATCCAACGGAAAGCTAAGGTAAAATGTAACAAGAAAATACAATATAATAGTCTGGTAGTGTATAAAGTAATTTCTAAAAAAATAAAATTTAAGGAATAGAGCTATTACAAAAAGCTTTATAAAATACATAACTGAAATTTAACTCATAGAATAAATTCGAAAAATGAAAAATGTTGAAAAAAATGTTAAGTTTGCATTTGAAAATCTGAATTTGTAGTGCTATGAATAGAAAACCATCGAACAAAATGGCAATGTTGCTTTAAGGAACATTTAGGAAATTTAATAAGCTTTCTAATGCATGAAATGATGTTCAAATCCATTCAGAACTGCTTGAGTTTGAGGCAAATTACTAAATCAAGATTTTTCCATTTTTTGAAAAAAAGGTATTTTGCCTAAAAAAATGAAAAAACGATTTGAGAGACCACTTCCCATTCATCAATATTTAAGTGTTATACACCAAAATTCATGGTTTTTATAGTAGATATAGAAAATCGATGTTCATGAAGGAATTTCGAAAAAAGTATAAAAACTGAGACGGTCTAATGTGTATGTATGTATCAAACGAATTTATTATAAAACAAGTGTGTTTTCTTAGGACGTGTGTGAGGCGATAGAAAAGTGCGAATGTAAGTAAAATGTTGACACTTCTGAAATTAATGAAATTTCAATAGCTCTGGGGGCTAGTAGAATTTTTAAAACAACCAACAAAATTTCTGACAAGCAGCAAATCGCAAATTGTAATTGAAAAAGTCAAATAAAAACGTTTAAAAAATTTTGTGAATTCAAAACAAAAATATTAAATAAAATGCATAGAGCCACCTGCAAAAAAATTGTATTTTCCTAATTTGTTCATTATTTTATACAGTACTTTACGTTTATAGTCATTTCCATTGTTAGTCACATTAGCGATATAGTCCATTTAATCTTTATTTTTGCCGCTATACAGAAGATTAATAGAAAGTATTTACGTTATAGTCCATTTAGCGATATAAGCACTTTTATAAAAGTAAAGCAAATTATTAACGTTTTAGTTACATAAGCCTAAGTTTTTGGTTTGTTTCCGAAGTTACAAACCATATCAAAGAATCAAGAAATTAATCGTTTACTTTTTCTTATCAACTCTCCAATCGAAAAAAATTAGTTTTTGTGTTTGGTAACAGTGATGAAATATCTTATTATTGTTTTAGCTTTTTTAAAACAGTTTGCAACTCTGTTGCAAAGCTATTATCCCGCTGTCAGTGTTGTTAATACGACTTTTTATTTTATAAATTCATATTAAATTCGACAAAAATCTGCAAAAAATTTTCAATATTTAGCATTATTCCAGTAGTGTGTTTTTATTATACATAGTTTTTTGAACGATTTAAAATAAATCGGGCATGCTCTGATAATCGTAAAACTCTTAACATTCTTACTTGAAATCGTGGCGAATTAAAATTACAAAAGTATGCTGAAGGAAACTAGAATTTTTGTAAGAAACTATGGCAGATCGCAAGCATAACGCAAGAGTTTCCGAACACTGTAAAATAAATCTGGTGTTTTGCTTTTTTAAATCGTGCGAATATCATAACAAGGCTGAATATCTTAAAACTTAGAGCTTGAGAGATCATTGAATTGAATTTTGCAAAAATATTAATTTTAAGAAATTTTTAAAATTCAATTTAATATACAATCAAACGCGATTAAATTTTTAGAATTTATTTTAAAAAATAAATTAAAAATTTACTTGTTTTCTTGCAGAGATCCGAAGTTTGATAACTTTTGGCAAGGAAAATGTCTGAAAATCAAATAAAGCTTAAGCTTTATTCCAAGTTTCTAAAGCAACCATTTTTAAATGTGTTTAATGTAATTATCTGGCAATATTATCAATTTTTCATCTAAAACATTCTCATTCGTATTGGATTTTAAAATTTGTTAGAAATTTAAAGAAAAAACTATAGCCTTGCTCATAATTTTTTTTATATAATTAAGAAAGAAAGGTAAATTGCTTTTCATAAATCGCTAACTTTTTTAAATTTTACATATGTATGTGGCACACATATACACATGTGAACTAGGCGTATAGTCATTCTAGCGATATAGTCCACGATTTGTGACTATAAGCAAGAAGTACTGTACATATTATTTTTTTAAATATTTTAACACAACTTCAAAATTTTATATCGTCAAAAAAGATATAATTTTTTCCAAAGATATTTTTCAAAAAAGTTCTTATAATGTAGACCATAACCAAACAAATAGTAGTTAATATAACATACACTGTCCCGTGTTCGAGCACTAGTATATTTACAATCATAAAATCTAAGGTGTTTTTTTTAGGAATTTGGATAAATTAACTTGTAAGTACTGCAATACATACATATGTAGCTATGTATTAGCGTAATTAAAATGAGAAATAGCCTAGAAACAAAAGAAAAGTTTTAGGCACCATATCGGTGTAACCACCATTTTTTTTTAATATATAAGTTTGGCAACATGTTGTTATCCCTAAATGGATTAACATAGGTATGTAATTTAATTGCAGTTTGTTTCGTTGACTCGTCTATAAATGTAGTATACTACCGTAGTCCCATATTTTGAATATATCCTTATTTATCTAGGTATACGATGAAAACGCATTCTTTATTTCGTTAAAATATATAATTTCACACAGCAGAAACATGAATTTTTTCCCCACATGGACATACTTTGTTACCATAGTACTTTGCTACCGTTTCACACACGCCCTAACTTTTTACCACGAGTATTTAGGTAATAATTTTACTTATAGGCTCTTTACAAGTTTAATGGTTACAAATTTTAACTTTTTCAGTATGTAATCGATGATTTGAAAGTATTTAAATGTTTCCCATGTGTATTGATTCCGTCATATTATAAGGAAGGACTAGTAAATTTAACATCTCCATCCTGTCTTTATAACATACGTTATTCTTCGCAAACCAAAAACAATAAATAAATTAATAAATTTTTCATTTTCATTGCTTTATTTTGTAAAAGTATTTTTGCAGATCTTTATAAGAATTTTACAAACTTCTTAAAGGTAGACTTCCAAAGCCTGATTATTTTTCATAATTTGTAATAATTATTTGTTGTAATAATAAACAAAATTGGATTTTTCATCGGAAACAATTTAATAATATGTCAAATAATACAATTTTAATAAAATGTATTGAAAATCAAGTTTTCATACATTTTTAAACAAAAAATAAATAACATTTCAAGAAATTACGTGCACGCACATCAAACTGGCTGCAAATTTTTATGAAAATCAAAAGCATTTTGATTATGTCGCCACGTCGCTTTAGTAAACATAAAATATATTTTATAAACAAAGCAGTTAATTTTTTTTTAAAAATGATTTCTTATATTCCTACAATTGTTTAAATTTAGACAATAACAGCATTTGAACTTCGGTGCAAATCGATATACTTTCATCTGTGCAACAATAAAACACATATTATTGCCCTACAATTGAAGCACAGCCGCGAATAACGTTGTAAGTTACAAAATAAATATTTTTCAGGAGAGCAAAAAAACGTTTTTAGAAGGCTGGATTATTAATTTTAAAAGTTTTCTTTTAGATTATGAAAAATAATAACAATAAAAACTTTTATGCAAAATATCAAGTAAATCGAATTTTAAATAACATGCTTAATTACAGTTTATATTATTTTTTTTAGTAGAAAAACGTTTCATATCCACAATCGCGATTTCATTTAAAACGTTTTTCCACTACGCAAGCGGCTTTTAGAATGTTATTCCACCTTGAAAAACCAGTTCGTTTGTATCATTTTGTTAGTAACTTACAACGTTCTTCCACTGGCTGACTCTTTGTATCGCATTTTGATGGCGTTAAGGTGCATAATTTTGGGTGAATTGACGTTTAAACAGCGTAAAAGAGTAATGTTAACGCTAATCTGCAAAAAAACAGTTTTTGAAAAAAGTGGCTTTTACAACGTTATTCGCGGCTTTGCTTCAATTAAAAATCAGTCACATTTGCGTTTACATAGGTTTTTTGCACATAAATGGCATGCAAACAAAACTTCTTTTATTACTTAAATGTGTTTTCAAAGAGAAAAACAAGACTTCTTTTAGTTTTTTATATTTTTTTCATTGCCATGTACATACGAGTACATACACACACGCATGCACGCAAATATGCGCTGATAGATGAGAATAAAAAGTTCTCTGAGAGTAAAAACAAAGACTATAATTTACTCTCACAAATGGATTAAGCGGCTAAATCCACCAGAAAAATTAATATAGACAGAAAAATGTATGAACTTTGTATGGCAGTGCAATATCTTTATAAATCTATAGTCTTTGCTATAATCTTGTTAGTTCCATTTATCAATATTCTATAACCCCGCACATTTTCTCTATTATACAACTAAAATACCCTCTACTGATGCGTCATTAAGTTTTTGACGTTTGCACTTTGGAATTTGTACAAAAACCTTACTCCTATAAACTCTCATGCGACTCAAAACTGACTTCTTATTATACCACAGTTCAAAAGGAGTTTTATATATAGTAGATTTGCTAGGTAAACGGTTCTGAATATAATTTGCTGCCATAACACACTCGACCAATAAATTCTTTGAAAGATTTGCCCCTCTTAGCATTGCACGTAGCATCTCAACTAAAGTTCGATTCTTACGTTCAGCAACGCCATTCTGTTCTGGACAATACGGGATCGTTGCTTGTAGAATAATACCAGACATTTTCCAGTATGATTTTAACTCATCATTTATATATTCACCACCATTATCGCAGCGCAATATCTTTAACTTTTTGTTTGTAAAATTCTCAACTTCTTTATGAAATTCTTTAAATTTAGAGAATACTTCATTGTTTGTACTAAGAACATATATATACGAGTATCTAGAATAATCATCTATAAATGAGGGATAATATCTCTTACCGCTTCTTGATTTAACTTGAAAAGGTTTACAGACGTCGGAATGAATTATATTCAATAT
This sequence comes from Pollenia amentaria, assembly GCA_943735925.1. Classification (NCBI taxonomy): domain Eukaryota; kingdom Metazoa; phylum Arthropoda; class Insecta; order Diptera; family Polleniidae; genus Pollenia; species Pollenia amentaria. The sequence continues at coordinate 76,328,806 of OX031007.1, forward strand.
CTCTTTCGATCGGTTTAAACTTGCTTTTGGAAAAGGAGTCCTTGTTAATTTTGACTTTGCACAAGTATCACAAAAATTATTATCATTGCATTTTTCTATACAGATTCCAGTACCAAGCTGTTCTAATTTCTTTATATCAGAAATGTTACGGTGACCTAATTGACGATGCCAAAGATCAATACATCCAAAACAAGATTGTGATATATAGGTTTTACTATTTATTGCTTCGCATAAGATATATAAATTTTCCTTTAAAATTCCTTCGGCTACAACTTTGCTTTTGTTTAATATAAAACATCTTGATTCTCTAAACTCAATTAACAAACCCTTCTTAACCATTTCCTTCACAGATAAAAGGCTTCCATTAAGATAAGGAACATAAAGAACATTTTGAAGATGTATTTTGTTATATTTACCATTAATATACCCATTTCCAACGTCAACAGCATCTAAAAACCTACCATCAGCTATAAATACTTTGCTAGATAATTTCTCAAGATTGTTGAAAAAATTACGATTGCCAGTCATATGAATCGATGCACCAGAATAAATTACTCATCCAATACCATCAGCAACTTGCAAATAAATTTCACCATCAACACGACCACATTCAGATACTGCAGCATTTTGTTTCTTCCATTTAAAACAATCTTTCTTCACATGACCCAATTTATGGCAGTGAAAACACTTAAGCTGTCTTTTCTTTCTATATTGTTGACCTTTTAAAGCACTATTGTTCTCACCTTCTTCGTCGGTAACATCAATACGCCTTTCAGATTCATCCAATAGTTTTTCCATTACGTATTCTAAAGAAATTGATTCCTCTGGCTTACCTTCAATTGACGTCACTAAGGAGGAATAAGTTTTAGGCAAACTGTTGAGTACTATAGCCACCATAGAACTTTCCTTAATATCTTCACCACGATCTAATAACTGAGCACGCATAACGTTTGTACAATCCAAATGCGTTTGCATACTTTCTCCATCGGTCATACGTTTGTCATACAATTTACGAAGTAAATGTAATTTCGATGTCATTGTCTTACGTTCATGCACTTTCTGCAATTTAATCCACATTTCCTTGGCTGATTTGATCCCTCTAATAAAATGAATTTGCGAATTTTCAACACACATAGCAATTGTGGTACAAGCTTTTTGATTCTTTCTTCGGTACACATCAGTCTCTACTTTTGGAATTGGCTCTTCAATAACGTCCCACATCTCTAACTGTACCAGGTGCATTTCCATCTTGAACTTCCATGTAAAATAATTTGAATTATTTAGCAGTTGGAACACGGCTTTAGTCTCCATCCTTCAAATTATTAATATAATTACACCGTATACGAAACTGGGCTCATAACCTATTGGAACAATATCCAATTTAAGAATTAAAACACAAAACTTCTGTTTTGTATAAAAGTCAAGAAAGTAATAATATTTTATTTGAAAAAAAATTTCCACAATAAATTATACAAAAATCATAGTTATATTGATATAAAAGTTTAAAGTATTATAAGCACAAGTAGATATTTTGTTACTAGAGATAAGTGGTTTTTTTCTTCTTCTTTTTGGATTTAAAATTGTTTGTACGAGTATTTATCATAAAATAGCTAACAATTTAAGCTAATTAAATAATTATTATTAAATTTATTATTTTTTTATTAAATTATTAAATAATTATATTATTTATAAATAAACACAAATTAACACATAATCGAAAATGTCGCTTAATTGTAAATTTTGTGGAAGAAATTGTACAGGTAGAGGAAGGGTTACCTGTGCCATATGTGAAGGTGTTCTTCACCAAAAATATGCATTGCAAGACGATTCATCTTTAAATACAGAAATAGTGGAACATTAAAGAAGAGCGACAGCGGCTTATTGTTCAGATGCAAAACTTGTTCAACAAATTCAACTTCCAGTATGAATGTATCAAGTCATAATTTAAATAGTAGTTCATAAAAGCTAGGAAAATTCCATTAAAACCTTAACAAAAGTTATAAATGAGCAAGTAATATCTCAATTAAATTCTATTCAATCAGAACTGAAAAAATCTTTGTCTTACACTAAAAAATCTGAAGAATTATTTAATTCTAAAATTCTTTACCTGGAAATTGCTAACAACATTCTAAGGAGACAGTTAAATAGATGCGACATCCTTATTGATGGATTGCCTAAGGATTTGAATAGTGAATAAATATAATCAATTGTGTTCAAAATTTAAGAAATTTTGGATATAGATGAACAACATTTTGATATAAATATGTGCACCTATATAAACGGTAAAAAAGACATTCTTGTGAAGTTTAATTGTGCATACAAGAGGGACCTCATCGTTATGAAATATTTCAAAACACGCACATTAAAATTAAAGGATCTAAATATAAGAGGGAAAGAGACTGAACTTAGCACAACAGGAAATCCATCACAGCTGGTAAATGGTGAAGCAAGAATCTACATAAACGAACACCTTACTCCAAAAGCAGTTAAATTGAAATAAGTATATGTGTAGCAAGATGCTCAAAGATCGGAAAATAAGAAAATTCAAATTCTTCAATAGGGACATACCACAAGCTAGGATTACTTTGGATGATGGGGCAGAACGAATATTTGATTTGGCAGAGCTCACTGATTATTTTAAACCCGCTATGAATAACCCTGGTGTTGCGCATATGGAAACCAATAACTAATATTTATTATCATAATTTTAGATTTTTTTTTATAACTGCTGGTGATTATAATCACCGGTCGGCAAAAAATGGATTAATTACTTATTTGTGGCTAAGCGAAATTGATATTAAGCTTTATTGATATAAAGCTTTTTTCATTTTAGACGTATTGTGCATTATAATTGCAATTTGTTTCATATTAAAAGAGAATGTAAATACTTTTTCGATGTGTATACCTAACTTACATGAATAATTAATTTAACAATGAAAATTTTCTATCTAAATTTTAAACTTTTATAATAAATATAGCTGGTAAATGGATTTAAACAACCGTAATACTAATTCGAAACCAATTAAACTATTATGTACTGGTTTTATTGATCTTAACTTGTTTAACTTAAAACTACGATATTGTTATGCTTTGTATGATGAAATTTACATTATTTTTAGTTCATTTTTCAGATAACAAATAATTATGTATATAAGGAATTTAGTAAATATTGGTAATGTTTATACCGACAATGGGAATTTTTTGTAAATATTATAAAACTAAGGTTAAATTTCTCTCTATGCAAATACAACAGGTTAAATGCATTTATATTTCAAATGAACGATAATTTAGGTCCAGTTATCAGCAGCAGAATCATGTTTGATACGATGCTAAATGAGCCGGGTTTAAGATTGACGCATATTAACGCCCAGAGTCTTGTGCCAAATCCGAATGCAACAAAATTTGATGATATCAAGGACTTGTATGAGGGTAGCATTATCGATGTCATAGGCGTGTCTGAGACGTGGTTTAGGGGCACTGTCAATGATAGTTCTGTTAGGATGGACGGGTTTAACATTCATCGAATGGATAGAAAGGTACGGAGAGGTGGCGGAGTATGTATGTATGTGTCGAAGCGATTCAAAAGTCGTGTTGTTTATAGTAAAATGGATGTGAGTATTATTGAATGTATTTCTTGAGTTCATGATTGGCAATGGACAACATGTTTTAGTGGGGGTTGTGTATTTACCACACCGGAATTTAAACGTTTGTGAGGATGAACTTATTGATCTGGCCTCTAGGAATGACAACGTAGTAATTATGGGGGATTTCAATGTGGATATTTTCTCAAGAGGTCACATGATTCGGGATTTTTGTCTAAGATCATCTCTTTCTGTTGTACATAACTCCTTGCCTACGCATTATTTTGGAATTAGGGGAACTACGTCCTTAATAGATTATTTTATTGTATCAATGTCAATTTCAATATCCGGTACTAAACTCCAATCACGCGATGATATGTATATCATACTGGGTGGATATTGATGTTCGGGATGATCATTTTCTGTATAGGGACTTTAGACGTTTAATTGTGATCACTGTATTTCACTGCTACGCTTGGTCGATTTCTCGCCAATATATCGTAGTTCTAACGCTAATGATCAGGTAGAGTTATGATGTTATTTGATGATAATGTTCCTCCACGGGTAATGCGGAAAAGACAATACGATGATTGGATCAGAGACCCGTGGGTTCGCGCCGCGAAGGTGAATAGGGACACGGTTTTTCAAGCTATGCAGGGAAACAGAAAGGAAACGATTAGGTCATATTGTCGGAGTCGGAATAAGGTGAAATCGGTGATCCGGATGGTGCGTAGAAGATCATGTATTTTTTTCAAGTTGTACACAGTCTCAGATGTGGCGGAGACTTAGATCTGTAGGATTAATAGACGATTCGGTTCATAGTGCGGATATTGATCAGGATGAGTTTAATTAATTTTAGAGAATGCCAACAATATCCCCTACTACGATAACGTTCCACAGCTACTTAAATGATGGCGGCTTTGAGTTTAGGAATGTGACGGAGATAGAAGTTATTAATGCAATGATGCGGATAAAATCGAACGCAGTTGGTTCGGACGGTGTGCCTTTAAAATTTGTTCAATACATTTTCGACGAAATAGTACCTCATCTGACTTATATTATCAATTCTTGTATTACAAGATCTGTATTTCCTTCAAAGTGGAAAGTGGGAACGGTTATACCTATTCCCATTGCCATTGAAGCGCCCTGCTTCAATGGCTGACTATCGGCCGATTACTATTTTATCATCTTGTTCGAAAATTTTTGAAATAATTTAAAGGGATCAAATGCTTGATTATCTGAATGAAGTGGTTATAATCAATCCATTTCAGTCAGGCTTTCGAAAGTGATATAACACTACTAATTTAATGCTGGATATAGTTGAGACCATTCGCGTAAATTTAGATAGACGTTTGATAAGTGTGTTAATATTTTTGGATTTTCGTAAGGCATTTGATTCATTGAACCATGACCTATTGGCCTGTAAGTTAATGGAGCAATTTAACTTTGGCACAATGTCCAGTAGCCTAAACGATGTATTCCGGGAGTTCTCTAATTTTAGGTGTTACACCTACGCTGATGACATGCAACTACTGGCGACCTTAACTAATGATAATTTAATATATTTTGAAAGCCAACTTAACATGGAATTGAGGCGTACTCTATGCTAGTCAAAAGCTAATTTCTTGGATCTGAATCCGTCCACGACGAAAATGACGATTTTTACTAGGAACTTGTACATTAATTTACATATATTCTTGAATGGTGTGGAAATTGAAACGGTTAACAACTAAAAATCCCTTGGCTTTCATATTGATCATGAATTGACTTTTGATTATCACATAGACTCTGTGGTATCTAGGGTCACCTGGACTTTGCGCCGGCTTTATTGTACGGGCTATTACTTGCCCCTCACCGTTAGAAGACGAGTTGGGTTGGCACTTTGTAAGCCGTTATGTATGAATTGGAAGTTTATGGGTGTACATCTCGCGGGAATTTGTTAAGGCTTAAATTATATTTAAGCCTTATTTAATAGAATAGTGAGGTATATTTATAATTTGCGAATAAGGGATCATGTGTCCGCAAATCGAACTGAATTACTAGGTTACGATTTTGGGGATTATATTAGTGCTCGACAGATAATTTTTTTTTATAAGATTGTGAAGTATAATCGCCCACAGTATTTGATGGCTAAGTTTCTTTTCGGACAGTAGATAAGATCATCACAATTACTATATCCTGTGTATTCTACGGTTATTATGAGTAGATCTGTGGTAAAGTTGGCCAGATTGTGGAATACATTTATCCCTTTCTAGAGCTGTGGTTCAATTGAGGACTTTTTTAGGAATCAGATAAATAGTTAAAACCCTTTTTTTAATTTTGTTGCTGATATAAACTCGTTTCTGGACGCTGTAGTTGTATTTGCATAGAGAAAAATTTGTGAAGAAAATTGATGTATTTCAAAACGATCGTTTTTTAGAGGTGAATTAATGATGAATTAAGATCAATTTTACAATCTTTTATATTCTTGTCTTAAGTTACAGTTTGTTCTAATCAATATATTTTTTCACCACCTTAAATCACCATTTACCTTTATCAATAATCCTTTTAAAATTCAGAAAAGCTTCATTAAAAATAATTGAATTCAAAATCTTAAACGATTTCAACCTCACATGATTTCGATTTCCAGCATATGACCCTTAACCCTCTCATGCTCGAATTAAAATGGGCGTGGCTACATTTTTTTGAGTAGACATATAAGATAGAGTTGACCTCAATATCAATAGAAAAAAATTTCAATGTCATAGGTGTCCTGGCTCAAGAGCTACAGGATGTTGCGTATATGCAACATTGGGTAATGGTGTTATAAATTTAAATACAAGTTGATTTTTTTTCAAATGCCGTTTATTTTAATGTATGTATGGTAGGATATAAAACAATTTTTTTGAGGATTGGAGCACAAGTGCACATTGCATTTGCTGCATTTACAGCTTGGAAGCCCAGTGTTGCATACCCTACATCTGCCCCTTGTTCCCCATTCCGGCCAATGATTATAACCATCAAATCGTAGGGATTTTGCAGGCTCCGCAACATATGCTTTTTTATAGGGGTTTGATACAGAACCCGTAGAAGGAGCTGGTGATAATGGAGCTGGGGATGATGGAGCTGGTGATGACGGAGACGATGGAGAAGGTGATGAAGTTCCTGAATTCATTGCCAAAGGGAGTGATGATGGACGTCCTCTCTTTTTTGTGACAACTGTAGTTTGACTTGCGTTCAAAAGCTCGGTAGCAACATCCAATTGGAAATTAATGAGCGTCATATGCTTCAATTCTCGTCTGTATGTGTGATGTCTCTGCGGTATAACAACCAACTGATTACTAAACTCAAATTTATGTACCAGTACACTATGCGCATGTACCATTTATTTGAGCGGTGTTTGATTTTGTACAATTCAAGCAGCATGTCCGCAAGATCAACCCCTCCCATGTGCTTGTTGCATTCTTCTATACCTGAATGAGGTATAGTTATAAACGTCTTCTCTTTGCGGCACCATCTCTTGCATTCACTCATGTGGTTCCTACCTGAATCGTTTAAAACCTGTTGTACACTCATACCAACGACATAGCAATGACAAGCAATCAAGTTGTGCGTTGCTTCATATTTGAAATCGCTTGATCCTCGTTCTCGCTTTTGAAGTTCCTTCTCACTACATAGAGTACAATTTTTTAATCGGTTGCTTCTAATTCTACCAACGCCTAATATGCTTTTTCTTTCAGAGCAATCATCAAACTTATTGAAGAAAACCAATTGTCAAAAAACAGTTTGAAATTTTGGTTTACTGGCATATTGGATGATAAAAATAGCACAATGTCTGATGATATTCCCAAGACATAACACTTGCACGTTTCTTCTCCAATGTAGAGAGTAAAATCGTAAATAATCCCAGATACACCAGCTCTAGTGAACATTTTAAAAGCCCACTTATGGGACTTCATTAGAAGATATTGTTTCAAACTATGTTGACCTAAGAAAAGAATGTATTATTGTATTATTCAGAAATAAATTACATATGTTCACAAATAATAAGATACCTTTATATGCAAGCATTTGGTCATCAATGCTTTGACATTCTTCCTGTGAAATTTCATTGAATTTTTATTTTATGGAGTCCAACAGGGGCCGAACTTTGTATAATTTGTCGTACTCAGGTGTTCCCTTCTGAGGCTGTTTAGTATTATTGTTCAAGTGGAAAAACTGTTTGATTTTTTCGAATCTGTTTCTTGGTAATGCACTTGCAACGGCCGCTAGTTTGAAATTGGCCACCCACGCCATTATGTATGTTGGTATTTTCACAACTGCAAGGTATAGTAGAATGCCAACAAACCTTTTTATATCAGGCACAGTACATTTCAATTCTATGCCCTTTGTTTGCATGGCATATAAGTTCTTTTCCTCACATATTTTCTGCCACAGTTCACCCGCAAAGAAAATACTAAAATATTCGAAGGTTTTTTCACCGCATTGATGCATAATTAACTTTACCAGATGGTCTCGCTTTCCATTAACTCTGCACTGCTCCACTTCAAACTCTGTAAATCAATTTTTTTTCATTTTCACTCAAATCTTCATAATTTTCGGTTGTAATAAATTGGCCAATCAGACCAACTTGCATATTTTAAGCTCTGTTATTCAAATTTTTCCAAGTTTCTTCTATAATTCTGTCCATATTTGTATCTTCTTCTTCTTCATTTTCCTCGTCAGCCGAATCATCCCAATCAAAGCTGGCAAAATTTTCAATTTCAGCCTGAGTCAGACCTTTTGGGCGCATCTTAGAACGTGCATACAAGAATAAGTTTTTATTTTTCGAAAATTACCACAATAGACCAATGTTGCATATACGCAACACTACATTTACAAAATTATTACAGGCAAACTAAATAATATTTTCATGCCGGGGTTTTTTTAAATTACTCACTTACCTTTTGTTATTTAGTTGTTGAACTTGGTTTTAGGATGAATTAATTATATTAATGTTTTTTAACACTTTTTGAAAACAACGTTTTTTTGCAAAATTAATTTTTCAACTTCGCTCTAGGGAGAATAGCTACTAACTGAACACGTGCACAGCTGACTACCCATCAATTAGCTGGAAGCTTAAACAACACATGAGGCTTTATTTTTGCGAAAGGTTCAAAAAAATATTTAAAATAGCGGTACTTAGACGCTCATAAACACAATGTTGCATATACGCAACATCGGGCATGAGAGGGTTAAAACAACGAAGGAAAAACTTGATAATGCTGATATAGGGACAAGGCTAAAAAGAATTAGTAACGTAATTAAGAAAGCAAGGAAACAGTCAATAAATAATTTTTACAGAAACAAATTAGACTGTTTTCAGAATGATCCAAAAAATGTTGGAAGTTTTAAAATGAAACAATGGGAAGATTTACGAGCAGATGTATTAATATTAAGGATTCCCACGGGGACTTAATTACAGATGATTTTCAAAAAGCCGAAGTTATAAACAATTGTTTTTTGAAATCTATAAAAGATTTAAAGGTACAAATTGAAGAACTTTCTCTTTAAGAACTATTGCTCAACACAAAATAAGATTTCATCTTGATCATGCAACAACTGATGATATTCGCGATGCAGTAGTAATTTTGAAGCCAAATAAATGTGGTGCAGAAGATACTTTTAAATAATATAAATGATTTCACACCCTATTAGGCTAAAATATTTAATAACATGGTGAACTGTAGCATTTATCCAGATATTTTAAAAATCCACAAGGCTATTCCGGTTCCAAAGGAAAATAATGCCTGCACTGCAGATAAGTTTAGGCCAATTGCTGTTTTATCTATTATAGATAGCGTGTTTGAAAGAATTTTGGACAGTCAAATTTCAAAGTATATGATAACTCATAACCTGTTGAATGAATTCCAATTTGGATTTAGGGAAGGATGTGGTACAGAGGAAGCTGTAGTAAATGTTGTCAACTTTATTTGCAAAGGCCTGGACGAAGGATTAAGTGGAGTGGCAGGTATATTTTATGATTTTACCAAGGCATTTGATCTTATAGATCATGATATTTTATTGGAAAAATTTAAACTATATTGTATTTGTGGTAGAGAAATGTCTCTTTTAAGAAGTTATTTAATGAATCGCAAACAATTTGTTCAGATAAAAACTCACAAAAGTCTCTTGGTGCAGTTGAACATGGTGTGCCACAGGGTAGTGTACTTGGTCCATTATTGTTTACCATTTACCTTAATTGTATAAAAAATCTTCAACTTTCTGGAAAACTCTTCATATACGCGGATGATATTTATTTCTTCTACCCCTACAAATACGAACAGTAGCAAAGGTTTATATGAAACGGAATGCGTCGTTATTAACTGAATTTGCATGAATTAACAAACTAGTTTTGAATTCAACTAAAACTCGATTAATAAGATTTAAGCCATATGGTGATCACATCCACTTTAGTGTATTTGTGGACGGTTACGAGGTGCAGGAAGTCAGTTCCATTAAGTATTTAGGAGTAGAAATCCAAAGCAATCTTTCTTGGAGTCAGCATATTCGGAATTTAAAGGCAAAAACTGCTCAAGCTGTGGGACTACTTTATAAATTTAAAAATAAGTTTGATTTTAATACGAAATTATTGCTTTATAGTGCTTTAATTCAAAGCCATTTTAACTACTTAGCCATATCGTATGGATATAAAAAGAGCAATGAACTTAAGACATTACAGCATTAAAAGTTGTCGCTAACCTTCCAACAACATATTCAACGGTATCGTTATTCAGTAATATTTTTATGGATGTTATACCTATACACGGAACTTACAAATTGCAGTTATTAATGTATGTTTTTAAGTGTTTGCACAATATTGGTCATCAAACCATAACCTTCTCGAGAAATCAGTCTTCATTTAATACAAGAAATAATAACAATTTATCAGTAGCCCGGTGTAGACTGGAAGCAACAAAATAAAGGATAGAATACATGGGTAGTCGTGAGTTCAGTAATTTGTCTCAGTATTTAAAAGATATAAATAGAATTTCATCATTTAAAAGAGAGGTTAAAGATTATGTATTACAACACATAGAAGAGATATTAATTTAACAAGTATAAATATCAAATTAATATAAATTTATATACATGCATTACTTAGATACTTTTTTCAATTAGTTTAAATAATATACAACTGTTCATTTTGTAGTATTTAATTGCCAACTCGCAGAGGCAACAAAATTATGATGAATTATTTAAAATGAAATAAATAAAATTAAAAATAACAATAAAAGTTTTAAGTTTTTGTATTTCAAATACATACACGTATTTATAATACTGTCTAATACAGTCAAAGGAATCTGATAAAAATCGATAGGTTTTAAAGCTATAACTTTTCAAAGGTGTGATGAATTTCATGCGATTTTACAATCAAGTTCTAAATTAAAGTCTTAATAAAATAAAAATGCAAACAATTTTTCAATTAATTTTTATTTTCCATCCCTGAAACTAAATGCACGAACATATACATACCTATATGGCAACATCACCCGCTAGTTCTGGTAACTAGTTTTGAACTAGGAGTTTCGTTAGTAACTTAGTAACCAGATCTAGTTACCTCCAAATATAATTTGAGTTTTAAATACTGTTTACTTTAACATGGGGATGTCATTGGAGGGGGGCAATTGGCTATTCTCTGCATTACCAATATCTAGTAAAAAGTACTAGTTTTTTTACGCTATTTCTGGTGATAAGTAATCAGCTAAATTGCTAGATACAAATTACTAGTTCAGTAGGTAATTGACCCAAAATATCTAGTATAGTAATTAGGTACTTTTAATGCATTTTTTTAATAAATATAAAATTTTTATTCATACGAATTTGAAGACATATTAAAAAAATAGTACATTGTCATGAAGAATCAGAAAATAAACTTAAAATAATTCATTAGTTTTATCAAATAAAATAGTTTTATCAAATACGTTTATTATTTGAAGAAAAAAATTTAAATTATTTTTGGTATTAGGTACTATTATTAGCTGTTGGTTTTGAAACACATTTATATTTAAACTGGCGTTTTTTCTGTCTTTGCATTGATTTGCGGATTTTTTCTTCTGGTGATCCAACATTAGTGTCGTTTTGAAGTGACACGGCTTCTGAAATTAAAAGATGTTATTAAATTTTTGAGTTTTTAGATTAAGAAAAAACCATAACTAAATATATAAACAATTACCTATGAGGACACTATATATATTTTCCAATTTCTTCAAACTATGTTTGCCATGGACACCATCAACATTTCCAACCATTTCTTTAGTTTCTCACTTAGACTTAAATCTGGGACCTTTTCTAAAATGTCACTTTTAACAATTTCATCGTCTGCTTTTTCAATAATTTCTATGTCTTTTTTCGTTTTAAAATCAAAATCTACAATTTTAGGTTGTTCAGTAGCACTTTCCATACATTCTTTTTCAACTTGATTAAATTTGTCCAAGAAATATTATTGTTCTTTTTTTATTGATCTTTTTAAATGCTATTTACTTATCATTGTTACCTTTTTAGTTTTAAATCACTTTAAAAAATTAATCGCACCGCACGTCTTTCTTATTTAAATCTGTAAAAAATACAAAATAAAGAAAGAAAAATGACAAAAATTAACAATATTTGAAGCGACGATAACGGTTCTTTTTGTTTTTGTTTTGCACGTTAATTGTACAAAAAAAAAACATGCGATTGATCTACTTATTTGTAAATCCAATAGTAATGTATGATGTAGAAAAACAGGAGACAAAAAAAAAGGAAACTACTTGTAACTTAATGAGCTATAGGTAATGCATAAAAAAGTCAATTTGATACTTATTGCACTACATATAGCCTGAGAAAAAGTAGTATAATTGATAAAACCTACCAATTTTCCAATCTCCATTCTAAAAGTTTCTGACAAAATAGCAATTGATATATGTAGCTAGATTAATAACTATATAAAAAATACAATTGACTATTTGCAAAACAAGCGGGCATATATGCGAAATGTTTATACATCTACAGTGAGTGTATGTTCTTCTTTCTTTCTACATGAGAGGATTTTCGGCTTTCAACAAACTTTTTGGAAAACCTGCAGAAATTTAAAAATTCGTTACTAATTTATTTATATATATGGTAAAAAATTTTTTTTCTATACAAAACTTCATAAACAATGCTACAAAAGAGCTTACGTACAATTGTAGTTTCAATGTTACAATTTTACTTTCAGCAAAACAATAGTTCAGCAATGAATGAGTGAATTGTGTAAAAAAGTTTGTTTGAAAAAGTTGGTAAAAAATAACTTGATGGATAAAACTGAATATGAGGAAATGTAGCCAAGACCTTCCTCTATTACCCCCATTAGCACATTGTTGGCACAAGTCCTAAATTTTTCTTAATCGGCCAAATAGGGAATCGGTTGTTGTCATAAAACTATCACTTTTATTTGCTCAGAGTATAGTTGTTCGTTTTGTTAAATAAAATAATGTTTTTTTATAAGTGTTTGTATTATTATGTTGTTTTATTTTAATTAAAAACACTTTAAAATCATTAATTAAATAAAATAAATCTTAACGAATTGTTAAATTCGGGCAGGTTAAAAAGTTTGTTGAAAACCGAATTTTCGTGCCATATAGCCATTAAGAAGAAGAACAGGCATTAGGTGTGTTTATTTACTTAACTTGCAAAAATTTGCAAAGAGAGAGTAAGTAGGAATTTAAAGAAATTGCTCTCAAACATAATAAAAAGTAAATGAACACTTTGCCAGCCAAAATTTAAAAGTTAAAGTAGTGACGAATATACAGGAATATTTGAGTACTCATTAATTATATTAAGACTTGAGAAAATTTTATACATTACGGTAAAAATAATGTGATTTTATTAATTTTTATTTGTTTATGTTGAAGAAAATGAATCATGAATTGATTTTTTTTTTATTTATGAGGTGAAAGAAGAATTCGGGTTTTCATCAATAATAAAAGATAAAAAAACCCTTTGTTAACAATAAAATTATTTATAAGGCAAAACAAAAATATTTAATTTAACAATCTATGTATAACCTATGTGTATAGGTATATAAAATTTCAACGTTTCAGACGGACTGACAGATTCATCTTCGCACAGCTTTAACGCCGTGAGTTATAAGGTTGAAGTTTGAAGCTAATAGTACCAAAATTGTGTGTGTGTTAGTGAACAAATTTAGTGCATTGCGACTCGCCAGAAACTACTTTCATGTGTAATTGCTAGGTAAGATGGAATTTTTGGAAATTTATATGTTTATGGGATAAATAGCGTAAATCGGGTTAATTTGCTAACCTCATGACTCCTAAACTAACCGCGAATACATTCATGCGTTCCGAACAATATTTTTGTCCGAAGAATAATTTTTTTCTGAAAGCGTTCTTCAGAACGATTCACCTATTTCGGAAAATTTTCCCGGAAAAACAAAGCTACCGTATTGTTTACAGATGTAAACAATTATACAAACTGGTAGCACCACTAACAAACTACTCCATTTTCTTAATGAACGAAAAAAGGAAAGTGATTTTATTATTTTTTTTAATTATATTTATTTTTTTATTTAATTATTAAGCAAAAAAACAATTGTTATAATATAAATGCAAAAGCACTATATGATGTGGCAGCTCAATTCAACTTTTATGTACACATAGAAAAAAAGTGGCATCGCAGTTCATTTTGTTCTGAACAAAAATTAAAATTAAACCATTAATTTTTTAATTAAAGGCAATAAACATAGAAATAAAAACTTTTTTACATTCGGAACTTGTCCAAAAAATATAAATTTTTAAGGGGTGAAAATTTTACCAATTTTTGGTACTTTCTTAACAAAACATTTTTCTTCAGTCTGCAATATACGTTTTCAATAATGGGCTTACACTACAATAATGAAATTTTTAATATTTCAATGTGGAGAAAAAATATATAAAATGGTGAAATGCGGGAAATTAAATTCTTTGTTTTACTCTTTCGTTCTACAAGTGGTATCTTTTTAATTTGCTATAATAGATATTAGAAACATAAAATTATTATATAATTTTTTTTAGAACTTAGAAACATAAACTTTGGCATTTAAATATGACCTCGAAAGAAAAGTAACGAGGGTTAAATTATTGTTAATTATAAAATAATTTTATCTACTTTATGACCGTTGTATTTGGTCCAAACGCATTTCTTTAGTGTTGGTTTCATAATAAACAAGACGGTCATAACGTTGCCTTTACACATGCAAGTAGTGGCATGCCACTGTTCTATACATATTATCAACGAAAAAGTGTTCGAAATAGTCGAATCTCATGCCATTTGCGTTTCTGTTTACACATGCCACTGCCAGTTCATTTTCAAAATGTCGTCGAAGCGTCAACTTGAGATAATTTGTTTACATCTCAAATTAAAAAAAAAGTACCAGAAAACCAAAAAGAGTTGCCGACTTCATCACATAGTTTTAGTTTTGGGGAAATAGTTTACATTTATTTATATTAGCATTGTTTTAGCAAAATTAATGCTCTATAATTAGGAAACTTACTTATTTTAACGCCCGTTACTACAAATTAATCATAAAAATGCATTTAACAGTTAAAACTTAAATTACAGTTCGACAACAATCCAGTCGATTTGCATTAAATATTGAACAGGGTAACATTGCTAATCGTTTTGACATTTAGTGGCATGCAAGTGCCAAATTTCCACTCGCATGCAATTTTTGCTGCCACTGGAGCTGCCATTGCGAAAAATGTGAGTGTATTAGTAAAAAATCGTGAGTGTATTGAGTTTTTCGAACTGGCAGTGGCATGTGTAAATGCTAGGTAAAGTAAACAATGAGAATATCTCAAATTATTTTATAATTAATAAGAATCTTTAATTTTGTAAATAATTTAATTTGCAAACAAATTTATTATAAATGTATTATACTGTAATAGTGTAAAGTATCGGGTATCTAGGTAACCATTATACTCACAGTACTAATAACAACACCTAATCGGTTAAAAGTAAAACAAAATACATAAGGGATTTTTTAACAAGTTCGTTATTTTATTTAGCAATAAAAATATCGAAATATCTGTCCTTAGTTCAACAAAAGTATGATTAATCGCATAAATATTTTCAATTAACATCAACATTAGCTTATACATTTTGCAAAATACCCCTATTTAAAACTTCTTTTGGAAAAATTTGTTTTGTAAACGAAAACATGAAACAGCTGTTTCAATAATTCTTGCAACTAAAATTTTTACCAGTAAAAATTTGCAAGAATTTTTTTGTCTCTCAATTTTTTTCTCTCTTTTGACGCTCTCAACTTGCAAATTTGTTGGGTTAATGAACACTTTCCAGTAACCATTGTTACAAATCCGTAACAATTTTTAGTAAATGAACACAGCTATTATATGTATTAAATTTTGTACTTAAAAAACTTTTTTGAACTTGGTAGCACTAAAATTTAGTCTGCAAGCATGGTACAAGTACACAAGTTAAACTCGTTGCTACAACAAGTACAACAAGACAAAAACAACAGGCAATTTGTTTTTGTAGTTTCTACCGAGTTGTCAAAACAAAAGAGCAACAATATGCATTCAGCAACACTAAATAAAACACAAATTGAAAAAAAGACATTTGTTGTTTAACTGGGGTAAACAGCTGACAAACATTTGCGCCAACGAGTCTACCTTGTGTAGTTGTACCATATCTGCAAGGCATAAAATACTCAATCGCCATATGGTTTTCATGAGAGATTCCTGCAGTGAAAAAAAAAGTTTGTTATGTTCACGGAGATAAATTATTTGCTTATTCCTAGTAAATGTCAAAAAATTAATTGATGTATCTCCGTGAACATAACCAGGGTTGCCGCTTAAAAAATTGTTATCCGACCAAAAATGTCTGCAAAACCTACGACCAAATTTTATGCCGATATTTATGTATATGTGTTTTTGATCTAAAATATAATATTATTAAATAAATAGATATTGGGAATTATTTCTTTTTCATAAGCAATTTTATTATATTCAACATTTTTCATTTTTCGAATTTATTCTATGAGTTAAATTTCAGTTATGTATTTTATAAAGCTTTTTGTAATAGCTCTATTCCTTAAATTTATTTAGAAATGACTTTATACACTACCAGACTATTATATTGTATTTTCTTGTTACATTTTACCTTAGCTTTCCGTTGGATAGCAATGAAGTATATTTATGTACAGAAAAATTTACAATTATTAGACACCAGCAGAATGTAATGCATTTTCTGGCCCGCTACGGCCTTCGTCAGCATTCTTTGTGTCACACTGGATAGTGATACTTTATAAATTGAATGTATTTAACTCAACTATTTTAACAAATAGATATTGGGAATTATTTCTTTTTCATAAGCAATTTTATTATATTCAACATTTTTCATTTTTCGAATTTATTCTATGAGTTAAATTTCAGTTATGTATTTTATAAAGCTTTTTGTAATAGCTCTATTCCTTAAATTTATTTAGAAATGACTTTATACACTACCAGACTATTATATTGTATTTTCTTGTTACATTTTACCTTAGCTTTCCGTTGGATAGCAATGAAGTATATTTATGTACAGAAAAATTTACAATTATTAGACACCAGCAGAATGTAATGCATTTTCTGGCCCGCTACGGCCTTCGTCAGCATTCTTTGTGTCACACTGGATAGTGATACTTTATAAATTGAATGTATTTAACTCAACTATTTTAACAAATAGATATTGGGAATTATTTCTTTTTCATAAGCAATTTTATTATATTCAACATTTTTCATTTTTCGAATTTATTCTATGAGTTAAATTTCAGTTATGTATTTTATAAAGCTTTTTGTAATAGCTCTATTCCTTAAATTTATTTAGAAATGACTTTATACACTACCAGACTATTATATTGTATTTTCTTGTTACATTTTACCTTAGCTTTCCGTTGGATAGCAATGAAGTATATTTATGTACAGAAAAATTTACAATTATTAGACACCAGCAGAATGTAATGCATTTTCTGGCCCGCTACGGCCTTCGTCAGCATTCTTTGTGTCACACTGGATAGTGATACTTTATAAATTGAATGTATTTAACTCAACTATTTTAACAAATAGATATTGGGAATTATTTCTTTTTCATAAGCAATTTTATTATATTCAACATTTTTCATTTTTCGAATTTATTCTATGAGTTAAATTTCAGTTATGTATTTTATAAAGCTTTTTGTAATAGCTCTATTCCTTAAATTTATTTAGAAATGACTTTATACACTACCAGACTATTATATTGTATTTTCTTGTTACATTTTACCTTAGCTTTCCGTTGGATAGCAATGAAGTATATTTATGTACAGAAAAATTTACAATTATTAGACACCAGCAGAATGTAATGCATTTTCTGGCCCGCTACGGCCTTCGTCAGCATTCTTTGTGTCACACTGGATAGTGATACTTTATAAATTGAATGTATTTAACTCAACTATTTTAACAATTAGATATTGGGAATTATTTCTTTTTCATAAGCAATTTTATTATATTCAACATTTTTCATTTTTCGAATTTATTCTATGAGTTAAATTTCAGTTATGTATTTTATAAAGCTTTTTGTAATAGCTCTATTCCTTAAATTTATTTAGAAATGACTTTATACACTACCAGACTATTATATTGTATTTTCTTGTTACATTTTACCTTAGCTTTCCGTTGGATAGCAATGAAAGAATGCTGATGAAGGCCGTAGCGGGCCAGAAAATGCATT
This sequence comes from Pollenia amentaria, assembly GCA_943735925.1. NCBI lineage: Eukaryota > Metazoa > Arthropoda > Insecta > Diptera > Polleniidae > Pollenia > Pollenia amentaria. Next base: position 76,347,129 of record OX031007.1, read on the forward strand.
ACATTCTGCTGGTGTCTAATAATTGTAAATTTTTCTGTACATAAATATACTTCATTGCTATCCAACGGAAAGCTAAGGTAAAATGTAACAAGAAAATACAATATAATAGTCTGGTAGTGTATAAAGTCATTTCTAAATAAATTTAAGGAATAGAGCTATTACAAAAAGCTTTATAAAATACATAACTGAAATTTAACTCATAGAATAAATTCGAAAAATGAAAAATGTTGAATATAATAAAATTGCTTATGACAAAGAAATAATTCCCAATATCTATTTGTTAAAATAGTTGAGTTAAATACATTCAATTTATAAAGTATCACTATCCAGTGTGACACAAAGAATGCTGACGAAGGCCGTAGCGGGCCAGAAAATGCATTACATTCTGCTGGTGTCTAATAATTGTAAATTTTTCTGTACATAAATATACTTCATTGCTATCCAACGGAAAGCTAAGGTAAAATGTAACAAGAAAATACAATATAATAGTCTGGTAGTGTATAAAGTCATTTCTAAATAAATTTAAGGAATAGAGCTATTACAAAAAGCTTTATAAAATACATAACTGAAATTTAACTCATAGAATAAATTCGAAAAATGAAAAATGTTGAATATAATAAAATTGCTTATGAAAAAGAAATAATTCCCAATATCTATTTGTTAAAATAGTTGAGTTAAATACATTCAATTTATAAAGTATCACTATCCAGTGTGACACAAAGAATGCTGACGAAGGCCGTAGCGGGCCAGAAAATGCATTACATTCTGCTGGTGTCTAATAATTGTAAATTTTTCTGTACATAAATATACTTCATTGCTATCCAACGGAAAGCTAAGGTAAAATGTAACAAGAAAATACAATATAATAGTCTGGTAGTGTATAAAGTCATTTCTAAATAAATTTAAGGAATAGAGCTATTACAAAAAGCTTTATAAAATACATAACTGAAATTTAACTCATAGAATAAATTCGAAAAATGAAAAATGTTGAATATAATAAAATTGCTTATGAAAAAGAAATAATTCCCAATATCTATTTGTTAAAATAGTTGAGTTAAATACATTCAATTTATAAAGTATCACTATCCAGTGTGACACAAAGAATGCTGACGAAGGCCGTAGCGGGCCAGAAAATGCATTACATTCTGCTGGTGTCTAATAATTGTAAATTTTTCTGTACATAAATATACTTCATTGCTATCCAACGGAAAGCTAAGGTAAAATGTAACAAGAAAATACAATATAATAGTCTGGTAGTGTATAAAGTCATTTCTAAATAAATTTAAGGAATAGAGCTATTACAAAAAGCTTTATAAAATACATAACTGAAATTTAACTCATAGAATAAATTCGAAAAATGAAAAATGTTGAATATAATAAAATTGCTTATGAAAAAGAAATAATTCCCAATATCTATTTGTTAAAATAGTTGAGTTAAATACATTCAATTTATAAAGTATCACTATCCAGTGTGACACAAAGAATGCTGACGAAGGCCGTAGCGGGCCAGAAAATGCATTACATTCTGCTGGTGTCTAATAATTGTAAATTTTTCTGTACATAAATATACTTCATTGCTATCCAACGGAAAGCTAAGGTAAAATGTAACAAGAAAATACAATATAATAGTCTGGTAGTGTATAAAGTCATTTCTAAATAAATTTAAGGAATAGAGCTATTACAAAAAGCTTTATAAAATACATAACTGAAATTTAACTCATAGAATAAATTCGAAAAATGAAAAATGTTGAATATTATTAAATAAAGCTATAAATATTTTTTTTTTTTTTACAATATACAATTTACAATAAAAACAAAAAAAGCAACAAAAATAAAAGGAATGTACAAATTCATTTAATAGCAAAATAAAGTATTATTGCATACATATAAAGAAAACCAATAATACAAAGTAAATCACAATTTGTTAGCTTAAGTTTATACAATTTATCAAAAATAGTATTTAACTTTATAAGACATATGTAGGCTGAGCTTCAAAACATCCTAATACTATGCAGATAACGTAAAAAATGTAAACCAGTTTAACAATATATAATTTTCTTATTGTCATTAATAACTTTTTTGGTGCTCTTTGAGGCAGATAAATTGCAAAATTCTACACGGTTGTTTAAAAAAGCTAGTTGCTCTGCAACTGACGTTTTGGAACTTATACATTGACGTTAGCGTTAAAAGCAATGTTGTTAAGGTGCCCGTACACGACATGTTTTTTACATTTGACTAGTCAACTTTTCAAGTCACATGTAGGTTAGGTTAGGTTATGTTCCATGGGCAGCCATCGAGAGACAGCACACTTGGGTCCTTTAGCGGTCCCTTTGTGATACCCAGCGCCAATGCCCATCCCAAAGAGCAGCTACTCAGATGGCGTCACTGCAAGGTTGAGCCAATTTGTCTTCCTAATGAAGAGAAGAAGCAATCTTAGTTCTATTTTTGATAGATCCTCCAAACAGGAAAACACCGGTTCTCCCAGGTATTTTTCCCTGATGCCCCATAGCCCAGGGCATTGACAGAGAAAGTGAAGCACAGTTTCCTCTTCCTCCTCATCATGACAACTTCTACAGTAGTCATTGAATACCAGACCCATTCTTCTAGCATGAGTCCCAACAGGCCAGTGTCCAGTTATGACCGACACCATGGTCCTGATTTGGTTCCTATTGAACCTAAGTAGAGATTTGGTTCTCCGTTCATCATATCCAGGCCAAAGTGCCCTGGATGTGGAGCAGGTGGACTCACGGGTCCATCCCTCTTGCGCAATTCAATAGTTCTCGCGCCGAATGAGTGACTTACAGTGAGCCACTGGAAGGCCAATGAATTGATCAATGAATGTTTCATCCATACGACCACCTTCCTTGGCCAGCTCAGCTGCTATCTGGTTTCACGGGCAGTTTGAGTGCCCTGGTATCCATATAAGCGTTAACTCTGAATGTTCAGCAATCTCATTCAAAGACATCCGACATTCCACAGTCAACCTAGATGTCGTATAGACACCCGCAAGAGAGGCAATGGCAGCCTTGCTATAAGTATCTCCCGATACGCGATAATACCTTAGCCAGTTGGCTGCCCGCTTTATAGCCGAGATTTCCGCCTGCAGGACACTACATCCATCCGGCAGACGAAAGGAAACTTTAACGCCCAGTTCCTCTATGTAGAAACCTCCGCCAACTCTTTCCCCCTTCCTTGAACCAACAGTGTATACCCCCAGGGCTGGTTCATGGAAGGTGCCCATGACCGACAGCGCACCCTCGTGTGCTATATGTGTCGCATATCTCGCGCCAAAGAATGGCTCCGGGGTGCAGTAGTCCACTCCTTCAGGGACAATCGAGTATCCCATTATACTGGAGTGTCCATAGTCACGGTTCGACCAGCCGTGTGCTGCGTTCAACCGTATTGCCGAACAAAGAGCCATATGTCTGGCCGTGATGTCCACAGGCAGCCAGTTTAGCATTGTAAACAGAGCCATGGTGGGAGTGGAGCGCATTGATCCTGTGATCATCAATGCGACCAGTCTGTGAACCTTCTCAAGCATCGCACGGTACCTGCCCTTGTCCAGCGCAGTCCACCATATGACAACACCGTAATACAGAGTCGGCTTTACTACTTCTTCAAAGATCCAATTGACACACCTCTTGCCGATTGCACCTCTGTACGCATATATAGCAACAATTGCCTTTTCCATCCTCGTCCGGAACTTAAGTTCAGTCCCATTTAGCCTCGGAAGTCTCATGACCTCAGTCCTATATTTCCTCGTGAAGAGTACCAGTTCCGTCTTAGACGGATTAACACCCAAGCTGGATGATACGCTCCAGGTGCTAAGTACCCTTAATGCAGCCTCCATACACTGATACATTATGTTCAAATGCTTCCCCGTGATGGCCACTGCAACATCGTCAGCGTACGCCACAGTTTTAATCCTCATGTCGTCCATTTTCGTCAACATGGTGTTCATAGTCAGGTTCCACAATAGTGGGGATAGTACTCCTCCTTGGGGAGTACCCCTGTTTACCAGTCTCTGAAAGCTGGTCTCACCAGATGACCCTATTCCTGAGTAGATTATTCACCAATCTCATCAATCTCCAGACTCCTTATAGATTCAACAATAGAATCCGGGTTGACATTGTTAAAGGCCCCTTCAATATCGAGAAAGGCCACCAGAGCACACTCCTTAAATTCGAGTGATCTCTCAATAGTCACATGTAATTGTGCATGTCTGTCAAAATTGCTGTGTTACATTAGGCTTATAATATTTGGTCACACACGTACATGTAATTTGCTTCTGACATTGGCTCTGTTTTTTCGCATAGTTATTGCAGAAACCAAAGTAGTTCCCGGTTTCAAAATATCGTGCTGCCGCCACAAAAATTTTTATTTGCGCCGTAAAAGAGTTCAGCCATCTTAACATATTTTTCTTTAAATTCGAAGAATTCAATTTCGGATATTATAATAAAACGTTTTTTTGTATATATAAATATATATGAACATAATGTTTATTCAATGGTGAAATTATCATACATACATCGGTATTGTAAAATATTAATTTCAGCAGGCTAATGATTCCGTCAATAGTGCACTGCCGCTGCCGGTTTTTCCCGGCATAGATTTCTGACACAGCTGATGTCGGATGGTTTGTCAGATTAAAATTAAATAATTAAAAATTTGTCAGATGACTTTGCGTCTGACTTTTACAGATGCAATGTTTTAAAGGTAACACGCGACATGTATCTATTTTACAGTGAGAAATTTGACAAGTCAGATGTAAGAAACATGTCGTCTACGGGCACCTTTAGTTGATAAAAAGTTTTATATTAGAAAAAAGCATAAAACGGTATCTGACTTGGTAAGCTCAAATAAAGTGACAAAACTACCATCAAAAGAATGTCAAAGTAACGTGCTTTGCCACATCCATAGTTGCATCAATAATAAATAAAACATTTTGTATTTTGTAAAAAAGATTTGCACTTGTCTGCTCTGCGGCCTGTTTCTTAAATTTGTTAAAATAAATATAGTATATTTTCTCAAACCGACCAAAATTAGGTTTGGCCTACCATCCGACCAAACGAAAAATATCCGACCAAGGTTGGTCGGAAAAGACCAATTTCGGCCACCCTGAACATAACAAACTTTTTAACAAAAAATTTTTTTTCACTCATTGTGCAGAGAGAGTGTGCAGGAATCTCATGAAAAAAAACATTATTTTATTTTACAAATCACACAACTAACAAATATACTCTGAGCAAATAACAGTGGTACTTTTAAGAAAACAACCGATCACCTATTTGGCCGATTTAAAAAAATTTAGGACTTGTGACAAAAATGTGAAAACGGGGCGTAATAAAGGAATATATGTATGGGCTAAATTTCCTCATTCTTAGTTTTTCTCGTTAAAGTTTTTTTTTTAACAATTTGTTTCAACAAACTTTTTTCAAAAGTCACTCATATTATATTTCGACCCACTATGCAAAATTTAGGACTTGTGACAAAAATGTGAAAACGGGGCGCAATAGAGGAATCCATGGGCTAAATTTCCTCATTCTTAGTTTTTCTCGTTAAAGTTTTTTTTTTAACAATTTGTTTCAACAAACTTTTTTCAGAAGTCACTCATATTATATTTCGACCCACTATGCAAAATTTAGGACTTGTGACAAAAATGTGAAAACGGGGCGCAATAGTGGAATCTATGGGCTACATTTTCTCGTTAAAGTTTTTTTTTTACAATTTTGTGCAGGTTTTCAAAAAAGTTTGTTGAAAGCCTAAAATCGTCTTTCATGTAGAAAGAAAGAAGAAGAACGTGCATTCCCTGTAGATTTCCCGCCTACTCGCGTATATGATGTTGCAATATAAATTTACGTGCACTTAGTTTCAGGGATGGAAAATAGTTTCTGAAATGTGAATGTTGTATTACATACATATATACGACATATAAAAACAAGTTTTAAAAAGACAAAAGAATATTAAAAATTTTAAAGAAATAGCTTAAAAAAAATTATTAAAGGCTAGTTTACACGGTAATACAATGTGTTACGACATGTCAAAAAATGATGTAGAAAGAGAAAAATCTTATCATGTAAAAGCAAAATGCATTGAGTAAGAGAGAATACGGATACAAAATTTGACAAACGGTCGGTAAATGTTTATTTTCTAAACCATTTTAGAAACTTATGTATTCTCATCATACCAGAGTCGCATTTTAACAGAGTATATTGAAGGTGGTAACATTTTTATAAAATTACAAAAACAAGCAGAATCAACTCAGGAAATGTTCATGTTGTTTTTGTAAATATTGTAAAACTGCAGCCATCTGCTTTTTTGCTATTAACTCACTTTGCTTTTATTTTACTTAAACCATCCGTGTAAACATGAAAAAAACTTACCAACAGATTTTTATTTTTTTATTTTAAACACGGAGAGAATTTCATAATATTTTGATTCCACAAAGTCGTAATACATTGTATTACCATGTTAACTAGCCTTAAGTAATATGCGATGGAAATCGATTTTAAATACTAAACGATGACAGCCCGATAATATCGTTTTCAGTACCCTTTCTGATATATTTTTCTTTTTTTCTGAAAATATTCTTTTAAATTTTTTATTATGTATTTAAATATTTAAAAATATGCAGTTAACATTTTTTAAATAGATTTGTATATTAGGTTTAAATACCAAGAAACCCAGTTTTTATTTACTTATCTTAGACAGCTTGTTACGACTCTCTTTCCTAATATTCAAAATGTTGGATTGCCTTCGGCACGTACTGGAAAAGGAACTAGCTCGTCGGCGACCGGGGTGAGTCTTTGCAATCCTTCATCTTGGGCCGTAAACAAAATTCTACATGCCTTTACAAAAATTGAAATCTAGTACCTTAAAACATTAAATTAGCGGTTAGAATTATACCCCAACTGAAACTACTTAGACAAATAAGCTAATATGCAGGGCTCGCTGTTGTTCTCCCTGTTAAATTGGTTTGCCCCCCCTACCTTTCGATTCTCCTTATCCTATAATCGTTTCAAAGAGAATCCCCTAATACAACAACGATCAAAGGCCTAAGCCGACGAAGAAAACAATTTACTCACTCATATTTTATACCAACAACAATAACTTTATTTTTTTTTGAATATTAAAATTGTACTTTAAAATAAAGCAAAGAAATATTCTCTGACGATGACGTCACAACATTACTACGAAACAAATATATAGTTAAATAAAAAGAACAACAAAAAAAAAAAAAAAACCGAAAAAAAACTTATTAATGTAATTTTATGATTCAGAAGCTGAATGTTTTAGGACTTTTATAACGATAAATGAGTAGGAGTAAAAAGAGTTAAGTATAACGTGGACAATTGGATATAGGTAGTAATGAATTTATGTATATGAATAAATTTTGTTTTTATATGTAGATTATAGCAAAAAGAAATTAATAATATTATACATGTAAAATTATTGAATCACACTTACTTTCAATTTGGTAGCTATTCAGGTACTTTCCTTTGGCTGGCCAGGTCTCCGGAAATGTTGCTTTTAAGGAGAGATACAAATTAATACTATTTAAGTCTTATTGCTATAATGTCTACTTATCCGTTAATCAGGGATAGATAAAACATATACGAAATTGGTTTGCTTAAACTCTTTTTACTTTTACTTTTTAATCTAAAAGTAAGGTAGCTTCAACCTGGTAAAGTGGGTTTATAGGTTGGATGATCCGAACAGGGAATGCACCAATATAGTTTCCGCCCCGCTTTCGTACGTATTGTGAAAGTGGCAGAAATTGTAGTTTTCCACAAAATGACAGTAAAATCATCTACGTTGAAAAGGTATAACTTCCCAGCTGGTAGTTGGAAGTACCAAGCTTAGGGGTGGGAATATGCACTTAGATTAAGGGCGCACCAACAGTATACACGTGGTATCCTCCAACTCAAAGTTTTAATAATATTCCCCACGAGGTTCTAAAATTATTAATTTGGTCAAGAAGGTGTCCCTTATTTTGCTTGTTCCTATACTTACTTGTTAAGATTCTTATTAAATATGTTTTTTTTTTTCCTCAGATATAAACGATAAATAACTTCAAATTGGAGACCACGTTGAAATTATGTAATTCTTATTTTCTTCCTTGCTTAAACTTTTTAATTATCAAATTATTTGTATCAATATGATGACGTTATTGATCTTTACTAAATCACTGACGACAATGAATGGAAACTTATGCAAAATTTTATTTTATATCGCGGTCGTCAGGTAGAAAAAAAAATAAAAAACTTAAAGAAGTATAAAGAAGTATAAAGAGGAGGATAAATAAAAATTGAGTGTAATTCAGTTACAGTGTGTATATACACATAGGCATATATAGCTTAAAGTTCAATATTTTTTTCACTGTTACAATTCGGCTCAGGCAAGAACTCTTTACGACGATACACGTGAGTTATTGTTAAAAGCTTTTGCTTTTACCTCAATCTACTCTATTGTACAGTGGTCGGTATAGAAAGAATTTAAAAATAAACCTGTTCAATAATCGATTCATAACAACACAGTTAATTTTAACCTTAATTTGGTAAGGGAATTAAAAGTAACTGAAAAAAAGAAACTATTTACACTCTTTTACTTCCTTAATATCTTTTCCGTGATAAATTCTTCTTGTACCCGATTTTACATCTTGTAACTCGTAATAGCAATTACCGCTTTTATTTAAGACTTTCGACTTTACAAATTTAGGAGCCAGCTTGGCATTGAAGCTGTTAATTTTATTACTTAAAACATAATTCTTTCGGAAAACTATATCACCTGGCTTAATTTTCAAAGGCCGGGTACGTAAATTATATCGTTTTTTACTGGCTTCGTAAGCCTTTCTAAGATTATCAAGTACGTTATCCCTAACCAATTGAACCTTATCGGAACGTTCGATTCTTTCCCCAACTTCCAGTTGTCCAATTCTTCGTAAAAGCACATAATCGGCGCCGTGTAAAATCATTTGCTGGCCAAAAAGTACGTAGTATGGCGAATAGCCAATAGAACTGTGGTAAGCACATCGTAAGGCGGCAGAAATCTTACTGAGATTCATATCCCATACGCGTTGATCTGTGTCCAAGTAAGATCGAATTGCAGTTATCACGGATCTGTTTACTCTCTCTGAGGCATTTGCCTGAGGAGAATAGACAGCGGTAAACGTATGTGAGACACCATATCTCTTGAGAAAATCTTCAAAAATACAAGCCTTAAATTGGCTGCCATTATCGGTTACTATGACCTCCGGTACGCCAAAAACTGTAAAAACATAATCTTCTAAAAAGTCAATAATACTCTGAGAAGAAAATTTTCTAAGAGATTTTAAAATAGGAAATTTGGAAAAATGATCAATAATAATGAGGATGCCAGTGTTTCCCCTAATGGACCGGGGATATGGACCTAAAAGATCCATATACAATTTCTCAAATGGACGGGAAGATTTGGATTGTGCTCCCATGGGAGGTTTCATATTTACGTTAGAAGCCTTTGAGGTCTGACAGACTTCGCATTCGCCAATAAACCTCTTCACATCAATCGTCATCTTGGGCCAATATAGATTTCTGCGAATCTTTTCTAAGGTCTTTGCGATACCACAATGACTGGCCAAAGGTGGACAATGCGCATTTCTAATAATTTCCTCCGTAAGAGCCTGTGGAATCCAAAGTTTCCAGCACAATTCCTCAGATAAAACACTACCTCTTGAAAAATCCGACTTTCTATATAAAAAATTGTCAACCACAATAAGGTCCGGAAACTTTTCCCTATTCTCTAAAATGACATTACAAAGCTTACTATATTCTTCAGAACGAAAATGTGGCGACTGCAAATCTACCAAAGGAGAAGGTTGGAATTCCATTGAATCAATCTGTTCAAGCCTAGATAATACGTCGGGAACTATATTTAAACTACCTTTTCGGTGCTCTATGGAGAAATCGAATCCCTGCAACTTTAAGGACCAGCGCGCCAACCTACCATTTAAATCAGATTGTCTCATTAACCAACGTAATGAGGCATGATCCGTTATCACCTTAAAAGGATGACCTTCTACATACTCTCTAAACTTTTGTACACATAAAAGAGCAGCCAAGCATTCTAATTCCGTTATGGAGTAATTCCTTTGCGCTCGATTAAGCTTATGAGAGAAGTAAGCTATAGGTCTTTCGACCCCATTTTCATCTTCCTGTGCAAGAACTCCTCCTACTCCTAAAGTAGATGCATCACACTGAATAATAAAAGGGCGAGAAAAATCTGGTGTTATCAGCAAGGGTGCCGATGTAAGATGATTCTTAAGGGCCTCAAAAGAAGCTTGAGCTTTTTCATTCCACTCGAATTTTCTACTTTTAGACGTAAGGTCTGTAAGCGGCGCTGTAAGCGTGGCAAAGTTTTCAATAAAGCGCCGATACCAGCCCACAAGACCCAAAAATCTGCGAAGTTCTCGCACCGTCCTTGGAGGTTTCATATCCATTATTGCGGATACCTTTGATACATCTGGTTTTATTACCCCATTCCCTATAACGTAGCCTAGGTAATTTACCTCTGACATACAGAACTTACACTTGGAGACATTAACAGTAAGGCCTGCACTCCTTAAAAGTTGTGAAACTTGCGTCAATAAATTAAGATGGCTTTCAAACGTATCCGAAACTAATAACAAGTCATCTAAATATACGAAGACTGTATTACGTAGTTGTGGAGGGATGACAAGGTCCATTAATCGACACATTGCCATTGGAGCATTTGTTAGTCCAAAGGGCATTACAACAAATCTATACAAAGGACGATTTGGGACAGTGAAAGCAGTATAATTACGGGACTCTTCCTCCAGCTCTATCTGCCAGAAGGCATGTTTGCGGTCTAATGAAGTAATATACCTAGCTCTAGGAAGCCGACTTAAAATACCATCTATTTTAGGCATCGGGTATGCGTCCCTAATAGTCACCGTATTAAGCTTCCTAGAATCCAAACATAGTCTTATCTTCCCATTTCGTTCAGCAATAGCCACTGGACTACTCCAAGGACAATTGGGAGGAGCTAACTCGATTACTTTAAGCTCCAACATGCGGTCAACTTCCTGGTGAATCTTTCTTTCCACCGCGGGAGATACTGAGAAATACCGTTGTTTCACTGGCCTCGCATTATGGCATAATTCTATCTTATGTTGTAGCAATTGGGTACGACCCAGCCCTTCCTTTTCATATGAAGGAAACATATCAATAACGGCTTTAATACGAGTTTGCTCACAAGAATTTAATTCGTGCATGTCAGGAAAACATTCAAGTTTACCTTCATCATATGAAAAAGATTCTAAAATTTTACTTAACAAGTTAAATTTTTGAAAGAAATCGGCACCAAGGTAATAATTTTGGCATAGTTCAGGGATTATATAAATTTTCATTCTTTGCGTTTTTCCCCGAAAAGTAATATCAGTTTCAACGCAGCCTACAATTCTACATTGGCGACCACCAGCCGTCCTGACAAATTCATTCAAAGTCTTAAATTTCCCCTTACTATCTAAAAAATCCCTTGCCGCCTGATTACCGAGACATGTAACAGAAGCACCTGAATCTAACATAGCATAAACTTCTTTTCCGAGTAAATTCACACGAACATAAGGTCGGTGATCCGTTTCCATAGGGCCAAAAGCAAACACAGATTGCCTTAATTTCCTTCTACTATGTCTGATCTTGTTCCAATATGATTTCATTCGTAAATTTGACCGAAGTCTTTTACTATTTTTTCTACCTATTGAAAGAACACTGTCACAACAAATTCTTGACCTTATTTTCTGATAGTTTTGAAGACGCTGGTGGAATGGTATAATATTATAAAAATGATGTGTTTGTTTATTGTTATGCTGGTCTGTGATTCTATTAAGAATGAAGCAGTCTGTTTGGGTAGAACTATTCGGTTTACTCTGAGCAATAAAGTCTACTTGGGGCACAATCGAGTTGAAAATTGCGCCCCCACCTGATAGTTTCCCCGACTTTTACAGAATGAACAATTAGGTTTTAAAACATTTTCCGCTCCACATCCATAACAAAATATTTGACGATCTTCAAGACAATCTACATACCTATGTCCTGGTTTACGACAATTCCAGCATTTTGTCTTGTCTATTTCACCAATTTCGAGTTCCATAGAGCCCTCGAGATTATGAACATTCATTTCTACTTCACTTACTCGTTTGCCAGTGGGCCTAGCATTGGACCTTTCCATATCATCCATTAAGGCCTCCCTTCGAAGTATTAAATGCCTCAAATGTGCTACCGATGATATATTTTGATAAAATAATTCACTTCTGATTTTCGGGCGAAGATTCCTGCGGATAATTTCCAATAGCTGCTGATCTCGAAGAGGATATCTTAACCGGTCGCAAAGATAATGCACAGCATTATAATATTCGTCAAAACTTTCATTTTCCTTTTGTTTCCTCTCACGAATTAATTCTATTATATCATCATCAGAAAGATGATCTTGAAAATGAAATCTGAGACCTTCACACAAAGTAGTCCAATTTATCCTATTAACAGTTTGTGTAAACCGCCAATACCAATCAAGACATCTGCCAGTAAAAAGAATGTGAATATGTTCACAAAGAGTTTCAAAATCTCCACCTAAGCTACTGTTGGTCAGAGAGGTGACAATGTAAATAAACTTATCAACGGACATTTTACTTGAACAACCACTAAAAGAAATATTCCAGCTCTGAATAAGCTGTGCTATTCTACCGCTATTATGAACTATTGAAGAAGTAGTAGAAATTCGCTGAAGATTGTTTTGAGGATAACTAGCGTGGTAGCCTTGGGTACGTTCTACATTGGTAGGTATAGTACTAGAATTTCGTTCATTTGTATTAGAACTAGTTGGATTCTGTGCAGGTACTGAACCAGATCGTAATGCAGGAAATTCATCCCTCGGCCATACAGGTTCGGCCTGGCTCTGCACCGTCAGTTGGTTAAGTTGTAAAGTTAAATCCCTTAAAGCGGCTTGAATGTTTGAAAATTCAGAATTAAATTTATTCTCCAAGCCTAATATTCTTGAGTCTGTATCCCCAACCCGGGATATTTGAGCTTGAACAACTGGATTAGCAGAAGTATTGGAAGCCATAGGCAATGAAGCTCGAGTAGACTGATTTTGCGTATTAAGTGTCCAATCCAATGGGTTTTGAGTTTTTTTAGACGACCTAGTAGCCCTTTTGGACTGTAAGATCCTAGGAATGGCTCCCCCAGTTCCTTGTGGGTCTACCAAGTCTGTGTCTTTTTCCCTACGTATATTATTCAAAGTATCTTCCCTACATGGCTGACGACATTGTGGGCAAGTTTCAGAAGTGTTGAGCCACTGAGCCAAACAATTTTTATGAAAATAGTGTCGGCATATTGTTCTAACAACATTAACTGAATTTTCCAAAGAACTACAACACACAGAACAACTTTCTAAATTGCCTAACGTTTCCGAGATATTATCTCCACTATGTCTAACTGCCATTTTTTTTTTTTTTTTTTTCATATAGCTATATATACACAAGTATTTAACTAAATTATCATACAAAGTTTCACAAATGAAAATCCACAAAGCATTTTAAATATCGACTTAATTTGCCAATTGATCGGTGTATTTAAATTTCACATTAGTTTATTTGTCAAAAAAAAAAAAAAATCATTATTAATGCTCGATTATTATAAAATTCTAATAATTGAAACGAAGCACAGTTTTACCGGACAATAGACAAAAAAATCCGTCCCTGTAACTCCACGTACAACTAAACTACGCCTGCAAAAATATGAAGTCTAAAATATCGAAAATTTATAAAAAAACCATTTGCAGCAGTGAATATTAATAGCGAAAGTAGTATCTGTCAATCGGTCTAAATAATAGCAAAGCAATTATCATAGCAACTCCAGAAAAACAAATAATTACCCTCGAATCAACCCTCACAGCGAAAAAATTTAATAAGTGGGACTCTAAGCGAGGTTACAATGCTCTATATTTTAATTTCATTTAACAGGTTGACCTTACTAATCAACCTCGGGCCCCACGTTGGGCGCCATTTGTTACGACTCTCTTTCCTAATATTCAAAATGTTGGATTGCCTTCGGCACGTACTGGAAAAGGAACTAGCTCGTCGGCGACCGGGGTGAGTCTTTGCAATCCTTCATCTTGGGCCGTAAACAAAATTCTACATGCCTTTACAAAAATTGAAATCTAGTACCTTAAAACATTAAATTAGCGGTTAGAATTATACCCCAACTGAAACTACTTAGACAAATAAGCTAATATGCAGGGCTCGCTGTTGTTCTCCCTGTTAAATTGGTTTGCCCCCCCTACCTTTCGATTCTCCTTATCCTATAATCGTTTCAAAGAGAATCCCCTAATACAACAACGATCAAAGGCCTAAGCCGACGAAGAAAACAATTTACTCACTCATATTTTATACCAACAACAATAACTTTATTTTTATTTGAATATTAAAATTGTACTTTAAAATAAAGCAAAGAAATATTCTCTGACGATGACGTCACAACATTACTACGAAACAAATATATAGTTAAATAAAAAGAACAACAAAAAAAAAAAAAACCGAAAAAAAACTTATTAATGTAATTTTATGATTCAGAAGCTGAATGTTTTAGGACTTTTATAACGATAAATGAGTAGGAGTAAAAAGAGTTAAGTATAACGTGGACAATTGGATATAGGTAGTAATGAATTTATGTATATGAATAAATTTTGTTTTTATATGTAGATTATAGCAAAAAGAAATTAATAATATTATACATGTAAAATTATTGAATCACACTTACTTTCAATTTGGTAGCTATTCAGGTACTTTCCTTTGGCTGGCCAGGTCTCCGGAAATGTTGAGGTATTGTGCTTTTAAGGAGAGATACAAATTAATACTATTTAAGTCTTATTGCTATAATGTCTACTTATCCGTTAATCAGGGATAGATAAAACATATACGAAATTGGTTTGCTTAAACTCTTTTTACTTTTACTTTTTAATCTAAAAGTAAGGTAGCTTCAACCTGGTAAAGTGGGTTTACAGGTTGGATGATCCGAACAGGGAATGCACCAATATAGTTTCCGCCCCGCTTTCGTACGTATTGTGAAAGTGGCAGAAATTGTAGTTTTCCACAAAATGACAGTAAAATCATCTACGTTGAAAAGGTATAACTTCCCAGCTGGTAGTGGGAAGTACCAAGCTTAGGGGTGGGAATATGCACTTAGATTAAGGGCGCACCAACAGTATACACGTGGTATCCTCCAACTCAAAGTTTTAATAATATTCCCCACGAGGTTCTAAAATTATTAATTTGGTCAAGAAGGTGTCCCTTATTTTGCTTGTTCCTATACTTACTTGTTAAGATTCTTATTAAATATGTTTTTTTTTTTTCCTCAGATATAAACGATAAATAACTTCAAATTGGAGACCACGTTGAAATTATGTAATTCTTATTTTCTTCCTTGCTTAAACTTTTTAATTATCAAATTATTTGTATCAATATGATGACGTTATTGATCTTTACTAAATCACTGACGACAATGAATGGAAACTTATGCAAAATTTTATTTTATATCGCGGTCGTCAGGTAGAAAAAAAAATAAAAAACTTAAAGAAGTATAAAGAAGTATAAAGAGGAGGATAAATAAAAATTGAGTGTAATTCAGTTACAGTGTGTATATACACATAGGCATATATAGCTTAAAGTTCAATATTTTTTTCACTGTTACAATTCGGCTCAGGCAAGAACTCTTTACGACGATACACGTGAGTTATTGTTAAAAGCTTTTGCTTTTACCTCAATCTACTCTATTGTACAGTGGTCGGTATAGAAAGAATTTAAAAATAAACCTGTTCAATAATCGATTCATAACAAGCTTTATAAATGGTATCAGATTGATGAGTTACATCTATTGTAAATTTCAGCACAATTACAATTAAATTATATAGAAACATTTATATGAAAATCACAGTTTTTGGAGTGCACATAATACCGACTTTTTTATGGTTTTTTATTTATAAAATTAAAATTCAATTGTTCTCAATGAGCTATAAGCACAATTTAAACATATATATCTAGTCTTTTATAGCTATGTATGCATGTATTTTTTTTAAAAGAATTTGATGATAAAAACTATTGTTTTACAAAGGTGTGATTAATATCAAGCGGTCTTACAATAAATTTTTTAATTAATGTACCAAATGAGCTAAAAGCACAATTTAAACTTACATATCTAGTTTTGTATAAATATGATAGCTATGTATGCATGTATTTTTTTTAAAAAAATTTGATGATATTTTTCTTCAAAATATTTTTTGTTTACAAATTATGATTTTCTTCCCAAAGCTTCTGGCAACGCTGATGGCAATAAATAATATTTATTTAGTACCATCTAAAGCTTGGCAGCACTAAAAAAAAAATTTGCAACATTTGTCGAAACACGTGTTACTACTTATGTTTTAGTTTTTACCACAGACGATGAAACTAAAAACGAAACATTAGTATTGCGTATTTTGTGAATATACTACTACAAAACAAAACGAAAAGTTTTTATTTATTTTGTTTTTATCCCTATCATATTTTATGTCCCATAAATTTGGAAAAATTTTATATTCAATTATAATTGGTTTTCCAATTCTTACAATTTGCAATTCTTTCTTCATATTTTTTCTCTGACAGTTGCAAAAGCTCCTCACACAACAACTGCTCTCATCAAAATGAGAAAGAAAAAAACAGCCAACAAGCCAAAAGGTAAGTATTTCAACCTGAAACATCCCCACACACGTAGCAACATTCAGTGAAACATGCCCTTGTTTCGAAAAATGTTGCCTCACTGTTGGTAACTTTAATTTAGTTGCAAAAATGTTAGAGTGGTAGCACTGATTGAGCAACACTTAGTACTACTTTAAACCTGGCAGCACTACAAATATTCTCGCTGTAAATAATAGAAAATTATATAATTACTTGTGTTGTGAAAATTTTTGAATTAAAAACAATTTAAGTGGTTAAAAGTTTATTGAAAATCAAAATGGTTGATGAACATCTCAACCTACTTGTCCAGGCAAATGTATTAAGTATGCCAAAAAAAAAAAAAGAAAAACGTTAGGAGACAACGGAAGATTCCTTGTAAGTATTAAAGTACTCTTTGGAAATTAGGTAATTATTTATATACAAATAGTTCTTTTGTAGAAGATATGTGTAAACAGCAGGGATTTCCATTTCTTTGCACAATTGTGTACACCACTACTAAGACATATTTTTATACTCTTCAATTCAGTCGTCGATGTGATTTCGACAAGTGTACATGTCTAGCGGATGCTATATTATTTTGTTTCAGCTTACACTCAAAAAATATTGTGCGGTCAAAAATGCTTTTGGTAACATCCATGCCTTGCGTGCAATTTTTATTTAGAGTTTAAATTTTAAGCCTTAAATTTTTTTTTTTTTTTTTTTTTGGTTAGGACCAGCACTCAGGGGATGGCCCCTACAAATGCAATGCATTGTGTTGGAACTAGGCTTCTGTTCTTGTAGGTTCACCGGCGCTAATCAACGCCACTGGTGCTTAGTTGTAAGGGGCAGTTTGATATGCCCTTGTTTCCTTAAGTTTTTACTGGCAGTTCAAAATGCCATAAATAAATAAAAATGCCAGGTTTAAAGGCAAATCTTTTATGATCCTTTATTGAAATTCTTTTCTTTTTTATACAAGAATAACGGTATCTTAAAACTACAATTGATACAGAAATAGTTGTTGCATGCAAACTACACTTCCACTACATTTCCAATATTCAATAATACATTAGGGTGGTGTAGATTTGCATGAGTAAAAAAAATACATAAAAATAAAGTAAATTAATTACAATGTTTACTTATTAAAAATAATAGAAATTATATTACACTATAGTATTACGGACAAACACACGGGTTTCGGGAACCAGATCCCTCATTTCATCAGAACACATCCCATTGTAGTAAAAATAAAACAGGCAAATACAACCCACATTGCGACGGTGCTCAAGGGAGTCAATAGAATTGGATACGCTACTGTCACCAATGAGAACCTTCGCCCTCTCCTGCACACGGTCGAGAAGCTCCAAAATAGACTTTGATAT
Source organism: Pollenia amentaria (assembly GCA_943735925.1). Taxonomy (NCBI): domain Eukaryota; kingdom Metazoa; phylum Arthropoda; class Insecta; order Diptera; family Polleniidae; genus Pollenia; species Pollenia amentaria. Next base: position 76,365,249 of record OX031007.1, read on the forward strand.
AGACGTGAGAGTTGTATTCCCTTCGCAGTCGGATATAGGTGGTATAAATAGTAAGGAGATCAGATGGAGTGAAGAATGTCTTACACCGTTTCAAAAAACCGAGGCACTTGAATGCTTCTTTCGACACACTAAATATATGTTCTGTCCATCGGACATCACATTGTATCCTCATGCCCAGAACATCAAGAGATTCTGATTCCTCAATGATTATACCACCCATATATACAGATGAGGTTCCTTTAACCGTCGCGCGTTTATGCGTCAGCACGCAACATTGGGTTTTTCGGGCATTTAATTCGACACTATTTGCGCGACCCCATTCCGAGACCATATCAAGGTCTCGGCCAAGGGTATCGTTCATGTTCTGTCTCATAGCACCCACATCGGATACGCTTGGTCTATAATCAAATGAATACGAATAGCACAGGTTGCTGTCATCTGCAAAAGAGTAGATAGGGTTGGAAGTTTGATTTAGAAGGTGATTTAGAAAAATAAGAAATATAGTAGGAGAAAGAACGGAGCCTTGCGGTACCCCTGAATGAATCTTGAACTCGTTTGACGAAACCCCATCTATAACAACTCGTATAGTGCGATCTCTGAGAAAGCTCGATATAAATCGAGAGAAATTATCACCTACACCAAATGCAATAAGTTTTGACAAGAGTGCACCATGCCAAACTCTGTCAAACGCCTTGGAAATATCTAAAGCAATTACCTTACTTTCGCCAAAATGGTGAATGGAACGGCACCATTTTTCTGATAACAGGGCCAGTAAGTCTCCAGTAGAGCGACCTCTACGAAAGCCAGTAGAGCAACCTCTACGAAATGTAGAATAATGTAACATTTAATAAGTTTACATGCAAAGCAAAGAACTTTGTAAAATGGTAATTATTTGAGATTTAAAAGCAATTTTTAATATTTCAGATAAAAAATTTCAAAATGTCTAACAGTCCTATGTGGAAGAAGCTGATAGTCACATTTATTATAGGTTTTATTTTACATACGTATATGGATTCGGTTCTTATAATTTTACAGCACTTTTTTAGTTTATGTTATGCAATACTAAAAATTATTATTATAAATTACACTATGCTAGTTGAAAAAAGAGACAAGCCGGGCACATGGCGTTTTAACATAATTCGGGTACGCTGAATCCAGTGGTGCCCGCGGTTTTTTAAGATTGGTTCTGGTTTTCGAGATATACCGTTATTTTGAAAATGGAGGAGGTTGCACAACAGAAGTTCGCGTAAAAAACCGAAATTCCGCAATAAAATTTCCTTTAAGAAAAGTAAAACTTGTTTCTAATATCCGTAGTCGTTTTAGAAACATATTTTTTTTTTTTTTTGGAAAAAAAAAATAATTTTTTTATCAAAATTTCGAAATTTTTGTTTTTTAAAAACTCATAAAAAATTAAAAGAAACAGCTAGGCTTCTAATTTTTTGCAGACATATAAAAAACGAAGTTGGACACAAAACAAGCCATAAATGATTAAAATCTGTTAGCAACTTTTGATTTTATTCACAAAAGTCGACAAATTTTAATTAATTTAAGAATTTCATAAAACGCCCCATATCTCCACTTCTTAGGGGGTATGTCTCGCGAAAATGTTAAGGATAACAAATTAATTGAGGTCGGTCATACATTATACACCACTAGGTACGGCGCACATAGGGGCTTTTTGCCAATCTAGCCGGACATTACTTTTTTTTCTAGCTTATATTGCTTCTTAAAAGTTATTGAGTGACCCTAGATTGATGAAACTTGGCAGAAATATGTGTTATTGTCATAGGCAGGTAAAGATCAAAAATACTTAAAATCGGACCAAGGGGGAAAAAGTTCCCCATAGAAAAACTAGTCCTACCTCTGAAAATTTCAATTTTTTTAAAGTTTTCCTATACTTTTGTTTGGCAAATACAACTTTTAACATCGGCAAAAATTAAAAACCCTAAAATTGGACCCATGAGATCGTAAAATTTCACTTTTCGCCCCGCCCTTTTTGTGGGCGGTTACATAAAATAATATTTAAAAAAAAAATGTAAATATTAAAAGAAAAAGGTTACTAACGCCTTAATTCTATAAAAATTAAATTTTTGAACTTTTATGGGCAGGGGGAGGTATCCCTCCTAACCCACTCCCCGGAACGACCCTGTCAAAAAAAAATTTTTTTTTGCTAATTTCCAAAAAATATTCATTTTTAAGATTTTATGTGACTTATGTATTTCATAGTATTTAATTTATATGAAAAGAATTTATTTATTCGTAATTATAACTAATTTATAATAGTGTAGTGTATGCATACTTAGAGCAAGCACTGTATCATTAATTGTTTACATTTAAGTAAGTTAAGTTTTTGAGCCAATGAACTTATTTTAATTTTATGTTGGTCAGCAGTAATAAGAATTATTTTTTTATATCAAATAATGTGTGAAATAAAATTGTAATACTGTGTGGCATGCGAACGACTTGTAATATGAATCCTAAATTGAATTCTTTTTGTTATATTATTATTGTCGCATTGAAGTCTTTCACGTGCCTTGGAGATTTTCTCACGGGAACAGCAAATCAATTAGTGATTTGTTTGTAGCCCAAATTAATGCTGACCTATAGAATAAATTTAGTATATAAGCTTGTACAATTGTCAAAATAAATCAGAATTAATTCAGCTCTTAATTGACTTGTTTTATTTCTCGGAAATTCGTGCATTTTAATGCTCGGCAAAAAGCGGCAGAAGTGCTAAGACAATACTTAACATTTTTTTTTACACACTTCCATCAATTATCATTACATGGCGATCCTGCCCAACATAAATTAATTTCTATCAACTCTTTTTGATCCTGTCCAACTTAAATTAATCCCGCAAAGCATAAATCTTTCAATGTCCCAAATAGAAATAGATAAAATTTTTTATGGGAAGAATTACTGAAATACGTCCCCACTCCAGTATGAACACAAAAAACGGAACTAATTAAAAAACTAAAGAAATTAAAAGAAGACGGCTGGAGATAATGAGGTAATGACATTTGAAATATTCAAGATAACTGAAAAGGAAAGACAAGAAATTATACTCGAAAATATAAAAATGGGAATAGCAGACGCAACAGTCCAAGGACAGGCAAATGCCTATGCAATAAATGATAATAAAGTAACCATTAGTTTAGAACTAGTTATAATTTTACTTATTATAATTATATTATTAGGATTATGGAAATTTTTACAAAATTATATAAAAAAACACACAGCAATTAATGCTGTAAGAAACTAATAAAAACAAAAAAAATAAATATTTGTAATGGAAAAAATATTTGAAGAACTTAAAAAAATAATTATAAATGCAAAGAAATCTAGCGGTAGAAAGTATACAAAAGACACAGTAAAAGAAAAACTTTATTTAATAGATCAGCTTAGTTTGCAGTTTGGAAAATTAGTAGGACATCTTTCCAATCCAAATAGACAGGAAAAGATAATTGAGTATAGAGACTTAAAACATACAGCGATTAGAATATTAAGGGAACACTTAGAAAACAGTAAAGAAAATATATCAAGTGCAACAATCATGTCGAATTTTAATAGTAAACAAGCTTCGGATACAATTCCAATATTTGACGGAAAACCTACACACCTCGATATATTTCTATCAATGGTTGAAATGGTTCACGATGAACTTAACGAACAAGGGAAAAAGAACTTAATAAAATATATTATTGCCATGAAATTAAGCGATAGGGTTAGAAGTATTTTAATGACACAAGACATACCAAAAACATTTAACGAACTAAAATCAACACTGTCCAATCATTTCAAGTCAACAAAGACAGCCAGTAGTCTTCATTCGGAAATTAGAAATATTAAGCAAAGAGGTAATGTGTCAAGTTTTAGAGAAAAAATAAACACATTGATTTCAGAATTAACCATAGTACAATTCAGTGACCTTGAAGACAGTTCAAATGAGATAGCACGATCTACAATTAGAATGTTGAACGAAAAATTAGCACTCGAAACATTCCAAGAAGGTTTACAAGAGAACATAAGAACAGCAGTTATAGCAGCGCAACCTAAATCGCTAGCACAAGCATTTGAAATAGCTAGCACACAGGAAAGACTATTACAGGCAACAAATACATTAAAAATCTTTCACATAAATGACAGAAATCGACGCAGTAATAACAATTACAACTATAACAATAACAGATACAACAATCAAAGAAGACAAGACTTCAACAGAAATGACAGAAACTACAACAATAATTATAACAACAATAATAGTAGAAATTTTAATAATTATAATAGGAATTCAAATAACACCAATAGTAGATACAACACAAATAATGCTTACAACAGAAATAATAGAAACACCTATAACAATAACAACCATACAAATCAAAGAAATTACAACCCAAACGTACGCACAATACATCAACAGGGAAACGAAGAAGCCCTGGAGACTCAGAACGAATCTCCAGAAGGGGAAAATTACAGATTCACACAATAAATCCCAACACTTCAAACTTTATATATCTTTCTATCAAAAAACCTGACTTACAAAACTGACCAGAATTCGACTTGAACTGTCAGACTATGACTTTGATATTACATATAAAAAAGGAGCAAATAACACTAACGCAGACGCGTTATCCCGCATCGAAATTAACTCAAAAATATTAAAAGAAATGATTCCACTCTGTATTGATGAAAAAGAAAGAAAAACTCTGGCAATAACACGTAGCATGCTTAATAAGAATACTAAAGATAAAGAAGATGAAATTGAAATTAAGAACAAGAAAAAGAATTACATTTCTCAACAGGAGACTGATCACCTCCATATGTGGGAATGTATATCAATGAATGATATAAAGAAGCTTCAAAGAATACAATTTATATATGAAAATAATGATAATAATAATCTGCAGAATGAATATAATGATAAAATTACACGCGTGATTTGCAATAGAAGCGAAAATCCAATGTTTTCAGAAACATTTATGGAGAAACTTTTATTGAAAATAAAGAAATTTAAAAATAAAAAGTACGTACTATATGATAATGATGAAATTTTTAAATATATACCGGTAGAGAAATTGAAAGAAGAATACAATAAATTCAAAAACAATGACGTCGATATAATTATATACAGAATGCCAAAAAGAGTAGATAATGTAATAAAACAATACAGGCTAATGCTCTAAACACATTCGAGACAGCAGGCAACATGAAGGCACGACTACTAATGCTGCAGGTTGCAATTGTAGTCGCGTAATCAGCTACTGAATTATTTTGAAGACGACAGCTACAATTGAAAAAATATAAACAGCTGTGTTTTTTATTATGTATTTACATTTCAGTGGTGCCACTATCATTTTTAATTTTAATAAATTTAACAACATGCATAATTGCAGACTCGTACACAAACTTAATTTAAGCCTACAAAAATATAAATACTTATTTATGATAAATTTTTTAACGTAAAAACAAATGAATTTATTAAAAAACATTTAAAATATTTTAATTTGATTGTTTTTGGAACTCATAAAGAATATCATCTTCATGGCAGGTTGAATAAAAAAATCATAATATACATCGCGAAAAAGTAAACTGAAAAGTCCTAAGGGTTGTTAAATTTTTCGTCTTATTTATTAACTTTTCTAAGCGGACTTAAATTGTAAAAAATGCAATAATTAACAAATGTACCTATATTTTTTTCAATGACTTAGTTTTCATCAGTACAAAAAAAGAAACTTAGATCTAATTTGTACCGGCTGGTTTCAAGTTCACAATTGCTCTTGAAATAAAATTTATAATTAATAATTATAAAATCATTCATGTATTATGTGTTAGGTGCTACATATGATGTTTGTCAGAAAATTAGTTCTTTAAAAATTTTCATATAGCGAATTCTGTGTATTTTCTAAACATTCGCCAGCCATTCATTACTGACAATATTGTCTTTTCAGGTTGCAGTTACACGAACTCGCGCTTAGCTATTGATATTGAAATTAGAACAGTGATTGCGCAATTACGTTTTCGATGCTTCAAGAAAACATTTGTACAAACTTGCTTTAAGATCGGCATATTTTGGTCTATGTAATATTTTCCTTTATGCTTTTTCCTATGTATTCTTCAAAGCCTCGAAAATTTTGTGACGTTTCGTTTTTATTTTTGAGATGGCAACTTCAGATATACAATAATACAACGCTGATAGTTTTTCTTTAATGTATTTCTCAATTTTGTTTAAACTCTCAACTTTCAGCTTAAAATTTAATCTAATTTGTTATCGTTTGTACAAATCAGTACTTTTACTAATACGATCTGAAAAGCTAACTTAGAGTTAACGTTTAGAGCGGCACAGAAGCGCTAAAATTTGGTTAACTTGACCGCAAGATTACTGTATCGCGATTTTACTGTAATTTTTTGGTTCAATGCACTAAGTTTATGAATTATATGTCGTAAATGTTTCAGAGCACTTTTTCAATAGTATAGGAAGAAAAATATAATCTGAATCTGTAAAGTATTGGTATCATAATAAAGTCTTTCGAAACACATTTCATATGATGTATTTAATATACCGATTTATTAACCCCTTAAGAGGATTTATAATAATATTTCCTCAAATATAATATGTTATAGAGACCACCCCAAGTTTTTGTATGCTATATTTTTAGAAACTCCATCATATAAAATCTTAAAGTTATTAGGGTTAAAAAAATTTTATTTTGGAAAACTTCACAATTTATTTATAAGTTTGAGTTAAAATATATAGTGCTAATAGTTTATGCACTTGTAACATATTGAAATATAGTAATATGTAAATATTTGAAAAGTGTTCCGGAAGGCTGAAAACCCGCAATACAGAAAAACTTTATTAATCAAAGTCCTTATAACTTTGGTAACATGTGTATATTATTGTTAAATAATTATTATTATATCGACATAATTTAAAGATAAAGCAAATTTAGTAAAAAAGTCAGTCAGGAAGTATGAGCATTTGAAATGGGCTCTTAATGGGTTAATAAATCGGTGTGCTTTAAACACCATGTGAAAAGCACTTTCAATTTTTCAATGATACCCATACTGCTAAAACTAAGAGCGTTGACGTGACAAACATCTTCCTATATAACTTCTTTTAAGGATACTAAAAAGTAATAATAATATAGATTTGGTGGTGAGCCGCGCTTATTTTCATGTTTCAGTCCGGTTCTTTGCTGTTTAACCAAAAAATTATTATTACATATTAAAAGCACTAATTCTTCTAATTTTTGACTATATTAGCAGCACTTTTTCTGTTTTGTAGCGTACAAAAATAGAAATTAGTTTAATTTGACTACAACGACAAAATTAGCATAGACAACAACCTGCAGCCATTTTGCCGTGTCGTCGTTAAAATAATCATTTCCATATACACACATGTATTCTATTGTTGACATATTGAAGTCGGTAGTCTGCTGTCTCGAATGTGTTTAAAGCATAATAGAAGAATTTCATAGCCCACCACATAGTGGACATTTCGGAATAAGAAAAACATTAATAAAATTAAAACAGCGATTTATTTGGAAAAATATGAACAAAATGGTTAAAAACTATATAAGAACATGTAAATCGTGCCAAAAGAACAAACAGACTAAACATACGAAAGAACCTTTTACTATAACAGATACAACATCAAGTAGTTTTGACATTGTAGTAATGGACACAGTTGGACCACTTAGACCGTCAGTAAACTTTAGATATATACTCACAATGCAGTGTGAACTGACAAAATATGTTATAGCTTGTCCAATAGAATCAAAAGATGCCAAAACAGTGGCAAAAACGCTAGTAGAAGAAGTTATTTTAAAATACGGTTTGTTTAACATTCTCAAAACGGACAGAGGTACTGAATTTACTAATGAGTTGATGAGAGAGATTTGTGTATTATTAAAAATAAAACAGAATTTCTCGACGCCCTACCATCATGAAACTTTGGGAACAGTAGAACGCAATCACCGTGTTCTAAATAAATATTTTCTAAATTTCGTAGAAGACAACAATTGGCACGAATGGATACCATACTTTGCTTTCGCTTTTAACACAACTCCAAACGTAGATACTAATTATACACCCTTTGAGTTGGTATATGGAAAACTTCCTAGACTACCAAGTGACGAATTGAGCGACACTAAAAATATTTACAACTTAGACAATTATTTGAATGAGCTTAAGATTAGACTTCGTTACTCACTACAAAAAGCAAGAGACATAATTTTAGAAGTGAAAAATAAAAGAAAACTAGAATCTGAAAGAAAACAGAACAAAATAGAACTAAAAATAGGAGACCTAGTTCTAGTAAAAGCCGAGAATAGAAGAAAACTCGAGCCTCCATATAAAGGTCCATATAAAATACAGGACATAGATGATTTGAATATAATTATAGAAATAGATAAATCAAAAGTTAAAAGTATACATAAAAATAATTTAAAAAAGTTTATTTCATAAGTGCATAAAGAAAAAAAAAAAAAAAAAAAAAAAAAATAAAATTTTAAGTCATAAAAATTTGTATAAACATATAAATACTTCCATAAATACATACAATAATAAAAATCTTTATACTTATATATCCATTCATACAATAATTCTATATATTATTTTTATTTTTAATAATACACAAAACAAAAAGGGTGAGGGTGTAGTGTATGCATACTTAGAGCAAGCACTGTATCATTAATTGTTTACATTTAAGTAAGTTAAGTTTTTGAGCCAATGAGCTTATTTTAATTTTATGTTGGTCAGCAGTAATAAGAATTATTTTTTTTATATCAAATAATGTGTAAAATAAAATTGTAATACTGTGTGGCATGCGAACGACTTGTAATATGAATCCTAAATTGAATTCTTTTTGTTATATTATTATTGTCGCATTGAAGTCTTTCACGTGCCTTGGAGATTTTCTCACGGGAACAGCAAATCAATTAGTGATTTGTTTGTAGCCCAAATTAATGCTGACCTATAGAATAAATTTAGTATATAAGCTTGTACAATTGTCAAAATAAATCAGAATTAATTCAACTCTTAATTGACTTGTTTTATTTCTCGGAAATTCGTGCATTTTAATGCTCGGCAAAAAGCGGCAGAAGTGCTAAGACAATACTTAACATTTTTTTTTTACACACTCCACATTTTTACACACTTCCATCAATTATCATTACAATAGTGACAACTAATTTTATTTAAAATAATAACTTATTTACAATAACTTCTCTTTTGCACTAAGATGATGATGAGTGCCATGGTTCTTCTTCGTCTGTTTCTTCAAAATCCTCTTCCGAATCGGAATTCTCTTCAGAGCCAAGTACAGGTGGAAGCATAAAAGAAATTGCTTCTTTCGTAAAGGGTAATGACTTTTTTTTTGGAGTTGGTCTTATGCTAGTAATCAGTGGGTCAGAACTGAGCAAAAGTCTATTTATAATATCTTTGTTACACTGAACCCTCGAAAACTTTCTAGCAAAATTTTGCCTGTAAAGCCGAAAATGCTTATTTCGTGCCTCAGACGCTTCTTCTGATAATAGCCCGATAGGCAACAATGCCTCGCTCATTACAGTTGTACCATGTATTAAAATCTTGTGCATTGTAGGTGTCATAGGATGCCAGGGATATAGAGTAACGTAAAGTTTTGCAGTGTCTAAGCAATAATCGGCAAACTTGTGCAAATAGATTTTGTGACCACTTGTAATTACTTCAATAATAGCTTTGATTCGGTAGATGAAATCCAATGCAATTCCAGTTATCTCTGCAGCTAATTCAGGATTGGAAAAAAATCTTCTGCTGGTGTTGCCATCGTTGCTGTTTCCAAAGCCAGTCTTCGTCACATCCACTATTAGCCCTAATTCACTTCTAAATTTTTCTTGGATAGTTTTTTTCCTCTCTTTTACAATAGTTTTGTCCTCATCCGATCTTAATTGCCACTTTTTCACTGTGAGTTTATACGACAGGTGTAATATGCTCTCAAAAAGTCGAATTCTGGCATGCAAAGTAGATAATCCGAAAGAAAGTGCATCTACGTCTTCATCTCTTTTGATGTTCAAATTGTTAAATTCTTTTGAAGTAGCCCCACAAATATACCGTTACGTACTGTTCGCACATTCCTTTTTTTACACAGGTAATATTACTCTTAGATGTAATAATTTAAATAAAAAATATCTACGTACAACCAAAACATTTTATGACTGATGAAAGGGTTTATATCATATGTACCTATGCAAGATGAGCAAAAACAGAAAAAAGGTGAAATTTTCAAAAAATCATTAAAAAAAATGGCGCAACAACGCGCAAGGTTTTTTTCTTGAATTTAAAAGTAGAGATCTTAAATTTTAACGTGATGTTTAACATTTTTATTGACTCTAAGGGTTGCACCTTCAAAAACCTTAAAATTTTTTTTTTTTTTACAAAAAAGTGAACAAAAAAATCGTTTTTTTAATTTCGAACGAATTTTTTTACCATAAAAATTGCTAATAAAATTTTTCTAAAAATTTTTATAAGTAGCTGTTAATATAGTCTTTCAATGTAAAATCTTTATTCGTTTACCCACAAAAAAATATATTGTAAATCTCCCAAAACCGTAAAAAGTCAATAAACACGCATGCAATTTACTCAACTTTCTTGACTTTAACAGTGTCCCAAAACCACAAGTCTCAAGCAAATGACTTGAAAATTCACTATACGATGCAGAATTTTGTTGTCTGTCGAGCTGCGTACTTACATTTTTACATTTCTTAAATTTAATTTTTCGCCTAATGTCCGGCTAGATTGGCAAAAAGCCCCTATGTGCGGCGTCTAAAATTATCTCAAACACAGAGCATTCTCTTGACAAAAGAGTTAAAAGAGCTAATATTTTAGCACCAGGAGTACAAATATACGGGGCTATCAGTCGCCGTAGACGATTAACGACTTTTTTTAAATCTATTGAGAAACATTCTATCGCGTATTGTACTGACATGGCGCTTATTCATTGATTATTCCAAAAGTAGCTTAAAAGCACCGGACATTCGTCGTCATATGAAGGACCATCAATTTGAGGTTGCATTGAATTATATCGAGCTATTGGCCTGGAATTGTGTGAAACCAGTAATAGAAAATGTATTAGGAAATCATCGGCCGGAAAACTGGCGAATTTAAATCAAAAATAGGCTAACCGCATTTAAAAACTTAAACATTAGAATGTCATTGAAAATACATTTTTTGCATTAACATGCCGAAAAATTTAATGAATAATCACCAGCCGAGTCTGATGAACATGGCGAGAGATTTCACCAGGTAACACCCAGGCTCGAACACTGGTATGTATAGCGGTAAACAACTTAATTCGCTATTAGGGGATATTTGTTGGAATCTGCAGGAGGAAGAAGAAAAAATTTCTAAATAAAAACTTTAACTTTAACTAATTAACAACAAAAATAAATGTTTTAACATTTTTAAGTTTGGTTATTATAAAAAATAAAAAAATTTCATCTTTTCTGAAAAAATCAAAAGTTGTAGACAGACTTTAATCACTTATACCTGCAGCGCCTGAGATGCCCCTAGACGGGCCAAATGTATGACCAGCGCAACTTTTTTTCATTCCAATCATTTGTTTCTAAGGCCTAGGATTCACTCCTAGGGGGATAAAATGTATGACCGACCTCCAATGTTTTTTGTTCTTAACATTTTCTTAAAACATAGTTGCCATATATCTCCACCCCTTAGGGGGCTCCCATACAAATATGGCCGTTTAATGAAATTCTTAAATTTGGCCCCTGCAGCGCCTAGGATACCCCTAGATGGGTCAAATGTATGATCAACACCAATATATTTTTCATATCAATCATTTATTTCTAACATACCCACCCGCTATCTCCATTCCTTAAGGAGGCTTCCATACAAAATGTTCAATGCAGACTAGAAATATATTGGAGAAAAGTACTATAAATGCCCAGGAGTCGCCCGTAGGGGGATAAAATGTATGAATGACCTCCATTATTTTTTTGGTCTAAACATTTTCTCAAATTATACTTTCCGTTTATAATCATCCCTTAGGGGGGCGTTTTATGAAATTCTTAAATTAATTAAAATTGGCCGACTTTTGTGAATAAAATCAAAAGTTGCTAACAGAGTTTAATCATTTATGGCTTGTTTTGTTTGCAACTTCGTTTTTTATATTTTTTTTTTTTTCAGTATTTATTTATTGAATCTTCATATATTAAATATGAACTAACAATAATTAATCAAATCTTATCCTAATATTTGCTTTATGTCCTGCCAGTGCCAAACAAAAAGGATTTCGTCATCACGGTTTCTGTTCACATATGTAAGTGTTTATCGCTCATCTGATTGGATGAGTGCTGCAGTGTCTCTTCTTCTTAAGCGAGTGTGGCCGCCATAATTTAAAATATTCCTAGCTAATGGATTTGGGTGCAGTTCCAGCCTTTTTAAATATTTTACTGCATATTTCGTTATCATAGTTTTTACTAATGGCACATTGAGATCCTTGTGGATATTTGAGTTTTTGACGTACCAGGGGGCGGCTGTGATTATTCGAAGAAGTTTATTTTGGCGCCTTTGAATTTTTTCGATGTTAGAAGCCGAGGCAGTGCCCCATAACTGAATACCGTAGCACCAAATTGGCTTTAAGATAGTGTTGTAGAGTAGAAGTTTGCAATCGAGACTAAGAACAGAATTTCTTCCAATGAGCCAATTAATTTTAATTGCTTTTAGTTTCATTTGAGTTAATTTTGCTTCTATGTGCCATTTCCACGTTAAGCGCCGATCTAGATGTATACCGAGGTATTTTACATGCGAGTGTTGGGGTATTATTTGATTATTTATTTTAATAGGGGGGCATGTTTCCCGACGCAATGTGAATGTTATATGTGCGCATTTTTGCTCATTGATCTTTATCCTCCATTTTTTTAACCACCTTTCTAGTTCAAATATGTGATCCTGTAAGTAACGAGATGCTTCTTGACAGTTTTCATGTACGCTTAGGAAAGCTGTGTCATCCGCAAATGTTGAGGTTTGTGTGTAGCTGTTTGTTGGCATGTCCGAAGTATAAATTAAGTATAATAGAGGGCCCAGGATGCTGCCTTGTGGGACTTCAGCGTTAATTGGCTGTGGAGAACTTAAAAATTCGCCTTCTTTAATAATAAATTGACGACCGACTAAGTAGCTTTCTAACAACTTGTGTATGTTTGCTGGTAAGTTTTGCTGCAATTTCAGTAGTAAACCATCATGCCAGACTTTATTAAAAGCTTGAGACACATCGATGAAGCAAGATGCTAAGCAATATTTTTTTTCTTCAAAGGCTTTTCTTATGACATTTACTATTCGATGCGTTTGTTCAATTGTGCTTTGTTTTCTTCTAAAACCGAATTGATGATTGGGAATACATCTGTTATCATTTGAAATCGGCGTTAATTTAGACACTAGAAGTTTCTCAAAAAGCTTTGATATATTAGACAATAAGCTTATAGGTCTTATATGTCTGCAAAAAATTCTAAAACGACTACGGATATTAGAAATAAGTTTTACTTTTCTTAAAGGAAATTTTATTGCGTACCCGAATTATGTTAAAACGCCAGGTGCCCAGCTTGTCACGGAAAAAAGTGTAAATTTCATGCACGGTGTTATTATCTGATCACTTATTCCACTAACACCGTGGTAATAGTTAAAAAACAGATTACCCAGTTTTGGTGTTTAAAAATATTAATGTTTTCTTATAAAAAGAATTAAAAACTCTGTTAATTTTTTTCTTGAGTGTGGTTATACATTATGCTGTTAAAAAAGCGGCATCCGCCAACATAAAAATGAACTAGAAAACTTCCTTAAAAATAAACAAATTGATGTTATGATGGTTTCTGAAACTCATCTGACCTCAAGAAACACGTTTAAAATGAATGGTTATATATTATATGATACCAAGGACCCTCGAGGTAGAGGTTATGGAGGTTCTGCTATTTTGATAAAAAACCGAGTAAAACACTACTTAATGAGTGATCATCGTGAAGATTATCTCCAAGCAACGAGCATTTGCGTTGAGGAATTATCTCGAAACCTAGTAATTTCATCATTATACTCATCATTATACTTTATCTCGAAACCTAGTAATTTCATCATTATACTCATCATTATACTTTTCAATAGCCAATATAATAAATATTTCAAATCATTAGGACCCTGCTTCCTGGCTGCTGGCGATTATAACACTAAACACACTTTCTGGGGGTCACGACTTATTACACCTAAGGGTCGTGTTTTGTTTAACACAATTTGTAAAATGGCCCTAAATGTGGTCGCGAGCGGACAACCAACATATTGGCCTACTGATCAGCAAAAAGTTCCAGATGTAATAGATTTTGGCCTGGTTAATAACATCCCGACAGACACGATTCATGTGGAAGCGTCCCTAGAATTATCTCCCGATCACACACCTACAATTGTTACTATAATGAATCCAAATAGAATCGTACCTCCGTCTGGTTACTTATCGACATCAGCCTCACAAATAAATTGGTTAAAATATAAAAAATATCTTAGTGCCCATTGCATAAAAAATATTCCGCTTAGCACACCGGAGAACGTGGATCTCGCTATTGTTAATTTTGACAGTTATCTCAAACTAGCTGTTCAACATTCCAGCATAACCCTCAAAAAAACCAAAAACAAAATCATATATTCTACAGATGTCGAGCGTCTATTGACTGAAAAAAAGGAGAGTTCGAAGAAAGTGGCAATTGCACAGATCCCCCCAACTTAAGACTTTATTAAAAGAGTGCACAAAAAGGCTGAGAAAGTTACTGCAGTCTCAGAAAACGGCTTCCCTGGAAAAATATCTTAAGGGACTTGATGCAACTCCACAATCAGACTACTCATTATGGCGTGCAGCTAGAAGCCTCAATAGACCAGTTATTTCTAAGCCACCATTGAGAAACTTGAATGGAAGCTGGACAAGAAATGATATTGAAAAAGGAAATCTGTTTGCTAATCATCTGGAAAATGTATTTACCCATAATATATTTTACGATATAGCAGTCGAGTTACCGCCTGTAAATGTTAGAGCAGCTATTCCCCTAAGATTCGAGTTTAAAGAAATCGAAAAGGCTATTCGGGATTTAAACACCAAGAAGGCACCCGGCATTGATAATTGCTGCGTTCGAGAACACAAAAGTTTTTACTATTTTTTACTGAACTTTACTGCATTTTACGAAATTGCGTTCGCGTACACAAAATACAGTAAATGAGAACACAAATTGAGAGCGTAAAGTGACAGTTCTTGACTGAGTACTTACAAATTTTTACTGCAAAAATTTTTGCAGTAAAATTTAGTAAAACAAATAAACATATGTTTCAAAAGGTAAACAAGGCATACAAATTGTGAAAAAATTGTTTAAAAAAAGAAAAGTTGAAATAAAACTAAAATAAAAACAAAAAATTAATTAATATTAATTAATTAAACTTGTTTGTGAAGAATTTTGATGGCTAAACACCAACTTTTGAAATTTTTTTCTGTTATGGTAATTTTTTGGAGTTGTAAAAGTGTCAAGTACTCGGGCACTTAGAACAGCCCTCGTTTTTAAAATTATCAATAGTAAAAAAAAAGTATTCGTGTGCTATTGATAAAATTTAGCCGGACACAAATTAGCAAATTCAAATAAAATAAAAATCAAACAAATATGAAAGATTACATAAAATAATTTGTTTGTATCTTCCAAAAATATTCGTGTTATAAAAAGTATTTAATCGAGTACCGATAAAAAAACGAGTTAAGTAGTCAAAAGTGTAAAAATTTTTCAACACTTCAATTATTTGCCATCAGCTGTTGTCTTTATTTTACGAATTTTTACAAATTTTGCGTTCGCGTACTTTTCTGGACAACAGCTTTTTGTGAGAGAAAAATTTTAAGTTTACTCATTTACTGCATTTTACTGTAAAAGTACTCAAACCCACCTAATATCAGTAATAAAATGCTTTTGGAGCTACCAAGTAGCGCGAAGAAAATTATTCGTTTTATTTTTAATGCTATTTTACGCCTTCAATACTACCCACAGGAATGGAAGGTTTCCTTAGTAACCATGATACCAAAGCCAGGAAAGGATCACACATAAGTTGAGTCATACAGGCCTATTAGCTTACTATCTAATATTTCAAAGCTATTTGAGAAACTAATAGTGTTAAAATTTACGCCGATTTTAAATGAAAATAGATGTATTCCTAATCATCAATTCGGGTTTAGAAGAAAGAACAGTACAATTGAACAAACTCATCGAATAGTAAATGTAATAAGAAAAGCCTTTGAAGAAAAAAAATATTGCTCAGCACTCTTCATCGATGTGTCTCAAGCTTTTGATAAAGTCTGGCATGAAGGTTTACTACTGAAATTACAGCAAAACTTACCAGCAAACATACACAAGCTGTTAGAAAGCTACTTAGTCGGTCGTCAATTTATTAGAAATTAATGCTCGCACAAGGCAGCATCCTGGGCCCTCTATTATACTTAATTTATACTTCGGACATGCCAACAAACAGCTACACACAAACCTCAACATTTGCGGATGACCCAGCTTTCCTAAGCGTACATGAAAACTGTCAAGAAGCATCTCGTTACTTACAGGATCACATATTTGAACTGGAAAAGTTGTTAAAACAATGGAGGATAAAGATCAATGAGCAAAAATGCGCACATATAACATTCACATTGCGTCGGGAAACATGCCCCCCTATTAAAATAAATAATCAAATAATACCCCAACACTCGCATGTAAAATACCTCGGTATACATCTAGATCGGCGCTTAACGTGGAAATGGCACATAGAAGCAAAATTAACTCAAATGAAACTAAAAGCAATTAAAATTAATTGGCTCATTGGAAGAAATTCTGTTCTTAGTCTCGATTGCAAACTTCTACTCTACAACTCTATCTTAAAGCCAATTTGGTGCTACGGTATTCAGTTATGGGGCACTGCCTCGGCTTCTAACATCGAAAAAATTCAAAGGCGCCAAAATAAACTTCTTCGAATAATCACAGCCGCTCCCTGGTACGTCAAAAACTCAAATATCCACAAGGATCTCAATGTGCCATTGGTAAAAACTACGATAACGAAATATGCAGTAAAATATTTAAAAAGGCTGGAACTGCACCCAAATCCATTAGCTCGAAATATTTTAAATTATGGCGGCCACATTCGCTTAAGAAGAAGAGACACTGCAGCACTCACCCAATCAGATGAGCGATAAACACCTCCATATGTGAACAGAAACCGTGATGACTAAATCTTTTTTGTCCGGCACTGGCAAGACATAAAGTAATTATTAGGATAAGATTTTATTAATTATTGTTAGTTCATATTTAATATATGAAGATTCAATAAATAAATACTGAAAAAAAAACTATGAATACCCTAAATTTTTACTAAAATAACAGAACAAACAGAAAAAACTTTATGATGGCACTTAAAAAATATTGTGCGGTCAAAAACGCTTTTGGTAACATCCAATGCCTTATATGCTATGCAACATTTAAGGAAGGAACGGAATATGTTATTAAACGGCATTGCGATCGTTTTCATAATAATATAAATAATTTAAATGATAAGGAAAGAGAGGACCTGTTTTATAAAAATAAAACAATTTTTTTAGAAAAATTGGAAAAATTGGTTATTAGAAAAGGAAATTTATGAACAAAAATCAGTTTCCAAATTGAAAAAGGAGATTTCAAGTTAAGTAATATTGGAAATTGTTAAGAAAGGAAGACCATTGTGGGATAGTGTTTTTATCAAGCAATTGCTGAAAAAAATTTGGGAAAGGCGTAATTAAAATACTAAATGTATAGAGTCTCTTCCCCTGTCCAGTCAAACTGTAGGCCGTCGTACTGTTCAATTAGGAACATGTGTAGAATCTGCAATTAGGGAAAAAGTAATTAATTGCGAATTTTTATCAATTTGATTAGACGAAAGCACTGATATAAATGATCTGTGTGAACTTGTAATTTGTAATCGATGCGTAGACAGCGAATACACTATTTTTAAGTCAATGTTTACTTTAGAAACATTTTATGGAAATGTAACTGGTACGTTGTTGTATGATGTTATCACAGAAAAGCTTCTTTCCATTGTAGACATAAACAAATTTGCTGGAGTCTGCACAGATGGAGCCAATGTAATGTTGGGCAAATATAATGGGCTTATAGGCCAATTAAAAAAACACGAATTTGCAGTTCATAATTTTCACTGCATAAATCATCAGACCGCTCTTGTATCGAAAATCATAAATGAAACCCCAGCTATGAAGACAGCAGAGGATATAATAAATAAAATTCGAGGCGGACATCAAGCGCTTACCCACCGAAAATTTGTAACCTTTTTAAAAAACAAAAATGCTGCGAATTGTGACCTGAAAATGTTTACAGAAGTTCGGTGGCTAAGTCGCGGTGATTGCCTGTATAGACTTTATGATTTAAGAGAAGAAGTTCTTCAGTTCCTAGAAACTTAGAAAAAAGAATAAGTTTTAGTACAGTGCTTAAAAGACAATAATTTTATTTTAGACTTAGTTTTTTGGCAGATACGACAAGTATGCAAAATGACCTTAATTTGGAATTGCAAGGAAAGGAACGCAATATATGCGACTTGTCAAAAATCATTCACAATTTTAAAACAAAACTTTTTCTAATTTTTTCCCAAAATAAAACTGGTGATTTTTCCAATTTTCCAAAAACATCACTTGTTTATAGAAATCTCTAAATCGACAAAAGATATGAATATGCCGAAATATTTGAAACACTTTTCAATAATTTTCAAGACAGGTTTCAAGATTTTGTAATTTTACAACCGCTATTAGATCTTTTCGAAAACCCTTTTCGTTGCGATGTAAGCAACTACGAATTTGATATTCAATCAGAACTAATCATACTACGAAGCGAAGGTAAATGCTCCAGACGAAAATAATATTGTAGAGTTCTGGAAAGATTTGGATGGCGAGTTCTGTCCTGAACTAAAAAAAAGTTCGTTTAAGTGCCTCTCTTTATTCGGCACTACTTACCTATGCGAACAAATTTTTTCGGATTTAAAATTTATTTGATCCAAGCAACGTAATAAATTAAGTTCATCCCATTTGAAAAGCATTCTACTATTACGAAACTGCCATAAAAGTATAAATGTAGAAGATTTTATTTTATAAGTTTTATAACACAAGGGAACAAAATTAAACATTTTTTGTGCTGATAAGAAAATTTGTAGCAGTTCTTTACCAATTCAATGTCGCTGATTTTAAAACTGCACTTTTTTCTATCAGCTGTGATTTGCGTGCAATATTTATTTTTTATGAATTTTTAAAACATAAAAATCTTTAATTTTTTTACAATTGTTTGATAAGATATTTGAAACTGATTTAGAGTCAAAAAGCTTCCGAATAAAAAAAAAGTGCAGTTTTAAAATCAGCGACATTGAATTGGTAAAGAATTGCTACAAATTTTTTATTAACACAAACAATTTTAAATTTTGTACGTTTGTGTTATACAACTTATAAAATATATTACTAACATTTTATTTCGGCTGTAAATGAATGCATTCTCTCAATTTATTTACTCTCTGGTACTCACTACTACACCACCAAAAAATTTTTGGAAATCCGTGGTATAAGGAGATAGTCTTGCCTGTGGGAAAGAGAAAAAAAGAAAACAAAATATGCCGTCTGGCAGTGGTTCCAAGAACAACTTTTAATGGCCTCTCATGCAGACAATGGAATTTATTGCGCCACACATAGTGCGGAGAGCTTAAAATTAAATTTTAATATTTTAAATTTTATAGAGCTTAAATTCTTATTTTTGCAGAATGCGATTTTCCTACAAAACAAATGAAGAGGTTATAACTTTGAATGTACAACAGCCATCACCAACCTCTTCGGAGTCGCCACTATCGATACCATCTTCACTGCCTGAAACTTCAGCGACACAATCTTCCTTAACACCGATATTGCCAATCCATAATTACTACCGCAAAAAAAGACGTGCCGAAGAGAAAGATGAGAATAGTGGCTTTTCAGAAGCATTTGTTCCATTTAAGACACTTTGTGAAAGCAAAGCGCAGAAAGAGAAATAAGAGGAAAATATCCCCCTACATGGCTTCGGAAAAATGACAGTGGCGACTATTGCTAGCATAACTCAGGAGAAGCAAATAAAAGCAATATAAAAATCACATCATTGGTAATGAAAATAAAACTAGCGCCCGATGAATAAAATGGATAAAAATAAGATTTTTATGTTTTTTTACGTTTTTTATTACATGATCTTTATGAATTGTGATCAATTAATAATTAAGTTTGTTTTTATTATATTTTTACAAATAAATAATATATGTTCATAAAAATTGAGAGTGGAAAATTAAGTTGTTTTTCATACAGTTTAAAAAGTTTTTATATGTTGGGTACAAATAAAAAAATAATAATAAAATAACATTTTCTTTCTTTTTAACAAAAAAAAAAAAAAAAAATAAGTTTAAAAGAAACTAAATACTTATTTTAAAATAAAAACATAAAATAAAATTAAAATTAGCAAAAATATTTTTTATTTGTTTTATGTTTGCGTGGTTACGTATGTCAAAAACATATGGCAAGTTTTTACATGTTCTATAACTGCACCAGTACGCTTACAGTACAGTACGTTACATTACGTTACGGTACATTACGGGTACAGCAACGTTCGCATAACTGGGCCTTGAGTCGTACAAGGTATAATTATAGCAGGTAGCCGCGAGATTACGACAATTGTACAATAAAGCAAACAACAGGGCTTTTTATTGTTGTTATGTGATACGAGCTGACAAACAGCAAAGGGGTTGAGAAAAGACAAATGATTCATTTTGTTTGTTTTCATTTATTAAACTTAAGCCAATAGTACACGGCATGTAAAAAGACACATGCGCATGTGGTTCTGACGTAATTTTGACGTCAATGCAAAGCCACAATAAACATTGCGTGTTGTGTGATGACGTCAAAATTACGTCAGAACCACATGCGCATGTGTCTTTTTACATGCCGTGTACTATAGGCTTTACTTTTAAAGTTCGTAAGAAAAATTTGTGATTTGTGTTAACTTTGTAATAAAATATGAAAATATCACTTTTTCACTTTTTGCTTTGATTAAAAAATTTTGTTTACTTTTTAAGCTAGAAAAACATAAACAACATTTGACAGTTCGTATCACAAAACAAGCAAATAAAAAAATAATCAGCAGGCTTTCCGAGACTACCTGCTATAAATATACCTTGAAACCGTATTTAAATTAAATACAGAGGAGATCTCCTAACACGGTAGTTAAGTCACATTCAACTCTACGTTCTCGGTGCCCAACGTAGGCTACACCCACAGAATAATACCAACTGAATTAGCCGCGCATTCACATCCATCCAAATTCCAAGGTAAGTCTTCTATCAAGTTCCCCTGAATCTACTTATTCACCCCTTGTTCAGCCTCAGGTACCTAATCCTATTAAACATTAGACAATAAAACAAAATGATGTAATTACACATGCTTTGGTTTAAGAAACAGAAACACAAACGTAAACTTAATATTGCGCAACACACCCAAAAAAAAAATATATTGCACATGTAAGAAAAAGCTTGCCTTATCTTTTATTAAAATACTGCACCATGTAAACCCCACATCTACTCGTATTGCACTATCCGATGATATTGTTTAATGTCCTTGGCGTGGTAAATACCCAGTGGTGTACCCGATAAACTTTCTAATTCGTACATATTATTGCCCTTAACCCTTTAAATTCGACATTTAGTAAACTTCCTGCAGAGTTTTGCGTTCACATTGTTCTTAAAATCACTCAGTATAACATTTCTCTTATAAACTTCCTGCCCAGGAACGCATCTGACTGTACAAGCCCCTCTATTATAACGCAATGCACTTCTCCCATAGGCGTCATAAATATTCTCCTTAATCTTTTCCCTTATCAATCTTATTCTGTCCGGATTCTCAATAAGTAACTCATTATCGTCCAAAGCTTTTAACTGTTTCGCCAATTTATAGTCGAATCGAAAAGTAAACATGTTATATCCGAATAACGCAAAAAAGGACTACAACCCGTTGTCGAATGGACCGCTGTACACAATGAAGATTCTATACAAAGACAGATTAATATCCCATTCCCTTTGGTCCTCGTACAGATAAACTCTAATAGCCGAAAGAACACTCTGGTTAACCCTCTCAGAAGCATTCGATTGTGGGGCGTATACGGCCGTCCTCATATGGTTTATCCTGTACGTGTTTAACATATGGGCAAAGTCTTTAGATGTAAATTGTCGACCATTATCCTAATGTATTGTCTCTGGGACACCAAATACATGGAAAACTTGTCCCTTCAAAAACTTTACAACATTTGAAGCAGTAGCTTCTTTCATCGCTTTCAAAAAAACAAATTTCGTCATATGGTCTGCCACTATGAATATATATGCATTTCCGTTTTTGGATCGGGGATATTTTCCCAGAAAATCCATATAGAGTTTCTGGAAAGGCCTATCTGTTACTACTTCTTCACCTATGGTTGGTTTTAAGTTCACATTCGTAGGTTTCGTTTCCTTGCAGGTTATACAATTATTTACACGCTGTTTTACCTGAAGAATCATATGTGGCCAATAATATTTTACTATCAATTTATCCAATGTTTTCCGAAAACCTCCATGAGCATTATCCTCATGGACCTCTCTTATAAGTGCATGGGTTAAGGAACTAGGGATCCATAGTTTCCACATAAATTCTTCTTTATATTGAAGGTCTGAATCAAACCGGTTTCTTTTGAACACCATCCCATTAACGACCTTAATATCCGGAAATTTGGCTATATTTTTTTTTATTGTATCAATCAAATCTTTATATTCTCTAGATTCGAACGCTATTGTGTCAAAACCTAAAACAACCTCCTTACATTTACTGACTTCCTCGACCAACCTTGACAACCTGTCCGCTACGACATTCTCCGAACCTTTCGGTGTTCGATATTAAAATCATAGGTCTTTAACTGTAAAGCCCACCTTGCCAATCTACCATTTAAGTCCCTCAGATACATCAACCACTTCAAACTGGCATGATCCGTGATCACTGTAAATGGCATCAGTTCCACATATGGTCGAAATCTTTCAATTGCCAAAACAGCTGCAAGATATTCTTTCTCAGTTACACTATAGTTCATCTGAGCTTTATTTAGTTTCTGAGAAAAATAAGAAATAGGTTTTTCATTTCCTGACCCATCCTTTTGATACAACTGTAGTGTATTCATACATTTCATTTAATACTACATTCCTTTTAATAATGCATTCTTTCGTTTGTTAATGCATTCTTTCATTTATAGACAAAATGATTATCAAAACATTCTTACCAAAAAGTAAACAAATATTATTAAGACAGGTCAGTACCAATATTAGGTGCGTTTGAGTACTTTTACAGTAAAATGCAGTAAATGAGTAAATTTAAAAATTTGCTCTCACAAAAAGCTGTTGTCTAAAATAAGTACGCGAACGCAAAATTTGTAAAAATTCGTAAAATAAAGGAAACAGCTGATGGCAAATAATTGAAGTGTTGAAAAATTTTTACACTTTTCACTACTTAACTCGTTTTTTTATCGGTACTCGATTAAATACTTTTTATAACACGAATATTTTTGGAAGATACAAACAAATTATTTTATGTAATCTTTCATATTTGTTTGTTTTTTATTTTATTTGAATTTGCTAATTTGTGTCCGGCTAAATTTTATCAATAGCACACGAATACTTTTTTTTTACTATTGATAATTTTAAAAACGAGGGCTGTTCTAAGTACTCCAAAAAATTAATATAACAAAACAAAGTTTCAAAAGTTGGTATTTAGCCATATATATTCTTCACAAACAAGTTTAATTAATTAATATTAATTAATTTTTTGTTTTTATTTTAGTTTTTTTTCAACTTTTCTTTTTTAAAAAATTTTTTCACAATTTGTATGCCTTTTGTTTGCTACTTTTGTTTGTTTACCTTTTGAAACATGTGTTTTTTTGTTTTACTAAATTTTACTGCAAAAAATTCTGCAGTAAAAATTTGTAAGTACTCAGTCAAGAACTGTAACTTAACGCTCTCAATTTTTGTTCTCATTTACTGTATTTTGTGTACGCGAACGCAATTTAGTAAAATGCAGTAAAGTTCAGTAAAAAATAGTAAAAACTTTTGTGTTCTCGAACGCAGCTATTGAATCATCGTACGTTGTCGCGATCATAAATTCTTTTTGTGCAATTTGATATTATTAATAAACAACAGTCAACGTTCGCTTACTTATGTTGACAAGATAAGTTCAACGTACATTTTTACAGTTATGCTGAACTAGCAAATTCTTGACTACACATAAAAATACAAATTAATGACTCAAATTGTTCGGCTGATACAATACTGTATGATTGCATGTAAGTTAATACTAAGTACTAGAATAAGTGATTGAGTGAACTTTTGTAAAGTCACTCAATATTAGGTTAAGTTTTATTCTCATAAGTAGTACTTAAGCAAATAAGTTTTGTAAATAAAATTAATCAATTATTATCCATCAATCAATTCGCTTATGTTTTTCTTTGAAGAATTAAAACACTACACAACACTGCTCCTATTCCATAGCCCGAAGCATCGATTTGTAAAAAAAATTTTTGCTTAAAGTTCGAGTGTGCCAAGACTGGAGCAGTTGTTAGTACCTGTTTCAATTTAAATCTGACAAGGGAGCGGTCAGATTGGAAAAATTCCGAATAAAACGACGCACAGTGGCGCCCGTAGAGCAAGCGAGGTTGCAAAAATCAAAATTTTCATGAGTGCCGACGAAGTTTTGAATAAGCCCATGTTATAGGAAACTTTTCAACGATTTCAAATATGCCACTCTTAATAATATCACATTTTTAGTTTAGAAGATATAACCGTTCAAAGTTGACCGACTTTCGGTTTTCAAAAAAACACACAATTTTTAGTCAATTTGTTGCGATTTCAGGTGTAATATCACGAAAAATAGGTAACGAATCGCCTTATTTTTTGTTTGTATTGATTGATGTATTTATTAAATGTATAATGATAAAAAAAAAATTAACTGTTTGCTTTGTGTTTCTCCTGGTAAATCACTATTTAAAAACTATCCGTTTTTTCACTATTTTTCAACTTTGACGGAAAATAAAAAAAAACTATATTTTTCTATATTTGCCATATTTGCAAAACCTGTTCTTTGATTATTTCTTTACATAATTCAAAAAGTTTTATCTGCCCGTACGTGCCCGTTTGGCTTCTAGAGGTAAAAAAGTTTAAAAAGACATGGTTGCAGAAATTGTATGGCGTCCATCCCTTATATGTTTTGACGGACAGTAGTTTGATCTAATAGTTTGAAAAAAACTACTCATTGAAATTAGCAGGTACGTACCTCACATAAACAATACTTTGGCGTACAAATGGTCAGGAACAATATTGACTTATGGTCCCTACAGGTAGGCACAAATCTTATTTGGACACGTGCATAATATCAAAATTGCATTATTTAGCCTAAATCCATATGTATGCAGGGAACAGGTAAATTTTTAGGCATGGTAGCATAAGCCTATATATTGCAAAATAAGCATAATGCCTGGATTAGTCTACGCCTGAAAGTTGGCGCAACAATTACTGAAACCATTAAACAATTTAAGTACTGAAAACATGGCGTTGAACAATTTAAAATTATTTGAACTGTTTAGAAAGTCAACCACACCAAAGTTTTTCACGGAAGTGAAAATTCTTCCTGAGAAGTTGACATTGATCAGCAAATGGGGCTGCGATGGATCATCCGGACAAAGCGTTTATAAGCAAAGGATATCTTCCGATGACGCTACAATATCGGACGGAAATATGTTTATGGCATCTGTTGTTCCTTTGCGGCTAAAATCGGATGATTCCCTACACTGGAAAAATCCACGTCCGTCATCAGTGCATTATTGCCGACCAATAATGTTTCAGTTTGCAAGGGAATCGGCAGAACTCATAAGGACTACGGTGAAGGACATTGAAGAACAAATAAGCAAGATAAAGCCTACAAAGCTGCAAATTGGAGAAGGAAAATATATTGAATGCAATTACGAACTGACAGGAACAACCTCAACAATGTCATGCCCGATTTGCAAAAAGAGTCAGAAGAACTTTTTTCAATTCAATTCAATTTATTTCATATATAATATGTTACATCTCAATTTTATATAATTAGTTGTAAAGAGTTTAAGATTAGTATCTTTTTCTGCTTAATTATAATATATTTCAATTAGTTATCATATACATATATATAGACAGAATTATATTGGAGGTAAAAATTTAGCAAAAACCTATTTAAACCCCTTTTTTCGTTTTATTTTTATATTTTTTTTATCGATTTTATATTATTATTTGTCAGAAGAACTTTGGTAATTTAAACGATTCTACAAATGAGGAGAATTACGAATATGGAATGTCACCATTGCACGCAAGGATAAGGTGTATGGAATTCTTGCTAAAACTGGCATATACCCTACCACAAGAGGAAGAAAACTTCGATGAAAATACATCAATAAAGGATAAGGAAAAGATCAGAAAGAAGCAAATACAGGATGCTTTTTTTAAACAAGTTGGACTAAAAGTAGACTGTCCCAAGCACGGATACGGTAACTCAAACGATGGAAACACTTCTAGGAGATTTTTTGAAAATGATGAGGCAGTAACTAGAATCATTGGAATTGACAATCAAATCGTGAAAATTGAGTACCAGTCTTTGCCAATTGGAGAGCTTTCTGAAGAAGCACAGGAGTCTCTTAACAAATTTTATAAAAAATATAGATTGCAGAACACATTCAAAGCATCAAGGGTAAGGCAAAATAAGGACCTCTTCAACATGTTGGCAGCATCTTCCGATCCACTTATTTCTTCCCTGCGGCATGTGAAGTCACGAATAGAGTTACAAAATAATTATAGTTTAGAAATGGTTAGTCTTTTAGATATACCTTCTCTTACGAATTGTGATGAATATTTTACAGAAAATTGAAAAAATAAATTAAAAAAAAAATAATTTTTTTTTTAATTTGTTGGGTAATAATTTAAAACATAAAACCCTTAAGAAAAAAAATAAAAACAATCTAAAAATGTAAAAATAATTTTTTTTAGTTACCATAAAATTGATTTTTCTACTAATTTTAACTT
Organism: Pollenia amentaria; assembly: GCA_943735925.1. Classification (NCBI taxonomy): domain Eukaryota; kingdom Metazoa; phylum Arthropoda; class Insecta; order Diptera; family Polleniidae; genus Pollenia; species Pollenia amentaria. Next base: position 76,392,441 of record OX031007.1, read on the forward strand.
TGATAACCCATAAGTAGGCCCATACAAAGCGTAGTACCCTTTCCAAAAGCTCATTTCATAGGCTGAACAGTTATCTATCATATGCTGTTTAAACTGTCCAATTATCTTATTCGGTTCAAAAGATATAGGTTTTTTGCAACGAAAAAACTCAAATGGCGCCACTGTGCGACGGTAAAAACCCGCCATACCTAAAAAGCTTCGGACTTCCTTTACCGATTTAAGAGGAGGTATCGTCCTTATGGCCTCTATTTTTCTGGGCTCTGTCCTTAAGAGTCCGCCCCCGACAATAAATCCTAAATAGCACAGCTCCTTAAAGCAAAACTTCGACTTTTCCAACCCTATTGTCAAATTTGCCTGACTAAGACAAGTTGCTACCTTTTCCAACAATACCATATGACCATCAAAATCTGCAGATATAACCAGCAAATCGTCCAAATACGTTAAAACATTTTGCTTAAGTTCCTGTGGGATCACCTTATCCATCAACCTACACAACCTTTGCGGCGCATTACATAGGCCGAATGGCATGACAACGTATTGGTATGCCTGGTATCGTAAAGGCCGTGTACGATCTGGATTTCTGTTCAAGCTGGATTTGCCAGAAGGCATATTTTAAGTCAACGCTACTAATATATTGCGTTTCATCCAGCCTGCTCAGAATTCCATCGATGTTTTGAATTGGATAAGCGTCCTTAACCGTTCTCTCATTTAATTTTCTGGCATCTAAACACAGTCTTTTTTTCAGGCTTTCGTACTAAAGTGCGTCTATTGCTCCAGGGACTGTTGCTAATTTTAATCACTCCTAATTCTAACATTTTGTCAACTTCGGCAAACATCAATTCTTGGACTGCAGTAGATACGGGATAATGCCTATCCTTAACTGGAGTTGTCCCCTCAATTAGTTCTATCGCATGCATTTCCAATTCTGTTTTTCCTAGGCCGTCCTTTTCAAATGTTTAAAATTTTTCCTTCACTTTTTCCAACTTTATCTTTTGTGCATTGGTGAGTTCGTGTTGTAGCACACCATCTAGCTCCAATGGGAATTTACTAGCTATAACTTCTGAATTCTCCTCGTCTATTTCAAATATTTGTGGAGCAATATTAAATTGCCTCCAAAAATCTATTCCCAAGTAAGCCTCCTGAATCAGCCCTGGACACAAATAAAATTCTATGGTTCTCTCCTGCCCGCTATATTTCACGGTGGTATTCAACTTTCCAAGGACCTGGTATACCTTTCCCCCCGCTGTTCTTATCTCAGAAAATTGGTATTACCCTTGACTGGAGTTTCTCCACTATTCTCTCACAATTATGTCCCAGTATACTTCCAGAAGCACCGCTATCTAGTAAACCCTTTACCTTCGTATTTCCTGACTCTAAATTGACAAAAACTCTTGGATCTGAATCCTTTTCCACAATCACATTTCCTTACCAATTGTTTTATTTCCCTATACATATTCTTTTTCTTTTTAAACTTTTCCCTTGTTCTTCTAATTTTATTTAACTTTTCCCTCGAATCGAATATTCTATCCCTAACTTCGCTATTATTTTTTAAACGCTCCTCATAAGTCCCTATTCTACTCAAACCTTGTCTTTTATGTTCATCATCAACCTTCCCCCTCGTTATTGCCCTTTTCAATAATACATATTTCTTTTCTACCTGTAATCTTAATGGGGATCGGCGGTTTTTTTGGTAGAGTGTGACTCCGCCATTTTTCTCAAACTCCTCGATCGGTTTTCCGCGCATCTTGGGCATGTGGGCGTAACTACTCCTGTTAGACCGCATTTGTAACAGAAAAGATTTCTCTGCACGCATGGGCAATCAATGAAAATATGACCCGCCGATTTACAGTTCCAACACACGATATTATTTCTTATTTGTATTTCCGTGTTATTTTTCTCTGAATCATAACGTACTTCTTCCACAGAGTGAGTGTCTTTTGTCTCTATAGGTTGTTCCTCAGCTAGTTCGTATATTTGCCTTCTAACATTATGATATCGTGGTTGCGAATGGGCCATATTATTGTTTTCTTTTTTAAAGTAGCTTCTTTCGACTTCCTTACATTCGTTTCTTAAATGTTCCACAGAAAACACTTGTATAGGATAGACAATTTGTGATATGTTTTGCCGTAAGTTCGTTTTATTATGCGAACAACTTCATATTCAGGCAAGGGATTTCTTAAGCGGCATCTTAATTTTCTCATAGCTAGAAAATATTCATCTATAGATTCTCCCGGACGCTGGCGGCGCTCTTCCAAGTATCTCATGAACTCGTATTCACTTCGCCCCGATCCATATTGAACTCTAATTTACTTTTCTAATTACCCCCAGGTATTAATAGTTTTATGTTGAACCAATCTTTAGCATCGCCTTTTAACAACTTGATATCATATTATAATTCTTCTATAATATGATATCGTAAAGGTCGATCCCTTACAATCAACAAAAAATATCTAATCGAGCGGTTAAGTTAACCTATATTTTGTTTTCATTCAATATTGGACTTTTCGTCGGTCTTTTTAATATTCTCTTTTTTTTTAATTAAAAAAAACAAATTCAAGAACAATAATCAAAAATTGTCCTCTTTCACCAACAAAAATTCATTAGTATTTTCATAATTTAAAATTCTAAAAATTTTTGACTGACCAATACTAATAATAAAACTTAGTTTTCCTAAGCTTAACATTTAATCTTAAACAATAAACTATTCATTCTACTAACATAATTTACACTAACAACTCTAAGCAAGGATCAGTTAACAAAACTTTATTGTTATTCCTACTTTAATTTCTCTTTATTTTTCTATTTAAAATCCCTAATAGAGCTCTGTGAAGGATAACTTATAGGGCCTCTCAAACTACACCCTCTTTTACCATCAAGTCTATAAGTTTTTTTTTTTTTTTATTATTAGCCGATCCTTTTACAAAAAAATTATATCTAACATCAATAAATACATAACCCTTTTAACTATAATACCATACACTTATTTAAGTTACCCTAATGCCACTTTATCATAACTTCTCTTTTTCTTTTCTTATATATATATATATATATATAACCTTAATTTTTTTTCTTTCCTATTTCCCGCACCGGTTTCAATACTGGCTAATTACTGGAACTTTGCTGTGGAATCTATCGGGTACTGTACTTCCCTTTAAATCTACTGGGGACTATGTTACCTTATCTTACAATAGACTTGGTCCAATCGAGGCAAGTATTTCATCAGGTTTCCAAAAAAATTTATCCGGGGATATATTACTCACTCTCCCGCGAGTCCTTCAGTAGCAATGATGTTAGTATCTGTTCCCTTCTTAAGTAAATTAAACCTTTTTTTTTATATATATATAATTTTATATGAAAAAAAAATTCTTCTTCCTCTTTGTATTCTGCTTCACATATTGAAACAAAAAAAAAATGTCTTTTCTTTGTCCTTTATTATTTATTTTCACTTTTTTAACTTTCTAGTTCACTAGCAACTTTAGAAATGTCGAAATTTAAACATAATTTATTCTTATCTACCTCTAAACTTCCAAAAATAACAGAAATAACGCTCAAACAAAAAGCATTAAAAAAACGAACTACCGTACATATGCCCAACATAAACACAATTTGTCATGGGTCAATGTACCCTGGCCTTGAAAATTTGTTATTGTTTACTTAAGCCTAACTTAAACATTAAATTTTCTAAAGAGAAACTTAATATACTTTTGCTCTTTCTGCAGAATCTATTATCATCACTTCCTACTTTCTGGCAATTCAACATCTCACGACTCACATCTGACAGCTATATTTTAAACAATATACATAAAAACTAAATCATCGAGCCATAAACAAATTTTTTTCCTTTTTCTTTTAAGCATTAATAAGGAAAACTATAATCCCACAACACTCAATAGAATATTGAGCACAAAAAGGACAAATTACCAATAGCACCCCCAGGTAGAAGCCTCTCCACTCCGGGTACTTGGCCAGATTCTCAACAAACGGTTGGCTTAACAATTCTTTCTCATATGCCTGTAATGTAAAATAGTTTTGCTTTTACTGAAAATCTTTAAATTTTAAGTTAATACAGTATTGTTAAACAAGTGCGATTTATTTTTGTAGGTTTTAATATGTTAATCGATCTATCTTAATGTTTTTTATTAAAACAATCTTACCTCAAAAGGTTCTTCTACGTCATGTGTGGTGTCCAATTTTTGCGGCAGTTTAACTCCAGATACTGGCGTTCACACATTTCCGTCGACAACAGCAACTGGTTTTATTTGAAGAATTATTCTTAAGACTTAAGGACCTTACATCGGACCAACTTCCTCCACCAGCTTGGATCTTAATTCTACTTCTCTTGTTGTAGATAGATAGGATTTAAAATATATCGAATACTAAGGGCTAATAAATCAGCGCAAGTTAAACTCTCTTTTTGGTTTAAAATGTGTTTAAACCAACAAATCTATAAATCAGAAAACATATAAACCATCTTTAAACGCATAAAATTGGGCGTTTAAACTACTAATACAAACCATATGAATTTGTCAACATTTATCGTAGTGCTGCCACATGTTACTTATTAAACTACATATAATACATGGGACACTGATTTACAACTGTTGAGTTTAAACTACATATAAATTTAAGTTTAGTTCAACTAAACCAGCGTTTAAACACTCACTGATTTATTAGCCATAAGTGCTAGTTCACACTGTTCAAGGTTTAGCCGTCAAGTCTTGAGCTTTTAGGAGAGAAGGGAAAAGAGAATGCCATTTCTTTTCCTCTCTCTCTCCTAAAAACTCAAGACTTGACGGCTAAGACTTGAACAGTGTGAGCCAGCACTAAGAATTGTAAAAACGTTAGAATAACATATATCAGTAGAGTTGCAATCTGTCGTTTCCGGATATACCACTAAGATTTACAATAACGGATATTGAAAAGGATTATTTAAACCTGAAAAAGTACCTGGTATTGATGAAATAAATAATAAAATGCTTATGGAGCTTTCCGCATAACAATAAAAATAATCCTTCTAATTTTTAATGCTATTTTCCGAATTGAATACTATCCTCCAGGATGGTGTTTCTCTAGTTACCATGATAACTAAGTCAGTGAAAAAGGCATATTACCTTCTTACAGAGGTTTACATTGAAAAAGCTTTTTTAACCAATCCAACTGATTCTTTATTTTTTGGCATGCTGAAGCTGAATAAAAACTCAGTTTTTTTCCCATTACGTCACATTTATCAGATAATGGTCCATTTGTGTTTTTCGCTGTATATTTCACTTCCAGCGGCCATTAAGAGTAAAGTGTTGGTTCAAGGAAAATAAGTTACATATATCTTTTATTTCTTATCCGATTTCAGTCCATTATAGCTTAACATTTTTCTAATCAAATAAACGATAGAATATAATTATAAAACACTGGATTTCGTTATTAGTTGTGGTGAAAACATCTTTCAAAGAGACAATAATTGGTGAGAAACGTTAAAATTTTTATAAAATCTTAGATTTGATTCACAATAACTTAAAATTTTTTTATCCGATCAAAGTCAGTGTTGCCGGCAAAATATATTTTAATCGCAAAGTTAAATTCATTATTTCATAAATAACAATTTTGTCTAAAATGTTCACTGGGTTACGCATATTCATATTGCATATTCCTTTTGTTATAAACAAGTAACAGGCAGTATATGTATGTTTGCATTCATATATGCATTTACCACCAGCAATAATTGTGTATATATTTATTTGTCCCAAAAAATAACTAACGGTCTCTTCAATTTATTAAGAAGATGTTTTTTCTTAATTTAAATTTTTTTTTTTTTAACAGAAGCCAGTCATCAATCGTACGGTAAAAGACAAAATTGTTTTAAAGCGCTGGCTATACCACTTAATTACATTGTAGATATAAAATTGTAAATTTTAAGTTTGATAAAAAAAATAAAAGTAATATTGCACAAGGAGTGCTGTTAAAAATTTTGTTAATTTTTTAAAGCGTCCGCAACAGCCAGTTAACCACTTTTCTATGCGTAATAAAGCAGCCTTTCAAACAAGATATCATTCAATTGAAGCACCACTTGTTGGAGCTAAAACTGAAGTATAGAGCGAAAAACACAAATGGACCGTTTTCTGATAAATGTCAAGGGATGGGATAAAACTGAGTTCATATTCGGCTTCTAGGCCCAATTCTGGATGAAAAGAGATGTATTTCAAATCATCAATTTAGATTTAGAAAATTTTTTTAATTTTCGAACTACTCGAAAACAGATTTTTTTAAAAAAAACTTCCAATAATTTATCACCATAATTTATAGGTATTTTCAACAAGTTTTTATTGTTCTCAACAGTAAACGATAATTGAAAAGAAACAATTTATCTATGTAGACCTAATTTATTTTAAGGGTATTATTAGCTGTTCATCGATTTCAACCTAAAACTTCGTTCCCTTAACTTACATGTAAAACAAAAATAATATTTTATAATTTGTTTTTGTATTAAATGTCAGTTAAGGCAATGAAGTAATCGATCGGTAATAGATGAACAGGCAGTTAATATTTATTTCGAATCTTTTTAAAAAAGCTTATTTTTATTATGCACAAAAAAGAAAACGAAGTATCAGTTTCTCCAAATTATTTAAGAGCCTTAAACGTTTTCTGAAATAATTGAAACCGATAATTGCTATACTGTAGATACCATTTCTAATATTAAATATACATAATAGTTTAATCTTATAAAGATATAATTAAATAGGTAAATAATATTATAAATCCAATTAATTTAGTCAGTTGCCACGCATTGAGGAATCGCTCCCGACCACTTTCCATTTTTAAGGCATTTAACCATTTTCGGTCCACGTAATTCTAGACCTGCATCGCATGTAAATGTAATACTTTCACCAATAGCGTAATAAAATTGCACAGAAGACATATGGCCACTGATCGCTGTTCCAGGATATGAACACGCTTGCACACATTTTGGAAGCCCACCTGACCATCGACCATTATCTTGGCATGCAATGATGGGTTGGCCTTGCATCATGTATTCTGGATTACAGTTAAACTGAACAACATCTCCTGCACGATAGGGAGCCTGTCCTTGAGCATAGCCATTTTGTGGAGCTCCCGGATTATCACATTGTACTTCTACACATGTTGGGAAAGGCGTCGCCCATTCCCCTGATGGCATACATATTGCCTCCGACGGTCCCCTTAAACCATAACCAGATGAGCAAGAAAACGCTGCTCGTCCACCAACTTCACGTGAAAGAACTGACACTCTAGGTGAGCTGATGTTATTAGGCAGTGGTATATCACCGCATTCAACGCTTTCACAAACGGGCAATGGTGCGCTCCAATTTCCACTTGGAAGACAAAAGAGTTCAGATGCGCCAATCAGCGAATTACCATTTGAACATGACATCAATACTCTAGTACTAAGTTTCGTTTCATTCGTGTTTACGATCAAACCGCGCCTTGTTGGTATTTCAGGACAATTGATACTTTTGACCACTACTTCGACTGAGTGTTTGTGTCTAGCTGGAGTTTCGCATGAATATGTACCGGTGTCGTCTGTTTGAGCTTCTGATATGGTAAGACGATATTCCAATGTAGCATCTCGACCCTCGTCTGTAACCCAACCTTCTGAGTAGTTTCTGAAATAATAAGAAAATTTTGTGTGTGGTTCATGCGAATACTAAATATAGCTCTATCGGTTACTTGTAATCGTGGCTAACAGACCATTTTGGATTTCCAAATCTTCGCATCCACAAACATTCCATATGTAAAGTTGTTCCTGGATACACAATTAACTTTCCATCATTGCTTTGAGCAATTGGTCCGTTCTGACGTCGAAATAGTATTGTAGGAGCTTTTTCCACTTGAAAATATAAAGGATTAAAATTATGAAAATTCGTGCTAAAAATTTTTTATTATAAAAGTTAAATATTTTTATTTTATCTTATGAAAAATTAACGATTCCACAGAACTAATGGCATGTTTACCGATTTCGAACGAAGACTTCGTTCTATTAACTTACATGTAAAAGAAAAACAATTGGGGTATTCACAAGGTGTGCTATCGTGGTTTATTGTCATAATGTTCTAACATTTTACAATGGTTTAAAAATATTGTTATTGGTTTGTAAACAAAAAGTGTCTTAAATAAATAGAACGTTGCTTGCTATGTTTATTGTGCTGTCTTAATTAATAGCACATTAAATTATGAGGGGTTGCTCACAACAGTCGTATTTTTTCATGTTATTATTTTAAGACATATGACTTTATGACACCTTGTGAATCCCCCAAATATGTTATAATTTGCTTTTATATTAAATGTAATTTTAAAATAGATGAACAGGTAGTAATTATAATATCAAACGTACGACGTAGATTCGTTGTTAAATTTGCATTTTAACTTAATTATAAAGTCTTTTGACTTACAAATTAGCCTTAAATTTAGTTAATTAGTTTAAAACTTTTCTTTAGAAAAACTAAAATCTAATAAGCCATTTTCACGTAGAGTAACTTCGGGTGTTGTGGAACCTCTATTTTTGTTTTGGCAATCTTCAATAACGTATAAGCAATCTCTTCATTTTAATTAATTTAAAACATTAGACTTAATTTTTAGCATAACTTGTTGTTTAAAATAATAATCCATTAAAGATTATTCGTCAGCCTTCATTGCTTTTGGTGGAATAGGGTTCCAAAATACCCGCCTTCAGTTAATCCACATTAGTCGATTTTCCAATTTTTCAAAACAAATCTTATAAATATTATAAAACCAATTTAAAGTGTTATTTATTTAACAACTTGTAGACCTAGTAAAAAAAAACAAAATATTAATATTTGGAGCATAATAACGGTTTACACATGCGCACAAAAATAAAGTCGACAAATCCTGTTTTCACTTACAGACCGACAGAAAACTAACAATGCGAACATTTGCATAGCCAAAACCGTAATGTAAATATTTTTCTGTAATCTATGTTAACATACAGGGAGCGTTTCTAAATAACATTTATGGTGTTTTCTTTTCTACAAAAAAAAAAAAAAAAAATGCCACCTTGTTAAAAAGTACATGTATAAAATGACTTGCCGACCCTGTAATAATGCAATTTTTTATTTGACGAGAACCAAGGCGAATTCATGTACACGGTGGTGTCGATACTACAACAAGTAACAACACCAAAAACACAGTAATGTATTTTTTTGTTGCTTTCGTTGATCGATATGTCAAAAACACAAGCAACTTTTGACATTTCTCTCTCTAAGTAAGAAAAAAAAGTAGCGCAGCTGTGCTTTCAACGCCACCTGATAAATGAATTCGCCTTGACGAGAACAAAACACAAGATTGGACCGCCCTGATTTTAACAGCTGACAAAAAGTTTATTCTTCAAAATATATAAAAAAAATATACATAAACTCAAATTTGTTAATATATTGATATTAAATAAATAAATAAATGAACAAAATGATTGACGAAATTCCCATTTCTTTATTTTGTTTTAATAAAATATGTAAACAAGAAAATACCTTTGCCAGATTGCTGATTTATAAACACCGTTGGATAGCAATGAAGTATATTATATGTACAGAAAAATTTACAATTATTGGACACCAGCAGAATGTAATGCATTTTCTGGCCCGCTACGGCCTTCGTCAGCATTCTTTGTGTCACACTGGATAGTGATACTTTATAAATTGAATGTATTTAACTCAACTATTTTAACAAATAAATAAATATATAACAGGAATCATATATTAGTATGTATATTTTTATATTAGGTTTTTTATAATTATAATCAAAACACATGCGAGTGTAAGTGATTCTTTTTAACGATTTGTAAAAAAAAGGTTGTTTGATCAAAAAAAAGTTTTTTTTCGGTAATTAAAAGATTTTGAAAAAAAATAAGACAACACTGATTGTAATTGGTGAGCAAAGCTCCGACTGCAGTGTCTTCAACAACTTGGCTCTTAAACAATAACATTCCTATAAACAACATGACTGATAATTGTGCTGTAATGACAGGCTCTACAAACGGTGTACAATCAAAATGTGTGGCTTTAGTGTCATATTTATTTAAAAATGCTTGTTTATGACACATTTTTAATTTCCGCAACAGCATCAAAACTTTCGATTCCCAACGATATTGTTAAGCTTATAGGGAAATAAATTTCCACTTTTGTAATAGTTCTAGTCTAAGAGAATACTATACATATTCAAGAATATTTTAGTACTGAGTCCATGTTATTTTAAATTTTTGCACTATAAGACAGGAAGCCATAAACAGGATCTTCGAACAGCGGGAACCTGTAGATTATTATTTTACTTTAAATGATTTTGAGGCTGATTTTATTTCTCTTTCTTCAATATGTATTAAAAATCAGAAATGCAAGCAGAAAGCGCTTGTATGCATATTTTCCTGAAACAACTTAAATTTTTATTTCGTGAAATGGGCCGTAATTAAAAAAGAAATCCTAAACAAATATGAAATATCAAATATAAACCTTAAGGAAAATCATGCTCCTTTTGAAGAAATATACGGTTACGAAAGTAACTTTAGTTAACAATTATTTTAATTTATTAGTTATCTTGTATTTATTAGTTATTTTGTATTTGTTAGCAACAACAATTACATAGTTTAAATTGTTATTGTATTAGTTATGCAAATTTCTAATGTAAAACCACTGTACAGAATTTTCTAGTACAAATGTAATGTTAAAATTGTTATACATAATAGTGTTACGATTATTGTTAACCCATAAAGAATGCTTTATTTAATTGATGTTTAATAGCTCAATTTAAATTCAGCCAACAAATTGTGATTAATTTGTTTTAACATAGGTTTTTTTATATGTATTATTGCAGATTTTCAATAAATAATTCTAGTTTTTTAACGTTATTAAATGAAATTTTATATACATACATTTTTGTTGCATTTTTGTTTTTATTATTAATTACATATTACAAGAAAAAAATATGTTAATAGCTTTATCCAATAAAAATTATACTTTATACATACAAACATATATAATTTGAATTTAAATATGTTAAAAATTTGGTCGGTTTCTAAGGATTGTGGTAGATTTTGCAGACAATGTTGGTCGGATAAAAATTTTTTATACGGCAGCCCTGGGTAAATGATCATCGCCAAAAGAATTTAAAAAATGCCACATTTATCAACCCTTCCACTGACAGCTAAAAAGCGGAAAACAATTTAATTTTCTCCTTTTTTGTTATTTATAACTGGAAGCACAAATTTCGTTAATTGTAAAGGACATATTCAAAAAAAAATTCAATTTACTAACTTTTTACTGAATTTTGTATTGAAATTTGGCGGATTTAATAAAATGAAATAAAAATATTTTTTATGAAAAAGGTCTTGTTTAATCGAAGGCTCGTTTGCCTCGTTAAACTTTGTGAGATAATTGGTTATCTAGGTGGTACACCAAGATACCTATTTTGTTACTCTTTTTTCATCAAGGTGATGCACCAGGATGAAGGTAATTAAAATCACGAAGTGTTATCTACCACTGCTTTATGCGACAAAAGAGTATGAACTTTATTAAAAACTTAACATATTTATACTGTAAATTTATTTACAAACACAAAAAAAAAACTTAAAATTAAATAATAAAAAATAAATAATAAAAAAAAAACAGGAATGTCAGCAAATTAAAGTTTACGCGTGTCAGAAATCGTTCATTCTTTTGCTTCACAAATTTTGGTTCTCACCGTTGGTCAATGCAAAAGATATTGAGTTTCATACTGTCTGGCTGGTAATTTGAATAGGCACGTGTAAATTTAATATTTCGTATATTTAGTTTGTGCTATCAATTAAGCTGACGTATGATTTCTCACGCTTTGCTTGACCAGAATGTGGGAACAAAAATAGAAAACAAAACAGGAAATTAAATTCTATGGGAGATTCACTTTATTTTGTTGCTAAAATAAAATAATCATAAAGAATTTGCTTGTGAAAAATGAAAAACAAAAATAGGGGAAATTTCATTCTATCGGAGATTAATTTTATTTTGTTGCCAAAATAAAATAATCATAAGAATTAACATAAGCTGCGTTCGAGAACACAAAAGTTTTTACTATTTTTTACTGAACTTTACTGCATTTTACTAAATTGCGTTCGCGTACACAAAATACAGTAAATGAGAACACAAATTGAGAGCGTAAAGTGACAGTTCTTGACTGAGTACTTACAAATTTTTACTGCAGAAATTTTTGCAGTAAAATTTAGTAAAACAAAAAAACATATGTTTCAAAAGGTAAACAAACAAAAGTAGCAAACAAAAGGCATACAAATTGTAAAAAAAATTGTTTAAAAAATGAAAAGTTGAAATAAAACTAAAATAAAAACAAAAAATTTATTAATATTAATTAATTAAACTTTTTTGTGAAGAATTGTTATGGCTATATACCAACTTTTGAAACCTTGTTTTGTTATGTTAATTTTTTGGAGTTGTAAAAGTGTCAAGTACTCGGGTACTTAGAACAGACAAGTTATCAATAGTAAAAAAAGTATTCGTGTACTATTGATCAAATTTTGCCGGACACAAATTAGCCAATTCAAATAAAATGAAAAACAAACAAATATGAAAGATTACATAAAATAATTTGTTTGTATTTTCCAAAAATATTCGTGTTATAAAAAGTATTTAATCGAGTACCGATAAGAAAACAAGTTAAGTAGTCAAAAGTGTACACATTTTTCAACACTTCAATTATTTGCCATCAGCTGTTGCCTTTATTTTACGAATTTTTACAAATTTTGCGTTCGCGTACTTTTTTGGACAACAGCTTTTTGTGAGAGCAAATTTTTAAGTTTACTCATTTACTGCATTTTACTGTAAAAGTACTCAAACGTACCTATATTGTGGCCCTTAGGGTTGACCTTAGCGCAAATGAACGATTTCTAGCAATTTATGAAAAGAGAGAACAAAATGTGTTGGTATCAAGCTATTGGATCCAAAGAAATATTCCAATTCGACCTCGGACTTGGTTGTGGTGCTGCAGGGCGCGTGTTGGCTCTTTTCTTCAATATTCGTTTTATTAGCAGGATAATTATCACTATGAAACTAAGAGCTAGTCCTGTGTAGCTGACTGACATACCGTGTAAGGGATGATTGGATGTTGTTGCTGCCTGCAATCTATTTATGTCGTTAATACTCGACCTAAATGGCAATGGCTTTGTCAGGTTATTCAGTTTTTGCATCAAATGGGAGAATGTCATTACACTGCTTGTGAATGATTGAGTAAGCATTGATGTAATGATTTGGTGACCATGTATTATGATTACATCGTTCTTCATTGTACATCCTGCTGGTAGGGTAAGTAACCCAGTCCCTTGCAATAGCTGATAACCACTTTTCCCCTTGCACTGTACTCAGTTTGAGTTGTTGGTTTGTTGCAAATAGACACTGATTCCTTTTAAATAATTGGTACCATACGTGGTTGTTTTCTATTACTTCCAGATTGCAGTTTGAGTTAGAATCATTATTGAATAATTGTACTTCGCAGTAACCTATTGGTGTACGATTGTAATATGAAGCTTGGATATTCATTCAATCATTCTGAAGAGTGCTGCAGTCACGGAGTTTAGTTTCATCCATTGGAAAATATTCGTTACGGTGGTTGTTGAGAGCCATTATTTTCGATGTCGGTATGACTGCAACTAAATCATTATTTACTGGAGTAATGTAAAATATATCATATTCATTTTGGCGCGCTAGATCGATGAAAAAGGTGCAGATGATGTACTGGTTTGAAATTACAGCATGAGCCTTCGTTATCCCATATTAATGAATGATATTTGCCACTGGTTGTGTTAGATCGGCTGGTAGATTTGCCTTGATGTTGTCAACTTCAGTAGAAAATTGTTTTGGAGTCAGAAGAACAGGGCTGATCCGATCATGATAGGTATCAGCTAACAAGCGTGCGAATTTTTGTAAGTTATCTGTAATGATAATTAACTGGATGCTTAGAGAAAAGGTAAGTTGCGATCGATGGTTGCTATCATAATTGGTGAGGTTCATAAGTCTACTAATTTTTAAGTTCAGTTTTTAAAAATTATTTTGAGTTTGAGCTTCAGTCTGCTTCATAAGATTAAGAGTAGTCGAGAAATGACGTTTGATTCCGCAACAGACCTTGCAATTGGGCTTCGTTATTTTTTATACCGTTGATAGTATCGGTCATTTGTTCAGCATATTTTGAGTCCAGCACACCGAATAAGGAATTCGCTACATTTCCAACGAAATCTATTGGTCCCTGTTTTCTCCTTTTTGCGAGATTTTCTAGGCCGCTTTCCATTTCGTCCTTGAAATTGTAAAAATGACTTATTGGTCCGTTTTATTGAGTGTTGCAGGCTTTCATCAAAGCCGTTGTGCCGTTAATTAGAAGATGCAATTCATTATGAAATGGTGCCAGTTCGAAGTATATGAGCAGTTCCCATTCTGATATGAATGGCTTAATTTCGCCAATGTTTTTAAAATGTAACCCAGGATTGCTAGTGATCTGTATATAAGTAACTTGTTGGCTTACCACTAGCGGAAAGAATAATGCTTAGGGCATAAGCATGCTTGATGCGGTCAAGTTGCAACGTTTTGTAGGTGGCGAACCTCTGCTTTTGCTGTTGGATGCGCTGCTTCTTTTAGGAATTGAAGTGTTATCTGGTCTTTCATTTTCAGCAACAGGGTAATTGAGTATTGCAGTGTTATCTGGATCTTGATTGTCAGCAGCAGGGATTGGTGGTTCAAGAGGAAGAGAATCGAATAAGTGGATTGCTCGCTTAATGACACCGTAGCCGTCTGGCCCGGGGTATGTTTCGATTACTTTACCGAGCCGCCATGTTATGACAGGTGAATTCTCTTTTATTATTACAATAGTGACTATTTGAAGATTTGGTGACTTCGTTTGCCACTTGTTACGCTGTTGGAGTTCATTAAGGTATTCCTGAGACCATCGTTTCCAGAACTGATGTTTTACGCGAGATACTAGTTCCCATCGTTTTGCTAATGTTGTTGACGTTTATTGTGCAGTTGCATCCACTTGCGCTGTAAGCGGCTCTTCAATCAAGAAATGACCAGGTGTTAATGCGGCCTCAACATTTGGATCATTCGATAAGGGTGCTATTGGTCTTGAGTTTAGGATCGCTTCAACCTTTATGACCACGGTCTCCATTTCCTCATAAGTCAGAGATGCGCTTGCGATCTCTTTAACCAAAAGCCGTTTGGCGGATTTAACTGCGGCCTCCCACAGTCCGCCGAAGTGCGGGGCTCGCGTCGAAATAAAATGGAAATTTATGTTTTTACTTGCACATTCTAGTTGTATTGTTTCTTGAGCTTTTGTAGCAAATAAAGCATCTGACAATTCTGCTAGTTGATTACAGGCTCCCACAAAGTTCGTTGCGTTGTCGCAATAAAGATTTTGAGAGTTACCCCTACGACTTATAAATTTTTTGTGTGCCCCAATGAAAGCATCGGTTGTGAGGTCCGTTACTAATTCTTGATGAACCGCCTTTGTATAAAAGCAACAGAAAACCGAAATGTACGCCTTTTGGGGTAGTTTTCCTCTTGTTTTAAAGTGCAGCCATATTGGACCGCAATAATCGACTCCTGCATTGATGAAAGGCCTTGCTGGAGTCACCCTCGTCTCAGGCAAACTTCCCATGATTTGCTGAAGAAGTTTCGGTTTTGATCTTACGCAGTGGACGCATTTATGGACAGTAGGACCGCAATGCTTATTTTCTCTGTGTATGGACTTGAAGATTAGTCTTCTTATTGTGTCGTTATAGGGCAGGAGCATTGGATGTTTTGCATCGAAAGCTAGCGTGGATGCTTCTAACCTGCCTCCAACTCTTATAACTTTGTTTTCATCTAAGAATGGTGACAGGCCTTTTATCTGACTAGAACCCTTGAGTTCTTTCTCCCTTTGTAATTGTTGGATGTCATTCTTGAAGTTTAACTGCTGTGTAGTTTGAACAATGATGATGAGGGCGTCGTGAAGTTCAAAAGGTGTAAGAGTCGGCCGAACTTGGCGCTCTGCCTTGATACTTTTGGCGTTTTTAATAAATCTTAGAACGTATCCCACAATTCGTTGAAAAGTTTTTACGAATTTCGGTGACATAGTTCCAGCCTTGGCAACGTCTGCTGTTAAAGTGGAGCTACCCGAGACCTTGCACACAGCAAGTGTTTTTGTTGGCAACATCACCCTTATATATATGTCGATGAACTTGAAAGTTTTCAAGTTCATTCAGATTGCTTCGGAAATTTCGCCAGCGAGAATCGAAATCCAAAGGCACCGCTTTGTTCCATGACAGATTCAATGTCCATAACTCCTGGACTGGACAAACATTTTTGCCCTGACGACTACTGGAGACAACATGCCAAGGGGATCAAAAATCTGAGATGACTGTCCTTTTGTTCAGAGCCTTGATTGGTTTGATGTTGACCTTGATTTTGAGCTGGTCGCATTTGGGAAGCCAAGTTTATCCTAATGTTTTACTGTAGTCGGGTTCATCTGTGGACAAGTCGAGGCTGATTTCTTGATCATATTCCGGGATATTGCGGAGCAGTTGAGTATGATTGGCACACCACTTCCGTAGATGAAATCCGTACATTGCCATGACTTGTTGCAGTTGGCGTTGAGTTTATATTGTTACGTTTAAGTTATCTGCTCCATCGTCAACATAAAAATTCTTCTCCAAAAAAATTGCTGCTAAAGGAAAGTGCGTCTTATTGTCATGGATTATTTCTTTCAAGCATCGGATTGCTAGGTATGGCGCTGGCGTGGTATTCATAAGTAACGGTATTTAATTTGAAATAGCTAAAGGGCTCAGTGACATTTTTTCGCCAGAGGATTATCTGTTATTGCCTGTCCTTTGGATGGATCAATATTTGGCGATACATTTTTTTTAATATCTGTCGTGAACACAAAACGCAGCAAAACCGTTAACAGCTCATTTTTAAGTGGTGGTCCGGTGTGCAGAATATCATTCAAAAATTTTCCTGAGGATGTTTTTGCTGAATCGTCGAATACCGCTCGCAGTTTGGTGGTGCGGCTCTCAGGGCGCAGCACGCAGTGGTGAGGAATGAAATATTTAGACCCTTTTACGTCGTCTATGCTGATTTTGGTCATGTGACCCAAATTCCAAAGAAACGTCTTTTGATAATCGTCGTTCCAATGAGAGAAATGGATTGAAAGCAATGCTATGTGATTCTCCCCAGGCATTTCCGCATTTGTTAAGTGTGGTGTGCTGATTAAAGTGTGCGTCATATGGTGACAACGGTTGTTGCGAGCTCCCGATCTCTTCAAGTTTCTAAAATCGTTCGATAGCCATATTCATTTTATCATCTTCAGTCAATACCCTACATATCGCTGTTGATAGTTGTTGACTGGAGACCTTTCCTGATACTATCCACCCAAAGGCTGTATTTTGCAGCACTGGAAGGTCATCAGCCAGTTTAATTTGTCCAATAGCGAGTATTTAATGATAGTACTCCGCTTCTAACAAAATGTCGATTTTATCTCGACGGTTGAAAGTTGGGTCTGCCAAAGTCACAGTTGAGCAGGTTGAGGAGCAATTATTTGTGGCAACACAAACGCCTTCAATCGGGCTGTAAAATCGTTGAGACGAGATTGTAGCGTAATGTTGATTCTGTGTTGAGCCTTGGTCCTGTTTTTTCCAACGCCATTAATGGAGAGAGCAGCAGCCCTTGCTGGGAGTCCAAGACGTGTAACTAATCGTTCCGTGATGAGGTTAACTTGCGATGCTGAGTTAAGAATTGCATTGCATTCAGTTTCCAAACCATTTGCCTTGACTTTTACCAATGCCGTTCCTAGCAAAACATAGGGTCGTTGCACTGTAGATCTTACTGCCACACTCGCAGCTTCTATTATTGGTGAAGTGACAAGATATGTCGCGTTTTCTGCTGGTTCAGTACAAGGCGTTGTTGATGATGTCGGAGGTGAATATGTAGAATTATTAGCAGAATTTCTTTGCTTTGTGGATGTTAAATTATTTTGTGGAGGTTGGTCCAAATGGACTAATGTGTGGTGCAATTTCCCGCATTTTTGGCAGCGGCCTGAAGCGGTACACCTTTTCGTTGGATGAGTGCTGTAGAAGCAGTTTACGCATTATTTCTGCTTCTGAGCAAGGTTAAGACGGTTTGCTGGGCTAAGCATTATGAATTCCTTGCATCGGTATAATGGGTGAAATTCTCACTTACAAACTATCCATTGGCGGAATTCGCGATGAGGTGGAGCGCTAAGTGTGCAAGTTTTAATATTGTGGACAGAAGTTTTTCCTTATGTCCCATTGCCTCAAGGGTGTGGAAATAGTTCTCAAGGAAAGTGAGAAAGTGGCTGATGGTTTGTAATTCCTTCGGGTTGGAGATCGATTCTTCATATTGAGTATGAATTGTTTTGTCCACCTTCTTAACCAAGAGATATACATAGTATAAATAAGCGAATAGTTCGCAAATTCGAACCCGAATATTCCTCGCTCCCTAATATGGTTTTTGAACTTGCTGAAGATTGCCAGGTTGTTAGGACTCAAAGTATTTGGGTTCTGTTTAAAAATACTACATTTTCTCTTAAATTCTATTGTATATGAAAAATTTTCATTTTTAAATGAAAATAATATGAATATTTACGTAATTTTACACAATATAAGTAATAAAAATGAGATAACATTTTGAAAATTTCCTGCATTTTTCCCTACTCTTAAAAATTTCCGAAAAAAACGGGTAAATCCCTACTATTGATTCTGCGTTATTAAATTGTTCTTATAAAGCCTTCAAATCAAAAAAAATTGTAAAACTTGGAGTCGAAAAATCGGCAATCTGGCAACGGTGTTTACATATTTTATTTAAAAAAAAAACTAAACAAAATTTAATTAAAATATTGAAATATATTTTTACCTAAGCTTCCACTAGTTTTGTCTACGTTATTTTAAATCTAATTTTTACTTTTACTTACTATTTTCGAGCAAGTTGGAATTTCGTCATTCATTTTGTTGTTGATGCAATACACAAATTTTAAATAATTGTTTTTTTTTTTTAAATTTTAACGAACAATCTTTTTGTGAGATGTTTAAAACAGGGCATTCCACTATTTGATAACTTTTGTTTAGTTCTCTTCAAGTAACAAATACCGTTATTACAGGGTTGGCAAGACAATTTATACATGCACCTTTTAACAAGGTGATAGTTTTTTTAGAAAAGAAAACACCATTAAACTGTTTATATTTTATTTTTCTGCAATAAATAAATTGTTTGACAGATGTTTTGACATTTGGTAATGTTGCATATTATGCAAAGTGTTAGTTACGCTTTTAGCGTTATCATATAATCGCTTTTGTAAATAAAGCCGTTTGTTTTTTGTTAATTAAATCGCTCATTTTAGTCGAAAGATTAAAAAATTTGTTTGGACATTTATGTTGGTGCAATAAATCAGAATTAATAAAAATATCGATTTTTAATTTTTGGTTTAAGGTAAACATATACATGTATATGATATTTTGTTTTGTCTTACAAGTGCTTATAATTCGACATTGTGATGATCATGCAACAGTTTTTCGTAAAGATAACCAAACTTATTGTTTACTTATGCCAATGACGTGAGATTTTTTACGTTTTAAAAAAATGTACTGATTAAATTTTGAATGATCATTGCCGTTGAAAGAAACTCTTACTTGCATAGTCATTTTCCTGATTCAAGCCAAAACATTGGGGTTTTGTTCCTGTCCACTCCGAATGAATACAAGTACGTTCAATGCTTCCAATTAACTCAAATTTTCCAATATCGATACATCTAAAATTAAGTATTATAAATCTAAATATTTGAAATCATATAAACGCTGATCAAATAAATACCTTGAGATTATAGTTGCACCTGGTGGAAATTCCACAACATCTTCACGTATCTCCAAATCATTATAGAAGCTCACAACATTTGGTTCATTATTTCTAAATAGACAAGTTCCATTCGCTAAAAATAATATTTAAACAAATGTGTTAAAACTAGTTTTGTTTTGAAATTTGATTTGTAAACTGCTTAATGAAAAAAAACGTTATCAATAGTTATTTTTGGGAATACAAAATTTATTATTAATAAGATTTCTCTATGACGTGCTGAATTTCCAATTTTTACTTTTGATAAAAACACTGAAATTTATTGTTGAGGGAAAGCTGTTTCTATGCGCCTTTCGTTGCTTAGGCCAGCACGTCGGGAAACTTTTTCCAAAGACTTTAGAAAAGCTAAAAATATTATACAAATAAGACTATAAGGTGAATAAGAATTTTAAACACTCAGGTCTTACTTGTAACAATATCAAAGCTTCAACAAACCATCAACAACAAACAGTGAGTTTATCTTTTCTTACATTCCCCTACAACTGACTGGTTTCTTCCGACTCAAATTGAAATTTTAAGTAGATAAAAACAAGATTTTGATAAATATTGAGTTGTGATTGTTTATGATTTAGTGTGCGATATATTCTGCGTTCTTGAGTAATTCGAAGTCGATTTAGCCATGTTCGTCTCTTAAAAGCACCCATTGTTTCTGGTTATTCTCGAAGCAGAATCGATTTCTTCGGAAAAGAGTAATGCACACAAATGTGGCACAACATCCCCAGATTGGCAAAAACTAACATAAATTGGTGGTGGAATGCACCGATTGTCGTGCAATTTCAACAACTTATACGTATTTCACAAAATTTCGTTAATGGCGATTTCTTTTCTGAGAAAAATGTTGCATAAATGGTACATGCTCTACACAAAAGAGATAGAGCATGTACCATTTATGCAACATATTTCTCAGAAAAGAAATCGCCATAAGGTTGGTCCATAATTTACCTTACATAAAGATAACTCTCGGAAATCATGTTAGAATGGCTAAAAGCGTAACGAATAATGCTGTTTTTGGTGAAAATTATATAAATTTTGCGAAGATAGAGTCACAATTTCTCATTGTCCCAATCCACTCTCGGAAAACACTTTAATACGCCTTAAGCCATAACAAATAAAAATATTATTGTAAAATTTAGCTCATCACGGACAACATTTTAATCTAGAAGATATGTAAATATACAAACATACCACAGTTATATGATCTTCCTATCCATTGCCCATTTTCACAAATAATTTTCCATGTATTACGTTCCCCTGATGCACTAGGTATGCAATTAAAATAGATTTCTGTTCCGCTTTCGTATATTCTTTCAATCTTCATATTATTCTTATCATTTCTAAATTATAAAAATGTTAAAGAGCTTGTTAGCATAAAACAATTTGAATAAACGCAGTTTAACTTACACGTAAATAAGTGCGCCTTCATTTATTGTAGGAGGTCCACACATTTGAGACTCATCAGTTGTATTGTGATCATCAGTTGAGTTAGAGTCTTCTTCCATATCCGATGTATCCAATACGTGTGATAAATCGATACTATTATCCTCACTTTCTTTAAACTCGCCTGTCATCTCTTCTGTTATAATTTCTTCCCGTGACTTCCGCATTCCTGTTTCGCAGTGTATATTTTGAGGATTTATAGTTCCTTTACTGCACGTCATTTCGATTGGTTGAGTATTTGAAGAATGGTTACAACGTACATAAACCGAACTGCCATGACCAATTGTAAGGCCAGACCTATAGCCTCCCTATTGTAGAAAAAAGAAAGAGCTAAATACTGTTTCGAAGCCATTCTTTAATTTTTTTTTATTAGTAACAAGCTTTTGTGAATATAAGTTAAGTGAATAACGAAAATTGTTATACGCATACTAAACGTCAGCACAAGACCTCTTGCTGCCTAATCGTCATAATGTGCATTACTGAATTGTACCCTTTTTTTATTGGTCTTGTCATTATGAGTGCAATAAAACTGATGTTCCGTTTATAAAAATCATACAACGACATTTATTTATCTGCCCAGCAACTGCATTATTTATTGTACTCTCGAACAATCAAATTTAATTTAATTAAAATACAGTATTCATCGCTAACATGCCCACCGGTTGTAAGCATTTAATGGTTATTGGCACCTAAACATGAACAATTTTCCTTTCGTATATAAAATACCTGACAAATTTGTGTGTGTATGTGTGTAATGGTCCAGACTTGCAATTTTTGTTGCAGCAATACTTGAGTTTATTTGTGAGAGAGGTGAGAAAATTTGGGAGGGGTACTCATCTAACCAATAAAATTAAGAATTGCTGTAACAAAAATTTAACTCTGCATCTTTAAAATAAAATGTTTGTCTAACCAAACACCAACTTAAATAAGCTTTAAGCCTTGATTTCATATTGTTGTGTTTGGACCAATTTTTTTGTAATTTTTAAAATAAAAAATAAATTTCCTATCTGCATCTATTACTCTTTCATGTTTTCATGTTTTACTTTCAAGCATTCATTGAAAAATGCGTGTCTTTTTTATTGAACAGTCATTGAAAAAGTTAATAAATAAAAAAAGAAACAGAGTTTATAAACGATTATTTTAGCAAACTAGCTTAACCCGGTGCGCTTTGCAACCCCCATCGAAATAAAATTGGTAAGATTTTTTTTAAAAGTAAAGCATCTTGGACTATATTTGAATGATTTTACAGTAACCGTTCAACAGATGATATGCAGAAATTTCAAGTGTCTTCGTATGGGAGGTGCCATGCCTACTTTTCCAATTAAAACTACCTTTTGAAATATGTTGTGGATTATTATCTAAGTTATTTGTACAAAATTGGAATACTTTCACTATTACAGTACTTCAAATACGTAGAAATCTTTATTGCACTTGTGTGGGAGGTGCCACGCCCGCTTGTCTAGTCCAGACGGGTTTTTGGCAGATGTCGTGTATTGATAACCGTCCTCCAGATATAAGGTTATTCATATTTTTATTGTATGGTTGTTGCCACGCCTATTTGATTAAAATATATTAATAGCCTATGTTAAGCGCCGACTACTCAGGAAATTACTGCAAAACTTTCAGGGAAATCGGCTCAGTAGCTGAGGAGTCTGTAGAGAATAAACAAACATACGCTTTTTCATTTATATATTATATTTTTATTTTTAAAGGTGTAGTTTACCATAAGAGTGGGTCCTACAAAGCTTGAAGACTTTTGTCTTCAGATATGAAGTATTTAATATTTTCGTCCTATGGAGGGTATTGCTCCCCCTTCGTCTACCCCACCCATTTTTATTTTGGAATTTATAGCTTACCATAACCCTTACAGACCGGACGCTAAACTTTTGCGAATTTTGTCATAATTTTTGGAATATATGGTCTTTATATCGTATTAAAATATAATCAATGTTTAGGTTTTACCATTCTTATATCCTTTAAGGATTTTTTAGGACACGCACAGTTGATGCATCTCGTTAAAATGTTTAGCCAAAACGCATTTGTATTGCATCAAATTACTTTAATTGGCTTAAAACATTAAAATTTACCAATTTTTTCAGTTAAAATATGCCTACTTCACAATTCAAAAAAGCTTAGTTCAGCGGCTCATTTTCACAAAACTGAAATGTGGTTCGACAATTTCGTAATAATTCAAGTAACGGTAGAGCGAACAGCGGAATAGTGTGAGAAACAAACATAAAGAACAATCAGCGCAATCGATGCATGCCAGTCAATTGGACATTGGCCAAATAGAACCGAAAATATTGAGACTTAAATCTACCCGCACAATCGATACATCACGGTCAGAAAGGGTTAATAGTGGATTTAACCACATTTGAAGACTCTCGCTGTAATAGTTTTTCAGTTACGCGATATTAAATATATGCTTCCTATGGGGGTATTACTCGCCCTGCGCCTTTTATTTATACTTTAAAAGGTGTAGTTTTCTATAAGAGTGACTAATACCAAGTTTGAACATTCGCACTATAACAGTTCCTACGATATGCGATATTAAACATTGGCGTCCTATGGGGGGTAGCACTTCCCCTGCAGCTATCTTACTTCTCCTAACACCTACATACGTGAAACAGTATCGAAGATAAGATGATTATAAATTTTGAGTTGATTAAACGTGCCACCGCCCGTTTGCCCAACCACAACTTTACATAGCCTAGGGCTCATTAATTCATAACTACAGCCTACTGTGAGAATTTGATGACGATCGGTTCAGCAGTTAATTTGATATAATCGACATAAAGGGGCGTGGGCCCTTCCACTTTTTTTCATGCAACGTATTTCTATTCATAACAATACCATATATACCAAATATCATCATTCTATGCCAAATATTGGCTAAGATATGAGGATTTTATGTTTTGGGTTGTATTGGCGTGGCACCGCCCCTTTTTCCAACCACATCTTTATAGCTTAAAGTTCAGTAACTCAAGGCAGTCGCCTTCTGTTTTTACTTTTTCTATAAAGGGGCATGGCTCCGCCCTCTTTTTTCATGGAGCTTATTTCTATTCATACTAACACCATATGTACTAAATATCATCATCCTATGCCAAAAAAATGCCTAAGATATAACGATTTTAAATTTTGAGTTGTATGGGCGTGGCATCGCCCCTTTGTCCAATCTCAACTTTATATAGCCTAATGTCTCTTCCAGGGTCACAGCTATATTCTGTAAAAATTTCAAGATAATCGGTTAAGTGCTTTGGCCTCCTATAAGGCACAAATATATATACAAAAATACATTCACTTTTATATATGTATATAGATAGATAAGAGTGATATCCCCTTTACCATGGTGCGATAAGAGCAGAAAGTTATATAAAAACCATTCTTTAGATATAAAAAATCTTTTTTGTGCCACGCATACTTTCCAATCCAGTCCACATTTTGTCGGATATTGTGTATTGATAACCAAGGTGCTTGTACATAATTTGGAAGCTTTGGTTCTTGCTGTTCTCCAGATATTGAAAAATCTATAATTTCTTTTTGAGAGAAGAGCTACGCCTGCTTCCCAATCGTAGTATGTGATTTTTATATTAGAAACGGCCATGTTTTAGAAATCAAAATCAACTGAAATAAATGGCGATTTTCATTTAATTTTTTTAAATAAGAGTAGTTTTCCTGATTTTAAGAGTAGTAGAGATAAGTGGCACCTAAAGTTAGAAATGTATAAAAGGGCTGATTTGTATAAGATTTCAAAACATGATCTTTTTAAATTTTGTTCAATTTCAATAGAAATCGGAATCGATTTTAGAACATGCCTGTAAAAGTATACGAAAGTAATTTTAGTGTTTCTAAAATCTTGAATATATAGCACATAAGTAAAATGTTCAAAGTTTAGATTATTTTCAGTTGTACGTTTTAAAATTTAAAAGCACACATACGTATTTTAAAGATTTTTTCAAAAATTAATCTGTGCTTAGCCATTAGTTTTTTAGACTTTTTATATTTCTAACATATTATTCACTGGTGGACTAATGTCACTGTGAGCCACTGTATGTAAAGGGTATCTTTTATAGAGGTATACATAGAACTTTAAGTTGGTAAGCATTTTTTAACTGGCGGCCCTTTTTATCAGTTGTCAAGTTATTTACGTTAAGTTTGGTTTGGCATTTCAATATGAATAGACACAAGATTGCCGTTGATCCCGATTTTCGTAAGCGAATTTTGTTTAGCGATGAAGCTCACTTTTATTTGATTGTATTTGGAGTGATGATAATCCTCAAGTGTATGTTGAGACACCGTTACATCCAGAAAAACTCAGCCTTATTACGGTTCTCTTTGTCGGTAACAACGTAAGTCGAATTTTATAGTGGATTAAAGAACACAGGTTGTGTGTTACTTTGATCTAATACAGAGTTGTTTTCGACATCGAGAACCGTAATAAGGCTGACTGTCTGTTTGGTGTGCTTTACGGGCTGGTGGTCATCAAAAATGGGACCTCCATACTAGACTTCGTCCGAGCAAGCCATGGCGGTCATATCCCAGAAGTCAAAGTTAAATTATAATGCCAGAAGATTGTCTTTCGAATAAAGTAAATTTCTTGCCAATTTAAAAAATTCATATTTGTTTTATTCCATTTCAAAGTTTTATATCTCTATAAAAACACCCTTTATGTCTTTGGCGGGCTCTGGTTTAAACCAAATAAAAAATCTGTAAAATCAGCTTACAATTGTGTTGAATAATACACCCTTAAGTGGCCTATACAATTGCAATAAAATTGTTAAATTTTTCTAATCGTACAATTATATCGGCAATGTGATATTCAAAGGTGGCAGACAATCGTAAGACTTTTGATTTTTATTGCACAACGAAAAGAAGTGCAATATACTGTGAAATGTATTGACAACATTGTATAATGTTGTTTTGCTGATAGGTTGTTTTTATTTTTTAATGAAAGTTGCACCATATTTTATAATAAAACCATTGCGCCACTTATTAGGGCAAAATGAAAATAACATGGCGAATAGCATATAATATATATTATTATTGTATATACAATATGTACAATAATAATGTATAACACTGCTTTACAAATTTTTAATTTGGAAAAATACCAAGAGCGCCACATGCCTAGATAAGTTAATTGGGACCTCCTGAACACGAAAAACGCTGTAATTTTTTTTCTAAGTACCGTTTTTTAGATAACGGTACTTTTGTGTTTTTCGGTGTATGGTCCCACTCAAACCCTTGTGGAGCCCAACCGAAAATCCGATCGAGATGAATGGCATATTGGAAAGGTAATTGAATGCCTTTTCCGCCGATATGCTGCAAATTTCTATCTGATAAGAAATGGCTGAGTTATGGCACCTCAAAATTTGCCTATTTTTTACGTTTGTTTCAAAAATTTTCATTTTTATTTCGTTTTTTTTTTCTACGTTATAGTAAAGATCTGGAATGTTTTATTTTTTTACCTAATAGTTTATTTAATTACCAACATTTTAAGTGTAATTTGAAAAAAAATCGGATGAAAAATAAAGTTTTGATTAAGGATTTTGTGGAACGACAATATTTTCATCTTAATTGCTCACACACTATATTCGGCGTAAATTCAAAAATTTAAATTAAAATGACGAGCGACTTGAACTGTTGAATTTTTTTTCGGATGGATCTTCGCGAATGAGGAACCAACAATAGTCCGCCATCAATTGTTCGTCCCACCAGCCTTTGTAACGTCTCTCGATTTCTTCCATTTCTTGGTGAAATCTTTCACCTTGTTCATCACTTTCGGAGCCCAAGTTCGTGGGGAAAATATCCAAATGACTGAATTAGAAGTGTAATTTAGGTGTCATATTTGAACCTAAAGGTTAAAAAGAATAAATTTTAAAATGATAACGGCCTTTTTGATATACATGTTTTCACTCAACACTTACCAATGGCATTGAATTTTTGCAGTAATGTATCGATCTGCTCTGCGTAATCAGGACTTCTGTAGTTTCCCAAAAAGTTGTGAACGATGTCCTGGAATACTTCCCATGCCTCCAAATGAGCTGGACCTAAACACTCATTAAATGCTTGGTCACCGTACAGAGCCCGAATTTGAGGTCCATCAAATATACCAGCTTAAATTTTGCTCGCTGTGGCTCTCGGAAATTTTTGTTTAAGGTAATTCATGGCATACTGTCTTTTGGCAACTTTTTCACAATATTTGTAAATAACCCAAGCTTAATATGTAATGGAGGAAGTATTATCTTCTCTAGAGGAATGAGTGGGTAATTTTTGATATTGTACACTCCTTGCGTACGTCCACTTCGCTCGGGCCAAACTTTTTGGGTGTAGTGATTCTGACGGTCACGGCTATCCCATAGACATAGAAAACCGGGAAACTTCGTATTGCCCCCTTGCAATCCAGATAGTATGGCAACTAATTTAAAATCAGAGCAAACTTTCCATTGATGTTGGTCATAATGTATGAGATCGAGAAGTTCTTTCATTGCTTCATATGTTTCCTTTATGTATTTTCCATATCCGATTGGAATTGATGGTATCGTATTCCCTTTATGAAGCAAGACTGCTTTCAAACTATCCTTGCCTCCATCCATAAAAAGACGCCATTCCTCTGGGTCATAATTTTGTTGGAGAGCATTGAAAAGACCACATATGTTGGCACACAAACAAAAGTTTGCCGTTTTTGCGAAGAAAAGTGCAAGTTGTTTGCTACGATCACGGTAATATGTAACACGTGTCTCAGGAGCACAATATCTCCACTCTTGTAATCGTGATGCAAGTAATTCAGATTTCGATTTCGGCAAATACAAATCTCGGCACAAATCATTGAGCTCGGCCTGAGTAAGTAAATGGGGTTTATTATTTGATTGCATTTCTGCTTCTCTGCACTCATCTGATGAATCATTTTTTATTGTTCTTTTTCGTATTTCTGTGGGGCCCGCTACAATCAGCTGCGGTTTGGGGCACGATAATGAGTGCGGCACTGGTAGCGTCACCGAGCTAACAACTGGATAAACTGGTTCAATTCTACGTCGGATAGCCTTTTCCGTTAAACAGAAATAACAATCTGTTGTATGGTTG
This sequence comes from Pollenia amentaria, assembly GCA_943735925.1. Taxonomy (NCBI): domain Eukaryota; kingdom Metazoa; phylum Arthropoda; class Insecta; order Diptera; family Polleniidae; genus Pollenia; species Pollenia amentaria. The sequence goes on from OX031007.1 coordinate 76,420,865, forward strand.
ATCTGTAGCCCGTTTCTGTATTTCTCGCATCATAAAATTTCCCGCATGAAACAAGTGAATTATGACAAAAACAGTTTAATATGAAACAAAAAATGGTTTATCTCACATAAGTGTTTCTGTATTTTTACTTTGTGAGAATTATCTGTCATTTAAATAATTTTCCAGCAATTATTGAAAGGATGTGAGAAAAAGTGTTTCTGTAACAATATCTTGCAAAAAGTTTCTCACAAGAACTGTCAAAATAAGTCATATTTGAAATTGATGCGAGAAAAAAAAATTTTAAAAAATGGAGCCCAAATTATGTATGTATGTACACAAGAATGTGTATTATTTTTTTTTATTTGAAAAGCAAGAATTTAAATGATAAAAATAAGTATATAAAACACAACTGTTATATTTTGTTATTTTAATTTTTTTAGCCTTTCATTGTGTTTGTTTTATGTGGGGCTGCCAGATAAATTTGTGAAAAAAAACTTTAATATCCTAAGAAAAATAAAAAAATCGTCTATTTTGTTGGGACAATTTAAAATTAATTTTGTTCGATTTTTATCACATAATCACAAATTTTTATCATGTAAACCCATTATCAAAAAAAAAAAAAACATTAAGTTCATGGGTAAAATACATATTTTATACATACATAAGCTTGAGGTCTATTTAAATAAAATTATTTATTTTATTTTTCCTTAATCCGATAACAGTTTAAAATTTCAGATTGTTATTTTACCCTGCAGAAATCACACAAAGGAGTGACAAAATATCATATTGAAATAAAATAAACACTTTTGGACAAAATAAAAGGCAAAAATTTCCTAAAGTGCATTGACTGAAAAATGGGGTAATAGTTTAATCTTTTCATCACATAAACAAATGTATTTAATAATCCAAGCAAATAAAAATTAAACAGTTTTCGTTCGAAATTTTGCTTTTGCCGATACATTTTTTAATCTGCCTTGTTTTTAAAGATATCGGTTTTCTGTGGTGCCTAATACACAAACATATAAAACTATTTAAAATTGTTTTATTTCGAAGACTGAATCGTCACTAGAAAAAAATCAGCAAATTGTCACTTTGCCAAATTTGGAACAAAAAAAAAATCGTCAAAATGTCAATAAATCTTTAAATCTGGCAGCCTAATTTTTATTATATATATTTCTTTCGTTGACGTTTCGCTGGCATTTGACACTTATTTACTGGAAGTATTCCAGTTAAAACAGAATCTGTGTTGTCTGTTCTCGCATTTAAATACAGAAACACTTTTTTCTCACAAATCGAGAAACGATGGAATTTTTTGTTTCACACTTAATGTGAGAAATTTTGCGATGCGAGAAATACAGAAACGAGCTACTGGTTTCTCCATTGCATTGGCTTTCCAAATGTGAAGAAACACTCTTGACCCTTACCAATTTTATTTAATATTGTTCGGCAGTTGTTACACGCACTATTCGGTGTCCACGGTTGGTCGAGAGACGCAGGTCGAAAGCCGAAATACTTCTTATACGCTTCAGATAAATTTTTCGTATTCATTTTTCGCATCAAATGTTGTGATTTCTTTTTCACAAGAACACCACAAACATAACAAAATTCGCTGGGATCGATTGAACACATCTTTTTTTTTGCACGTACAAAGCCAAACTGACATGTTTTTACAAAATGTTTTTTTTTATATGCCTGTAAGAATTCTTTAAAAAATTTATTTGCATGGAAAATTGTTAAAAAAAACACATCTTTATGATGGTGTTTCTCGCGTTTTGTTACCTGAAAGAAACACGCACGCTTATTAGACAGTAAAGGACCATAACATTTTGGAAAAACCTTAATTGCTTAAAAATCCGATGCACAATAATAGACCTGCCTGTTTTTTAAAATTAAAATGTAAATCCGGGAACTTGTATTGAAAACAAAAACAAATTTTATTTTCTTATTGTCGTTTCAATGTAAATTCCCAAACGTAAATTCCCAAATTCCAAATCTGATGGACGCCGTTATCTAAAAAACGGTACTTAGAAAAAAAATTACAGCGTTTTTCGTGTTCAGGAGGTCACAATTAACTTATTTAGGCATGTGGCGTTCTTGGTATTTTTGGCTGTAAACCAGTGTAATGGATGTGGCGTTTTAACTTTCTAAAAAAGTTTGTAAAATATATTTTGGTTAAACTTTACACATTTCCCATATTTTTATTCAAAATTCAATAAATCACGACCTTAGAGAAACGAGGTTCTATTTGCACTAGGGAGATCGAATGGTTATTATTCGACCGGTTTTAACCGGTTATTTTAGCTTTGCCCAAGCCGGTTATTTTAAAATGTTAGTTTTTCGAATTTCGAATAAACCGGTTATTTTGGTATAATAAACCGGTTATTTTAGTAATGTGTAATTTATATACATTTTCCTTACTCTTGTTGTAGATGTACCCGTAATTTAAGTATTTTCTAATTAAATATTGGCCAAACTTAAACTTTTTATGAAGAATGTCAAAACAAAATGTAACAAAGGTCAAAAACATTATGAACACTGTAAATACCACTCGTTTATAAAAGCGTGTGTTCTTGTAGAAAAAAAAAACCAAAAACTATTCAAAATTCTACAAAAACGTATGCAGCTAAAAAGTAAATAGTAATTTGTGCAAGAGTGTTGTAAATATTAAATATATTTTTATATAAAGGTTATCTCTAGATATTTTTCGAACGCGATTAATAAGACAAAGATAGTTGCTTGCAGTTCCCTAAAATGATAAGTTACAAAGGTTCTTCCATGTCACTTATTAATCACCTTTAATTAGTATACATTCTTGACATTGATGTGGTCCAAATGAAACTTAACTCCGTTGGAAGTAGTTCTAAGGAGACGACAAAGAATACTTTACTAAAATGCGGTGCAAAAAAATAATCATTGGGTAACATATTAGCCCGTTGTGTTGCCGAGGACGAAATGCCCGCTAAGGCACTAAAAACTCTTAAGTAGTTCTAGCATCTCTTCACGCTGAAAACTACAACATTACGGCGGAATCAGTTTTATTTATTAAAACACCAAGAACTAAAAAATAAAATTGAAGAAATAAAACAATGTCATGGATTGTTTTAAATTGTAGTTGACGAATTGACAAATATTTTACACAAAAATAATGTTATGTTCGCTAGTCGTTTCTATAATGCTGAAACAAAATAATTTGGAATAGATAATCCTGGCTAAGAGGGTTTGTTTCCAACTTTTGAAAAATATAATTGATTTATATAGGTTACTTTAGCACCATCAAATTAAAACTCATTCAAAATAAATTTGGGAGATTATTTCAAATAATTTATTAAATTCCTATAATTTATTTGCTTTTGCAAAACGTTTCTCTAGATCAAATATCATTCAACAGTTTCTAAATTGCATTATACAAATATCTTCTTACAAATAAAGTTTAGTAAATCAATAAAAAATTGTTGAAAATTTAGCTAAAGTTTGATCAATTTACTGGGCCCATTTTTCTTTGATTTTATCGTAAAATATATTTGTTAGATCTGATCTAAGTCATATCTATGTATTTTGAAATTGTTTTGTTTTTATTCAAATTAACGTTTTATTTAAAAACTTATTTGATTTTTGTGTTTTTAAGTATTCGAATTAAAACCGGTTAACCGGTTATTTAAAAATTTCTTAACCGAAAACCGGGTTTTTTAAAATAGTCGAATAATCGATCTCCCTAATTTGCACCTTATCTACTACATGTAAGATAGAGCCTTGTTATAAGGTCGCGAAATATTATTGTGTTTTTTTAATACAAAAAATCAATAAATACCTCATATATTAGTCCAGTAATGTTAGGTAATCTGCACGCCACTGAAACACATTCTGAAAATGCCTTCACAGACCAACTGCCATGGGCACATCTTAATTGACCGGAACCCTAAAATAAAGATATATGTTTGATTAAGGCTGTTATACACTATAGTACAAGACTTAAGTATTTTGACGAAAATGCTTAACTGACTTAATTATTGTTTTAAAATGTTCAAAAAACAATTACAACTTATCAACACAGAGTTGTATTTTCCTCAAAATACGTAATACTTGTGTGATAGTGTAAAGTAGAGTTTAATTGCATCAGAATTAGTTTTATAAAAATCTCATACAGAAATTCTGCTTTGTTTTTAGGATCTTTTTTGTGAAACAATTGTAATCTTCAAGTTACGAATTACAAATCCAGTTCTTTATTAATTCAAAAATTGGTTTAATTAAAATTGATTGGATGATGGCTGCGATACAAACGTTAAAGCTAAAGAATACCCCCCATGTTAACCGTATAGTAAAAACGTAAGAAAAAACAATTTTCTACATTTATATACGTTACGGTTAAGTTAAATCTTACTGCTAACTATAATCATTCTAATTGCTTTACATACAACAAAATAAAGCAGCAACGTAACTGTTATTGTATTTTTCGTTTAGTTGCATTTCGCTTAACTGCATTTGTTGCCTATCTGCACAAAATACAAAGTATTATGTATGATGGCTTAATTTTGTTAGAAAAAAAATCGTGTATGCGCATATTGCTTAAGTGAATATTGTGGATAAAAGCATTCGCTTTTTGGTCAACAACGTTTATTTTTAATACAAAATGTTATTTTTAAATGTCTCATAAAAACAAAATATCATGATTGCATCAATCACTTATAGTCACTTATAGTTAACACCCTTCTTATTTAATTGTTTGCCGTGTTGATAATAATTCTTTTTGGGTGTTTAGAATAGAAATTAATTATTCTACTTGAGGCACTAGGTTTTTGATACCAGTAAATTTTGAGTGTACCATTTCTCCTTATCACAATTGTGTCCAGATATGGTAAATTTTTATTGCACTCAGACTCCATAGTAAACTTAATACTAGGGTGAAAATCGTTCAGACTCGTCATAATTTCTTCTATTGCACTCTCCCTTACAATTCCAAAAAGATCATCTACATACTTAGATAAAAACTTAGGCTTAGTTTTTAATTTTCCAATACAGGTGTCAAGTAGTTTTTCCATAACAATGTCCGCCACAATTGGGGATGCTGGTGAACCCATAGGAAGTCCCTTTTTTTGTGTATATATTTTGTCCTTGAATTTAAAATAGCGGTTGTCCTTTATGCAGAATCTTAAAATTCTCAAAAATAAACCCTTTGTCATGTTGGTGTGTATTGCAATATCTTCCCATCTATCCTCTATAATTCTTAATGCTAAATCGACAGGTACGCTTGGAAACAGAGACACTACATCAAACGAGATTAATCTTTCATCGTCTGTAATAGTCAAGTCCTTAATCTTATTTCTAAATTGCACCGAATCTTTTACATTATATACCGAGTTCTCCGTAATACTCCTTAAAATCCCGGTAATGTATTTGCAGAGTTCACTCGAAGGGGCATTAATATTGGAGCTTATAGGTCTTAATGGATTGTTTTCCTTATGGATTTTAGGAAGTCCATATATTCTCCGAGCTACGGCCACGTCAGTTTTTAGTTTTTTCCTTTCAATTTCGGAAATAACTTTGGTATTGAAAAGCTTCTCAACCAATGCATTGTTTTTCCTTTGAAGGACGGCAGTGGGGTCTTTATTACATATTTGGTATGTCATCATGTCACCTATTATGCTCCCCATCTTTGCGTCGTAGTCAACCTTTTCCATTGCCACCGTAATGTTGCCCTTATCAGCGTTACAAATTAAGATGTTCTTGTTTGAAAGACTAAGGGAATCACAAAAAGAGGAACTTGAAATTAAAATTAACAAAAATTGGTTTGTAAATATAACTAATGTGGACGTTCCGGAGGAAGTTCAATGAGATTTATCTCTGGGCAAAAAGCATGCCCTACCTGTTACCAAACATGAATTCCCAATGCTCAAATTTATAACCGACGGTGAGGATTTTGTTCAAACAATACAAGACAAAGAAGAACAGGAAATGGCCAGAACACAATTTACTACGATTATTGACAACCACATAAACAAAATACAACTGAACGAAAGAGACAAGTTTACGGTAAATGCGGTCGAAAAAGCAAAAAAATTTTTAGGGAAAAACAAGAATTTTAAACGCTGATAAGGGCAACATTACGGTGGCAATGGGAAAGGTTGACTACGACGCAAAGATGGGGAGCATAATAGGTGACATGATGACATACCAAAAATGTAATAAAGACCCCACTGCCGTCCTTCAAAGGAAAAACAATGCATTGGTTGAGGAGCTTTTCAATACCAAAGTTATTTCCGAAATTGAAAGGAAAAAACTAAAAACTGACGTGGCCGTAGCTCCGAGAATATATGGACTTCCTAAAATCCATAAGGAAGACAATCCATTAAGACCAGACCTATATGCTCCAATATTAATGCCCCTTCGAGTGAACTCTGCAAATACATTACCGGGATTTTAAGGAGTATTACGGAGAACTCGGTATATAATGTAAAAGATTTGGTGCAATTTAGAAATAAGATTAAGGACTTGACTATTACAGACGATGAAAGATTAATCTCGTTTGATGTAGTGTCTCTGTTTCCAAGCGTACCTGTCGATTTAGCATTAAGAATTATAGAGGATAGATGGGAAGATATTGCAACACACACCAACAGGACAAAGGGCTTATTTTTGAGAATTTTAAGATTCTGCATAAAGGACAACCGCTATTTTAAATTCAGGGACAAAATATATACACAAAAAAAGGGACTTCCTATGGGTTCACCAGCATCCCCAATTGTGGCGGACATTGTTATGGAAAAACTACTTGACACCTGTATTGGAAAATTAAAAACTAAGCCTAAGTTTTTATCTAAGTATGTAGATGATCTTTTTGGAATTGTAAGGGAGAGTGCAATAGAAGAAATTATGACGAGTCTGAACGATTTTCACCCTAGTATTAAGTTTACTATGAAGTCTGAGTGCAATAAAAATTTACCATATCTGGACACAATTGTGATAAGGAGAAATGGTACACTCAAAATTTACTGGTATCAAAAACCTAGTGCCTCAAGTAGAATAATTAATTTCTATTCTAAACACCCAAAAAGAATTATTATCAACACGGCAAACAATTTAATAAGAAGGGTGTTAACTATAAGTGACGCAGATTTCCACAGAAATAACATCAAAAAGATACTTAGTGACAACAATTTTCCAATTAATATAACTAATAAATTACTCTATAATTATTATGAATATAAAACAAAGAATTTAGATGGTGAACAACAACCAAAAATATACAAATCCCTTATATTTGTTCCAGTATTATCTGAGAGATTTGAAAAATCTAAATTATTCAATAATGAAATGTATACCATAGCCCATAAATCTATCAACACGTTGACAAAATTGTACAGTAAAACCAAAGATAAAATAGACAAATTAGACAAATCCAATATAATTTATAAAATACCATGTAATGGCAATGAATTTGGGATATGTAATAAAGTTTACATTGGTACGACAAAAAACAAACTGAAAACAAGAATTTCAGCACACAAATCGGATCAAAAATTACGGAATAATATTCCTGCACAAAAAACGGCTTTGTTATCCCACTGTGCACAAAGAAAACACTCTCCTGATATGACAATGTACAATTGTTACAGAGTGAACATAACTACAAAAGACGATTCACATTGGAAATGTTACACATAATTAAAACAACAACAAGGATGAATTTTAAAGCCGATGTCAATGAGAATTCAGCGAGAGTGTACAGACATCTCGCCAACAAACGAAAATAGCGCAATTTTTTCTTGTTTAAGCTCAGTTCATAATTAGACGATGTTAACACAACATAATAATAGTTAAGTTTTTTCTTCTTAATAATTTTTCAATGTAAGAGTTTTGTTGTTTTTATATACATACGCGTTTGAATTTTGTATTTATATATTTGTTTGTTTATTTTTGTTACTTGTAATTTCTAGATTATAGCCCAGAAGATGTTTTTCAATGAAAAACGAAATATCGGCAAAATTTAATAAATTATTATAAAATAAAAATAATAAAAAAAAGACCTCGAGCTCAAAATAAGTTCTTTTATTTATATATTACTAGCATTTAACCCGCTACTTCGTTAGCGCCCCTTTTTCTTATGTGGACATATTTTTACGCCAAAGTTTATGTTTCTAGGTTTAAACCCGCTATTTTGTAATGGGACGTTCGTATTTCGAAAATTTTTATTTGTATTTTTTAGATACGTTACGAATGTGATATTTTTTTATTTCAATGTTTATTGGTTTAATAGGTAGATGTAGTGGCAAAAAAGTTTAAAGATACAGGTTTACTCCCCAAAAGGGTCTAATTTCAAAAAAGTACCAGACACCTAACCGCTTATTATTTTAATGAACATCAGGTTATTGAATTTCCCGTTTTAACCTCTTTTACCCTCTAACCATAACAATTTCCAAAACTCCCATCATAGGTAATCGATTTCGCGACAGGCCAACCTCCCGGGCAAATTTCAGCATTTTAGTTCAGGCGTTTAGGTCGTGTGATGATGAATCATGCAGTAACAATTACAATTTTATATTATATAGGTAGATGAAGAAAAATGTTTTGAAAAAAATAACACAATTAGGTACGATTTTCACCCCTTAAACGTTCGAATTTCGAAACGCATCAAATTTGTATTTTGTAATTTTGTATTTGTATTTTTTAGATAAGTTTCGAATGTGATATATTTTTTATTTTAATGTTTATTGGTTTAAAATATAGATGGTATAGCAAAAAAGTTTTAAAATTCATGTTTTACCCGTTTACAATGAACAATAATAGGTTTAAATTTTTTGGTATCTCTTTTAGTTTAGCAGATATGAGGTTAGCGAATTTCCGTTTTCACCGCCTTTTTTTATTGAACCACAATAAGTATTAAATTTTTTTGTTTCTCCTTTAGCTTAGCAGATATGAGGTCAGCGTGATCGATTTGGCGAGAGGCCTGCCTCAGGTCCAAATGTCAACTTTTTAGCTTCAGGCGTTAAGGCTGTGCAATGAAAATAAATAGATGAAGAAAAAATATCTTGGAAAAAGTAACAAAATTACGTACGATTTTTACCCCTTAAACGTTCGAATTCAGAAAAAGAACAACATTTTCACTTGGCATATTTTAGATAAGTTACAAATTTTATATAATTTTTATTTCTATGTGCATTGATTTAAACGGTAGATGGGGGACAAAAAAGAACCAAAATTCAGGTTTTACACTTTTACTCCCTAAAAGAGCCGAATTTCGAAATAGTACCAGACACCTGTTCTCTTTTTTATTTAATGACTAACAATAAAAGCACAAAATAAAGTACAAAAAGTACCAAAAATTGCCTATTACAGATGATCATTCAACGCTTTGCTTGTTTAATTTTATGTTTGTAGCTGCAATACTAACAAAAATTTAATAAGTACCTGTTGGCAAATAATACAGTACGAAAAAGTACCAAAAAACCACTCTTACAGATTCTCATTCACTTGGGAACTTGCATGTTTAATTTTATGTTTATAGGTCCAATTTTAACGGAAATTCAAAAAGTAACAGGTAAATAACAAAAAGTACCAAAACGCCCCTCTTACAGATTCTCATTCACTCAGGACATTGCATTTTTAATTTTATGTTTGTAGATCCAATATTAACGAAAATGAAAAAGGTACCAGTTAAAAAACGAAAAAGTACCAATAAGATCCCTCTTATAGGTTCTTGTCCACTCAGGACATTTAATGTTCAATTTTATGATTTTAGGTCCAATACTAACGGAACTTCAAATAGTACCAGTTAAAGACCAAAAGGTAGCAAGAAGCCCCTCTAACGAACCCTCATTCACTCAGGACCTTGCATGTTTGATTTTATGTCAATAGGTCTAATTTTAACGAAAATTAAAAAAGTACCAGTTAAAGAATAAAAAAGTACCAAAAAGATCCCTCTAACAAATTCTTACTCACTCAGGACTTTGCATGTTTAGTTTTATATTTCTAGGTCTAATACTAACGGAAATTAAAAAAGTACCAGTTAAAGATCAAAAAATACCAAAAAGTACCCTTAGAGGTTTTTATCCATTTAGGACATTGCATGTTGAAGTTTATGTTTCTAGGTCCAATATTAACGATAATTAAAAAAATTGTCAGTTGTGGAACCAAAACCTAAAGTAAGAAATAAAATTTCCCGTATTTCCCCTTTATGATACTTTTTTCTCCCCATTGAAGCATAAAAAATTTCAATATTGTAGTAGGAGCCCATAATTTAATACGTATATGTCCATGAATAAAAAAAAATGTTTTGTAAAAAAGTACCAAAAATAGTAACGGTTTTTACCCCCTAAACGGCCGAATTTCGAAAAAGTACCAAATTTGTATTTGGATTTTTTAGATAAGTTTCAAATGTAATAAGGGTTATATTTCTATGTTTATTAGTTTAAAAGATAGATGGGGTGACAAAAAAGTACCAAAATACAGATTTTACCCGTTTACTCCGTATATCCCCTTTTTGGTACTTTTTTTCTCCCCATTGAAGCATGAAAAATTTTTATATTGTAGTGGGAACCCATAATTTATACGTTTATGTCAATAAATAAAAAAAAATGTTTTATAAAAAAAGTACCAAAAATAGTTACGCTTTTTACCCCTTAAACGTCCGAATTTCGAAAAAGTACCAAATTCATATTTGGATTTTTTAGATAAGTTTCAAATGTGATATAACCCTTATTTCTATGTTTATGGGTTTAAAAGATAGATGGGGTGACAAAAAAGTACCACAATACAGGTTTTACCCGTTTACTCCGTTAAAGGGCTGAATTTCCAAAAAGTACCAGACACCTGTCCGCTTATTTTTCTAAAGAACAACGATAAGTATTACATTTTTTTTGTATCTCTTTTAGTTTGAGAGATATAAGGTTACCGAATTTACCCGTTTTTGCCCTTTTTTACCCCCTAAACATTCGAATTTCCAAAAATCCCGTCTTAGTGGATCGATTTGGGGAGAGACCAACCCCTGGTCCAAATTTCAAGTTTTTAGCTTCAGGCGTTTAGGCTGTGCGATGATGAATCAGTCAGTCAGTCAGTCAGTCAGTCAGTCAGTCAGTAACGTTACAATTTTATATATATAGATAAAGGTCGAAGAAAATACAATATAAATTTATATACTTATATACTTCTCATACAATATTAGCACAAATATGAATAGATTTTTTCAATTATATGGAAAATTTTTAATATTTTTTAAACTTTTAAAATTTCTACCAGACTTTTTTCCGAATTTAGTTTAAAGACAACAAATATATTAAAGACAGTATTTTTCTGAGTTAAATGAGACGTCATTTGTTAAAATCCGTTCAGAAATGAGGAAGTTATAGTACTTTTTGCGAACAAAAGAGTGGAAACCTGTTTCGATTAGATTAGAATGATTTAACAAAATAACTTTAATCTAATAAAACTTAACGAATTTTATATTTGTACCACCAATTTATACATGAGCATTCTGAACAAACATATTGGGGCTCATTCCAAGCACTTCTTACGTACGACCGATCAAAATATAGATTAAAAGCTTTTACTACAGATTTTTTTTTACCAATGTAACAAAAAATATTACACTTATTACACATTGTAAAGGTGGGCAAACTTCGTATTGAATTGTAATAAAATATTAAAAATACACTTCACTTAAGCACAATATTATTGTAAAAAAATACCTTAATTTAAAAAAAAACAATTTTTTTCTAATTCGACTTTAAAAACACTAACTAAAAAACAGAAGTTTTGCAATTATCAAAAAAAAATAACAGTATTTTTAAAAAGTACTTTCAATAATGTTTATTTTAGTGATGGGTCCGTGAGGGGATATTGACTCACACTCACTCACATCAAGAGAAAAATTTTCTAATCACGCACTGACATCGTGGCTCATTTTAGTTCTATACACATTCACAATCACGTGATTAAACTCAAAATATCGCGTGATTCACGTGAATAATGTTTAAACACTCTGCGTCAGTGTTTTTCAAGTGAATCACATAAAATCGGCTCACGTACTCATCTTTGGTTCAACGATCTTTTTTATTGCTTTTTTACACTTTCATGCTCTTTCTCTCATACTCTCTATACTTTAGTGAACTCCTACACTCAGCATACTACACCCATATAAAAAAAGAACAAAAATTGAGCTATTTACAAGTACAATTGACTTGATTCTCTTAAATTCTTTTTGTCATTAGCAAAAATTCGAGTTCTTATTATTTTAGTTTTTTTGTACCTATATATTCAAATTTAATGGTTTAAAATAAGCGATTTGTATTGTATTCAGGGCTGCCGTTCTTGGTTATTTCTAACCAAAATTGGTAATTTTTTTTTTGGTCAATGTGGAGATGTGAGTATATGTGTCATTTTGATTACTTTTTTCTAAAACACTTGGATTTTTTTTTTAAATTTTAAACGTTTGTATTTATCGCGTACTACGACTTAGAATAAAGTGTACATTGCACTACGATTTTCTCGTTATTTGTTTCAAATGACCGAAAGTTTTTATACTCTATCGAAAACAAAAAAATGACTTTCAAAACAGATACCGTATATCTCTATAAGATTTGTATTAAGAAAAAAATTGCCAGATGTGATTTTTATAAGAAACGGCCATGTTCTAAAATTTAAATCAAATGAAGTTTTAATCGATGAAAACTTTCGATTAATTTTTTTTTAAACGAGCGTTTTACCTGATTTTAATAGTAGTAAAGATAAGTGATACTTAAAGTAGAAATTTCATATCATGCGAAATCGATATCAGAACATGACTGAAAAAGTACACAAAAGTAGTTTTAGTGTTTCTAGAAACTTGAATATAAGTAAAATGTTCTAAATTTACATTATTTCTCGTAGTATATTTTAATATATTGAAATACATATAGAAATTTTAAAAATTTTTGAAAAATAAATTGATATATTATCTATCAGCCATGTCACAGAGTACAAATCCGTTCGGAAACGGAATTCATTCCGTATTAATGTGCTTCAGAAAATTAAGAAAAAACTTTTCGGAATGAAACCATTTTTATTTTCATGAACGGAATGGGAGTTTTCTGTATCTTAAAGGCCAAAAAACTATCAAAATATACTCTCCATCAATAAACAAATATGTTTTCTTCGGTTCCGAACGGAATTGTACTCTGTGACATGGCTGTATAAACTTAGCATTTATGAAATTTACTGTAAGAAAATTGCGTTAATTTAAGATAATGATTTGGCAATATTTTTATTTTATTAAAACCCTTTGACGGTCAGTCATATACTTTTTGCCCATTGAATGTACGGTCTGAAATACGAATTTGTTTATATTTGTCATAATATTAATTCGCCATAATATCACAAAATATTTCAAATAAAACAATTTTAAAACAGTAATAATAACAATTATAAATATAAAATACAATTTAAAAACAAGAGAAACAAGTTATACCCATTTTTATAATATTTTATAGATAAGTAAATTAAAAAATATTAAAAAAAAATTGATTCCGCATACCGCCAAGAGTTTCCAATTTCGCCAAGACAATCGCCATATCGCCAAAGGTAAATTTTCATCGCCAAAAGCATTAAAAAATTGCCACATTTTACAGCCCTACCACTGACAGTTAAAAGGCGGAAAATAATTAAATTTTTCTTTTTTGTTATTTATAACTGTGAAGTAGAAATTTCATCCCAAAATTCTGAACACTGATTTCTGGTATTACAAAAAATAAATAAGAATAAATTTCAATACAGCAGTGTAATTAGTTTTAGCGTTAACAGTGAATTTCACAAAATTGCATGATATTTTTTCTGGCCATATGAATCTAAGTTAGAAGAAATTTTACCGCAACCCGAGAAATACAAAACGGGCTACAGGCTTCATTAAAGTATATAATATGTGTGGGTTCGGGACCATGTAACATTATTTTTGTGGCTGCTCTATAACGTTCCTTTCTTACATGGGCTTGGATTTCGTTTTAGGATCTTATTTATAAAAGTTCCTTTGTAATGGAGGTTAACGTACACATTACCAATTATTTTCCCGCAGATCAAGAAATATTATATTGTTAACAACTTGTGACTAAAACACCGAATACATACATGCATAAATACTTAAAAAGTCATCAGGATTTTAAATATGTGGTAAATTTGCTCCTTTATTATCCCGAATGACCGCTACCTGTTGGAAGCGCACTCCTTTTAACACCACCGCTTCGTACATGAACCCTGTTGTTTCCAGAAAATCTACCACCACGTTTTCTGGGGCCGCTATCAGTAGGTCCTCTTTACTTTAATATGCAACATAGTTGCAAAGGAGATAAGCATATAAATATTTAAGTTTTTTCACTTAGCATGGCAAAAAACTTTTGTAATATGTATTTAATTTAAACAATTTTTTTCAAAAGAATCGACAGACAAAGCGTATGACAAAATGGCATTATTTAGGAAGTGTTAGTTGTTGCACTCTAACATACGAGTATATGTTTAAATGAAACAACGAATGCAAAATTGTCGCAAGTGTGTGGTTAGGGTATCTACCCTACAAGATATGCATAACCAAAACTAAAAAAAAAAATGTTTACTAACACACTTGCAACAACTTTACATTGAATTAATAAGTTAGAGAGAGAGAGACATAATGAGTTAGAGAGAAAGGCAAAATCAGTTTTTTCATTTTGTTCTTAATAAACTAATATAAACTAAAGCCAATATATCGGTGAGCACTACTGATCATCTAACTAGTAAAATGGCCGGTAGTCTTCCTGTAGGGTATATTCCGGATCCTTGAGTAATTCTAATTCGATTTAGCAATGTCTGTCTGTTGAAAACACGCTTACTTTCGAAAAACTCATAAGAAGGGAACAATGTTGGTGTCAAATTGCTTCTGTTTATCCTAAGCAGTTTTGGATTGAAATCCAACAAAATCGGTTGAGTAAGATAAGAGGTATGAATCCAAATATGGAACCACAACCTAAAAAAATGGATAATTGTGTTACAAAAACTAACATAAATAGTGGCATAATGCACAGATTGATATATGATTTCGCACAAATTCATTCTATGTGACTAGAAATCGTAGTCTTAAATTTCCATAATTTACGATAGACTACCCCATATAAAGTCAACTGTCGGAAAACAGTTTAGTACGCCTAGCCCCGTAGCAAATTATGCTATTGTAATGAAATTTCTTATGTCACAGTTTTGTAGGACTAGAAATCACACTGTCAAATTTCGTGAACATCGGTTTACGAAATTTGACAAGCTTAAAGCTTTCTGATTGTCGGTCAATAATTTAACATAAGTATGTAGGCCTAAACTGCGATGAATTTCAATACTGACGTCTGTTTTTATAAAGATTAATTAATAATTTATATATCACATATAGAGCCCACTCCTGAATTATTATAACTGTCGGTGAAGGGTACCAAAGACTCGGCGCAGCTGAATATAGCGCTCTAAATTGTTTTTGTTTTAGATACATACATATATTTATATTTAACTAGCTTAACCCGGTGCGCCTTGCTACCCCCATCGAAATAAAATTGGTAAGATTTTTTTTAAAAGTAAAGCATCTTGGACTATATTTGAATGATTTTACAGTAACCGTTCAACAGATGATATGCAGAAATTTCAAGTGTCTTCGTATGGGAGGTGCCATGCCTACTTTTCCAATTAAAACTACCTTTTGAAATATGTTGTGGATTATTATCTAAGTTATTTGTACAAAATTGGAATACTTTCACTATTACAGTACTTCAAATACGTAGAAATGTTTATTGCACTTGTGTGGGAGGTGCCACGCCCGCTTGTCTAGTCCAGACGGGTTTTTGGCAGATGTCGTGTATTGATAACCGTCCTCCAGATATAAGGTTATTCATATTTTTATTGTATGGTTGTTGCCACGCCTATTTGATTAAAATATATTAATAGCCTATGTTAAGCGCCGACTACTCAGGAAATTACTGCAAAACTTTCAGGGAAATCGGCTCAGTAGCTGAGGAGTCTGTAGAGAATAAACAAACATACGCTTTTTCATTTATATATTATATTTTTATTTTTAAAGGTGTAGTTTACCATAAGAGTGGGTCCTACAAAGCTTGAAGACTTTTGTCTTCAGATATGAAGTATTTAATATTTTCGTCCTATGGAGGGTATTGCTCCCCCTTCGTCTACCCCACCCATTTTTATTTTGGAATTTATAGCTTACCATAACCCTTACAGACCGGACGCTAAACTTTTGCGAATTTTGTCATAATTTTTGGAATATATGGTCTTTATATCGTATTAAAATATAATCAATGTTTAGGTTTTACCATTCTTATATCCTTTAAGGATTTTTTAGGACACGCACAGTTGATGCATCTCGTTAAAATGTTTAGCCAAAACGCATTTGTATTGCATCAAATTACTTTAATTGGCTTAAAACATTAAAATTTACCAATTTTTTCAGTTAAAATATGCCTACTTCACAATTCAAAAAAGCTTAGTTCAGCGGCTCATTTTCACAAAACTGAAATGTGGTTCGACAATTTCGTAATAATTCAAGTAACGGTAGAGCGAACAGCGGAATAGTGTGAGAAACAAACATAAAGAACAATCAGCGCAATCGATGCATGCCAGTCAATTGGACATTGGCCAAATAGAACCGAAAATATTGAGACTTAAATCTACCCGCACAATCGATACATCACGGTCAGAAAGGGTTAATAGTGGATTTAACCACATTTGAAGACTCTCGCTGTAATAGTTTTTCAGTTACGCGATATTAAATATATGTTTCCTATGGGGGTATTACTCGCCCTGCGCCTTTTATTTATACTTTAAAAGGTGTAGTTTTCTATAAGAGTGACTGACTCATACCAAGTTTGAACATTCGCACTATAACAGTTCCTACGATATGCGATATTAAACATTGGCGTCCTATGGGGGGTAGCACTTCCCCTGCAGCTATCTTACTTCTCCTAACACCTACATACGTGAAACAGTATCGAAGATAAGAGGATTATAAATTTTGAGTTGATTAAACGTGCCACCGCACGTTTGTCCAACCACAACTTTACATAGCCTAGGGCTCATTAATTCATAACTACAGCCTACTGTGAGAATTTGATGACGATCGGTTCAGCAGTTAATTAGATATAATCGACATAAAGGGGCGTGGGCCCTTCCACTTTTTTTCCTGCAACGTATTTCTATTCGTAACAATACCATATATACCAAATATCATCATTCTACGCAAAATATTGGCTAAGATATGAGGATTTTATGTTTTGGGTTGTATTGGCGTGGCACCGTCCCTTTTTCCAACCACATCTTTATATAGCTTAAAGTGCAGTAACTCAAGGCAGTCGCCTTCTGTGGAAATTTGAGACGATCGGTTCAGTAGTTTATTAGATATGGTGGTTTTTACTTTTTCTATAAAGGGGCGTGGCTCCGCCCTCTTTTTTCATGGAGCTTATTTCTATTCATACTAACACCATATGTACTAAATATCATCATCCTATGCCAAAAAATGCCTAAGATATAACGATTTTAAATTTTGAGTTGTATGGGCGTGGCATCGCCCCTTTGTCCAATCTCAACTTTATATAGCCTAATGTCTCTTCCAGGATCACAGTTATATTCTGTGAAAATTTCAAGATGATCGGTTAAGTGGTTTGGCCTCCTATGAGGCACAAATATATATACAAACATACATTTACTTTTATATATATAGATTGAATAGTATATTAAAAATATTTGTTGAAATTAATGATTAAAGGATATTGCAGGAATTAAGTTGACAAGACCTTTTAGTTTTAAGTTGTAAACGAATTAATTAATTTATTATTTTCTTTTAATTTTTATAGTTAATTAGCTTAAAACAATTTAAATAAAACTAGAAAACAATTTATGCTTACATTAAGAATAATTAATATTTAATATAATGCGGAAATTAATACTGCTGACGTCTAGGAAGTATGAACTTAATTTAATTTGGGTTAGGTTTAATAGTTATTTATGTGGTGTTGTTATTGTTGTTGTTTATGCATTTTGGTTTGGGTGTGGTTGTTGTGTTAACTGTTGTTTACACGTTTTGGTTTAGGTGGTGGTGTTAACATAACTCCTCCCCCCTTAGAGTAGAGCGATGCCCACAACGAATTTGGTGGTGGAAGAGCGACTTCAAAAGGTTTTGGGTAGTAATGAATTCTGGGGTTCCTCCAAAAGATGATTAGGCCAGTAATTGTTACTATGATGAAGACGAATGTAGTTATGGTGATGTTTCCTCTCAGGGTTGTGTCATTTCTTAGGTGGAGAATGTCAAGTTTGTTGGTGAAGCTGTAGTCCTTTAACTTTTCCAGGCTCAAAGTTTCGGTTATAGTTGTAATATTTAATTTGTTAAGGTTTGGTGGGGCAACAAAAATTGAATCCCAATGAACTGATGGATTGTCTCGGTAAGTTGTACCTGCTATGGTGATGGAGCAATTTGAGTAATGAATAAGTGCAGTTCCCTTTATTGTGTCTGCAAGTGGAAAATATTAATAGCTGTTCTATATTTATTAAAATTATGTAATTGTCTGCCGGCTGGAAGATATTTGAGACGTATCCCACGTCGCACAGTGGGAAATTTTACGAGAAGGCGGCCAAAATTCCATAACTTTTGACTGGATCGATATTTTTTTATGCGATTTTTGCTCGATAGGTGCGATATTAGGCTTTAATTTGCGCTATAAAACGTAAAATTCGACTGGTAGGAGCAAAAGTTATGGGGAGTTCAAAATGCATTTTCATTTTTTTGTTGAGTTTCGGTGTAAAAGTTGAATATTTCAAATATGAATTTTTTTATAATTTATCATTATTTCTCTTGTATTTTACAACTGATACTTATTTTTTATTGTCGAACTTAGATCCTCTCAGAAAATGCCAATATTTGGCCCCTGTAAATTTTTTAGTCCCAATATTCACAGGGGCCAAAGGTTGGCTTTTTTGGGACGAGACGAGTTGTTATAAGGATAAAACTGAAAAGGAATATTTTAAAAAATGCCCAAATAGCATTCTTGGCTATCGATAACATTTTAGGTAATTCAACTTTTGTTTTTGGTTTGAGATGTATGTGTATTTTATTTTTATATATTAATACAAATATATACTTAAATAAAAAAACAAATTATAATCTATAAACAATTTTAAATTAAACAATACAGTAAAAATAGTAATAAGATCTTTATAGTACAACATCTGGACATTTTTCTTGTATTATGCTCGCGGAAGAATCTGTAGTCTTTGTTCCTTTTTTCTTGCGCTTCTTCAGATAGATCTCCAATTGGTAGGATATTGTGTTGAACTATTTGTTCCCCATGGTATAACATTTTATGAACTGTGGTTGGCATATGTCTCCAAGAATATTTTTTGTTACATGATATAACTTGTAAAATGATCTGGAATCGTCTTATTAATTCAAAATGTACTCCTGTGATAGATGCTGCAGTTTCTGGATCGGAAAAGAATCTCCTTGCAGTGTTTCCATCATTTGAATTTCCTTCTCCTTGTTTTGGCTGATCAATTATAAGGCCTAGGTGAAGGTATTTTTCTTGAATTTGTTTTTTTTTTTGCTTCCTTTTTTCCACAGTTTCTTTGTTTTTTCTCACTGTTTCGCCTAACGGGCCAAATTCCAAACCATAACCCAATTTAATAATATGCTCCATGAAACGAATTCTGGTATGAAGAGGGGACATTCCAAATTCGTATGCTTCATTGAAACTATTGTCCTGTGATGGGGGTTGGCTTTATTGACTTGATGTCTTTTGGCATATGGTACAGCTTGACGAAGACTTTGTTTCGGTTAATGCTTGTGCAACTTTTCCATCGATCATTGTAAGGAACATTTGAAAATTAATTTAAATGCATTGGTCATCAAATTTAAATATTGCCGGTTGAAGTTCTTTAATTTGATCTTTTATTTTTCGAACTTCTTCAGTTATTACATCTTTAGTTTCCTTTTTGTAAACAAACTTTATTGGTCTGCAATACTTTGTTGAAGAGGGAATTTCATTTTTCCATATATCCATTTCTGTAACTCTACTGGTTGACGGCTCTAAGCCAATATAAGTTTTTCTTAAACGTAATGGTACGAAAGATACCATGAATAAGTTAGCATCAGATGAGTTTTCTGAATTACATTGATTGTATTGTTTCTGACCAGAGCTTCCATCACATCCCCATTTAGAAAATAAAGTGATGCTGCAATTTTTAAGTTTTTTTAAACAGTCAGCATCAAGTGTATTTAATAATCGTTCTGCAGTGTGTTCGAGAAGAGCCTGCAATTTTACTTCTGCTGAATTTGAGGTTACACTAATAGCCGTTTGTGAAGGTAAGCACTCTTTTTTGACAGAAACTAAATCTCGATATGCTGGAAAGATTCCACAATTTTTTTCATTGGTTCGCTTTCGCAGTTCTGTATACTGATTTTTTGTCAGTTTTAAATCCAAAAATAGTGCAAATGCTTCTTCTGGAGTAAATTTCATTTCTTCAGTTGGTGTAGGCATACTTTTTAAAATCCTCTTTGTGCGTTTAGGGCTCGCTTGCACTATTTTGTTTTCTTATTTTGCGTTGGTTGAATTTGATGCAGAAATGAATCCTTTATCATACTATGAGAAATTTCTTCATTGATATTTGCAAGCTTGCGTCTTCGTGATCTTTCACTGCAATTGTCCATTTGTTTTGCGGGCCGACCCACTTTTCCAGTTTCCTTAGCGGTTATCGACAGCTTCTTAAAAATCAGATCATTTGTTAGCCATTTTTCGTTGCGTAAGTAAAACGTTTTCTTGTTTCTAGAACATTTAAGGTACCGTTTTCTTAATGTAAATGAAAAATTTTTAATTTTTATCTTATGAATTTTGATTTCTTCTTCGTTGCATAATTTAAAGAATGGATTATTCATTATGTGTAACACAAAATCTTTTTTATCTTTCTGTTGAAAATATATATCTGCGAGAACTTTATAACTGAACTTAGCCATTGTTTAAACAATAATGATGGTAAAATTATGAATGCATGCATTTTTATACTCTTGATAGAAGTTTTTTTAAATGATCTTTTGTTACCACTTCTTGGAAACATAAAAACCCTTTTTTAAATACAAATTTAATCTTTTATTACCATTTCTTTGAAACATTAAAAAACCCCTGTTTTCACACTTTTTAACATGTAGAAAATTTTCACGTAAAATATAACTGCTCTTCCATTTTTTTAAATTAAGTTGCAATTTTCAGGTAATTAAACTATGTAGTTTATGTTGCGGCTATTTACTAATGTTTAACCTTTTAACTTACTCAAAAATCTAACGTGTTAATCTATTTATGTCGCCTATTCGTTTTACAGCATCCGTTCACCCACAATAAGTTCATAACAATGGCAATACCTTTACCTTCTCCAAATTAATTGATAACCTGACGTGCTAGATAATTTATGTGGCCTGAACTGCTTTATTTGTCGAAAATTCTTTAAGATTCACCTTCTTTAATTTCAGTAATGTTTCCTTGAAGGACTTATTTTTTGAACCGAATATCTTGCTTTGGGTCACAGAAATTGCTGTAGTTCGCAAGATCGTATCCAGATGTGTGTACAATGGGGTATAGAAATGTAGGTTAGATTCTGGACTACAAGAGAGTATAGATTTTTTTTGACGCGTTTTGACGGGCAGGACTTATGTTCTATAAAATAGGAAATTTTCGGGAAATTTTGACATAAAAAAAAAGAAAATTAAATAGTTCTACAGGTCGCAGAGTTTAATGCTTTAAACCACGTATAGCTAATAAGATAAACTAATACACAAAACTTATTCTGTCAAAAAATCTTGAAAAAAGTTATGAGCATTTCAACTTCAAAAGTTTACTCAGAAATTCAAAACTATAACCAAATACTGAGAAAGTCCATTTTGGACCACCCTGTTCTCAATGAAATAGTTGAAATAGGGTTGAAATTTTTTGGTTCCCGAGGTTCACTAGTATTTACTTTCACATGAATAAAAAAATTTCAAAATCGGAGAACATAAAAAAAAATAGTTTTGGCCGCCTTCTCAAAATATGAACCAGTGTGCGTCGTTTAAAGGACAAATTGGTGGTTTGTCATTTAGAATTCTCCCAATGCGTGCTGAGTTGATACCTTCTTCGAAGTCGTTTGATCTTTGGCAATAGTAAGTATTCTCAATCTTTGGACAAATCTGTGTTAAGTACTGGAGGTTGTGTTTGTTGAAATTTACATAAGGTTTAGTTTTTATAATTTTTGTTTTGTTGATTGGAAGAGGAATGAGGTGGTAAAGTGTGTTTGTTTCATAAGCAAAATTTGGCAATTTAACATTAAAAATCAAGTTGTTTTTATTATAGTAAGCTTGAAGTTCTAAGAGTTCATATAA
Organism: Pollenia amentaria; assembly: GCA_943735925.1. Lineage (NCBI taxonomy): Eukaryota > Metazoa > Arthropoda > Insecta > Diptera > Polleniidae > Pollenia > Pollenia amentaria. Next base: position 76,443,225 of record OX031007.1, read on the forward strand.
ATGTTCATCTGAAACTAAGTTGATATTTTGGGAAGTCAAATGGTCTCGTATTTCATCTAATTCGTCTGGTTGAAGGATAAGTTTTGAAATAATGCCTACTTTAGCTAGCATAACAGCTTCTATTATATCTGAAATGTGATCTGTCAGTAAGTCTATGTTGTAATCGAGTTGATTCATGTATTGAAGTTCCTCTAAGGCATTTGTTTCTTTTTGAATATTGTTAGTAGTTTCAAATGAAAGTTTTCTCAAAAATTTTGTTATAGTTTCTTGTTGTCTGTCTATGTGTTCTGTTAAATTCTTAAATCTTTGTGGCATTTGAGTATTTATAATTTTTTGATTTTGCATTAGATGATTTGAATTTGAAGTTACATTTTTCAGTTCTTGGAGTTGTCTGTCTATAGTTTCTGCGTCGTTTGTGTCCATGTTTCCCGTTATTAATTTGATTGCGGAACCTATACCGTTAAATAGGACTCGTTTTTTGCGTCTGTATGGGCTAAGAGTCTGCAATTTGTTTTCCAGTGCTTTTAGTTTTAATTTGCAAATTTTAGTTGCATCTTTTAGTACGCTGTGCTTTTCGAATAAGTTTATGATGCCGGATAGTTCTGAAGTTTGTGTATTATAGTTGTTCAAGTCTATTACATGTATTAGGTTAAAATAGCTTTCAATGGTTCTTGCTTGACCAATTTTTAAAGCAATCATATTTTGGTCTTTATCGAATTTCTGTATTTCTAAAATTTGTCCGAGTACAAGGGGTATGCTGTGAGAAAAAGAAAGTGTGTGAATTTGATTATTTTCGTTTTCTTAATTTCATTTTTGATTTATGAAGTTTTTTATTATTAGTAGTTTGGATAGTAACACCGTTGTCTTTTAACACCTTTTGTTTGGAAAATCGAGGGGTTAATTTGTTACGTCTACATTCTTTTCTATATATACTCTCGTTTTGCTCTTTATTTTCGGGTGAATTTCTTGTTTTATTAAGTTTATTTATGTTTTTCAATTTGGCTTTCCTTACTTTTTCCTGAACGGTTGGGTATAGAATTTCTTTGAATTCATTAAGTTTGGTTAAGTACTCGTGCTCGTTATTAAATTTTATAGAATTTGAAAAGTTGTATGGTCTTCCAAAAAATAGTTCGTGTGGCGTAAATTTGGTGGAAAAATTAATTGTGTTATTGTAAGTCAGGAAAGTTTCGTCTAGTATTTCGCCATGGTCTGTCTGTAGTTTTTTTGATTTCCTGGTACTTAGGATAATTCTGTAAATTTCTGTCAAAGTCGAATGGAGTCTTTCTACTGGAGAGTTACTGATTGATTGTTGGAAAGATGTAAAATGGAGTTCAATTTCATATTGTTTGCAAAAATCTTTGAAAATATTTGAAGTATATTCAGTACCTTGATCACAGACTATTTTTTTTTTGGTATCCCTAAGAGGTTCATAAAGGACTTTAATGATTTAAGTACACATAAACTCGTTCTTGAAGGTAAAGTATATCCAGTCGCATACCTGGAAAATTTATCAATAATAGTTAAGATACATTTACCGTTTACGGTATATATATCAATATGTAAAATTTGGAGTGGTATGTTTGGGGTTTCTGTCAGTTGAAAATTAAGTTTTGGAGGGTGTATGTTATATTTCAAGGTATTACAGGTTTCGCAATTGTTTAATGTTTTATTTACGGTCTGCATGAGAGGAAAATAATATTGTCTTTTGAGATATTCATAGGTTTCGGTAATGCCTCTATGGTTTCTATTTTCATGAAAATTTCGTATAAGTTCTACCTGTTCGTCTTCGTCCGTTATATCTATTAGAATTTTGGTGCAGCGTACAACACGAAATTGTTTTGCATTTGCGAAATATTCTGAATATACTTGTTGCACCATTTTAAACGTAATGTCGTCCGAAAATATTGCTGTAAGTTTACCTGGTGGAATAAATTTTTTGAATATTTGCGTTAAGGTATTTTGAGAGAAGTGCTTTTCTTTAATAGTTCGACGTTGCTTGTTTCTAAAAATTGTTTGGACGTTCATATTAGGCTCCTCATTTGAATTTTCGAGGATAAGCTGTAAGTTGAATTCATTTAGAGGTTTCTCCGAAATACCAATCCCATCATTTATCGATAACATTACTACTATCTATTTTGATTCTACTCAACGCGTCTGCATTACTATTTAACGTTCTCTTTTTATAGACTATCTCATAGTCGAATTCCTCGAGTTTGAGGCGCCATCTAACTAGTTTTGAGTTAGGTTCCTTGAGACTCATTAACCATGTCAAAGGTCTGTGATCAGTGACTATTTGGAACTTACGACCGAAAAGGTAAGGTCGAAAATATTTGGTAGCCCATACAATTGCCAGTAACTCTTTTTCGATTGTTGAGTAATTTATCTCGCTTTCGGAAAGAGTCCTGCTTGCGTAACAAATAGGTCTGTCGCTCCCTATACGACTTTGGGAGAGAACAGCTCCTAATGCAATGTTACTGGCATCTGTTGTGAGAATGAATGGTTTTGTGAAATCGGGATATTGTAATAATGGGTCGTTCATCAAAATGTTCCTAGTTGTCTCAAAAGCTTTTACGTAATTTTCATTTAAATTAATTGTTCTTCCTTTTTTTAAACACTCGGTTCTGGGTTTTGTAAGTTTGGCTAGGTTGGGTATGAATTTTCTAAAATAGCTAAGTAAGCCTATATATGATTTTATTTCACGGTTAGTGCGAGGTATTGGAAATTTTTTGATGGCCTCAATTTTCGAAGGGTTAGGTTTAATCCCTTCTGTTGTGACTATATGTCCCAAAAAGGCTATTTCCTTCTGTAGGAATTCGGATTTATCTAATTGTACCTTAAGATTGGATGACTTTAATTTAAGAAAAACTTTTTCCAAATTTTCAATATGTTCTTGGAGACACGTAGAAAATATTATAATGTCGTCCAGGTAAACTAGACAAATTTTCCCAATTAATTCTTTCAGAACATTGTCCATAACCCTTTGAAAAGTTGAGGGTGCATTTTTGAGACCAAAGGGCATTCTTACGTATTCGTAGTGACCCCCTTCTACAGTAAACGCCGTTTTTTGGATGTGCTTGGGATCCATTTCTATTTGGTGGAATCCACTGGCCAGATCTAGTGTAGAAAAATATAGACACTTGCCTAATTTGTCCAATATTTCTGATATATTTGGAAGTGGATGTCTGTCTGAAATGGTTTTTTCATTTAACTTGCGGTAATCAATTACAAGTCTCCATTTTACTTTGCCTGATGCGTCTTTTTTTTTTTTTTGGCACAATCCATACTGGAGAGCTCCATGGTGAAAAACTTGGTCGAATAATTCCCTGCCTTAGCATGTCTGAAATTTGTCTATGTACTTCCTCTTTATGAACAAAAGGGTATCTATAGGACCTTGTATGAATAGGAATGTCGTCCGTCGTTGTTATTTTGTGCTTGACTTCATTCGTAAACGTTAAGTTTTGTCTCCGTCTTTAAAGAAAATGTCGTCATATTTTCTACACAATTTTAAAAGCTTTTGTTTTTCCTCAATATTAAGATGATTTGTTCGTAGAAGTTCCGAAAGGTTTCCAGATTTTTCTTTATTTTGGTGTGGGTCGATATTATAATTATTAAATTCTACGAAATGTTTTGAATTGTATGGACTTGTTTTTATGGGTTGCTCTAAGAAAATTAATTTATCATCGCTTGTAGGGTTAGTGACTTCTATTATACTGAACCAATTTTTTGCGGTGTAGATCCCAGGAGAGATAAACAATCCATTGTCAAAAGTTATTGTATCCAGGGGTATATCTCCTTCCTCTAGGTCGACTGGTAGTTTTACAAGTTGTTTCGAGTTAGCCATTATTGATATTTTTTCAGAAGATAAGTTGGGCTTCAGTTGAAGAGGTATTGTTACTTTATTGGTAATTAGTGTTTTGTTTTTTAAATCTATTTTTGCTCCTATTTTTGTTAAATAATCTAAGCCTAATAACCCGTCAAAGTAACCATGAAATTTAAAAACCAAAAACGTAAAGGTATCTAATTTTTTAAATTCTTTGAATATAGGTAATGAAACTTTCTCATTTATTTTGTAATTGTGTAAAATTGTTGATATAGTAATCGGTTCGCTTTTTTGAAGATCATTAGAATTTACGAACTCCGGGTTAATAAAGGACGAAGAAGCTCCGGTGTCAATTAAGAATTTCAAGGGTCGACCAAATGGAGAGGCTATGTTTATATATGGCAAAACGCTACCGTGTTTGTTAAAGTCTATATACCCTGTCTGTTGTTTGAGGCAGAGTTCCAAAAATCCTGGTTATCGTCAATATAATTTTCATATTGATCTAAATATTTTGTTCCAGTGTCCTCGTGGTCAGTGCCGAGAAAAGTATTACTGTCTCTAGGGCTTCTAAAATCGTTGATATTATTCACCTCAAATCTTTTAGATACTCTACTGAACTGGGTGCTTGGACTTGTCTTAAATTTGTTAGTATTCCTTTCAAATTTAGAAAATCCACTACTCGTGTCCATGGGTTCTGGGGCTGGAGGTGATTGCCTCCAATTAGCTTGTCCGGAAGTGTTGTCAAAACGTTTGTGATTTTGGAAGTTTTCATGTGGTTTTTGCGATTGCTGCCAAGAAGACTGACGGTTAAAGCTATTTGAGTTTTGCGCAAATTCATTGTTATTTCCGAAATAAGGTTGTGTAGGGTAAATAGTCTGTCTACGAGGGTAGTTCAAATTGTCGAATTTCGGACGGATATATGAGTTGTTCTGTGGATATCTTTGATATGGTAAAGTTTGAAAGTTTTGTTTCCACTGAGGATGTTTAGGTTTATCTGATCTCATATAATGGATATTTTGTTCCTTAATACAGTAATCAAGGGCTGTTGGTAATGAATTTGGCCCCATAGGTTCACGTAATCCTGATAAGAATGAATTTAAGCACATTTCAGCAAAAAGGTCTCTTTTTGCAATAATTACGTTTCTATCGGATTCATGAAGAGAGAGGTTATTGGACAAGGCCGATTGAATTTCCAAAATTTCACTGTAGAAATTTTCAAGGGGTTTGTTGTATTGTTTCAAGGCATGAAGGTCTCTAATAAGTGAAGTTTTAGTTCGCTTATCGGAGTAGTGAGAAATTAAATTTGTTTTTATTTCATCCCAGTTAAGGGAAGTTCCGTACATGTTCAAAACTTCATTTGCCTGTCCGTCTATTTTATTTCTTATGGCTCGTAAAAGTATTCGTCCTTGAGTTGTTTTGTCTGTTTCCTTCACATGAAACAGTATTTCCTCAACATTATTTATAAATTCGTAGAGAAGTCGTTGATTTCCATTAAATTTTGGTAAGTCCTTAATTGCGTCTGGAATCCTAAGTGAATTGAAAATGTCTAAACTTTTTTCTGTCGTTTGGGTCATTGTGAATTCGATTTTGGAAGTTTGTGTGTTAAAGTCTATATTAAGGTTTTCGGGAATAGTGGTAAGGTTTCTTGAATTGAAAATGTTGGTATATGGAGTAAATCTAATTTTCTTACTCGTTAAATGGACTAATCAGGACTCCGATTAAGTAGTCTGTAGAACTCAAACTTTAAAACACTTGATAAATATTTTATAGTCTTTTGCAAATCTAGAGTGGCCGCTGTCATTTAAATATTACAGGTTCCTTTTTTTCCAGTAGCTAAGGGTCGATACCCACTCGGTTATTGCTCTTTTTTTTTTAAGTACCTAGTGCCGATATTAATTCGACACCTGTAGAGATAATTCAATATACCTTTGAATTCTCTACAACGGTGGTGAGCTTTTCGGTGAATTAACCTGGTGTCGATGTCACTTCGATACCTGTAAAAATAACTCTATTTTCTCTACCGACTGCGCCAATTAAGTTAACAAGACCTTTCAAGTTTTAAGTTGTAAACGAATTAATTAATTTATTATTTTCTTTTCATTTTTATAGTTAATTAGCTTAAAACAATTTAAATAAAACTAGAATACAATTTATGCTTACATTAAGAATAATTAATATTTAATATTTTTTTTTTTTTTTTTTTTCATTATTTTTTTTATTGAATCTTCATATATTAAATATGAACTAACAATAATTAATCAAATCTTATACTAATACTTTATTTTTGTCCTGCCAATGCTAGACGAAAATTTTTCTCTTCACGGTTTCTATTCACATATGTAGATTTTTAGCGGTCTTCTCGTCGGATGAGTCATGCAGTATCTCTTCTCCTTAATCTAGAGTGGCCGCTGTCATTTAAAATATTTCGAGCTAGTGGATTTGGGTGCGACTCAAGCCTTTTTAAATATTTTACTGCGTACTTCGTACTAATAGTTTTTACTAATGGCACATTGAGATCCTTGTGAATATTTGAGTTTTTAACATACCAGGGAGCGACTGTGATTATTCGAAGAAGTTTATTTTGGCGCCTTTGAATTTTTTCGATATTTGAAGCCGAGACAGTGCCCTATAGCTGAATACCGTAGCACCAGATTTGCTTTAATATAGAGTTGTAGAGTAGAAGTTTGCAATCGAGGCTAAGAACAGAATTTCTTCCAATAAGCCAATTAATTTGAATTGCTTTTAGTTTCATTTGTGTTAGTTTTGCTTCTATATGGCATTTCCATGTTAACCGCCGAACTAGATGAATACCAAGATATTTTACATGCGATTGTTGGGGCACTAATTGATTATTGATTTTAATAGGGGGACATGACTCCCGACGCAAGGTGAATGTTATATGTACGCATTTTTGCTCATTGACCTTTATCCTCCATTGTTTTAACCACTTTTCCAATTCAAATATATGATTCTGCAAGTAGCGAGATGCTTCATGACAGTTTTCGTGTACGCTTAAAAACGCTGTATCATCAGCAAATGTTGAAGTTAGGGTGTGGATATTTGTTGGCATGTCTGAGGTATATATTAAGTATACCAGTGGGCCCATGATGCTTCCCTGAGGGACTCCAGCGTCAATTGGCTGAGGAGATCTCACCTTCTTTAATAATAAACCTTCGACCGACTAAGTAGTTTTCTAACAGCTTGTGTGTGTTTACTGGCAAGTTTAACTTCAATTTATGTAATAACCCTTCATGCCAGACTTTATCAAAAGCTTGAGAAACATCGATGAAGAGGGCGGAACAATATTTTTTTTCTTCAAAGGCTTTTCTTAGGTCGTTTACTATACGATGGGTTTGTTCAATTGTGCTATGTTCTCTTCTAAAGCCGAATTGATGGTTAGGAATACATCTATTTACATTTAAAATTGGGGCTAATTTTGACACTAACAGCTTCTCAAACAGCTTTGATATATTAGACAATAAGCTTATAGGTCGATATGACTCAACTTTTGTAGGATCCTTTCCTGGTTTAGGTATCATTGTAACTAAGGATATTTTCCATTCTTGTGGGTAGTATTCAAGGCGTAAAATAGCATTAAAAATCAAGAGAATAATTTTCTTTGCTATGCTGGGAAGCTCCAAAAGCATTTTGTTACTGATCTTATCAAAACCAGGTGCTTTCTTGGGGTTTAAATCAAGAATAGCCTTTTCGATTTCTCTTATCTCAAATCTTAGTGGAACAGCTGCTCTAATAGCAACAGGTGGTAACTCCTCCGCAATATCGAGAGATGTATGAGGGGTAAATACGGTTTTCAAATGATTAACAAAAAGATTTCCTTTTTCTATATCATTTCGTGCCCAACTTCCATTTGAGTTTCTTAATGGTGTTTTAGTGATAACTGGTCTTTTAAGATTTCTAGGTGCACGCCATAATGAGTAGTCTGATTGAGAAGTTGCATCGAGTTCCTTAAGATATTTTTCAAAGAATGATGTTTTTTGGGACTGCAGTAACTTTCTTAGCCTTTTTGTTCACTCTTTTAATAAATTCTTAAGTTGAGGGGATCTATGCTATAATGCGGAAATTAATATTGCTGACGTCTAGGAAGTATGAACTTAATTTAAATTTGGTTAGGTTTAATAGTTATTTATGTGGTGTTGTTATTGTTGTTGTTTATGCATTTTGGTTTGGGTGGTGGTTGTTGTGTTAACTGTTGTTTCCACGTTTTGGTTTAGGTGGTGGTGTTAACATAACTCAGGCCTAAATATATTTTTGAAATAAGTGAATATTGCTTAACAGAATATTTTGCGTAAATGCACGAATTTCGTTCACAATTGAATGTTCAGCTAAACGAAAAATACTGCACTTTAGCTCTTACGTAAGCGGAATAATATATAAACTGGCATATTGGCAATTAAAAAAAAATTTTAATCTGGAAATACAAAATTAGAGTTAATATACGCAGGATAAGATTTTGCAGTACATAAGCTTAAAGGCCAAAAACGGATTAAAGCCAAAACTGTCATATTCACTGGCAGATTTTTTCGAGTTTCAATCAAATGATTTGTTCTAACACGGTGTTTACATTTGCCAGTACTGGCAAGACAGTTGCAATACATGCAAACTTTTTCACTAATACATGTACACTTTTCCAACTGTCTTGTCTACTGTCTAGCAAATTTTGCAGACAGTAAAATGGACAGTAATTTGATATTTGCTGACAGAAATTTGAAAAAATCAACAATTAAAAGAAAATTAATAAATTATGCTTTGGTTTTGTATGTTTTACTTAAGGGTTATCTAAGTATGTTCACAAAAAATAGTTGTTAAATGCTTTTTTTAATTTGTTAAGTCCATATAAAACACGTTTAGCAAGAACTTGTACTGCGACATTCACGTTAGACATTTTTTTAAAAGTGAACTGTCTTAACTACTGTCTGGACGCCTACGTCACAAAGACAGCAAGTAGTGTTTTTGGCAACTAATATGTATTCGCTTACTGTCTTGCCAGTACTGTCAAATGTAAACGTACTGTAAGGTCCATTTTTGTTTAATATCCACATTTTCTTTACATTCGTGTCTAATACTTTATGCAAAAAAAATTCGCTTGCAGTCAACTTTGTTTTTAATATTTTTTTTAACAAACTGGAAAACTGGTTTATATTTACCTTTCTGGTCAGGTCACTTTTATAAATGTCAAATTTTGGTTAATTCATAAAAGTAGAAAAAAATGAGTAAACACGTTATGTTTAGTGGTTGTGTTGTGTTACTTTAGTAGTGGACTATAAGTGCAAAGTACTGTAGAGCAGTGATGTCAGATGTAGGGAAAATTCCCTACTTGTAGGGAATTTTTTTCTTAAAATAGCGATTGATACAATCATGATTTTTGGCTTATATGAGGCACTTAAAAATAACATTTTGTATTAAAAATAAACGTTGTTGGCCAAAAATCGAATGCTGTTATCCGCAATATGCACTAAAATCCAAGTACACGACTTTTTTTCTAAGAAAATTTAGCCATCAAACACAAAACTTTGTATTTTGTGCAGATAGGCAACAAATGCAGTTAAGTGAAATGCAGCTAAACGAAAAATACTGTATTATTAATTATTATATATGATTATCTCAATTGTAAGACGTTTTGTAACATTTAAATATTTACAAATTTATAAAATAAATAAAAATATACATATACATACATATATTATTATAAGTTCTTTTAACGTACAAGTGAATTTTTTTGTACGATGTTTTTTAAATTTTATTTAAATATGTACATATTTAAAATAAAAACAGCTTTCAGTATTTAAATACTAAAAAAAAGAAAAAAAAAATACATATTCTAAAACAAAAACAATCTATCACAGTACTGATTAAACAACAAAAGTTTAAGACTCATAAAATTAAACGTACAAGACCTAGTGAAGATGTTAACGCATCATGCGTAAACACAATGACAAAAAAAACTAAAGCCAATAACAACGCAGTGCATGCAAATTCTTCAAACTATTTTTCGCCGTTACAGACTGTTGATGATGATATTATAAACGATGTAATAATCTATATATCGTTACCTTAATATAAAAAGGCCCCAACTCATTATTTTTGGAAATCCGTTTTTTTATTGATTATTGTAGAATGGTTGCTAATACACATTCTATTAAAATTTCAAGCAAATTAGATTATAAATAAAGAAGTTATAAGCAGAATACAAAAAGCCCTAACTCATACACACAATTTTTCTAAAGAAAAAAAGGCCTAACTCATACACACAATTTTTCGAAAGAAATACATATTATGTATTTCAATCTGAATTCCTCGTTTAATTTTAATAAAGATGTTTTTTGACAATGGTTGTGTAGCTATATTATTTCAGCTTTTATTAAGTTTTTTCCTTCTCCTGTAAAAAGTGTTTTTGATGAGTTGGGGCCTTTTTATATTAAGGTAACGATATATAAAATTGTAACGTTACTGACTGACTGACTGACTGATTCATCATCGCACAGCCTAAACGCCTGAAGCTAAAAACTTGAAATTTGGACCAGGGGTTGGACTCTCCCCAAATCGATCCACTAAGACGGGATTTTTGGAAATTCGAATGTTTAGGGGGTAAAAAAGGGCAAAAACGGGTAAATTCGGTACCCTTATATCTCTAAAACTAAAAGAGATACAAAAAAAATTTAATACTTATTGTTGTTCTTTAGAAAAATAAGCGGACAGGTGTCTGGTACTTTTTGGAAATTCAGCCCTTTAACGGAGTAAACGGGTAAAACCTGTATTTTGGTACTTTTTTGTCACCCCATCTATCTTTTAAACCCATAAACATAGAAATAAGGGTTATATCACATTTGAAACTTATCTAAAAAATCCAAATACGAATTTGGTACTTTTTCGAAATTCGGACGTTTAAGGGGTAAAAAGCGTAACTATTTTTGGTACTTTTTTTATAAAACATTTTTTTTTATTTATTGACATAAACGTATTAAATTATGGGCTCCCACTACAATATTGAAATTTTTCATGCTTCAATGGGGAGAAAAAAAGTACCATAAAGGGGATATACGGAGTAAACGGGTAAAATCTGTATATTGGTACTTTTTTGTCACCCCATCTATCTTTTAAACTAATAAGCATAGAAATATAACCCTTATTACATTTGAAACTTATCTAAAAAATCCAAATAAAAATTTGGTACTTTTTCGAAATTCGGACGTTTAGGGGGTAAAAACCGTTACTATTTTTGGTACTTTTTTACAAAACATTTTTTTTTATTCATTGACATATACGTATTAAATTATGGGCTCCTACTACAATATTGAAATTTTTAATGCTTCAATGGGGAGAAAAAAGTACCAAAAAGGGGAAATACGGGAAATTTTATTTCTTACTTTAGGTTTTGGTCCCACAACTGAAAATTTTTTTAATTATCGTTAATATTGGACCTAGAAACATAAACTTCAACATGCAATGTCCTAAATGGATAAGAACCTCTGAGGGCACTTTTTGGTATTTTTGATCTTCAACTGGTACTTTTTTAATTTCCGTTAGTAATAGACCTAGAAACATAAAACTAAACATGCAAAGTCCTGAGTGAATAAGAATTTGTTAGAGGGATCTTTTTGGTACTTTTTCGTTATTTATCTGGTACTTTTTTTAATTTTCGTTAATATTGGACCTATGGACATAAAATTAAACATGCATGCTCCTGAGTAAATCAAAATCTGTAAGAGGGGCTTCTTGGTACCTTTTGGTCTTTAACTGGTACTATTTGAAGTTCCGTTAGTATTGGACCTAAAATCATAAAATTCAGCATTAAATGTCCTGAGTGGACAAGAACCTATAAGAGGGATCTTTTTGGTACTTTTTCGTTTTTTAGCTGGTACCTTTTTTATTTTCGTTAATATTGGATCTACAAACATAAAATTAAAAATGCAATGCCCTGAGTGAATGAGAATTTGTAAGAGGGGCTTTTTGGTACTTTTTGTTCTTTACCTGTTACTTTTTGAATTTCCGTTAAAATTGGACCTATAAACATAAAATTAAACATACAAGTTCCCAAGTGAATGAGAATCTGTAAGAGTGGTTTTTTAGTACTTTTTGGTACTGTATTGTTTGCCAACAGGTACTTATTGAATTTTTGTTAGTATTGCAGCTACAAACATAAAATTAAACAAGCAAAGCGCTGAATGAGCATCTGTAAGAGGCAATTTTTGGTACTTTTTTGTACTTTATTTTGTGTTTTTATTGTTGCTCATTAAATAAAAAAGAGAACAGGTGTCTGGTACTATTTCGAAATTCGGCTCTTTTAGGGAGTTAAAGTGTAAAACCTGAATTATGGTTCTTTTTTTTTCCCCCATCTACCGTTTAAATCAATGCACATAGAAATAAAAATTATATAAAATTCGTAACTTATCTAAAAAATGCCAAGTGAAAATTTTTTTACTTTTTCTGGATTCGAACGTTTAAGGGGTAAAAATCGTACGTAATTTTGTTACTTTTTCCAAGATATTTTTTCTTCATCTATTTATTTTCATCGCACAGCCTAAACGCCTGAAGCTAAAAAGTTGACATTTGGACCTAAGGCAGGCCTTTTTTGTTGTTCAATAGAAAAAAGGCGGTAAAACGGAAATTCGCTAACCTCATATCTGCTAAACTAAAAGGGATACAAAAATATTCAATACCTATTATTGTTCATTAAAAATAAGTGGACAGGTGTTTTGCACTTTTTTGAAATAAAGAGTAAACGGGTAAAACCTGTATTTTAAGACTTTTTTGCTATGCCATCTATCTTTTAAACCAATAAACATTAATATAAAAAATATATCACATTCGTAACTTATCTAAAAAATACAAATACAAATTTGATGCGTTTCGAAATTCGAACGTTTAAGGGGTGAAAATCGTACCTAATTCTGTTATTTTTTTCAAAACATTTTTCTTTATCTACCTATATAATATAAAATTGTAAAGTTACTGCCTGATTCATCATCGCACGACCTAAACACCTGAACTGAAATGCTGAAATTTGCCCGGGAAGTTGGCCTCTCGCGAAATCGATTGCCTATGATGGGAGTTTTGGAGATTTTTATGGTTAAAGGGTAAAAAAGGTTAAAACGGGAAATTCCCTAACCTGATGTTCATTAAAATAATAAGCGGTTAGGTGTCTGGTACTTTTTTGAAATTAGACCCTTTTGGGGAGTAAACCTGTATTTTAAAACTATTTTGCCACGCCATCTATCTATTACACCAATAAACATTGAAAAAAAAAATATCACATTCGTAACGTATCTAAAAAATACAAATAAAATTTTGGAAATACGAACGTTTAGAGGTACAAATCGTCCCTTTAAAAAGTAGCGGGTTTAAACCCAGAAACATAAACTTTGGCGTAAAAATATGTCCACATAAGAAAAAGGGGCGCTAACGAAGTAGCGGGTTAAATGCTAGTAGTTAATAAAACAACAAAAGTTGTGGTACCACCTATAACAATATTAAAATGCAAAATCGAAGAAATTCACGAAATTTGTAAAACAAATAAAATTGTAGATTATGCTATTAGGAAAATTTCAATAGGACTTAAACTATTTTGTAAAACCAAATCTGATTTTGATAGGATGTGTGAGGTGCTAACAAACTCCTACGAATTTTTCACTTATGCAACAAAGAGTGAAAAGCCCTATAAAGCTCTTATTCTTGGTCTTGATAAATTTGACCCTATGATTATAAAGAAAAAACTCATCGATATGGGATTGGCATGTTTAGATGTTAAACTCGTTACAAAAAAGACTATCTACAATGCCGAATTTTTTATGTATGTCGTATACCTTCAACGTCAGTAATGTAACCACAGTTAAGTGTGCTAATTGCAATGGGCCTCATAAGTCCTTTTCTGACGATTGTCCAAATAAAACAAGCTACATACAAATACGACAACGAGCTCAACCAACACCGCGTCGTACTGCTCGAAACAACGGACCCTTTAATGGCGCTATTTACAGTCGAAACTTCCCAAATACCTTACGTCAAAATGCCCCTATCACTCCAGGTGTCTAGCAAACATCAAACAACAGCAATATCACCAACAACAGCAACATTAATAATAACAACGACTTGTTCACACTGACAGAAATAAAAAGTTTAACTCTCGAACTTATAACAAATCTTCGCAACTGCAGAAGCAAAGCTGATCAGTTTGAGGTGATAACTAACCACGCCTGCAAGTTCCTCTCATAATGATCAATGGCCTAAATATCATTACATGGAATGCTAGAGGCATTCGCAACAAATGTCAAGAGCTGTTTCAATTTTTAATCAGACACAACGTACATGTATGCCTAGTTTCGGAAACGTGGCTTTATCACAATGTATCTATAAGGCATAATGAATTTTATACATATAGAAACGATAGAGAAAATGCCAGAGGTGGCGGTGTTGCAATTATGGTTAGGAAAAATATCTCTCATAAATTACTTCCCATTGTAAATACTAACCTTATTGAAAATATTGGTATAAAACTCTTTACTAACAACGGTAGTTATAATATTTATTCTTGTTATTTTCCAGGTGGTTCGGCAGGTTCCGTTAATAGTAGAAAACGTCTTTTTGCGTTAGATGTTCAAAAACTTACGATCAATAGGGGTCAAAAATACATACTTGGTGGTGATTTTAACAGTAGACATCAGATGTGGGGTTGTATTAGGGCAAATTGCTGGGGAAACATACTACATGAAAAGTTGGAGTCGTATGAAATAGACATTATGTATCCAAACGATCATACATACGTACCTTCTAGCTGTAATAGGCAAGGTTCAACCCTTGACTTTTTTTTAACGAACACAATTGAAACAATATCACCAGCAATTGTTGTAAATGACTTAAGTTCCGATCATTTGCCAGTTAGGATAACTATCAATACAAACGTAAATGCCTTATCTATATCTAAGTTGGATTTTAGTAAGGCAAATTGGAACACTTTCTCGAGATATCTCAATAGACATATTATCCTACCAAGTACGAATGATATTGTCCTTGAGGATCATATAGATTCTATGATAGTTAACTTCAGACACCTTATAAATGAGGGAATTAGTGCTAGTGTTCCAAGGAAAATAACCTCATTCCAAAGAAAATCGTTACCCCTTTATGTGAGGAATTTAATTCAGCAAAGAAATAGTGCTCGCCGAAAGTGGCAACGTCTTAGGAACTTGGAAGATTTTTACGATGTTAAGATACTTAACGAAATTATTAGAGAAGCAATAGATAAAGTTAGAAACAAATCGTGGGATCACCTTCTTTCTACTCTCGATATTGGTTCCCCACCATTCTGGAACCTCACAAAAATTTTAAGCAAGAAGAGAAGAAATATTCCGATTCTGAAACAAGATAATTCTTGTTACACAACAAATCTGGAAAAATGTGAAGAACTTGCTCAAACGTTTGCTTCTAACCACACATTCTCAAATAATCTTGGGGATCCTGAAACGATATCCCTAGTAAACAATACCCTGCAATCTTTTCAGTCATCTGCTGTAAACTTGTCAAATCATACCTCCACAAATATTTCACACATTTCGTGCATTATACGAAAGTTAAAACCAAAAAAGTCACCAGGTCTTGACGGTATTAATAACAGATGTTTAAAAGCATTGCCCAAAAAAGGAATAAAATATCTTACTATTATAATTAATTCCTGTTTAAAACTTTGTTATTTTCCACGTGAGTTTAAAGAGTCTAAGGTTATTCCAATTAAGAAACCAAACAAGCCACCTGATTGTCCTTCCTCATACCGACCTATAAGCCTTTTATCATGCATTAGCAAAATTCTTGAAAAAGTTATTAAGGATAAATTAACCAACTTTATTGAAACCAACAATATTATTCCTCCTCACCAATTTGGCTTTCGTAGTCAACACAATACGGTACAACCACTAGTGAGAATAAGAAATTTGGTAAATTCTAATTTTGCTAACCAAAAATCAACTGGAATGGTATTGCTGGATGTCAAAGCTGCATTCGATTCAGTGTGGCACAATGGATTAATCTTTAAGTTGATTCGTTTAAACTTTCCCACAAATATTTTTAAAATTATCCAGAGTTTTCTCTCTCCCCGTAGTTTTAAAGTACACGTTGGTTCAGATTGTTCTGGAAATTATTAAAGTTAGATATTTAGGTGTCATACTAGATCCTAAAATGAAATTTAAGGATCACATACCATATGTTTTAAATAAGATAAATATTCTAATTCGCATACTGTATCCTTTTATAAATCGAAATTCAAGATTAAATATAGCTAACAAACAAATAATTCTCAAGGCAATATTTCATGCAGTTATGTTCTACGCAGCTCCTGTTTGGGCAAATAGTGCCAAATGTCACATTAAAAAGCTTCAGATTTCTCAAAACAAATTACTGAAGATGATATATAATCTTCCTTGGCATTTTTCTACCAATAGACTCCATGAACTCGCAAATATAGAACTATTAGAGGAAAAATTAAATAGACTCTCAGATAACTTTTATCTGCGGTGTAGTAACTCTGAATATGCGCATATTAATGGTTTATTACCACCTTAGTAGATGTAAGCTCGTAAAATAAGTTTTATCTAAAATCATTTAAAAATGTTTTAAATAGGTTTTTGTAAATTTTTCCCTCCAAACTTTGTACATATGTATGCAAATAATTTTATTAATTAAGTTTAATTATTAAGAAGAAAAAGAAACAGTCTTAAACTCTTTGTATATATACATATAACATATAAGAAATAATGGTAATAATATTTGACAAATAAATGAATTGAATTGAATTGAATTTAAATATGTAAAAACTATTAGCTTTCATTAAAAATATTAATAAATGTATTAGTCAATTGTTATGCACGAAGTTTTTGTTGTTAAAATAAAAATTAAAAAAAAAATTGCACTAAAAAGTTTTTGGTACAATTGGGATCCAAAAAGTACAATTTTATTAATATGTTGGTATAATTAGAAAATTCTCATTTTGCAGAAGCTCTCTTTTGCAAATTTCTTTGTAAACGAACGCAGTTCAGTAAAATCCAGTACAAATTTTTGCAAATTTTGGGGTAAACGAATATTTCAGTGTGAATAGTACACATATTATTAGTCAAAAAATAAACTACGATTAATCGTTGTTCGATTAATCTATTAATTTTGGTCGATTATTGTTTGGTCGTTTATTGTTTCTTAACTCAGGGAAAATTTCAGATGAAGATTGTTTTTTTTTGTGAAGAATGAAAACAACTTTCTACCAAGACTATTAAAAGTACTAAAATTGTTAACAAATTTAAAAGAGATTAAAGTTGTATAGTGGAATATTATAATTTTTAGGAACGACAAGTAAAATAACAAAGAAATTGGATTGCTTTATAACGCTTTACTTTCAATCTCTCTAACGTCACCAATAAGTAAAAGAATATTTTTTAAATCTATCGTTTGAAACATAAACATTTAGCTATATTCTCTTTTTTAAAGATTATTTTAGAAGATTAGCTTAAATTTTGATGCTATTATTTATTAAACAAGGTTTTCCCTTTTATTACGTGAACTACCTTTTGTTATATTGTTGTTAAAATATGGGCATTTCCAAATCGAAAAATTTGTGATAGCGGCAATTTGAAATTTTATTTTTGCTTATTTTTTTGTTTGGGTGTAAACAAAATTTCTTTCCCTATTATTGTTAATCGACCTTTTTATGATTATATTTTCAAAAATGTTTTCTTCTATAGTTAGTTACCTATAGACAGGCTTTCAAGGTCTTTGTTTTTATTCTTAATTAAATAAAAGACAATTTATCGCATTTTATCAATGTATTTCCTACGTTTCGTTGGGATTTTCCAACTTCCCCAGGGATTTATTTTTATTCTTGGTCTGGTAGCATTAAATAAATTCAAAAGAAAAACATATTCTAGTTACATGAATACCTTGCATGAATACAACAGATCGTCAAAATAATCAAAACATAGAAAAAACCAACTTACAAATTATCTCTTTTCTTTCCGTCTACATTATTTATATCACAATTTATATCATTTGTAAAGTTGGACAACACAAAACTTAAATAAATACAGGTATCCCTCGATTTACGCGGTATGTTGGGACCGAGAAAAGACCGCGTAAATAAAGGTTCTAAATCAGTACAAAATTCTATTTTGGGACCAGAAATATAATAAACCGCACAAATTGAAACACTAACTTTTTACGAAATTCAAATTTGGGACCGGAAATTCGTGTAAAACAAGCATATTAATAATATAATGCAAATTAAACCTTTATTTGTACATCTCAGTATTTAAAAGAAAATATTATTTGTAAAAATAATACTTTTAAACAAGCTTTGAAAAAGAAATTTAAGATTTAATGGAAAAAATGCCAAACCTAGATCTGTCAGATTTGTGAAAAGAATTTTCAATATTGAAAAAAAAATCTTATAAAAAGACATCATTCAGCCTTTTAAATTAACAAAACATAAATTATTAAAAACAAAAAAAATATTGCTAATCTTTAGTTTTCGTCTTATATAAAATCTTCAGTCATAGTTAACGTCTTCAGAGTTTTCATCATAATAATCGTCTTCGTCCACTTTAAAGAATTCTGTTATTCGCTTTTGCTTTTCCTGTTGTTGTAAAAGTTGTTTATATGACGCCAATGATTTTTGTATTGAACACTGAAATAAATCTGATCGATTTCGACGAGGGTCATTATCAGTGGAAAATTTTATCAAATCCTCAGCCATTTGTATAAGAGTTTTTAGCTTAGACGAATCAAAATCAGGATTATCGTCGCTATCACTACTATCATCTTCAGTTGATTCATTGGACTCGGTAGCTAATTCAATTAGATCATGTTCTGTCAATTCTGGAACATAATTTATCATCTCCAGTATATCCTCCTCAACAATATTTTCAAATAATTCAGATGTTCCAATTACTTGTAGTATTTGAGAAACTTCCGCTGTTACCGGAGTCGCAACATTATCATTAGGAACAACATCCGCCCATAGTTTTTTCCAACAACCATTTAGTGTAGAACTCTTGAGGTTTTTTATAGATTGAGATGTTACGTTAACGCATGTCAATATTGAAAATTCTTTCCACAAATCTGACAGATCTAGGTTTGGCATTTTTTCCATTAAATCTTAAATTAATTGTAGGGAAATCTTGATATAATACGACTTGAACGTTGCTATAATTCCTTGGTCCAACGGTTGCAAAAGAGATGTTGTATTTGGTGGCAAAAACACCACTTCAATATTTGGGTGTTTTAAATTTTTTGGGTGACAGGGAGCATTATCAATTACCAGCATAATTTTAAAATCCAAATTTTTAATTTTCATGTAAGTTTCTGTTTCTTTTGCAAAAATATTTTGAAACCAGTCCTCAAATATTTTAGAAGTCACCCATGCCTTTTTATTTGCCCTCCAATATACGGGCAGTTTGGATTTATTTACATGCTTCATGCATCTTGGATTCAGGAACTTATTTAAAAACAAAGGTTTCATTACAAAATCTCCTGACGCATTGGAACACATCAAATTGCCACTCTTTCTTTGGACTGTTTGTGACCGGCGGCGCACAGTGGGAAATTTTACGAGAAGGCGGTCAAAATTCCATAACTTTTGACTGGATCGGTATTTTTTTATGCGATTTTTTGCTCGATAGGTGCGATATTAGGATTTTATTTGCGCTATAAAACGTAAAATTCGACTGGTAGGAGCAAAAGTTATGGGGAGTTCAAAATGCATTTTCATTTTTTTGTTGAGTTTCGGTGTAAAAGTTGAATATTTCAAATATGAATTTTTTTATAATTTATCATTATTTCTCTTGTATTTTACAACTGATACTTATTTTTTATTGTCGAACTTAGATCCTCTCAGAAAATGCCAATATTTGGCCCCTGTAAATTTTTTAGTCCCAATATTCACAGGGGCCAAAGGTTGGCTTTTTTGGGACGAGACGAGTTGTTATAAGGATAAAACTGAAAAGGAATATTTTAAAAAATGCCCAAATAGCATTCTTGGCTATCGATAACATTTTAGGTAATTCAACTTTTGTTTTTGGTTTGAGATGTATGTGTATTTTATTTTTATATATTAATACAAATATATACTTAAATAAAAAAACAAATTATAATCTATAAACAATTTTAAATTAAACAATACAGTAAAAATAGTAATAAGATCTTTATAGTACAACATCTGGACATTTTTCTTGTATTATGCTCGCGGAAGAATCTGTAGTCTTTGTTCCTTTTTTCTTGCGCTTCTTCAGATAGATCTCCAATTGGTAGGATATTGTGTTGAACTATTTGTTCCCCATGGTATAACATTTTATGAACTGTGGTTGGCATATGTCTCCAAGAATATTTTTTGTTACATGATATAACTTGTAAAATGATCTGGAATCGTCTTATTAATTCAAAATGTACTCCTGTGATAGATGCTGCAGTTTCTGGATCGGAAAAGAATCTCCTTGCAGTGTTTCCATCATTTGAATTTCCTTCTCCTTGTTTTGGCTGATCAATTATAAGGCCTAGGTGAAGGTATTTTTCTTGAATTTGTTTTTTTTTTTGCTTCCTTTTTTCCACAGTTTCTTTGTTTTTTCTCACTGTTTCGCCTAACGGGCCAAATTCCAAACCATAACCCAATTTAATAATATGCTCCATGAAACGAATTCTGGTATGAAGAGGGGACATTCCAAATTCGTATGCTTCATTGAAACTATTGTCCTGTGATGGGGGTTGGCTTTATTGACTTGATGTCTTTTGGCATATGGTACAGCTTGACGAAGACTTTGTTTCGGTTAATGCTTGTGCAACTTTTCCATCGATCATTGTAAGGAACATTTGAAAATTAATTTAAATGCATTGGTCATCAAATTTAAATATTGCCGGTTGAAGTTCTTTAATTTGATCTTTTATTTTTCGAACTTCTTCAGTTATTACATCTTTAGTTTCCTTTTTGTAAACAAACTTTATTGGTCTGCAATACTTTGTTGAAGAGGGAATTTCATTTTTCCATATATCCATTTCTGTAACTCTACTGGTTGACGGCTCTAAGCCAATATAAGTTTTTCTTAAACGTAATGGTACGAAAGATACCATGAATAAGTTAGCATCAGATGAGTTTTCTGAATTACATTGATTGTATTGTTTCTGACCAGAGCTTCCATCACATCCCCATTTAGAAAATAAAGTGATGCTGCAATTTTTAAGTTTTTTTAAACAGTCAGCATCAAGTGTATTTAATAATCGTTCTGCAGTGTGTTCGAGAAGAGCCTGCAATTTTACTTCTGCTGAATTTGAGGTTACACTAATAGCCGTTTGTGAAGGTAAGCACTCTTTTTTGACAGAAACTAAATCTCGATATGCTGGAAAGATTCCACAATTTTTTTCATTGGTTCGCTTTCGCAGTTCTGTATACTGATTTTTTGTCAGTTTTAAATCCAAAAATAGTGCAAATGCTTCTTCTGGAGTAAATTTCATTTCTTCAGTTGGTGTAGGCATACTTTTTAAAATCCTCTTTGTGCGTTTAGGGCTCGCTTGCACTATTTTTTCAATTATTGCAATTTTTGTTTTCTTATTTTGCGTTGGTTGAATTTGATGCAGAAATGAATCCTTTATCATACTATGAGAAATTTCTTCATTGATATTTGCAAGCTTGCGTCTTCGTGATCTTTCACTGCAATTGTCAATTTGTTTTGCGGGCCGACCCACTTTTTCAGTTTCCTTAGCGGTAATTGACAGCTTCTTAAAAATCAGATCATTTGTTGGCCATTTTTCGTTGCGTAAGTAAAAAATTTTCTTGTTTCTAGAACATTTAAGGTACCGTTTTCTTAATGTAAATGAAAAATTTTTAATTTTTATCTTATGAATTTTGATTTCTTGTTCGTTGCATAATTTAAAGAATGGATTATTCATTATGTGTAACACAAAATCTTTTTCATCTTTCTGTTAAAAATATATATCTGCGAGAACTTTATAACTGAACTTAGCCATTGTTTAAACAATAATGAAGGTAAAATGATGAATGCATGCATTTTTATACTCTTGATAGGAGTTTTTTTAAATGATCTTTTGTTTCCACTTCTTGGAAACATATAAAACCCTTTTTTAATTACAAATTTAATCTTTTATTACCATTTCTTTGAAACATAAAAAACCCCTGTTTTTACACTTTTTAAAAGGATAACATACCGGCAATAAATTAACAGGTAACATGTAGGTAATTTTCACGTAAAATATAACTGCTCTTCCATTTTTTTAAATTAAGTTGCAATTTTCAGATAATTAAACTATGTAGTTTATGTTGCGGCTATTTACTAATGTTTAACCTTTTAACTTACTCAAAAATCTAACGTGTTAATCTATTTATGTCGCCTATTCGTTTTACAGCATCCGTTCACCCACAATAAGTTCATAACAATGGCAATACCTTTACCTTCTCCAAATTAATTGATAACCTGACGTGCTAGATAATTTATGTGGCCTGAACTGCTTTATTTGTCGAAAATTCTTTAAGATTCACCTTCTTTAATTTCAGTAATGTTTCCTTGAAGGACTTATTTTTTGAACCGAATATCTTGCTTTGGGTCACAGAAATTGCTGTAGTTCGCAAGATCGTATCCAGATGTGTGTACAATGGGGTATAGAAATGTAGGTTAGATTCTGGACTACAAGAGAGTATAGATTTTTTTTGACGCGTTTTGACGGGCAGGACTTATGTTCTATAAAATAGGAAATTTTCGGGAAATAAAAAAAAAAAAAAATTAAATAGTTCTACAGGTCGCAGAGTTTAATGCTTTTAACCACGTATAGCTAATAAGATAAACTAATACACAAAACTTATTCTGTCAAAAAATCTTGAAAAACAAAAAAGTTATGAGCATTTCAACTTCAAAAGTTTACTCAGAAATTCAAAACTATAACCAAATACTGAGAAAGTCCATTTGGGACCACCCTGTTCTCAATGAAATAGTTGAAATAGGGTTGACATTTTATTACTTTCACATGAATAAAACAATTTTAAAATCGGAGAACATAAAAAAATAGTTTTGGCCGCCTTCTCAAAATATGAACCAGTGTGCGGCGGTGGAATTTTTATCCAAAACGAAAGAGCGTTTTGGTATCGATTTCCAAACCAACCCAGTCTCTTCAGCATTAAAGACTTGATGGGGATGAAAGCCACCATCTTTTATTAATTGGAGGAATTTAATAGGAAATTCTTGTGCTGCATTTTTGTCTCCAGATGAGGATTCTCCCTGTATAAGTAGACTACGTAAACCAGCCCTCATTTTGAATTTTTCAAACCACCCATGACTTGCTACAAATTTACTTTTACAAGTTGTGTCATCTGGTTGTTCCAAACAATCATATATTTTTAGAGCTTTCTGTGTGATAACATTAGTGGAAAGTGGAATGTGTTTATCAATGGCATGTTCAATCCAAATAATTAATAGTTTTTCCATTTTTTCTATTGAAGCATCTCGGGTATAGGATGTACGTTTTGCAGTATCAAAAGCTCCAGCACAAACACTTGTTCGAATTTTTTTATCATTTTTTTGGATTGTTCTTACTGTTGATTCATTCAAGCTCAGAGATTTTGCTACGGATGCTAACTTTTCTCCTTTCTGCAAACGATCCAAAATATTTATTTTATCTAGCAATGATAAAACCTTCCTTTTTGGATTTAAATTTGATTTTACTGGTGGCACTTCTAAAATAATAAAATTAAAAACACAAAACGACAGCAAATACATAGTTTATTTTACTACCTTTAAAGTTGTTTTCCACTGAAAATTAAATTTAACCTGTTCTTTTTAGCAAACAGCTGATAATGTTAGTGTTGTAAGCCGCGCAATTCGAGGGTTGCCACTATTTTCAAATCGCGTTAAAGTAAAATCGCGTAAAAAAA
This sequence comes from Pollenia amentaria, assembly GCA_943735925.1. NCBI lineage: Eukaryota > Metazoa > Arthropoda > Insecta > Diptera > Polleniidae > Pollenia > Pollenia amentaria. Next base: position 76,466,966 of record OX031007.1, read on the forward strand.
ACGCGTTATATAAAAAAATGGTTGCGTAAATCGAGGGATACCTGTAAATTGAAACAATTGTAAACAAAATGTAATATCACAGTTTACTTTTTTTGATCACAGACTTATTGCAGCTAAATAAATACTATGGTGTAATTTGCATTAGTTAGCAATTCTTGATTTTTGTTGTACCCTCAAGCTCTCCAACGTATACCTCTCAAAACTTATACTTTATTTATAAATTTTTGAGAATTATATTATAATTGAGTTTTTTTTTGTTGAATAGGCTTTGATTTTGTTTTATTTTGAATAACTTCAAAATTTGGAAAAAAAAATACATGTTCATATATTAAAACTTATCAGTTTAAACAGTTGTACTTTTGAAAATTTAATAATTTAACTTTTGCGAATTCTTTTTGATATCTGGAAAGTGTGTTAGAACGCAGGGTCAAATAATTCAATATTATTGGTAAGAATCTTTTGATTTTATTTTGTATTGAAATTGAGTGACTAACTAAGTGGTTTTGGAACACATTTTAGAAATTTGCATATATTGTTGCAACAGTGAATTGCGGCTTGCTTAGATAGCTCAATCAATATACACAGGCAGGGATTAAATATCCTGCGGCAACGTTCAAACCTGCTGAATTCTTCTGACAGAACAAAGGAATACAAATACCAATCTTCCTATTCGAGCCATTATGCGCGTCATTAGATATACGCTGAATTTAAAATTTACACGTTAATACTGAGTCGTCTTTATTAAATCTACCACTATCCAACTTGGAAATACAATTAATCTTTAATCGATATTTTTTTATATATTCCAAAATCATAAAATTTAACTAATTCTTTTAATCTAATTTTCTAAGTTCCTTAATTTTAAATCTCAATTTTTTTTAAATTCAATCTATAAGTTCCGTAATTTCAAACTTCATAATTCTAAATTGGATATGGTCACCGAAATGTCTCTTAGTTAGAAGTTCGGAAGTTTTATCCATAAGGAATTCCTTTTTAAAGACTAAATACAATATTTACATAAAAAAACAATCACATTTATTCAAACTCATTACAACTTATACCATACACTTCAGCTTTGTTTTTGGTTGATCTTACTTGAATATAATACGAACGTGCTCTTAAGTCATCTGGCGCTAGCTGACATCGAGGGACAAATTACTGTAAGTTGTGTTATTTTTTTTATTATTCTATCAACCAATTTTTTTTTAATATCTATCATTTTATGGTTATCAAACGTAACATGAATATTCAGCTCTCAGGATTATCTTAAATCTGTAATTTTTTTTTTATTATATATTCATAAGACGTTTGATTCTTAAACACTTATTCCATTTTCACCCTACATTTAACCAATTCCGGATTTGTTTTATACAAAAATATACGATCTTCTCATTGCTTTAAAATTAGATAATTCCGGGTTATATTGAAAATCTTAATTATCCGTATCACTTACTACCCAAAATAGGGTGACCATTTTTAAATATTAATTTAATTTACGTAGTTAACTTAACTTTAATAAATATGTAAATATGTTTGAGTTATTATAATGTTTACAACATGAAGTTTTAAATTTGTTATTAATTATTACGAAAGGTGAAGAAACAGGTATGGGGTAGTTAGGAGATTTTAATTTTGTTTTTATTTATTTGATTATTGGGCTGACATTCAATATTATAATAATGACATAATGGAGGGAGGGTGTAGTTCTGTGTAGCCAACTTCCAACTAGAGCTACACACCAAACATCGACCAGATAATCGACTTCCTATTTTTTTTCTTATATCGCTGTTCTCTTGACTTTTGTAATTGATTCATAACCCCACTAATTTCTTTTAAAGGGAACCTATCACTCCCCCCAACGACGAGCATAGCCGAATTAATAGGTAGTTCCGTTCCCAATAGTTTTAATCTTACCGGAATCGTTAAAATTTAATATTTTCTCTTTTAAAGGCATATAACATTTAATTTATTTTACATGCAAAAAAATGTGTTATGTTTGCACTCTTTCTTTTAAATCTCTCTATTACAATCAATTAAGAAGAGAAAAGTGTAAGGGGAACAAAAAAAAGTTCTATTAACAGTTAATTAGCCGTTAAAACATATGAAAAAATCGTACGTTCGCAACCAGTACTTAGGCCAATTAAACAAAAACCAATAGAGATATTTAATTGTGTAAATACTGGATAGAGACCTACATTAATACACTTTTACAATAAACTTATCACGTTTGAATATTCCGTTCCATTTCGCAGATTTTTAAATTTCACTACTGTCAGCCAAAGTTGACTTCTATTTTGTGTACGTTCGTGACCACATGTTTATTACTATCATTATGAAAACTTAAACTCGATGAAATCCAACTTTTTCACTAAACATAGAGCTACCAAAATGCTATCGAATCGTTAAAAAAAATGCTAGGAAAAGTTTTGTTTTCTATATTATTTGTACATCAAAAATGTACGGACGTACGTTCGTGACCCCAGGAAATGCCATTATATCATTTTTGGTCTTATTTTTAAGCTTCTAAACTAGACGAAATTAAAATTATGCGATTAACCGAATAATTTTAAATTGGTCGATTATTATTCGATTAATTTTTTACCTCGAATAATTATTCGCGCGATTAACCGATTAATAAAAAACATCGATTAATTGAATACCCTAGTTTTTGCACTTGATGGTATATACCCTTGTAGACCTTGTTAATCTTATGAACTTAGTTCGAGTACTAACATTTGCAACCAGGGCTGTGGGGTCGGATTTGAGGTTTTTCTACCAGAGTCGGAGTCGACTTATGCACAACAAATCGCGACTCCGACTCTAAAATTTTTGGCATAACAAATTTTAAAAAAATGTTCTTAAATTTTCCACAACAAAAATTTTATGAACTTTGAGATGCAATATTTGAAATATCGATTCAAAATTTTTATATAAAAATTTTCTTGCTATACATATTTAACCATTTAAAAGGTACTGCATTAAGAAAAGAGTTTAAAGTCAAATAAGGTCCAGTCTCATATACATTTAGCATCAATGAAAGAGTAGGAGTCGGAATTGGACTTGGAATTGGATTTACTGCGCTGTGGTTGAAAGGTATCTATGATAGTTATTTTAATATCTGCAAAAAAATATATATATTAAAAATAAATCATTTAAAAGTGTACTTGTAAATATTTACAAATCAAAATATAAAATTAATTCTTAAATATAACTAATTGCTTATGTCATTTACAAAACTTCTGACACCGTAAACATATAACAGCAGTTCTTGTAAGTTATACAACTTTTTTCCCGGTGCAACTGTGGTTTAGTCAGTGTATTGGCAAGAGAATTTACTTTTGCCCATCAATGGTCCAGACCATGAACCCAATAAAAATGTTGGTATTCCAAAATAAAATAAAAAGTTTCTGCTGGTAGGTGTTTGATTCTCGAATAAAATCCAGATTAGGTATACTCACGAAAATGATTCAGTCAATACTCACAAGTAGGGTAGGCTTTTCCGATTATTATTTCTAACTTGTTGAATATTCACAACTCAGCAGAACTTTTGTATGTGTATGTGCTGGTTCGCACTCATCAAGTTTTGGCCGTCAAGTCTTGAGTAGAAGGGAAAAGGAGTGGCATTCTCTGTTCCCTTCTTTCCTAGATGCTCAAGACTTGACGGCTAAAACTAGAAGAGTGTGAACCAGCACTATGGATGTAAATTATGTTTCCTGATATCATACAAATAATCATAACTCATTTAATAGTTAACCGATTTTAATCTATTTTAGTGTTTTGACAAGTTTACTTAAGTTGCATGTACACGACATGTTTTTTATATCTGACTTGTCAAATTTCCCACTGCAAAATACATACATGTCGTGTGTTACCTTTAAAACATTGCATCTGTAAAAGTCAGACGCAAAGTCATCTAACAAAATTTCAATTAGAGCGTGCTCTATTTTATACTGACAAACCATCTGACATCAGCTGTGTCATAAATCTATGCCGGGAAGCAACCCGCAGCGGCTGTGCATTGTTGACGGAATCATTAGCCGGCTTAAGGTAATATCTTACAATACCGATATATGTATAATCATTTCACCATTTAATAGAAGTTAAAAATAACAGATATATTTTTTTCTCTGCTACTTCTAACAGTTTACAATTTTAAGTATTTTTGTAATCTTTGAAATTCATAATTTTTTATTCACTTTTTCATAATCGTGTTATTTACCTCTATTTTAAAGCCTTCTTCACATTCCAATGTTATAAATTCATTTGACTGAATTTCTTCATATGTTGAGAGAAGTGTTAAAGATGGTTTATCAGAAAGTTCAATTGTATGTGGCTCTACTTTATAGTATTTTCCATTCTCCACGGATGGTACCAAGCAAGGCGCTAAAAGAAATTAAAAGGTAACAACTCTTACATTTGCAGTTATAATCATACATATCTTTGTTTTTTTTTCATAGGGAATCAACTAAAGTAGAAACCAGTGCTACCAGAAGATTTCATAGAAAAGTCGAAAAATCGAGAGGTGTCGGGTTCCACTCTTGGTCGATTTAACATGGAATTACCCTTATTAGAAACTACTTGTGTATTTTAAAAGCTTTTATTTAACTTGCAATGTATGTTTGTTCGGGTGAAATCTTGCAACTCAAATTTGAAGCAATTTCGAACCGATTGACCTGACATTTTTTAAACACGTTCAGTTTAGATGACGATGCATGGTTAACTATGTAACCAAGGCGAATTCATTTATCAGGTGGCGTTGAAAGCACAGTTGTGCTACTTTTTTTTCTTACTTAGAGAGAGAAATGTCAAAAGTGGGTTGTGTTTTTGACATATCGATCAGCGAAAGCAACAAAAAACTACATTGTTGTGTTCATGTATACGGAAGAACGAATTTGTAACAATTGTTACTGGAAAGTGTTCATTAACCCAAAAAATTTGCAAGTTGAGAGCTTCAAAAGAGAGGAAAAAAATTGAGAGACAAAAAATTCTTGCAAATTTTTAGTGGGAAAATTTTTAGTTACAAGAATTTTTGAAACAACTGTTTTTATGTTTTTGTTTACAAAACAAACTTTTCCAAAAGAAGTTTTAAATAAGGATATTTTGCAAAATTTATAAGCTAATGTTGATTTTTCAACCATTAAAAATAATTATGCGATAAGAAATCATACTTTTGTTTAACTTAGGACAGATATTTCGATATTCTTATTGCTAAATAAAATAACGAACTTGTTATGTATTTTGTTACGTGCGCCAAGATAGAGTCGATAGTTATTCAGGAAAACGCAAAATTGAATTGGTGCTTTTGGGGGTTGAATTGAAAATGGGAATTTAATGCTTTTAGGAATTAAAATGATAATGGGAGTTTTGATTTTGGGTATTTAAAAAATTAGGGCGTTCGAATAAAAATCAGAATTTGTAATTTTAAGCAAATAATTACGCATAAATTAAATAAAAAAGGTAATCAACAATAACAAAAAAATATATAATATATACAGAAAAGTATTAAAATAATTAAAAGAAATGTTTTTATAATGAAAAGAAATGCATTTATCATTAAAATAAATGTATTTATAATTACAAAAACATATTTTAATTATTATAAAAAAAGACTTTTGTTATCATAAAAAACACAAATCGTAAACAATTCACAAAAAAAGGTTATTAAAATTATGAAGTATCTAAATATTAAAATTATTAAACGGAACTTGGTCTATTATTTTTTCGGGGTTGAGAGGTAACGTCGAGGAAACAACTTAATAGATTATGAAAGTAGACGTTCCATAGAATATAAAAAGCTTGCCGTGCAAAAAATTCATCGAACAGTTTTCAAGAAATCTGATTTCCTCCAAATTGGTCAGTAAAATCTGGGATTAATTTTTTTTGGGCGTTTAGAGGTAACGTCAAGGAAAAACTTAATAGATTATGAAAGTAGACATTGCATAGAATATAAAAAGCTTTCCATGCAAAAAATTCATCGAGCAGTTTTCCAGAAATCTGGTTTCCTCCAAATTGGTCAGTAATATCTGGGATAAATTTTTTTGTGGGTTTAGAGGTAACGTAAAGGAAAAAACTTAATAGATTATGAAAGTAGGCATTCCATGGAATATAAAAAGCTTTCCATGCAAAAAATTCATCGAGCAGTTTTCCAGAAATCTGATTTCCTCCAAATTGGTCAGTAAAATCTAGGATTAATTTTTTTGGGGGTTTAGAGGTAACGTCATGGAAAAAACTTAGAGTTTAAGCCCCGAAAAAATAGTAGACCAAATTCCGTTTTAATAATTTTAATATTTAGATACTTCATAATTTCATAATTTTATTAATCTTTTTTTTTTTTTTGTGAAATGTTTACGATTTGTGTTTTTTATGATAACAAAAGTCTTTTTTTATAATAATTAAAATATGTTTTTGTAATTATAAATACATTTATTTTAATGATAAATACATTTCTTTTCATTATAAAAACATTTCTTTTAATTATTTTAATACTTTTCTGTATATATTATATTTATTTTGTTATTGTTGAATACCATTTTTATTTAATTTATGCTTAATTATTTGCTTAAAATTACAAATTCTCATTTTTATTCGAACGCCCCAATTTTTAAAATTCCCACATTTTAAATTCCCAAAATCAAAACTTCCATTATCATTTTAATTCCTAAAAGCATTAAATTCCCATTTTCAATTCAACCCCCAAAAGCACTAAATCAATTTTGCGTTTTCATGGATAACTATCGACGCTTTCTTGGCGCACGTTATTTTGTTTTGTTTTTAACCGATCAGGTGTTTTTATTAGTAGCAGTATAATACCCCATTAGTTAAAAAATTGGTTTGCAAATTAAATTATTTACAGAATTAAAGATTCTTATTAATTATAAAATAATTTGAGATATTCTCATTGTTTACCTTATGACCTTCTTGTTTATTATAAAACAAACACCAAAGAAATGTATTTGGACCAAATAAAACGCCCATAAAGTAGATAATGAGAATATCTAAAATTATTTTAATATTAACCATAATTTAACCCGCTACCTCGTTACCGTTCTTTCGTAGTCATATTTAAATGCTAAAGCTTATGTTTCTTATTTTAAAAAAATTACCAACGTTATAGGTTCTCATTCACTCAGGACCCTGCACCTGTAATTTTATGTTTCTAATATCTATTATAGCAAATTAAAAAGGTACCACTTGTAGAACGAAAAAGTAAAACAAAAATATTTAATTTCCCGCATTTCACCATATATCAAATTTTTTCTTGATCGATTTAGCGAGAGACCAGTATCCGGTTAAAATTTCAACCTCATAACTTACGGCGTTAAGGCTGTGCGAAGTCAGTCAGTCCGTAACGTTGAAATTTTATACATATACCTATATACATAGGTTACACATTAGAGTGACTCCAAAAAAAAAGTGATTTTGTTACCCCTCTGAAAGTCAAGCTTGATGTGTTTTATGATGATTCTTAAAATATTTTGGTTCTAGCGTTGACCAACCGTGAGCTGAAAAGAGTTTTTGAAGCAGCATCCAATGGCATATAAAACTTGATCACTTGCGACCTACTTATTGAGATATTTAACTAATAGCCAATTTACACTACACCGAAATCTAGTACTTTCGAGATTTCGAGCCAAATCTAGTTTTTTTTGGCTAGATTTCCCGTACAAAACAAAATATACTCCGTAATTAGATTTTGACGAAATCTATTCGAAATCTAGAAGTACTTATGGATGCAACTATTAGTCAATTCACAAGGTATCCTAACATGTCATATTGTCAAAATGTCCTAATATTTCACAATGGTTTAAAAATATTGTTGTACGGCTCAGCCGCTCAGCGCTGGACTTTTCTGATTAATTACGACAGCACAATAAACACAGCAAGCAACGTTCTATTTATTTAAGACACTTTTTGTTAACAAACCAACAACAATATTTTTAAACCATTGTGAAATATTAGGACATTTTGACAATATGACATGTTAGGATACCTTGTGAATTGACTATATGTTTATCTCCATATAGCACTAAAAACTACTTCCCTGCACAAGAAAAAAATGACATTTTAACAAAAAACAAAAACAATAATAGCTGCTTGTTAAAATTGTTAAAAAAAATATTTAAAAATTTTGTAAAATAGTAAAAAAAAATGCAAATGACAAATAATATTGATAAAATAAATGAAGTTGATTATAAAGAAAATGTAATGCAAATTTTTAAATGCTTATTTCTTTATATGTAAGTATGTGTTACACAAAAACTTTCAGTCGGAGGTTTTTGTTGTGAAAACCAAATCTCGCTAATGTCAAACAAGTATAATGTAAACGAACTAGATTTGGAGGAAGATTTCAAATGAGATCTACTAGATTTCGATGTAATGTAAATGCTCTATAAATACATATTTTCGTTTCGGGCTTTCATACAAATTCTACGTATGTATGTGGAAAAAATGTTCTGATTTTTAAATTGAATCTGTTTTAAAATAATGTTAATTAATTTTTTGTAATAAAACGCGAAAATCGCGCTGTATTTTATCTTTTTTTGTCATATATAACCATAATGGGTATAACATTTTTTAATTTTCAATTTATCAAAATGTGAAAACTACAATTACAATAAAAAATATAAAATTTATAAAATTTTTTTTCGCGATTCTATATTTGTATAAAGTTTGCACGATTCCCTTTTGTTTGCAATATGACCTGGTCGATTGCTTTCGATAACAGAACGATATCTCCTTGTGAGGTATTCCACCTTGGTCAAGTTTTATATACCATTGGATGCTGCTTCAAAAACTCTTTTCGATGATTCAAAATTTTATTTATGTCGTCTTGGAGTAAAGTACAAAAAAAATTCGAAAAACTGAAAAAACACCTTTTTAAAAATGGTCCAGCTCACGGATGGTCAACGCTAGAACCAAAATATTTTGGGAATCATTATAAAACATATCAATCTTTACTTTCAGAGGGGTAACAATAACACTTTTTTCAGCTTCATGCAAGGTGAGTTGGTCTATTATACATCGATTGTTAAATTAAATATTTTGTTTTGCCTAATAATTGCTTTTATTGTTAACAATGGGTTTTTTACCTTATGTTATTGATGAACCCCCAAATAATTCCCTCCCCTCCTTAATAAAAAAAATCCAATTCATGATTTATTTTATTCAACATAAACAAATGTTAATTAATAAAATCACATTATTTTTATCGTAATGTAATAAATTTTCCCAAGTCTTAGAATAATTAATGGGAACTCAAATATCCCTGTATATTCGTTATTACTTTAACTTGCAAATTTTGGCTGGCAAAGTGTTCATTTACTTTTTAGTATTTTTGAGAGCAACTTCTTTAAATTCCCACTTACTCTCTTTTTGCCAGTTTCTGCTAGTAAAGTTAATGAACACACCTATAATAAAACACCCAAGATGGCAGACTTATTTTTTTTTTAATGAATTCCTACAATATGAGTATGAAATGGGAAGGAGGGCTTGCTGAGAATAAGTCAAAAAATAAAGTGACGTTATTCTAAATCATATACATATGGCGGACTAAGTTTTTAATGCTTGCCTTCAATATGGGTATCAAATGAAAGGACTTACTGAGAATACGAATGCGAGTTTTGAAATAAATTAAAAGTAAACAACATTTTTAAAAAACAAGCTTTTATTTAAATCCGCTGAAAAGAAAAATATAAATGAATAGTAAGAAACCTTTTTACAAACACGATTTTATTTAAATGCTCTAAAAAGAAAAAAAAATTTTACTTTAAAACTTTTACTATCAACTTATAACGGACTACACAATTTATATGATACTTTTGTAGACAAACAAGTAAATTATATATGTATGTAATTTTTTTGTGATTGATTTTAACTAGTAAAATTTTCAAACGAAGTAAATACTAATAAATTGTGTAATGACAAGCGACAAGCTTTTATATCATATAAATTAATTAATAATGTTATAAGTTGATGGTTAAATATTATTTCTGTTTTCTTTTTAGCGCATTTTAAAAAAAGCTTGTTTTATTATAAAATAAAAACAAAAAATAAAATTCATATTATCACATCTTTTGCAAAAGTAATACATATATACAGAGAAGACAAAAGAAAGCAAAAAAAATGTTTACAGCTAAAAAGTAATTAAAAAAATTAAGAAAAAAAGCAGCAAAAAATAGCATTTGCATTTATTTACGGCCTAAGTTATAAAAAATGAACCCTTTAATGACATGCTTTATTTTTTATAACTTAGGCCGTTAATATATAAACTTTTATATAAAAATTACAGTTATTCTATTTCTTCAGTCTCGTGAAAACAGTTAAAATAAATAATCATATGGGTTTTTATGTTTGTAGACGTCATTTTTCTTCGTCTTTCTGTTAAAAGTGAAGTGTATAAGGAAAAACTTTTTTCCTCGTCAACCGATGTTGTTGGAGCAAATTTATATTCCAAAATTTCATTTGATGAGAGGCTTTCTACCATTTCGTCATCAGGTTTAGCACCAGTTTAAAAAATGTTATTTGTTTGTAAAATTTGTTTGAACCTCGGATTTCTCTGAAATACTGCATTACATTTTTTGATATATTTTTTTCATGTAGATTCTCAAGTGCTTCACGTACATTTGACACAATATTTACACTTTCGTGAATAGCTAACCCAACTGTTTGTAGCTTTTTATAGAAGACACAATAATTGAAAAATTGTTTTTGATAAACGCAAGTTGGGAACTTAATTCGGGCAAATTATATATTTCCATGGCGTGCGCGATCGAATCTGAGTCTTCACTATTCAGTTTAGAAATAACACCCTTTAATTTATCAAAGTATTCTGCATAATACATTGCGGCTTCTATGCAAGTACCTCAACGTGTAGGGCATGGGAACGGTGGAAGAGCCACATTGTGATTCATTTGTAAAAATAACTGCTTTCTACGAGGAGCCTATGGAAATTAAAATTTTAGTTTGTATATGGGGGATTTCATGTGAAGTGGCCCAACTTTTGAAATCGATGTCTTCCGATATGGATGAAATTTTCAGTCCTATTGGATAGTAGTTTAGAACAAATTTTCAACAAGCTCGGTCAAAAAGTTTCTGAGTTAGAGGTGACTTAAGTTATACATAACCCACTAGTGGCCCAATAAGCTACAAAAACTACCTTAAAGGAAAACACCTAAGCTTTCTTTTGAGCAAAAAAAAAAAAAAAAAAAAAGTACCCCCTTAAAAAAAAGTACAAAAATAGTTTTAAATTAAAAAAATAATTAATTTAAAAAAAATTTAAAATAAACAAAAAAAAATTTATTACAGGATCTTATGTGATTAAGATTAAATTTTTTAGATTATTAATCTTTTGTTATTATTATTATTATTTTATATTAATTTAATTATTCTTACAAATAAATATAAAAATTTAATTTGTCAACATCTCTATAGAAAAAAATGATTTTATTCCTGGGATTTACATATTGTGGGTACTACAGTATCGAGGGTATGCAATGCTAGTTAGGTTTGTTACATACCGTCGGAAAGGTTAATTTGTCTTGTTTTTCAGCATAGGTTTTGTTTTTAAGAATTTAGAAACACTTACACACAAATAGGAAAAAAATTCAAAATAGTGCACATGCTAAAAATTGAAAAATCCTCGTCTCTTTTTTTTTTTTTTTTTTTATTTATTTAATTTTTATTAAAATTCATTGAAATTTACATACATTTTAGGTGTCTTAGCGCCGCTAGGGCATTAAAGCGACAAGTTGGCAAAGTTAACAATTAAAAAAAAATTAAATAATAAAAACTATTTAATACATATAATCATAAGAAAAATTTTTTTTTTTTAGATAAAAAGCATTTCAATATTTTGTAATAAATATTCTTTTAATTTGTTTTTGAAAGAAGAAATTGTGCAACAATCTTTTATATGTTGAGGCAAGTTATTATATTCCAGGCTACCTGCATATTCAATTTTTTGCTTCGTTATTTCTAAGCGACATCTTACAGCGCGAAGGTTATGGCTATTTCTAGTGTTAAAAACAGTTTGGTCTTGAAAAGCATATTGTGTGATGACCAATTCCATGTAGTGCGTTATAAACATAAATTAATGTTTTCATTTTATATAAATCATATATTGGTAAAATATTTTTCACAACATCAGTATATAAAGAGAGTGTAGGGTACAAGAGAGGGTGATTATAAATAAGTTTAAGAGCTTTGCTTTGAATAACTTGTAAAGACTTTAGGTCTGCATTTTTCCGAAATCCATATATGTGAGTTAAGTTATTGAGGGGACTCTGCATAAGTGATTGAAAAATCATATGTTTTGTTGTTGTGTCTAAATTATATCTTAATTTATACAATACTCCAAGTGCTGGTGATATTTTAGATCTTATTTGTTCAGTATGATGATGCCACGATAAATTGCTTTGCATTTTTAATCCTAAGTAAGTAATTGTATCTACTTCTAAAATTTCGTTACCATCTACACGAATGCTTATGTATATTACTGCTGAAATTTGGCCTGGGCATAAATCGAATAAATTTAGTTTTAGTTGGATTCAGCATTAATTTATTTATTCGTGAAAATTCCGATATTAAAGCTGCATCACGTTCGACATAAGTTTTTACAACTAAATTTTCTTTGTAGGGGTACAATACACAAATATCATCTGCGTACATGAACATTCTCCCATTTAATTCCAAATTATTGATATCGTTTAAATATATGGCAAATAGTAGAGGTCCCAAAACACTGCCTTGTGAAACACCATACTTTATATTTTGCAGCGAACTCTTACTTGCATTTATCTGTACAAACTGTTTTCTATTTGTCAGATAGCTTCTTATAAGTTCAAGATTTCTTCCTCGAAATCCATAAAATTGTAGTTTATTAAGCAAAATGGAGTGATCTATAAGATCAAATGCTTTAGTGAAATCATAAAACACTCCTCCTACTGCAGTAAAGCCGTTGTCCAAACTGTTGCATATAAAATTAACCACATTTAATGCTGCTTCATCCGTCCCACATCCTTTTCTAAAGCTATATTGATGAGGAAACATTAATGATTCATTTTCAACAAAAGTTGAAAGTTGTTTATGCAATATCTTTTCAAAAATTTTGTCTATTGTGGATAAAACTGCTATGGGTCTAAATTTGTCAACAGTATTACTTATTTTTTCTTTTGGAATAGGTATAATTTTATGTACCTTTAATGCATCTGGATATATTGAATAGTCGATTATAGCATTAAAAATTTTCAATAAGAAAGGAATAATTACATCTTTGCACTCAAAAATACATTTCGGGCTTTTGTTCATTTTTAAATGTAACACTAAATTTTCGATTTCACTTTAATTTGTATGTTGAATTTGTATTTCATTTCGAATGTATTTTACAGTTCTATGCGAATTGAAATTATCAAGAGCAGTGCTTTCAATTTTACGTCTTAAAGTTTCAACAGAGTTTATAAAATAATGGTTGAATATTTCAGCCGTATCTTCATCAGTTATATTATTACCAATATTATAAAGTGTTTTGGTATTTCTTCCAAGGGTTTTATTCAAAAACTGCCAGCATTTTTTTTGGCTCTTGTTTGATTTTGCATAAATTTTCATAATAATAATCCTTCATCGATTGTTTACAGGCAATTTTTATTACTTTGCTTATTCTTCTAAGATTATATTTAATATCCACATTGTTTGGCATTTTCTTTTTTAATTTTAAATGTTTCTTTTTATATAATAGTAATTTATGTATATTTTTGTTCATCCACGGCGCTATATCATCTTTTACATCTTTAATTGTTTTGTAGGTAACTGTTGAATAAGACACAGCATTTGTGATGGAACCAATTACTTTAAATGTGTCATCATTAGGATTTCCAGTTAGGTTAAAAATTTCCGAATTATTACTGAGCTTCTCACTAACAAGTTCATAGTTGCAGCTAGATCTCTCTGTTTCGTAAAATTGACGAGTTATAACTGGTTGCTTTATTCTACAGCCTATTATGTTATGGTCCGAAATACTGCTTTCAATAGAATCAATTTGAAGTATATTTTCAATGTTGCTAAATATATTGTCAATGGAAGTTCCGCTAATAGGTCTAGATATCAAATTATGACAGTTACGGCAATCATAACAATTAAGTAAATCCAGTAAAAAATGTGAAGATGAGCCTTGCAAGAAATCCACGTTGGAATCTCCCATTATTAGGTATGGACTTTGAGATAAGTCATTAAGTGATTCTTCTATGAAGTTTAAAAATACTTGAAAATTGTTTTTTGGCGATCTATAAAAAGACAAAATTTTTAATGGTTTTCCATTGACTTTTATATTTTTAACACATATTCTAATGGTTTCAATGAACAGAAAAATTTAAATCTTCTCTTATATATATAGAGGTCCCTCCAAAGCAATCGTATCTCGTAGAATGAACGCAGTCGTAACCTGGAATGTTATACAGTTGAAGTAAATTCTTGTCGAACCATTTCTCCTTTATACAAATAACATCGAGAATTTTTGAAAATTTACTTAAAATAGATTTAAATTTATTAAATTTAGCAAAAGATCAAATGCTTCTAACATTGAATGTTATTACAAACAAGGAATCATTATTTTGAGTTTTTATGTGTGTGTTAAATGCTAATAATGAATCAAAATATTGATTAATATACATAATAATATAATAAAAAGGGTTTTATGAATCTTTTTATTAAAAGAGAAAAAAAAATAAATAAATAAAAATGAAAAATATATTAATTAGGTGATGCAAAAGAAGAATGACCATCATCATCATCATCACTTTCGCTGTCAACGTTCTCGCATTGCATATTCTTTTTGGGTTTAGTTTTGGTTGCTTCAAGGCGAATTCAACTACAGGTGGTGTCGAAACTACAACAATCCAAAAACAACAGAAACAACATAGGGTTTTTTGCATTGCATTGCTAGTGTTTACGTCCAAAATGTCAACCATTCCTAACAAAACAATAACAAATCAAAACAAATTTGCTCGAACTGTCAAAATCAGATGGCGTTTCGACACCACCTGTAGTTGAATTCGCCTTGGGTTGCTTCTAGTAATAGTTCATCGACGTCTTCAAAGCTTTTCATCAATCTTGGTTTGGATACTTCATGTTTCTTAACAAAAATTCTGCCAGATCTGACATAAATTCTGCTTAGCAATTATTGACAAATAGCGACCAGAACTAACTTAAAGGAAAACCCTAAGCTTTCTTTTGAGCAAAAAAAAAAATTTTTTTTTAGAAAGCTTGAAGAAATAGCCAGAAAACAATGGGTGATTCAAGTGGAGATACTTTTTTCAATAGCCTTTTTTTTTTGACAGATCACGTGTGATTCGTGTCATGCTGTCATGTTATTTATGTTTAGTATTGTTTGGCATTTCATAAGGCAAAGACTTACGCATGAACAACGTTAACAAATCGTTCAACTTTATTACGAAAATTCACGTTCTGTGAGGAATCTGTTTCGTGCACTTCGCTCAACTTATGGTCAACGTAGCTGAGAGTGTACACGAAGACCGTGGAAAGTCAATTCGGCGCCGTTCGCAGCAACTCGGACCGTTATCGTGCCATGATAACCGATTATTTGATGCCTGAAATTGAAGCTCGTGACCTCGGCGACATTTGGTTTCAGCAAGACGGCGCCACTTCCCACACATCACATCAATCAATGAATTTGTTGAGAGAACACTTAGGTAAGCATATAATTTCACGTTTTTGGCCGGTCGATTGGTAACCAAGATCGTGTGATAGTATGCCGTTAGATTTTTTCCTGTGGGTATATGTAAAGTCTAAAGCTTATGCGGACAAACCCACTTCGATTCAGGCGTTGGAGGAAAACATCACGCGTGTCATTCGCCAGCTTCCAGTCGAAATACTCGAACGAGTAATCGAAAATTGGACTCAACGGATAGACCATCTGCGACGTGGCGACCATTTGATGGCCAACATTTGATAGACATAATCTTCAAAAAATAAATGCCAAAGAATGTTCTTTCAAATAATAATAAACATTCCCCATTAAATTTGAATTTTCTGTGTTTTTTCTTTAAAAAAGTAGGGAACCTCGAAATGGATCACGCTATATTTGTCAATAATTTTTTTTCTCATGTTTTCTCAAAATAATATTTTTTATGTAAAAATGATGTCAAAAAAGCTATTTTACAGCAAAAATGGGTAAAAATAGCAAAAAAAAGAAGTAAAACAGCAAAAAAGCAAATTCGTCTTCTCTGCATACAACACATGAATAATAATAATTACTATTGCTATTTGTTTATTGTTTTAATATTATTTTGACAGCTTGGAGTTTGTGCAATCGCTATTATTTTAATTTTTTGTTTGTTTTTAAAGGTATTTTGTTCTTAAAATACCACATATATTTGAAATTTTTTTCTTTCATTATTTTTGTTTAAATTAATTTTTGAAGAATTGGGCTTTTCAGGGACCGTAACAGTTTTTCCTTTTTTCATAAAAGTCAGATGATAACAGTTATGTTTTGATTTTTATTTTTTTTAACAAAAATAACAGTTATTTTATGACTTTTATTCTTTTGAACAATAATAACAGCTATTTTTTGATTATTATTTATTTGAACAAAAATAACAATTATTTTTTAATTTTTATTTTTTCGTGCAAAAATAAAAGTTATTTTTTAAAGAAATGTACGTGTTATAATTATTTAGTTGACTTTAAATATTTATTTTAATGCGCATTAGTAATCCCAATGAAGACATATAAATAAATATTTAAAGACAACTCAATATTTATAACACGTACATTTCTTTAAAGAATAACTTTTATTTTTGCTCGAAAAATAAAAATCAAAAAATAATTGTTATTTTTGTTCTAAACAATAAAAATCATGCAATAACTGTTATTTTTGATCGAAAAAATAAAAATTAAAAAATAACTGTTACTTTTGCCCAACAAAATATGAATAAAAAAATAACTGTAATTTTTGATCGAAAAAATAATAAACCAAAACTTTAAAAATCATAATATTTTATCATAGAAAAGTTCATAGGGCTCAATATGGATTACTTGAATTAGTTTGTTTGCATTTACTTCTATATGCATTTTTTGTTTTAAAATTTCTGTTAACTGTTATTTTCGGTCCCTGGCGCTTTTACTTTGAATAAAGCCTATAGTACACGGCATGTAAAAAGACACATGCGCATGTGGTTCTGACGTAATTTTGACGTCAATGCAAAGCCACAATAAACATTGCGTGTTGTGTGATGACGTCAAAATTACGTCAGAACCACATGCGCATGTGTCTTTTTACATGCCGTGTACTATAGGCTTAAGCCCTCGCAACAAATTATAGTTTTTTCTATGAAAATAGAGTTACATAAGCATATATAAAATAAGAACACCAATCAAGTTTTTAGATCGCCACGTTTGGCGAAAAATAGCTATATATGGCAACCCAGATGGTACTATGAATTTTTTAAAACAGTGTGGCAAGTCGTCACTGGCAATGTGTTAAATGAAAAAAGTATAGCATACGCACTATATAGTATTGTTGTTTCTTTCAATCAAATGAACGAAAAAAAACTGCGCAAACTACAAAAAATAATAAGGGTTTTTAGATATCGCTTAAAATTGCAATTTGTGCAAATGGGCAAACTTGCGAGACTTGTTTCATGAAGACCCTTTTTAATTTTTATGTAATTTTAAATAAGTATATGAAACAGTATACAAAACAGTATACAAAACATTTTAACCGTGACCTTTATCCTTCATACGAATTAGTTCGGGCTTCGAAAACATTGTGCTATTCAGAAAATATAAAGGTAACAGAATCATATTCTGAAGTAAACTTACAGTCCTTAATGGACCACACAATTTTGAGATTGTGTGCATCATACAATGACGTACTCACTGAAAAATAGGAACTTGCCACGAAAATTCATTATTGTGTAAATGGGGATGTGATGAGGCAAATCAAAGCCTTTATAACCAAAAATAGATGGAAGAATTAGAAGAAGGCAATAGCGACGAAAATTTATTTAGTATTTATGTAGTACCAATTCAAATGTATTTTACCAATAAGAAGAAAGAAAAATCAATAGTTTATCAAAATCCAACACCTAATTCTTCACGTTATTGTCGTCCTATTAAACTATTGTTTGCTTAAGAAACCACTGATTTAATAACTACAGAAGTGCAATATAATAGGGATCAAATTGCAATGTTACGTCCAACGGAGGTTATTTTATTAACAAACAATGTCCAAAAGCTGGTTTATGTTAAACCCAAATTAGTTTTATGTATGGTTGATGGAAAAATATGCACAGCTTTATCAAAGTACAATTCATCAAAAATTTGTTATGTTTGTGGAGCTAAACCTTCTGAGATGAATAATCCCTCTGCTCTTTTACAAAAAACATTAGACCCCGAAGTTTTAGAGTTTGGTTTGTCGCCACTGCATTCATGGATTAGGTTCATGGAATGTTTACTACACATAGCTTATAGAATGGATATAAAAACATGGCAAGCAAGAGGCACAGATAATAAACAAAAGCTTCAACAACGAAAACTTTCTATACAAGAAAAGTTTAAATCGAAAATGGGATTGCTTATAGATATGCCAAAGCAGACGACAGGAAACACCAATAACCGAAATACAGCTAGGCGCGTTTTTAGAAATGCCGTAGAATCTGCCGAAATAACTGGTATAGACTTAGAACTCTTAAGGCGATTTCATGTTATTTTGGAATGCTTAGCATGTGGATATTCAATTAGTACGGCAGCTTTTGACAAATATGCAACAGAAACCAGAGAGCTTTATTTAAAATTATATCCATAGTATTATATGCCGATTAGTGTGCACAAAGTTCTTGGGCATGGCAAAATAATTATTCATAATTTCATCCTCCCCATTGGGCATTTGTCAGAGGAAGCTCAAGAGTCAAGAAGTAAAGACACTAGACGCTACAGATCGCAATTTACGCGAAAAATATCTCGGAAAGATACCAACTCTGATTTAATAAATAGACTGCTAAAATCATCAGATCCATAAATACGTAATTTGAGAAAAGCCCCATGAACAAAGCATGGACAATTAACTGCAGATATTTTGAAATTACTCCAAAATACTGTTATAAATATTGATGACGAATATGATAGCAGCAACTTAGAATCAGTTATTACGTTTTTTTTTATATTATTGTTAATTTATGAAATTTGTTTTAGTTTTATTATTGTAAAATATTTGTATACGAGCAATTCCATATGAAAGCGATCACCTTTTGGACGACCCCTCTCCGATTTTAAAATAAATAGTCTCAGTCGATTGCCCAGCAAAAAATAATGTACCTACATATTTTTTTTTTTTTTTTATAGTGACTGGTTTAGTGGTGGTGTACACCACTGTCATGTGACAAAATTTAAGAATTCTTCATAAGGGACCTCATTGAAAGTTGTTTAAAAAACTACTAAAGCGATCGCAACGAGTGATAGCTCGTTGGAAAGGTATTGAATCAGGCTTTAATTGAAAAATAAAATTTTCCTAATTTTTCTTAGAAATTTACCTTTAAATTTTCCCAAGAAAATTAAATTTTCAGATTTTCCACAGAAGCTCCTAAATTTTCCGGCTAATTTTTTTTTTTTTGGATTCCTCATAATTTTTGCTTTAAGAATCAGCAATAAAAAAATGGGCCCCGACTCCTTGTTTGGACAGGAGAAGAACATTTAAGAGACCACCTTGTTAAAAATACATTTTAAAAATTATTTTACAGTTAAAAATACATGTATGAAGAAAAAATCAATTTTTTTTTTAAGAGCCCCAAGTTGAGTGTGTAGTGAATATGGTCTGCCTGCCTTCACAAGATCGGCCATAAATCCATGGATAATAGCAGCAGTGGCATGTAATGGCACACCAAACCCGACTGAGGCTACAGGTCAGGTCAGAAACAAGTCATAAAACACGGATTTTCCATAAATATGGCGAAATAGTTATTACCTGGTAATTTAAAAAATTTGCAAAACATTTTATGACCTGTGGTCGGCTTATTGGCAGTAACCAATTAAGTCCCTTTTAAAAAACATTTTATGACCAGTAGTTCACGCAAATTTTCCTATTAAAGAAAAGCAAATATCGCTTATTTTTTTTTACCTATTTTTTACCAAAAAATAAATATAAATACTTCACACACTCTGAGTCAAATTTCAGTTGAATACTAAACGTGAAAGTGTTAAAGTGCTTTTTTTTTTTGTAAAGTAAAGATTGAAGCTGTAAAGACAATTTAAAGTAAAATGAATAAATTTTGCTGCAATCAGTTTAACAAGAGTGGATGGACATCGTTCGAAAAAGATAAAAGTATTAAAATTAACTGGTGTTTCGAAGCGATACATGAATGAATTAAATATACAATACGGTGAAGAAGCAGAATTCATTCGCCCCAAGTGTAAAATCGATTTGTCTCAACAAGCAAATGCATTGAAACAAATGCAGCCACAATCCGAGAGTGAAATGACAAGTGAACAAAATGTTTCATCTGATCGTGAGGCAGACATTCCGATGGTCAATATGTCTTTGAGTCCTTTGAATGAGGCTATTACCACTTTAGGTGAAACGCCTATTAGAAAAAGAAAGTTGCGAAGTGAAACATACAGGAAAGAGAAAAAAGGCAAGGTTATGAGTGCAATCGCGACAATATTTGATGAAGGCTCTGATAACGAATGTCAAGCAGTTGACGTTGATGACGGCAAACAAATGATTGAGCAGTTGAAAAGAAAATTCAATTTAGCGACCACTTTTCCGGAGAAATATCTCATTTTATCTGTGCTGCCTCAATCATGGTCTATACGCAAGATTTCTGAACAGTTTCAAACATCTTTTTACATCGCGAGAAGAAGCAAAGAATTAGTTCGACAGAAGGGCATATTGGCGACTCCCACCAAGAAATTTAACTCAAGGACCCTCAGCGAAGCAACGGTGAAATTGATTCAAGATTTTTACTGCAATGATGACAACAGCCGCGCCTGCCCAGGTACACGTGACTATGTTATCACACGTGAAGATGGAGAAAAAGTACACAAGCAGCGCAGATTATTATTATGTAATCTATCCGAAGCATACCATCAGTTCAATGAGAAATACCCAGCAGAAAAAGTGGGATTTTCTAAGTTTGCCATCCTACGACCAAAAGAATGCGTGCTGGCATTAGACAGGCATGGAACGCATTCAGTCTGCGTTTGCATGTTTCTCAAAACATCAAATTAATGCAAGAAATTGAAAGTATTTCACGGTGAAATTGAAACATATAGGGACCTCCTGTCGAAGTCGTTGTGCGCATACCCCAAACAAACGACCAGTGCACGGTGCATCCTTTTTGCATTTATTTCAAAAACGAAGATAACGAACTACAGACCGTAAGCCTTGTTGTTGTCGCGGAGAGTTTAGCTCATAATTATGTGTCCGTTTATTTATTTCAAATGAAACTGTTTGAATTCTTAAGATCAAAATTCGATGCAATCGACAAAGTAACGTTTTTCTCAGACGGCGCGGCTTCTCAGTACAAGAATAAAAAAAATTTTTACAATCTTTGCATAATTGAAGAAGAACAAAACTGCAAGGTCGAGTGGCACTTTTTCGCGACGTCCCACGGTAAGGGCCCATGCGATGCGTTAGGGGGAGCCCTAAAACGCATGGCGACTAAGGCAAGTTTGCAAAGGCCATATACTGACCAGATCTTAAATGTACAACATTTGTTTTCGTGGATTTAAAGCAAGGAAATTGCCATTAACACAGTTTTATGCACTCAAAAAGAACACGATGCCATGGAGCGACGAATTCAAAACAGATATAATAATGTCAAAACTATAACTGGAACGCAAAAGTTTCATTGCTTCATACCAAATATTTCTGATATGTCAATTAATGTAAAGCGGTACTCTTCGTCTGCCGACGTGCTAAATTTAAAGTAACTTTAATTTTATAATGATGCCAAGACAATTGAAATTTTTAATAAATATTGTAATTAAGTATAAGCAGCAAAATAAGAAAGATTTTTTCTTCATAAATGTATTTTTAACTGTAAAATAATTTTTAAAATGTATTTTTAACAAGGTGGTCTCTTAAATGCTCTTCTCCTGTCCAAACAAGGAGTCGGGGCCCATTTTTTTATTGCTGATTCTTAAAGCAAAAATTATGAGGAATCCAAAAAAAAAAAATTAGCCGGAAAATTTAGGAGCTTCTGTGGAAAATCGGAAAATTTAATTTTCTTGGGAAAATTTAAAGGTAAATTTCTAAGAAAAATTAGGAAAATTTTATTTTTCAATTAAAGCCTGATTCAATACCTTTCCAACGAGCTATCACTCGTTGCGATCGCTTTAGTAGTTTTTTTTTAAAACAACTTTCAATGAGGTCCCTTATGAAGAATTCTTCAATTTTGTCACATGACAGTGGTGTACACCACCACTAAACCAGTCACTATAAAAAAAAAAAAAAATATGTAGGTACATTATTTTTTGCTGGGCAATCGATTGAGACTATTTATTTTAAAATCGGAGAGGGGTCGTCCAAAAATTTGCCAATTTTGATCGTTTTCATATGGAATTGCTCATACATAAATTTAAAGTACATACTTTGTGAATATCCCAAATATATAAATAAATTTAATTTAAAAAATTAAGTTTTTCTGCCCCAACCAAACGGAGGGATGGTCGGACAGATTTATATATGGCAAGTAGCAGACGCAGTAAGGGGAACGGTAGAATTATTTTGTTACACACAAGAATCACCTGTACAAAAAATTAGGACTTTATCTTAATTATTTACAAAGTTATGATTTTTGTCGTCCTAAATTCTTAAATCGAACACTGTGCGGCGGCAAACATTGAACAAAATGATTTGTATAAATGCACAATTGAACAGCGCAAGTTTACGAGTCAAGATTGTTGAGCAAATTTACGAAGTTTGTGTAAATGAATTTTCATACAATGCTTGGCACATAGTATAGAACTAGTATGCCGACTGGTGAGAACGTTCTCTTTTTTTCATAACTCTCATCACACATATAGGTTCTGTGTGAATTCAACACACATAAGAACAACAAAAACAAAACAAAATTTGAAATTTTTCAATTTAAAATTTTTCACAATATAACACTTCATGTTTAATTTTATGACTTAAACACATAATTAATAATTTTTTTCAATACATTTTGCTCATTTGCTTATGCAAAATGTTTTTATTTTTCACAAACTAAAAATTTTTATATAAATTTTTTTGACACTAAATTTTTTCTGTTAATATTATTAAATCCAGCAGAGTAGCATTTTGTGGTATAAAAATAATATTTGAAATCATTAATTATTTATATATTATCCGATATTGCAGAATAAAAATTTAGCAAACATGGCTTTTAAAAGTTTATAAATGCAGCCAGCATTCAATAAATTGAAAATTTATTGAACTAAGAAAATTTTATTTTGGAAAAAATTGTCGCCACATTCTATACGATTTTATGCAACTATGTTTAGTGGTGGAAATAGTTTTATACACCAAAACATTTGAAAAAAATCTTACTAATACAAACATAAAATATGTACCACTGACAGTTGAGTTATGTAGGTACCTGTCAAAGAGTCGGCATACTAGTTGTATACTATGGCTTGGCAGTTCAATTGCGATGGACTTGCGAGACTTTTAAGCAGAGTACAGAAACATTCGCTCATTCTTCATTCGTGAAAATTTAAAAATTTTTCTGCAAATTCATCCTCATGAGGGTGAGGAACAAAATATTTTGAATTTCCTCACTCAAGAGGAGTGAGCAAAAAAAAATTCACGTTAAAATTCTTCACAAGGAAAAAAATGCGACCATACCTTGCCCTTTTGCATATATTTTAAACACTTCTGGATGGGCTTCTAAAAAGATTTAAGAATAAAGCTTTATCCAAGTTTAATTGTTGTGGCTAATAATACGAAGTGAGTAATTTAATAACTAAACTTGCAACACGTTCCAACATATCTACTAATAAAACGATTGCGACAGGCCTTATCTTAGAATAGAAACATATTTATTTGTAAAATATTTAATAAAAAACTTTCTAAAAGACCTTTTCAAAGAAGGCAGAGTGGAATAAGTAAAAGTTTACTAAAAGTTCAATTGTAAACATTCTTAAAGGCATTAAAAGTGAATCGCTTGCAATTTTCACCGCTTGGCAGCCCGATTAGTCTGTGTGTATTTTTTTTTTTTTTTTTTGTAAAATTATTTCTTGACTGGTGAACCAAAATGTATGTGTAGGCAAATATTATTGAAATAAAAAAACTAACAGAACTGCAGATACCGCCATCTTAAATGCAGAATATTGTAACATCAAATTGCATAAGTTTACATGAGAAGCAAAAAACGTTGTAAAATGGAAATTATATGAGATATTATAGTAATATTAAATATTTAGAATTAAAATGCGAGAACCGATTTTTTTTTTTATGGAAAAATATTATTTTTATTGTTATTTATTTAGTTATGTGTGTTACGTTATCTTAATTTGTAATTCTCTGAAACAAAACGACGTAGGTATCATCAATGAAAGTATGAAAGTATTAAGTTAACCAATCATTTAAAATATTCCATAATTAAATATTTTTGTTAAATTACAGGTAAAATAGAAAATAAAGATAGTGCATATGGTTATAAATGCAATACTGCGTTTAAACAATTAATTTAAATATGGTTAAATGCATATATAAAAATGATAATCACACAATAAATATGTAGCATCATTAGGTTTGCGTTGACATGGAGAAACAAGTTTGATTTTCTGATTCAGCGCAGGCATTTGAGAACGATTTCTCAATTGAATTTTTCTTTACAATAAACCAATTTTGTAATGAAAAATTTGACTTATATACATATGTACATATATGCATATTGGTCTCAACATAAGGAATTATTTCAAAAAATGTAGCCCATGCTTACAACGCTATACACGGAGCAAGAAGTAAATTTTAATTAGTTAATTTCTGAAAAATTTAAATAAGAAGAATGAAAGAGTTTTTCAATTAAGAGTAGTATTGATAGCAGCCCCCGTATTCAGTGAACGAAAATGTTGTACAAAGCAGCACTTATCCTAAAAAAATACTATTAGTATTTAATAAAGCCGTAAAAGGCTTAACACAAATTATAGCTTAACAATTTATATTCCAGCACTTTATAAATGCTACGCAGAATTTGTATGAAAACCCGAAATGAAAATATGTATCTAGTTAAATATCTCAATAAGTAGGTCGCAAGTGGTAAAGTTTTATATACCATTGGATGCTGCATTCTGTCTGTCGCGCTCGTTGAAGATATACGTGTTTTCTAAGCTCGGCATACGGTTTATTTTTTTTTTTTTTATAAAAAACGTGAACAAATAAAGTATACAAAAAAAAAGTAAATAAAAGAAAAGAAAAAAATACATGTATGTACATACATACATAAACATACACATTTTTATTCTCGGTGTTGATAAACAATAACAAATAAGAAGAGCACAACTGTAAACAGTAAAACAAAAAAAACTTATGAGTGCAAACAGTGCAAAAACAATTAAGCATAATGATAGAAATGCATATATCACAGTGAGTGTTAACGAAACAAATGCAGAAATAAAAAAAAGAGTCGATGATAGCAAATACCTAACGGCTAAACCTATTACTCGTACGCGATCCCTCTCACCTTCTGTTTTTAATAATACGGTTGATACACTAACAAATATAAAACCTTCAAGCATTGCCCCAACGGCAAAAACAATTTTAATAAGTGATAAAAATATTAACCCTCAATCAGGCACAATAGAAAACTCTGTATCACCTGCGGTGTCTAATAATACGGTTGATTTTAATGCAATAAAAAATATAAAACCTGCAAGCGATGCCTCAGCGGCACAAACAATTTTAATAAGTGATAAAAATATTACCCCCCAATCAGGCACAATAGAAAACTCTGTATCACCTTCGGTGTCTAATAATACGGTTGATTCTAATACAATAAAAAATATAAAACCTGCAAGTGGTGCCTCAGTGGCAGAAACGATTTTAACAAGTGATGAAAAGATTACCCCCAAATCAGGCATGATGGAAAACTCAGTATCACAGGTGAAAATCGGTCAAAAGCCTCAAGTACAAGTTGGAATGGATAGGTACATAACAGTGCTAAAACGGGGTCGCAGCCAAACCTCTTCTGCAGTTGCTTCTGTCCCAAAAGTTTTAAAAGAGGGTACAGCTGATAGAATAAGTTCTCAAAATTGGTTTGCAATTTTGGAAGAGGAATCCTCGGAAGCACAAAACGTTACAAAATCTTCTAAGCCACCCCCGATATATCTTAGAGAGCAAAACTCAATTGATTTAATAAAGAATTTGATCTCGGCAAGAGGTGAAAATTCTTTTTATGTAGCTGCAATAAAACGTGGTAGTATAAATGAAACAAAAATACAAGTTAATCGTGAAGATGATTTTCGTAAAGTAATAACTAAATTAGAAGCACTAAAAAAAACTTTTATACATACCAACTGAAGAGCAGTAAAGGTCTACAGGTAGTGATAAAGGGCATTGATTCATGCGTAGACCCAGGTGAGATAAAAACGTTTTTAGAAGAGAAGGGCTTTAAAATAAAAAACGTAATAAATATTAAAAATAGAGAAAAAAATCCCCAGCCACTATTTCGAGTGGAGTTAGAACCCGGCGACGTTAAGCTTAAAAAAAACGAAACTCATCCCATTTACAATTTGAAATATATCCTGTATAGGAAAATAACGATAGAGGAGCCGCACAAAAGGAACGGTCCCGTGCAATGTTTAAACTGCCAAGAATTTGGTCACACTAAGGCATACTGCCATTTAACCCCTGTTTGCGTTGTATGTGGAGAATTGCATGGTACAGCTCTCTGCGATAAGTCTAAAAACGATCCAAATGTAAAAAAATGCAGCAACTGTGGTGGTAATCACACTGCTAACTATAGAGGATGCCCTGTATACTATATCGTCAAGCGCTGGGTTGGACCGAAACCAAATCCACCTCAAATTCAGGAAACACGTCAAGATAATACTAATGACATTCAGGTACCCCAGTTTCTAATTTAAGTCGTCTAGAAAAAACCATGGAAACACTAGTACAAACAGTAACAAACTTTACGAATACAATGGGTAATATGATGCAGGAAATGTTAAGAATGCAATCGATGTTATTGCAAGCTGTACTTAACAAGCCATGAATTGTTTAAAAATTTGTTTTTGGAACGCAAACGGCATTCGCCAACATAAAAATGAACTAGAATATTTTCTTAAAAGTAAACAAATTAAAGTAATGATGGTTTCTGAAACTCATTTGACCTCAAGAAATACGTTTAAAATTAATGGATATATATTATATGATACCAAGGACCCTCGAGATAGAGCTTGTGGAGGTTCTGCTATTTTGATAAAAACCCGAATCAAACACTACTTAATGTGTGATCATCGTGAAGATTATCTGCAAGCAACGAACATTTGTGTTGAAGAGCTAAATCGAAACTTTGTACTTTCATCTTTATACTCTCCACCTAGATTTTCAATATCAGAAAGCCAATATTATAAATATTTTAAATCATTAGGATCCTGTTTCCTAGCCGCTGGCGATTACAACGCTAAGCATACCTTCTGGGGGTCACGGCTCATTACACCGAAGGGTCGTGTTTTGTATAATAGGTTAGGTTAGGTTCCATTGGCAGCCGTGATCAAGCACAGCTCACGTGGGTCCATTGCTTAGTTCCCGTTGTGTTACCATATCACGCCGTCTCCCATGGGTCCTATGAAATCTGGCTGCTAGTATTCCCATGCAGCCAACCGGTCGATTCAATAAAGGAGTGGATCCTATTAACGTCAACATCAGAGAGACAAGTTTTGTCCCCAAGGGTTCTTCGACCAAACATTTTGAGTCTTAAGTCTCCGAAAGCCGGGCAGTTACAGAGAAGATGTTCCGTTGACTCTTCCTCCTCCTCATCGCCGCAACTTCTGCACAAGTCGTTATAAGGGAGCCCCAGCCTCTGGGCGTGCCTCCCAATTGGCCAGTGGCCAGTTATAACCGCAGTTAGGTTTCTTAGATGATGTCTGGACAGCTGTAATGCCCGCCGTGTCCTTTTTTCATCTATGATGGGCCAGATTTTCCTGGTTTCCCCACAGGTGGTTTCATCGTGCCACCTCTGACTGGCGATAAGATGAAACTTATGCGCTATAAGTTGCTTACACCTTGGGAGTGAAGCACCTACATATGTGGAACCGTCCCGATTCAAGGTGGTACCTGCATGCGCCAACGAATCCGCCATGCAGTTCCCATGTATGTCCCCGTGTCCGGGGACCCAATTAAGGGTGACCAGTGAATGTCTCGCTATCTCCTCCAGAGACATCCGGCATTCTCGGACAATTCTCGATGTGATGAACACATTCTCCAGGGATCTTATGGCCGCCTTGCTATCGGTAATAATGTGAATATCCCTTCCAGATATTTCACCGTACCGGATGCGTTTCGCGGCTGTGTGGATGGCCATTATCTCGGCCTGGATTACACTGCAGTGGTCCGGCAGCCTTATAGGAATGCTCCAGTTTAGCTGCTCGGAGTATATGCCAGAACCGACACCATACAGTGTTTTAGACCCGTCCGTGAAGATTCGAATCGTATTCGCGGGGATTTGCAGGTCATCATAGTGGACCACGTTATCCATAATGCTTACCGTGAAGCCAGGATCAAAGATTGGCTCGGGTGTGACATAATCAACATCCATGTGCCAATTAATATCATTCAGAATGTTAGCATGTCCGATATTATAATCTCTCCATGCTCCGGTGGCCCTTAGTCTTACCGCCGCGTTCGCAGCTAACCTTTTCGCCAAAATGTCTGGTGGTAACCAGTTTAGAATCGTAAACAATGCCTTAGAGGGGGTTGTTCTAATGGCACCTGTTACCGCTATCGCCACCATTCTCATTGTACGTTCAAACCTGGATTGATGACTCTTCGCCTTGAGCGCCGGCCACCAAACAGCTGCCCCGTAGAAGAGAATGGGTTTAATGACACATTCGTATAGCCAGTATACATTCCTCGGGTTAATTCCCCAGTTTAGGCCAATGGCCCTTTTGGTGTTTTGTATAATACAATGTCTAAAATGGATTTAAATGTGGTCGCGAGTGGACAACCAACTTATTGGCCTACTGATCAGCAAAAAATTCCAGATGTCATCGATTTTGGCGTGGTAAAAACATCCCCGCAGAAACGATTCACGTTGAAGCTTCTTTAGAATTATCTTCTGATCACACACCTACAATTCTTACCATATCAAACCCTTATAGAATTGTATCTCCGTCTAGTTACTTAGTGACGTCAGCCACACAAATAAATTGGTTAAAATATAAAAAATATCTCAGTACCCACTGCACTAAAAATATTCCGCTTAGAACACCGGAGAATGTGAATCTTTCTATTGTAAATTTTGACAATTATCTCAAACTAGCTGTTCAACATTCTAGCATAGCCCGCAAAAATATCAAAAATAGTAAAATATATTCTACTGATGTCGAGCGTCTCTTGACTGAAAAAATGAGAGTTCGAAGAGAGTGGCAATTGCACAGATCCCTTCAACTTAAAAATTTACTAAAAGAGTGCACAAAAAGGCTAAGAAACTTACTGCAGTCTCAAAAAACGGCTTCTCTGGAAAAATATCTTGAGGAACTTGATGCAACTCCTCTATCTGATTACTCATTATGGCGTGCAGCTAGAAATCTTAAAAGACCAGTTATCACTAAACCGCCATTAAGAAACTTAAATGGAAGTTGGGCACGAAATGACATAGAAAAAGGAAATATTTTCGTTAATCATTTGAAAACCATATTTACCCCTCATACATCTTTCGATACTGCGGTCGAGTTACCACCTGTTGCAGTTAGATCAGCTGTTCCACTAAGATTTGAAGTAAGAGAAATCGAGAAGGCTATTCATGATTTAAACCCCAAGAAAGCCCCTGGTTTTGATAAGATCAGTAACAAAATGCTTTTGGAGCTACCCAGCATAGCAAAGAAAATTATTCTACTAATTTTTAATGCTATTTTACGCCTTGAATACTACCCACAATAATGGAAAGTATCCTTAGTTACAATGATACCTAAGCCAGGAAAGGATCCTACAAAAGTTGAGTCATATAGAACTATAAGCTTATTGTCTAATATATCAAAGCTGTTTGAGAAGCTGTTAGTGTCAAAATTAGCCCCAATTTTAAATGTAAATAGATGTATTCCTAACCATCAATTCGGCTTTAGAAGAGAACATAGCACAATCGAACAAACTCATCGAATAGTAAATGTCATAAGAAAAGCCTTTGAAGAAAAAAAATATTGCTCAGCACTCTTCATCGATGTGTCTCAAGCTTTTGATAAAGTCTGGCATGAAGGTTTACTACTGAAATTGCAGCAAAACTTATCAGCAAATATACACAAGCTGTTAGAAAGCTACTTAGTCGGTCGTCAATTTATTATTAAAGAAGGCGAAATTTTAAGTTCTCCACAGCCAATTATGGCTGGAGTCCCACAAGGCAGCATCGTGGGCCCTCTATTATACTTAATTTATACTTCGGACTTGCCAACAAACAGCTACACCCATACCTCAACATTTGCGGACGACACAGCTTTTCTAAGCGTACACGCAAACTGTCAAGAGGCATCTCGTTACCTACAGGATCATATATTTGAACTAGAAAGGTGGTTAAAAAAATGGAGGATAAAGATCAATGAGCAAAAATGCGCACATATAACATTCACATTGCGTCGGGAAACATGCCCCCCTATTAAAATAAATAATCAAATAATACCCCAACACTCGCATGTAAAATACCTAGGTATACATCTAGATCGGCGCTTAACGTGGAAATAGCATATAGAAGCTAAATTAACTCAAATGAAACTAAAAGCAATCCAAATTAATTGGCTTATTGGAAGAAATTCTGTTCTTAGTCTCGATTGCAATCTTCTACTCTACAACTCTATCTTAAAGCCAATTTGGTGCTACGGTATTCAGTTATGGGGCACAGCCTCGGCTTCTGACATCGAAAAAATTCAAAGGCGCCAAAATAAACTTCTTCGAATAATCACAGCCGCCCCCTGGTACGTCAAAAACTCAAATATCCACAAGGATCTCAATGTGCCATTAGTTAAAACTATGATAACGAAATATGCAGTAAAATGTTTAAAAAGGCTGGAACTGCACCCAAACCCATTAGCACGAAATATTTTAAATTATGGCGGCCACACTCGATTAAGAAGAAGAGACACTGCAGCACTCACCCAATCAGATGAGCGGTAAACACCTACATATGTGAACAGAAACCGTGATGACGAAATCTTTTTTGTCCGGCACTGGCAAGACATAAATCAAATATTAGGTTAAGATTTGATTAATTATTGTTAGTTCAGATTTAATATATGAAGATTCAATAAATAAATACTGAAAAAAAAAAAAAAAAAAAAATTGGATGCTGCTTCAAAAACCCTTTTCGATGATAACAAATTTTATTTATGTCGTCTTGGAGCAAAGTACAAAAAAATTCGAAAAACTGAAAAAAGACCTTTTTTAAAAATGGTCCAGCTCACTGATGGTCAACGCTATAACCAAAATATTTTGGGAATCATCATAAAACATATCAACCTTTATTTTCAGAGGGGTACCTAAAACACTTTTTTCGGCTCCATACAACTTGAGTCGGTCTAATGTACATATATTAACTCATAAGGTTGGAAACGAAACAAATGATGGGTAATCATGGCAGTCTGCTGGAAGCAAAAAACTGCGGACCTGTAGATGCTACTATTTATTCTTGGAAATTCTTAGCGTATGGGAGTGCAATGGGTTAAGCTGTGAAATTTCTAACATTCCAATGTAGATGAATGTATGATATTCATACTTAATATAGGTTTCGCAATACATTTATATATATAAAATTGTAACGTTACTGACTCACTCACTCACTGATTCATCATCGCACAGCCTAAACGCCTGAAGATAAAAACTTGAAATTTGGACCAGGGCTTGGTCTCTCCCCAAATCGAATGTTTAGGGGGTAAAAAAGGGTAAAAACGGCTAAATTCGGTAACCTTATATCTCTAAAACTAAAAGAGATACAAAAAAAATTTAATACTTATCGTTGTTCTCTGGAAAAATAAGCGGACTGGTGTCTGGTACTTTTTAGAAATTCAGCCCTTTAACAGAGTAAACGGGTAAATCCTGTATTTTTGTACTTTTTTGTCACCCTATCTACCGTTTAAACCCATTAACATATAAATAAGGGTTATATCACATTTGAAACTTATCTAAAAAATCCAAATACGAATTTGGTACTTTTTCGAAATTCGGACATTTAAGGGGTAAAAACCGTAACTATGTTTGGTACTTTTTTACAAAACATTTTTTTTTTATTTATTGACATACATATAGGTATTTTCTGTCTTTCTGTCTCTCGCGCTCGTTGAAGATAGACGTGTTTTCTAAGCTTGGCATACGGTTTAGTTTTTAATTTTTAAAACGTGATTATTGATTTGTGTATTTAAAAAGTAAATACAAGAAAAAGAAAAAAAAAATACATGTATGTACATACATACATAAACACACATTTTTTTATTCTCGGTGTTGATAAACAATAACAACATAATAATAAGAGCACAACTGTAAACAGTAAAAAAAAAAAAACTCTTATGAGTGCAAACAGTAGAAATGCATATATCACAGTGAGTGTTAATGAAACAAATGCAGAAATAAAAAAAAGAATCGATGATAGCAAATACCTAACGGCTAAACCTATTACTCGCACGCGATCCCTCTCGCCGTCTGTATTTGGTAACACGGTTGATACAATAACAAATATAAAACCTGCTAGCGTTGCCTCAACAACAAAAACAATTTTAATAAGTGATGTAAATATTAACCCCCAATCAGGCATAATAGAAAACTCAGTATCACCTTCGGTGTCTAATAATACGGTTGATATTAATACAATAAAAAATATAAAACCTGCAAGCGGTGCCTCAGCGGCAAAAACGATTGTAATAAGTGATGAAAATATTACCCCCAAATCAGGCATGATGGAAAACTCAGCTCCACAAGTAAAAATTGGTCAAAAGCCTCCAGTACAAGTAGGTATTGATAGGTACATAACAGTGCTTAAACGGGGTCGCAGCCCAACCTCTTCAGCAGTTGCTTCGGTCTCAAAAGTCTTAAAAGATGGTACAGCTGATAAAACAAGTTCTCAAAATCGTTTTGCAATTCTGGATGAGGAATCTCCGGAAGCACAAAACGTTATCAAATCTTCTAAGCCACCGCCGATATATGTATCTTAGAGAGCAAAACTCAAATGAACTAATAAAGAATTTGATCTCGGTAATAGGTGAAAATTCTTTTTATGTAGTTGCAATTAAGCGGGGTAGTATAAATGAGACAAAAATACAAGTTAATCGTGAAGATGACTTTCGTAAGGTAATTACGAAATTAGAGCCACTAAAAAAAAACTTTTATACATACCAACTGAAGAGCAGTAAAGGTCTCCAGGTAGTGATAAAGGGCATTGATTCATGCGTAGACCCAAGTGAGATAAAAACGGTTTTAGAAGAGAAGGGCTTCAAAATAAAAAACGTAATAAATATTAAAAATAGAGAAAAAAATCCCCAGCCACTATTTCGAGTGGAGTTAGAACCCGGCGACGTTAAGCTTAAAAAAAACGAAACGCATCCCATTTACAGTCTGAAATATATCCTGTATAGGAAAATAACGATAGAGGAGCCGCACAAAAGGAACGGTCCCGTGCAATGTTTAAACTGCCAAGAATTTGGTCACACTAAGGCATACTGCCATTTAACCCCTGTTTGCGTTGTATGTGGAGAGTTGCATGGTACAGCTCTCTGCGATAAGTCTAAAAACGACCCCAATGTAAAAAAATGCAGCAACTGTGGTGGTAATCACACTGCTAACTATAGAGGATGCCCTGTATACTCTATAGTCAAGCGCTCTGTTGGACCGAAACCTAATCCCCCTCAAATGCAGGTATCACATCAAGTTAACACTAATGACATTCAAGTGCCGCAGCCTAGTAATAACAGAACATCCTACGCAAACGTCCTAAAATCAAACCATATTCCAACTCAAGGTGATTTGCCAAATAATGATGAGACTCCAGTTTCTAATTTAAGTCGTCTAGAAAAAACCATGGAAACACTAGTGCAAACAGTAACAAACTTTACGAATACAATGGGTAATATGATGCAGGAAATGTTAAGAATGCAATCGATGTTATTGCAGGCTGTACTAAACAAGCCATGAATTGTTTAAAAATTTGTTTTTGGAACGCAAACGGCATTCGCCAACATAAAAATGAACTAGAATACTTTCTTAAAAGTAAACAAATTGATGTAATGATGGTTTCTGAAACTCATTTGACCTCAAGAAATACGTTTAAAATTAATGGTTATATATTATATGATACCAAGGACCCTCGAGATAGAGCTTGTGGAGGCTCTGCTATTTTGATAAAAGCCCGAATCAAACACTACTTAATGTGTGATTATCGTGAAGATTATCTGCAAGCAACGAACATTTGTGTTGAAGAGCTAAATCGAAACTTAGTACTTTCATCATTATACTCTCCACCTAGATTTTCAATATCAGAAAGCCAATATTATAAATATTTTAAATCATTAGGACCCTGTTTCCTAGCCGCTGGCGATTACAACGCTAAACATACCTTCTGGGGGTCACGGCTCATAACACCAAAGGGTCGTGTTTTGTACAATATAATGTCTAAAATGGATTTAAATGTGGTCGCGAGTGGTCAACCAACTTATTGGCCTACTGATCAGCAAAAAATTCCAGATGTCATCGATTTTGGCGTGGTTAAAAACATCCCCGCAGAAACGATTCATGTTGAAGCTTCTTTAGAATTATCTTCTGATCACACACCTATACTTCTAACTATAGCAAACCCTAATAGAATTGTATCTCCGTGTGGATACTTAGTGACGTCAGCAACACAAATAAATTGGTTAAAATATAAAAAATATCTCAGTACCCACTGCACTAAAAATATTCCGCTTAGAACACCGGAGAATGTGAATCTTTCTATTGTAAATTTTGACAATTATCTCAAACTAGCTGTTCAACATTCTAGCATAGCCCGCAAAAATATCAAAAATAGTAAAATATATTCTACTGATGTCGAGCGTCTCTTGACTGAAAAAAGGAGAGTTCGAAGAGAGTGGCAATTGCACAGATCCCCTCAACTTAAAAATTTACTAAAAGAGTGCACAAAAAGGCTAAGAATCTTACTGCAGTCTCAAAAAACGGCTTCTCTGGAAAAATATCTTGAGGAACTTGATGCAACTCCTCAATCTGACTACTCATTATGGCGTGCAGCTAGAAATCTAAAAACACCAGTTATCACTAAACCGCCATTAAGAAACTTAAATGGAAGTTGGGCACGAAATGATATAGAAAAAGGAAATATTTTTGTTAATCATTTGAAAACCGTATTTACCCCTCATACATCTTTCGATACTGCGGTCGAGTTACCACCTGTTGTTGTTAGATCAGCTGTTCCACTAAGATTTGAGATAAGAGAAATCGAAAAGGCTATTCATGATTTAAACCCCAAGAAAGCCCCTGGTTTTGATAACATCAGTAACAAAATGCTTTTGGAGCTACCCCGCATAGCAAAGAAAATTATTCTACTAATTTTTAATGCTATTTTACGCCTTGAATACTACCCACAAGAGTGGAAAGTATCTTTAGTTACCATGATACCTAAACCAGGAAAGAATCCCACAAAAGTTGAGTCATATAGACCTATAAGCCTATTGTCTAATATATCAAAGCTATTTGAGAAACTACTAGTGTCAAAATTAACGCCGATTTTAAATGAAAACAGATGTATTCCCAATCATCAATTCGGTTTTAGAAGAAAACACAGCACAATTGAACAAACTCATCGAATAGTAAATGTCATAAGAAAAGCCTTTGAAGAAAAAAAATATTGCTCTGCACTCTTCATCGATATGTCTTAAGCTTTTGATAAAGTCTGGCATAAAGGGTTACTACTGAAGTTGCAGCAAAACTTACCAGCAAACATACACAAGCTGTTAGAAAGCTACTTAGTCGGGCGTCATTTTATTATTAAAGAAGGCGATTTTTTAAGTTCTCCACAGCCAATTATGGCTGGAGTCCCACAAGGCAGCATCGTGGGCCCTCTATTATACTTAATTTATACTTCGGACTTGCCAACAAACAGCTACACCCATACCTCAACATTTGCGGACGACACAGCTTTTCTAAGCGTACACGCAAACTGTCAAGAAGCATCTCGTTACTTACAGGATCACATATTTGAACTGGAAAGGTGGTTAAAACAATGGAGGATAAAGATCAATGAGCAAAAATGCGCACATATAACATTCACATTTCGTCGGGAAACATGCCCCCCTATTAAAATCAATAATCAAATAATACCCCAACACTCGCATGTAAAATACCTCGGTATACATCTAGATCGGCGTTTAACGTGGAAATGGCATATAGAAGCTAAATTAACTCAAATGAAACTAAAAGCAATTCAAATAAATTGGCTTATTGGAAGAAATTCTGTTCTCAGCCTCGATTGCAAACTTCTACTTTACAACTCTATCTTAAAGCCAATTTGGTGCTACGGTATTCAGTTATGGGGCACAGCCTCGGCTTCTGACATCGAAAAAATTCAAAGGCGCCAAAATAAACTTCTTCGAATAATCACAGCCGCCCCCTGGTACGTCAAAAACTCAAATATCCACAAGGATCTCAATGTGCCATTAGTTAAAACTATGATAACGAAATATGCAGTAAAATATTTAAAAAGGCTGGAACTGCACCCAAGCCCATTAGCACGAAATATTTTAAATTATGGCGGCCACACTCGTTTAAGATGAAGAGACACTGCAGCACTCACCCAATCAGATGAGCGGGAAACACCTACATATGTGAACAGAAACCGTGATGACGAAATCTTTTTTGTCCGGCACTGGCAGGACATAAATCAAATATTAGGTTAAGATTTGATTAATTATTGTTAGTTCATATTTAATATATGAAGATTCAATAAATAAATACTGAGAAAAAAAATATAGGTATTAAAATATGGGCTCCCACTACAATATTGAAATTTTATGCTGCAATGGGGAGAAAAAAAGTACCAAAAAGGGAAATAGGAAATAAACGGGTAAAATCTGTATTTTGGTACTTTTTTGTCACCCCATCTATCTTTTAAACCCATAAACATAGAAATAAGGGTTATATCACATTTAAAATTTATCTTAAAAAAATCCAAATACTAATTTGGTACTTTTTCGAAATTCGGACATTTAAAGGGTAAAAACCGTAACTATTTTTGGCACTCTTTTACAAAACGTTTTTTTTTTATTCAAAAATTTAGTACTTATTGTTCTTCAATAAAAAAAATAAGCGGACAGGTGCCTGGTACTTTTTTGAAATT
The DNA here is from genome assembly GCA_943735925.1 of Pollenia amentaria. NCBI lineage: Eukaryota > Metazoa > Arthropoda > Insecta > Diptera > Polleniidae > Pollenia > Pollenia amentaria. Next base: position 76,504,483 of record OX031007.1, read on the forward strand.
CGGGTTAGATTCGGTTAGAGGTTAAAAAAGTTAAAAACGGGTAAATTCCATAACATCATGTTCATCAAAAAAATAAGCGGATAGGTGTCTGGTACTTTTTTGAAATTCGACCCTTTTGGGGAGCAATCTGGTAAAACCTGTACTTTAAAACTTTTTTGCCACGGAATCTATCTATTAAACCAATAACATTGAAATAAAAAAATATCACATTCGTAACGTATCTAAAAAATACAAATAAAAATTTGGTACATTTTCGAAATTCGAACGTTTAAGAGGTGAAAATCGTACCTATTACAAAGTAGCGGGTTAAAACCTAGAAACATAAACTTTGGCGTAAAAATATATCCACGAAAGAGAAGGAGATGCTAGTATATATATATATATGGATTCGGTTTATATTAATTTTACAGCAGTTTTTGTTTTTTGGTTATGCAATAATTTTTTTAAAATATTTAACGTGAATCGTAATCAATAAAAAAGTCTATTTCAAAATTTTCAATGATGCATTGCTTTGCATTTTAGCAAGCGATATGTATACTCTTGTAAAAAATTCTTTGATGCTCTTAAAAGTGAAGGTTTTTTTCTTAAGCAGACATAAAGGCAAAACATTGAAAAAAACTGCAAGTACTCAATACATGTTGTTATTGGAAAACAGTTTTGGTTTTACCAACCAAAGCAGTGGGTTTCTTCGTTGAGAACATTTTTCTTAAACAGGTAACAAATATTTGAAATTAAAGTAAAAAAGGCTTGTTTTGCTAAAAATTATGTGTAAACAACCTTTATACGTAAAAGCAAATCGATGCCTACCTTTCTCAACCTCGTATCTTAAAAAAATACGGTTTTGACTTTTTCATATAAAACGATTGTTTTTTTTTGTGTTCTATTACTGCAACAACTTATAATTTCAATACTTTGTCTCAATTCTGTAAATATTAATAAATTATTGAAATAATAAGTTTTTGCAGTAATAGAACACAAAAATAGCAATCGTTTGACATGAAAAAGTCAAAACCGTATTTTTTTAAGATATGAGGTTGAAAAAGTAAGGCATCGAAATGTGACAGAGGATACAGTCGAACATCCTTCTCTGCATAAATAATAAATTAGTTGTCTTCTACATCTTTAGAATAATAGCATTTTTTATAAAGTGCTGAAATATAAATTGTTTAGCTAAATTTTGCGTTAATCCTTTTACTGCTATATTAAATACTAATAGTATTTTTTTTTTAGGATAAGTGCTTCTTTGTACAACATTTTCGTTCACTGAATACGGGGGCTGCTATCAATACTATTCTTAATGGAAAAACTCTTTCATTCTTCCTATTTAAATTTTTCAGAAATTAACTAATTAAAATTTACTTCTTGCTCCGTGTATAGCGTTGTAAGTATGGTCTACATAAGTTTTTTTGAAATAATTCCTTATGTGGAGACCAATAAGTCAAATTTTTAATTACAAAATTGGCTTATTGTAAAGAAAAATTCAATTGAGAAATCGTTCTCAAATGCCTGCGCTGAATCAGAAAATCAAACTTGTTTCTCCATGTCAACGCAAACCTAATGATGCTACATATTTATTGTGTGATTATCATTTTTATATATGCATTTAACCATATTTAAAATAATTGTTTAAACGCAGTATTGCATTTATAACCATATGCACTATCTTTATTTTCTATTATACCTGTAATTTAACAAAAATATTTAATTATTTAATATTTTAAATGATTGGTTAACTTAATACTTTCATAGTTTCATTGATGATGCCTACGTCGTTTTGTTTCAGAGAATTACAAATTAAGATAACGTAACACACATTACTAAATAAATAACAATAAAAATAATACCTTTCCATCAAAAAAAATCGGTTATCGCATTTTTATCCTAAATTTTTAAAATTGCTTTTATTTCTCAATTAATTTCCATTTTTTTGCTTCTCATGAAAACTGTGATTTTATATTATTCTGTATTTAAGATGACATTATGTGCAGTTCTTTTAGTTTTTTTTTTTTTAAATAATATTTGCCTACAAAAAATTCAATACACATTTTGTTTGGCTCGTTGCCTTTAACAAAAGCAAAATACACACAAAAGCATTTCGTGCTGTGGTCATGCGAACTGTCGTGCAACAACAACACTACTGGTGAGGAGCGTTACGAAAATTTTTTATTTCCTCATTCTTCATGAAAGAAATGCAAAAATTTATTTTTCCTCGCGCTCATGAAAGAATTGCCGAAAAATTCACAATTCATTCATGGTTGTGAAAAAAAATTACACGTTTTAAATTCCTCATTCATAAATGGTTAAATATGAGCAATCATATATGAATTTTTCGGAATTCTGCTTTTAAGCGATATCATAAAAACCCTTATGGCCAATTTTCAGGATTGACATTAAAACCCATTTATGTTAAAAACGTTTTAAAAACAAAGTTCTCTTTTTCACCAAGTCCCAATTTACAATGTTGAAATTGAAAGGCAGGCATTTTTCTTATTCTCTTTTGAACATGCCTAAACCTTTCACTATCGCGAAATTAATAGACAGACAGAAATTATTCGTTTTTTTTTCGTCCTTTTTCGCTGTTGACTTCAATTACATTGGTGTGAGAAAAATGATATGAAGCAACAAGATGAAAATTGCGAACAGTGAAGGAGAAAGACAAAAAAGGTATAGTACAGACAGCCATGTACACTCTACCTCTACAACCTCTCGCCAACAAACTTCCTCTGTCTACCTTCCACTTGCTACATTGTAAAAGGGGACTAAGCACTTAAATGAAACTTACTGCCCGTTCGCAAAAACAATTTTTGAAATTTTGTTTTTGTTTTAAATGTTATTTACTATGCGAACGTTAACGTTCGATATCGGCGAACGGGCAGTTATTTCACCGATGTGGTACATTTAAATTCAACTTAAGTTTCCATTGGATTATCTTAGCAAGGTGACCTCAATATCACAACAATACAACAACAACAGGCAAAGCAATAACAACCAGACCTTTTTTGAGACCACCTTGTAAATAGCTACACTTTTTTGTGATATATTTTTGTATTTAGAAGAGCTACCATACTTTCATCTTAATTATATAAGACTTTTCAAATAAGACTCAAAAAATCAATCTGTATTTAAATACGATTTAAGTTTATATGAAAATTAAAATAATATAGATCAGGAGTGCCCACAAGTTCCTTATGGAAGAGCAAACACCAATACATACGTTCGTCGACTCTTGTTAAATGACTAACACCAATTTTTTCCAAGTGTTTTTCAATACACACTTTGTTAAACGGTATCATACGTTAAACAAAAACAAAATCTGCAATGATGATCGCTGTCGTCAATGTTTACCAGCAAAGCATACGAAAGTGTTGTTGCTTTGCGCTTGCGTGTATTCAGTGAAGAACGACAAAAAAACTAATAAGACAAAATTGTTTGTGTATTTCGTATTGCTAGTGCTGAGAGCTCTCTGTGTGTATGGAAATACACAGCCTATAGCTAACTTGGAGGCCACACGATCAATTTTTGTCTTTCAATTCCTCTCAATTTGCTCTCACTCTCATTTTTTTTACTAACACACTCACACTTTTTAAATTGACCACGAGATTGATCTCAATTTTAACTATCCATTTGTTTGGAAATTTTACGTTCAATTTAACAGCTGATTAGAAGTTTAGTGAGCAAATTTTTCGTTTGTCAGTATAAATTCTTTTCTTGATGACATATTGAAAGTAAATTGATTAAAAATTGCGTGCAGCCTACGTCACAGCTTTCAATTTATGTAAATTTTGACAAACAGTATATGTAAAAGGCTATCAACAAGAAGTTGATCGTGTGGCCGCAAGGTAAGTGTTTTTAAAAAACAAATGAGCATCAAGAGTATAGGGCTTGGGCACTCTTGATATAGATTTTAATACTATCCTGAAAATTGGGCATTCATGATTTTTATTTCTGTTATTATGCTCAGTTATTTTACGCATAAAATAAAACTGAAATACATAAGTACATAAATAAAAATAAATAAAAAAGAAAAAAATTTGACTCATTTGGTAGGTCATAATGACAGGTAAAAATACTGCTTTAGCTGTCTTAGTACGTAATTTAAATTAAGTTAAAATTAACTGGAAAACCTATTTCATGTTTGAATTGTATCAAGTCAGCTAATTAGGCCTATATTAATTAATGTAAATAAAAAACTTTTCTTTACATGTTTTCCAACGTTTCGTCAATTATTTGTTGACTTCATCAGGGTTATGTCTATTTAATTAAAAATTATAATACATTAATAAAACATAAATACACCAAATATTTTTTCTTTAAACTTACAAATCTAACAGTAGTTTTCACATTAAATTAAATATAAATAAATTTTACAAAAAACAAAGAACATTTAACACAAAAAACAAATTAATATCACAGTTTGAAGTTATATTGCAACTCTATAGCTTGTATTTATATTGTCAGTATCCTCCTTTTTGTTCATTGTTCTTTCTATTTTTTGTTGTATTCGTAAGCTTTCTATTGTGTACCTTTTTCTTTCTCCACCCTCTATGTCTAAAATTTTAACGTCATCAAAGTTGATTTTATGTCCAGATGACAAAATATGTGTTGCCAACCCTGTTGATTCTCTAAGTTTTGTTATGTCGTTTTTATGTTCAATCATTCGTGTTTGCAATGATCGTTTTGTCGTACCTATATATATTTGATCGCATTTCTGTTCGTCATTTCCCATACATTCAAGTTCGTACACAACATTGCATTGTTGTTGTTTTTCTATCGGTGCTTTTACATTTGAAAAAATTGTACTGAGTGTGGAGTTAGGAGTATAAGCAAAACATATGTTTTGTGATTCTATTGTTGTTTTTATATTTTTGTTGTCCGTTAAACCAGGAATAAATCGTACACTGAAAAAAATATTTTGCTTTTTATCAGTATTTTGTGTAGTGATATTATTTTTTAATTTAAGCTGTGTTTGTTCAATTAATGAATAAATGAGTTTAATTGGAAAACTATTGTCAATTAGTAAAAGTTTTATATTTTTAATATTTTTGGCATGAAATTGTTGGTCACTAATATTTAAAACTCTGAAAATAAAATTTTTTGCCGTATTAATAATTTGGTGTTTAGGCTGTGTAGCATTGAAGTTCATTAGTCTTCCTGATGATGATTTCTTAGCATACCAATCAAATGTGATCCTGTTATTGTCCCTGTGTATCTTAGTATCTAGATAGGCAATCTGTTTGTTTTCTTCCAATTCTGTGGTAAATTGAATTTTGTCGTGGTAAGTATTTAAAACAATCAATATTTCATCTTTATCTTTAATTTTGATTATCGCTAATATGTCGTCTACATATTTAACTATGTACTTGAAATGGATATTCTTCTTCTTTAGTTCATTTATCGCTTCGTCAAGTAGGCTATCAAGTATTATATCGGCTATTGTAGGAGAAAGAGGGTTGCCCATAGGCATTCCAAATATCTGGCTATAAATTTTCTTATTAAACACAAAATAGTTATTATCGGAGAGACAAAAATTAAGTATTTTTAGAAACTTCGAGCTTGGAATTTTTGTGAAGTTCTTTATCGTTTCCCATTTTCCCATTATATTTTTTATTGCCGTATGTACCGGGATATTCGTAAACAGAGAAACGACATCAAATGATATTAAAATCTCGTCTTCTTCTATTTTAATATTTCTCATCTGATTTTTTAGTTCATTTGAATTTTTAATGTTATATTCGTCTGAAATAATATGTTTTAGTATTTGTCCCACATGTTTTGAGAGTCTATAACAGGGAACTTGCATAGAGGAAACAATTGGCCGAAGTGGAGTATCTCTTTTATGAATTTTTGGCAGGCCGTAAATTCTGGGAGCGATGGCAGATGAACACAATAAGTTTCTTTTCTGCCATAGATCAATATATTCAACTCGGAAACAATATTATTATTTTCTCTATGAAGTTTCGCTGTCGGATCGATTCTAATAGTTCTGTAAGTTGTTTTTTCATCTAATAATTTTTCCATTTTGAGGTTATATTCATCTTTATACATAATTACAGTTTTGTTCCCCTTATCAGCTTGTATTATTATAACTTCAAGATGCCTTTTCAAAAACTTTTTTGTTTTCTCGTAAACTGTTAAAATAAATTTTTCTTTTGTTGAATTTTTTAATTTTCTTTTGAAGGTCGTGATATTATTTGCAAATTTTGTCCTAACTATATCTTTTTCCTGATCCCCGTTTTCATCCATTGCTTGTATACACTGTTCAACATCGGCAATTATGTGTAGTGACGAAAAATTATTTTTGTCTATCGGTAGAGCAAATTTCTTACCTAATGATAATAACCATTTACTTTCCATTGGAATCTCCACATTGGTTTTGTTCTCAAACCAATTTTCATTAAAATTCAGACCATGCAATATAAACATTTTTTCTTTCAGTGTATCAAGTTTGTGTATTTTTTGTTATTTGTTTTGACCTGTCTTTTTGTTTGTGAATAAAACTTTTGTAGTCATCCTCATCTAACATATTTTTAATACCAATGTTTATATGGTGAATTTTGCGTTTTAGTAATTTAATATTAGTATTAGTTTGTGATATTTCTAAATTCAAAATTTTCTTATGAAAATTATTTTCAATTTTTCCCAATTTCCCTTTCACAGTGTTACATTTAAATAAATTGTGTACCTTAGTTGTTGTGTGTTTTGTGTGATTTGGAATAATACCATAGCTCCTACATGACAGTATAAATTTTAGCCTTTGTTGTTGGTGGACAAGTTTTTTTGTTTCATTGCAATATTCTTTCATTGTTGTACGTGTTTCGTTGTTATATTTAAGTTCTATGTGTTTAAAGTATCCCTTCATGTTTATTCTTTGCTTTTTTGTATTTTTTGTTGTTAATGGTGTTATAAAAGAAATTAAGAAGATTTGTTTCGGCAAGCTATCCGATAATAATCTATACTAATGTGTTATTTGGCCAAATTTTAATAAATATTTCATGTTTGAATTGTATCAAGTCAGCTAATTAGGCCTATATTATTTAATGTAAATAAAAAACTTTTCTTTACATGTTTTCCAACGTTTCGTCATTTATTTGTTGACTTCATCAGGGTTATGTCTATTTAATTAAAAAATTATAATACATTAATAAAACATAAATACACCAAATATTTTTTCTTTAAACTTACAAATCTAACAGTAGTTTTCACATTAAATTAAATATAAATAAATTTTACAAAAAACCTTTCAATATATTTTTTGTAGTTTGTATTTTTTTAATTGAAAATAAAGAGAAAATTTGATTAATTTTTAATTAATTTCTCCGTTGGAAATTTTTTTTTTTGTATTTATTTATTGAATCTTCATATAATAAATATGAACTAACAATAATTAATCAAATCTTATCCTAATATTTGCTTTATGTCCTGCCAGTGCCAGACAAAAAAGATTTGGTCATTACGGTTTCTGTTTACATATGTAGGTGTTTATCGCTCATCTGATTTGGTGAGTGCTGCAGTGTCTCTTCTTCTTAAGCGAGTGTGGCCCCCATAATTTAAAATATTTCGAGCTAATGGATTTGGGTGCAGTTCCAGCGTTTTTAAATATTTTACTGCATATTTCGTCATCATAGTTTTTACTAATGGCACATTGAGATCCTTGTGGATATTTGAGTTTTTGACGTACCAGGGAGCGGCTGTGATTATTCGAAGAAGTTTATTTTGGCGCCTTTGAATTTTTTCGATGTAAGAAGCCGAGGCAGTGCCCCATAACTAAATTGGCTTTACATTAGAGTTGTGAAGTAGAAGTTTGCAATCGAGACTAAGAACAGAATTTCTTCCAATAAGCCAATTAATTTTAATTGCTTTTAGCTTCATTTGAGTTAATTTAGCTTCTATATGCCATATCCACGTTAAACGCCGATATAGATGTATACCGAGGTATTTTACATGCGAGCGTTGGGGTATTATTTGATTATTGATTTTAATAGGGCGCATGTTTCCCGACGCAATGTGAATTTTATATGTACGCATATTTGTTTGTTGACATTAAACCTCCATTTTTTTACCCACTTTTCCAGTTCAAATATATGATCCTGTAAGTAACGAGATGCTTCTTGACAGTTTGCGTGTACGCTTAGAAAAGCTGTATCGTCCGCAAATCTTGAGGTATGGGTGTAGCAGTTTGTTGGCAAGTCCTAAGTATAAATTAAGTATAATAGAGGCCCCAGGATGCTGCCTTGTGGGACACCAGCATTAATTGGCTGTGGAGAAGTTAAAAATTCGCCTTCTTTTATAATAAATTGACGACCGACTAAGTTGCTTTCTAACACCTTGTGTATGTTTGCTGATAAGTTTTGCTGCAATTTCAGAAGTAAACCATCATGCCAGACTTTATCAAAAGCTTGAGACACATCGATCAAGAGTGCTGAGCAATATTTTTTTTCTTCAAAGGTTTTTCTTATGACATTTACTATTCGACGAGTTTGTTCAATTGTACTGTGATTTCTTTTAAAACCGAATTGCTGGTTTTCATTTAAATTCGGCGTTAATTTTGATACTAGTAGTTTCTCAAATAGCTATGAAATATTAGATAATAAGCTAATAGGCCTATATAACTCAACTTTTGTGTGATCCTTTCCTGACTTTGGTAAACCTTACATTCTTGAGGGTAGTATTGAAGGCGTAAAATAGCATTGAAAATAAAAAGAATAATTTTCTTTGCTATACTTGGTAGCTCCAAAAGCATTTTATTACTGATCTTATCAATGCCGGGTGCCTTCTTGGTGTTTAAATCCCGAGTAGCCTTTTCGATTTCTTTAAACTCGAATCTTAGGTGAATAGCTGCTCTAACATTTACAGGCGGTAACTCGACTGCTATATCGTGAGGTGTATTAAGGGTAAATACGTTTTTCAGATGAGGAACAAACAGATTAACTTTTTCAATGGCATCTCTTGCCCAACTTCCATTCAAGTTTCTTAATGGTGGCTTAGACATAACTGGTCTATTGAGACTTCTAGCTGCACGCCATAATGAGTAGTCTGATTGTGGAGGTGCATCAAGTTCCTTAAGATATTTTTCCGGGGAAGCCGTTTTATGAGACTGCAGTAACTTACTTAGCCTTTTTGTGCACTCTTTTAATAAAGTCTTAAGTTGGGGAGATCTGCGCAATTGGCACTCTCTTCGAACTCTCCTTTTTTCAGTCAAGAGACGCTCGACATCTGTAGAATATATTTTACTATTTTTGATGTTTTTGCGGGCTATGCTAGAATGTTGAACAGCTAGTTTGAGATAATTGTCAAAATTTAAAATAGAAAGATTCACATTCTCCGGTGTTCTAAGCGGAATATTTTCAGTGCAGTGGGTACTGAGATATTTTTTATATTTTAACCAATTTATTTGTGTTGCTGACGTCACTAAGTATCCACACGGAGATACAATTCTATTAGGGTTTGCTATAGTTAGAAGTATAGGTGTGTGATCAGAAGATAATTCTAAAGAAGCTTCAACATGAATCGTTTCTGCGGGGATGTTTTTAACCACGCCAAAATCGATGACATCTGGAATTTTTTGCTGATCAGTAGGCCAATAAGTTGGTTGTCCGCTCTCGACCACATATAAATCCATTTTAGAGATTGTATTGTACAAAACACGACCCTTTGGTGTTATGAGCCGTGACCCCCAGAAGGTATGTTTAGCGTTTTAATCGCCAGCGGCTAGGAAACAGGGTCCTAATGATTTAAAATAGTTATAATATTGGCTTTCTGATATTGAAAATCAAGGTGGAGAGTATAAAGATGAATGTACTAAGTTTCGATTAAGCTCTTCAACACAAATGTTCGTTCCTTGCAGATAATCTTCACGATGATCACACATTTAGTAGTGTTTGATTCGGGCTTTTATCAAAATAGCAGAACTTCCACAAGCTCTATCTCGAGGATCCTTGTTATCAAATAATATATAACCATTGATTTTGAACGTATTACTTGAGGTCAAATGAGTTTCAGAAACCATCATTACATCAATCTGTTTACTTTTAGGAAAGTATTCTAGTTTTATGTTGGCGAATGCCGATTGCGTTCCAAAAACAAATTTTTAAACACTTCATGGCTTGTTAAGTACAGATTGCAATAACATCGATTGCATCCTTAACATTTCCTGCATCATATTACCCATTGTATTCGTAAAGTTTGTTACTGTTTGTACTAGTGTTTCCATGGTTTTTTCTAGACGACTTAAATTAGAAACTGGGGTCTCATCATTATTTGGCAAATCACCTTGCATTGGCATATGGTTTGATTTTAGGACTTTAGCGTAGGATGTTCTGTTATTACTAGGCTGCGGTACCTGAATGTCATTAGTATTATCTTGACGTGTTTCCTGAATTTGAGGTGGATTAGGTTTCGGTCCAACCGAGCGCTTGACGATATAGTATACAGGGCATCCTCTATAGTTAGCAGTGTGATTACCACCACAGTTGCTGCATTTTTTTACATTTGGATCGTTTTTAGACTTATCGCAGAGAGCTGTACCATGCAATTCTCCACATACAACGCAAACAGGGGTTAAATGGCAGTATGCCTTAGTGTGACCAAATTCTTGGCAGTTTAAACATTGCACGGGACCGTTCCTTTTATGCGGCTCCTCTATCGTTATTATCCTATACAGGATATATTTCAGACTGTAAATGGGATGCGTTTCGTTTTTTTTAAGCTTAACGTCGCCGGGTTCTAACTCCACTCGAAATAGTGGCTGGGGATTTTTTTCTCTATTTTTAATATTTATTAAGTTTTTTATTTTGAAGCCCTTCTCTTCTAAAACCGTTTTTATCTCACTTGGGTCTACGCATGAATCAATGCCCTTTATCACTACCTGGAGACCTTTACTGCTCTTCAGTTGGTATGTATAAAAGTTTTTTTTTAGTGCCTCTAATTTCGTAATTACCTTACGAAAGTCATCTTCACGATTAACTTGTATTTTTGTCTCATTTATACTACCCCGCTTAATTGCAACTACATAAAAAGAATTTTCACCTATTACCGAGATCAAATTCTTTATTAGTTCATTTGAGTTTTGCTCTCTAAGATATATCGGCGGTGGCTTAGAAGATTTGATAACGTTTTGTGCTTCCGGAGATTCCTCATCCAGAATTGCAAAACGATTTTGAGAACTTGTTTTATCAGCTGTACCATCTTTTAAGACTTTTGAGACCGAAGCAACTGCTGAAGAGGTTGGGCTGCGACCCCGTTTAAGCACTGTTATGTACCTATCAATACCTACTTGTACTGGAGGCTTTTGACCAATTTTTACTTGTGGAGCTGAGTTTTCCATCATGCCTGATTTGGGGGTAATATTTTCATCACTTATTACAATCGTTTTTGCCGCTGAGGCACCGCTTGCAGGTTTTATTTTTTTTATTGTATTAATATCAACCGTATTATTAGACACCGAAGGTGATACTGAGTTTTCTATTATGCCTGATTGGGGGTTAATATTTACATCACTTATTAAAATTGTTTTTGTTGTTGAGGCAACGCTAGCAGGTTTTATATTTGTTATTGTATCAACCGTGTTACCAAATACAGACGGCGAGAGGGATCGCGTGCGAGTAATAGGTTTAGCCGTTAGGTATTTGCTATCATCGATTCTTTTTCTTATTTCTGCATTTGTTTCATTAACACTCACTGTGATATATGCATTTCTACTGTTTGCACTCATAAGAGTTTTTTTTTTTTTTACTGTTTACAGTTGTGCTCTTATTATTATGTTGTTATTGTTTATCAACACCGAGAATAAAAAAATGTGTGTTTATGTATGTATGTACATACATGTATTTTTTTTTTCTTTTTCTTGTATTTACTTTTTAAATACACAAATCAATAATCACGTTTTAAAAATTAAAAACTAAACCGTATGCCAAGCTTAGAAAACACGTCTATCTTCAACGAGCGCGAGAGACAGAAAGACAGAAAATACCTATATGTATGTCAATAAATAAAAAAAAAATGTTTTGTAAAAAAGTACCAAACATAGTTACGGTTTTTACCCCTTAAATGTTGGAATTTCGAAAAAGTACCAAATTCGTATTTGGATTTTTTAGATAAGTTTCAAATGTGATATAACCCTTATTTATATGTTAATGGGTTTAAACGGTAGATAGGGTGACAAAAAAGTACAAAAATACAGGATTTACCCGTTTACTCTGTTAAAGGGCTGAATTTCTAAAAAGTACCAGACACCAGTCCGCTTATTTTTCCAGAGAACAACGATAAGTATTAAATTTTTTTTGTATCTCTTTTAGTTTTAGAGATATAAGGTTACCGAATTTAGCCGTTTTTACCCTTTTTTACCCCCTAAACATTCGATTTGGGGAGAGACCAAGCCCTGGTCCAAATTTCAAGTTTTTATCTTCAGGCGTTTAGGCTGTGCGATGATGAATCAGTGAGTGAGTGAGTCAGTAACGTTACAATTTTATATATATAAATGTATTGCGAAACCTATATTAAGTATGAATATCATACATTCATCTACATTGGAATGTTAGAAATTTCACAGCTTAACCCATTGCACTCCCATACGCTAAGAATTTCCAAGAATAAATAGTAGCATCTACAGGTCCGCAGTTTTTTGCTTCCAGCAGACTGCCATGATTACCCATCATTTGTTTCGTTTCCAACCTTATGAGTTAAAATATGTACATTAGACCGACTCAAGTTGTATGGAGCCGAAAAAAGTGTTTTAGGTACCCCTCTGAAAATAAAGGTTGATATGTTTTATGATGATTCCCAAAATATTTTGGTTATAGCGTTGACCATCAGTGAGCTGGACCATTTTTAAAAAAGGTCTTTTTTCAGTTTTTCGAATTTTTTTGTACTTTGCTCCAAGACGACATAAATAAAATTTGTTATCATCGAAAAGGGTTTTTGAAGCAGCATCCAATTTTTCTTTTTTCAGTATTTATTTATTGAATCTTCATATATTAAATATGAACTAACAATAATTAATCAAATCTTAACCTAATATTTGATTTATGTCCTGCCAGTGCCGGACAAAAAAGATTTCGTCATCACGGTTTCTGCTCACATATGTAGGTGTTTACCGCTCATCTGATTGGGTGAGTGCTGCAGTGTCTCTTCTTCTTAAGCGAGTGTGGCCGCCATAATTTAAAATATTTCGTGCTAATGGGTTTGGGTGCAGTTCCAGCCTTTTTAAATATTTTACTGCATATTTCGTTATCATAGTTTTAACTAATGGCACATTGAGATCCTTGTGGATATTTGAGTTTTTGACGTACCAGGGGGCGGCTGTGATTATTCGAAGAAGTTTATTTTGGCGCCTTTGAATTTTTTCGATGTCAGAAGCCGAGGCTGTGCCCCATAACTGAATACCGTAGCACCAAATTGGCTTTAAGATAGAGTTGTAGAGTAGAAGATTGCAATCGAGACTAAGAACAGAATTTCTTCCAATAAGCCAATTAATTTGGATTGCTTTTAGTTTCATTTGAGTTAATTTAGCTTCTATATGCTATTTCCACGTTAAGCGCCGATCTAGATGTATACCTAGGTATTTTACATGCGAGTGTTGGGGTATTATTTGATTATTTATTTTAATAGGGGGGCATGTTTCCCGACGCAATGTGAATGTTATATGTGCGCATTTTTGCTCATTGATCTTTATCCTCCATTTTTTTAACCACCTTTCTAGTTCAAATATATGATCCTGTAGGTAACGAGATGCCTCTTGACAGTTTGCGTGTACGCTTAGAAAAGCTGTGTCGTCCGCAAATGTTGAGGTATGGGTGTAGCTGTTTGTTGGCAAGTCCGAAGTATAAATTAAGTATAATAGAGGGCCCACGATGCTGCCTTGTGGGACTCCAGCCATAATTGGCTGTGGAGAACTTAAAATTTCGCCTTCTTTAATAATAAATTGACGACCGACTAAGTAGCTTTCTAACAGCTTGTGTATATTTGCTGATAAGTTTTGCTGCAATTTCAGTAGTAAACCTTCATGCCAGACTTTATCAAAAGCTTGAGACACATCGATGAAGAGTGCTGAGCAATATTTTTTTTCTTCAAAGGCTTTTCTTATGACATTTACTATTCGATGAGTTTGTTCGATTGTGCTATGTTCTCTTCTAAAGCCGAATTGATGGTTAGGAATACATCTATTTACATTTAAAATTGGGGCTAATTTTGACACTAACAGCTTCTCAAACAGCTTTGATATATTAGACAATAAGCTTATAGGTCTATATGACTCAACTTTTGTAGGATCCTTTCCTGGCTTAGGTATCATTGTAACTAAGGATACTTTCCATTATTGTGGGTAGTATTCAAGGCGTAAAATAGCATTAAAAATTAGTAGAATAATTTTCTTTGCTATGCTGGGTAGCTCCAAAAGCATTTTGTTACTGATCTTATCAAAACCAGGGGCTTTCTTGGGGTTTAAATCATGAATAGCCTTCTCGATTTCTCTTACTTCAAATCTTAGTGGAACAGCTGATCTAACTGCAACAGGTGGTAACTCGACCGCAGTATCGAAAGATGTATGAGGGGTAAATACGGTTTTCAAATGATTAACGAAAATATTTCCTTTTTCTATGTCATTTCGTGCCCAACTTCCATTTAAGTTTCTTAATGGCGGTTAAGTGATAACTGGTCTTTTAAGATTTCTAGCTGCACGCCATAATGAGTAATCAGATAGAGGAGTTGCATCAAGTTCCTTAAGATATTTTTCCAGAGAAGCCGTTTTTTGAGACTGCAGTAAGTTTCTTAGCCTTTTTGTGCACTCTTTTAGTAAATTTTTAAGTTGAGGGGATCTGTGCAATTGCCACTCTCTTCGAACTCTCCTTTTTTCAGTCAAGAGACGCTCGACATCAGTAGAATATATTTTACTATTTTTGATATTTTTGCGGGCTATGCTAGAATGTTGAACAGCTAGTTTGAGATAATTGTCAAAATTTACAATAGAAAGATTCACATTCTCCGGTGTTCTAAGCGGAATATTTTTAGTGCAGTGGGTACTGAGATATTTTTTATATTTTAACCAATTTATTTGTGTGGCTGACGACACTAAGTAACTAGACGGAGATACAATTCTATAAGGATTTGATATGGTAAGAATTGTAGGTGTGTGATCAGAAGATAATTCTAAAGAAGCTTCAACGTGAATCGTTTCTGCGGGGATGTTTTTACCACGCCAAAATCGATGACATCTGGAATTTTTTGCTGATCAGTAGGCCAATAAGTTGGTTGTCCACTCGCGACCACATTTAAATCCATTTTAGACATTATATTGTACAAAACACGACCCTTTGGTGTTATGAGCCGTGACCCCCAGAAGGTATGTTTAGCGTTGTAATCGCCAGCGGCTAGGAAACAGGATCCTAATGATTTAAAATATTTATAATATTGGCTTTCTGATATTGAAAATCTAGGTGTAGAGTATAAAGATGAAAGTACAAAGTTTCGATTTAGCTCTTCAACACAAATGTTCGTTGCTTGCAGATAATCTTCACGATGATCACACATTTAGTAGTGTTTGATTCGGGCTTTTATCAAAATAGCAGAACTTCCACAAGCTCTATCTCGAGGATCCTTGTTATCAAATAATATATAACCATTGATTTTGAACGTATTACTTGAGGTCAAATGAGTTTCAGAAACCATCATTACATCAATCTGTTTACTTTTAGGAAAGTATTCTAGTTTTATGTTGGCGAATGCCGATTGCGTTCCAAAAACAAATTTTTAAACACTTCATGGCTTGTTAAGTACAGCTTGCAATAACATCGATTGCATCCTTAACATTTCCTGCATCATATTACCCATTGTTACTAATGACAACAAAAGCTCGTAAACATCCGTTGTAATTCGTGTGCCTAGGAAAAAAATCGTCATCCATATCCTTTATTCTTTTAAAAACTTTCTGGTGGTTCCGGTGATAACCAGTCTGTGCTAGCAGGTCTGGCGTACCACCTTCGCTCACGACGCTGGTTCCTACAATTTATTGTTTGGTACATTTTGCACACATTTATAAAATTCATTCATACAATTCATCATCCACATCCAAATTTTAAAAGTCAGAATCACACAAAATTTTAATTTTTTGTAATTATTAATGGTTGTTTTTCTAATTACACAGTACAACAGCCAATCTGGGGGGTGAGAAATTCCAAGTCAGGGTGATGGTACTAGGTCAGTATAGTAAAACCCTCAAAGGGGTTGGCGTTCGTATGTGTCAGTTTTTTTTATGACATTTTAAATTTTTTCCTTATCTTGATGTTTTTCGCTTAGTTGTAACATTTTGGCAAAAACGTAGTTTAACATAACTCGAGAACCACTTGTCCGATTTTGCTAAAACAAACTCAAAAAAATTTAGAATTACAATTTCTTAAATCCGTTCATATAACGTTTTTCTTTATAATCAACAGTTTTGCCGGTAAAAATAAATTTGTGGAGAAAAAAAAATATTTTTTTGCCTAAAAATTAAATTTTTTTTTTAAATTCATAAAAAATCCAAAACGGAAAAAAGGATCAAGTGTTATTAATTTCATGTAAAGTCACATAACCTATAAACAAAATGCGACATAGATCATAGATATCGATAAACGCGTTCTGCTTTTATTTACAATTAAGTGAAGGTATCCCATTTTGACAAGAATATTGATATTTGTTTTTATTCAAAAAAGTGTCATTTATCGCCTTTTTTATAAATTTTCCCCAATAACTCCAGACTTCTGGCCATAAACTACTAAAAAAATTAAGTAAACATTTTTATAATTTTTTATTTTTATTTTATTTATTTATTTTTATTTATTTTAATAAATATTGCCTATCGATGGTGGTTGTTCGGGACTAGTGGCATCGCATTCATCGCTATCATCAGTTTCTGAACCACACATGATGTCAATGTGTGACTCCACTGTTGGCCCTTCTGCATCTCCTGAAAATTCTTTATCATCAAGATCATCCTTGTCTTGCCACACAAGCATATCAGAACCCGCAAGTCATCAAATATATTTTGACAATTTATTTACTAGTAGAGACCTACTAATTCAATTGCAGCAGTTAGGATATCGTGCGACTAGGACTTTGAGGGAGAACAGACTATCATCATGTCCTCTTAAAGACTCTAAATCTCTTGGAAAGGAAGAACGTGGCTCGTTTGATTACCGGTTCGACACAAATGCTGAAATACTTATCGTAAAATGGAATGAGAACAAGTGTGTGACAATAGCTACCAATTTTGATGCAATAGAACCTATCAATAAAGCAAGCAGGTGGGATCGAAAGGCTAAAGAAAAAAAGAACATACCACAACCGCTTTTGCTGAAAAATTACAATAGTTACATGGGTGGAGTGGATCAACATGACCGGTTGGTGAGTTAATACGCAACAAATATTAGATCCAATAAATGGTACTGGCTTCTATTTATAAGATGCATAGATATGGCTATGGTGAACTCATGGATTGTTTATAAGCTAGTAAACGAAAATAGCATTAATTAGCTAGAGTACAAAAGATCTGTCGCCGTCCCTTACTTGAATATGACTCAAAAGCCGTCTGTCGGCAGACCGCGAACGTCTTCTTCGAAAGTTTTTTCAGATGTAAGATATGATAACAAAGGACATTTTATGAAAAAAACGAGAGAAACAGCGTAGATGCCAGGGACAAAACTGTATATCAAAACCACTTTCATTTTGCGCCAAATGTGATGTGACACTTTGCAAAGACTGTTTTAACTTATATCATGCAAAATAATCGGCGCTTTATTTGTATAAAACAATAAATTTATTTTGGTTTCATATCACCTATGATACCTCTAAGTCCCAGCGTCCTATTTATAGGACAGGCAATATTTTCCATATTTTAAAAAAAAAAATAAATATTTGAATTCTTGTGTTATTTTACTTTAATTAAAAACGTTTTACCAAAATAAAAACAAATTTTTTCATTTTTTAAAAGTTGGGCGCTTACCGGTTAATGAATCCGGCTCCACAATCTCCCGTCTTAAGCCTAGTACTCTGTTCAACATTTCACGTGAAATGCTGTCAAAACTCATATGAAAAAAACTTGTGCGGAATTTCTATGAAAAAATGTTGATAGAGTTGTACTCTGTTTAATTTGTGAAAAAGTTGCGAAATGTTTCTGGCAACATTTTTTTTACAACTGCGAAATAATATAAGCTGCACTTATTTCACGTGGAATTTTAAGCAAATGAAAAAAGTTTAAACTCTATATAAAAATGAGAACTGCAAAACATAAATAACACAACCGGTAACAGTTTTTCATTAATATTTACTTTCATTTTTACTTAATTTTTTATTTAAAAAAATACTTTTTAGTAAAATACATGTGGGTTTTCTTTACATATCCAAAACAATGTCGCATACTTTGAAAGATTAAAAACGTCAAATTGTGCAAACTCTCGAGATAGGTAACATTGATACATGTCAAATTCTTCGCATGAAATAATAGATGTTGCTGAACATTTTTCACAAATTGGAACAGAGTACTAGGCTTTAAACGTAATAAAAAATTTATAGTAAATTTTGGACTTGGCGATACGAAAAAGACTGATTTGATACTGAAAAGACTGACTAAAAGCTGCAATACTCTAAATTTTAACGGTTTACGTTAGCGTTCATTTTATCAGCACATTTAATTACTTTTAATTACAATTCAGTAAAGGGCATAATAAACCACACAAATTGCTTGGCAAACATGCACTTTGTTCTTGCTTCTGTTTGGCAATAAACGACACAATCTTATCTCGTACAAACATAAATTTTTCATTTTGGCTTTGTTTTCAATGCATGCAGACGACGATTGTGCTGCGGCAATTTTGCTCGCGATTTGTTAAAAAAAGAAAAATGGTAACCAGTTGTTTTGGGGAAACAATGCTGCTAAAAAAATTTGAATTTACGGCTGAAATTGATTTTACTGCTTCTTCTTCTACGTCTTTACTCTGCAAAGTTTTCGCTGAAATGATTACTTTTAGCACTAGACACCACAAAAAGTTTGACAAATATCTAACATGTCTGCCAAATATTAAAAATTTTTAATATTTCTGCAAACATTGCTTCAAATGCTTGTCCAAACAGCAAACACCCCAATAAACAACACAAAATATTTGTACAAACGTAAAATTTTGACATGTTTGCCAAGCTATTTGTGTGGTTTATTATGCCCTTAAGTAAATTTTAACAACGTAGGTAACAATTTCAATCAGGTGGCATCTTTGTTAAACAATTTGTCAAAATAACGAAAAGATCCAAACGGAATATAAAAAAACAAATATTTTATTAATTTTTTTTGTTAGTTTTTCAAAATGTAAGTAAATAATGTGAATTTTTTTAATGTAAATGTGTGCAATGAACTTGGCTTTTATTTGCAAAAACTTTCCTTTGTTTTTTAGATTTTTTGTAATTCTTTTTGAAAGATTTTAAAAATAAACATCTTCATTAGACATCGTTACGTTAAAACAACAAACAATATCTTGTGCACACGTGAAATTAAATAGTGAAGACTGCTTATGTCGATATTTGGTTCTTGTTTAAACAGCTTTGTTAAAACAATTGTTTGCACAACGATGTCTTACATCTCTACAGTATTGCAATATAAACAAACGCCATCTTGATTGTTATTGTTGCTTTTTATATGGGTTTTCTTGCCATACGTTTTCCCCACATCGAAGAACATAAACAATTGTGCGTCGTTAATTCTGTCAACGTTTTGTTCTTGAGCAAACAACAAAATATCAGGACGGCGTGTAAAGCTGCTTGCAGTACACAAAATAAGCTGACATGAGTTAAGGCTGAGTTAGGCGAACGTTGCTGTACCCGTAACTTAAGGCCGTGTCAGATACAACTTTGTCGCTTTGCGTGACGTTTCTACCTTCGGCAGAAAAACGCAAAGCAAAAGGTGTATGCCACAATGAAAACTTTGACAACACTCACGCATTGCTTGTTTACTTATAAAAGCGGTTGGTAATTTGTACATTTAATTATTTGTTACAAAAATAAAAGTTAAAAATTTAATTGGACGGTTTTTTGGAATTGAATTTGGCAAAAAAAATTTAAAAAAAAAGAAAATTATACTAGCCAATTGTCAAAGCGCGCAAAAAGATGAGAGTTGGCTAACTTTTTGCTTCGCTCCGCTTTGAAAGTACTTTATGTGACATGTTTCGTATAAGTACGTATATTTTATCTTATATGTCAAAGCGAATCGGTAACGCAACGCGAAGCAAAAGTTTTATCTGACATGGCCTTTACTGTAATGGACTGCTTGCACGTTGGTGCACTTATAGAACATTTAAAAACGTGTCGTATGTTTTTCACAAAATAAACAAAAAAGCAATAGTATACAATACATAAAACAACACACACAGTGATGGGAAATCAAAAGGTTTAGATGTTGACCGTTGTGCAGAAAAAGTGCCAAGTGATTAAAATGGTATTAAAATAGTATTTAGTGTAAGTAATAATTTCATATCTGATATTATATTATAGATTTACAATAAACAAATCTGTATTTTAACATATACATACACATCTACATGTATTATTTTGTAAATGTGCATGTACTAAACAATATTTTGTAACCATTGAAAGCCTTTTATATATTTCTCATTTCTATTGTATGTGCATATGCATTTGTTTATTTTGTACATATAAGCATATGTATATAAATAAATATGGAAATATGTTGTATTGTAAAGCCTCTAGTACACGGAATGTAAAAAGCCACATGCGCATGTGGTTCTGCCGTAATTTTGACGTCAATGCAAAGCCACAATAAGCATTGCGTGTTGTGTGATGACGTCAAAATTACGTCAGAAGCACATGCGCATGTGGCTTTTTACATGCCGTGTACTAGAGGCTTAAGTCGTTTTGTCGAAAGTCCGGAGTAGTAGTGTTTTGTCTTTTGTCGTGTCCACACATTTTTATATTTAGTCCGCTGTGTCTGTGTCAATTTGTGAAAATACG
Organism: Pollenia amentaria; assembly: GCA_943735925.1. Classification (NCBI taxonomy): domain Eukaryota; kingdom Metazoa; phylum Arthropoda; class Insecta; order Diptera; family Polleniidae; genus Pollenia; species Pollenia amentaria. The sequence goes on from OX031007.1 coordinate 76,525,465, forward strand.
AAAGTGTCCGTATGTGTCTGTGATTAAATAAAAGAAAAGAACTTACTTAAAAATTTAAAAAAAAACCGCAACCAAATATAAATAAATAAAAACGAAAAAAGAATCTAAATAACAAGATTGAATATGAAAATAAATATACCTATAAAAAAAAAAACAAACAACCGTTGCAACATATAGAAAAGAAAAACAATAACAATATATAAAATAACAAAATAAACAAACAATAAGAATAACATTCTGCCAGTGATGGTCTTTTTCGGCGTTGACCAGATCAGGGCTTTTATAGTCCTTTTATGGCATTGTCCATTGTGTACCCTCTATAACCGTCCATCATATTCGTGTTAGTACGGATGTATTTGTGTTAATCGTTGTTGAACTGTTTTGGTGATGAAAATATAACACTGATCACCAAACAGTTTCTAAACGGCAATTAGCATAGATATATCCGTACTTTGAGTTTTATTTGAATTTTTTTTTGAGTTGTGATGAGAGGTGGGTTTCGAATCTACTTCTGTAACATACGTGGGTTGAGAACGATTTTTTTTTCTGTATACGCTCACGTTTGTCTCCATCGGCCGGATGTTTTCGCCTTATGTGAAACACTGGTATCTGAAAATTCTGATCCAGATTTCAGATTTCTGGGTATCACCTTCTATCCCTATTTTATCTTCATCGGGGTCTTGCTATATATATACGCAATGAAGTTGTGTATCAATGCCAGCAACCAGTGGGCATGTTTGATGCGGAATTTAACTGCCTTTGGGTTAAATTCAAAATCAATACGCACTTTTTGCATTTCGGGTTTCTTTACAGAAGTCCAAACGCGGGAAGGGATATCACTTTATCGCGCTTCGACTCCCTTTCCGACTCAATATCGAAGATCCTTGAGAATTGTCCGGACAGTGAAATCGTTGTTGTTGGTGATTTCAATGTCCACAATTCTTCTTGGCTTCGCCACTTGGGCCGTACAACCTATGAAGGCCAATATGTTGAACTATTTGCTGCACATAATCACCTGGTGAATGAACCAACACTTATTCCATGTGTTGGCACCAACACAATACCCTTGACCTCTTCCTGTCTTCGCACCCTCGAAAGTACGAAGTTGAAGTTCTAGCACCTCTGGGTAACTCGGATCATTGCACTATTTCTGCCTCTTTTCCGTTCTCTGAACTTCGGAACGTTTCACGACAGGCTATGAAACGAACAAAATTTGTTTACGGAAAAGCACGTTGGGTTGAACTCAACGACTTTTTTCGGCATTTTAATTGGAAACTTTGTTTCCTTGACAATGACGTCAATGCCATGGCGAAAATGGTTGAAAATGTTATTATGCTAGGAATGAAAATGTTCATTCCAGTTAAAAATGCTTCGAATAAACCTAGGTATAAATCTTGCTTTAATCAGACGTGCAAATCAGCAGTCAGATCCAGAGAGGAAGCATTCAGAAATTGGCGTGACAATAAAACCGCTGACACTGAATTGCTACGCAAAATGGCAAGGTCGTCGTGTGCCAAAGTGCTAAGACGGGAAAAAACTCTTCACGAGCAACGTCTTCGTGCTGAAGTTCTTACTGCTCCCCGGGCCAGTAAAAGCTTCTGGTCATTCGTTAAAAGAGTAAGGGTTAATGCTAGTTCTTCAATACCAACTTTTTTAAAGGATGGCCAAACATTCACGAACCTGGTGGAAAAGGCTAATTGTTTTACCGAATTATTTGCAAATAATTCTAACTTACCAGATAGCAGTCAACGACTACCCGAACTCGAAAAAGTATCCGTAACTATGCCTTAAATATTTCTTCGGGCTCGAGCTGTTAAAAAGGTTCTTGCGGATCTCGACATGAACAAGTCTCCTGGGCCGGATGGTATACATGCACTGGTCTTGAAGCAGTGCTCTTCGACGCTAGCTCGACCCTTAGCAAATCTTTTCAGCACTTCATACCATGCTGGTGTATTTCCCGTCTGCTGGAAAGTTGCTAATGTAACGCCAATTCCTAAAAAAGGAGTGGCTAATAACCCTGAAAATTACCGCCCAATTGCAATTTGTTCGGCACTTTCCAAAGTTATGGAGAGTATGGTAAATCACCATCTTGTAAAATTTTTAGAGTCAAATTACCTACTAAGCGACCGCCAGTATGGCTTTCGTAGAGGTCGTTCTACTGGAGACCTACTGGCCCTGTTATCAGAAAAATGGTGTCGTTCCATTCACCATTTTGGCGAATGTAAGGTAATTGCTTTAGATATTTCCAAGGCGTTTCAAAGAGTTAGGCATGGTGCACTCTTGTCTAAACTTGTTGCATTTGGTGTCGGTGATAATTTCTCTCGATTTATATCGAGCTTTCTTAGAGATCGCACTATACGGGTTGTTATAGATGTGGTTTCATCAAACGAGTTCAAGATTCATTCAGGGGTACCGCAAGGCTGCGTTCTTTCTCCTACTCTATTTCTTATTTTTCTAAATGACCCTTATGTCAAACTTCCAACCCTATCTATTCTTTTGCAGATGATAGCAACCTTTGCCATTCGTATTCATTTGGTTACAGACCAAGCGTGTCCGATGTTTGTGCTATGAGACAGAACATGAATGATACGCTAGGCCGTGACCTAGACATAATCTCAGAATAGGGTCGTGCGAATAGGGTCGAATTTAATGCCCGAAAGACCGAATGTTGCATACTTACGCATAAACGCGCGACGGATCAAGGTGCCTCATCTGTATGTATGGGTAGTATAAATATTGAGGAAACAGAATATCTTGATGTTCTGGGCATGAGGATACAATGTGATGTCCGATGGACAGAACATATATTCAAGGTGTCGAAAGAAGCATTCAAGTGCCTCGGTTTTTTGAAACGGTGTAAGATATACTTCACTCCATCTGACCTCCTTACAAATTATACCACCTATATCCGACCGCGAATGGAATACAACTCTCATGTGTGGGCCGATGCTTCAAAGTCTATTTTGGAGCTTCTCGACCGCGTGCAGGAGAGGGCGAAGGTTCTCATTGGCGACAGTAGGGTATTCAATTCTATTGACTCCCTTAAGCACCGTCGCAATGTGGGTTGTAATTGCCTATTTTATCGTTACTACAACAGGATGTGTTCTGATGAAATTAGGGATTTGGTTCCCGAAACCCATAGATTTGTTCGTAATACACGTTTTTCCTCAAGAGCCCATCTTTTTGTGGTCGATTGGCCGGTGAATCGTACAACGCATTACAGGGAAAATTCGTTTTTTGGCCGAAGTCTTCCCTCTCACTTACAACATGAATAAGTTTAAGTCGAATGTTCACAAGCACTACTCCCTCTTTCCTCCTTCCCATAACCTATTTTCCTAGTTCCAACACAATGCATTGCATTAGTAGGGGTCATCCCCTGAGTGCTGGTCCTAACAAAAAAAAAAAAAAAATATATACTGGAAAAAAGTCCCAAAAAAAAGAGCGAAAATACCCGCATTCAATTTAATATACATGCAGGCCATCACTGCTTTACAACTGTCACGTTACGACGGCATGAAATTCTAATTTATACAGATTGAGACGTTTCGTCAACGTGACATTTAAATTTGGTAAGCATTTACATTGCAAGCAAATAACAAAACGGACCAGACGTTTCGTTAGGGGAGTGGACGTTCGGCTATTTCTATAACGGACTGCTAGCACGTTGGTGCACTTATAGAACATCTAAAAACGTGTCATATGTTTCTCACATACATAAACAAAAAAGCAATACTATACATAAAACAACGCACACAGTGATGGGAAATCAAAAAGTTTCAATGGTGACCGGTGTGCAGGAAAAGTACCAAGTGATTTAAATGGTATTCAAACAGTATTTAGTGTATGTAAAAAACATTAATAATTAAATATCTGATATTTATATTATAGATTTACAATAAACAAATATGTATTTTAGCATATACATACACATTTACATGTATAATTTGGTAAATGTCCATGGACAAAACAATGTTTTGTAACCATTAAAAGCGTTTTATATATTTCTCATTTCTATTGTATGTGTTGTTTATTTTGTACGTCTAAGCATATGTATATTTATATATATGAAAATATGGTGTATTGTAAGTAGTTTTGTCGAAAGTCCGTAGATATACTAAAAAAAAAGTACCAAAAAAAGAGCCAAAATACCCGGATTCAATTTAACATAGAAGCAACCCATCACTGTTTTACAAATGTCACGTAACAACGGTATGAAATTCTATTTTATACAGAATGAAACGTTACAACTACGGTACATTACACTTCGGTAAGCTTTTGCAAGGTTTTTTATATACCAAAAAGCGAACAGTTGATTGATACAGTACAGATACGGTACAACAACGTTCGCCTGACTGAGCCTTTAATTATATATACAGCCATGTCACAGAGTACAATTCCGTTCGGAATTCATTCCGTATTTTGGTGCTACGAAAAAAAAAATTTTTTTTTTTAATTACTTTTGTGTATTCTTAAAAACATGAATATATAGTTTTTATTTATATAATTTAAAGTCTTTATAGAAATTGTGCATTTGAGTTTTTTTTTTTTTTGTTATCATCTTCAGTTTTCTTCTTGTAAGCGTTTAAGTAAGTATTTTGAAGATGCACGAAATAAACTGCGAGCTGCTGTATTTTATTACAATTTTTTAGAAAGCAGCGAACACATGTATACTAAGTATAAATTGTAATGTTAGAGGATTGGCAGGATCGCCATGTGATGTATTTAACAAGGACGCATTTAAAGGTGTTCGTTCGGTGGCAGAATCGCTAAGTGGGGTATCTTTGTTTAAGTGTAACTTTAGCTTATTATCACAGATTACACACAGATATGTCACGAGACGGAAGATATTTTGTCTCTTTCTTAGAAAGCTGCCCTTTTGCATTTCTCTTTGAACCCTCTTTTATGCCGCAAAACAATGAACACAAATTTATTTAGTTGAGATTTATTTGCAAAGCTGTTCTAAAAATTAACTTTTAACTTTACCGCTGCCTTAGTTAATAATATTTAAGTAAGTAAATAACATTATAAAACAAAACAATATTGCTAAATACATTTTTTGCACACAATAAAACGTTTGTTGAACTAATGCTTTTTTAAACGTGGTTTGTGTTCTGTTATTTTTGTTTTGATCACGCAATTTGTGTTGGTTATATTGGTCTGATTTTACACATTTCCACTTCACTACCAAAAAAATGCTTTTTGTCTCTTTCTTCGAAAGCTGCCCTCGCAACTGATTTGGTACTTTCTCACACGTCACTTTTTACATATCTGTGTGTAATCTGTGCTTATTATAAACGCAAGCAATGCCAAATATTTATGGCAAAAAAGCCGCAGTTTTTAAAAATTAATAAATAGGATACACATTTTTGTATGAATTCGAATGTGTATTCTAAGTAAAATTACACATTATAAAGCCATCGTACTTTAATAGTCTTACTCCTTCAATATTTTCCAGACTCTATTTGTTAAAAAGGTTACAGCTTCATTCTGTTTTATTATACCCTCCACCACCACTGTGGTGAATGAGGGTATACTAAGTTTGTCATTCCGTGTGAAACTTTTTTTATTATACATCTAAGACCCCATAAAGTATATATATTCTGGCTCCTTGAGTAATTCTAAGTCGATTTAGCCATGTCCGTCTGTCTGTCCGTCTGTTGAAAAAACGCTCACTTTTGAAAAACGGAAAAGAAAAGAACAAACTTCGTCTCAAATTGCTTGTAGTTATTCTAAGCAGTTTGGGATTGAAATCCAGCAACATCGGTTCAGTAGGATCAGAACTATGAATCAAAATGTGGAACCACCACCTTGAAAAAATTGATAATTTTGATACAAAAACTAACTTAAATGGTTTATTAATGCACGGAATGACATAAAATTTTGCTCGAATTCGGTTTGTACGACTGCAAATCGGTCCAGTGACGATCGGTCCATAATTTACCATAGGCCCCATATAAACCCATCTCGAGGAAAACAGTTTAGTACGCCTAAAACCGCAATAAAAAACGCTAGCATACTTAAATTTTGTACGTCACAGTTTTATAGGACCAGAAATCACATTGTAAAATTTTTTGAAGAGCGGTCCATAATTTACACTAGGTCCCATATAAACCCTACTTCCGGAAAACAGTTTAGTACGCATAAATCCGCAATAAATAACGCTATCATACTTAAATTCGGTAAGTCACAGTTTTATAGGACGAGAAATCACATTGCCAAATTTCGTGAAGGTTGGTCCATAATTTACCCTGGGCCACATATAGATATTGCGGTAAAATGTCTTACTTAAATTCATATGGCCAGAAAAAATATCATGCAAATATGTGAAATTTTCTGTTAACGCTAAAACTAATTACACTGCTGTATTAAAATTTATTATTTTATTCAAGCATGTTCAAAGTCCTAACAAGAAACGCATAAAATTTTCTCGTTTTTGTGAAGCTTAGTTAATAATATATATATATGTATTTATCATATAGAGCTCACTCCTGTCGGTGGAGGGTATCAAATATTCGGCACAGCCGAATATAGCACTCTGACTTGTTATTTATAAAAATTTTTCTTACTATATGCTTATTTTAGAACTGTTATACTAAAACTATCAAAATTGTGCTACTGATTTTTTACCAATCAGATTGTTGCTCTATTTTACTATACACGTTTCTCCGTTTTGTGTATTGTCTTTCACTTGCAATATAGCGCAACTGCCAAGTGTGTGGAATTTTCAGTACGTTTACATTTGACAGACTGGCAAGACAGTAAGCAAATACATATTAGTTGCCAAAAACACTACTTGCTGTCTTCGTGACGTAGGCGTCCAGAAAGTAGTTAAGACAGTTCACTTTTAAAAAAATGTCTAACGTGAATGTCGCAGTGCAAGTTCTAGCTAAACGTGTTTTATATGAACTTAACAAATTAAAAATAGCATTTAACAATTATTTTTTGTGAACATAGATATCCCTTAAGTAAAACATACAAAACCAAAGAATAATTTTTATTTTATTTGTATTTATATTTATTACTTGATTTTCTAATACAACAAGATACAATATCTTCTGAATTACAGTATTAGAATCAGATACGTTATAGGGTACGGTTTTGCAGAAATAATAATTTAACTAAACATTAACCAATTAAAAAAATAAATAATTAAACATTAAAGTTAAAACATACTTATATCTAGGTCCTTGTTGTTCTAGTTATTAGCAAAGTGACTCATTAATAATTTTTTGAATTTTATTGCGTTGCTAGTGAGTTGTATATCAGTTGGAAGATGGTTCCAGAGATAAATTGTAGATATAAAAAATTGGTTATAAGAAGCACTTTTGCGAAATCTAAAGGTGCGGATACAATTATTTCGTAATGATGAGGTGAATGTCAGCTTGTTGTAGAGATATTTAGGCTCTTTTGTTACTATAATTTTATGCAAAAAAATTAAACTTTTAAACTTGAGGTAATCATCAAAGCGCATGCCAAAAACACGTTTGGTATATGGAGAAACATGATCAAATCTGTTTAAATCGAAAACGTAACGCGTAATGTTATTAAATGTTGTAACAAGCTTACGTTTGTCAGTGACATTGCAAGCAGCAAAGACTTCACAGCAATATAAAAGCGTTGGTATTAAATACGATTTGGCTAGCATCATTCTTATCCTCAGTGGAGAAAAGTGCTGGCTACACCAAAGCCTTCTTAGCATAGCATATGTTCTGCCACATACTTGGTTGATATGATCCGACCAAGTAAGGGTACGATTAAAAGTAACACCTAAGTTTTTTACTGTGTGCACTAGTTCGATTCGAGTACCATCAAGATTGATGTTTATGTCACTACTAGACCTCGCACCGATTACTAGACATTTTGACTTGTCTGGATTTAGTCGTAATCCATTTGCAGAAGCCCATTGATGAATCATGTACAGATCGTGGTTAAGTTTATTCACTACAGTACGAATTGATGTTCTGGTACAGCTCATATAAAGTTGGACATCGTCCGCATACATTTGTATGAATGAGTATTTTATTTGCAAAGGTAGATCATTAGCATATAACGAGTATAAAAGTGGACCGAGAATAGACCCCTGGGGAACACCTCTCAATGTACTCAGAGGCCTAGAAAATATACCATTGTTGGCAACTATCTGCGATCTATCACATAGATATGAAGCAACTAACTTTGTAGCAGTTTCTGAAAAGTTAAACATTTTTGCAAGTTTCATAATCAACATCTGGTGTTCAACAGTGTCAAAGGCCTTTGAGTGGTCGAGTAAAATCAAGAATGCTATCCTGTTATCATCTAAACTACCTCGGATGTTTTCAACAACTTCGGTTAAAGCTGTAGTAAAGCTATGCTGAGGTCTAAATCCAGATTGGCGGTCCGTTAAGAGCTTATTATCAAAGATGTGTTTAGAGATCTGTTTATGTAGGAGGCGTTCAAAAACCTTAGACAGGTAGAGAAGATTTGAAATTGGTCTGTATTCCTTATCATCTTTAGGTATAGGAAACATTTTTGCACACTTCCACCCAGATGGAAAAGTACTTGTGGTGATAGCCGTATTAAAAATGTGGTTAACATGGCGAATTATCCATGGTAAAATAAGTTTAATAAAACGAGGTTGAATGTCATCTAGACCGACAGCATTGGACTTAACAGCTAAAAATCCTTCAGCAGTGTCATCTAAGTAAAAACATTGAAAGCTAAACTGGTTCACAGGATCAATTAGAACAGAATCGTCATAAAAATCAAGTTGTACTGGTGGTTGTGGAATATTAGTAAATTTTTGATTTAATGCATTAACATCAATCATTCTTATATTTGGGCGTGTACCAACTATACCAATTTCACGAATTTTCTTCCATTTTTGTTTAGTGTTGACAGCAGCTTGAAATTTGTTACCATAGTAAATCATTTTATCATGTCTTATTTTAACTACAACTGCTCTTCTTGCCAAACGATAATGATTTTGTAATTCTTGTGTTCTGTAGCGTTTCCATTGATTGTAAAGTAAATCACGACGATCTATTAACAGTTTAGTCTCTGATGTAAACCAAGGACTTATACGACCATTTGTATTTCCATTTTTAAGGGGAACATGTTTGTTAAATATAGGAAGAATAAGACCATTTAGATACTCGACTTGTTCACTTACTGACGGCAAGTGATATATTTCATCAAAATTGGCCAATTTCTTGGAGTGATGACATATTGATATTGTTATAGTCCCGAAAGGTAAATATATGTACTTGACGTACGACTTTAAATTTATAAGACAAGAAGATAAGGTCATGCTTAGAAAAAACGGGTGCTGCCAACTGATCATAATGTATTATTTTACGATTATCAGCAACCAAGAAGAGGTCCAATAAAGAGGCATTTGTAGTATTACTGTAGTAAGATTTTATCCGGAAATAGACAGTAAGTTGGCATTAAAGTCTCCAGATATTATAATATTAGTGTAGGCAACAGATAATTGTTCCAACTCAGCTACAATCGAATCTAATCTTATGTAATTACTGGGTCTGTATAGACATCCTAATAGCAATTTTTCACCATACTAATTTAATTCCACTAATATGTACTCAACATCATTTTCTGCATTAAAAGTACGAATAAGATTGCATGAAATATTATTTTTGATATATATAGCTACTCCACCAGCATTACCACTGCGGTCACATCTAAAAAGTTGATAATTCATTAACTCAACAAGTTTATCATTATGAGCATCAGTGAACCACGTTTCAGAGATACATATAGCATCAATATCAGAGTCTCCAAAAAGGTAACGAAATTCGTCAATTTTTCGGTACAGGCTTTGAGCATTTATGTGACAAATATTAAAGCCTAGATTTTGTTTTGTCAATATACGAAGCATGTTATGATTACCGTCTCTGGAACCAAGTTGATCAATAGTTATAGCTGTCATTATATATTTTCGATGCAACGCAATAAAGTATAACATATTTTAATGTATAAAATTGTGTAATAAATTTGTGTAATAAAATGAATAGTCCTAAGTTATTAATAACAAATTTCAACCAAATAGTTATAAGTATGTAAACAATTATATATGACATAAAAAAAATTGAGTTAAACGGAAAGCAAGGTAAGAGCGAAAAAGGCAGAGTTAATATAAATGTAAATACGTCAACAGTTCTCCAGGAACCTCTAACGAAAAAGTCGATTAATTTCTTCAATAAATTCAATCAAAATCGGATCACTAGTGTCATGTTTTCTCACATAGACCAGGCCTCTCAGTGTGTAAGCAGATAGGACTTTTTTTTCTCTTTTCAGACGTAATGCTGAAATAAATATCTGATGATTATGTGGTGTTAGGTTTTCATTCACATAAATAGGTTGATTACTGTCGAACCCGGCATTTCGTAAGCATAACGTAGTTTTCTTATCTCGCCGATATTTTGAAATTGACTTGAGAACAAAATTTTTTTCAAATGGTGACTGTAATTTCACAGCTATAACTTCATCGCTTGGCTCATATGGCTTATTGTTTTTATAAATTTTTTTGAGTCTGTAAATACTTTCTATTTTCGGTGTAGTTATTTGTAAAGAAGTACATATGTTACTAAAAATTTTATTAAGGTCTTCATTTTCATAGCAGGGTACACCACTAATTCGTATACCGCCTGCAACAACTGAGTTTTCTTGCCTTAATATTTTTTTCTTAATATCAATTAGTTCATCTTTGATTTTGTTCTCTCCTAAACTCTTACTGAGCTACCTAAATAAGAGCGGCAAGCGTTTTTTGTATGTCAAAACTTTTTATTTGCATAAAGTTTATACGAAAAAAACCTTTACAACGCAAATTCGACACCACCCGGCTGGAAAATCCTATTTGACAAATCGCTATGTCGATTTGTCTTATTGAAAATGTATTTGAAATGGAATTTTCATGTTTAAAAAAACGCTTGCCGCCCTTGTTTAGGTAGCTCAGTTAGTTTCCAAGTCATTCACTCGTTCAGTAATATTATTTACTTGGACTTGTATATTGTTTATTTTGTCTTCAATTACAGAAAGAATTCGAGTTTCACTCTCTTTTATTAGACTTTTTATAAAATCAAAATGTTTTTCTTCACTTTCTTTTATTGAGTTCTTAATGATTTGCGAAGTAATGTTTTCACTCTCTTTTATTAATTCTCTTATAAAAGCTTTATCATCACTTGTTAATCGTGGAATTTTCGGAGAATTTTCAGGAGTTGTACATTGCTTTGACTCTCTTAATTTCTTGAGGGCAAATTCACTTCGTGTATTCATTTTAATTTGTTTTCTTTTAAGGTTTATGTTGATAGAATATTTTTCTTTTTTAAATAATTTAATAATTTGTAGTTGCCTCGGAACAGGTTTTGTATGTTTTGTTTTCGTTTGTTTATTGTTGTTTATTTTTATATTTGTTTTACAACAGTTTTATGTTGTTGTTTGTTTTAATTAAATTTTAGATTTTAATTTTGTAGAAAGTTTAAAGTTTTGCTTAAAGTCTTGTATTTTTGCATTTACTCAATTTCTTATTATTTTGTGTTTATTGTTTTGTTTATTTTTATGTTGATAAATTTTTTACAAGGGATTTGCAAATATTAACAAACGCAGCGGAGCTCAAAAAAAAAGACACGTCCGTTCACTACACTTGACAGATCAATTTATTAATTTTCTTTTAATTGTTGTTTTTTTTTTTTACTTTTGCGAACAAAACTTCAAATTACTGTCAGTAAATATCAAATCACTGTCCATTTTACTGTCTGCAAGATAGTAGATAAGACAGTTGGAAAAGTGTACATGTATTAGTGAAAAAGTTTGCATGTATTGCAACTGTCTTGCCAGTACTGGCAAATGTAAACACCGTGTAAAAAGTGACGATTTTATTCAGTCTTCAAAATAAGAGAAATCTTTTGATGTTTGTTATTAGGAAGCACAAAAAAAACATTTTTCTCAACAAGAAAGCTTAAATTTTTATATGCATTCCTATTGTAAATAAAATTATACTAGAAATGTTTGCTCTTTTCCATAAAAAATTTTATGGACAAAAGCAAAATTTTGAGTCAAGTTAATTTAATAGGGCATTTACATTACATCGAAATCTAGTAGATTTCATTTGAAATCTTCCTCCAAATCTAGTTCGTTTACATTATACTTGTTTGACATTAGCGAGATTTGGTTTTCACAACAAAAACCTCCGACTGAAAGTTTTTGTGTAACACATACTTACATATAAAGAAATAAGCATTTAAAAATTTGCATTACATTTTCTTTATAATCAACTTCATTTATTTTATCAATATTATTTGTCATTTTCATTTTTTTTACTATTTTACAAAATTTTAGATTTTTTTTTAACAATTTTAACAAGCAGCTATTATTGTTTTTGTTTTGTTTTTTGTTAAAATGTCATTTTTTTCTTGTGCAGGGAAGTAGTTTTTAGTGCTATATGGAGAAAAACATAGTTGCATCCATAAGTACTACTAGATTTCGAATAGATTTCGTCAAAATCTAGTTACGGAGTAGATTTTGTTTTGTACGGGAAATCTAGCTAAAAACAACTAGATTTGGCTTGAAATCTCGAAAGTACTAGATTTCGTTGTAGTGTAAATTGGCTATAAGTACAAATTCGAACCAATACCTTGATTTTGAGATTGAGAGTTCACTCGTGTGGGGAGCAGGTGAAGTTATGGACTGATTTGGCTCATTTTTAACATTTAATACTGCATATATATATAACAAATTGTCAAGCCAAATTTTATCCACCTAGCTTATATGGGTGCCATGGTGCCAAAACTATAATTTCGTGAAAAATGACTACTTCAGGTAAAAAAGAAAAAATAATAATAAATTATAAGAAGATTTAAAGAAGTTAAGGTTTACAGGCCAAAGTTAGAGATTTATGGGTATAAATTACACACATAAGTGATTTTTTGTTCATATCGAAGGCATATGTAGACTGATCTGACTGAAATATAATAGCACACTATTCCGTACTACATCTACTCTTAATATATAGCAATGTTTATATACGAGTCTTCGGAAATCCCATTTCAACGAACACATGGTTAGATTGACACCGTTAAACCAACTTTGCTATTCATAAGGACTCAGAATATACATATGTATATACTTTTTAGGGCCTAATATTAATATTGTAGCAATTGCAAAAGGAATGACAAGCTTATATAAAAACGAGATTGCATATATACCCTCTGTGGTGAACGGTATACAAACTTAAATTTTGTTTTAGAAAATGGACCGATTGAAAGTATCTTTTATTCTTAAGATTTTGAAAAAAACTTTAGATTACTATAATATAGTAATTTAAGGTTTACAAATGTTTGTTAAATTTAACAAACAATTTCATACACATACGGTGGTATATGTATGTATATAATATGTTGTTGTTTGCTTGTTTTTAAATAAAAGTCTAACAAACTTTGTTTAAAATCTAAATTTAAATTGTCCGATTTTTTTTGACGATTTTTTAAACAGAAAAAGATTATTTTTTTATTTTTTCTCAGAAATGGACGATTTTTTCACACTTTTATCTGGCAGCCCTGAGTGGTATGCAGGTGTCAAGTGTTGTGTGGAGTTTTGTGTTAGAAATACACAGTGGATTACATATACATTACAAAATTTTCTGATTTTAATTTTTAATGGAACCCATGTTAGAGAACTAACAAAGTAATAACTAATCCTTTAAAGAGCTATTAAAAATTTATTATAATTCTTTCTTACCTGAAATGCATTTTGGGGTTTCAGGTTTCCAAATACCTCGAATACAGCGGGCTGTAGCATTCTCTCCTTTTATATTCAATTTAAATCCGGCATTGCACTCTAAACTTAATATAATACCAACACTATTTCTGCCAGGAACTTTTCCAGGTCTTACAACCGTAACATTAGCAAATGAATCCCAGACTAAATCTTCACAAGGGCCACGAAGTCTCTTCCGACCTTCTTTATTATCATATTGATCTGTTGATTCCGTATTAGTATCCGTTTGATAACTGGAGCTTCGTTTTCTGCGCTTTCGTATAATTTGTGCTTTCAATTGTTCAATAAAGTCTGAATCATTTGATGTTTTAAAATGACGAGGTGGCAAATCTAAAACATTGTTATAAGAATTGCTTTTCAAAATTATCGGCTCATTAGTCCTCCTTAACGAGGTATATTGAGAATTATCGTAAATACTCGGGATCGGTATTTTACCTACTGTTCGGTGTGGCTTTTTTTCGAGTTCATCATATTCATTATAGTTGAAATCGTTAATAGAAACTTTTGATTTATGCATGGCTTTGTATTTAGGATTTTTGTCAGTTTCGTTGTTTGTATAGTACCAACGACCATTTTGTACCTTAAGCTTTTTAGCTTGATTAGGCAAGTCCATTGAATTATACAAGCCATTGCTATACCCGAGAAGATATTTTACAAAGTCCTGATACTTCTGTTTAATTCGTTCATAGTATTTTGAATATGCTTCTTCAATATCTGTTGGACTACGTCTAGATCGAATTTTCTCTGCATTTTCTGTAAAAAATATTAAATTATTAAAATTATCTTTAGTATCCCAGAACATTTTTTTTGATAACTTAAGTATGGTAAAAGGTCGTACTTGTTAAATAATGACTTGATTGTAAAACAGCAACCCAGCGGGAAAAAGAAGGAGTACGGATGCCTTCTAGAAGGCCCTTGTACTCCTTCTTTTGGATGTACAAGGCCTGCTCGCTCCATTCCATACTCATATCTTTTTAACACACGTTGTCATTCCGGGGTAGGCCTTCCGGTCAAAACTGATTTAAATTAGATGGAATACCATCATCGAAATAATCTTTCTAAATAAAAAACGGTAAATTTGTCCAAGAGTCTCAAAACAAATTCATGGCTTATCAAATAGGAAACAAAATCGCTATATATATGTCGCCAAAAAGTTTGAACATCGCCGTTTGTCGAGAAATTTGTATACTTGGCAACCCTGATGTTTTATGAAAATGTGTAAAGCAATAGGTGCGTTTGAGTACTTTTACAGTAAAATGCAGTAAATGAGTAAACTTAAAAATTTGCTCTCACAAAAAGCTGTTGTCCAAAAAAGTACGCGAACGCAAAATTTGTAAAAATTCGTAAAATAAAGGCAATAGCTGATGGCAAATAATTGAAGTGTTTGAAAAATGTTTACACTTTTGACTACTTAACTCGTTTTTTTATCGGTACTCGATTAAATACTTTTTATAACACGAATAATTTTGGAAAATACAAACAAATTATTTTATGTAATCTTTCATATTTGTTTGTTTTTTATTTTATTTGAATTTGCTAATTTGTGTCCGGCTAAGTTTGATCAATAGTACACGAATACTTTTTTTTTACTATTGATAACTTTAAAAACAAGGGTTGTTCTAAGTACGCGAGTACTTGACTCTTTTACAACTCCAAACAATTAACATAACAAAACAAAGTTTCAAAAGTTGGTATTTAGCCATAACAATTCTTCACAAACAAGTTTAATTAATTAATATTTATTTATTTTTTGTTTTTATTTTAGTTTTATTTCAACTTTTCGTTTTTTAAACAATTTTTTCACAATTTGTATGCCTTTTGTTTGCTACTTTTGTTTTACCTTTTGAAACATATGTTTTTTTGTATTACTAAAATTTTACTGCAAAAATTTCCGCAGTAAAAATTTGTAAGTACTCAGTCAAGAACTGTCACTTTACGCTCTCAATTTGTGTTCTTATTTACTGTATTTTGTGTACGCGAACGCAATTTAGTAAAATGCAGTAAAGTTCAGTAAAAAATAGTAAAAACTTTTGTGTTCTCGAACGCAGCTAATGAAGCAATGAGTAAAAGAAACAAGTATATTTACTGTACCCAGCATAACATATACACAATAATAGTATTGATGTTTCTTTTTAATCAGTTGTTCGATCAAGTAAACAACAAAAAAAGACCAAAAGTAAACTGACAAATAAAGACAAACTGACCCAAAATGAACTAGTGAACCAAAAAGTACGATGACACAGAAAGACCGATCATCGTTCATCTGATTGAATATCACTAAGCAGGGCTGTTAAAGTTGGTACAATTGTACTTTTTTTTGGTACATTTTGCCCTTCTAAAGTACCGTGGTACTACCGTGACTCATTTGGTACAATTTTAAAATTTGTCATAGTTACCCCTTTTTGAATTTTTAATATAGCAAACAAATTATTTAGTTCTTTTTATTGCACTTATTTTTTAATTATTATTTCTTTCATTAAGATTTAAAAATCCTTCTTTTAAATTGCAATTTTTATTTATGTAATATGCACTTAAAATTATTAACAGGGTTAATTTAGAAATGCAATCAGAAGATGCTCAAACGCATGTACTATTTTTACAAGGGCTAACTTTTTTGTTCTTTGTAATTTCAGGAATAAAAATGTTTTGGATGAATGTAAAATGTATCTCTATCGTAACCTTTACAAAAATCACATGCCCTTTGCAGAGATTTATTGCGGAACTGAAGTGGATTAATATATCTCTAAAAATAATATCAATATTGATATTGCTTAAGAAATAAAAGAAAATGCAAAATATTTTTATATAACATTTTGGGAAGTTTTGAGAACCAAAGTCAACTTTAATAAGGAAGTTTAAGTGTGGTTCCATATATTTACTCCTGAAAATGTTATTTCAGGTAAAACAAGTAGTATTGTTTGTACCTCTTCTAGTAAAAATGTTCCCGAGTGAAATTGCAAATTTTGATTCAATCAATAATCCATTTAGAGCTTTAGCTGATGTCGAGCAACTGCAGTCGTTAAAAAATGAAAACATTTGTAGTTTTTGGTCGGCAGTAACTAATTTACAAAATGAGCTGAATGTTCATATGTTTCCTGAAATTTCTAGAGTCGTTGCTGGAATTTTATCCATTCCACATTCGTCTGCAAATATGGAGTTTTTTTTTCCAAATAAAATAAAAACTAAGGAAAGAAACAGACTTCATGTGCCAACATTATCAAGTCTCATACAAACAAAGGATTGGTTAAGATCGACAAATTCATGCTGCTATGTTATAAAAATTCCAAATAGTTTTAATTAAACAAATAAGTGCCTGATTTTGATCTCATATATTTATTAGACTTTTATGTACCTTATTTTATTCATACATATAATGAATGTTAATGTTAAGTTTTTTTTTTGTTGTATACAATTGAATTTTTATGTACATTTTTGTTGTTTCAGTAAATTAAAATAAAATGGTACCGTGAAGGTCCAAAAAGTAGCTTTTTTGTTGGAAGTTGGTACAAAATTTAAAACCCCATTTAACATCCCTGGCACAGATTAAATGTGCAATCTGTGCTGAATAGTTCAATTGAACTAGGTCATTCATGAGCTACACAACTCTAATCCAAATGTGAAATAACCTTCCGAAAAAAATGTACATAAAGTGATGGCGGAATGCTCCGATTGTTGTTAAATATTGCACATACTCGATTTATGACTATAAATCTTACTACCAAATTTCGTGAAGATCGGACAATTATTTACAGTAGGTTCACTGTTGGAAACACTTTATAACGTTCAAATCCGTAACCAATGATGCTTTAGTGGGGAAATATGGTCTAATTTTGTTTCATGTCACCGGTTATTAGTTTGCCAAATTTCGTGATGATCGGTCCATAATTTATGATATTAGGAATATAAAATTTACTCCTTAAAATTACTTTTGTGGAAATTAGGTACAATAAAGTTTTATATTACTAAAAATAAAATAATTAAACTTTGTCGTAATCGGCTCATAATTTGAAATACATGTGTAGGTACATAGTTCCCATATAAAGCGTACTCACGAAATTTATCTCAATACGACTAAAGATTAATTCTAATATTAGGGTTCATAATTTATTAAAGTTCCCATATAAAGCGTCCTACCAAAAAATTTATATATTATCCGAAATTTTCAGCCATTTGTTAAAACTGTTTCCTTCCTTATTCCTATATTTATTATATTATTCATCTTTTACTTTTAAAATTGCTGATCTCGTTTTCTTGTATCATAAAAGCAAAAACATTTCGTTTTGTTGCATCAAAATTTTGATTTTTAGCTTCAATAAAAATTTATTTTATTTATTTATTTTTATTTTTCTGACAATTTGTTTAAATATTTTTAATTTAATGAAAATTAAATTCAATGAACTTAAGCCTTATTAAAATATCTAAATTTGGATTAAAAACCATTAACAGTTCAATAAAATAACCACAATACTAATATTGTTAACAGCTAAGGCACGAGCTAAGTTTACATTTGTCCTTCAAGTTGAGCTGGAAAAGGTCAACAAGAAAAAAGAAAGATAAAAACATGAAAAACAAAAAAAAAATGTACTTTGGATTTCAAGAAGAATTCTTGACAAAAAGTACGAAAAAACAGAATTTAGGAAGAACATGTAAATCAATTAAAAAATAGATATGAATATATGTATTGGTCTAGTAAAAGTTCACCAAAGAAGAATTATATAACTGTCAAATTTCAAGTGCATTAATAAGAAAAGTTCTTTGATATACAAAAATACATAAAAATGAGTGAAACAATGGTGAGTCCGTAATTTTTTTTAAATATAATGTACCTATATAAGTATATATCATTACCTTCAGTCGAAAAGGATGTAGTCCAATGTATAAATTTTATAGGAGAGAGAACAAATTTTCTAAGGGGTTTAGTTCTGAATATATCTGAAGTCTGTAAATCCAGTTTTGCTTCATTGAAGACTCTTTATTGGCTTGCAAACCAACTAAAAATAATACATTTATGTTTTACATAGCTTTTTGTGACTTATCACCTTTTCTATTATATATTTTATACTTTTAATGTACATTTAGGCATGTCAATTTGCAAAAAATAAAATATACCATAAAATTATTTTATTTATTTCAATGTTGACTATTAACAAATATTAACAAATTTTTTAATAAATTTTCACATTTCAATGGGCCCTAGCGCTTTTTCATTAGCATTTTTGGAATTACATCTTTAGCATTTGGATATAAGTACATATCGTTGCAAAACAAGAACTAGAAAAAACTATTTGTATTTTTTCTGCAAACGATGTATTTTTGTTTACTCTATTGAACTGCATCAAAAACTTAATTTTCAAAAATTGTGGCATTAGCGCATTTATGCATTTACATTACATATGTATGTATGTATGTGCAGCCAAAATTATTTTTGTCTTTCCCATTGTTATAAGCTTTAAAATTCCTTTCTAAATAAAAGTATATGTATAATGAGAGTTCTACGCCAAATTTACCCAAAAAGCCATTAAAATCACCCAAAAGCCATTAAAATTACCCAAAAGCCATTAAAAAGCCATTAAAATTACCCAAAAGCCATTAAAATTACCCAAAAGCCATTAAAATTATCCAAAAGCCATTAAAATTTTTCCAAAGCCATTAAAAAGCCATTAAAATTATCCAAAAGCCATTAAAATGAACACGTGTTAAAGTATGTCAAATGAACACGTGTTAAAAAAGGTCAAATTTTTAAAAAAAAAAAAAATTTTCAAAAACAAAGTAATAAAAATGTCATAAATTTTAAAAAAGGCAAAATTAGGGGGGAAATTCCTGAACACGTGTTAAAGTATGTCAAATGAACACGTGTTAAAAAAGGTAAAATTTAAAAAAATTTCAAAAACAAAGTAATAAAAAAAGTCGTTAAATTTTATAGGATAGCAATGCACAAGTGGTGGGTGCATTGTTGAAGCCTTTCTTTTGTTGTGATCGATAGACAGACAGCCAGACAGACATAGAGATATGTAGATAGATAGACATACAGACCTTGTAGAAGCAATTGGAAAAATATTTTTTTTATTTTTGTGTGTGTTTTGTGGATTGTTGGGAGAAAATACACATTTCTGATAAAAGTCCTTTTTGTTGTGTGTGTGTTTATGGGTAACCAGATGGAGGGTTGTTGTTATTTTGTTTGTTTGGGTGATCGACGAAAATATTATTGGATGGATAGACAGACATACAGACAGACTGGCTTCGTAACAGCAAATGGTTTTTCAATTTTATTTGGGGTTGAAGAATAAATTCAAAGTATCTATAAATTATGATTTTATTTAGTTATTAAAAAAAAAATTGTATAGATGCAATTGGTGTTTCTATTTAAATTTTTATTTGGGTGGAAGAAAAATTCAAAGTATTTATTTATGATTTTTTAAAATAATGATCACGTGTTAAAAAAGGTCAAATTTTAAAAAAAAAAAAATTTTCAAAAACAAAGTAATAAAAAAAAGTCGTTAAATTTTATAGGCACAAGTGGTGGGTGCATTGTTGAAGCCTTTCTTTTGTTGTGATCGATAGACAGACAGCCAGACAGACATAGAGATATGTAGATAGATAGACATACAGACCTTGTAGAAGCAATTGGAAAATATTGTTGATAATTCTATCTTTTTATTTTCTTGAATTATGTGAAGAAAAAATTTTTGTTGAGGAAACACACAAAGCTGATAAGCGCATTTTTTTATTTTTTTTTTTTATGATATTAAAATTAATAATTTATGGGGTGTGAGATGATAAGGGTATTGTATTGGAGTGTGTCTTGAATATAGATAGATAGATACACAGACAGACCTTGAGGAAGAAATTGGAAAAATATTTTTTTTTTTATTTTTGTGTGTGTTTTGTGGAAGACAGACATACTGTGTACTTGTCAATGCACTTGTTGAAGCCTTTCTTTTGTTGTGATCGATAGACGGACTTACTGTGTAGATACACTTGAGAAAAGATGTGATTTATTTTTTGTGTGTGTTTTGTGGAAGACAGACATACTGTGTACTTGTCGATGCACTTGATTTTGAAAAAAAATTTTGTGGACAATTTTTTCAAAGCGCTGATATTAAAATTAATAATTTATGGGGTGTGAGATGATAAGGGTATTATATTGGAGTGTGTCTTGAATATAGATAGATAGATACACAGACAGACCTTGAGGAAGAAATTGGAAAAATATTTTTTTTATTTTTGTGTGTGTTTTGTGGATTGTTGGGAGAAAATACACATTTCTGATAAAAGTCCTTTTTGTTGTGTGTGTGTTTATGGGTAACCAGATGGAGGGTTGTTGTTATTTTGTTTGTTTGGGTGATCGACGAAAATATTATTGGATGGATAGACAGACTGGCTTCGTAACAGCAAATGGTTTTTCAATTTTATTTGGGGTTGAAGAATAAATTCAAAGTATCTATAAATTATGATTTTATTTAGTTATTAAAAAAAAAAAATTGTATAGATGCAATTGGTGTTTCTATTTAAATTTTTATTTGGGTGGAAGAAAAATTCAAAGTATTTATTTATGATTTTTAAAAGAAAAGAGAAGATAAAAAGGGGGAAAAGGAAAGTTAGTCAGACAGACAGATATACAGAGACAGTCTGGCATTTTATTTGTTGATAAGTAAATTTACGATTGTATAGATATTTGAAAGTATATAAAAGGTTTTAAATATATTCTATTCATTAGTTTCTAAAGTAGACTTGCTTAAGAAAGTTTGTTTTTTTTTTGTGAAAATAAAAAAAAAGAAATTAATATTTTAAAATAATAATAATGGCTAGTGTACTAATTTGTGAAATTTGCCAAAACCAATATAAAAAGAAACAAAAATTAAAAAAACATATTCAAATTCATGTGCCATGTGATGTGTGCAATCATATATCCCTGACATCAATGGAGAGGAAAAAACATATGGAAATCCATCTAGATTTCCTTCAACAGCAGCAACAACAACAACAACAACAAGTAGAAGAAATGGATGAACATCCTTCAACATCGGATGCATCTAGGAAGCGTCTATCGATGTTACAATCAAATATACCATTTAAACAACAAAAGCCTGAGTCATGTTCAGAATCTTTTATTATGTGTGAGGATTGTAATGTTAAAATTCAACCACAACAGTGGTTTATTCATTGCTCCCAACCCGAACACAAGAAAAATGTACAGGAGAGAATTGGAAACCGGATTCAATTGATAAAAAATTCATTTAAATCTCGACTTTTGACGTACCGTTTCCCGAAAGGAGATTTGAATTTGAATGTAAATGAATATTTGAAAGAGGGTCAAATGTATGTTCAGAAATTATTAAATAATTGTCTGGCTGAGCACATAATTGTGAAATTTAATTTGGAATTGACAGCTCGATATAAGCTACCAGCACATCCTCTTAAACCAGAAACTGATATGTACCACAATACGGAAATGATACGCTTATCAAGGGCAGACAATATTGGCTCAGCTCTCACACTTCAATTTGAAAAGATTAAGGCGAAGATGTCTGAGTTTCAAGAAAGAGATTCTGGTTGGACGCTTATCCAAATTAAATGGCTGGAAATAAACATAAATAAAGCATCACCATTATCAGGATCCCAATATATACCTACACCCGTAGAGCTGGCGAGGAAGAAAGCTTGTGTCAACATTCAAAACAATGATATATTTTGCTTTAAATGGAGTGTAATAGCAGCATTTTATAATGGTGATGACAGTCATGTATACAGACAGACAATTTACAATATACCAAATATTGCTGACAATAATATTAAGCTTGATTGCGGTAGAACACTTAATTTCACATCAATGCAATTTCCTACTGATGTGAAAGATATTAAAGTATTTGAAAGAAATAATACTGATATAAGTGTAAATGTGTTCGGGTTTGATAGGAAATCCAAGGCTGTTATTGGACCATACTACATTACCAAAAAGGAAAAAAATATGCATATAAACCTTATGCTGCTGGAAGACGAATGTGGTGATAAAATGCACTACATTCTAATAAACAATATTTCAAGGTAGTTATCAAAAACTTATATAAAATTTTTTAAAAAAAAAATCTATTCAATTTAATAAATTTATTTCTTTTTTTTAGACTACTTTCAAGTCAAATATCTACGCATAATGGAAGAATTATATTTTGCAACGCATGCCTTTACCACACAGATATACCGGAAAAAATGATTTTTCACAAAGAAAAAGAATGTGGAGAGTGCATTCCCAAGATGCCGGAGGGAGACAAATCCATCATAAAGTTTTCCCATCATGAGCGACAAATGAATCTCCCGTTCACTGTGTATGCGGATTTTGAATGCGTTCTCGAGGAAGTAGATGTAAGTAGTATTAATGAAAATAGTAGATTTACAAAAAAACATGTTCCATGTGCATATGGTTTTAATATTAAGTGTAATTTTAATGAAAATTTAGATAAGTTTAAAATGTTTAGTAGTAGTAGTAGTAGTGTTAATGTAGGGCAACATTTTGTAAATAATTTAATAAATGAATGTAGACAAATGTATAAGAAGTATTATGAAAAAATTGTCCCCATGCATTCATTAACCCCCTTAGAAGAAGAACAATTTTTAAACTCTATTAACTGTCATATTTGCGGTTTAGCACTAGGCGATGAACTAGCTGTGAGAGATCACTGCCACTTATCAGGAAAATATAGAGGGGCTGCACATAATTCGTGTAATTTAAATTTTAAAATTCCAAATTTTATTCCTATATTTTTCCATAATTTTTCGAAATATGACTGTCACTTATTTATTAAAGAATTACTTAGTATTAAAGGGGAGACAAATGTAATTCCAATAAATAAAGAATTATACATTTCTTTGTCGCATACTGTTCGGGTATATACTGATGAAGAAATTGATGATTATATAAATGAGTTGTATATAAGAAAAGTGAAGCAAAATATTCCTCAGCATATTATTTCAAAACAACTTGAAAAGGTGCGAGTTTATAAAACTGGAAAAAAAATTGAGCTTAGATTTTTAGACTCTTTAAGATTTATGGCATCTGGTTTGGAATCATTAGCTAGTAACCTCAATGATCAAGATTTAAATGCAGTTAGAAAATATTTTCCAGATGCTGAGAAGTTTTCTCTTATGAAGCGAAAGGGTGTTTTTCCTTATGAATATTTAAATTCATTTGAAAAATTAAATGAAAAGAAACTCCCACCAATTGAAGCATTTTATAGTAGGTTAAATGATAAAAAATGTTCAGAAGAAGATTATTTGCTAGCACAAAATATATGGACAAAATTTGATTGCGAGACTATTAAGGATTACATGGAGCTGTATTTAAAAACTGACGTGTTGTTACTTACAGATATATTTGAAAACTTCAGAAAGCTCTGTAAGAAGATTTATAACCTAGATCCTCCACATTATTATACCATCCCAGGGCTTTCTTGGGATGCAATGTTAAAATATACAAGAATTGAGCTAGAATTATTAACAGATCTAGAAATGTATAATTTTATTAAACGAGGAATTCGTGGTGGTCTTTCACAATGTAGTAAGAGGTATAGTAAGGCGAATCATAAATATCTTAATGATTATGATCCTACAAAACCCTCCGAATACATTTTATATTTAGACGCAAATAATCTTTATGGTTGGGCAATGTCAGAGTCACTACCATATGGAGGCTTCAGTTGGACAAATGACTTCATTCACCCCAAAAATATTCCACATAACTCAGATGTTGGTTATATTTATGAAGTCGATTTATCATACCCGTCTAGCTGTCATGATTATCATAATGACCTGCCATTCTGTGTGGAAAACAAAATAATTGGTGGGAGTAAATATGAAAAATTAATTGCTGATCTATCTAACAAAAAGAAATATGTCATACATTATAAAACATTAGAGCAATGTTTAAATAATGGATTGGTTTTGGAAAAAGTTCACCGAATTCTGAAATTTAATCAAAAGCCGTGGTTAAAGACATACATAGATTTAAATACGACACATAGAACAGAAGCTAAGAATCAATTTGAAAAAGATTTCTATAAATTGCTCAATAATGCTGTGTATGGTAAAACCATGGAAAATGTCGATAAGAGAAAAGACGTTCGGTTGGTTAGTGAATGGGGTCGTACTAATCGCAATAAATTGGGTGTAGGTGAACTTATAGCAAAACCAAATTTTCACAGTATTTCACAGTTTACTGATAAATTATGGGCTGTACAAATGAACAAAACTTTGACATATTACAATAAACCCATTTATTTAGGCTTTTGTGTACTTGATCTATCAAAATGGAAAATGTATGATTTCCATTATGAGTATATGAAACCTAAATTCGGAGATAATATAAATCTCAATTATATGGACACTGACTCTTTTATTTACTCAATTAAAACTGATGATTTCTATGATGATATAAGAGGAGATTTAAAAACACTCTTTGACACATCAGCATATTTACAAAATAATCCATTTAACTTTCCTCAATTAAATAAAAAAGTACTTGGAATGATGAAAGATGAAACTGAAGGTAAATTCATCACTGAATATGTAGGCTTAGGACCCAAAGTTTATTCTTTCACAGTTGAAGATGATAAAGATGTTAAAAAAGCTAAGGGGGTTAAAAAATGCGTGGTAGACAATTATACTATAGATCATTATAAACATGTCTTATTTAATAAGAAATCAGTAGGGGCATGTATGTACACATTCACATCTAAGTTACACACAATACTAACAAATAGAGTTAATAAAATAGCTTTAAATTTTATTGATAGTAAACGTAAAATAAGAAATGATGAGATTAATACACTTGCATGGCACCATTATCAGTTAGATACTGATAATGGTGATTTAGAATTAAGTAGGTTAATTAGTGATATTGAGTCACTAAATAATTAGTATAGAATATGTAAATGTAAATATATGTAAATATATACACCTATATACACATAAAATAAAAAAAAACCAAAATTTATTTAAAAAAAAAACCCAACAGTTTTATTCTTTATTTAATAGAAATTAAATGAAAAAAAAGTAAGTATTAGAATGTATTTTAAAATAGATTATATAACTTTTCGAACAATTCCAGTTAAAGGTGTGTACTCCATCATACGATCGTGTAGGATTAAACAATAAGCATTTGTATTTTTTGATACTGGACTACTTGTCTCGAACTCAATTTTCACATCGATAGGCCCATTTTTAACAATTTCATTTTGATAACTAACATCAACTACTGCAATTGGAATATTTTTAAATTTCTCACATGAAAGAAGAGGTTGTGCTTCTCTCATATAGTAATTTTGTTGAAACTTAGCATACATATCATACAAAATAGCGTATCGATTCTCCTCAAATTTTAAATTTAAATCATCATATGGATACGATTCTGAATTTAAATGCACTTTAACATTTTTCAAATCTGAATGTATATATTTATTATCGTTTTCTAATACGAATAAAAGAAATCTTGGCCTTTCTCTATTCACTGATAGTTTAATATTCCAGTTGTGATTTCTGCCTCCGGAAAATGTTGGATTAAAATAACAGTCCCAACTGCGAAATGCTATGGGTAATGAAACACCCTCCTTTATAATCTTCATTATTTGTATTTTTCGTGTATCTGATAGGTGAATATGTGGTATTCTCCATGTTATGTTTTTAATCGATAAACTTAATTTTTCATTAGCATCTGTAGAGTAATACGCCTTATCATCATTTGAACTTCGTAAAAGAATAAGTTCATGTTTACTATTTAAAATTATTTTATTGAAATCCTCAGCAAATCCCAATAGTAGTTTAAGGGGAATATAAAAATTAAATTTTCGCATTGACAGGTCTTCAGAAATATTCCACCCTGCATTTCTCATCATATTGCTTTCAAATTTATTTAGTGAGACATAATTCTTAATTGTACTGGATATTCCCAAGTATCGAGTACGATCAATTTCAACACCATTAATCTCATACCGTATTTCATCAAATAAGTATGCAACACAATTATTCCTCAATCTAGTATTTTCTGACGCTTCTTCACCTTTAGTGTTTTTTATGTTTCCTTCTATATATAAGTAGCTTTCAGACGGAAGAACATATAAGTCTTGATTTTGTAGTGTAATTCGAATTTCATCATTGTTTTTAAATGATTGAATATAGGGCACATAGCTGTGATAATCTTTTTTTATTATATTTTCATCAGAATACGGTTTTTCAATGACATTGAGT
This sequence comes from Pollenia amentaria, assembly GCA_943735925.1. Lineage (NCBI taxonomy): Eukaryota > Metazoa > Arthropoda > Insecta > Diptera > Polleniidae > Pollenia > Pollenia amentaria. The sequence goes on from OX031007.1 coordinate 76,552,471, forward strand.
ATATCAGACATTTTTCTTTATTTTTAACTTAAGCAATTTTAAAAAGGTGGTGTTTTCTTTCGATAATGATGGTCTTATAGCTTTAATATGATTAGTAGGAATGACCCTATTAACTTTAATGTGCTTAGTTTTATTGTAAATTATCATTTTTTTCTGGGTCTTAGATGTAATCTAAGTGTTATTTCTTCACCTCTGAAATTAACTGCACGATTTTCTTGGTCAACAATCCAAATTTTAAGATATGTTATTTCTTTGACGTTTACTGGTAAATAAATTAGGTTATTAGCAATAACATCTAATTTATAGCCTGGTGGTACGTCTAATGCGAACTCGTGTAGTATATGTGCGGGAGAATTATTCATATATGCTCCTGTTATGATGTTACACTGAATTTGTATAGCATTCACTTTTAATATATTTACAGGTTGATTTGATATATGTTTCATACCAGCCTTTAAAATTTCTTCACTAAAACCTAACAGCGTACCAATGGATCGTTTTCGATTAAATAAAATTGCATCGTGGGATGAAGTTATTTCAATCTGTAAAGTATTATTATTAGCTTTAATCAGAATAGATTTATTATAATTTTCTGCTTTATACTGCCCAACTATATAATCAACAATATCTTGTAACTCGTATGATCCAATAGGAATTTCAATTATTTTATCTCCTATATGAAATAAATTATTATCATAATCTACATTAGGAATAGAGTTATATGAATGAAAATCAACTAGAGAACATTCATAGTCATCTTTTAGATCTATTGGTGGGAAATAATTTGCCGTTAGGATTGATGAATTTCCACTTAAAGCTAAAGTAATTGACATCCTGAATGGTAAATTGTAAATGAAATGAAAATGCTTGAGTTTTTTTGTTTTATTAAATTTATACATTTATTAGAAAAACTTTTTTTTTTGTATTTGTTTTCTTATAATATTTCATTTTTACTTATCCAAGAATTATGTTGGTTTGGAAAACCTAACCATTTAACATACGCTTTATCACCTTTTTCTTTTAAAATTTTTTCCACCAGAAATGTATTAGGATAACGTGTACGACGTATTTCTTCCTTGTAAAATGCGCCTTTTATAGGATTTCCTTGATAGTCTTCAAGTAAAAATGTTATTGGGTAGGTGTTCTGTATCGATTTTATTTTAAATATTTCTGTAGTCCAATTTGGTGTATAACCTTTTTCAAATATATGTTTATATTTACTTATGCGAACATAGTCCCCAACCTTAAACCTTGATGATTTAAACATTTTTAAACTGCTAAATGCAGTTTTCAGTAGATGTTGTTCATGTTCACGTTTTACATCAATAGGCGCCATTTTAATTTTACTATGAGTTTTTCTGTTATATTGATCAACTAGTTTTTTATAAATATCAATCCAGTGAAATGTTCCATTATAACTAAATTCTCTCCACATCATACCTTTTAGTGTTCGATTAAAGCGTTCAACAATTGAAGCTTTCATTACACTATAAGTAGAGTAATGATTAATTGAATATTTACGCATTAGTAAACCAAACTCCTTATTAAAAAATTCTTTTCCGTCATCTGTTTGTAAATTTTTAGGTATTCGCCCCTTACTTAGTATTTCCTGGAAAGCTTTGGAAACTTCATTTGCGGTTTTTGCTTTAATTGCTGCAGCCCAAGCATATTTTGAAAATGTATCAATAACTGTTAGCATATATTTGTATCCGTTGTTTATAATGGAATAGTTACCCATTTCTACTAAATCTGCTTGCCAAAGATCATCAATTCCCTTTGTTATTACTTTCCGTCTTAAGAAATTTTTGCGTGCTCTAGAATGTAGTTCATTTATTACCGTTCTTTTTTCCATTATGTTGTTGTTGTTGTTGTTGTTGTGATGAAAGTTTGTTGTGATGAATCATTGCACTATATATATCAGAAATTTTCTTATTTAAATCCTTTATTTCATTTCTTACAATTAAAACTTCTTTGTTTATACCCCTTTTTAAATGTTCTTGCATATGGGTCATTTGTATATTCACATAATTTTTGTTAACAGCATCTGTCCCATTCATTGGAGGTGACAAATTTAAAATTCTTTTATTCTCTATATCAATATTATTTACGTTGAGTTTGATACCGAATTTTTTTGAAATGTTGTTTCTTGTTATATCTCCTATATATTTTTGATTATAGTAATGACCAAATTTGTCAACAGTCATAATTTTTTTATTTATTTATTTATTTAAAAGTTATTCAATTATATTTGCTTCCCTTAGTTCTTCGATTATAGATATTATTTCATTAGAATGATTATTGTTACCAGCATGTTGTGATGCTATTAACAGCCTCAATCGGTCTACAATTTCATTAGGATTATCCCAGTATATATAGTTCGGTTTATTAAGATTTACCTCCATTAAACCCTTACCAACGTGAGTAGTTGTAGTAAACAATTTATTTATTATTTTTTTATATTTATAACCTCTGTTTCCATTGATTTGATTATTAGGATCATAGTTTCTTCGATGTGCATTTGTATCAAGTAAAATATTTTTATATATTGCTAGCTCTGACGAATCAAATTGTTTTGGATTTTTATGAAAAAGTAATGAGTATAACCCTGGGGTTAGTGCCCAAGATTTTTGACCTATTATTATTTTATCATCGGTTAGCTTTAAAATAGAATTTCCAAATTTCCAGTCTCCATTTTCCATTTTATGAGGTCCAAATATAGTGTCAAGCTTTTTATTTCCATTTAGGGTTGATAAATCAAACTCCCAATCGGATGATTGAGAATAAAATTGTTCATTTTTCGATTTATCATTTACTTCATCTTCACTATTACTATTATAGTCTTCTTCTTCTTCTTCTTCTTTACCCCTTTTTATTTTATTAGGTGCTGAATTAATGTTTTTCTCGATCAATAATTTTTTCTTAGGAGTGCTGGTGAATATAGTATTATTTTCCGTTTTTATTTTAGTATTGTGCTTACATTTATATTTTTCGTCTGTGGGTATTGTTAGATTTGACGAATCTGACAATTTGACTAGTTTCTTTAGAGGTTCTGTTAAAGGTTTAAACGTTCTTTCTAAATTATTAAATTTTTCCAATTCTCCCAGTCTTATGCTTTGAAATTTTTTCTTTAAAATTTTTTTGGATTTCACCAACTCTTTTAAAATATTTTCTTCCATGATTATAACTTTGATGAAAAAAAAAGCTAAACAGCTTCTTTAAACAGCTTCTTTAAACAGCTAAACAGCTTCTTAAAACAGCTAAACAGCTTTTGAAAACAGCTAAACAGCTTTTGAAAACAGCTAAACAGCTTCTTAAAACAGATAAACAGCTTTTGAAACCAGTTAAACAGCTTTTGAAAACAGCTAAACAGCTTCTTAAAACAGATAAACAGCTTTTGAAACCAGTTAAACAGCTTTTGAAAACAGCTAAACAGCTTCTTTAAACAGCTAAACAGCTTCGTGGAATAATTTTGACAGTTCTCCAAGTATAAAAAAAAAACGTATTTAATATTAATAGGTATACGTCTGATGTAGTTAGTAGTATTTATATGACTAAATCTGAATGAATAGATCAAAGCCTTTTCTATAACGCCCTTGCTTCATTTCATCATCTTTACTTATTATAAGAAATCCATATTTATCCTTCCAACATTCTCCGCAAATGTAACGAAACATATTTAAACTCATGTCACTGCCAACATGATCATTGTAGATGTGCTTTAAATTTAATTCATCTTGCTTGAATAAAATAATCATATTTGCATTATCACGTACTAAATGTTTTGGAATATGTGTATAAGTCTGACATAAATAAAAAGAATCAATATCCTTATGTCTCCCCATACAGAAATATGATCTTATATTATTTTGTTTTTCACAAGCGACATCGTCAAATATCATAATAGAATTTACTTTAGCTTTTTCGGGTGGTATGACATGTTCATTGTCTGAAAATGTATAAAGTCCCATACCCTTTACTGATGAAATTAATCTTGACAGATATTTATATTTCGGTTGATTTAATGATTTTGAGTATATATAAATATTTTTAAATTTTAAACCATTCGGACTTTCAATTAAACTTAGCATTATATTTGTTTTGCCACAGTTTGAGGGACCAACTATTAGTGCTCTGATAGAATTAGGTAAAAGACAGCTATGTTTAAAACCATTTCTGTTTTCCATTAAATCCAAGTTTCTCACTGAAATATTCGATTGTTGTTTTACCAAACGCATCTTTATAACTGAAAGCATACGTTTGCTTAATATTGCGTTTTATTTACTTTTAGATTTTTTATTTATTTTTTATTTTCAGAAAAGCAATTTTATATATAAATGATTGTGTATAAAAATAAAGAATTTAGTAGAAAACATTTCGTCCTTGGAAAAGGACTTGTAAATAGCTTAATTAATTCACTACCACTTGAACTTCATTTACCGGGTTATCAATTTTGTGGACCAGGCACTAAATTGGAAAAACGATTACAAAGGGGTGATAAAGGTATCAATCCGTTAGATGCAGCTTGTAAAATTCATGATATTGCTTATGCCCAGAACACTGATATTCATAAACGACATTACGCAGATAAAGAACTAGCAGAAAAAGCTTGGAGTAGAGTTAAAGCTAAAGATAGTACATTTGGAGAAAAACTCAACGCATACCTTGTCACTAACACAATGAAGTCAAAAGTTAAATTGGGCTTGGGAGTAAAAACTGACAAACAAAAGAAAAAGTGTAGACGAAATATTTTTAAGAATGCCGTTAAATCAGCAACCGATATTTTAAAAAAGGAAAAACCAAATGACATCAAAACCGCTATTAAAACTGCACGAAAAGCTATCCAACATTCATTTCTTGGAAAAAAATCTATAGTAAAAATTCCTAGAATTATCAACATACCTAAACTTGGCGGTTTTCTTCCACTTGTCCCTATTCTAACAGCACTTGGAGCATTGGGAGCAATAGCTTCTGGTGGGTCAGCAATCGCTAAAACTATTACTTTAGCTAAAAATGGTAGACAACAGCTCGAAGAAAGTAAGCGTCATAACAAAACATTAGAGGCAATAGCTATGGGTAAAGGTCTATATCTTAAACCCTATAAAAAAGGCTATGGAATATTTTATACCTCATCAAAAAACTATTAAAGCAGCTACCTAATAGACCGCTAACAGATGTGGACTTGAGAACATTTGGGAAGAAGTATATTCCTTATTTTAGAGGAGTATATATGAGGGATAAACTTCCTAAAACTCCACACCGAATAGAGAATGGAATTATAAACTTGGATTCAAATAGAGGATATGGAACGCATTGGGTAGCATTTTATAAAAATAATGACAATGTAGAATACTTTGATAGTTTTGGTAATCTCCAACCACCTATAGAAGTTTTAAGATACTTGGGTAAAAACATTAAATATAACTATTTAAGATATCAAAAATTTAATACTTTTATTTGTGGTCATTTATGTTTAAAATTTTTAATAAATTTCAAAATAAAGAATTAATAAAAAACTCAAATATTTTGTTTTTTTTTATTATTTTTTTTGTTTGTTTGTTTTTTATTTATTATCCATTCTTAATAATAATCTATAGATTTTAACATCTGTTTTAATTTTATTTTGCATTTTTTTTCCAAACTCATAACAAAGTCTGGTTAAATCAATTTCTATATCTCTTTCATTTATATTTTTAATTTCATAATATTGTACATTTGTTTTATTTAAAATAGAGCAATTAGGAATATAATGTTCATAATAAAAATATAAGATTTGCTTGCGAAGAATTGTATTCCAGCTTAAAAATGTCGTCAAGAATATTCCAATTTGAGTCAGAGATTTCCAAGTTTCAGGATCAATTTTTATTTTATGGTTTCCCTGTTGTAGGATGAGATAGCAAATATTATTCCTATACTGAAATGTATATTGAACATCCTTCTTTTCATCCTTATTAATTAGATTCATACAATCTTGGAATTCATACTGATTAAGTGTTGCCTTAATATATTCCTTATAGCTCATAAGGTTTATCCATTCATCCCGGTCCAATGCAATGAAGTTCCTATCCTTATAATGCAACCAGACAATAGGCTTAAAACCAAGAGCTGTGGAAAATCCGCAGGATATCTTTAATTTTAAATTTATAAAATATTCCAACTCAAATACACAGTCGTATATTTTCGGGCTTCTTACAAGATTGAACATTCTCGATGAATTTTAAATGTAAACTAATAATATTTTTGCTTTGAAACTCTCTATTTAAAGAAAAAAATGCTTTTATCTTTTTTTTTTTTTTTTTTTTATTTTTATTTAATTATTTTTGTTTTCTTGTACATAAATTTAGACTTCTAAAATATTTTAATATCTTTTTATAATTTTCTATAATTCTTATAACCTCCTTTTTCCTCTTATAGAAAAAGTAGCATCCACACAAACCCACGACATCTCCACTTGTACTTTCGTGAGAGCAAGGCATATTATATACATTAAAATTTGTATATTCTCTTTTGAATGTACATAATAATTCCAAATGTTCTTCAAAGATTACACTTCCAAATTCTTGTAGAAAAGCTTCAATAACCTCCATCTTTCCACATTAAGATTTCAGTTACAACTTATTAAAAATATTAATATTTCTATATTATATATATATATATATATATATATATATATATATATACTAATAAAATAAAAAAAAAAACACTAGAATCTATAATAATTTTTTTTATTGTTCAATCATTTTTTTTTTATTGAAAAAATTATTTTATTTAAATGTATTAAAATGAGTATAAGGGTAATATCCTTTCATAGGAGCAGCCGTCTTAATTTCTAGCTTATAATTAATGCTATCCTTTTCGTCATCTAAAGGAATCTTTGAAATTATATATGAGCCAGTTGATAGGCTCCCAACATCGTTTTCAGTTAAGACATTAAACCTTTTAGGAAGATAAAGCATAGCTCCATCCAATTCCAAGACAATGGCATCTCCATATTTTGTAGTTACCCGTTCAGCTCCTGTAATAGGATAGTCCTTTCCACCTATCATATTTTTAACACTTAAAATATGTTTTATATTTAATTTGTTGAATGAAGCAATTAATTCCGCGTTAATATTCATCGTTTGATAATTTATAATGAAATGTAATAAATTACTAAATAAATTCACAATTTATAGAAAAAATTTTTGTTTTTTTTTTTTTTGGTTACACTTAGTTTTAACATATGTTGTTTGCTCTAATTCATTAAAATTATCGATAATGTTTTTTAATTTTACCCACCACACCCATTGTAAAAACAAACAAATTCTAATTTCAATTTTATTAGTTTTTATTATTTATATTTATTTATTAATTTCTTAAAATATATTTTGAATTAAAAAAAAATCACTACTACATCTATAAACATAAGTCTACTTCCCTAATATAACGATCTCCATCTTCGTCCAAATAAAAAACCATCATTTGCCTTCAAAATGATGGTATCTCCCTCTTCATCGTCCAGAAAATCCTCAATTTCCCACAAAAATCAAAAAAGATAGAATTATCAACAATATTTTCCAATTGCTTCTACAAGGTCTGTCTGTGTATCTATCTACATATCTCTATGTCTGTCTGGCTGTCTGTCTATCGATCACAACAAAAGAAAGGCTTCAACAATGCACCCACCACTTGTGCATTGCTATCCTATAAAATTTAACGACTTTTTTTATTACTTTGTTTTTGAAATTTTTTTAAATTTTACCTTTTTTAACACGTGTTCATTTGACATACTTTAACACGTGTTCAGGAATTTCCCCCCTAATTTTGCCTTTTTTAAAATTTATGACATTTTTATTACTTTGTTTTTGAAAATTTTTTTTTTTTTTAAAAATTTGACCTTTTTTAACACGTGTTCATTTGACATACTTTAACACGTGTTCATTTTAATGGCTTTTGGATAATTTTAATGGCTTTTTAATGGCTTTGGAAAAATTTTAATGGCTTTTGGATAATTTTAATGGCTTTTGGGTAATTTTAATGGCTTTTGGGTAATTTTAATGGCTTTTTAATGGCTTTTGGGTAATTTTAATGGCTTTTGGGTGATTTTAATGGCTTTTTGGGTAAATTTGGCGTAGAACTCTCATTATACATATACTAATAAAAATAATTTAAATAAAAAAATTAGCTGTAATCAACTTAAACCAGAATAATTATATATTTATCTTTAGATTAAAACCCAAACGGTTCGACTTAAATTAATTACTTAATTTTAAAATTAGTGAAGCATATTCCTTCTTCCAAAATTTTTTTAACAATTGCATATGTTTTTTTTTTTTTGGTCGAAAAATTGGTCAAACAATTTAGTATGATGTAGTCAAATAAATTGTTTCAAATAAAAAAAAACATTAAAAATAAATAAAATTATTTTTATAGCCAAAACGTTATTAAAACAGATTAATTTATTTTAATTTATATTAAACTGATCTTATATTCTATTTTACCTTATTGTTGAGTTTTTTTTTAATATAATATAAACATATCGTTTTTAATAAACTTTTAAAAACAAATTTTTTACTTGTTTTGTACCATAAAAAATTTCCCCCCCTAAGGCTCAAGCTGGATCCGCGCCTGATTTATACCCAAAGAACGGTAGGAGAAAAATTGTCCAAATTAGGTTCACATATCTGGGTTATCAATACACAGCCATATTAGGTAAAATCATCTCTGTTGTCTATACACAACATCCGACCAAGTGTGGGCTGGATTGGAAGAGTGGGAGTTGTACCTCCCACATAAAGAGATTATCGATTTCGGTATGTCTGGAGAACGGCTAAGGCCAAAGTTTACAAATAAGGTACAAGCATCTTGGTTAGTAATACACAACATCTGATAAAATCTTGGCGGGATTGGAGAAGTGGGCGTATCATAAAATAGATTTATTTATATCTGCAAAAAGGTAAGATAAAAGTTGTCCAAATTTGGTACATATTGCTGGGTACCAATATGTACCAATATATGTACCAATATGAGCGTGGTTCCTTGCCCACAAATGCAAAAGAAATTTCTGTGCAGCTAGAGAACGGTCATAGCTAAGTTTCCAAAGTTGGTAGAAATGGCTTGGTGCTCAATATGCAACATCAGTCTAAAAGTAGGCACGATTCGATAAGTAAGTATGGCACAAAATAGAATCCCGTATATTTGAAGAACGGTTAATGTAGGTTAGGTTAGGTTCCATTGGCAGCCGTGATCAAGCACAGCTCACGTGGGTCCATTACTTAGTTCCCGTTGTGTTACCATATCACGCCGTCTCCCATGGGTCCTATGAAATCTGGCTGGTAGTATTCCCATGCAGCCAACCGGTCGATTCAATAAAGGAGTGGATCCTGTTTACATCAACATCAGAGAGACAAGTTTTGTCCCCAAGGGTTCTTCGACCAAATATTTTGAGTCTTAAGTCTCCGAAAGCCGGGCAGTTACAGAGAAGATGTTCCGTTGACTCTTCCTCCTCCTCAGACGGTTAATGTAAAATTGTCTTAAATTTGTACAATAAGAATGGCAATCAATATACAAGCAACATATGTTAGTAATATGCGGACTTGTAGAAGAGAGCGTGGATCAAACTAGAGATCTGTATATTTAGAGAACGGCCACAGCTACATTTTACAAATTTGGATTATATATCTTCATAACAACTTCAATACAAATACCATAATGATTTCTGTGCAACTGGTGAATTGTAACAGTAAGAGTATTCAAACTTGGTACAAATAACTTAATATGCAATGCACGAGATCTGTATTGAAAAAAATTACATTTTTTATTTTAATGCGGGTAGATAAGCGCACTGGGTTAATCCAGTTATACTTCATTTAAACTTTGGACATGCCAACAAACAACGACGCTGAAACTTCAACATTTGTGGATGATACAGCTCTTCTAAAGCCCTTAAGATACATTTTATATTCATTGAATTGATACATAATTGATAGAAAGAAACAGTAAATGTAATATGTAGAACCAAAAAGCTAAAGTAAGAAAATAAATTTCCCGTATTTTCCCTTTTTGGTACTTTTTTCTCCCCATTGAAGCATAACAAATTTCAATGTTATAGTGGGAGCCCATAATTTAATACGTATATGTCAATGAATAAAAAAATTTTTTTGTAAAAAAAGTACCAAAAGTATTTACGGGTTTTACTCTTTAAACGTCCGAATTTCGAAAAAGTACCTCTATGTTTATGCGTTTAAAAGATAGATGGGGTGACAAAAAAGTACCAAAATGCAGGTTTTACCCGTTTACTCCGTTAAAGGGCTGAATTTCCAAAAAGTACCAGATACCTGTCCGTTTATTTTTCTAAAGAACAACGATAAGTATTAAATTTTTTTGCATCTTTTTTAGTTTTGGAGATATAAGGTTACCGAATTTACCCGTTTTTACCCCCTCAACATTCGAATTTACACAAATCCCGTCTTAATGGATCGACTTGGGACAAGACAATCCCCTGGTCCAAATTTCAAGTTTTTATCTTCAGGCGTTTAGACTGTGCGATGATAAATCTGCCAGTCAGTCAGTTATTAACGTTACAATTTTATATATGTATATAGGCAAAAGAGAGTACTTTTTAGGATTTTAGTGTTTTGGTTCCAACTCAGATTTATATATGGAGATATATTTTTCAATAAAAAAAACTGCAACAACACTTACAAAAAGAATGGCAGACACACACTAATGGCGATTTCTTTTCTGAGAAAAAACTGTTACAGTATATACATGTTACACTTTCTAATGTAACCTATAATCGTTTGAAGTGTTACATGTTGTGCAATTTCGATAGAACAAAATTATCTGCTTTTATTTACAACTATTACACATTTATCGGTAATGTACTTCATTATCGATTTTAAAAGCTATTTAAGCGCTTTTTACACACTGTTACGGTTTTGAAACAAATATTGACATCACTAATGGCTTGAAACAAATTGCAATGATATTAATATTCTTTTTCATTTTAATATGTAAACATTTTTATATAATTTAGATATTTTTAATTAGGCTTAAGTTCATTGAATTTAATTTTCATTTAATTATTTTTATGAAGACAGTAGTTTTACAACATGAAATTAATCAAAATGTTTTTTTTTTTTTTTTGATTTCAAGAAGAATTCTTGACAAAAGGTACGGAAAAAACAGAAGTTAGGAAAAACATGTATGTAAATCAATTAAAATATATAACTATTCATTCAAAAGCAAATTTCGATCTACCAAAGTGAAATACCATTTGGTGTAAGGATTGATGTTTGACTGTTGACGTCATCCGGCTGCAATAGCCGAGTGAGTAAAACTCCACCGACGAGATTGTGTGGTTACAATCGAAACTAGTCTGGACAACCTGTCCGTGAAAGCCTGGGTTCAAATCTCAGCGAAGTCAAGAATGAAAAAGTATCAATAAAATTTTAATAAATTTCATGTTTTAAAATTCCTGTCATCATAAAAATAATTTAATGAAAATTAAATTCAATGAACTTAAGCCTAATTAAAATATCTAAATTTGGATTAAAAACCATTAACAGTTCAATAAAATAACCACAATACTAATTTTTTTATAGGGAAATATTTTTAGAACACAGGGCAAACATGTTTTCCCGTATTTTATTTAAAGTTTTTAAATATCTGTTTGAAAAAACAAAATATAGGAAAATAAATATGCGTAGTGTAGGCAGAAAATAAATTTTTATTGTTTTAAACAAATTTTAGGAAAACACAGTCAAACAAGAATTGGGAAAATATTTGACATATTGACCGTCTTTTAGTTCCTGATATTCATCTATGTCTATTGATGAAGTGAATGAGTTTCAAGGTCCCAGTTTGTAGTTTTGGTCTGTAGTTCATAGTCACTAGTTTCAAGATCGTGTAGTCCGTTCTTTTTTAATGTCAGCCGAAATGGCGGTAAATGTGATTTTTATGAATTGTTTTTCCTGATTCTGTTATGAGGGTATTATTATATTCTTTAACTATTTCTTTCCTATATGAGATAGAAAAATAATCCTAACAAATCAAACGTTAAAATGTTGTGTAATGGCTGTGCCGGTTGTTGTCTTGATTGCGAACCACTTTAAGTTTAGCCGAATTTCTTCAGTTTTGTAATAAAATATCTACAACTTTTATTCTATTTTTTTCGTAATAAGCGCTCAAACTGGAAAGCGGGTACCACAAATAAACGTATGCGTATGTATAAGATACTTCATCTTTACTACACTGATGGGATTTGTGGTACAATTGTACCAAATTTGGAACAATCAAAACTCTATTGGTATACTGGTACAATTCATCCTTTTTGGTACAATTGAAAACAGTACCCACGAAGTTTTATCATTTCTTTGAGGTGGATCAACTAACGGGCACTGGTACACGTTCAATATATATTGTGATATTTGGATCGCGATCCGTATTGATGGATCACATCAAATTAGTCTATTATGCGATATGGATCGCGATCCATCAAAATTGCATGCTACACGTTCAATAAATATCGTGATACTAGAAATATCACGATATTTATTGAACGTGTAGCAGTGCCCAACTAATCTTTTCAATAATAACATTTTAAATAACATATCTTCCATCAGCTTAAAAAAATGTATTTAACAATTTAAGTTCGTGAAAAATAAAAACGTTTTGCAAAGCAAATAAGCAAAATGTGTTGGAAAAAATAATTAATTATGTGTTTTCGCATAAAATTAAACAAAAATTGATATATTGAAAACTTTAAAATAGAAAAATTGTATGTAAGAAAGAAAAATTCACTGTTTATTGTTGTGGCTTTGTTGAAGCTTTGATATAGTTACAACTAAGACCTGAGTGTTTAAAATTCTTATTCACTTTATGGTCTTACTTGTATAATATTTTTAGCTTTTCTTAAGTATTTGGGAAAAGTTTCCTGGCGAGCTGGCCTAAGCAACTAGCGAAATGCGCATAGAAACTAGCCTTCCCACAACAATAAGTTTCACTGTTTTTAATTAAAAATAAAGATTGGGATTATTAGCACATCATTAATAAATGAATTAATAAATAAGAAAAATTTCAAATTTTGTTTTGTTTTTGTTGTTTCTATGTTTGTTGAATTCACACAGAACGTATATGTGTGAGGGGTGAACTAAAAAATTGAGAACGCTCTCTCCAGTTGGAATACTAGTTGTATACTATTGCATTATTGTTAATTTGTGTTCATGATGTTATACTAACATACATATTGTTACGAAAGTAACTTTAGTTAAGAATTAGTTTAATTTATTAGCTATTTTGTATTTGTTAGCAATTACAATTAGTTTAAATTTCTATTGTATTAGTTATGCATATTTCTCATGTAAAAATCACTGAACAGAATTTTCTAGTACAAATGTAATGTTAAAATTGTTAAACATAATTGCATAACATAATATTGGTCATCCATAAAGTATGCTTTAGTTTATTGATGTATAATAGCTCAATTTTAATTCAGCCATAGTGTTAATGCATAATGATATTAGCTGAGTAAGTTTAGATAATTAGACGCTAGAGAGCATTCCGGAAACAATTAGAATAATCTAGAGCCATCTAGACGTTTTGGTTAGAGAATAAATACTACTCTCAGATGGCACTAAAAATCAGTATTAGTACAAACCCTTAAGTGTGTAGATCGCAATTATAAGTTGTATAAGTGACTAAGTTCTAAATAAAGTTGTGTGAATAGTTTATAGTGCCAGATATAAGTAAAGTGTTTAAAGTGTTTTATTTATTTTATTAAAGTTGCAATAAAAGAACTCAAGAGGTTTATTATAAAGCAAATAAACCAAAAACGTTATTGAAAAGGCAGTAAAGTTACAATATTAAGTACATACATACCCACGCAAAAATAGCGACTCTACTAAATAATATGTACCGCCATGACCCTGCACATACAAAATTTTGACTCTTCCAAAAATATTGTACCATTACGACACTTTAACTACAAAATTATAACCTTAGTTTTTTAATAATGTTTTTACAAAAATTCTACACCGCACACTGGTTCATATTTTGAGAAGGTGGTCAAAACTATTTTTATACCCTCCACTACCACTAGTGGTGAATGAGGGTATACTAAGTTTCTCATTCCATGTGAAACTTTTTTATTATACATCTAAGACCCCATAAAGTATATATATTCTTGCTCCTTGAGTAATTCTAAGTCGATTAAGCCATGTCCATCTGTCTGTCCGTCTGTTGAAAACACGCTCAATTGTGAAAAACGCAAAAGAAAAAACTTGGTGTAAAATTGCTTGTAGTTATCCTAAGCAGTTTGGAATTGAAATCCAGCAACATCGGTGTTTACGCGCATATAGTAAACGTTGCCTAATTATTGTTTACTGTTTTTCGTTAAGTTAAAGTTGTTGTTATTTGTGTCAATGTTAATATTATTTATGTATACTTACTTAGTTTTGTAAACCCCAAGTGTACGGTACGTACTGCAGAAAAAAAACCAAATAACATAAAATCAATAAAACCCAAAGAATTTAAAACCCATAAATTAAACCCGGGATTTTCTCATTTTTTTCCTTATTTTCGAGAATATATTTCAAGGTAACAATCTGTCCAGTAGGACAACTATGAATCAAAATGTGGAACCACCACCCTAAAAAAATTGATAATTTTAATATAAAACGAACATAAATGGTGGAATAATGCACGGAACGATATAGAATTTTGCACTAATTCATTTTATATGACAAACAAATGCTGTTAAATTTCGTGATGATTGGTCCATAATGAACCATAGGCCCCATATAAACCCTAATCGCGGAAAACAGTCTAGTACGCCTAAAACCGTAATAAATAACGCTATCGTACTAAAATTCGGTACGTCACAGTTTCATAGAACCACAAATAACACTGTTACATTTTTTGAAGTTCGATCCATAATTTATACTAGGTTTCTTATAAGCCCTACTCCCGGAAAACAGTTAAGTATGCCTAAAACCATAATAAATATTGCTATCATAATTAAATTCGTTACGGTACAGTTTTGTAGAACTAGAAATCACACTGCTTAATTTCGTTAACCCTATACCCCATATTAACCCTACTCCAGGAAAATATATTAGTACGTCTAAAAGCGTAATAAATAAAGCTATCATACTAAAATTTGGTACGTCACAGTTTTATAAGCCCCGAAATCACACTCTAAAATTGTTTGAAGATCGGTCCATAATTTACACTAGGACCCATATAAACCCTTTTCGCGGAAAACCATTTAGTACGCCTAAAACCGTAATAAATAATGCTATCATAATAAAATTTGGTATATCACACTTCTAGGTCATTATAAATCACACTGTAAGATTTCGTGACGATCGGTCCATACTTTACTCTAGGCCCCATATAAACCCTACTCCCGGATAACAGTTAATACGCCCAAGACCGTAATAAATAATGCTATCATAATAAAATTTGCTATATCACAGTTGTATAATCCTAGAAATAGCAGTGTAAAATTTCGTAAAGCTTGGTTCATAATTTACCCTAGGCCCCACATAAACCCTACTCCCGGCAAAGAGTTTAGTATGCCTAAAACCGTAAAAAATAATGCTATCATAATGAAATTCGGTATGTCACAGTTTTATAGGATGAGAAATCACACTGCCAAATTTCATGAAGATCGGTGCATAATTTCCCTAGGCCCCGTATAAACTCTACTCTCGAAAAACAGTTTATTGCGCCTAAAATCAAATAAAGCCCACTTTGGAAAAATAATTAAATTCGCCTAAAATTATAACAGATATAAATTTTGCGGAAAAATTTCTTCCAACTTAGATTCATATGGCCAGAACAAATATTGTGCAATTTTGTGAAATTCACTGGTAACGCTAAAACTAATTACACTGTTGTATTGAAATTTATTCTAATTAATATCAGAAATCAGTCTTCAGAATTTTGGGATGATTGGTCCATAATTTACCATAGGTCCAAAATAAATTACCCTCCTAAAAATCATTTTAGTTCGGCAAAAACTGTTACGAATCGTGATATTTTACTCAAGCCAGCTCAAAGTTCTAACAAGAAACGCATAAAATTTTCTTATTGTCGGTCAATAATTTAATATAGGTCTAACCCGCAATCAATTTTAATGCTGACGTTCGTTTTTGTGAAGTTTAGTTAATAATATATATGTATCTACAATATAGAGCCCACTTCTGTCGGTGGAGGGTATCAAAGATTAGGCTCGGCCGAATATAGCACTCTAACTTGTTTCAATTATTTTTTTTGTTTGCAGCAGTTAATTTTATTAACCAAAACACATTAATGTAAATCTTTGTGTATAATATGTTGTGTATTTTTCAGTGTATGCAATAAATTTTTTAATTGACTAAATTTATATGGTATGACTCGAAAACACAATTATTTTTGCAGGAGCAAAATTAGTAAGCAATTTAATTGTCTGAACGAATTGTTTAATTAGAGTCGATATACTATTTTCCTGTGGATTCAATGAATTTGGTGATTAGAATCGATTTTGAATTTTTTCTGTGTAAAATATGCTAATAATTTAGCACATCCATTTTTATTAAATTAGAACAGTAATGTTTTCTAATTTCTTTTCTTTATTTTCGTGTACACGTATATTCAATATACATACATAAATATTGCATTCATAAAAATAAAAACAAATATATTTTTGTGACAAAAAAAAAATTCAAATAAGACAAAAACAATTTTTAAATTCTAAAAACAATTAAGTTCAAGAATGCACATAAAAAGTGCATTCTTAAGTAAAACAACAATTTTGCTTTATAACGATGGTAAACCTAAGTGATGATAGCGACGACACTGCAGAAGTAAACAGTAAAGCTAAAGACAGCAACAAAAATTATGAACCAATTTGGCAATGTGTTACAACAAATAAACGCAAACGGATTGAGTCACCAAAAAAAAAAACAAAGAGAATAAACTCATATGATACTCCAACTACATCAGTATACAGCAACAAATATTCTTTGCTTGATACTCAAGATGATGAAGAAAACAATGATCAGATTACAATACCAAAACCACCACCAATCTACATTCCTAATGTAGCAAATATTAATCTTATGATTAATAAATTAAGTGAAATTATATCCGATAAAGATTTTAATTATAAATCTTTAAGGGAAGGCCAAGTAAGATTAATGATAAAGTCTGTAGATTCTTATAGAAAAGTCATTAAGTATTTAGAGAGTTCAAGTATTTATTTTCACACGTATCAATTAAAACAGGAAAGATCGTACATAATTAAAGGACTCCATCCTACAATCCCCACTGAGGATATTAAAGCTGAACTTATCAGTTTAGATCTCTCGGTTAGATCTGTTACAAATGTTAGAAGTCGTGTAACGAAAGAGCCTCTTTCAATGTTTTATGTGGACTTAGATCCAGACCCCAACAATAAAACTATTTATGACGTAAAATACATAAACCATGCTCTCATTAAAATAGAACCACCACGTAGAACCAACGAACTGGTACAATGTCATCGATGTCAACAATTTGGACATACGAAAACATACTGCAAAAAACCGTACAGATGTGTTAAGTGCGGCATGGATCACCCTACCGTAGAGTGTAAAAAAAGCGCTGAAACTCCACCTCGTTGTGTTCATTGTATGTTAAACCATACTGCCAATTACAAAGGTTGTAGAGTTTATCAAAATCTTGTTGTAAACAGAACTAGTAGACAAAGACAATATGCAAATACTCAAACCAATTATGTTAACACGAATACTATTGAGTATCCGCAATTAGGTAATTTTAATAACAGTGAGCCCATCAATAATAAATTTAATGTTTCGTTTGCAGATGCTGTTAAAGCATCTAATGTAAATGAAAACAGTCGTTTGGACAGACTTGAAAAAATGATGGAAAATTTAATGAATATGATGTCAATGTTAATGGCCAAAATATGCAAATAAATTTGAGGATAGCAATATGGAATGCATAGACACACAAATGAAATAGAAATTTTCATTAAAACTAATTACATTGATATCTTTTTAATCTCAGAAACTCATTTTACGAACTTTCTTCAAAATAAAAGACTACGATTTGGTTGTTGCTAACCATCCCGACGATAGAGCTCATGCTGGTGCCGCTATTTTGATAAAATCTAATATTGATTCTTCAACTCCTGTTGAAGAAACTTTTTTGCGAGCTGCTGGTGTAAAAATAACATGCGATAATAATGAAATCAGTATTTTTTCTATTTATTTCCCCCCAAGACATAATGTTACGTGTACAGAATATTTTTTTTTTTTTTTTTTTTTTTTTTTTATTATTTATTTATTGAATCTTCATATATTAAATATGAACTAACAATAATTAATCAAATCTTATACTAATACTTTATTTTTGTCCTGCCAATGCTAGACGAAAATTTTTCTCCTCACTGTTTCTGTTCACATATGTAGATGTTTAGCGGTCTTCCCTTCGGATGAGTCCTGCGGTATCTCTTCTCCTTAATCTAGAGTGTCCACTGTCATTTAAAATATTTCGAGCAAGTGGATTTGGGTGCGACTCAAGCCTTTTTAAATATTTTGCTGCGTACTTCGTTATAATAGTTTTTACTAATGGCACATTGAGATCCTTGTGAATATTAGAGTTTTTAACATACCAGGGAGCGGCTGTGATTATTCGAAGAAGTTTATTTTGGCGCCTTTGAATTTTTTCGATATTTGAGGCCGAGGCAGTGCCCCATAGCTGTATACCGTAGCACCAGATTGGCTTCAATATAGAGTTATAAAGTAGAAGTTTGCAGTCGAGGCTAAGAACAGAATTTCTTCCAATAAGCCAATATATTTGAATTGCTTTTAGTTTCATTTGTGTTAGTTTTGTTTCTATATGGCATTTCCATGTCAAACGCCGATCTAGATGAATACCGAGATATTTTACATGCGATTGCTGGGGCACTAATTGATTATTGATTTTAATAGGGGGACATGACTCCCGACGCAAGGTAAATGTTATATGTACGCATTTTTGCTCATTGACCTTTATCCTCCATTGTTTTAACCACTTTTCCAGTTCAAATATATGATCCTGCAAGTAACGGGATGCTTCATGACAGTTTTCGTGTACGCTTATAAAAGCTGTATCATCAGCAAATGTTGAAGTTAGGGTGTAGTTGTTTGTTGGCATGTCTGAGGTATATATAAGGTATAAGAGTGGGCCCATGATGCTTCCCTGAGGGACTCCAGCGTCAATTGGCTGAGGAGAACTTATAAAATCACATTCTTTAATAATAAACTTTCGGCCGACTAAGTAGCTTTCTAACAGCTTGTGTGTGTTTACTGGTAAGTTTAGCTTCAATTTATGTAATAAGCCTTCATGCCAGACTTTATCAAAAGCTTGGGAAACATCGATGAAGAGGGCGGAACAATATTTTTTTTCTTCAAAGGCTTTTCTTATGGCGTTTACTATACGATGGGTTTGTTCGATTGTGCTATGTTCTCTTCTAAAGCCGAATTGATGGTTAGGAATACATCTATTTACATTTAAAATTGGGGCTAATTTTGACACTAACAGCTTCTCAAACAGCTTTGATATATTAGACAATAAGCTAATAGGTCTATATGACTCAACTTTTGTAGGATCCTTTCCTGGCTTAGGTATCATTGTAACTAAGGATACTTTCCATTCTTGTGGGTAGTATTCAAGGCGTAAAATGGCATTAAAAATTAAAAGAATAATTTTCTTTGCTATGCTGGGAAGCTCCAAAAGCATTTTGTTGCTGATCTTATCAAAACCAGGGGCTTTCTTGGGGTTTAAATTATGAATAGCCTTTTCGATTTCTTTTATCTCAAATCTAAGTGGAACAGCAGCTCTAACAGCAACTGGTGGCAACTCGACTACAATATCGGGAGATGTATGCGGGGTAAATACGTTTTTCAAATGATTAACAAAAAGATTTCCTTTTTCTTCATCATTTCGTGCCCAACTTCCATTTAAGTTTCTTAATGGTGGTTTAGTGATAACTGGTCTTTTAAGATTTCTAGCTGCACGCCATAATGAGTAGTCTGATTGAGTAGTTGCATCAAGTTCCTTAAGATATTTTTCCAGGGAAGCCGTTTTCTGAGACTGCAGTAACTTTCTTAGCCTTTTTGTGCACTCTTTTAGTAAATTCTTAAGTTGAGGGGATCTATGCAATTGCCATTCTCTTCGAGCTCTCCTTTTTTTCAGTCAAGAGACGCTCAACATCTGCAGAATATATTTTACTAATTTTGGTTTTTTTGAGGGTTATACTAGAATGTTGAACAGCTAGTTTCAGATAACTGTCAAAATTTACAATAGAAATATCCACATTCTCCGGTGTACTAAGCGGAATATTTTCAGTGCAGTGGGTACTGAGATATTTTTTATATTTTAACCAATTTATTTGAGTGGCTGACGACACTAAGTTATCAGACGGAGATACAATTCGATTAGGATTTGTTATTGTAAGAATTGTAGGTGTGTGATCAGAAGATAGTTCTAAGGAAGCTTCAACATAAATCGTTTCTGCGGGGATGTTTTTAACCACTCCAAAATCGATAACATCTGGAACTTTTTGCTGATCAGTAGGCCAATATGTTGGTTGTCCGCTCGCGACCACATTTAGATCCATTTTACAAATTGTGTTAAACAAAACACGACCCTTAGGTGTAATAAGTCGTGAACCCCAGAAAGTGTGTTTAGCGTTATAATCGCCAGCAGCCAGGAAGCAAGGTCCTAATGATTTGAAATATTTATGATATTGGCTTTCTGATATAGAAAATCTAGGTGGGGAGTATAATGATGAAATTACTATGTTTCGATTTAATTCCTCAACGCAAATGCTCGTTGCTTGGAGAAAGTCTTCACGATGATTACTCATTAAGTAGTGTTTTACTCGGTTCTTTATCAAAATGGCAGAACCGCCACAAGCTCTGTCTCGAGGGTCCTTGGTATCATATAATATATAACCATTGATTTTAAACGTATTTCTTGAGGTGAGATGAGTTTCAGAAACCATCATAACATCAATTTGTTTATTTTTAAGGAAGTATTCTAGTTCATTTTTGTGTTGGCGGATGCCGTTTGCGTTTTGTGTACAGAATATGAAAACTTTTTTAAACAGCTTGGTGCAAAATTTATTGTTGGAGGGGATTATAATGCAAAACATCACTGGTGGGGATCTCGTTTGATGAATCCAAAGGGAAGGGAATTATATAAATGCATTTGCAAAAATAATTTTTCTGTATTATCTACAGGTAATCCCACATATTGGCCCAGTGATCCACAGAAAATACCTGATCTTCTGGATTTCTTTGTTTATAAAGGTATAGCAAGGACATCTATGGATATAATTGACTGTGCTGACTTAAGCTCAGCTCACAGTCCTGTAGTTTTAACACTCAACTTAAATATTCAAACTTTAACAAATAATCTTAAAGTACTTACTTCTAGAACAGATATGCAACAGTTTGCATCCTGGATATAAGAACATATAAATCTTAATTTACAAATTAAAGATGGCTATCACTTGGAGAATACCGTTGAAACATTTACCAATTTAATCCATGAAGCAGAATTTATAGCTACTCCACAGCAGCAGCAGCAAATAAATGGTAATAATTTTCGCCTATCGACTGAAATTAGAGAGCTAATTGCAAATAGAAGACGATTAAGGAGAATATATCAAAACACTAGAAGCATATTAGATAAAACAAATTTTAACAGGACATCTCTACACCTAAAAAAGCGCATAAAAGATTATAAAAACGAATTATTAAACAATTTTTTAAAAAATTTGGATGCGGTAACTAATGATAACGATTATAAACTGTGGAATGCAACTAAATATTTAAAACGTCCAATAAAAAGAAACATCCCAATAAAAAATTTAAGCGGTGAGTGGTGTAGATCAGACATCAGCAAGGCCAATGCTTTTAAGGAACACTTAAAAATAACATTTAACCCATTTATTTTAAACCATCCCATTGTAAGGGCTGATATTGAGAACTTTTTAGATGTTCCTTGTCAAATGGATCGTCCTATTAAACCAATATCCCCAGCCGAAGTAGGAAAAGCAATTGATAAGTTGAATAATAACAAATAAGTTGAATAATAACAAAAAATCTTTGCCATAAAAAGGAATTGTTTTTCTCACAACAATTTATAATTCTATATTAATTAAGGCTTAACTATTTTCCATCGCAATGGAAATATGCAAAAAATAATAATGGTAGTATAACCTGGCAAACCCGAAAATAATGATGCATCCTATAGGCCAATCAGTTTGCTGTCAAGTTTTTCAAAATTTTTTGAAAGGGTCTTTTTAAAGAGATTAATGCCAATTTTAGAAAAACAAAATATTATACCTGATTATCAGTTCGGGTTTAGGCATAAACATGGAACACCAGAACAGTGTCATAGGATTGTCAATAACATTTCATACGCCTTAGAAAGAAAATTGTATTGTTCTGCTGTATTTTTAGATGTTCAACAGGCTTTTGACAGAGTCTGGCACAGTGGACTCCTGTATAAATTGAAAAACCTTATCCCAGCCCCATTTTATTTGGTATTAAAAACATATATTCAAGACAGATCCTTCTTTGTAAGCATAAATGAAAATTATTCAAGTTTTGGTTGTATTAACGCGGGTATTCCACAAGGTAGTGTCCTGGGACCAGTATTGTACACAATTTTTACAGCAGATATGACAACAATTGAAAATATAACTACTGCTACGTATGCAGACGATACTGCTTTATTAGCCTCAAACGAATCACCGTTTATAGCTTCCGAGATGCTACAAAACCAATTGAATCTTCTTCAAGATTGGCTTCAAAAATGGAACATTAAAGTTAATAACACAAAATCTGTTCATGTTACATTTACGCTAAGAAAGAATGATTGCTCTCCTGTTTACTTAAATGGCACAGCTATACCTAGCTGTAACACTGTAAAATATTTAGGCCTTCATCTTGATCTAAGACTTATTTGGAAAGAGCATGTCAAAAAGAAACGTGAGCAACTTAAATTAAAAACAAGAAAAATGTTTTGGTTATTGGGCCCAAAATCAAGCTTAAGCTTGGAAAATAAGGTTCTGTTATACAAAACAATACTAAAACCTATATGGACATACGGCATCCAACTTTGGGGAACCGCAAGAAATTCGAACGTTGAGATATTACAGAGATACCAGTCAAAAACACGCAGACTTTTAACAAATGCGCCATGGTTTATCAGCAACAAAAACATACACAGAGATCTTCGAATTTTAATGGTAAAAGATGAGATCAATAACTTCAGTGAAAGATACCTTAATAGACTAAGTAATCATTCCAATGTGTTAGCAATAAACCTGTTAGATGATAGCAATGAAATCCAGAGACTTAAAAGGCTTCATGTTCTTGACCTTCCCTTCCGAAAATAGAAAAAAAATTTAGTTTGTCAAATCCTATTTAAATTACAAAAGTAAAATTTGATTTTTTTGTTTTGAGTTTTAAGGAAAACTCAATGTATGTTATTTGAAAGTCATGAAATTTGCTTATTATTTTGATTGTAAAATAGATTGCAAATAAAACAATTAAAAAAAAAAAAAATGCCAAATTCATGGAATGTCAAACATTAAATTTATTATTTCTATAGTGCAAATGAATGAAAGGGCTTTCAATATGAGTAAAAATAGTAATTTTAAGGCTTGACATCTATAAAGCTGACATTAATATACATAGATGTCCTAATGAAATTTGTCAGTTATGTGGATTAAAAAGTTCTTAAAACAGTGCACTTAAAATCATCCCCCATTTAGAATAAAACAATACAATAATTCTCAATCAAAAGCATTTTCATACTAAATGATAAAAAACATCAAAAGTTAAACTTTGACCTTAAATGCTTATCAACAACTGCTAAACTGATTTTAATAAAATTAAAACTGTAGGAAAATTAAAAAAGTCTTCTCTCCAATTAAAAATTATCTCTATCGGTTCAAAAGTTACAGATTTTTGGCCTATGAAAAGCGATATTCAGCCACTGTACGCCGCAACTCACATTTTTTACATTTTGTTTGTTAGTAAGAGGTGTAGGGAAGATAACGGATTGAACAAGTTGCACGACGCACAGTGGCGCCCGTAGAGCAAGCGAGGTTGCAAAAATCAAAATTTTCATGAGTGCCGACGAAGTTTTGAATAAACCCATGTTATAGGAAACTTTTCAACGATTTCAAATATGCCACTCTTAATAATATCACATTTTTAGTTTAGAAGATATAACCGTTCAAAGTTGACCGACTTTCGGTTTTCAAAAAAACACACAATTTTTAGTCAATTTGTTGCGATTTCAGGTGTAATATCACGAAAAATAGGTAACGAATCGCCTTATTTTTTGTTTGTATTGATTGATGTATTTATTAAATGTATAATGATAAAAAAAAAAATTAACTGTTTGCTTTGTGTTTCTCCTGGTAAATCACTATTTAAAAACTATCCGTTTTTTCACTATTTTTCAACTTTGACGGAAAATAAAAAAAAACTATATTTTTCTATATTTGCCATATTTGCAAAACCTGTTCTTTGATTATTTCTTTACATAATTCAAAAAGTTTTATCTGCCCGTACGTGCCCGTTTGGCTTCTAGAGGTAAAAAAGTTTAAAAAGACATGGTTGCAGAAATTGTATGGCGTCCATCCCTTATATGTTTTGACGGACAGTAGTTTGATCTAATAGTTTGAAAAAAACTACTCATTGAAATTAGCAGGTACGTACCTCACATAAACAATACTTTGGCGTACAAATGGTCAGGAACAATATTGACTTATGGTCCCTACAGGTAGGCACAAATCTTATTTGGACACGTGCATAATATCAAAATTGCATTATTTAGCCTAAATCCATATGTATGCAGGGAACAGGTAAATTTTTAGGCATGGTAGCATAAGCCTATATATTGCAAAATAAGCATAATGCCTGGATTAGTCTACGCCTGAAAGTTGGCGCAACAATTACTGAAACCATTAAACAATTTAAGTACTGAAAACATGGCGTTGAACAATTTAAAATTATTTGAACTGTTTAGAAAGTCAACCACACCAAAGTTTTTCACGGAAGTGAAAATTCTTCCTGAGAAGTTGACAGTGATCAGCAAATGGGGCTGCGATGGATCATCCGGACAAAGCGTTTATAAGCAAAGGATATCTTCCGATGACGCTACAATATCGGACGGAAATATGTTTATGGCATCTGTTGTTCCTTTGCGGCTAAAATCGGATGATTCCCTACACTGGAAAAATCCACGTCCGTCATCAGTGCATTATTGCCGACCAATAATGTTTCAGTTTGCAAGGGAATCGGCAGTACTCATAAGGACTACGGTGAAGGACATTGAAGAACAAATAAGCAAGATTAAGCCTACAAAGCTGCAAATTGGAGAAGGAAAATATATTGAATGCAATTACGAACTGACAGGAACAACCTCAACAATGTCATGCCCGATTTGCAAAAAGAGTCAGAAGAACTTTTTTCAATTCAATTCAATTTATTTCATATATAATATGTTACATCTCAATTTTATATAATTAGTTGTAAAGAGTTTAAGATTAGTATCTTTTTCTGCTTAATTATAATATATTTCAATTAGTTATCATATACATATATATAGACAGAATTATATTGGAGGTAAAAATTTAGCAAAAACCTATTTAAACCCCTTTTTTCGTTTTATTTTTATATTTTTTTTATCGATTTTATATTATTATTTGTCAGAAGAACTTTGGTAATTTAAACGATTCTACAAATGAGGAGAATTACGAATATGGAATGTCACCATTGCACGCAAGGATAAGGTGTATGGAATTCTTGCTAAAACTGGCATATACCCTACCACAAGAGGAGGAAAACTTCGATGAAAATACTTCAATAAAGGATAAGGAAAAGATCAGAAAGAAGCAAATACAGGATGCTTTTTTTAAACACGTTGGACTAAAAGTAGACTGTCCCAAGCACGGATACGGTAACTCAAACGATGGAAACACTTCTAGGAGATTTTTTGAAAATGATGAGGCAGTAACTAGAATCATTGGAATTGACAATCAAATCGTGAAAATTGAGTACCAGTCTTTGCCAATTGGAGAGCTTTCTGAAGAAGCACAGGAGTCTCTTAACAAATTTTATAAAAAATATAGATTGCAGAACACATTCAAAGCATCAAGGGTAAGGCAAAATAAGGACCTCTTCAACATGTTGGCAGCATCTTCCGATCCACTTATTTCTTCCCTGCGGCATGTGAAGTCACGAA
The DNA here is from genome assembly GCA_943735925.1 of Pollenia amentaria. Classification (NCBI taxonomy): domain Eukaryota; kingdom Metazoa; phylum Arthropoda; class Insecta; order Diptera; family Polleniidae; genus Pollenia; species Pollenia amentaria. The sequence continues at coordinate 76,578,751 of OX031007.1, forward strand.
TAGAGTTACAAAATAATTATAGTTTAGAAATGGTTAGTCTTTTAGATATACCTTCTCTTACGAATTGTGATGAATATTTTACAGAAAATTGAAAAAATAAATTTAAAAAAAAAATAATTTTTTTTTTAATTTGTTGGGTAATAATTTAAAACATAAAACCCTTAAGAAAAAAAATAAAAACAATCTAAAAATGTAAAAATAATTTTTTTTAGTTACCATAAAATTGATTTTTCTACTAATTTTAACTTTGATAACCCATAAGTAGGCCCCTACAAAGCGTAGCACCCTTTCCAAACGCTTATTTCATAGGCTGAACAGTTATCTATCATATGCTGTTTAAACTGTTCAATTATCTTATTCGGTTCAAAAGATATGATTTTTGCAACGAAAAAACTCAAATGGCGCCACTGTGCGACGCATGGATAGGCATTTATTCGTTTTTGTTTTTTTTCGCTTTTTAATGTGATGTTATTAAATGTTGTTAACTATTGGTTTGATGAAAAAACGCTATTAATAAATCTCATGGTCAATCTTTGAAAACAGTAAGATGTGATCCAAGAGGGAATTGATTCTCACACCGGCAGTTTTCTCTTTTTTCTCTTGGCACGTTTTTCTCGTGATGTCATTTCAGAAATAGGTTTACTAACTTTTTCTCTTTTTTCTTAAGATACTTTAATTTCTCCTTTTGCTTTTGCTGTTCATACTTAACTGGGTCGTTTTTAATCTTATTATATCGCTTTTTTTCTGCCTATCGCTTAGCCACCAATACTTGTTCTTTGGTTTTTGCTTTATTTTTAGGCATTATGAAACTTTACAAATTACACTTCAGTAACTTGCGTAAAATTATCATTCCCCTGTTAGTCATCATTCCCCTGTGCATATTTTTGACAGGGGAATGATGTCAGGGGAATGACGAATATCTAAAAAAATTGTATTTGCTGATAATTGAAGTACCTACCTCTAAATTAATTTGTCTGACTTGAAAGCTGATAATTAAAATAAACTTAAAAAAAAAAAATATTGTAAAATATTCAGAATTTTGTTATTTAAACAATACCGGGGAATGACCAACGCAAGTGTGAATGCTCGATACGAAAGGCCAAATGGCACTGACCTCTCTTTATTAATATTGTTGGTGAAAATGCTGCAACATGTATACGCAGAAAATATAATGTTCTTTCAAATTTAAATTATTGCAGATTACCAATGTTTCGGAAAATTAAGTTTTAACAAATATACGATTTTACAGGGGAATGACATGAAACTTGATGGACAAAATATTATCATTCATAAAAATATTAATTGATAAAATATAATATATATTACATGAAAATCGAGATCATTAATTATTATTTTTTTATTATACAACCATTTTATTAAAATATTATATAATATTTTGTTAAAAGTTTAGATATATTTAAGAAAAGTATTGTTAGGGACAGCCAGGGTAATGACTTTTTAGCACTTTTGCAGGAAATTTTTTGAAAAAAAAAAACAGTTTTAGGAAAAATTATTTCAGAGACAGCAAAAGCCCTATAAAACGTTGCTGTGACGTAAATAATAAAGTGGAATATATTTCTTTTCTTCACTTTTAAAAACAAATATAGCAACTTAGCCCGTAATCTCAGAATCAACCATATATGAATTTCTCATATAGAGCCCACTCTTATCGGCGGAAGGTATCAAAGATTCGGCACAGCCGAATATAGCACTCGAACTTGTTTTTCTTTATGTTCTCCGATTTTGAAATGTTTTTATTCATGTGAAACTAACTACCGGTGAACCTCGGAAGCCAAAAAATTTCAACTCTATTTCAACTGTTTCATTGAGAACAGGGTGGTCCCAAATGTACTTTCTCAGTATTTGGTCATAGTTTTGAATTTCTCAGTCAATTTTTGAAGTTGAAATGCTCATAACTTATTTGTTTTTCAAGATTTTTTGACAGAATAAGTTTTGTGTATTAGTTTATCTTATTAACTATACGTGGTTGAAAGCATTAAACTCTGCGACCTGTATAACCATTTAATTATTTTTTGTTCAAAAAAATATGTACTTTCTGGATGCGATCTTGCGAACTACAGCAATTTCTGTGACCCAAAGCAAGATATTCAGTTCAAAAAATAAGTCCTGCAAGGAAACATTACTAAAATTAAAGAAGGTGAATCTTAAAGAACTTTCGACGATTAAAGCAGTTCCGGCCACATAAATTATGTAACACGTCAGGTTATCAATTAATTTGGAAAAGGTAAAGGTTTTTTTTTTAAGTTTATTTAATCGAATTATTTATGCTTATAAACTATAAATAAACAAAATAGTGTAAGTGATGCTTATTATTATACAAAGTCCCATATTCGGGCACTCGAGTACAATGTATATATGAATTTATAACATATTTTCTAATTGGGTATTATTTTTGATAAGAAAAATATTTTTATATAATTTATGTAAAGAAAAATTTGTTTTTGACAAAAAAAAAACTTACTTTTATATAAAACTAAGACTAAAAGTAAAAGGTAAAGGTTTTGCCATTGTTATGAACTTATTGTGGGTGAACGGATGCTGCAAAACGAATAGGCGACATAAATAGACTAACACGTTAAATTTTCGAGTATTTTAAACTATGTATGTATATATATTATAACTTAAAAAAATGGAAGAGCAGGTAAATGGTAAAAAAAACTAGCACGCATTTATATTTTACGTGAAAATTAGCTTCATGTTACTTGTTAGTTTATTGCTGGTTATCCTTTTAAAAAGTGTGAAAACAGCGATTTTTTATGTTGCAAAGTAATGCTAATAAAAGACTAAATTTGTATTTAAAAAGGTTTTTTTATGTTTCAAAGATGTGGTAATAAAAGATAATTAAAAAAACTTCTATATAGAGTATAAAATGCATGCATTTGTAATTATTTCTGCATTATTTCGGCTAAGTTCAGTTATAAAGTTCTCGCTATTATACATTTATATTTTCAACAGAAAGATGAAAAAGATTTTGTGTTACACATAATTAATAATCCATTCTTTAAATTATGCAATGAACAAGAAATCAAAATTCATAAGATGAAAATAAAAAAATTTTCATTTACCTTAAGAAAACGGTACCTTCTAGAAACAAGAAAATGTTTTACCTACGCAACCAAAAATTGCTAACAAATGATCTGATTTTTAAGAAGTCGATAACCGCTAAGGAAACTGGAAAAGTGGGCCGACCCGCAAAACCAATTGACAATTTCAGTGAAAGATCACAAAGGCGCAAGCTTGCAAATATCAATGAAGAAATTTCTCATAGTATGATAAAGGATTCATCTCGGCATCAAATTCAACCAACGCAAACAAGAAAACGAAAATTGCAATAATTGAAAAAATAGTGGAAGCGAGCCCTAGACGCACAAAGAGGATTTTAAAAAGTATGCCTACACCAACTGAAGAAATGAAATTTACTCCAGAAGAAGCATTTGCACTATTTTTGGATTTAAAACTGACTAAAAATCAGTATACAGAACTGCGAAAGAGAACCAATAAAAAAAATTATGAAATCTTTCCAGTATATCAAGATTTAGTTTCTGTCAAAAAAGAGTACTTAACTATCCAAACGGCTTTTAGTGTAACTTCAAGTTAAGCAGACGAAAAATTGCAGGATCTTCTCGAACGCACTGCAGAACGATTATTAAATACAATTGATGCTGACTGTTTAAAAAAACTTAAAAATTGCAGCATTACTTTAATTTCTAAATGGGGATGTGATGGAAGCTTTGGTCAGAAACAGGGTTTCGAACAACTGCTAATAGCAGTCAAAATTTGCTAAAAATTTCATTTATTTTCAGCAACATGCTGAAAAAAAGAACTATATCTTATTTTCATCCACACTCATACTTAAAACAGTTGAACTGTGTGCGCACAGTTACTGAAAAAATAGTAACACAATTCATTTATTTTCAACAGTCAAAAGAATCAGCAGCAGACTCTCTCTATTTCAAACACACAGACTGCTGAACTTGCGGCTGAAAACCAGAAGCTGTTGTGTTTACAGTTGACGTAAACTCTTTTTTTTTTTAGTTTACTAAACAACGTAGCTAGAAACTGGCAGTTCGACTATACAGAAACGTAAACACAAACTGGTTGGTTGATTGAATTGAGTAGTGTTAAGTTGAAAACACATTTGTTTTGTTGTTTAAATCAAATAAAAGAAAAGAGAAAAACAATTATTTATAAAATGAAACAAATAATTTGTAATATTTGGAATGCCAATTACAATACATACTTTTTATTTAAAAATATTAATGTTTGTTGTATACATTTTATGAAAAATTTAAACACTATTTTTTAACTTGATAATAATTCAGTGAAAATCTCAACCACTAAAACTCATTAAAGATATTATGATAATAAGATTTTCTATAGTAAAAAAGTAAATACCTATAAACATTTATACCTTCTACCACCACTAGTGGTGAATGAGTGTAAACTAAGTTTGTCATTCTGTGTGAAACTTTTTTATTACTCATCTCAGACCCCATAAAGTATATATATTCTGGGTCGTTAAGTAATTCAAAGTCGATTTAGCCATGTCCGTCTGCCTGTCCGTCCATCTGTTAAAAACACGCCCACTTTCGAAAAACTCAAAAGAAAACAAGAATGTTGGTGTCAAATTGCTTCTGGCTATCAAAAGCAGTTTGTGATTGGCATTTAGTAAAATCGGTTCAGTAGGATGAGAGTTATGAGCTTAAATGTGGAACCACCTCCCTTAAACATGTATAGTTTAGTTACAAAAAATAGCATAAATGGTGGTATAATACACGGATTAATATGAGATTTGGCACACATTCGTGTTATATGACTAGACGTTACAAATAATGTTACTGAAACAAGATTTGGTAAGTCACAGTTTTATAAGACTAAACATCATATTGTAAAATTTCGTGATGATCGGTCCACAATTTCCATATTCCCTCTGGGAACTTATTTAATAGTGCCAAACCGTAGCAGATATAGATATTGACGTAAAATTTTTTCCAATTAAGCTTCATGTGGCCAGAAATAATACCAAGCAATTTTGTAATAATCGGTACATAATTTACCTTATGTCACATATTAAGCAGCCTTCTGAAAACCACTTTAAAACTATTAAAAGGTATAACACATTTCTAATTTGTTTTTTTAATACCAGAAATCAATTTACAGAATTTCCCTCTCAAAAAAATTTTAGTTCGGCTAAAACTGACATTTTACTTAAATTTGCTAAAATTAAATTTAATATGACCAAAACTAAAAGCATAAAGCTTTCTGATTGTCCATCAATAATTTAACATATGTAGGTCTAAACCGCGATGAATTTTTATAGTGACATCCGTTTTAATAAAGATAAATTCATTATTTTTAGATCCCGTTTGGGGCCCACGCCTGAAATATTCCAACTGTCGGTGGAAGCCATATATGTCACTCTTAAAACGCGTTTTATGCGAATTAGATATGCAGTAAATACTCGAAAAAATGCCCTGAAAATGGTTAAAAATAGCTCATTTAAAAAGAAAATATTCAACAGTTTAAAAACATTTGCATTTAAAAAAAAACAATCCCAAAATAATACTCGGTAAAGCCCAAACACTAGACTAATTTTCGAGATTTAACCATATTTGGAAACGAAAGGCAGTCATGGGCTCACAAAAAAAAAAATATATATATATATATCTTATGAGGTTAAACTTCATATGAGAGTTATTTGTGGCGAATATTATCTAGATATTAATATCCATATGAGATTTTTTGTCTTAATGGGATTTAAGGGACGATCGCTAAATTGTTTATTAATGCTAACAATTAAAAGGAAGTAAAAGGTATTTATAGATTAGAATTTTGGGCGAATGGGAACCCATTCAAAAATAAATTAATTGGCAGTAAAGTATTTTTGCGGCAAATGTTATCTTAATACCAACAAAATTAGACACAAAAGTCTAATTTGGAAAGAAGTTTTTATGGTTAATATGTGAAATTATAGACAGATATCGAGTAAAGTTAAAATTTTGCATTTGGTGCACCAGTGGAATCAATTAAAAAATAAAACCACACGGAAATTTCGGATTTTCTCTTTGTTTTGTGCATTTCAAAAGACATTTCTTTCTTTATTTATTTTCAGCACTTCTCACATTTAAATTTCTGATTAATTGTTGGACACGCTTAAAAAGAATAACAAAGTTTAACTTTCTTCTTTCGTTTTTAATGACAGTATTAACAGAGTTAATCAAATAAATATTAATGATCAATATTGTGTTCCCTTTCCTCTCAAGGAAGAATGCCATAATGATTTATAAAAAAGGTAAAACAAAAAAATTCTCTTGACGATTTCGGGATTAACTAAATCCCGGGATTGAAAAATTCAAATACCGGGATTTGCTGAATCCCGAAAATCTCGAGATCGGGATTTGCATCCCTAGGGGGCTTTATGTGGGAAACATAAAATTACATTGCTAGATATACAAAACTAAATTAATTAATTTTTTATACAAATTTTAATTATGTTTTTTGATCATATTTTTAATTAAATTTATTGAAAAGAGATTCACAATTTGTAATTTTTACAACTTTTATTAATCAATATAAACATTTTTGTAATAGGTGCAAAATCAACAACTTGTTTTCTTGATTCTAAGAATTGGGTGATTAAAGCCATTTTTTTTTTATTTTTTCTGTAATATCAAATAAAAAATTACATAATTATTCAAATATAATTAGAAAAGATAATTTTATTATAAATTCCATTATAAATAATATTTAAGATGTACTTTATGAAAAGAAAATAATCTGGTAATTGCACCGAACTATACGAATGAAGAATATATAGACATTGCAAAAAGAATTTGTTCCAACTGATGCATTTGTATATGCACCTCGATAGTATAGGGGTTGTACAAAATAAAAATGGCATAATAGTCTTATATCAGAATTATAGACGGGCCAATATAAAAGCTGTAAATTACAATGAAACAAAAAGTTTACAATGTTCTAAAACCAAAAAAAAAAAAAATTGGTGGCTAGGTGAATAATCTTTTTTTGGATTTTTTATTTCGACCATAGTTTTTAACAATTGCCATATAAATCTAATGTTTTTAAACAATTTGTTCATTACATTCTAAAATTAAATATAATATTTATCTTCATCATTCGAAGTTCAAAATCTTAACCTTGTTTTTGAGACTTTAATAAATGTGTAAAAATTAATATTGTTTACTAGTGTTTATTATAATATTTAATCATCACGAAATTTTACAATATGATGTTTAGTCTTATAAAACTGTGACTTACTAAATCTTGTTGCAGTAACATTATTTGTAACGTCTAGTCATATAACACGTATGTGTGCCAAATCTCATATTAATCCGTGTATTATACCACCATTTATGCTATTTTTTGTAACTAAACTATACATTTTTAAGGGAGGTGGTTCCACATATAGACTCATAACTCTCATCCTACTGAACCGATTTTACTAAATGCCAATCACAAACTGCTTTTGATAGCCAGAAGCAATTTGACACCAACATTCTTGTTTTCTTTTGAGTTTTTCGAAAGTGAGCGTGTTTTTAACAGATGAACAGATGGACGGACAGGCAGACGGACATGGCTAAATCGACTTTGAATTACTTAACGACCCAGAATATATATACTTTATGGGGTCTGAGATGAGTAATAAAAAAGTTTCACACAGAATGACAAACTTAGTTTACACTCATTCACCACTAGTGGTGGTAGAAGGTATAAATGTTTATAGGTATTTACTTTTTTACTATAGAAAATCTTATTATCATAATATCTTTAATGAGTTTTAGTGGTTGAGATTTTCACTGAATTATTATCAAGTTAAAAAATAGTGTTTAAATTTTTCATAAAATGTATACAACAAACATTAATATTTTTAAATAAAAAGTATGTATTGTAATTGGCATTCCAAATATTACAAATTATTTGTTTCATTTTATAAATAATTGTTTTTCTCTTTTCTTTTATTTGATTTAAACAACAAAACAAATGTGTTTTCAACTTAACACTACTCAATTCAATCAACCAACCAGTTTGTGTTTACGTTTCTGTATAGTCGAACTGCCAGTTTCTAGCTACGTTGTTTAGTAAACTAAAAAAAAAAAGAGTTTACGTCAACTGTAAACACAACAGCTTCTGGTTTTCAGCCGCAAGTTCAGCAGTCTGTGTGTTTGAAATAGAGGGAGTCTGCTGCTGATTCTTTTGACTGTTGAAAATAAATGAATTGTGTTACTATTTTTTCAGTAACTGTGCGCACACAGTTCAACTGTTTTAAATATGAATGGAGATGAAAATTGATGGTTCGAACTATTTTCAGTATAGTTGCATGTGTAAAAATATGAACTGTCGACTGAATTTTAAACACTGGTCAGAAACAATACAAGCAATGTAATTCGAAAATGCATCTGATGCTAACTTATTCATGGTATATTTCGTTCCATTACGTTTAAGAAAAACTTATATTGGCTTAGAGCCGTCAACCAGTAGAGTTACAGCAATGGATGTATGGAAAAATGAAATTCCCTCCTCAACAAAGTATTCCAGACCAAAAAACTTTGTTTAAAAAAAGGAAGCTAAGGATGTCATAACTGAGATCAAATTAAATAACTTCAACCGGCAATATTTAAATATGATGACCAATGCATTGAAATTTATTTTCAAATGTTCCTTACAATGATTGATGGATAAGTAGCGCAAGCATTAACCGAAACAAAGTCTTCGTCAACCAACCCCATCACTAGACAAGTTTCAATGAGCATACGAATTTGGAATGTTCCCTCTCAAAAAAAAAAAAAAAAAAAAAAAAAAAACAAATTCAAGAAATATACCTTCAGCTAGGCCTTATAATCGATCAGCCAAAACAAGGAGAAGGAAATGATGGAAACACTGCAAGGAGATTCTTTTCCGATCCAGAAACTGCAGAATGTATCACAGGAGTACATTATGAATAATTAATTCGATTCCAGCTCATATTTTAAGTTATAGCATGTAGCAGAAAGATAAATGCAAAAAAATTTGGCCAGTATACAAATGAAACAGCAATTCTTTATAACAAAAAATACTCTTGGAGACATTTGCCAACCACAGTTCATAAAATTTTGTACCATGGGAAACAAATAGTTCAACATAGTGTACTACCAATTGGAGATCTATCTGAAGAAGCGCAAGAAAAAGACTACAGATTCTTCCGCAAGCATAATACAATAAAAATGTCCAGATGTTGTACTAATGAAGGAAGATCTTATTACTATTTTGTTGTGCACATCAGATCCATATATGTCAAGTATTCGACGAAAATGGAAATCTGCCTCAATCGAATTTGAGGAAGAAGCTAAACAAATTCTGTAAAATCAAACCCAAATCTATTTAGAAGAAATTTTTACTTATATTGTTTAATTTAAAATAGTTTAAATATTATAATTTGTTTTTGAATTAAGTATATATTTGTATTAATATATAAAAATAAAATACATATATGGGGTATTCACAAGGTGTGCTATCATGGTTTATTGTCATAATGTTCTAACATTTTACAATGGTTTAAAAATATTGTTGTTGGTTTGTAAACAAAAAGTGTCTTAAATAAATAGAACGTTGCTTGCTATGTTTATTGTGCTGTCGTAATGAATAGCACATTAAATTATGAGGGGTTGCTCACAACAGTCGTATTTTTTCATGTTATTATTTTAAGACATATGACTTTATGACACCTTGTGAATCCCCCAATAGTATTTTATTGTAGTATTGTATTAATAGTAAAAATAAAAGTTGAATTACTTAAAATTTTATTGATAGCCAAGAATACTATTTGGTAGTTTTTCAAATGTTCCTTTTCAGTTTCATCCCTTTAACAACTCGTCTCGTCCGAAAAAAATCCAACCTTTGACCCCTGTGAATATTGGGACTGAAAAATTTACAGGGCCTAATGTTGCCATTTTCTGACAGGATCTAAGTTCGAGATTTAAAAATAATTATCAGTTGTAAAATACAAGAGAAATAATGATAAATTATAAAAATAATTATTTGAAATAAAAAACAACAAAAAAAATTAAAATGGATTTTGAACTCCCCGTAACTTTTGTTCCTATCAGTCGAATTTTACGTTTTATAGCGAAAATTAAAGCCTAACATCGCACCTATCGAGCAAAAAATACCGATCCAGTCGAAGCTTATGGAATTTTGACCGCCTTCTCGTAAAATATCCCACTGTGCACCGGTACAATGTAATTACATATGCACATTGGGGGGATTCACAAGGTGTGCTATCAAGTCATATCGTCATAATGTCCTAAATAATATTTTACAATTGTTTAAAAAAAAAATATTGTTGTGTTTCAAACAACATAAAAAATTATTTAGGACATTATGACGATATGACTTGATAGCACACCTTGTGAATCCCCCCATTACATTTAGTTATGTATGCAAAAGAGTAATAGCAATTATGTATTTCGCCTTTAAAATTAGTAAGAATCATTTTGTTCAACTGTATGTATGTTAAACTCGAAGATATTATTGTCCAGTTTTTTGAATATTCGAAAAATTCACTAATTTGAAGACCCAGCAGAAATATTTCAAGATTTGGAAGCAGTAAATACGTATACTGCATCCAAACCGCTTCCTTTTTTGCTTCTTTATATGACTGCCTTACTTTTTTGCTGTAAGATAAGGCATATAATCCTGCAATCTTTAAGTGCGGTGCTAAATAGTAGAAGTGAGCTGTTTATTCGTTTATTTAGATTAAATTTATCTTTAATTCTTTCGATAAAAAAATAAAAAAATTGACCTAAATTTTACAACAATTAAATATAATTTTATATAAAACTATAACCCTCTTATTCCAAAAAATATTTTGAATTTATAAAAAGTTTTTTTTAACGTGAAATAAAATTTTTTCCAATGCTAAATTTTTTTCACTTTCTTTATTCACGTAAATCATGTCCGTCTTCAAGGCATGAAATAAGCATATTTCAGATCTCTAAAGCAGAGCTTCTACGCGAGGAATTCCAAACAAAAATCATGTAATATTTCATAGAAGTGTAAGGGCTTCACTTCGGATACTCCCTTACTTTACTGCTTCTGAGGAATCATCAGTTTTTGCTGGGGAATAATGTTACTTTTTAAAAGAAAATCATTGGGTTTTCTCTGGGAAAATTGTTTAACCACAATTTCTATATTTTCAGCTTATCAGCATCAGATCAAGATTAGTATTAAGCTATTGTGTTTATTGATTCAATGTTGTAAATTTTAATTTCCTGTTTTTTTATGACAATATTGAAAACAAGAGTCGGAAGACGGTGACTTGGCGTTATAATTTTAATGCTGTGACTACGTTGTAAATTCGAGAATCCAATATTGTAAATTTAAATTTAAAGTATTGTGCCACACTAAAAACAAGAGTCGGAAGACGCACACTTGGTGTTATCATTTTAATGTTGTGGCTACATTGTAAATTTTGTAAACAGTACGTTGTATTGATGTTTATAGTACACCCATCAATGTCAACAAAGAGTCGTGCTGATTGTCTTTTTTCTGTCTGGATACATACAAAAATATATGTACTCGTATCCATGAAGGAAGCCTAGGATCAAGTGTCTCCAATTCGCCACTTTTTCTATAGTTTTGGTGACACTGTCTACTCTTTTGCCTGACTTTGACAAAAAAGAGGAATAGAGAAATATTGGCTTCTTCTTTATTTTGTATATCCACACCACGATGTGCCCCAATCCGGGTCTGTAGCAAGCTAGCTGGTTGTCTGTCCATGTTACCTTGTGCGAAAAGTTCAGGTCACAATTCTGAACGTAATTTGATGAAATTTTGTACATTAAGCCTAGTACTCTGTTCCAATTTGTGAAAATGTTCAGCAACATCTATTATTTCATGCGAAAAATTTGACATGTATCAATGTTACCTATCTCGAGAGTTTGCACAATTTGACGTTTTTAATCTTTCAAAGTGTGCGACATTGTTATGCATATGTAAACAAAACCCACACGTATTTTACTAAAAAGTATTTTTTAAATAAAAAATTAAGTAAAAATAAAATAAAAAATTGATGAAAACCTGTTACCGGTTGTGTTATTTATGTTTTGCAGTTCTCATTTTAATATTAAGTTTAAACTTTTTTCATTTGCTTAAAATACCACGTGAAATAAGTGCAGCTTATATTATATCGCAGTTGTAAAAAAAATGTTGCTAGAAACATTTCGCAACTTTTTCACAAATTAAACAGAGTACAACTCTATCAACATTTTTTCATAGAAATTCAGCACAAGTTTTTTTCATATGAGTTTTGACAGCATTTCACGTGAAATGTTGAACAGAGTACTAGGCTTAAGTTTCAACTTAAAAAGACGAAGGCTACTAAAATGGTGAGAATCGGTTCAGAATTTCACGTAGCCCCCATAAAAAATTTCTTTTCGGAATACTGTTTGTGCCTATAAACCATCTTGTTATTTTGGTATTTAGATTAAAATTTTGAAAAATTGATTTTATTGCAATCTAACTCATCTTATCAAATTTTATTGGAATCGGACCATATTTGATCATAGTTACCATACAACACTACTCCTGAAAATACCTTTTAGTGCTATAACTTTCTTATAAATGGTTGGTATTGACATAATAAGTTTATTCTTACTTGTTTGGTTTTTATTTCTATTGACTAAAAAAGTGATGAATTACTATGTATGCTTTTTTTTATTTTACAGCTGAATTGTGGTACAATTTATGTCAATTTGGTACAATTTTTCCATTGAGACGGTACAATTTAGGAATTTTCAGATCCCAACAGTTCTATACTATTAAAATAAATAAAGCAACAGTTGACCCTTTCAGACTCATTTAAATCCTAGTACTCTGTTTAACATTTCACGTGAAATGCTGTCAAAACCCATATGAAAAAAACTTGTGCGGAATTTCTATGAAAAAATGTTGATAGAGTTTTACTCTGTTTAATTTGTAAAAAGTTGCGAAATGTTTCTTGCAACATTTTTTTACAACTGCGAAATAATATAAGCTGCACTTATTTCAAGTGGAATTTTAAGCAAATAAAAAAAAGTTTAAACTAAATATTAAAATGAGAACTGCAAAACATAAATAACACAACCGGTAACAGTTTTTAGTAAAATACATGTGGGATTTGTTTACATATGCAAAACAATGTCGCATAATTTGAGAGATTAAAAACGTCAACTAATCAGCAACTCTCGAGAAAGGTAACATTGATACATGTCAAATTTTTCGCATGAAATAATAGATGTTGCTCAACATTTTTCACAAATTGGAACAGAGTACTAGGCTTATAGTGCGTTTCCACTTACGTGTTTTGGGCCACAAAACCAGTTTTGCAGCAACACAAGTGTTTTGCTACTTGTGTTCCCATACATTTTGTATGTTCGAAAAACTCAAACAAAAACATGTCGAAAATTGTCTATGCAATACTGCATTTCTTCTATGATTATAAATGCAACTCTGGGATATCCATTAATAGTGATTGAAAAATTCGAAAAAGTGACATATTTGATTATCATTTGCAATAATAAAAACGCGCTGAAAAAAACCAACCATTTAAAAAAAGAAAATTTACAAAAAATAAAAAATTTGTGCTTAAAAATTTATAAAATTTTCCGTAAGTGATACATTTTGTGGATAATAAAGTTATTTATACATATGTATATATATTAATACATGATTGATAGTATGTATGTATACTCGCGTGTGTGAACAAAATTTAGTTAGAAGTGCATTAAATAAAATAATTTAAAAGATAAAGGTTTTTCTATTCAAACATGTTGTTGTTATATACAATATAATTTGTTAATAACTTAATTTTATTTTCCATTTTAATAAAATTTTTTGTCAAACTTATAACTTTTTTTTTGTCACACAAATTTTGTTTTGCATCCATGTTTGTTTACAACATAAACGTCAAATTGATTTCGAAAATTCGAAACCCAAAACCACTTAAACATAATGGAAACACTTAAACACGTTTTGCCCAAAACAAGTTGTTTTCCTCATAGTGGAAATATACTACTAACTCACCAAAAAGTGATAACGCAGCATTCAGTCGGTAACTATGTAGTGCATAGACATAAATATGTATGTCAACACAAAACCAAAATACATACCAGCAAGCAAAGCGAAAAAATATCGAGATATCGCCAGATATGGAAACAAATTTAGTTGGTAGCATGAAAATAATGATGAATGTGATAAAAGAAAAAATCTCTTAAAGTTAAGATGAGAAAATAAAAAAATCTATCTTCCAAGGCAGATATGGAAGAAATAAAACAAGAAATAGCAGCAGTCAATACTAAAATAGTTTCTCTAAGAAAATAAAACATAGAACTTGTAGAAGACATATCTATTTAAAAAAAGGAAAGGCAAGTTGATAGAAAATATTGTTGCGTTACTGCCTTTTCAATAACGATTTTGGTTTATATCCTTTATAATAAACATCTTGAGTTCTTTTCTTGCCACTTTAATAAAATAAACAAAACACAACACTTTAAACACTTTTTACAATTCACAACTTTTTATTTCCACTTAGTTACTTTTACAATCTTTTTTTACGGCTCTTAGAAGCAATACACAATTCCCTGCAAACAATTTTGATCGAAAAATAATAAATAAAAAGCATTTGCTATTCAATTCTTATTGATGTAGTAACATCGTCCGGGAAGAAGTGTCCCACTATGGTAATATTTGTTTCAAGAATCTACTTAGTGTCTATATTTTACGACGAATTAGAGCGCTTTTGGTAGTTTAATATCAATTAAATTTAGTAGTATCGCTTTTGATTCCAAAAAGTACTCTTTTGTATTTACATTTTTTCTTATTGTTCTTTATAATAAAAAGTGGGCCTTTTTACTGATTATCTTTGTTTGATTTTGTAAGGAAAGTCTGAGTAAATTAAAAAATATATGAGCTTAAGGGGTTACAAATATTAATAAATCTACAGTACATTTATCTCTTAATTCTTTACAGTAAAAACCTAATGTGGACCAGATTTCTTTTAAAGGAATCTACAGAAAATCACAAATTTGTTCAAGCACAACTTTGTAGACATTCATCATATTGTTACGAAAGTAACTTTAGTTAAGAATAACTGCCTATTTCACTAAATGCCTATTTGACTAAGTTCTAAATAAAGTGGTGTGAATAGATAATAGTAAATAAAATGTATAAAGTGTTTTATTTATTTTATTAAACAAACAGTTTCAAATAATTCATTTAATTAATGATGTGCTAATAATCCCAATTTTTGAATGAGAACACTGAAATTTATTGTTGTGGGAAAGCTAGTTTCTATGCGCATTTCGCTGGTTGCTTAGGCCAGCTCGTCAGGAAACTTTTTCCAAATACCTTAGAAAAGCTAAAAATATTATACAAGTAAAACCATAAAGTGAATAAGAATTTTAAAACACTCCGGTCTTACATGTAACAATATCAAAGCTTCAACAAAGACACAACAATAAACCGTCAATTTTTTCTTTCTTACATTCCCCTACAATTGGCTAGTTTTTTTTCCAACACGAATTGTAGTTGTAAGAGGATAGAAAGAAAAAAACAATTTAAAAAAAAACAAGTTGCTTAAATAAAGCAGCTTGCCATTTCAGTTTTTTTATTTGCCGGGCACATGCAAATTTATTATCAAAAATTATTTTCGGGAATGAAATATTTTATTAATAATTCATTTAATTAATGATGTGCTAATAATAATAAAAGTTTCAAAACATCACTAATATTCTTTAAAAATACAATTATCAATTTTTTTTTAATTTTACTTTTATTGGCTCTAAACAAATGAATGTATTATAAATTATTAAAAATTTACCCAATCTAACCGAAGAGCAAGTTCGAGCTGTTTTGTACACTCATTTATACAACTTTCGTGTACTAGAACGCTTTTCGAAACATTTGGATTTCGTGGGGTCCTAATTTTAAGCATAGCTTGGGAATAATGATTTGAAATCCTAATGATTGGCAATTGGATTAGAAATTTTAATTGTGCTTAAAAATTGATTAATTATGATTAGTTAGCCATTTTAGACGATTACTAATTGATTAGATTAGAAATAATCGAAAATCTAATCACAATTAGTGACGATTAGCATTTCTAATCAAAACTAATCCAAAAAATAATTAATAATAATTGAACGTCATCTTCTGTAACGAAAATAATATAAAGTTTGAAAAATTACGAAATACTGATAAAGTTGCCGTCATCATCGAAATCATAAAAGGAGTTGAAAAAACAATAAATAAAAGAAAAAAATCCGTGCATTTTTACTTACCAATAATTTTGAACACTTTAATTTGAATAAAACAAAAATTACAATCTTACAAAACAAAGATTTTACTTTCAATGTTAAGTTAACAAAAAAATTATACTTGTACTTCCAAAAAACACGTTGAAAATTAACATTAATAATAACACAACAACAAAGTGAACCAGCTGTGTCAAGTGTTAAGTTTAAGAACAGTTTGCACCGTATGCAATTTTATGCAATATTCAAAAACTGTTACATTATGTAAATATAGCAACAAATGTGATAAATAAATATTTTCTTTTCACAAAAATAGTTAAAAATAGTTGATATAATCAAATCTAATCAAAAATAATCAAGAAATCTAATCAATTATTTTTTGGATTAGTTTTGATAAGATTTGATTAGAAATGCTAATCGTCACCAATTGTGATTAGATTTTTGATTATTTCTAATCAAATCAATTGGTAATCTGAAATTTTTATCAAAATTCAATTCTAATGATTAGATTATTTTATTTCTCTAATCGTAATGATTTCTAATTCTAATCGAAATTCCCCAGCTATGATTTTAAGTACAATATTATAACCAGAGAAGACAAAAAAAAGCAAAAAACAAAGTGTTTACAGCAAAAAAAAATATATAAAAAAAGCAAAAAAATTTAGAAAAAAAAGCAGCAAAAAAAGCATTTTTATATTTTTAATATATACATTTAAATATAAAAAATTACAGTTATTCTATTTCTTCAGATTCGTGAAAACAGTTACAATAACCAATCATGTGGGCTTTTATATTTGTAAACGTCATTTTTCTTCGTCTTTCTGTTAAAAGTGAATTGTATAAGTAGAAACTTCTTTCCACGTCAACGGATGTTGTTGGAGCAAATTTATATTTCAAAATTTCATTTCGTCATCAGGTTTAGCACCAGTTTGAAGAATGCTGTTTATTTGTAAAATTTGTTTGAATCCCGGATTTCTTTGAAATACATACTGCATTAAATTTCTTCATATCGCTCATTTCGTGCAAGACCGTCACAACTCAAAATTTGGCATTTTCGAGTTAGTAATGCAGAAATGTTCTTCTCTTAAATCTCTACAAATTGATCTAAGAACGGAGAGAATTATCGAAAAAATAACGGCAATACAGATGCTTGTGACGCTATGACCTCTCGTTACAAACTTGAGCAATTAACATAAACAAGGTCACATTTCAGTTTGTGTTTGGTATTCCTCTTGTACATGTGGTTTTCTTTGTAGCAAAAAAGAAACATTTGATTTTATAACTGTATATTAGTGAAAGAGAAGTTAAAAAATAATAGGTTGAAATCTTAAAAAGGCTCTCCTGTAAAGTTTCAAATTTTGAGTTGTGACGGTCTTGCACGAAATGAGCGATATATATTTTTTCATGTAGATTCTCAAGAGCTTTTCGTACATTAGACACAATATTTACACTTTCGTGAATAGCTAACTCAACTGTTTGTAGCTTTTTTTATAGAAGACACAATAATTGAAAAATTGTTTTTGATAAACGCAAGTTGGGAACTTAATCCGGGCAAGTTATATATTTCCTTGGCGTGCGCGATCGAATCTGAGTCTTCACTTTTCAGTTAAGAAATAACAGCCTTTACTTTAACAAGGTATTCTGCATATGCATTGTGGCTTCTATCCAAGTACCCCAACGTGTAGGGCATGAGAACGGTGGAAGAGCCAAATTGGGATTCATTTGTAAAAGTAACTGCTTTCTACGAGGAGCCTATGGAAATTAAAATTTTAGTTTGTATGTGTGTAAATACGAGTTATTGAAAAATTAACTTAACAAAAACGGATTTGGTACAAGATATTTATTTATTTACATGCTGAAACTCTAAGCGCTGCATCAGTTACCATTAGCAATATTTTTGTCGTATTGAAAGCCTAGATTAAATTAAAAAAAACATAAAAAAAATTATGAATCAAATATTCACTTACCATCAGGCCATAAAATTTGTAATGAATCGTTGAAGAAAGATTCAATAGAAGCCCCATTTGCATTTTCGAGAACACCCATGTTCAATAGAAAAGGTTTATTTCCAACATCGTCATTTAAAATACAAAATATAAAGTTGGCCACATATAGTTGTTCACTGTCTGTTGTTTCATCAACAGAAATCCATATATATTTACCTTTAGCCTTTTCACGCATTTTTCCCAAAGCTTCCGTATACATTTGAGGTATGTATTTACCTCTAATAGATCTTTCGCTTGGAACTGACTAATTGGCGTACTTTTGAAAGATGTTTTTGAAACTGGGATGGCTTACTTTTTTTTACTGGTATATTGGTCTCCAAGAAAAATTTACATAAATCTTCGTGAAATGTATTAGCAGTAATAGTAACAGGAAATTCCGTTATAAGTTTTTGTGGACGATTTTCTTGGCAAGCAGCTAATTTGTGTTTTTTGCACTAAAATGTTGCTCCACATTGCACTTCTTTTCGCTATTAATTTTACTCGAACACACATTACAAAAAAGCCAATCTTTTTCAACTTTAAAAACTTCAGCATACAATTTTACCATTTTTATCAAAAATAACATATTTGACTTTTCTTTCGGCATTTTTTTTTTATTATTTTTTCGTTCACAACGGCCGGTTTACTTATTTTGTTTTAAACTCAAATAAGTAACATGGCTGTTTTTTGGGATGGTAAGTTTATTAATTTTAGTTGTAATAAAGCGCCCAAAAACGTTGAGTCCACAACTAACATATTTTTGCTTTAACCCAGAAAAAAGTTGTCAATTATTTTTTTTCTCATGTTTTCTCAAAAAAATATTTTTTACGTAAAAATTATGTTAAAAAAGCTATTTTACAGCAAAAACATAGGAAAAAAGAAAAATAAGCACCATAATAACAAAAACAGCAAAAAAAGCAAAAATGGGCAAAAACAGCAAAAAAGAAGCAAAACAGCAAAAAAAGCAAATTTGTCTTCTCTGATTATAACTATTAAATTTTTCAAATATTTGAAATTTCACATTATTTTAATTTTTTCGTAATTTTATAAATTTATATTCTTTCACACGCACGTACCCCAGATCACATTGCAGTTTACATACACACTGTCCTTTTACGCATTTTGCTTTTGTAGTATTCTCTATTTAACAGCAAATCGTTGCAAATAAGTCAATATAAAATGGAAATGTACAATTGTGCTATTGTTGTAATTATATAACTGTTACAATTATCTGAACAACTCTTTAATGTGACGAAAAAATATAATTTTAGAACTCATAATTCGATTATTATGAGTTGTTGTTTTTAAATTCCGCAAAATCTACTGTTTAACTACCAAATGTGTCGAAGTAGCTAAAATTCGTAGACAATCGAGAAACACTCTACCAATTGCTTGGAGGGTAATGTTCTCAGACTTAATGTGGTGTTTAATGAAGAGTTCTACGGGCACTAATTAACGCCACAGGCATAAATGTTTAAAAGGGAAGATTTATATGCCAAGATTTAAGAAAAAAGAAAAGTGCCGGGTTTCAAGGAAATGTTTTCAATGATCTCTTTATTGAATTTCACTTAGTTTATATTTAAAAATAACGGTATCCTTAAAACTAACTTTTCCAACAAATTTCCAATAATCAATAATACATTAGGGTGGTATTGATTTGTAAGGTTTACAATAAATATATTATTTATAAAAATAAAGTAAACAAGTATATTGTCTAATAATAAGGAATTAAATTATACTACAGCGACCTCTATTTGTGATCTACACACTTTTATGTTTGTACTAATACTGACTAACAAAGCCAGCCTTCACGAGTATTTATACTCTGTTCAAGCCCAGAGGTCTAGATGGCTCTTGAACATTCGAAGTTTTCAAACTGTCTGGAACATTTTCGAGCTGTGTGGAACATTTATCTTAACAGCTAATATAATTATGTATTAACACTATGGCTGAATTTAAATTGAGCTATTATACATCAATAAACTAATGTAATAATTATCTTTATCGAAAATTAAATTGGGATTGAAGTACAACAATAACAATTTAAACTAATAAAATTACTAACAAATTCAAATAAAGTTAACTTATAAATACAAGATAACTAATAAATTAAACTAATTCTTAACTAAAGCTACTTTCATAACAATATATTTTATGGCCTGAACAGCAAACTTGCAATAAAAAACAACTTATTTTTAAAGAAGTATTAAAAGTATATTGGTATTCTTTCAGCTAGAAAATATTTAAAAAAAGGATGATCGTATGTCTGCTATTGTTGAGTTAGAAACAAGTGCTGAGGTTGCAAAATTGTTCTAAAGCACAAAAAAATTTGCTCGAACAGAAATCTTTCTGAACCTTTGCTATATTACACCTAGCTGCTACTCTTATCTCGTCACGATCATTCATCAAATCGGTGACCGTCTCCATCTCAAGTATTTCGTGCAATTTAGGATAATCTGGTAACCTGACCTCTACACCGGTTAACAACATAAATGGTGAATACTGAGAACTTCGGGACACGACGGAATTCATAGAAGATTGAACGCGTCTTCGGATCCTCGTCACATAGCCTCAATGAAATTGGCACGATTATTTTCTGCATTCGCTCCACCTGGCCGTTTCCCCTCGGATCACCTGTGGCATTGGGTTTCCAAAATTAGTTGATTGTTTTTCTAGGCAATCGATCACCGACTTCGCATCCGTCGATTTCGTGGGATAAAGGCACACGAATTTCGTAAAACCATCCACTACCACAAAAAGGTAGTCGTATGACTTTTTCGTCAGCTCCATCGGACCAACGTGCTCCACATGATACGTCCTCAAAGGAAACGTCTTTCTTATCAATGGGATTAAGCCACCCCTCCCTTTTTCCCGCTTTAGCCTCTGCGATGATGCATTCTACACAACTATTGATGACCTCCGATACCTTCGAGGCCAATCTCGATACGTGATACTGCTTTTCGATCACACCATAATGACCCTGCTTGCGAGCTAGCTTAATGATTTTCTTTTCCCTGTGGACCGGTACCACTGCTAGTTCCCTAACGGGATCTTTAAAAAAAACATCATTCTTCATATCAACATTTTTTTAGTCTCCATATTTAAGTATGGCTCTTATCGCCCTAGTTCTATCGTAATTTTCCTGGGCTTCTCTCATTCGCTGCGTCAAGCTACTTTCAGCTATCAAACAGGACATTCGGCTCAATGCATCAACATGCATAATTTTCGCACCCGGTCTATGCTCGGTCTCATAGGAGAAATCTTGCAAAAGCATTGCCCATCTCGGTAACCTAGGTTGTACGTCCTTTTTGTTCATCGTCATCTTAAATGCACTGCAGTCCGCCACAATTTTGAAAAATATACCCAGCTAATACACACGCCACTTTTTCAAAGCCTCAATCATCGCCAGGACTTCCAACTTGTAAGAGTGGTATCTCTCCTCATAGGTTTTGGTTATCCGGCTCATGAGCTGCACTGGATGCAACCGCCGATCGTCAAGGCTCTTTTGCAAAAGTATGGGACCATATCCGTATTTACTCGCGTCCGCATTAACCTCTGTAGCAGCATCCGGATCATACAATGTATAAACAAATCCGTCAACGGCTTAGCAATAACCGCATAATCTTCTATAAACTTCCTAAAATATGATGCTAGGCCCAAGAATCTTTTCACTCCCTTGCGATCGGTTGGTACTGGGAAGTCTTTTACCGCCCTTATCTTCTCATCTGATGGTTTTATTGAACCATTTTGTACCACATATTCAAGAAAATTTAGTTTCCTTTGCAAAATTTGGACCTTACTCCACTTGATTCTCCAATACTATCCCTTACTTGCGTACACCTATCAGATCCAGGGAACGTAGATATCATCCATATACACTATTATGGGACCGTCACGTATCAACTCCATCCACACTGCAAATATAAAACTCGTAAAAACTGCTGGCGAGTTACAAATACCAAAAGGAACATACAAGAACTCAAACTGCCCATAAGTAATGAGGTATACCCTCCTGACGATTCCTCCAACGGGACATGGAAAAATGCATTCATAAGATCTAGCGTAGTATACACACTGACCCTCTGCAAGTTATCCAAAACTCCGCCTATCAGCGGCATTGGCAAATGGTCTCGTCTACAGTCGCAGCATTACCTTTTAGATCCATTCTTCTTTGCTGCTTAAACTATTGGCAAAGCATACTCTGATGTACTGGGCAGTATTTTCTCTTGCCGCAACCACTCTGTAACTTGGCTTCCACTATGCGCTGATCAGAAAACGGTACACGTCTCGGTTGTTGCCATACTGGTATATCATCCTGCCAAACAATTTTCATCTTTACTGGACTTTCAAATATTTTTCGTGGTTTATACGCTTTCATCATCTGTGCCACTTCTTTTAAAGTGGCTTTCTCCAAATGCTCCAATTTTACCTCCACCTTTGGTACATATTGTTCCATGTTCAAACAAATACTCTAAAATTCATTCAGCAAAATATTTCACAATCGTAATTTCCGCCTTCTCCATCAAACTATTACCTACCAGTATGGAGTGAATAGCGTCACTCTCCCTAACAACTTAAAACGTCACATCAAAATCCAATTCATCAGCTTTCACCGCCACAACAAAACGGGCCATATTCACGATCACGCTATCGCCTATACCGTACAATCTAATCTTCTCAGGAATGAACTTGACATGTCCCAAAATAACCAGCATGGCGTTACGCATAATACACACGTCGCATCCGGTATCTATGAAAGCCTAAAACGTTCCGCCCTTAATCGCCACATCATTAAAAATCATGTTTGGTCCCATACGAACCATGTTTGCCGCACCCCGCTCGGACTTGAAGACTTTCAACTCGGATTTTCCAGCCTGGCATTCAAAAGATCGATGTCCAAATTTCTGGCATTTATAACACTTAACCTGTTGCTCCGGGCACTCTTTCGCCAGATGTGCCGTAGCGCCACACTTGTAACATCTTCTGTCAGACTTTGAAGTCTCCGGCTTGTCCGTTTCAACTTTCTTTTCAGTCGCAACTAACTCCTTGCCCCTGTTTGATGACCGAGGATTAAGTCTTATCTTCTCGTAAACTTGAATCTGTCGCTTTAGTTCAATCACGCTATCGAGCTGATAAAAAACTGATTTATTATACTGAGCAACAAGTTCTTGTAACGGCTTTTTTCTTTGTTTTTCTTCTTTTTGTATTTGACACAAACAACAACACTTAATGATCTTAATGATCTGCCAACAACCACAACAAGAATTTCTTTTTCACTTATTAACGTACATATGTACACCACAAAGTTTCTTCGTTTTTGTATCAACCACAGTTTTGATTAAACAACAACACGACTATTGCCTGTTTCACTCCACACAATACCGCAGTATCAAACTCTATTCTCTTTTAAGCGACCACAAAACCTCATCTGTTTCATAAGCACAACGAGATCTGTTTCGTCCCACAACAACAACACTAGAGTACGAAATTCTCTTCTTTAGTTAAGCAACAACACGATTAATAGGTTTCGCTTCACAAAAACACACATCACCTCTCCTTTTATTTCATTGTCCGAAGACATACCCAACCTTCACTGCATACAGATTTATTGTATACACACACACACAACTTCTGTTGTATATTGGTTGTTCATAATATCAATGTTTTTACCAGTTTTAAAGGTGACTTTCTTTTCTTTTCTGTTTTTATTAAAGGGCTGCGCAAAATATTCTTAATGTTCTGTGTTCTACTTCACACAACTATCAATCATATTATTTCACTGTAAACATACATAGCAAAACAAACATAACAACACATTACTCTCACTAAAACAAAACAAGCATAACTTGAAAAGTTTTTCTCTTCTGCTTTGTTAGTGCTTGTATTATCAAAACAAACAGAATATCAACACAAAAACAGACAATGAAATAAAAAAAACGGTAAATTATAGTAAAAGCATCGAGTGCACGTAATTAGGAATTTAAAAAATTTAAAATGATCTTAGCTTATAACAGAAATGGATGCATTAAATGTAAGCAAAATTGATTTTTTTGAATTATTTCCTAAATGTATATTTTATTTTAGTCGACCTTTATTATTATATTAGGTATAACTAAATTATCAAGCTTGATGCCTTTTTTTATTTTTATATAAAACTTTAAACGTTTATTTAACCAATATGTATTTCTAATTAAAAAATTTTTTAATTTGTCAGTTATTGTTAAATTTGTTAAAAATTGTTGAAAATTTATAAAATAAGGAAGAAAAAACCCTGAAGAAGGCACTCAAAGGAGTGCCGAAATATTGGTTAAATAAACGTTTAAAGTTTTATATAAAAATAAAAAAAAGACTTTAAGCTTAATAATTTAGTTACCTATATTATTTCCTAAATTTTTAATAATATTTTAAAGGAACCTACAACCGAACCCATTGAAAACCACTCAAACGAAATTAAATCAAAAGTTTCTCCCTTTGCAATTTTCTCTTTGGTTTATGTTTACAATCAAAACATTCAAACATGCTTGGAATGTTCTATTTCTGTTTTAATGTTCTACTTCATCTTTGTTCTAATTCAGCTTTATTTTAGTTCAGCATTGTTCTTGTGCAGTTTTGTTCTATTCTTCTATATTTTGATCGTAAAGCAAAACAATTGTTTTTGGAAGTATGAGTTTTGTAATGAGAGAGTAATATACACATACTATCTACATTTAATGAAATTGCTTGTAAGCAATTTTTCTTGTGCTTGTGCTGCTCTTTAGTTTTTATCTATAAAAATCAATACTCTCTACTGGCTGAGTCCCCATTTGTAGAATTTACTTCACCAAATCTTTTACCCATCCCATTTGAAACTCACAAATTGGTAATATAATATTTATTGATAATATTAAACTTAAAATGAACTTGTCGTGTTCGACAACTAACATGTTCATTGTCCGTACTGGCTGTTCCATAGTCACTGTTCCTCCTTGTCTTGTCCGTTACCAGCGATTACAAGTCGTAGCCGACCACGGTTGACACCCTACAACTACCCTTTTAATAAGAAAAGAACAACCCCTTCTTGCAATTAAAGAAAAGTATCTCATACATTAGCAAAAGCATAACATTGAGGCTAGAGATGACAGGCTCAAAGTAAATGATAAAGGGATTGTCTAGAACTTTGAAAACAAATTAGTTTGTGACAAAATAGAGGGACGTGAAGCTCTTAAAGGTTTAAACGAGGAGGATATGGTGAACTTAGAAAGTAATTATGAAATTTTATTAAAAAAACTAAAAACTGTCTGTCGACAGAAAACAATTGTAACGAAAAGTGTTAACAAAGAAATAAATAATCAAAATTTATATGTTTTACCTTATAATATTGTTTCGAAAGAAACTTTAGTTAAGAATAAGTTTAATTTATTAGTTATCTTGTATTTATTAGTTATTTTGTATTTGCTTGTAAGCTGGAATGCAAGCATTGTGTAAGGGCTGAAGGAAAATAAAACTTCTGTGATGTTCGTCTATTGCAGATAAAGTCCCATAAAGACTGGTCAATAGCGCAGAAAAATTACCCCATTTTAGCAAAAATTCTGGAAGCGAAGGAAGAGGGCAGAAGACCCCCCCGAAACGAAATTTCGCCTGAAAGTCCATTGATGAAAGCATACTGGGCTCTGTGAAGCAGCCTTCAAGTAGTAAATGGCTGCTTATACCGTACGTGGGAAAGCACTGACGGAAAATCAGTTAGATAGTAGTGCGTTCAGCGAAAGTAAAAGAAGTTCTGAGGGAATTTCATAACGGTCCTAGTGGTGGTCATTTGGGGGTGACAAATACCCTATTGGGTTGGCTGTCAACAAGCCGTTGCTGACTGGATAACAAATTGCGCACAATGCCGCCAAAGGTTCAGTAAAGAGGAGTCGTGGGCCGCTACAACAGTACGATTCTAGTGCCCCGTTTGAACGAATTGCAATGGATATAGCTGGGCCGGCAACAAATACATGCCAGTAGCCATTTATTACTTTAGTAAATGGCCGGAGGTATATGCCATCCCAAACCAAGAAGCTAGGACGGTTGTGAATGTCTTTATGAATAATTGGGTGTGCCGCTATGGGGTTCCTATGGAACTACATTCTGACCAGGCCAGAAATTTTGAATCTGCTATATTCAAGGAAATGTGTGAATTGTACGGAATAAGGAAAACCAGAACAACCCCATTGCATCCGCAATCTGACGGCATGGTGGAAATATTTAACCGTACATTACAGGAACATTTGCGAAAAGTAGTTAGCACACAACAAAAAGACTGGGATGATGAACACATTTTAAAATTCGCGTTGGCGTATAGATCAGCTGTTTACGACTCCACCTCTCGTACACCCGCCAAAATTGTATTTGGAACAGAGCTCAGACTACCAGGAGATCTAGAGTTTGGCGTTATGCCTACACCAACGGGTGAAAACAATGAAGGCTTCACCTCACAAGAACAAGAAACACTTAATGAACTTCATAACTTGTACGTAACCGTATTAAGCTGTCCAGTGGCAAGATGAAGGCCAGATACGATCGAGCGGCAAATTCGGAAGGATTTAAGGAGGGTCAGTTGGTTTTTCTTTTTAATCCCCAACGAAAGAATGGATTATCTCCCAAACTACAGACACGTTGGGATGGGCCATTAAAGATGATAAAGAAATTAAATGACGTTGTATATCGAATACAGAAACACAAAAGTCTAAGGGCAAAAATGAAAGCTGTTCATTTGGAACGTTTAGCCCCTTATGGAAAAGGTGATTCTAAGCCTATTCGGGACTAACAGGCTTATTATGATTCACTTAAATAAATGTCGGTCAATACAAACTATCACGAACAAGGAAACTTATTTACTACACATGGTGAACTCAAAAGTGTTTTAACAAATGACAAGTCAAACAAAGCTCCTGGGAAAGCTGGTATTTCTACGAATTTATTATAAATGCCACTGATGAGTTCCAGAAATAACTAGTGAACGCACTAGTAATAAAGTGTACAGCGATGTTGAAATTGATGAAATTTTTTGCATGACAGTGGTTTTTCCTATATATGTATACAAATGGCGATCCTAATATGCCAGGAAATTACAGGGGCATTTCTTTTATGAATTGTGTGGCAAAAGTATTCATGGGTATTCTTAACAATATAATATGTAAATGGGTGAAGAGAAATAATATTCTAACGAAGTACCATACTGTCTTCAGAAATTTAACAGTCGACAATATATACAACCTCGCAAGAATTATACATATAAAGTTATTTGAAAAGAAGAAGGTGTATGCATTTTTTGTTGATTTCAAGGCCACATTCGATAAACTAGCTAGAAAATCTTTAATATTATTACGAAAGTTACTTTAGTTATAATTAGTTTAATTAAATAGTATAATTAAAACATGGAAGAATTACAAGAATCTGTAGAAAATTTAAATATGGGAATACTTAAAAAGCAAAAACTTAAAAATGCTAAAAAAAAGTAAATATTGCGAGTTTCATTTCAACATTTTGAAAACGACGTTGGGAAAAAAGTTTAACTATTTAAAAAGTATTATACTTATTAACTTTAAAATCTGTATTGAATTATAAAAAAGAATTGTTTAGTTTTCTATTTAATTTGAAATAAAATAATAAAGTTTTCATTTTACTTATTATTTATTTATTTTTTACTTTAATGGTTCAGGTTTAAAAACATTCAGTCAAAATATTATCGTCTAAAAAAGCGCACACCAAAACGTTCCTTTTTCTATATTTTTGAACAAAACGTACTTTTTTCATTTTTTTTTAACAAAACGTACTTTTTCGATATAAAATTGGTTTGATATTAAACATCCTTGACATTTAATGTGTTGACTTACGGCTGTTTGATTCATCTTTTGGTAAGCAAAAAACTTGTTTCCATTTCCAGGTTCATGCAGTTTTTTAAGGGGTCGAAATAAATAATCCTCAATTTCCCAAAAATTTTAAATGTGTGAAAAAGTACGTTTTGTTCTGCGGCTCCTCAAGTTATCTTGTATTTATTAATTATTTTGAATTAGTCAGTTATTTTATTAGTTTAAATTGTTATTGTATTAGTTATGCATATTTATAGTGTAAAAATCATTACAGAATTTTCTAGTTCATATGTAATATTAAAATTGTTATGCATAATTGTCTTCAACTGTAATTTCTCGACTTTTCGATAGAGATAAATAACAATTTATTGCTACGCCTTAAAGTATGCTTTAGTTTTATGATGTGTAACAGTTAAAATACTAGATATAGGTACAATCAGAGCTGCCGTTGTTGGTTATTTCTAATCAAAACTGGTAATTTTTTTTTCTCAATGTGGAGATGTGAATATTTTTTCATTTTGGTTACTTTTTGCTTAAATATAAAATACGTATGACTATATTTTTCTTGATACCTTTGCAATTTTCGTTGTTAAAATTTGCAACGTTGTTTTTAACATGGGGGGTTATTTCGATTCGAAGGCAATTATTTACGACTTCGACTAATGTGTACTTTACCCAAAAAAACTCGCAACTCCGACTCCAAAATTTATCGGCATAAAAAATGTTAAAAAATTTTATATTTTTCAAAATAAAAATTCTTCGAAATTGGCGATACAATATTTCAAATTCAATTCGAATTTGAAATTTTTACAGAATCATTTTTTGCTATATTTTACCATTTAAAAGGTAGAGTGCTATATTCGGCTGTGCCGAATCTTTGATACTTTCCATCGACAGTTAGAATATATGAGAGCTATAAATTATTAATTAATGTTTATAACGTCAGTATAAAAATTGGTTCCGGTTTAAACCCATTGGACGACAATCAGACAGTGTTATGCTTTTATTTCTAGCAAGTTGAACTTACTTGAATAAAATATCATGATTCGTAACAGTTTATGCCGAACTAACATGATTTTCAGGAGGGGAATTTATATTAGACCCCTGGTAAATTATGGACTAATCATCACGAAATCCTGTAGAGTGATTTCTGTTATTAAAAATCTAATTGGAACTTTTCGGAAGGCTGCTTAATATGTGATCTAAGGTAAATTTGGACCGATAATCAGAAAATTGAATATTATTTCTGGCCATATGAACCAAAATTGGACCAAATTTTACCACAATATCTATATCTGCTATTGTTTAAGGTGTATTGAAATAATTTTCCAAAGTGAGCATAATATTGGACTTCATATGGTAAATAATGGACCAAACTTCAGGAAATCTTTGACGTATCGAGTTGTTTTACAATAGCATTATTTATTACGTTTTTTAACATAGTACACTGTTTTCCGAGAGAAGGTTTTACATGCGGCCTAGGGTAAATTATGGACCGATCTCCACGAAATTTTTAAGTATGAGTTCGAGCTATATTAAATTGTGACGTACCAAATTTTATTATGATATCAATTATTGTTACGGTTTTAGGCGTACTAAGCTATTTTCATGGATTGAGCTTTATATCGGGCATATGGTAAATTATGCACGAATATTCACGAAATTTTACAGTATGATTTTTAGTCCTATAAAACAGTGACGTACCAAATTTCATTATTATAGCGTTATTTATTACGGTTTTAGGCGTACTAAACTGTTTTCCAAGGGCAAGCTTTATATGGGGCCAATGGTAAATTATGGACCGATCTTTACGTTATTTGACAGTGTGATTTCTAGTCCTTTAAAATTAAGACGTAGCACATCTTCATATGATAGCAATATTTATTATGGTTTTAGACGTACATTATGATTTCTATTCATATATAACGAGTTTGTGCAAAATCTTATATAATGCCATGCATTGTGCCACCTTTTTGTTTTTGTAACAAAATTGTCAATTTTTTAGGGTGGTGATTATACATTTTGATTCATAACTCTGATCCTACTGATCGGATTTTGCTGGATTTCAATCCCAAACTGCTTAGGATAACTAGAAGCAATTTGAGATCAAGTTTGTTCTTTTCTTTTGTGTTTTTCGAAAGTAAGCGGGTTTAAAACAGGCGGACATGGTAAATCGACTTAGAATTACTTAGGGTGCCAGAATATATATATACTTTATGGAGTCTTAGATGCATAATAAAAAAGTTTCACACTGAATGACAAACTTAGTGTACCCTCATTGACCACTTGTGGTGGAGGGTATACAAAGAGTTTAAAGTCAAATAAGGACCAGTCCCATATACATTTAGCATCAAAGTTAGAGTAGGTGTTGGAGTCGGAGTTAGTACTTTTTCTGACGGCTCCACAGTCCTGTTTTGCACTACGATTTTCTTATTATTTGTTTCAAATTAAGTTTTTTTATACTTTATCGAAAACAAAGAATGCCTTTAAAAACAGCTACCAGATATTATTTTTAAGATTTTTATTAAGAAATATATTGCCAAAAATGATTTTTTTTTTAAAAACGGCCATGTTCTGAAATCGAAATTATATGAAGTTTTATCGATGGAAATTATCAATTAGTTTTTTTAAATAAACGTAGTTTTTCCTGATTTTAAGAGTAATAAAAATAAGTGGTACTTAAAGTGCATATTATCACGCGGAATCGACGACTGAAGTGTTTCTAAAAACTTGAATATAAGTAAAATGTTCTAAATTTACATTATTTCCAGTAGTATATTTTAATATATTGAAATGTGAAGTAAAACACAGGGATGTTTAGATTAATTCAAGAATAAAATTCAATTACTTTATAACATTAATTCAGGTTATTATAAGAAATTTGTGTGTTTATATGAAGAAAGAAACCGGAAGAAGAAGGAATAAAAAGTAATGTCAAATACCATTGTAAGATGAGATCAAACCAATTAACATCTGATAAAAGTATAACAATTATAATGTCCGGTTATTAATGGGTTACTACATGAATATTTCAACAACCCTTCTCATTCCAAATTGTTTATAATTTTAAGTGCTGATCTTAAGCCTTTAATCCTTTGCGGAGGAAGTGGCTTCGGTAACAAGTCTGCTTGCATTTCATTTGTTGGGCAGTATTGATATCTAATGACATTATCTAATACATTATTATTAACAAAATGGTACTAAATGTCGATGTGTTTTGTCCTGTTATTAAACTCGAAAACTTCCATGATTTTTATGCAACTTTCATTGTCTTCATTAATGGTAATGGGTTTGTTGATTTGCACCCCAAAATCTATTAATAACTCCTGTAGCCAAAGTGCCTCCTTTGATGCTTCAGCAAGCGCAATAAGCTCAGCTTCAGTAGAAGAAAGTGCCACACAAGTTTGTTAACGGCAACACGTGTTAAATTTCTAGCTTAAAAAGTAAAGTTTTTTTAATCAAAGTAAAATGTGAAAAAGTGATAAAATTAAAAGGAAAGTATAAGTGATTTATAATAAATAGTCTTGGGCTTAATCGTTCGTTTAAGTGACCGGTCATTATCGTTCAATTCGAATCAGTGAACGAGCTCGTTCTTTTCGTTCAACCGTTCGTTTCAGGTCACTTTGTCTTTTGGGTCAGTTTGTCTTTTGAATCATTTGTCGCTTTCGTTCAGTCGTTCGATTGAATGTGTTAAAAGAAACAATATGTGAGATTCAACTCGAAACATTATGTAAGTAAATTCAAAAGAATAGGCATTAAGTTTAGAAAACTGAAAATGTAATTAGAAAACGGATAATTTTAAATAAAGGAATTGTAAGGTAATTTTTTACTGTTAATTTTATAACGGAGATATTAATTAAAAATTAATTAACTTTTCTTCTTATTTACAATTAAAAAAAAGTACACACTAGGTACAAAAAATATATTCAAAGGCTTTTCAGTTAATTTGAACTTAATTTAAATTACGTACTTAGACAGCTAAAGCAGTGTTTTTATCTGTCATTATGACCTACCAAATGAGCCAAATATTTTTTCCTTTCTATTTTTTTTTTATTTATGTACATATGTACACATGTACTTCAGTTTTATTTTATGCATAAAAAATAACTGAACATATTAACAGAAATAAAAATCATTAAGGGTTTTCATGATATCACTAAAAGTCTCGCAAACTGTGCATTTTTACGCGCTCTCAAATGAACTGCCAAAAATTGTATGAGAATTCGTTTACACAAACTTCGTAAATTTGCTCAACAATTTTGACTCGTAAACTGGCGCTGTTTGTTTAATATTTACCGCCGTTTTCAATGAAAAATGTGTTGTGTTAATAATATCACAAACAATAAAATCTTGCAGTAATTTAAGCAAATTAGTCGTTATGCTTTATTTATGCTTGTTTAAAAAACAAATTTCACTTTTTATTCACAAATTTAAGCTTTTAATTTTATAGTTGTTTTCTTTTAATTGATTTTTGTATTGATTTTTGTATTTAAAACGACACCAAAATTAACAAGGGTCTTCATGAAACGAGTCTTGCAAGTTTGCCTCATCATGAAAACCCTTATTAATTTTTGTAGTTTGTTTTTGGAACAATATGCAGAAACAGTTTAATTAATAAAATAAAAAAATTTCATTAATTACGGAAAACAATTTTAATAAATCTCATTAAGTTACTGTAAAACTTTTTTGAGTGTAACCAAGAATAGAAAACAATAAGCACAAACCAAATACGCATTTTTATCGTTCATTTGATTAAAAAGAAACAACAACACTATAAGTGTGTATGCTATACGTTTTTCTTTTAACACATTGCCAGTGGCGACTTGCCACACTGTTTTAAAAAATTCATAGTACAATCTGGGCTGCCATACGTAGTAATTTCTCGCCAAACGTGGCGATTTTAAAACTTGTTTATTTATTATATGCTTAGGTAATTCCATTTTAATAGAAAGAACAAAAAATTGTTGCGAGGGCTTATTCAAAGTAAAAGCCCAATTCTTTAAGAACAAAATACTTTTAAAAACAAAAAAATAATAAAAATAATAGCAATTGCACAATTTAAATATCAAAATAATATTACAAAAATGATCAAATAGCAATAGTGATTATTATTATTCATGCGTTATATGTATTATATTCTCAAAATATGTGATAATATAAATTTTATTTTTTGTTTTTATTTTATAAAATCTAAAAAACCTTTTTAAAAAACACGCTTTTATTAAATGCGCTAAAAAGAAAAGAGAAATAAACTTTAACTATCAACTTATAACATCATTAATAAATTTATATGATATAAAAGCTTGTCGCTTGTCTTTACACAATTTATTTGATTTAAAAGCTAGTCGCGAGATTTAAGTACTAGTATTTACATGGTTTGAAAAGTTTAATAGTTTAAATCAATCACATCAAGTTATATGTATAATTTACTTGTTTGTCTACACAAGTAAATCTCGTATATCATATAAATTATGTAATCCGTTATAAGTTGATAGTAGTTTTATACTTTTCATTTATATTTTTCTTTGAAGCGCATTTCAATAAAAGCTTGTTTTTTAAAAAGGTTATTTACTTTTAGTTTATATTAAAACTAGCATTCGTATTCTCATGAGTCCTTTCATTTGATACCCATCTTAAAGGCAAGCATTAAAAACTTAGTCCGCCATATATGATTAAGAGTAACGTCACTTTCTTTTTCGACTTATTCTCAGCAAGCCCTCCCATTTGATACTCATATTGTAGGAATGCATTAAAAATAAGTCTGCCATCTTGGGTGTCTTATAATGTTAGATTTAGAATAACGTAACACAGTTAACCATGCATCGTCATCTTAACTAAACGTGTTTAAAAATGACAGCTCAATCGGTTCGAGGTATCTGCTTCAAAATTGAGTTGCAAGATTTCACCGAACAAACATACATTGCTAATTTTTTTTATATTTTAAGAGTCTTATTCATAAACGAATGTAATGTATACATTAAAAGTTTTTTTCCATACTAATTTCGTGCTGTAAAACTTTACTAAGCTTTTATAAATAAAGGGACATATTTAAAAAATTAAAAGAAATAAATATTTATAAAATTTTCTGCTCAAATGAAAAAAATTAGCATTTGGCGGGTTTTGTATTAAGAACAACTGGCAACGCTCATGTAAATTGTAGAAAAATTGTGAAAAGCAGCCAGGGTTTTCAGATTTATTTTGATGTTTTTTGCCAAATTCAATGTCAAAAATCGCCAAGGCTTATTTTGCGTTTTTGACAACATAAAATTTATTTTAGAACTTTCTCCAATGTTTTCTATAAATCCTAAAAAAATATATTTCTTCTGAATCGCTAAAATTTTCCAAAAATGGGACAAAGTCGCCTTGATATATGTATATTTTTTTGAATAAAAGTAAAATTATTGGTGAACACACAAAAGATACAATAGTTTATAATAATCTAATTAAAGCACACAAAAGATACAATAGTTTATAATAATCTAATTAAAGCTGCAAAACGTTTTTTTGTGTTTAGTATTAAATAAATATTGGATATATGTATATCTAAAACGCTATACACTTCACCGGCAAGGCAATTCTTACTGTTTTTTTTTTTTTACAAATGTATATTCAAAATATCGTGCGAAGGTACAAAAAGTGCTATTTACATTCATATAATTTATAACTCGTAACAATGAAGGCGAGTTTTAGTAGAGTAAATTATTAAAAAGAACTATTTCAACACAGGCATTAGCAGTTGGAATTAAATGCATATAAAGACCGTCAAAGCAAGTTCTTTAAAATGGTAAGTACCTGACGTATCCTTATAGCTATAAGCTTTATGCAAAACCTGATATATATTAGATGGAATACCATCATTGATATAATCTTTCTAAATAACAAACGGTAAATTTGTCCAACAGTCTCAAAACAAGTTTATAGAAAATCAATAGCCAACAAAATCGCCATATATTTTATAAGCCGCCAAAAAGTCGCCATATCGCCAAATCGAAAATTAGGTCGCCAAGAAACTTGACAACCCTGATTGTATTATGAAAATGTGTAAAGCAATGTGGCAATGAGTAAAAGAAATAAGTATATTATAATTGCATAACTTATACAACACAAAAGTATTGTTGTTTCTTTTCAACCAGTTGTCCGGCAAGCAAGTGACCGACTGATTCAAAAGACCCAAGTGAACGATTGAACGAAATCGAACGATGAAACTGAACGGCCGTTCATCGTTCGTCTGACTGATCCGTTCAATTGAACGAGGTCGTTCACGACCGACACAACTCTAATAATAAATAATAAAAGTACAATATAAATAACAAAAAATTTAATAAATGATAACAAACAAAATGAATCTATTTTCGTTTAATGGCGTTTTTTCTTGATTGTGTTTCATTTGTTTTTTATCAACCCCTTTGCTGTTTGACAGTTCGTATCACACAACACCAATAAAAAGCCCTGTTGTTTGTTTTGTTTTCAAACGTTCTGTGTGTTTTTAAATAATTTCGATAATTTAAAAGAAAACAGTAAACAAATTAAAACCTACACATAATTTTGGTATTGGTAAGTAAATTATCATACTTGGGTGCTTATTTAATTTGGCTTAAAAACATTTTAGGACGTATGTACCTTAACAATGGAAAGAAACGAGGATTTGCCGGATGATTCTGACGTTGAGGAAATTAAAGAAGTTGAAGAAATTAACATCCCTTAACCAGCCAAGGGGAAAAATGTAAAGAGAATAAGTAATAAATTTTAAGACTCATGGAAATCTAAATTTAATTGGATTCTTAAGACGAAAGACGAATCTATTGCAAAATGTGCAGTTTGTGGTTTCAAATTTTCTACAGCAAATGGAGGAATAACAGATGTAAAACGGTACATGCAAACAGGTAGACATAAGCGAAATATATCAGGGAGTCATCAAAAAACAGTATCTTCATTTCTAATGCAAAGATCAAATGTGAATGATGCCAATCGCAATAATAGTGCCGCTGCTGAAGCCGTTTTTGTATATCACACAGTAATTCATCGCCACAACTACGCTTCATCTTACTTTTCAAAGAAATCTTCCCCGATTCCAAAGTTGCTTCCAATTTTAGTTGCGGAAGAACTAAGTGTTCTAAAGTTGCAACCAAATGATTGGCTAAGTATTCTATAGATGCATTAGTGAAAGAATTAGACAATAATCATCCCTTTTATGTTTCAACCGACGCATCCAATAAGGGAGTAATAAGGTATTTTTCTAAGGAAAGTGGTATAAATTCTAAGCTTCTTAGCTTTTACGAATCTAGTTCAGAATTATCTACTGATATTGCAAATTGTTTAAAGTCGAAATTAGAAAGTAAAAATTTAAATTTAAATAACATTACAAGTTTTTGCGCAGATAATGCAAATGTTAATTTCGGGTGTAAAAAAGAGTATTTGTCGAATTAAAAAAAAATTAATCCAAATTTATTAGGTATGGGATGCTTATGCCATATTCTTCACAATTCGTTCAGAAATGGATTCAAATTTTTAAAATATGACTTGGATATTAAGAATATCGTAATTAAGATTTTTAACAAGTTAAGCTCTTCTACGAAAAGAACATCCAATCTTATGTGATGTTTCCAGGTGACAAGCAATTGATTGTGTAGTTAAATTTATAAGAAAATCAATCAGTTTTTTTACAACACAATCAATTGCCTGTCACCTGGAAACAGCACATTAGTTTAACACCAGCAATCGAAAGACTTTATAAAAATTATGCAGAAATAAAATTGTATTTCTTGCCAAAGAGTGTTCTCCTACTCTACGTCAATTTTTTGACCTGGAGACTTCGGAAGCATATTTAGGTTTTATCCACAGTATAGGTACGGACTTTATATGCTGCATAAAAAATTAGAAGAAAAGGGCTTGGTAATAATAAATGTGTATCAAATAATTAAGCGACTTCGTGATAAGTTAGTACAACAAAAGGAAGAAGCGTTCTATGACTGTATAGCTGCAACTATTTGTAGGAATTGTGATAACATGACTGAAGTTAAGTTATTTAAGAAAAGAGTTGATTCCACTTTGAGTTCGATTATCAATTATATTGAAGATCGTTTCGATTTAAATAATAACAAATTTGAAAAGCTGGATGTGTTTAATTTAAATTCTAATATTTCATTTCAAAATTTCTCTGATATACCTAGTAACATTGTTTTCAATTCAAAATATAAATATGGATATTCTTTTTGATGAATATTAATCCCTAAAATCTTTTTCCAAAACAGTATCAAAAGATAAAACTGTTGAAGAAAAATGGAAGGAGATTTTGAACAGTGGAAGGTTGAGAATATGGAAAAAATTGTAATTTTATATTTTCTATCCCACACTCAAATGCTGATACTGAAAGAATCTTTAGCTTAATGTTTTCTCACTGAAGAAAGAAAGAAACCAGTTGTTAATAGATAATTTGGAGGGTTAGTTGGTAATCAAAACTAATTTTGGGTACAGTTGTAGCGAACTTTATAATTTTGTAAAGACTGAAAACGGCATGAGACATATTGTTAACAATGTCCAAAAAAATAATAAATACTAGTGTTTATTTTTTATTTCATTATTTTTTTTAATAACAATTTAATATTCTGGGAATTGAATTCACATTTTGTAAAATGCTTTCTTGTGATATTTTTTATTTTGTTTTGTTATTTTGTTGTTTTGTTTATTTTGTTTTTTCTGAATCTCTTCTATCAGTTGTTTTTTGGTCTTGTATAGGTAATTTAATCCACACATTTTTAACTATTTGACAAATATTTTTTTTTTAATAAAAAAATTTATTTAGGGTATTCACAAGGTCTCCTATCCAGTCATATTTTCATAAGTCATAATTTAAAAATCGCTCAAAAATTGTTGGTCGGGACGTTAAAAAAAATTTCTTAAAATAAAAATTTTTTTCTCCTATCTATTTTATTTGAAAGCATTTTTTCGTTTGAAATTCAAAAACAAAAAATTTTAAGGAGTTTTAATAATTTGACGTGTTGTTTTTGTTATATATAGTTTGTTAAGTTCTTGCCTTAAAAAATAGAAAAATTAATTATTTTTAATGTATAATTTTCTTTTTCTTTTAATAATCGTTTACAACTTATGAATTCAATAAAATTTTGGGTCAAAATTTGTGTACTGGTTTTTTTTCGAATGTACTGGCATTTTTCTTGCAATGTACTGATTTTTCCAATTTCAAAAATGGCAACCCTAAGTGTAATTAGTTTTAGCGTTAACAGTGAACTTCACAGAATTGCATGATATTTTTTCTGGCCATATGAATCTTAGTTGGAAGAAATTTTACCGCAATATTTATATCTGTTATGGTTTTAGGCGAATTAAATTATTTTCCCAAAGTGGGCTTTATAGGCGCAATAAACTGTTTTCCGAAAGTAGGGTTTATATGGGGCCTAGGGTAAATTATGGACCGGTCTTCACGAAATTTGGCAGTGCGATTTTTCGTCCTAAAAATTTTAGTATGATAGCGTTATTGATTATAGTTTTAGGCGTACTAAACTGTTTTCCGGGAGAAGGGTTTATATGGGACCTAAAAATTTTACAGTGTGATTTCTGGTCATATAAAACTGTAACGTGCCAAATTTTAGTATGATAGCGTTATTTATTACGGTTTGAGGCGTACTAAACTGTTTTGCGGGAGTAGGGCTTATATGGGTTCTAGGATTATTTAAAGACCGATCTTCAAAAAATTTTACAGTGTGATTTCTGGACCTATAAAACTGTGACATACCAAATTTTAGTACGATAGCGTTATTTATTACGGTTTTGGGCGTACTAAGCCGTTTTCCGCGAGTAGGGTTTATATGGCGCCTATCGTCAATTATGGACCGGTCTTCACAGAATTTGGAGGAATATAAAGCAAATTCGTGCAAAATTTTATATCATTCCGTGCGCTATTCCACCTTTTATGTTAAGTTATCAATTCAACATAACTTTTATTTTCTCGAAATACCCGTATTCCTTGTTACCGAGGAAATTCCTTGTGGCATCAAATGCTTGTCTCCCCACTGCTATACCTCCGAGAATTTGTTAGATCATGCAATGCAGTTTGTTCTAAGAGTAACAGTCATCAAATGAAGTGTGCCTCACTATTGTGACTGCAGATATAAGAAAAATAATAATTTCTTTATATGGGGGTATCCGGCTCTCCCTCCTTTACCGCCAAAATTTTGTTGGAACATGGAGCTTATTCTAAGAGTTACACACATCAAATTTAGTGTGCTTTACTGTTGTACTTGAAGATATCTATATTATATATATAAAATTGTAACGTTAATGACTGACTGATTGAATGACTGACTGATTCATCATCGCACAGCCTAAACGCCTGGAGCTAAAAACTTGAAATTTGGACCAGAGGTTGGTCTCTCCCCAAATCGATCAACTAAGACGGGATTTGTGGAAATTCGATTGTTTAGATGGTAAAAACGGGTAAATTCGGTAACCTTATATCTCCAAAACTAAAAGAGATACAAAAAAATTAATACTTACCGTTGCTCTTTAGAAAAATAAGCGGACATGTGTCGAAATTCAGGCTTTTAAAGGAATAAACGGGTACTTTTTTGTCACCCCATCTATCTTTTAAACCAATAAACATAGAATAAGGGTAATATTACATTTGCAACTTATCTAAAAAATCCCAACACGAATTTGGTACTTTTTTGGAAATTCGAACGTTTAAGAGGTAAAAACCGTAACTATTTTTGGTACTTTTTTTACAAAACATTTTTTTATTATTCATTGACATATAAGTATTAAATTATGGGCTCCCCCTACAATATTGAAATTTTCTATGCTTCAATGGGGGGAAAAAAGTACCAAAAAGGGGAAATACGGGAAATTTAGTTTCTTACTTTAGCTTTTTGGTTCTAAAACTGGCAATTTTTTTTAATTATCGTTAATATTGGACCTAGAAACATAATCTTCAACATGCAATGTCCTGATTGGATAAGAACCTATGAGGGAACTTTTTGGTACTTTTTGCTCTTCAACTGGTACTTCTTGAATCTCCGTTAGTATTAGACCTAGAAACATAAAATTAGACCTAGAAACATAAAATTAAACATGCAAAGTCCTGAGTGAATGATAATTAGTTAGAGGGATTTTTTTGGTACTTTTTCGTTCTTTAACTGGTATTTCCTTAATTTTCGTTAATATTAGACCTATTAACATAAAATTAAGCATGCAAGGTCCTGAGTGAATGATAATTTGTTAGAGGGATCCTTTTGGTACTTTTCCGTTCTTTAACTGGTACTTTTTTAATTTTCGTTAATATTGGACCTATGAACATTAAATTTAACATGCATGGTTCTATTTGAATTTCCGCTAGTATTGCACATAGAAACATAAAATTCAACACTAAATGTCCTGAGTGGGCAAGAATCTATAACAGGGAAATTTGTGGTACTTTTTAATTTTTTAACAGGTACTTTTTGAATTTTCGTTAGTACTGGCCCTAGAAACATTAAATTGAACATTCAATGTCCTGAGTAAATGAGAAGCTGTAAGGGGGATTTTTGGTATTTTTTCTTCTCTACCTGTTACTTTTTTAATTAAAGTAGTACTTTTTTAATTTAATACTTATTGTTGTTCATTAAATAAAAAAACAAAACAGGTGTCTGGTACTATTTTAAAATTCGACACTTTTGGGAAGCAAAATGGTAAAACCATTATTTTGGTACTTTTTTGTACCCCATCTATCGTTTACATCAATGCACATAGAAATAAAAATTATAAAAAATTCGTAACTTATTAAAAGCTTTTGTTTGTTGTGCTTAATTGCCTTTTTTCATAATTGATAATAAAACTGAAATTTATTCTTGGAGGATAAGCTGTTCCTATGCGCATTTTAATGGTTGCTTAGGCCAGATCATCAGACAACGTTCTCCTTAATAATTTTATAAAAGCCAAAGCTATCAGCAACAGAGGGAAGGAGAATTACTTACATACACTCAAAGTCTTATTTACAACGATATCAAATCTTAAACAAAATACCAACAATTAAACAGTGAGTTTATCTTTTCTTACATTCCTCACTACAATTAGTTGGAATTCTCATAACATTAATTGTAGTTGTAAGTGGGTAAGGAAAAAACAAATTAAAAACAAAAACAAATTGCTTTTGTTTTCGCAAGAAATCAAAATAAAAACAATTTGCCAGTTCAGTTATTTTATGCACGTAAACTTGCAAAAATTTATTATCAAAGTTGTTTTTGGGAATACTATTATTTATTAAAAGATTTTTTGGCTTTTCTAAAATTATTTAGGAGAACGTTTCCTGATGATCTGACCTAGACAACCAGTGAAATGCGCATAGAAACAGCTTATCCTCTAACAAAAAATTTCAGTATTATTATCAATTATAAAAAAAGGAATTAAGCACAACAAACAAAATCTTTTAATAAATAATTGTATTCCCAAAAACAACTTTGATAATAAATTTTTGCAAGTGCACGTTTTTGTTTTTAATTTGTTTTATCTTTACCCACTTACAACAACAATTAATGTTGGGAGAATTCCAACTAATTGTAGTGAGGAATATAAGAAAAGAAAAACACACTGTTTTATTGTTGGTATTTTGTTTAAGCTTTGATATCGTTGCAAATAACGCTATTTTTATCAATTTTTTTTAAAAAAAAGGGAATTAGGCACAACAAACAAAATCTTTTAATAAATAATTGTATTCCCAAAAACAACTTTGATAATTCGTAACTTATCTAAAAATGCAGGTGCAAATTCGGTACTTTTTCGAAATTCGAACGTTTAAAGGGTGAAAATCATACCTAATTTTCTTACTTTTTCCAAGAGATTTTTTCTCCATCTATTTATCTTTCATCGCACAGCCTCAATGCCTGAAGCTAAAAAGTTGACATTTGGACCGGAGGCTGGCCTCTCGCCAAATCGATCACGCTTACCTCATATCTGCTAAACTAAAAGAGGTACACAAAAATGTAATACTTATTGTTGTTCATTAAAAAATAAGCGGACAGGTGTTTAGAACTTTTTTGAAGTAAGAAGTAAAAGGGTAAAACCTGTATTTCGAAACTTTTTGTTACGCCATCTAAGCCAATAAACATAGAAATAAAAATTATATCGCATTCGTAACTCATCTAAAAAATACAAATACAAACTCGGTTTTTCGAAATTCGATCCCTAAAGGGGGGGGGGGAAACGTTCCTAATTGTGTTACTTTTTTTTAAAATATTTTTCTTCATCTATACAATATATATAATATAAAATTGTAACGTTACTGGCTGCTTCATTATCACTAATCCTAAACTCCAGAAGGTAAAAAGTTGACTTTTGGAC
Source organism: Pollenia amentaria (assembly GCA_943735925.1). NCBI lineage: Eukaryota > Metazoa > Arthropoda > Insecta > Diptera > Polleniidae > Pollenia > Pollenia amentaria. The sequence goes on from OX031007.1 coordinate 76,621,201, forward strand.
CGGAGGCTGAGCTCTCGCCAAATCTATCCCGCTAACCTCATATGCTGCTAAAAAGATACCAGAAAAATGTAGTACTTAATTTTGTTCAATAAAAAAATAAGCGGATAAGGGGCCTGGTACTTTTTAGAAATTCGGCCTTTTTGGGGGAATAAACGGGTAAAACCTGTATTTTAAAACCAATAAACATTAAAATAAAAAATATATCACATTCGTAACGTATCAAATACAAAGTCAAATACGTTTAAGACTAGAAAATCGTACCTATTACAAAGTAGCGGGTTAAAACCTAGAAACATAAACTTTGGCGTAAAAATATGTCCACGAAAGAAAAGGAGACGCTAACGAAGTAGCGTCTTAAATGCTAGTCTTATATATAAATACGAGAACAATTTTTTTGTAGTTGATTTTTAAGTATCTTATCGTCCACCGATTTCAATTAAATATGTATCGTTTTAAATAAAAATTTTCGTTCAAAAATTTATATTTTTTTTATTGTTGTTCCAATATACATATTGTTTTTTTTTATTCTATTTTTAAGAACAGACAATTTAAGCTTTGTTTTACCCTTAATACTCAAAACTTTATCACATACACATTGCAAAAATTAAGTAAAATAAGTAAATAAATGCCCTAATAATAACGAATTAAAGGAAATATGAAACAATTTGTTATTTTCATAAATTTAGGTGGCCCTTTTAAATAACAATTGCATATTCCATACGTGCATAAAAGGATTTATTTCAAATGTAAAATCAAATGGTCGAGTTTCGGCTACCTGGCGGTCCTTGTATGAATAGATCTGCGAAAAAGGGCTTTTGACCCCAATTTGTGATTCCGTAAATTGTTCTTAGCAACATAAAGAAAAGATAACGTCAAACGTAAAATAACGAAATGCGCAAAGATACGGCCTTGTTCTTGAAATAATGAGCGTAACTTTTCCTGATTTCAAAAGTAGTTCAGGTAGAGAAAAGTGGTCCTGAAAGTATGAGGTATGTATATAAAAGGAAATATTTTTATGAACTTTGAACATGGGAGAGTTTTAGAAATTAATTCGATTTCAATTTCACGCGTTTTCGATTTCTAGAACATGGCCTATAGTAAAACAAACCGAATTACTAAAAGTAACCCTTTTTTTGTTTTTTTAAGAAGGTAAGAAAACCCTTTTTGCGTTTAAAATAATTGCAATATATTCAAACGCCATTTCCCAGTTTTATCACTACCATTCACAACAGGTGAAAACATTCCATTGTAATTTCAACAATATTGATGTTAGACCCTATAGAGTACATTCATGCATTTTTGATGCTTATCAGCATCGAAGTTGATTTAACGATGACCGCCTACATTCATGCATTTTTTATGCTTATCAGCAGGGCTTGGATTTTCAAGACTAAAAAATCAAAAATATGCGCTTATAAAATGTTCTATAAAATGGAAAATATGCAATTAAAATAAGAAAAACATGCACTAAAAAATATATGAAAAACATATAAAGTTATTTGTTTATATTATATTTATTAATAACAAAAATAATACTTCAGGTAACTACGTATATATTAAAATATATACACAAAATTAAGACAAAATAAACCAAAAACAAACTTAAGTGCAACATCCGACAAAATGTGGGCGACAGCGCATAAGTGGGAGTGGCAGAAAGAGAAAATTTTCCAAATTCGGCTTACATAGCTGGTTAATCAATACACAACGTCTTCACAACTGGATTGTAGAAGTGGGCGTGGCAAAGACATTTTAGATTTCTGTATATCTAGAGAACGGCAAGAGCCAACGTTTCCAAATTTTTTTTTCTCACGCTTCCGGGCTGGTAATAAACAAAGGTGGCATGATCCAATTCCTAAGAAATGATTGCAATAACTAGAGCGCGCATTTGCAGTATATGACGGAAAATGCAATGCAAGCGTCTGCGACTAAATTAATAGGAATTGAATCACACCACTCGTTAATTTAGAACATTTAGTTTTAATATAAGTACAAAGCATTGTAAAAGTTTTGGGAAGTTCTTTTTTATGATTTAATAAAGTGTGGTCGTAATGACCAAGTAAAATTGCTTTTTTAAAGGTTTAAATTTAAAAAACTTTAACTTATCTAAAGAACGGTATTTATATAATTATCTGTTCTTATCGTATCATGCTGAAATGTATATAAGATTAGGCGTAGGCGAATAAAGCACTGTTAGTTGTTTTTCTTTTAAATAATTTTTTTATATTTATTTTTTCGATATTAAATAATAAATAAATAACAACAATCGATTTAACAAAAACAGCTGACTTTGCGATAAAAAGTGTAGCTAAAAATCGTACAGAATGACGAAATCGATATTATGCTTGTTAAATTTATCAACAATGGCAACTATTGTTAAATTTTTTTAACACAATCGCACTATTAGACTGTAGAAGTGAGCATAGCACCTCCAAGCAAAGAACGTTATAAATTTCTGTATATCTGGAGAAGGATGATAGTAGAAGTATATAAATTTGGTAAAAATTGCTTCGTTGACAACACCCCAGATCTGTTTTGAAAAACATTTTACTTATTTTATTTCAATAAGGGTGGCGATGAGTACTTAGTTAAGTTAGTTTATATGAAAAATAATGTTTCGCTTACCGTTATTTAAAATATTGTTCCATTTTGGATATTGATTATATACTTCATTTTTTAAATTACGTTCCAAATTCCTTTTACGCTTCATAAGATATGATGATCGAAGATATCTTAGCTCAATTGAACGACGGCGGCGATTCCATCGAAGTCGTGGATGTTGGCCTAATAAACATTGGGGCAACTCCAAAGGTCTCCACTTTCCCCCAACACATGTAGCTCCGGGTGGACCTATATCTAGTACATAGCCTTTGTCACAGTCATACATAATTTGTTTATTATTAACTATCTGAATGATACGAATAATACATATGTACGTTAAGATTAACAAAGTACTATTAAACAGTTTTGAGTACCTTTTTAACATATGGTCTGTAATCGTAGAGGCCCATATTTCCAACGAGTAACACTTTCCCATTTGGAATATAACCGGGAAAAGAGCAAAATACTTCTTGACAATGCGGTAACTCTCCTGTCCAATTTCCAAATGAACATGTTAAAACATAATCATTGGGGTCAGTAACGTCTTTGCCTTCTGGACTGACCAATTTAAAACCATCCTTACATTTGAATCTAGCCTTCATTCCATGCTCTGTTTTTGGAGCCATTACCATGCCATGCTTCGGAGGTTTAGGCATACTTTTGCATCTCGCCGGCACACAACGCGGTATTATGCTCCAAGTTCCGTTGTGGCATGTTGGCGGACTTAACAAAGAAACTGGAAATTCATAATTTTCATCACATTTAACATCAAGTGCTGTACCGTGCTTAACCTTTTCCACATTAGCTGTTTGCAATAGGGGAGACGAAGTAGTAGTTGTTGGTGTTATTGTAGTTCCGTTTTCATCGGTTATTAATTCTATTGGTACAACATATCCTTGCGATATGGCGGGTACAACACACGGTGCTAAGCATTCGGGAAGAGAATTGCGCCATCTACCATCTATTTGACAGACACTTGATGCATGCCCATGCATTAGCATATCAGGTTGACAGCGAAATATAATGCTTGCACCTAGTCCGGTGCCGGCATCAATATTTTCAATCCAACCGTTGTACAAATTTCCCGGATGTCCACAATTTATTTCTGAAAGGTAATTATATTCATTAGGATCTAAATTGCACTCTAAAATTTATAAAGTGTGTAAAAATTTAATTTTTCCAGGAATATCCTAACAAGTTCTTGTTACATAAATTTACTTAAAGAAGACATTATAGTAGATTTGCAAGCTCAGGGATACCTTCCAACTGATGCAGTCAACATAATCAAAAAAGAATCTGTCGAAACTGATAAAGGAATATTAACAAACCGCAGAGGGCTGCCACTTTTTATGATTACCTTTAGTTATGAAGATAATATTGATAAAGTATATAAAATCAAAAATATTGCCAATATGCAAGTTAAAATAGAAGTGATAAGAAGAACCACTGCCAGAATACCACAATGTAAAAAGTGTCAAGGCTTTAATCACACGAAAAAATATTGCTATAGAGAACCCAGGGGCGTTAAATGTGCCGGTAAACATCTAACATCGGAATGTTCTACAACATCTCAAACGACACCTAAATGTGTAAATTGTCAAGGTTACCATCCTGCTAGCTATAGAGGATGCGAAATAGCCAAAGAATTATAAAAGATACGTAATAAAAATCGATCTAAAATGCCAGAGGTGCCAAACCCTGAAGCTCAGATCCAAACACAATCACAACAAAGTCATCCACAAAAAAACAAGAGATGAGTGTAGCTGATGTCGTGGAAAAAATATCTTCTTCGTTATCGGTTTGCATTGAAAATGCCGATATCAGTAATACAAAGGGGCATAGAGTTGAAGCTAATGAGGATAACAACAACACCAACACCACCTCCAACAGCACCAATTTTGTCTACATAAATGATGAACTCACTGCCCATAAACGCCGGCTGGTATGGCTAGCAAAAACCAAAGCCAAGGATTGCAATTGGAAATTTGTCTGGGTGATATTTTTGCCAGGAAAATTGAAAACTCGCCTGCCATCATCATTAAAAATGCCGCTGGCATCGAAGCAATTTTCTAAACAATTTAAATACCTAAACCAATCAATAATTTTCTTTTTTATTGTAAACAAAAGCATAAAAACTAACAAAACATATTTTTATTTTCTCTCTTTTCAATAAAAAAATAAAAAATGAATAACGTACAAAAACAAACATTAACTAGTGTTAATGAAATAAATAAAAAATTTCTAAGTTATCCCTTAACATGAACATTAGTTCAATTCGTACAAATTTTACTAACTTCTTAGTGAACATACAAAACATAATAAGCAAAATAAAACTAATAATTCTTGTCGAAACCAATATAACTGATAATGAAAACAGCCTGTATGATATTAATGGTTTAAGCTCTCTTTTCTTAAACAGAAAAGTTGAACAAGGGAATGATAAAGGAGGTGGGGGGATTGCTGTCTTTGTGAGAGAAGATATGTTGTTTACAAAACTCTTAATAAATGTCCTCTCTTTTGAGTTATTGCAGTTGGAAATAAACATAAATAATACTTCACTCTCCCTATTGTCCGTTTACCGTCCCCCGTCACTAAGTGTTAAAAATTTCATAAATGGGATTGATCAAACAAAAAATAAGAAACAAGAAATAATTATTGTGGGAGATATGAACATTGACATCACCAAAACAAACATAACAACAACAATGTACATGGATATGTAAACAAAAACACAAAAAGTTGCATTGATCATATTTTTCTTAAAAACAATCAAGCAAACACACAAAGCAATGCAGCTATCATAACAACAACAATTTCTGATCACTACTCTCTTTTTTGCTGCATTCAAAAAAGTGAATATCATCAGAGCAAAGAAAACCATACGGATCAGGGGGCCAAATTTGAAATTATCAGTTATCAAGTTAATAATAAAATAAGAGAAACTAATGGAGCGATTTTACTTATCAAAATGTTAACACTAACGAATTGTATAATGACATTTATGTAAAATTCCGTGAAATATACGAAAGTTAAAAAAAAAATCAAAAAAGAGGATTAAATCTAGATCGCATCATCCGTGGATTTGTGACGAATTAATCGAAAACTGTAATGCCCAGCATCGATGATATCATATCAAAAAATTTAAAAAATGAAAACTCTGAAATCATTTTAGAAAATTTTGCTAAAAGCTTTAATGCAAATGTACTAAATATTATTCATACCTGTAACACTATACCCAGTAAAATTTTTTTAGACTTTTGGAAGCTAAAAAGGGACATTACTGCTGCTGTATTCGCTTACTATTAAGCATTACTGAGAAGCAAGAAATAAGCGAATACCATTGAAAGAATTTTTGTAATAATGTAAGCCAAACAAAAAATGAAGAGCACGTTACAGAGAAGCACGTTGTAAGGGAAAACTTTAAAGATTATTAAGCTTACCCCTATTCCTTACGAGGAAGCAGGTTGTATTGCATATACTTTGAAATTGGGAGATGTACCAAGTATTTTGCAACAACAAATTATTTTAAATTACTTAATAAAATAGCTCAGTCATCCAAATGCATTTGAGCAGACAATACGTGAAAAAAAGTGCAAACAAATTGAAATTATTTCAGTGAAAAAAAAAAAAATTTAAGAAAACGGTGACTTAAAATAAATTAGTACATAAAACGTGTAAGAAATTATATTTAATATATTTATTAAAGTGTGTGTCTACAGCAAGTAATTTTTATCCGGAATATTTAAAAGATTTTGTTCTTGTTTTTTCTTGTGTGTGTATGGTTTTTTTTTTGTTTATAATATTATATATTAAATATATATTTGCATTATCCATTCATATATGTATGTTTGTATGTATGTATGTATGTAGTCTGTTTTTTTTTGTGTTTGCTTATTTTGTTGTAGAAAAGTTAAAGCCTTTTTGTGTGTGTACGTGTGTGTTTCTTTGCCGTGTTTTGCTTTGGTAAACACATTTTATTTAAAATGCCAAAAGCGATTGGAAAAACACAATTCAATAAACTAGCACGAAAAGAGATAAATAAATTATATATTTAACCTCTTAAGGGCAACAGAAGTTGATCAAAATATCTAAACTATTTGTCATTTTGAGAACTCGAATGTAGAAATAATAACTGACGCTAAAAAACAAGACATATGGAGAAAATATAAGGGAATGGTATCTAAAATATCGCCCGTCTGTGGAAAGTAGATCAGCCATATTACATATTTTAGATGGTGTAGGTACATTCTGACATACCATTGAGTGTAGAATACCTTGTTAGTGAAAAAGAGATGTGTGCACCTTATCGATTTAGGCGTGATGAAAAAAATGTTATTACTATTGCTGAATTCTAAAACCACAGAGTGTTTTATGATTAGTTCTAAAATTATTATGTCTTCGCTGCTAACCTCCTTATGTCCCTTTATTCCGAGAGAATTTATGAGAAAGCACAGATCTTTTGACGAAATTGCTAGATGGAAAGAAGTGAAATTCCGTCAATTTGTTTTATATACAGGACTTGTTGTGTTAAAGGAAAGTACGAGTGACGTGTTTGTTAGCCATTTTTTACTGTTGTCGTGTGCTTACAGGATTATGAGTTGTCCACTTTTATTTTAATCTGAGATTGCTAGTGCCCATAATATGTTGAATACGTTTGTGCAGCAATTTGGGAATATCTTTCGACCAGCAAGCATAACTTACAGTGTACACAACCTTCTGCATTTAAGCAGATCTGTAGAAGAGTACGGCAACCTTTACAATATAAATGCATACCCTTTTAAAAACTCTATGAAGGATAAAAAGAAAGCTATAAGAAAACCACACCAAATTAAGCAGCAACTACTCAACAGATTTTCTAAAGTCTCATTATTGAAACCTTTTCACCTTAGAGGCTATAAAGAAAATTCGAAATTTTATATCTGATGCAGGATTTTTTAGCTCAAATGTCCCTGATAATTGTTGTTTACTTGGAAGTGATTGTCCTGGTGAAATATTAAAACTCCTTAATAATGGATGCATTGTAGTTAAAGTTTACAAAAATCCAATTTTTTCGAGCCGATCCCATCACAGGACCTTCAAATTTGCCTCGTAAATCCATAATCCTTTTATGAAGACATTTTTAGAACAGATCAAATATACGCAAAACTATTAAATATTCCATATAAAAGAAAAAGATTGCTTATACCCTTAGTACACACATGTTATTAAATTGCATAAGCACCTAGAAAATATATTTAAACTTTAAATAATTAAGAATTGAAATAAAAAAATTTTAGAAAAATGCCTCGCTCTAAACTAAATGAAAAATATTCAAAATTCGGTTGCAGAATTAGCTGGAAAAATGCATATTTTAAAAGGTAAGTAAAATAGTAATAAAGAAACCCAAACATGCATGCTTAGGTGTTAATTATATAAGACAAAACGTTAAACGTTACGACAATTTTGTATGAATAATACTGGACTATTTTTATAGTACTCATACAAAATTTAATTAATGTTTGTCGTTTCGTTTTACAAAATCTACTACATATTTAATTATTACTAACATATACTTTTCTAATTTATTTTTAGAAGCAGTTGTTACGCAATTAAATGTAATGGACGTTTCGGAATTGAATAGAAAGTTTGATGCTGTAAAAGGTATATTTAGATTTAAATAATTTTTACATTACACCTTTACTACTAATTTTCTTACAATTTCAGAAATTGTTGAAGACCATTAAAAATCAATAGAAGTTTGAAAGGTACAAATGAAAGATTATAAAGGTATGTATTTTAGTTTATTTATAATATTATACCAAATTGTACTTTATTGTACACATTTTTCGTAGAAACTATTGTTAATCAAAATAAGTAAATAGTTGGATTAGTATCAGAGGTAAAAACAATGCTAAAATGTTATGTAACATCAGGTCATTCTTCCACAAAATATTCTAATTTATTTTCTGTTCAATCAGAGGCTGCATTGAAAGAAATTCAAGATGGCATAGATGATGAAACCAATTTTGCAATGGTAAGACAGCTTGCTATTTATTAATTTATAATTGCTATTTATATTTTTTTAATTTATATTTATGGATATCAACAATAAAAAGCATTTTAAGTATGGGGGGATTAAACAAAAATCTTTCAAATTGATTAGATGTAAAGATGTTGCTCGATTTTAATATGGATGGAAAGCAGGACAAAAAGCGTCTATTAGACTTTCCGAAGTTTGTTAATGCAATTTATGGTTAGTATTTCTTATGTCTTAAATAAAATCGTATTATACAAAAACAATTGGAGGATAAGCTGTTCCTATGCGCATTTCACTGGTTGCTTAGGCCAGATCATCAGGAAACGTTCTCCTAAATAGTTTTAGAAAAGCCAAAAAATCTTTTAATAAATAATAGTATTCCCGAAAACAACTTTGATAATAAATTTTTGCAAGTGCACGTGCATAAAAAACTGAACTGACAATTTGTTTTTATTTTGATTTCTTTCGAAAACACACTTGAATCTAACTTGTGACAACGCGCTTCTTTTTTAAAAAGGTAATGCTTCCAAGTGGGAATTCGCCATATAAAAATCATGCCTTCTGAAAGCAAAAAAAAGCTTCTCTCCCTTACAAACCTGCTTGCATGTAAGCTCCAATTTTTACTGGGTAACTACACAAAATATAGAATCAACTTTTATAACAAACTCAATGTACCTTGAATTTACAAATGAGAAAGAAATATATAAAATATTAAAAAATCTTAATATCAAAAAAGGCGCTGGAATTGATGGTATCCGACCAAAAGACATTAAAGATAATGCCACCTTCATAACACCCATACTCACAAATCTAATTAACTCATGTCTAGAAATCGCAGTTATTCCAGAAAGCTTCTGTAATTCGACCAAACCGACTACAACAATTACAGACCCATATCAATACTATCAGTTATCGAGAAAGTTATTGAAGAAGTTGTTGTACGAAGGCTCACCAAGTTCATAGAAAAATTTAAAATTATAAATCCAAATCAACTTGGTTTCCAAAAAGGTAAAACCCTAAATAAATTACTAGGTAATTTTTCTAACCATATTAATACCTGTTTGAGCAAAAATACACAGTGCATTGCCCTATTCATAGACTTTAGCAAAGCGTTTGATACCCATTCACATGATCAACTATTAAAAATTTTAGAAAGAAATGATTTTCGTGGAAGTTGTTTAGCCTGGTTTAAAAGCTACCTAAACTGTAGATCATATCGAGTTAAAATAAACAATAATTTGAGTAATACAGCAACTCAAACTATGCAGAGTCAACTGGATATCTTGTTAAAATGGTGTCATGATAATGGACTCGTGATAAATGCTATAAAAACAAAAGTTATGCATATAAAACCTCAACATATTAGATACGAAGATATCACGCTTAAATTTCACAACCAAGAATGCCTCCACAAAAACTCTAACAATTACAATATAAATAGCATTGATAACTGCAATATATTTATAGAACTCGTAAACACCTATAAATACCTTGGTGTATATGTAGACCACAACTTTAAATGGAGAATCCACGTAGATAGCGTCCAAAAAAAACAACGAAAAACCGCATATACATATGTTATTTCACCTAAGCAACTGTTCAACCTATGGCGTTCTCAGACAGGCTTACTTTTCATTAGCCGAATCTTATATCAGGCACGGAATAACAGCGTGGGGGTATTCAACATACTGCAGAGGACTGCAATGCATACAAAATAGGTTGCTAAAAATACTGTGGAAAAATCAATCTTTCTCAAACAACATAGGTAGAAACAACGACATCGCCAACAACAACACCGTCAATAGCAATATCGTCTACAACATTATCAACAACAGAAACATTGTCAACAACAACATCGTCAGTTGCAACATCGCCTACAACTTCACCGTCCACAGCATCGTCGACAGTAGCGACGACAACAGCAATATCGTTAACAACATAAACAACAACACCGTCAACAGCATCATCGACGACAACGTCGTTAACAGCAACATCATTTACAACAACACCGTAAATAGCATCATCGACAACAACGTCGTCAACAACAATAGCGTCAACAACAACATCGCCAACAGCAACAACTACATTCATCATACAAAGCAAACATCTAACAACCTTGCTAGAGACCTCAAAGTATTAAATGTAAATAGTATATACTTTACAACAACCATAAATGAATTTTTTAACAACACAATATTTCTTCACCTTATCGACTACCAACACCATACAAGGCGTCGGGCGGAAGGAAGATTTAAGGTCGAACGCTTTAAAAACAACTATGGAAAAAACACACTGCCTGTAACCTTACCAACAATTTTTAATATGCTTCTAGCTTCTATGATAAACATCCCCAATAAATATAAGAGGAAAAAATTAATTAAAGAACACTTTTTAAATTCGCAATGAATAAATATAATGAATTTAACAAATTTACCTTTCTCCTGCAGACAAGGATATGGCTTCACGGGTTAGAATTAAGTGAAATGTTAATATATTTATAGCTTAATTTATATCTTTATTAATATTTTTTTATCAATAAATATGAAATCGCAAAAAAAAAAAAAAAAAAAACAAGTTAATACGGGAAACCATGTCGCTAAATAGGTTTGAAAAAATTAAATCAATCTTACATTTTAATAACAAAGATGACATGAAACCAAGAAATGTTCCTAATTTTGACCGCCTTTTTTAAATACGGCCCCTAGTGAATCATTTGCTTAAAAAATTCAAGTCGCTACCGTATGAAAATTGCCTTTCCGTAGACGAGCAATTATCCTTCACAAAATGCAAGTCATATCTAAAACATACCTTCCAATTAAACCACACATATGGTGATTCAAGCTCTACGTAGGAAGCAGATTAAGGGTTTAGTGCGAACATTGTCATAAGGCTACTTTGAGGTGTTCCATCTCATAAAATTTTTAAAGTATTTTTTTTTGACAATTTTATGCATCCTTGCCACTAATGTAAATATTAGCTAACCGTTGAATTTATTCGGAGGGAGCACTCCGGCGGAATAGAATTGCAAATCTAAAGTTTGTCCAGAAAAAAATAATGTTAAAAACGACGTTTGATACTTTTGATATCTCATTTGTTTCCTGGAAAGACAACAAAATTGTCAACTTAATGTCAAACTACTGTGGCAAGATCCCTGAACAAACATTTGAAAGATTTGACAAAAAATTAGGAAGAAAAGTAAATATTACGCAGCATTGTGGCAGAATAATTTTTTTTTTTTTTTGTTAGGACCAGCACTCAGGGGATGACCCCTACTAATGCTTTGCATTGTGTTGGAATTAGGAAAATAGGTTATGGGAAGGAGGAAAGAGGGAGTAGTGCTTGTGAACATTCGACTTGAAATTATTCATGTTGAAAGTGAGAGGGTAGACTTCAGCAGGAAGGTTATTCCACATACGAAGAGTCCGGCCAAAAAACGAATATTCCCCGTAATGCGTTGTATGATTCACCGGCCAATCAACAACAAAAGGATGGGCTCTTGAGGAAAAACGTGCATTACTAACAAAGCTATGGGTTTCGGGAACCAAATCCCTGATTTCATCAGAACACATCCCGTTGTAGTAACGATAAAATAGGCAAATTCAACCCACATTGCGACGGTGCTCAAGGGAGTCATTAGAATTGGATACCCAATGAGAACCTTCGCCCTCTCCTGCTCGCGGTCGAGAAGCTCCAAAATAGACTTTGCATCCGGCAGCACCGGCCCACACATGAGAGTTGTATTCCATTCGCGGTCGGATATAGGTGGTATAAAAAGTAAGGATATCAGATGGAGTGAAGTATATCTTAGGCCGTTTTAAAAAACCTAGACACTTGAATGCTTCTTTCAACACCTTAAATATATGTTCTGTCCATCGGACATCACATTGTATTCTATGCCCAGAACATCAAGAGATTCTGTTTCCTCAATAATTATACCACCCATATATACAGATGAAGCACCTTGCTCCGTCGCGCGTTTATGCGTCAGCACGCAACATTGGGTCTTTAGGGCATTAAATTCGACCCTATTTGCACGACCCCATTCTGAGATTATGTCTAGGTCGCGGCCAAGCGTATCATTCATGTTCTGTCTCATAGCACCAACATCGGACACGCTTGGTCTGTAACCGATTGAATACGAATGGCAAATGTTGCTGTCATCTGCAAAAGAATAGATAGGGTTGGAAGTTTGACATAAGAGGTCATTTAGAAAAATAAGAAATAGAGTAGGAGAAAGAACGGAGCCTTGCGGTACCCCTGAATGAATCTTGAACTCGTTTGATGAAACCCCATCTATAACAACCCGTATAGTGCGATCTCTGAGGATGCTAAAAATTAAATCGAGAGAATCGGGGAGCAGTAAGAACTTCAGCACGAAGACGTTGCTCGTGAAGAGTTTTTTTTCCCGTCTTAGCACTTTGGCACACGAATACCTTGCCATTTTGCGTAGAAATTTCGTATCAGCGGTTTTATTGTCACGCCAATTTCTGAATGCTTCCTCTCTGGATCTGACTGCTGATGTGCACTTCTGATTAAACCAAGATTTAGACCTAGGTTTATTCGAAGTATTTTTAACTGGAATAAACATTTTCATTTCTAGCATAATAACATTTTCAACCATTTTCGCCATGGCATTGACGTGATTGCCAAGGAAATAAAGTTTCCAATTAAAATGCCAAAAAAAGTCGTTGAGTTCAACCCAACGTGCTTTTCCCTAAACAAATTTTGAACGTTTCGTAGCCTGTCGTGAAACGTTCCAAAGTTCGGAGAACGGAAAAGAGGCGGAAATGGTGCAATGATCCGAGTTACCGAGAGGTGCTAGAACTTCAACTTCGTACTTTTGAGGGTGCGAAGAGATGAAGAGGTCAAGGGTATTGTGTTGGTGCCCATCAACACATGGAATATGTGTTGGTTCATTCACAAGTTGCACGAGGTGATTACGTGCAGCAAATAGCTCAACATATTGGCCTTCATAGGTTGTACGGCCCGTGGTGAAGCCAAGAAGAATTGTGGACATTGAAATCACCAGCGACAACGATTTCACTGTCCGGACAATTCTCAAGAATCTTCGATATTGAAAAGAAAAGAGTGCATATTGATTTTGAATTTAACCCAAAGACAGTTAAATTCCGCATCAAACATGCCCATTGGTTGCTGGCATTGATACACAACTTCATTGCGTATATATATAGCAAGACCCCGATGAAGATAAAATAGGGATAGAAGATGATACCCAGGAATCTGAAAATCCAGTGAATCAGAATTTTTAGATACCTGTGTTTCACATAAGGCGAAAACATCCGGCCGATGGAGACAAACGTGAGCGTATACAGAAAAAAAATTCGTTCTCAGCCCACGTATGTTACAGAAGTCGATTCGAAACCGACCTCTCATCACAACACAAAATATAATAAATTGATGGGTGGGATTGACTTACTGGACTCATTTATCGGAAGTAACAAAACAAAGGAATGGTTTAAACAGAAACAGCAAGAAATTTAATTTCCTCGCGCAAATAATATCTAAATTAAAGCGCAAATAATCTCTAAATTAAAAACAACCGTTAAAGGCGAATCCGCCGATGTCATTAATGCCAAGCTAATGAGCACAAGACAATCCGGGAAAAATTTTAGTTCCTACGTCAAAGAAATGGAAGAATTAACTAAGCACTTAGAAACTGCTTACATTAGAGATGGGTTACACCATAAATACGCTACTCGTTTAAGCTATTACCAAAAATGCTTCAAAGGATAGAGTCAAACTGATCATGGAATCAGGAACTTTTAGCGATATGAATGTAGTACTAACCAAATTTATAAGAATTTGTACTGAAGTATATGATCAAAAAAATTCAATTCTTACATATGGTTTTAAACGCCAAGGTTACAGCAATAACAATAGTACCAAAACAGAAATAACAATAATAATCAAAATAGAAAATTTTCCAATAACAAAAATAAAAATAGAAATAATAACGCATCCTACTGTAACAACAACCGTTATAACAATAATAAAAATAACAATGGTCCCGGTTCTTATCGTAATAATAATAACCATAATAGGGCCCATACACAACACCATCATGATTGTGCAATTAAGCTTGAAGCACACAATACACCATCATGCTGATACAAAATTCATTTTTTAATAAAACTTGTGCGGAAAAGGTTAAAATGAATAACGATAAAATTAGTGCAGCACTTATTGTTGCTATTATCCTAAAACAAAAACGAAAAAGGAGTAAAAAGAAACGTGTTTGGATGAAGAAATGGCTAGAAAACAAAAGAGAACTAGGCCACACTAAACTTTTTTTTCTTAAGCATTCATATTTAAAATACTTTGTTAAAAAAGTTTTATTTTTTATGTTTATGCCTTGACGATTTACCTTTGCAATTTAAAATTTTCTATTTTTTTGATGTTTATGCACTGACGAATTAACTTTTATGAGCTAAATTTACAGCACATGACTCAATCATGCTGGTACAATCATAACAATATCAAACTATTTTTGATTGAGCACCAGCAGCTGGTACAATCACACCACAAGCTCATACACGGTCAATCGGCTGGTACAATCACTTGATTGCACATGCATACTGTAGTCGTGTATACGGCCTATAACCGAAGCCTAAGCAACAATCGTAATATTAATATTACCGCTGAAGGCAACTCGGGAAACGAGCAAGCACCCCGAAGTACTCAGTAGAATCCAAAATCTACACATTAATTTACATTTATGTAGCTCATTAGGCTGTAGAACTCCTTTTAATTATACAATTTCAAACTTTTTAATAGATACTGGCGCTGATATTTCAATTGCATAGCAGAATTAGGGTTTAACTTAATCCATAAATGCCTATAACAGAAACATTTTAAACGGTATTGGTCAAGGCTCAATTTCAACTTAAAGTAGTGTAAAATCTCAATTAAAAATGGGCAAATATCTTATATCTCATACATTTCATGTAGTATACTTGGAATGGATTTCATACGAAAGTATAACTTTATCTTAGAAATTTACAATGATAAATATATAAAAATCCTTAGATCAAATGAAATTGACCATGATATCGGAATACCCCTTAATAATGGTCCAACTATACCTATAAAATTTGAATCATCAAAACAAGCTGTATGACACCTTATCAAACAATTCAAGGTGGCGTTTATGTCGCAAACACTTTAAGATTTAATAATCGCTAATATTAAATTGATACAGAAACACTAACTGACTATAAAATTGTCAAACAAATTCTAAGCCTAACAAGCCCAAAAAAAAATGGAAAGACTTTCCATCATTTGTTGAAAACGATTCCCAAAAAGAAGAAGTAAACAATCAGGTTGACAAGCTTATTAAAGATGATATTATTGAACCATCAATTTCAGATCACAATAGCCCTATACTCAAAAGAGATGGAGATAAGTAGTAGACTACAGAGCAGTTAATAAAAACCTAGTAGCAGATAAATGTCCTTAACCTCGAATAGATGACATTCTTGATCAATTAGGTAGATCTAAATTCATCTCTTGTCTTGACCTGATGCCAGTTTTTCATCAAATAGAACTCAAAGAAGAATCTAGAGATATTACATCATTTTCCACAGAAGAAGGATCGTTCAGATTAAAAAGATTGTTCAACTTATTTAGTCAATTCACAAGTTATCCTAACATGTCATATTTGGGGTATTCACAAGGTGTGCTATCATGGTTTATTGTCATAATGTTCTAACATTTTACAATGGTTTAAAAATATTGTTGTTGGTTTGTAAACAAAAAGTGTCTTAAATAAATAGAACGGTTCTTGCTATGTTTATTGTGCTGTCGTAATTAATAGCACATTAAATTATGAGGGGTTGCTCACAATAGTCGTATTTTTTCATGTTATTATTTTAAGACATATGACTTTATGACACCTTGTGAATCCCCCAATTGTCAAAATGTCCTAATATTTCACAATGGTTTAAAAATATTGTTGTTGGTTTGTTAACAAAAAGTGTCTTAAATAAATAGAACGTTTCTTGCTGTGTTTATTGTGCTGTCGTAATTAATCAGAAAAGTCCAGCGCTGAGCGGCTGAGCCGTACAACAATATTTTTAAACCATTGTGAAATATTAGGACATTTTGACAATATGACATGTTAGGATACCTTGTGAATTGACTATCTATATTTTTACATGCACATGAAGCCGTCACAAAATATGTGGAAGCAAAAATTTTTGACACAACATTTGCGGACTGCTTGTACATACATTAGGGTTGCCAGCTGTCTCGCATTTTTTATTATAAAAAAGAAAATAAAAATGTCAGTGTAATTATAAACACTTTTCTTTTTTTTTAAGAATTTTTAATACTTTTTAAATTTAAAATGGAAATAAGTACATATAAATAACACAGTACAACATTTTTCAGTTAATTGATTGCCAACTCAATTCTGTGAACTGTATGTGAAATTAGACCCAAAAAGAAGAATTTCTGCATCATTCGTTTTGTCTTCTTACCTGCGATTTGAAGTTAGTATCGATTTGAAGTTAGTACTATCGTATAGGGGAATTTATCACGTTTTAGGCCCTGTTGTTTGACATAGCTCGACAACCACTAGCCCAATTTAGTTGAAATAAATTTTAAAAAATTAAGAATTACAATTCCCTTAATCTGTTCATATATTGTTTTCCTATACAAGTAACACTTTCGAAGTTAAAAATGAATGTATGAAGGGAAAAAATTATTTTTTGACTAAAAATTTAAATTTTTTTTTTTAAAAATACATAAAAAATCCAAAATGGAAAAAAGTTTCAAGTCTAGTTATTTTTTCGCAAAGTCACATAACCTATGAGCAAAATGAGACAAAGATAATAAAAATCGATGCACGCGTTTCGCTTTTATTCGCAATTGAGTAAAGGTATGAATTTCAAAAATCAGTTATAGCCACCACCCTTAAAATAAAAATAAAAATATAAATTAAAAAATTATCATGCAAAAAAAAACTTTATTTATAAAAACTTAATGAAAATAAAATAATATGCAATTAATACGCAATTATAATATGCATAAAAACAAAATTTAGAACATTTTTTCAATTATTGGCAATATCCATCCTTGTAGAAGTTGACGCTTGTGGTTCTGATGATCTTGTTTTCTTCGTGGGTTGTTCATATTCATGGTCTGAGTCAGCTTGGCGTTGTCGGTATGATGTTGCGCTGACATTTTGCTGTGTGAGTTTTCTTCTCTTCAAAAATGATGTCAGCCATTCGGAGTCGTGTTGTGATAGTCCCAGCTTGGCCACAATGTAATCCATTTCGATTTGTGGTAGCGGTTGTGGTGCACTATTTTCAATATCGGGTATCCAATCAGCATCATCCAAATCGGTCGGATTGGTGAAAACGGTTTCGGCTAGCAGGGACACAGTATCCGCACTCGGAGGTTTAGGTGCATCGGTATCAGCAGGGCGTTGCACTGGAAGTGTGGCAGTAAATGCAGCAGTGTATACTTTTGTTTTCAATTTGTTTATACGGGTTAGACAGGGTAGGATAGAGTATGGTTTAGTATATATATCTAAGGGTCAACAAACCTTTCTTTATTTTACAAGGGGAAGTGCAATAAATATAAATATCACTATATGTATATAGATAGTTATTAGGTAAATAAGAAACACTTTGATTTTTAGGTTAAGTTAATTAGGTTTACGTATTTATTTATAACTCCAAAATAAATTTAGGTTTATTCTGTTAAATTCAATGTTTATTATTTTACTTTACTTAAGTTTCGGGTTTTTAAATGTTAACTTTTTTTACAAATGTTTAGTTTTTAGTTACACACTTTAGTTTAATTGTAGGTATTTATTTGAAACTCAGGGTTCTAGCTGTTGCGCACACAAGTTTACTCCTCAAGATTTACTTTAGAATAACAATAAGAACAAGAATAGTAAAAAAGAAAGTTGATATTCGCTGCAGTTGAGATGTAGTTGGCGATTGACATCTGGGCTGGGATTGCTTAATTGTTCACTGAGGTGAACACAATTGTTGTCTGTTTAATCCAGGACGAAAATTTATGCATGCATAGCACCTGGATTCATCATGTCCAGTTGTGTCTTCCACCCAAATTACTGGCTTCATAAAAGATAACTTTCTACTTTTTCCGTGAATCCATTTTAGAAGGGTAGTATAACAACTGTTGCACACTGTGTTCGGCGTAAAATTTGCACCACTTAAATCTGCTTCATCGAAATAATTACAATACGCGGTTTTGAATTGCTCAGTAAACAAATTTTTTCGATCTTTTTTCTGTATTTTTCGGACGATATGACCACAAACGTAACAATATTCATCCAAATATGGGCACTTGTTGTTTTCCATATTGATATATTTTATGTTTTGTTGTTATTCACTTTTAAAAAACTGGAGAAAAATCACTTTTACTGTTCGCGTTCGTCGGCACTGGCTGAATGCCAAAAATCGATCAATGCACACCTATAAATACTACGTATTTTTGAATATTTTACTGCCAGGTACTTATAAATGGGCGCATATTTTAAGGGCGGCTGGCTATATACCTGATTCAGCACTTGTACGTTTCAAACTGTGCAAAACTTTCCAAATAATGACCACCCTTAAATGTGGGTGCAATTTCTGTAAAAAAATCATATAGGTAGCCACCGGAAAAACCCAAATAATAAAAAGGTCCACTTTCCGTTTAATTGTCCACGTACATTTATTACCGCAATCATAAAAATCAAATAACCTTTTGTTTATTCCTTTTTTTTTAATTCTCAGAATCATGAAAAAGGTGTCAATGTTTTCTCCAAATAATGTTGTGCATATCTCGAGCAAATTTTTGAAATTCATACATTTACTCAATTGCGAATAAAAGCGAAACGCGTGCATCGATTTTTATGATCTTTGTCTCATTTTGCTCATAGGTTATGTGACTTTGCGAAAAAATAACTAGACTTGAAACTTTTTTCCATTTTGCATTTTTTATGTATTTTTAAAAAAAAAATTTAAATTTTTAGGCAAAAAATAATTTTTTCCCTTCATACATTCATTTTTAACTTCGAAAGTGTTACTTGTATAGGAAAACAATATATGAACAGATTAAGGGAATTGTAATTCTTAAATTTATTTCAACTAAATTGGGCTAAAACGTGATAAATTCCCCTATACGATAGTACTAACTTCAAATCGATACTAACTAAAAATCGCAGGTAAGAAGACAAAACGAATGATGCAGAAATTCTTCTTTTTGGTTCTAATTTCACATACAGTTCACAGAATTGAGTTGGCAAATCATGTGTTGTACTGTGTAATAGGAAGAGAATTTCGTCTTACTTTTCCAGCGATTTTTCAATGTAGAAGTTTGTCCTTCTTTTTTTGAAAATAAAACTGGCAACTCTATTTAACATTTAACAATGTTTATGCACTAGAGAAGCTTATGAAGCTGTCCCTTTCTTTTGTATGTCTTCTATGGCAAGCCCTGTAAAATGCGTACATTTGCTCCATGCCGTGTACTAGTAACATTCATGTAGTCATTTACATGTGTACACATGTGCTACTTTTGCAAATGTGTCAGCATCATCCACATGCGTCACATGTTAATTTTGGGACAAAATTACATTTCGTGTACTATCAAAATTTCGTTGCATGTAATCACTACGTTTAATTCAAAAACTGTAACCGAAGAGCTTATCATTCTCGTGACGTCAGAGTCGCATGCGCATGTGGCTTTTCACATGCCGTGTACTATAGGCTTTACAGGAAAGCGTTTATTAACCCAAAAAATTTGCAAGTTGAGAGCGTCAAAAGAGAGAAAAAAATTGAGCGACAAATAAATTCTTGCAAATTTTTACTGGAAAAATTTTTACTTGCTGTATCATGTTTTTGTTTACAAAACAAACTTTTCCAAAAGAAGTTTTAAATAAGGATATTTTGCAAAATTTATAAGCTAATGTGGATTTTTAGACCATTAAAAATAATTATGCAATAAGAAATCATACTTTTGTTTAATTTAGGACAGATATTTCGATATTTTTATTGCTAAATAAATTAACGAACTTGTTAAAATATCCCTTATGTATTTTGTTCTGCTTTTAACCGATCAGTAGCTCGTTTCTGTATTTCTCGCATCGCAAATTTTCTCACATTAAGTGTGAAACAAAAAATTTCATCGTTTCTCGATTTGTGAGAAAAAAGTGTTTCTGTATTTAAATGCGAGAACAGACAACACAGATTCTGTTTTAACTGGAATACTTCCAGTAATTAAGTGTCAAATGCAAGCGAAACGTCAACGAAAGAAATATATATAATAAAAATAAGGCTGCCAGATTTAAAGATTTATCGACATTTTGACGATTTTTTTTGTTCCAAAATTGGCAAAGTGAAAATTTGCTAATTTTTTTCTAGTGACGATACAGTCTTTGAAATAAAACAATTTTAAATAGTTTTATATGTTTGTGTATTAGGCACCACAGAAAACCGATATCTTTAAAAACAAGGCAGATTAAAAAATGTATCGGCAAAAGCAAAATTTCGAACGGAAACTGTTTAATTTTTATTTGCTTGGATTATTTAATACATTTGTTTGTGTGATCAAAAGATTAAACTATTACCCCATTTTTCAGTCAATGCACTTTAGGAAATTTTTGCCTTTTACTTTGTCCAAAAGTGTTTATTTTACTTCAATATGATATTTTGTCACTCCTTTGTGTGATTTCTGCAGGGAAAAATAACAATCTGAAATTTTAAACTCTTATCGGATTAAGGAAAATAAAATAAATAATTTTATTTAAATAGACCTCAAGCTTTATGTATGTATAAAATATGTATTTTACCCATGAACTTAATGTTTTTTTTTTTTTTTTTTTTTTTTTTTTTTTTTTTTTTTTTTTTTTTTTTTTTATTAAGTGTTTATATGATAAAAATTTGTGGTTATATGATAAAAATCGAACAAAATTCGTCAAAATTAATTTTAAATTGTCCGAAAAAAATAGACGATTTTTTTATTTTTTCTTAGGATATTGACGTTTTTTTCACAAATTTATCTGGCAGCCCTGCATAAAACAAACACAATGAAAGGCTAAAAAAATTTTAATAACAAAATATAACAATTGTGTTTTATATACTTATTTTCATCATTTAAATTCTTTCTTTTAAAATAAAATAAAATTATACACATTCTTGTGTACATACATACATAATTTGGGCTCCATTTTTTTAAATTTTTTTTGTCTCGCATCAATTTCAAATATGACTTATTTTGACAGTTCTTGTGAGAAACTTTTTGCAAAATATTGTTACAGAAACACTTGTTCTCACATCCTTCCAATAATTGCTGGAAAATTATTTAAATGACAGATAATTCTCGCAAAGTAAAAGTACAGAAACACTTATGTGAGAAAAACCATTTTTTGTTTCATATTGCACTGTTTTTGTCATAATTCACTCGTTTCATGCGGGAAATTTTACGATGCGAGAAATACAGAAACGGGCTACAGGTGTTATTAGAACTGTAAGTATATGGTTACCTAGATACCCGATACTTGGCACTATTGCAGTATAATAAATTAGTTAAAAAATTTGTTTGCAAATTAAATTATTTATAAAATTAAAGATTCTTATTAATTACACTATGCTAGTTGAAAAAACAGACAAGCTGGGCACCTGGCGTTTTAACATAATTCGGGTACGCTGAATCCAGTGGTGCCCGCGGTTTTTTAAGATTGGCTCTGGTTTTCGAGATATACCGTTATTTCGAAAATGGAGGAGGTTGCACAACATAAGTTCGCGTTACTCAAAAACGCTTTAGCTTATTGAAAAAACTTAAAAAACCGAAATTCCGCAATAAAATTTCCTTTAAGAAAAGTAAAACTTCTTTCTAATATCCGTAGTCGTTTTAGAAACATAATTTTTTTTTGGAATTTTTTGCAGACATATAAAAAACGAAGTTGGAAACAAAACAAGCCATAAATGATTAAAATCTGTTAGCAACTTTTGATTTTATTCACAAAAGTCGACAAATTTTAATTAATTTAAGAATTTCATAAAACGCAATATTTGTATGGGAGCCCCCCCTTAGAAGTGGAGATATGGGGCAAGTATGTCTCGAGAAAATGTTAAGGATAAAAAATTAATTGAGGTCGGTCATACATTATATACCACTAGGTACGGCGTCTAAAATTATCTCAAACACAGAGCATTCTCTTGACAAAAGAGTCAAAAAGAGCAAATATTTTAGAACCAGGTGTACAAATATAAGGTGCTATCAGTCGCCATAGACGATTAACGACTTTTTTTTAAATCTATTGAGAATAATTCTATCGCGTATTGTACTGACATGGCGCTTTTTCATTGATTATTCCAAAAGTAGCTTAAAAGCAGTTTTGCCACATGTCACTAATTTAAAAAGTCCTATTCCATAGCACTAAGCACAAATACTAAAGAGACATACGCATCAATGAAAAAAATAATACAGTTAATTAAATATGAAGACCACAAGTGGAAAATATGCGCAGATTTAAAAGTGGTAGCTCTTTTAAGAGTCATGCAATTGGGCTATACTAAAAATATGTGCTTCATGTGCTTATGGAATACGCGTTTCGATGGCGACCAGTACAATACACGAGATTGGGCTTTACGTCAGGAAAGCAGATTGCATAGAAATAATGTTATTGAATTACACCTGTACCGATGGAAAAGATTTTTCTTCCTCCACTCCACATCAAACTGGGTATTGTAAAAAATTTAATAAAAGCATTGAGCCCAGATGGTGTTGCTTTTAGCGAATTGCGCCGATTTTTTCCACGATTAAGCGGCATGAAAGTAAAAGAAGGTATGAACTCTAACTACTTTATTAAATAAGATTTATATTTCATATCATAATGTTTTTATTTTACAGGAATTTCTAATGGACCGGACATTCGTCGTCTTATGAAGGACCATCAATTTGAGGTTGCATTGAATTATATCGAGCTATTGGCCTGGAATTGTGTGAAACCAGTAATAGAAAATGTATTAGGAAATCATCGGCCTGAAAACTAGCGAATTTTAATCAAAAATATGCTAACCGCATTTAAAAACTTAAATGTTAGAATGTCATTGAAAATACATTTTTTGCATTACCAGGCCGAAAAATTTAATGAACAATCACCAGCTGAGTCTGATGAACATGGCGAGAGATTTCACCAAGTAACACCCAGGCTAGAACACTGGTATGTATAGCGGTAAACAACTTAATTCGCTATTAGGGGATATTTGTTGGAATCTGCAGGAGGAAGAAGAAAAAATTTCTAAATAAAAACTTTAACTTATTAACAACAAAAATAAATGTTTTAACATTTTTAAGTTTGGTTATTATATAAAATAAAAAAATTTTACTTTTCTGAAAAAATCAAAAGTTGTAGACAGACTTTAATCACTTATACCTGCAGCGCCTGAGATGCCTCTAGACGGGACAAATGTATGACCAGCGCAACTTTATTTTTCATTCCAATCATTTCTTTCTAAGGCCTAGGATTCACTTCTAAGGGGATAAAATGTATGACCGACCTCCTATGTTTTTTGTTCTTAACATTTTCTTAAAACATTGCCATATATCTCCACCCCTTAGGGGGGCTCCCATACAAATATGGCCGTTTAATGAAATTATTAAATTTGGCCCCTGCAGTACCTAGGATGCCCCTAGATGGGTCAAATGTATGACCAACCCCACTTTATTTTTCATCTCAATCATTTATTTCTAACATACCCACCCGCTATCACCATTCCTTAAGGGGGCTTCCATACAAAATGTTCAATGCAGACTAGAAATATATTGGAGAAAAAGTACTATAAATGCCCAGGAGTCGCCCCTAGGGGGATAAAATGTATGAATGACCTCCATTATTTTTTTGGTCTTAACATTTTCTCAAATTATACTTTCCGTTTATCATCATCCCTTAGGGGGGCGTTTTATGAAATTCTTAAATTAATTAAAATTTGCAGACTTTTGTGAATAAAAACAAAAGTTGCTAACAGATTTTAATCATTTATGGCTTGTTTTGTTTGCAACTTCGTTTATATGTTTGCAAAAAATTTGAAGCCTAGCTGCATTTTTTAATTTTTTATGAATTTTTAAAAAACAAAAATTTCGAAATTTTGATAAAAAAATTATTTTTTTTTCCAAAAAAAAATAATGTTTCTAAAACGACTACGGATATTAGAAAGAAGTTTTACTTTTCTTAAAGGAAATTCGGTTTTTTAAGTTTTTTCAATTAGCTAAAGGGTTTTGAGTTACGCGAGCATATGTTGTGCAACCTCCTCCATTTTGGAAATAACGGTATATCTCGAAAACCAGAGCCAATCTTAAAAACCGCGGGCACCACTGGATTCAGCGTACCCGAATTATGTTAAAACGCCAGGTGCCCAGCTTGTCACGAAAAAAAAGTGTAAATTTCATGCACAGTGTTATTAATTTACTCTTATTTGACCTTTAACAATTTTTAATTAATCCTCTTATTTAAGGTTGAGGTCTTTTTTCTTTTTTTTATAAAAAATATAAAATTTATTTAATC
The DNA here is from genome assembly GCA_943735925.1 of Pollenia amentaria. Lineage (NCBI taxonomy): Eukaryota > Metazoa > Arthropoda > Insecta > Diptera > Polleniidae > Pollenia > Pollenia amentaria. Next base: position 76,646,358 of record OX031007.1, read on the forward strand.
CAATATTTCGGCACTCCGTTGTGTGCCTTCTTCAGGGATTTTTTCTTTAATATTTGACAAAAAACTAACAATTTTTAAGAAATTTAACAAATTCAACAAAATGTCATATTTTCAATTAAATACAAAAAAGTTTTCCAATATAAACCTAATCTATTACAGTTTAAATAAATTTTTAATTTCCGTTTCTGTTTCTATATATTAAATGTCTATAATTTTGGGCTACATTTTCCGTATCTGACTTAAAACTAATTCTGGATATTGTTGGAATCTTTATAATTTGCAACATTTCTAACATAAATCTACGCTTATAATTATTTTCCGTGTTTAAAACTGATATATTTTCAAAATCAGGATAATGGTTTAAACTTGCACAATGGGTTGATAAAGCTGTTTTTGTGATGAAATATTCCTATATTTTTGATCTGACTTATGTCCTGCTATCCTAGTTTAAAGTTTATTTTTTGTTGTACCAATATACACTTTACTCCATTGTCCATTAACATTTCCCTTACAAGGTATTTTATAAACTACATTTGACATTTCCAACTTATTTATTTTATCCTTCATATTAGTGAATAATCTACCTATTGTGTTATAAGATTTATGTGCAATTTTATATATTTTCGTATCTTAAATATTTGACCTTTCCAATCTTTCCGAAAGTCTTAATACATACGTTATTGATTTATAAATTTTCGGTTCTGCCTTACTGTGGGAATTGTTTATTCTATAGTTATTATATTTTTATAATAAATTGGAAATAATTTCCTTTGGAAAACTATTTTCCATTAATGATCTAACATTTTTTTCCTTATTATTCCTATGGAAACATGTATCACTTATGGTCAATACCCTTTCTATAAAATTTTTAGCCGTGTTAATTATAACTCTTTTTGGATGATTTGAAAAATAGTTAATTATTGTACCAGACGATGTTGGTTTTTGATACCAATCAATAAATAAACTTTTTTCTTTTCTTATTATTAAAGTAATAAGACAATCTTGATTCAAACTACTTTTCCATTGTAAACTTTATATCCGTATGAAAAGAATTAAATGTATTTAAAATGTTTGTTATTTCTGATTCTTAAATAAATCATCCACATATTTTGTCATAATTTTAGGTTTAATAGTTAATTGTTTCATACATTTATCTTAAATAAGAGGATTAATTAAAGATTCTTATTAATTATAAAATAATTAGAGATATTCTCATTGTTTACTTTATGAACGTCTTGTTTATTATGAAACAAACACCAAAGAAATGCATTTGGACCAAATAAAGTAGATAATGAGAATATCTAAAATTATTTTATAATTAACAATAATTTAACCCGCTACCTCGTTATCTTTCTTTCGTGGCCATATTTAAATGCCAAAGTTTATGTTTCTAAGTTTTAAAAAAAATTACCACCGTTATAGGTTCTCCTCATTCACTCAGGACCCTGCACCTATAATTTTATGTTTCTCATATCTATTATAGCAAATGGAAAAGGTACCACTTGTAAAAGTAAACCCACTTGAAAAAGTAAAACAAAGATATTTAATTTACCGCATTTCACCATTTTTTATATTTTTTCTCCCCATTGAAATATAAAAAAATTCATTATTGTAGTGGAAGCCCATAATTGAGAACGTATATTGCAACGAATGGAGAAAAATGTTTCGTTAAAGGCCATGTCAGATACAACTTTTGCTTCGCCTTGCGTTACCGATTCGCTTTGACATCTAAGATAAAATATACATACTTATACGAAACATGTCACATAAAGTACTTTCAAAGCGAAGCGAAGCAAAAAGTTAGCCAACTCTCATCTTTTTGCGCACTTTGACAATTGGCTAGTAAAATTTTCTTTTTTTTTTAAATTTTTTTTGCCAATTTCAATTCCAAAAAACCGTCAAATTAAATTTTTAACTTTTATTTTTATAACAAATAATTAAATGTACAAATTACCAACCACTTTTATAAGTAAACAAACAATGCGTGAGTGTTGTCAAAGTTTTCATTGTGTCATACACCTTTTGCTTTGCGTTTTTCTGCCAAATGTAGAAACGTCACGCAAAGCGACAAAGTTGTATCTGACACGGCCTTAAGAAAGTAACCCTTAAATGTTTGATTTTCGAAAAAGATAGAAATTTGTATTTTTTGGATAAGTTACGAATGTAAAACAGTTTTTATTTCTATGTTTATTGGGTTTAATTGAAAAATTAATGGTTTAATTTTAATTCTTGTTCAGAACAAAATGAACTGCAATGCCACTTTTTTTATATTTGTACATAAAAGTTGAATTGAGCTGCCACATAATATAGTGAAGAATGCTGAATAATTAAATTAAACAATAAATATAATTAAAAATAATAAAATCTCTTTCATTTTTTCGTCCATTTTCTTTCGGGTAAATTTTCCAAAAATGGTGAATCGTTCTGAAGAACACTCTCAGTAGTAAAGTAGTTTCTTGCGAGTCGCAATACACTAAATTTGTTCACTAAAACACACACAATTTTCGTACTATAAGGCAATTTCTTCAATTTTTATTGGATCGATTTAGCGAGAGACCAGCATCCGGTTCAAATTTCAACTTTATGATTCACGGCGTTAAGGCTGTGTGAAGATGAATCTGTCAGTCAGTCTGTAACGTTGAAATTTTATATACCTACATAGGTTATACATAGAATGTTAAATTAATTATTTTGTTTTACCTTATAAATACTTTTATTGCTAACAAAGGGCTTTTTTTATATTTTATTATTTCACCTCCTAAATAAAAAAAACCAATTCATGATTAATTTTATTCAACATAAACAAATATAAATTAATAAGATCACATTATTTTTACCGTAATGTATAAAACTTTCCCAAGTCTTAGAATAATTAATGGGTACTCAAATATTCCTGTATATTCGTCACTACTTTAACTTGCAAATTTTGGCTGGCAAAGTGTTCATTTCCTTTTAAGTAATTTTGAGAGCAATTTATTTAAATACCTACTTACTCTCTCTTTGCAATTGTCTGCTAGTAAAGTAAATGAACCCACCTAATGCAAAAACAGTACGAAAGAAACGCATATATCACAGTGAGTGTTATGCTATGTTCATACGACGATAAAAACCACTCGTTTCGCTCTCTGAAACTCGATTGCCAAACACGCTGTTCATACGATTCATTCTTGTTTCATGTTGACATTTTTTTTGTGTTGTTAGTGTGATTTTATTTAAAATAGATTAAAATAGCGGAATTCACCCTTGATAGTAAAGTCCCTTGTAGACCTTGTTAATCTTATAATTTTAGTAAAAATACTAACATTTACAACACTGCAACAACAAAATGTATTAGACTAAAATATACTACGCTGTGGTTGAAAAATCCCACAAAAAGCAGTAGTAAACAAAGTGTGTGAATTTACTACCAGAATAAAACAGTTGAAGAAACTTTATCTGTCTCTTTCTCTCATTCAGCAAATTCATTAATGTACAATGCATACGAAAAATACACTCACGCTTTGAAATATAAAATCGTATTAAATATAACAGAGTTGTACACTTAATACAAAGGGTGAATACCGCTAATGTAAGTAAAAATTCAAAATATATTATTTAAAACTTTTATTAATATTATTATTTAATTATTTTCACTTTATTTTATTTAACATGAATTTTTATTTTGTTTTTTTCTTTGTTTTGATTTTTTTTGAGAGCTAGTTCAGATAAACTAACGATAATTGTTATCAAAATTGGAGATGATAGTATATTTTTCCTGTTTCGCAACATGTTTCAAAATGAAATGACCTGTTTCGCTCTCAAAATTTTGTATGGCAAAACATGTTGTTTCAATCATGTTTGGGGCGCGAAACAGGAATGGGAGAGCGAAACACGAATATTGCTGTCCGTGTGAACATGGTATTAACGAAACAATGGAGATATAAAAAAAAAGAATCGATGCTAGCAAATTTCTAACGACTAAACCTATTACTCGTACGCGATCTCTCTCACCCTCTGTATTTAATAATACGGTTGATACCAAGACGAATTCACTAGAAGGTGAGGTCAACTCTACAACAACACTGCTTTTGTGGTCGGATTGTCAAAAGTATTGCTAGTAAAAAATAATGTTTGTTTACATAATAAAAACTAGTTTGTATACAAACTTTGACAAATCGACCACCGAAAAAAATAGCCATATGTTGACTTGACCCCACCTTCTAGTGAATTCGCCTTGGTTGATACACTAACAAATATAAAACCTGCAAGCGTTGCCTCAGCGGCAAAAACAATTTTATTTATTTATTTATTCCATTTATTTATGCAATATCAAGCCTTAGAGGTCAAAATAACACTATTACATGTTCATATATCCTGAGATATTTTATATTTATATATGTTCACTAATAATAATAATAAAAATAACAATAACGATAATAATAATAAAAAAGGAAATGAAACTATAATTAAAAAGTAACATTTCGTAGTTGATGGTTAATGGCTCCCCAGCCGCAACAAAAAAAAAAAAAAAAAATAATAATAAAGAGAAGAAAAAAGAAAAATATCCTAAAAAAGGTCCAGACAGTAACCACCTAAGAGGAAAATAGCACAGCCAAATAAGCTAAGACGTTTAAAAGTATTTGGTTAAGATATACAAAATCATTAGACAGTGGAATTAGCGAAGTATTCAAGCAGTTTTAAACGAAATACATTATTTGACTGCGAAAAAATCCGTAATGAATATGGTAAAAACTTCCAAACACTTGCAATCTTACTATAAAAGACCTATTAAAAAAAGATGAGGAAATCCTGGGAATGATAATCTGGGGATTTCTAACAGATCTTGTAAATACAAAAGATCTATATAGGTCAATGGGTCTGCCGTATCGAATTACTCCATGGAACAAAATTCCCAATCGATATTTCACAAAATTTTCAAACGTACACCCAAGAAAACGTCGGACCGAAATTTATATATGCTCACGACCCTTAATATTGTAGACAAATATTACAATACTATTGACTATACGCTAAAGCGAGTGAAGCATGTACCGGAGTAAACCTCGTACACACTCAAAAACTGAACCCAAAATAGCCTACTACAAAAATTGGAAAAACCAATATCATTACGGCAGATGTTGGTATTTCTGTTTGTGTGTATTTTTATTGATATTATATTTTACCAAGAAATGTCCTTGAGTATGATAAACGTTAATGTAGTAGGTACATGTACATATGTTCAACTAGTTTGAACAATGTGGATGAATTCCAGCGAAATTTTATATGCGAAATCGCTTAGTCATCTTGCTTATCGTTATTATCGTTGTCATCGTTCAGTGACTAATTGGAAAACATTTTGTAAATACAGAAAAAGAGCGAAAACAGCTATTAGAAATGCAAAAAGGAGATATTTTTTTTCAAATTTTTCATAATAAGATACTAGGTATATCTGGAAAGTCTTGAGATCTAATGGTTGCTTGGATAATCAATCCAACGTATATGAAGGCGATGTTGATACTTTGAATACATTCTTTACTGGCAATGCTGATAATGTAATTGACAATTTTATTACTTCTGATAATTTTAGTTTTGACACCATTGATTTTCCTAACTCTTTTTCTTTTCATGGTGTTTCGGAACCGGAAGTTGCAGATGCGTTACTTAAAGGTATATCAAATTCTGTTGGTGTCGATAATATTACAATACGTTTGATTAAGATTGTCTATCCGGTTGTGTTAAACTTGATTCTGGATCTTTTTAATGCTATCTTAACCTTACTGAAATCTAAGGTAATTAATGAACCAGGTGACTTAAGGCCCAGCTCTATACTTCCAGCATTATCGAAAGTTTTGGAACATATCATGAAAGGAGAGTTCGAAGAGAGTGGCAATTGCACATATTGTATTTGTACCAACGAAATAATAAATGCACGACTTCTATATTCTTAAATATAATTCTATTTATTTTAAAAAGGAATTTATTAATACGAGTTTTACTAATACAAGATGGAGGTTGAAATTAGTTATATCAAAAAGAAAAGATGGAAGTAAAAATGAATCCGCGATAACTTAAGGTTGACAGCTGAAGGCGTTGCCATATCGTAACATGATGGATATTTATAACAGTTCTTCCCCACTTTAGAAAAGTACATAAGTCTGGACTTAAGTTTATGTCGGATATAATCCTGGTAATGACGTGGTGGTCTCCGTTGCCTGCTAGACGAACGTTGGCTTGGGTTCCCCCAGAATATTTCGAAGTGGCTGGCTGTTGGTGTTCCTGTGGTGTTTCTACTTCTATGGATTTGGGTGATAATGAAGAATCCCCGGTACCTTGTGGAGTTAGTGTATATTGCTGTATAGCTGGATGTTGCAGAAATTGTTGATCAGTCCCGGAACAATTGTCTACTTCCGAATCACTTTGGATACTTCGTTCCGCTTCGGCTGGCTGTACCTCGGTGAGGCATAAATGGTTAATGTGTCGTTTGAAGACAAACCCATTATCAAGACGGACCACATAGTGTACATTGCCCAGCTTTTTAACGATGGTACCTATTTTCCACGAAAACTTATTGCCGATATAATACCTGGCTTGGACACGATCACCTTCTTTTAGTTGCCTAACTGCAATGTCAGGAACAGGGTTTCTGCACAATTTCGGCGGTTTTAGAGCATCCAGTTGTATTCTTATTTGCCTTCCTAAATACAGTTCAGCTAGCGATTTCCCACTTTGTAAAGGTGTGTCCCTGTATTTAAAAAGTATATCACGAATTTTTTTCTGTATGGGTAATGTATCATCTGACATTACCGTTAGACGTTTCTTAAGAGTCTGGACATTCCTTTCGGCTAAGCCGTTGGTTGCTGGATGCCCAGGAGCAAAGAATTTTTGAAAAATACCAGAATTGCAACAAAATTTCTTAAACTCGTCACTTTTGAAAATGGTAACTTTATCAGATACCATAACTTCTGGATATCCGTTTCTGGCAAAAATGTTGGATAACATTTCAATTGTAGATGTTGATGTTGGTGCAGCGGAGCATACACCTACTTCTGCCCATTTAGATCTGGAGTCAATGACAACTAGAAATTGATGTCCTTGAAAAGGTCCCGCGTAGTCAATATGGATTCGTTGCCAATTCTCTTGTGGTTCTTCCCATGGATGTAATTTTGTTTTTGGCGGATTATTTCTTACGGTGGCACAAGCGGCACACGAACGGACGTGTACCTCGATGTGCTTATCTATTGAAGACCAGAACACATATTTCCTGCTAGTTGCTTCATCTTTGTTATTCCCATGTGGGTGTAGTGTAGTTCATTTAGTACCGCTTGTTGAAGTGTAGTAGGAATCATTACCCTTTTCCCCTTAAATAAAATGCCTGCATCGATAGTGTATTCGGTATCTGCCACGTTTGTACTGCGTAGTTCCATTATAATTTTTGAGAATTGTTCATCTTCTTTGGTAGTGTTACGAATTGAATTGTAATTTAGTTCAATTGAACTTATTTGTAGTAAAGTGGAATTGCAAATAGAATGCACCTCGTCGTTAATAGCATTTATAATATTCATACTTGCAGTTATGGGTGCCGTCGACAGACAATCTGCATTAATATAGTCTTCACTTTTCCTTGTTACTACCTCGTAATTGTAGCCTGACAAGAATGCTGCATACCTTTGCAGTCTTGATGACGTCATTTGTGGCAATTTTGAATTTTGATGGAAGATACGGGATAGTGGCTGGTTGTCCGTAATAAGCGTAAAAAGCCTCCCATAAACGTACTCATGATAATGTTGAAGAGAATATACAATTAATAACGCCTCGCGGTCTAGCTGCGATTAATTCTGTTCTGCGGGGGTTAACGATCTGGAGCAAAGGCAATTGGCCTTTTCTCTCCATTTACAATGTGCGATAAGACACCCGATATCCCTGTAGGACTGGCATCGCAAGCAAGTTGCACTTTTAGATCCGGATTGAATGTCATCAAAACGCGGTCACTTGCAATCTCATTTTTCAGCTCATTAAAAGCGGCTAAAAACGACTTTTTTACGCATTAGTAACCGTAAAGGTGTGGTTAGCGTGGAGGCGTTGGGTATAAACCTCGCGTAATAAGTAACCATGCCGAAGAAACGACGGACATCCTCAATACATTTTGGCTGAGGCATTCCCACAATGGCTTTTACTTTAGACGTAGATTTAATTACTTTATTGTATGGCCCAAAAACTCAATTTGGTTTTTGAAAAAAGAACATTTCGAAAGATTCAAATGGAGGTCATACTTTTTCAGTTGAGTCAAACAGGACTTTAAATTTGCCTTGCACTCTGCTAAAGACTCCCCATGCACAACAATGTCATCAACATATGACTCCGTCTTTGGGATGTCACGTAATATTTGATCTACAATTCTGTTAAATTCTGCAGGAGCTGTTTTGATGCTGAAAGACAGGCGATTCATCCTAAAAGTGCCGCGGTGTGTTGAAAATGTCTGAATTTCAGAGGACACGTCATCAACTTGCACATGCAAGTACGCTTTGTATAGATAAAGGCAATAGTAGTAGCGCGAGCCCTTTAAGCTGTTGAAAATATGTTAAATTTTACGTATTGGATGGTGGGCACTTATCAATTTTTGATTTACGCCGACCTTATAGTCGACGCAAAGTCGAACTCCACCATCAGGTTTCGGAATGACCACCAGGGGAGATCACCAGTCACTGTTGGCAACTTTGGTGATTATCCACGTTTTTTTCATTTCATCGGGCTCCTTATTAACTCGATCTGTTAACGAATAAGGGATCTGACGCTCTTTTGTATAGATTGGATTAGCATTTTCTCTTAATTGCAATGAAACTTTGTATTCGGGAATACAACCAATTTTTTTCTTCAAAAACTGATGAAAATTCAGCTACCAAGTCGTCTATACTCTCCGAATTGCTAATAAAATTTGTACTAGCCACGTTTGAATTACTTTGGCCCAATTCGGAAAGATTAATACGCAGGCGACGTATCCATGTTCTGCCTATAAGGGCCGTACAACCGTCCGGGACAATGTAAATATCATCAGTGATTGACACATTATTAAATGTAGCATGCCTTCAGGAGTGAACGTATTTTGGGTATATGATCGGAAAACGATGTTGGTCGGTTTTATTTCGTTTGTCACTTTTAATTTTTCGAAACATTTTCTGGGCAAGAACGAAAAACCGGAGCCAGAGTCTACTTCGAATTTTAGAATCTTCCCTTCTATTAAAATTTTTGCAAAGTACCGCTCAGAACTAGCATTTTGATATGTATTACTGTACACGTCGACAATTTTAAAAATTCCATAATCGGAATTTTCAACACGCACTTGATTTGTCGATTCTCTTCGTGCATGGGGTTTGTTTTTAGGTCCGGCGTTAGGACTATCTGCCAAAAGAGAGGCAATGCAGACTTTTGCTACATGCCCGTGCTTCCCACACAATTTGCATTTTAACTTTGAAGATGAGCGACACTCCTTCGCAAAATGGTCATTCTTACCGCAGCGTAGGCATAATCCTGCGATACCCAATTGCTCGTAGTTAACATTACGTTTAGTTTGCTAATGTTTATTTGTCGACTGATTCGAAACCTTTCCCTTATTGAAAATTTTGTTTATTGTTGAACTAGGTGAATTTGTCACAGCGTCTGACAATTCCTTTGCATCTAATTTGGTGCCTCGAGTGCCAACGCTTTTGACACAATTTCGTCAAATTTTGATGTGTTTGATTGAAGCAGCTGTTCACGAATGCTGTTGTCGCTGATGCCACGGATTAATTGTGCCCTTAAAAACACATCAGAAATTGAGCTTTTGCAATTGCATTCTGACACAAACTCGTACTCGATGATATCAGTGCGAAGTGCTGCCACAAAATCTGCCACCGACTGTCCTTCACACTGATATTTTGATAAAAACTTGTGTTGTGCCACCAGCACATTTCTTTTTGGAGCCAAATAGCTTTCCAAAAGCTTTAATAACTCGTCGTAAGGCAGTTCTGAAGCTCATTTCGGCGCCGCCAATGCTGTCACCCTATTAAAGTGCTTTGCCCCAATAGAATTTAGGAGAAGCTTCAAACAATACTCTTTATTGCCGTCAACACTCTTCATGCATATGTAATTAGTGAAGCGATGTACATAATTTCAGAACGTTTCTTTGGCAGTATTTATAATGTTGCTGCTGTTTTGAACTGTACTTGAAGGTGCAGACGACCCAACAGTTAATTGAGACAATTGTGCAACTAAATCCTGTTGGTTCTTCATAAAAATAGCAAATTGTTGAACATCCATCTTGATTAATTTTAAGCTTGCACTTGCTTTAACACGATTGCACGCAAAATTATTTCCTTTGTATTTTAAGCGAGTTTTACTCTCGCCGCCAATCTGTTGTATTTGTACCAACGAAATAATAAATGCACGACTTCTATATTCTTAAATATAATTCTATTTATTATAAAAAGGAATTTATTAATACGAGTTTTACTAATACAAGATGGAGGTTGAAATTAGTTATATCAAAAAAAAGATGGAAGTAAAAATAACTTGATGCAACTCCACAATCGACTACTCATTATGGCGTGCAGCTAGAAGTCTCAATAGACCAGTTATATCTAAGCCACCATTAAAAAACTTGAATGGAAGTTGGGCAAGAGATGCCATTGAAAAAGTTAATCTGTTTGTTCCTCATCTGAAAAACGTATTTACCCTTAATACACCTCACGATATAGCAGTCGAGTTACCGTCTGTAAATGTTAGAGCAGCTAAGATTCGAGTTTAGAGAAATCGAAAAGGCTGTTTGCGATTTAAACACCAAGAAGGCACCCAGTATTGATAAGATCACTAATAAAATGCTTTTGGAGCTACCAAGTATAGCAAAGAAAATTATTCTTTTTATTTTCAATGCTATTTTACGCCTTCAATACTACCCTCAAGAATGGAAGGTTTCGTTAGTAACCATGATACCAAAGCCAGGCAAGGATCACACAAAAGTTGAGTCATCTAGGCCTATTAGATTACTATCTAATATTTCAACGCTGTTTGAGAAACTACTAGTGTCAAAATTACCGCCGATTGAAAATAGATGTATTCCAAACCAGCAATTCGGTTTTAGAAGAAAGCAAAGCACAATTGAACAAACTCATCGAATAGTAAATGCCATAAAAAAAGCCTTTGAATAAAATATTGCTCTGCACTCTTGATCGATGTCTCGCAAGCTTTTGATAAAGTCTGGAATGAAGGCTTAATACATAAATTGAAGCAAAACTTACCAGCAAACACACACAAGCTATTAGAAAGCTACTAAGTCGGTCGTAAATTTATTATTAAAGAAGGTGATTTTTTAAGTTCTCATCAGCCAATTGACGCTGAAGTCCCTTTATATCTATATATGTATATAAAAATTAATGTATGTATTTTTATTTGTTTGTTTGTTTGGTTGCTTGTACTTTATAGCCGCCTAAACCGCTGCACCGATCTTCATGAAATTTGTACAGTATATTACAGATGATCTGGAAGGATATATAGGCTATACATTTTTTTGAAATTAAGAGTGGGCGAGGCACATCTTATACAAAGACAATATAAATTCCTGTATATCTGGAGAATGTAAGTACCCAAAGCTTCCAAATATGGTAAAAGCATCTAAGTTATCAATACACAACTTCTGACGAAATATGGCCGCGATTGGAGAAGTGGGCGCGGCACAAAATATATTTATTTATACCATATAAAAATATGTTTTGCTTATTTCGATAATACACGAATTTCCGAATGTACAAAATTTTTGGAAATCCCATCAAGTTTTTTTATTTGTTTTTAATAGAATCTCTAATCCAATTTTCAATAAGTATCGAAGTATTTATCCTAATAGTTATTTAATATATATTTCTAATAAAACATCTAGTTTACTGTATTTAAATACATATTATTCTACATTCAATCCCAGCAAGTACCATCTATTTCCGAAAAATAAACGTTTGGGTTGAATATGCGAGCGGTTGAATTATTAATAAGTAATATTTTTATTTGTGTTATGATAATTATTTATTATATACATTTGAATATAACCGTTTTTCGTATCATATTTTCATAATAGTAGGATTTGAATTGGAATTTTATATGCATTGCCATTCTACCTTCCTATATATACATATGAATATATGTATTGGTCTAGTAAAAGTTCACCAAAGAAGAATTATATAACTGTCAAATTTCAAGTGCATTAATAAGAAAAGTTCTTTGATATACAAAAATACATAAAAATGAGTGAAACAATGGTGAGTCCGTAATTTTTTTTAAATATAATGTACCTATATAAGTATATATCATTACCTTCAGTCGAAAAGGATGTAGTCCAATGTATAAATTTTATAGGAGAGAGAACAAATTTTCTAAGGGGTTTAGTTCTGAATATATCTGAAGTCTGTAAATCCAGTTTTGCTTCATTGAAGACTCTTTATTGGCTTGCAAACCAACTAAAAATAATACATTTATGTTTTACATAGCTTTTTGTGACTTATCACCTTTTCTATTATATATTTTATACTTTTAATGTACATTTAGGCATGTCAATTTGCAAAAAATAAAATATACCATAAAATTATTTTATTTATTTCAATGTTGACTATTAACAAATATTAACAAATTTTTTTATAAATTTTCACATTTCAATGGGCCCTAGCGCTTTTTCATTAGCATTTTTGGAATTACATCTTTAGCATTTGGATATACATATCGTTGCAAAACAAGAACTAGAAAAAACTATTTGTATTTTTTCTGCAAACGATGTATTTTTGTTTACTCTATTGAACTGCATCAAAAACTTAATTTTCAAAAATTGTGGCATTAGCACGTTTACGGCTGAAGGTACATATGTACGTATGTATGTGCAGCCAAAATTATTTTTGTTTTCCCATTGTTATAAGCTTTAAAATTCCTTTCTAAATAAAAATAATTTAAATAAAAAAATTAGCTGTAATCAACTTAAACCAGAATAATTATATATTTATCTTTAGATTAAAACCCAAACGGTTCGACTTAAATTAATTACTTAATTTTAAAATTAGTGAAGCATATTCCTTCTTCCAAAATTTTTTTTAACAATTGCATATGTTTTTTTTTTTTTGGTCGAAAAATTGGTCAAACAATTTAGTATGATGTAGTCAAATAAATTGTTTCAAATAAAAAAAAACATTAAAAATAAATAAAATTATTTTTATAGCCAAAACGTTATTAAAACAGATTAATTTATTTTAATTTATATTAAACTGATCTTATATTCTATTTTACCTTATTGTTGAGTTTTTTTTAATATAATATAAGCATATCGTTTTTAATAAACTTTTAAAAACAAATTTTTTACTTGTTTTGTACCATAAAAAATTTCCCCCCCTAAGGCTCAAGCTGGATCCGCGCCTGATTTATACCCAAAGAACGGTAAGAGAAAAATTGTCCAAATTAGGTTCACATATCTGGGTTATCAATACACAGCCATATTAGGTAAAATCATCTCTGTTGTCTATACACAACATCCGACCAAGTGTGGGCTGGATTGGAAGAGTGGGAGTTGTACCTCCCACATAAAGAGATTATCGATTTCGGTATGTCTGGAGAACGGCTAAGGCCAAAGTTTACAAATAAGGTACAAGCATCTTGGTTAGTAATACACAACATCTGAAAAAATCTTGGCGGGATTGGAGAAGTGGGCGTATCATAAAATAGATTTATTTATATCTGCAAAAAGGTAAGATAAAAGTTGTCCAAATTTGGTACATATTGCTGGGTTATCGCCAAGCAATATCTATCTAAAAAAAGCTGGGAGCGGATAAGTGAGCGTGGTTCCTTGCCCACAAATGCAAAAGAAATTTCTGTGCAGCTAGAGAACGGTCATAGCTAAGTTTCCAAAGTTGGTAGAAATGGCTTGGTGCTCAATATGCAACATCAGTCAAAAAGTAGGCGCGATTCGATAACTAAGTATGGCACAAAATAGAATCCCGTATATTTGAAGAACGGTTAATGTAGGTTAGGTTAGGTTCCATTGGCAGCCGTGATCAAGCACAGCTCACGTGGGTCCATTACTTAGTTCCCGTTGTGTTACCATATCACGCCGTCTCCCATGGGTCCTATGAAATCTGGCTGGTAGTATTCCCATGCAGCCAACCGGTCGATTCAATAAAGGAGTGGATCCTGTTTACATCAACATCAGAGAGACAAGTTTTGTCCCCAAGGGTTCTTCGACCAAATATTTTGAGTCTTAAGTTGTAACGTGGTTTTGTCGTAGGCTGGGGTAGTCCAGTGATGTCCAGGGTCGACTTACGGAAACCACGAACCTTAAGTGAAAACACGGGTGATTTACCCTTTCGGGGTTAACAATAATTTCTTAACTTTATTGATTAATTCGCAATTTAATTACAATACTTTGTTAACTTCATCTAAAATTACCAGCAGCACAGCAAACAGGCAGGAATTCGGCGTATTCTCCTCGGTCGGTGTATTGGGGTCGGAATCGGGTGGGGAGTCAGGATCGGGTTCCTTGAGTGCTCGGCGGTGATGAAATGTCTCGTTCTCAGCAGTTGTTACAATACTACAATTCTTTATTATGACTAGGTATCTAAATACTACAGTTCAACCTTATGCACTAAACTGACTTAACTAGGGTAGGTCTGTTGACCGAAGTCACAGTACCAAAACTGTCAGCCGAAGCTGCAGTACAAAAACCGTCAGCCGAAGCCGCAGTACAAAAACCGTCAGCCGAAGCTGCAGTACAAAAACCGTCAGCCGAAGCCGCAGTACAAAAACCGTCAGCCGAAGCCGCAGTACAAAAACCGTCAGCCGAAGCTGCAGTACAAAAACCGTCAGCCGAAGCCGCAGTACAAAAACCGTCAGCCGAAGCCGCAGTACAAAAACCGTCAGCCGAAGCCGCAGAACAAAAACCGTCAGCCGAAGCCGCAGTACAAAAACCGTCAGCCGAAGCCGCAGTACAAAAACCGTCAACCGAAGCCGCAGTACAAAAACCGTCAGCCGAAGCCGCAGTAAAAAAACCGTCAGCCGAAGCCGCAGTACAAAAACCGTCAGCCGAAGCCACAGTACAAAAACCGTCAGCCGAAGCCGCAGTACAAAAACCGTCAACCGAAGCCGCAGTACAAAAACCGTCAGCCGAAGCCGCAGTACAAAAACCGTCAACCGAAGCCGCAGTACAAAAACCGTCAGCCGAAGCCGCAGTACAAAAACCGTCAGCCGAAGCCGCAGTACAAAAACCGTCAACCGAAGCCGCAGTACAAAAACCGTCAGCCGAAGCCGCAGTACAAAAACCGTCAGCCGAAGCCGCAGTACAAAAACCGTCAGCCGAAGCCGCAGTACAAAAACCGTCAGCCGAAGCCACAGTACAAAAACCGTCACCAACAAGTGCAGGTGTCGGCGACCGTCGCACAGTGGCGCCCGTAGAGCAAGCGAGGTTGCAAAAATCAAAATTTTCATGAGTGCCGACGAAGTTTTGAATAAACCCATGTTATAGGAAACTTTTTAACGATTTCAAATATGCCACTCTTAATAATATCACATTTTTAGTTTAGAAGATATAACAGTTCAAAGTTGACCGACTTTCGGTTTTCAAAAAAACACACAATTTGTAGTCAATTTGTTGCGATTTCAGGTGTAATATCACGAAAAATAGTTAACGAATCGCCTTATTTTTTGTTTGTATTGATTGATGTATTTATTAAATGTATAATGATAAAAAAAAAATTAACTGTTTGCTTTGTGTTTCTCCTGGTAAATCACTATTTAAAAACTATCCGTTTTTTCACTATTTTTCAACTTTGACGGAAAATAAAAAAAAACTATATTTTTCTATATTTGCCATACTTGCAAAACCTGTTCTTTGATTATTTCTTTACATAATTCAAAAGGTTTTATCTGCCCGTACGTGCCCGTTTGGCTTCTAGAGGTAAAAAAGTTTAAAAATACATGGTTGCAGAAATTGTATGGCGTCCATCCCTTATATGTTTTGACTGACAGTAGTTTGATCTAATAGTTTGAAAAAAAAACTACTCATTGAAATTAGCAGGTACGTACCTCACATAAACAATACTTTGGCGTACAAATGGTCAGGAACAATATTGACTTATGGTCCCTACAGGTAGGCACAAATCTTATTTGGACACGTGCATAATATCAAAATTGCATTATTCAGCCTAAATCCATATGTATGCAGGGCACAGGTAAATTTTTAGGCATGGTAGCATAAGCCTATTTATTGCAAAATAAGCATAATGCCTGTATTACTCTACGACTGAAAGTTGGCGCAACAATTACTGAAACCATTAAACAATTTAAGTACTGAAAACATGGCGTTGAACAATTTAAAATTATTTGAACTGTTTAGAATGTCAACCACACCAAAGTTTTTCACGGAAGTGAAAATTCTTTCTGAGAAGTTGACATTGATCAGCAAATGGGGCTGCGATGGATCATCCGGACAAAGCGTTTATAAGCAAAGGATATCTTCCGATGACGCTACAATATCGGACGGAAATATGTTTATGGCATCTGTTGTTCCTTTGCGGCTAAAATCGGATGATTCCCTACACTGGAGAAATCCACGTCCGTCATCAGTGCATTATTGCCGACCAATTATGTTTCAGTTTGCAAGGGAATCGGCAGAACTCATAAGGACTACGGTGAAGGACATTGAAGAACAAATAAGCAAGATTAAGCCTACAAAGCTGCAAATTGGAAAAGGAAAATATATTGAATGCAATTACGAGTTCCACCTAACCATGGTTGACGGAAAAGTCGTAAACGAACTGACAGGAACAACCTCAACAATGTCATGCCCGATTTGCAAAAAGAGTCAGAAGAACTTTTTTCAATTCAATTCAATTTATTTCATATATAATATGTTACATCTCAATTTTATATAATTAGTTGTAAAGAGTTTAAGATTAGTATCTTTTTCTGCTTAATTATAACATATTTCAATTAGTTATCATATACATATATATAGACAGAATTATATTGGAGGTAAAAATTTAGCAAAAACCTATTTAAACCCCTTTTTTCGTTTTATTTTTATATTTTTTTTATCGATTTTATATTATTATTTGTCAGAAGAACTTTGGTAATTTAAACGATTCTACAAATGAGGAGAATTACGAATATGGAATGTCACCATTGCACGCAAGGATAATGTGTATGGAATTCTTGCTAAAACTGGCATATACCCTACCACAAGAGGAGGAAAACTTCGATGAAAATACATCATTAAAGGATAAGGAAAAGATCAGAAAGAAGCAAATACAGGATGCTTTTTTTAAACAAGTTGGACTAAAAGTAGACTGTCCCAAGCACGGATACGGTAACTCAAACGATGGAAACACTTCTAGGAGATTTTTTGAAAATGATGAGGCAGTAACTAGAATCATTGGAATTGACAATCAAATCGTGAAAAGATTGGGAACGATCTTGGATGTTTTAAACTGCAAAGAAAATGTCAATTCTACAAAATATGGAGAATATGCATCTCTTTTAGCAGAAATGTATCCACAGAAGAAGTTGACCCCGACCGTCCATAAAATATTGGCGCATGGCAAAGATATAATTGAGTACCAGTCTTTGCCAATTGGAGAGCTTTCTGAAGAAGCACAGGAGTCTCTTAACAAATTTTATAAAAAATATAGATTGCAGAACACATTCAAAGCATCAAGGGTAAGGCAAAATGAGGACCTCTTCAACATGTTGGCAGCATCTTCCGATCCACTTATTTCTTCCCTGCGACATGTGAAGTCACGAATAGAGTTACAAAATAATTATAGTTTAGAAATGGTTAGTCTTTTAGATATACCTTCTCTTACGAATTGTGATGAATATTTTACAGAAAATTTAAAAAAATAAATTTAAAAAAAAAAATTATTTTTTTTTTAATTTGTTGGGTAATAATTTAAAACATAAAACCCTAAAGAAAAAAAATAAAAACAATCTAAAAATGTAAAAATAATTTTTTTTAGTTACCATAAAATTGATTTTTCTACTAATTTTAACTTTAATAACCCATAAGTAGGCCCCTACAAAGCGTAGCACCCTTTCCAAACGCTCATTTCATAGGCTGAACAGTTATCTATCATATGCTGTTTAAACTGTTCAATTATCTTATTCGGTTCAAAAGATATGATTTTTGCAACGAAAAAACTCAAATGGCGCCACTGTGCGTCGTGCAGAAAGCGGGAACCAGGTCGACTTTTAAAAAGTTGGCAAGATCGTTGGTGCAATGAAATCGCCACGATTGTAACCAAACCTAAAGTATAAATGTAATATTATAAATGAACTACATGAGAATTATTAAGCGAACTGGTATTAACTAAACAACATTAGGGGGTATCATGTGTACCTAAGTAACATTAGGGGGTTTCATATGTACTTGAACTGAAACTAATTATTGTATGTGGTATTGTCTAGAACTTAAATATAAAATAAACTAAAAAAATATAAAATTTATGTTGCGGGGATTTAAGGGAATGTAAATCTTCGTTACAAAGTCTCCGAAAGCCGGGCAGTTACAGAGAAGATGTTCCGTTGACTCTTCCTCCTCCTCAGACGGTTAATGTAAAATTGTCTTAAATTTGTACAATAAGAATGGCAATCAATATACAAGCAACATATGTTAGTAATATGCGGACTTGGAGAAGAGAGCGTGGATCAAACTAGAGATCTGTATATTTAGAGAACAGCCACAGCTACATTTTACAAATTTGGATTATATATCTTCAATACAAATACCATAATGATTTCTGTGCAACTGGTGAATTGTAACAGTAAGAGTATTCAAACTTGGTACAAATAACTTAATTTGCAATGCACGAGATCTGTATCGAAAAAAATTACATTTATTATTTTAATGCGGGTAGATAAGCGCACTGGGTTAATCCAGTTATACTTCATTTAAACTTTGGACATGCCAACAAACAACGACGCTGAAACTTCAACATTTGTGGATGATACAGCTCTTCTAAAGCCCTTAAGATACATTTTATATTCATTGAATTGATACATTATTGATAGAAAGAAACAGTAAATGTAATATGTAGAACCAAGAAGCTAAAGTAAGAAAATAAATTTCCCGTATTTTCCCTTTTTGGTACTTTTTTCTCCCCATTGAAGCATAACAAATTTCAATGTTATAGTGGGAGCCCATAATTTAATACGTATATGTCAATGAATAAAAAAAATTTTTTGTAAAAAAAGTACCAAAAGTATTTACGGGTTTTACTCTTTAAACGTCCGAATTTCGAAAAAGTACCTCTATGTTTATGCGTTTAAAAGATAGATGGGGTGACAAAAAAGTACCAAAATACAGGTTTTACCCGTTTACTCCGTTAAAGGGCTGAATTTCCAAAAAGTACCAGATACCGGTCCGTTTATTTTTCTAAAGAACAACGATAAGTATTAAATTTTTTTGCATCTTTTTTAGTTTTGGAGATATAAGGTTACCGAATTTACCCGTTTTTACACCCTCAACATTCGAATTTACACAAATCCCGTCTTAATGGATCGACTTGGGACAAGACAATCCCCTGGTCCAAATTTCAAGTTTTTATCTTCAGGCGTTTAGACTGTGCGATGATAAATCTGCCAGTCAGTCAGTTATTAACGTTACAATTTTATATATGTATATAGGCAAAAGAGAGTACTTTTTAGGATTTTAGTGTTTTGGTTCCAACTCAGATTTATATATGGAGATATATTTTTCAATAAAAAAAACTGCAACAACACTTACAAAAAGAATGGCAGACACACACTAATGGCGATTTCTTTTCTGAGAAAAAACTGTTACAGTATATACATGTTACACTTTCTAATGTAACCTATAATCGTTTGAAGTGTTACATGTTGTGCAATTTCGATAGAACAAAATTATCTGCTTTTATTTACAACTATTACACATTTATCGGTAATGTACTTCATTATCGATTTTAAAAGCTATTTAAGCGCTTTTTACACACTGTTACGGTTTTGAAACAAATATTGACATCACTAATGGCTTGAAACAAATTGCAATGATATTAATATTCTTTTTCATTTTAATATGTAAACATTTTTATATAATTTAGATATTTTTAATTAGGCTTAAGTTCATTGAATTTAATTTTCATTTAATTATTTTTATGAAGACAGTAGTTTTACAACATGAAATTAATCAAAATGTTTTTTTTTTTTTTTTTGATTTCAAGAAGAATTATTGACAAAAGGTACGGAAAAAACAGAAGTTAGGAAAAACATGTATGTAAATCAATTAAAATATATAACTATTCATTCAAAAGCGAATTTCGATCTACCAAGGTGAAATACCATTTGGTTTAAAGATTGATGTTTCACTAAGTTCATTGAATTTAATTTTCATTTAATTATTTTTATGAAGACAGTAGTTTTACAACATGAAATTAATCAAAATGTTTTTTTTTTTTTTTTGATTTCAAGAAGAATTATTGACAAAAGGTACGGAAAAAACAGAAGTTAGGAAAAACATGTATGTAAATCAATTAAAATATATAACTATTCATTCAAAAGCGAATTTCGATCTACCAAGGTGAAATACCATTTGGTTTAAAGATTGATGTTTGACTATTTACGTCATCCGCCTTCAATAGCTGAGTGAGTAAAACGGCAAACCCCCCTGACGAGATTGTGTGGTTACAATCGAAACTAGTCTAAGCAACCTGTCCGTGAAAGCCTGGGTTCAAATCTCAGCGCAGTCAAGAATGAAAAATTATCAATAAAATTTTAATTAATTTCATGTTGTCAAATTCCTGTCTTCATAAAAATAATTTAATGAAAATAAAATTCAATGAAATTAAGCCTAATTAAAAATATCTAAATTTGGATTAAAAACCATTAACAGTTCAATAAAATAACCACAATACTAATTGTTATATAATGTTTTTAAAGAATCTTTTCACAAAATTATAAGTGGTATGTGTTATGACAAATAAAATAAAGTGTTGGTTGTTTGTACAAAGTAGTAGTACCAAAGTTGTAAAACAGTAGCCCGTTTCTGTATATCTCGCATCGTAAAATTTCCCGCATGAAACAAGTGAATTATAACAAAAACAGTGCAATATGAAACAAAAAATGGTTTTTCTCACATAAGTGTTTCTGTATATTTACTCTGGGAGAATTATCTGTCATTTAAATAATTTTCCAGCATTTATTGGAAGGATGTGAGAAAAAGTGTTTCTGTATTAAAATTTTGCTAAAAGTTTCTCACAAGAACTGTCAAAATAAGTTACATTTAAAATTGATGCGAGAAAAATAAAATTTTAATAAATGGAGCACAAATTATGTATGTATGTACGCAAGTATGTGTATTATTTTTTTTTTATTTGAAGGGAAAGAATTTTAATGATGAAAATAAATAAAACACAATTGTTAAATTTTTTATTTTAATTATTTTAAGCCCTTCATTGCTTTCGTTTTATGCAGGGCTGCCAGATAAATTTTTGAAAAAATCGTTAATTTCCTAAGAAAGAATAAAAAAAAATCGGCTAATTTGTTTAAAAAAATCGGACAATTTAAAATTAATTTTGACAAATTTTTTCGATTTTTATTAAAACATAATCAAAAAAATTGGTAAAGTTCATGGGTAAAATACATATTATATATATACTTAAACTTGAGGTCTATTTAAATAAAATTATTTATTTTATTTTTCTCTTTAATCCGATAACAATTTAAAATTTCAGACTGTTTTTTGTCCTGGAAATATCGCTTAAAGGCGTAACAAAATATCATATCGAACTTGCCAAAAAAAAAGGCCAAAATTTCCTATAGTGCATTGATTAAAAATGGTGTAATAGTTTAAACAAATGTATTAAATAATCTAAGGAAATAAAAATTTAGCAGTTTTCCTTCGAAATTTTAATTTTGCCCATATATTGTTAAGCTGCCATGTTTTTAAAGATATCGTTTTTCTGTGGTGCAGAATATATAATCATACTAAACTAATTAAAGTTATTTTATTTCGAAGACTGAATAATATGTTCACCAGAAAAAATCAGCAAATCGGCACTTTGTCAATTTTGGAACAAAAAATCGTCAAAATGACGATAAATCGACAAAGCTGGCAGCGCTATTTTTATTATATCTATTTCTTTCGTTGACGTTTCGCTTGCATTTGACATTTAATTACTGGAAGTATTCCAGTTAAAACAGAATCTGTGTTGTCTGTTCTCGCATTCAAATACAGAAACACTTTTTTCTCACAAATCGAGAAACGATGGAATTTTTTGTTTCACACTTAATGTGAGAAATTTTGCAATGCGAGAAATACAGAAACGAGCTACAGGGCGGTATGAACACCATAAGTAAAAGTGAGGGTAAAATAGGCAACATGTTTTGCATGTTTTTGATCAACATATTCACAAAAGAACTTGAAAATTTTTCCCACAGTTGTATTTTTGTACAAACGAGCACGAAAAAGTAGATCATGTAACATATATGAAACATATTTTTCAGAAAAGAATTCGCCATAAGTAATTTTTGCACGTATCCTTGTACAGTGTACATACGTCGGTATATAAATTTGCCAAATCATTTTTATTATTTTATATCGTAAACATTGTACATACAACATACACACATATTTACAACAGCGATGCCAGAAGTGCAGATTTATCTGCATTTTGCAGATTTTAAACCCTGAAATTGCCAAAATGCAGATTTGAAGATTTTTGGCTTAAAAATTCCGATTTTTTAATTCGTTGCAAACTTCTTTACTTTGTCACTTATATTTGTACTATTTTCATTTCTTGCATTGCAAAACGAAATATAACGACCGTTTATGGAATAAAACACAAAACAACACAATATAAATAGAAATATTTGTTAGGTGTTTTCGGTACTTACGAATTTTGCACTTATAGTGCAGAAAAATATCAACAACCGAACCGTTTGGAAATTGATTCATTCTATTCACAAGAGATTACTTAAAACTTTAAAATTCGCATATTTTTGATACAATTATTTCGCGGACTTATCACATCTGATATTCACAGGAAATAATAATTTTTTGCACGTATATATTTATACGTACTAATGTATACAAAACTTTAATAATTTTAATATTTGATATCTTGTAAGTTCTCAATAAGACTTGTTGGTTTAAATAAAATGTCAAGCATGTAATTTGTTGTTTTAAATTACAAAGATGTGATTAATCCTTACTCAGCCTGAGTAATTAATTTTGGATAGATATTTTAAATAGAAAAATATCCAAAAATCCGGAAGAAAGAAAAATTGAATCGGACCTTTTTATTGGTTTGATATATATAATCAAAATAAAATTTTACTAGTACATGTATGTAAATATATATCGCACTTGGTCACCAACAGGGCATGAACTCAAAATAGGGATTTTCACTTTTTGAAAAAAAAAATCAACACCTAATATTCATATTTACACGCTGTAAACATATCGTATTACATATTTTGTTTGCTTTTGTGGCAACACTGATCTACAATACCAAAATCAATTGAATCTTGAAAGTTTTTTTGTTGTTTGTTTGTCTTGTTTCATCCTCTTGTGGAAGAAATATTCCTAGTATATATATGATGATATTTACATCAAAGTATATTTTATACATACTTATGTTTGGGCGAAAATAACTCTGTCATTGTTTTCGTCAGTATGAATTAATGCCCCTATTGCGGTTCTCCACTTTTGTAACAGTTTGGTTGTCTTTGGTAAATTTGCATTGCCATTCTCAACTCGACTGGCAGTTGGCTTTTCAGTTGTGTATCTGTTTTTTTCGTGGTATTGCCGTTTTCAACTTTGTAAAAGTTTGGTCGACAGAAACGTTATAAATACACAACTGTTTATTAGTAGTTGAGTTGTTTTCAGTTTCAGTTGACTTTCATTTTTAAAACCAAAAAGAAAGTAACAATGGAAAAACCGTAAGTAGAAAGATTTGTTATACTGTATATTAGAATTTCACAGCATTTAATACATTCGTAGATCTTTGAAAATTACAATTAAAGCACAATTTGAGAGGCTTGTTAATCTAATGGAAAAAAATCCAGAGATTGCACGTGGAAAACCAAAATTTGGTATGACCAAAAACCAGTGTAAAGATATATGGGACTTTAACAAATTACTTTAATATAGGAGGAATAGCCACTATGCGAACAGGTGGTTTTTAAATTATCTTTGATTTCATCCAGCAAATAACAAAACGCTTCCTTGTTTAGTCGGAAATAACTTTTAAATCTACAAATTTAAAATTATTATTTAGTTACATTTTTTTATTTTTCGAATTTATTCTATGAGTTAAATTTAAATAATTGTAAATTTTTCTGTACGTAAATATACTTCATTGCTATCCAACGGAAAGCTAAGGTAAAATGTAACAAGAAAATACAATATAATAGTCTGGTAGTGTATAAAGTCATTCCTAAAAAAATTTAAGGAATAGAAATAAAAGAAATAGAAATATTACAAAAAGCTTTATAAAATACATAACTGAAATTTAACTCATAGAATAAATTCGAAAAATAAAAAATTTTTGAATAAATTAAAGTTGCTTATGAAAAAGAAATAATTCCCAATATCTATTATTTAGTTATGTTACTAATTATAAGTTCTTACTTGGCATTAGGTAGTTCAAGAGGGTTGGAATCATCAGGAATTTTTCTTCTTATACGTAGCACATCTGTACAAGAGTTTTCATTTTCATCATCATAAAATAAATCGACACTAATATCCATTGTAAATACTTTTTATTCAATACACAATTAAAAATACTTTTAGTTTAAAAAATTATTTAATTTTATAAAATTTTCACTTGTCAAACATTATATTTAAAGTTGGTAAATCGATATTTTAAGTTGGCAACTTTATAGCGAACTCAACTAAAAACCGTTGGGTATCACAATACCTAAAATGAGTTTGGTTGTGCATAAGTTGGGTTGACTCTCACACGACCAAACTGAGTTGAGTGGAGAACCGCAATAGGGGCATAAATTAAAAACGCAAAAACTGCTAAATATTTTTTTTAAATCATTTTAAGACATAAAAAAAAAGATTTGGCAGATTTATATACCTTCGTCTTTAGGAAGAAATTTACCATTTACTTGGATTATAAAACTTGGACTCGGGAAAATCAAAGGTTCTCGAAAATGGCTAGGTTTAAAAAATTAAATTTTATATTGGGCGTAACTCTTCCATTTCTGGAAAAAAGTTTCCGACTTTTTGGGAAATATATTTCCGATATTTTGATATATATGTAAAACGTGTCTATAGGTCATACTAGAGCCCTAAAATTAAAAATGTTGATGTTTTCTTGACCATTTTTTGAGTACTTTCAATAATGTCCTTGTACGGGAGGTACCACGACAACTTTTCCAATCCCGCCCATATTTTGTGGGATGCTGTGTATTTATTGATAACCGATGTGTTTATACCTAAAGCCTAGCT
This sequence comes from Pollenia amentaria, assembly GCA_943735925.1. Lineage (NCBI taxonomy): Eukaryota > Metazoa > Arthropoda > Insecta > Diptera > Polleniidae > Pollenia > Pollenia amentaria. The sequence continues at coordinate 76,671,799 of OX031007.1, forward strand.
CTCTGTTCCAATATGTGAAAAATAATCAGCAACATCTATTATTTCATGCGAAAACTTTGACATGTATCAATGTTACCTACCTATCTCGAGAGTTTGCACAATTTGACGCTTTAAATCTTAAAAAGTATGCAACATTGTAAAAAGTATTTACCGTTTGTGTTATTTATGTTTTTTTATTTCTCATTTTAATATTAAGTTTAAACTTTTTTGCATTTGCTTAAAATTCCACGTGAAATAAGTGCAGCTTATATTATTTCGCAGTTGTAAAAAAATGTTGCCAGAAACATTTCTCAACTTTTTCACAAATTAAACAGAATAAAACTCTATCAACATTATTTCATAGAAATTCCGCACAAATTTTTTTCATATGAGTTTTGACCGCATTTCATGGGAAATGTTGAACAGAGTACCAGGCTTAGTTTGGGAACTTTAGCACGTTTCACCCTCCAGATTTAGAGAAATGTAAAATGCCTTTATAGGGGAAGTGGGTGCCTTCTCCAATCTCTTCCATATTTTTTTTTAGAGAATTGGCGTATTGGTGACCAAGATGTTTGTACCAAATTTGAAAGCCATGGCTCTTGGCATTTTCTAGATATACAGAAAAAAAAGAAATAAAAAAACAACAACAACATGGGATTTATGGGAAAAATTAAAGGTAGTCGTGGTTTTTTGCTCATATCTCAGCCATTTACGGACCGATCTGGCTGAATTTTAATAGCAAAATTACATAAATATATACCAACCAAGTCCCCATCATATCTGGGGTCTTCGGAAAACCCATTTCAACAGACGGACGGACAGACGGACAACCGGATTTGAACTTCTCTTCTCATAAGGAGCCAGAATATATATACTTTATAGGGTCTAAGATCAATATTTTAGAAATTACAAACGGAATGACAAAGTTTTATATATCCATTTACCTTTGGTGAAGGGTATAAAAAAAATGGTATACTGAATTAATAAAAAGAGACCTTTTTAGGGATTTTAGTACTTTGGTCATAAAAGGTTAGAATAACAAAAACTGATACATTTTTTTTTAAACAAAAAAAAGTTTGATGGAGTGGGATTGGAACCAGACAAGTCACAGAAAATTATTTTGAATTTTTTTTTTATTTTTATTATTCAATAGCACTAAATAAAATATACCAAACTAAATAAAAAAAATATATAAAAACGCTTGTGACGTTGTTTAAATTTTCCGACTTAATTAAAAGATAAGTTGGTTAAATCGTTGATGCTTTCAAATCAACTTGCAAAAATATTATATATATATAGTCAATTCACAAGGTATCCTAACATGTCATATTGTCAAAATGTCCTAATATTTCACAATGATTTAAAAATATTGTTGTACGGCTCAGCCGCTCAGCGCTGGACTTTTCTGATTAATTACGACAGCACAATAAACACAGCAAGCAACGTTCTATTTATTTAAGACACTTTTTGTTAACAAACCAACAACAATATTTTTAAACCATTGTGAAATATTAGGACATTTTGACAATATGACATGTTAGGATACCTTGTGAATTGACTAATAGTATATATATGTATTTACATATTTTTGAATAAATTTTGTAGAAATCTATCTAATATTTTATGCCTATGTACATGTCAATGTTGCAAAACAATAAAAAGGCAATGCTGCCAAACGAAAATAATTTGTTGATTGCTTTTAATATGCCTACACACATATATAAAATTAATATACCTATATATATATTTAAATTTAATAAAAAATATAATTGCCAAAAAAAAAATTTATGGAGTGAGAGAAGCTTGAACCCGACAACTCACAGGAAATTATTTGTGGGATAGCAGCTAGACCATTCAGCCACCGAGACACATAGAATTGCTGTTAATATTCATAAATAAATAAACCGTATAAATACATTTTCATTTAAAACAAATTTCTTTGAATGAGTTTGTTGTTTGTGTATAATAGGCGAAGAGGTGAAATTAAACAAAGAAATTGAAAAAAAAAATACAACAGCAATAACGAAAGCAAAGTCAACAGACAAACAGGACAATCAATGGTTCGTTTTATTAATATGGGGGATTTCATGTCAAGTGACCCAACTTTTGAAATCGATGTCTTCCCATTTGGATGAAATTTGCACCAAGGTTAGTCTTATTGAATAGTAGTTTAGACACAAATTTTCAACAAGATCGGTCAAAAAGTTTCTGAGTTAGAGGGGGTCAAAATTTGGCATTTTGGCCAAACCGGTGTTCTTTCTCGTCCATCTAACTTATTATCTATTGGTGTTAGCAAAATTTGTCCCAAACAAATTAGATAGCTATTTCTTCAAGCTATCGAAAAAAAAAATTTTTTGGATTTTTTAAAAATTTTTTTTTTTAAATTCAAAACTTATTTTTTATTTTTTTGGGAAACGGTATTTTTTTTGCTCAAAAGAAAGCTTATGTATTTTTCTTTCAGGTAGTTTTGGTCGCTTAGTGGGATGAGAGTGGGATATGTATAAAAAAAATAATTTCTAACTCCAGACGAAGATTTTTTAGCATTTGACGTCTTGACTTACAAATTATTTTTTTTATACATATCCCACTCGCATCCCACTAAGCGACCAAAACTACCTAAAAGAAAAATACATAAGCTTTCTTTTGAGCAAAAAAAAAAAAAATAAAAAAATACCCTTTTCAAAAAAAATACAAAAATAGTTTTAAATTTAAGAAAAAAAAAAAAATTTAAACAAAACAAAAAAAAAATATTAAAGGACTTATAGTGCATTTACACCTACACCATAAACAGGTTATAAGTTGTTTATGATGATAAACTAGTTTAAGAAACTTGTTTATCCATACAAATTATAAACACGTTTGTAACTAGCTTTTGAGATAAACTAGTTGCAAACAACCAGTTTTTGTTAATGCAACTCTGTTCTTTTCAAATTTTGCTCTGGCAACGCTAGTGATATTTGACATTTCATAAAAAAAAAAAAATTAAGTTAAAAAAGTTTGCGTTAAAAAAAGGAACACATCAAGAAAAAGTTTAAAAAAATTAATTGAAAATTGTTTTATATAATATGGATAACGAAAATAAAAGGTATGTTTATAGTATGTATATATGTACGTGCACCAACGTCTTTAAGTTTTTTTTACTGAAGTCAGCTGTTTTGTGACACGGCTGTTAAACTGTTAACTGTCAAAACTGCTGATGTAAACGATATAGTTTATGAAAGTAGTTTACGATCATAAACTAGTTTGAAAATTACAAGTGTAAATGCACTATTATGTGATTGAGATTAAGTTTTTTAGATTATTTATCTTTTGGTTTTTATTATTATTATTTTATATTGATTTAATTATTATTATAAATAAATAAAAAGATTTAATTTGTCAACATCTCTATAGAAAAAGTGATTTTATTCCTGGGATTAACATATTGTGGGTATTACAGTATCGAGGGAATGAAATGCTAGTTCGGTATGTTATATACCGTCGGAGAGGTTAATTTGTCTAGTTTCTCAGCATAAGATTTATTTTTAAGATTTTAGAAGCACTTACACATAAAAAGGAAAAAATTCAAAATAGTGCATATGCTAAAAATTGAAAAACCCTCGTCTTGAGTTAGAAATTATTTTTTTTTATGCATATCCCACTCTCATCCCACTAAGCGACCAAAACTACCTAAAAGAAAAATACATAAGCTTTCTTTTGGGCAAAAAAAAAAAAAAAATACCGTTTCCCAAAAAAATAAAAAATAAGTTTTAAATTTAAAAAAAAAAAAATTTTAAAAAATTTAAAAAAACTCAGAAACTTTTTGACCGATCTTGTTGCAAATTTGTGTCTAAACTACTATCCAATAAGACTAACCTTGGTTTCATCCAAATCGGAAGACATCGATTTCAAAAGTTGGGTCACTTGACATGAAATCCCCCATATGTATAAATGGGGTAAAAGGTCGTTTTAGGAAATGAATTTCTCAAACCTATTTTTATTTATCAATAACACTACATAAAACATACCAAACATGAAAGATTCAAACTGAATAAAAAAAGAAAGTATGTAGCGTTGTTAAAATTTTCCGATTTAATTAAAAGATTAGTTGCTTAAATAGGTGATGCTTTTAAATCAATTTGCAAAATGTTATATTTATTCGTATTTAGGTACATATTTTTGTATATATGTTCTAAAAAGCTGTCTAATTTTTTATACATGTCAATGTTGCAAAAGAAAAAAGGCAATGTTGCCAAACGAAGAATAATTTGTTGATTGCTTAATATAATGACGACGACGGTACACTAGAGCACTTTTCGTAATTTTAACGGGGTTTTTATTAAGAAAGAGGCGTGAAATTAGATGAGTTTAAAAAGTCTCACAAAAAATCTCAGACCGTCAAAAAGAGGTAAAATTGCGATTTTAGTTGACGGGCGATAGACCTACATGGTTGTGCGGAATTTACTGAAGAATTTTAACTAGTGTGACCATTTTTGCAGCTAAATTCAGCTCTAAAAACTTAGATTTAGCAACAAAATTTTCATTTAGCATACTATTTGGCTTTTTTAATAAATGTTTAAGCTTATTTTTATTAATGTTAAAAGTTGGGAGGAAAAGTGTCAGCGATTAAAACTAATATTTTTTTTATAAATTATTATACACTAGCTTAACCCATGTCTTCGTTAAAATAAGAGCAAGATATAACGAAAAGGGTTTATCCTATAAAAAATTTAGAGACATTTTGTCTAGTTTTCGGCATGTATACACTCAAAATATTATATATCTAAATTCAAAAGAAAATTAATTTTAAACAACTAAAAATTTATTTTTAAAAGGGATCATTGACATTTAATTTAAAATAAATGAATTTTACATTAATTTTTTAATTTTCATTTATGAAACAGCATATTCTGTAAAATTTATTCATTTTTAACCGACAAAAAATCAAACAACATAGCAATATAAGTATGGAAAACATTATTTTTGGTAGTTTGTTTTTAGAATAACAAACATAAATGTTAAAAAACAAAGTTATTCATAAAATAACAATATTTTATTAAATTTTAACAGTATGAAAAACGAATTTAATAACCCACAGTCAGTTACTATAATAATTCTTTCTGTAATAGTGCATTTACACTTGTAATTTTCAAACTAGTTTATGATCGTAAACTACTTTCATAAACTATATCGTTTACATCAGCAGTTTTGACAGTTATAGTGCATTTACACTTGTAATTTTCAAACTAGTTTATGATCGTAACTACTTTCATAAACTATATCGTTTACATCAGCAGTTTTGACAGTTAACAGTTTAACAGCCGTGTCACAAAACAGCTGACTTCAGTAAAAAAAAAACTTAAAAACGTTGGTGCACGTACATTTATACATACGATAAACATACCTTTTATTTTCGTTATCCATATTATATAAAACAATTTTCAATTAATTTTTTTAAACTTTTTCTTGATTTGTTCCTTTTTTTAACGCAAACTTTTTTAACTTAATTTTTTTTTTTATGAAATGTCAAATATTACTAGCGTTGCCAGAGCAAAATTTGAAAAGAACAGAGTTGCATTAACAAAAACTGGTTGTTTGCAACTAGTTTATCTCAAAAGCTAGTTACAAACGTGTTTATAATTTGTATGGATAAACAAGTTTCTTAAACTAGTTTATCATCATAAACAACTTATAACGTGTTTATGGTGTAGGTGTAAATGCACTATAAGCAACGTTATGGAAATTATTATTTTTCGCCAATACATACATCAGGGATGTTAAAGTTGAAATAATTGTACTTTTTGGTACATTTTGACCTTCTAAAGTACCGTGGTATTACCGTGACTCATTTGGTACAATTTAAAAATATGTCACAGTTCCCCCTTTTGTAATTTTTAGTATAGCAAACAAATTATTGAGTACTTTTCATTACATTTATGTTGTACAACAAATCGTTAATGTAATGGGCGCTTAAATATGCGACTAGTATTGTGGTGTATAGAGCGCTTAGTACCCTTTTACAATATGTTAAGTGAAAGGCAAAACAACTAGTTTGTACCTCTTCTAAAAAAAATGTTTCCGAATGAAATTGCAAATTTTAATTCAATCAATAATCAATTAAGAGCTTTAGCTGATATCGAGCAACTGCAGTCGTTAAAAACTAAAAAAATTTTGGTCGGTAGTAGCTAATTTGCTAAGAGAGCTGAATGTCCATATGTTTCCCGACTTTTCTAGAGTCGTTGCTGGAGTGTTTTCCATTCCACACTCATCTGCAAATGTGGAAAGAGTTTTTTCATTTCAAAACATAATAAAAACCACATGTGTCAACATTATCAAGTCTCATGCAAGCAAGGGATTGGTTAAGATCGATAGATTCATGCTGCTATGATGTAAAAATTCCAAATAGTCTATTAATTAATCAAATAGGTGCCTGATTTTGATCTCATATATTTATAAGACTTTTATATACTTATTTTATTCATACATATAATGTATGTTAATGTTGTTTTGTTTTTTTTTTTTGTGTACAATTAAATTTTTTTTGAACTTTTTTTGTTGTTTTAATAAATTAAAAAAAAAATTATACCGTGAAGGTCCAAAAAGTAAATTTTTTTTTTTAAGTTGGTACAAAATTTTAAGCCCCATTTAACATCCCTGACATACATATAAGTGTAGTTCACTCGATACTCCTGAGCAGCCAACCTTTAACTGGCCATATGAAAAGCAAGGTGTGTTTAAATTTTTATATCACGGCAACTGGACGATATGTGATATGTAAACCATTTCTCGAAAAGAGGAAAAGTACCAAAGGTAAAAGAGTACCAACTTTTCTTCAGTTTAGGCCCACAGAAAGTACACTGTATGTTAATATAGACTTAATCTGTATGTACATCCAATTTCATCCATTAAGAAGTACCAAAGATACAAATTCTATAGCATGAATGTTTAGACATTGCAAGTTTATCCAATCAATCAATTATAACATTTTCTTGATATACATATAAAAATTAAGCTTGTATAAAATTTTTGTTATAAATTCTTTTAAATCGAGGCAAAATAGAAATAAAACCAGCTATTTGTACAAGATTGGAATACTTTCACTTGTACAGTAGTCCAAATACGTAGAAATCTTTATTGCTATTGTATAAGGGGTGCCACGCCCGCTTGTCTAATCCAGCCGACTTTTTGGCAGATGTCGTGTATTGATAACAAAGTAATTTGCTTCATATTGGAAAACGCTTACTGTAACCGTCCTCCAGATATAAGGTTATCCATATTCTTATTTTATGGTTGATGCCACGCCTACTTGAAAATTAAAATATATTAAAAGCCTACGTTAAGCGCCGGGTAATCAGGAAATTACTATGAAACTTTCAGGAAAATCGGCTCAGCAGCTTAGGAATTTGTAGAGAACAAACAAACATACGCTTTCTAATATATATGTTATATTCTTATTTTGAAAAGTGTAATTTACCGTAAAAGTGGGTCCCACAAAGCTTGAAGACTTTTGTCTTTAAGAGAACAAACAAACATACGCTTTTTAATTTATATGTTATATTCTTATTTTGAAAAGTGTAATTTACCGTAAAAAGCTTGAAGACTATTGTCTTCAGATATGAAGTATTTAATATTTTCGTCCTATGGAGGGTATTGCTCCTCCTTCGTGAACCCCGCCCATTTTTATTTTGGAATTTATAGTTTACCATATTAGTGGATTTAACCACATTTGAAGACTCTCGCTGTAAATTTCTTCAGTTACGCGATATTAAATATATGCTTCCTATGGGAGGTATAACTCCCCCTGCACCTACCCCATTTATTTTTATTTTTAAAGGTGTAGTTTTCCATAAACGTGACTCCTACCAAGTTTGAACATTCTCAATAGAACAGTTCTTAAGATATGCGATATTAAACATTGGCGTCCTATGGGGGGATGTACTTCCCCTGCAGCAATCATACTTAAATTTCGGTGCTTAGAAGATCCTACTACAAAAAATTCAAGAAATGGGTGCAGCGGATCTTATTTTTTTTTAAATTTTGGGGCTAAGAAGATCCTACTACCAAAAGTTCAACAAAATGCGTGCAGCGGATCTTAAGATATGCGATATTTAATATTGGCATCCTATAGCAGATACCAATTCCCCTGCCCCTATCGAAAAATTAAGTAGCCTATTTTATTTTTAGGGCTCACTTGATGTTACTGTAAAAATTTCAGGAAAATCGGTTCAGTAGTTTAGAAGTCTATTAGCCAACAAACAAACAGACCAACATTTTTCATTTTTATATACATATGTAGGTATATAGATGATATTTCAAAATCTACCTAAATATTACCAATTATTTTAATTTTTGGCACTAGTATTTATTTAGATTTAACAAATAATAATAATGAACAAATTTTAGCATTATTTTAAGCATTTTCAATACCACTTTTAGCTTTTTTTGGTTATCTAATGACTGAGTTAGCTGTAAACAAATTTAAAGATCTGGTGTGACCATGTGTCTATGTCACAGTGATGTCAGATGAAATTTTTAAAATTTCCTACGTTTTGATAAAAAAAATCCTCACATTTCCCTATAACAGCAAATGTTTCCCCCTACAATTTTCCCTACCTTATATTAGTTATAGGTAAACTCAAAAATTATATATATTTCTATATAGAATATTTTATTTACACTAAACACAAAACAAAAACATAAATTTTAAATAAATTTCAGGTACATAGCTTAAAGTAAAAAACAAAAAAAATAATATAACATAACATAAAAATCTTCGTATGTTTGTATACGTAACATTTAAAAAATTTGTTTGTTGTAAAGCACTTTTCTTAAAAATACAACGAAAGCCTGTACAGTTTAACATTTTTGATTGTAAGTGAGATTGAAGAATACATATGCAGTCGAAAACCTTGTGACTCAGTTTATCTCTTTTTTTCGCACGGATGTCAGTAACAATTGAAAATATCCCCTCAGCATCTGCATTGGCATGTGGTAAACTCAGTAGAATTTTGGATAATTTTGAGTGGCAAGGGAATGCTAAATTGTTATAGAAATTCTTAGTCTTTGACCAAAATGGTTCCAATTCCATATTTGAAATATAATTTATTTCTTATTCTGAAAAATTATATTCTAGGGTTAGACATTATTGAGTAAGTAGTAATCTGTGGTATATTTTACCGTGTGCAAGTTCGCCCCCTTCAAGCCTAAGCAACTTACTTGCGAAAGTCTCTTGCACAACTCTTGATTTGTTGGTGTCAGTGGTAAGGTCGCGGTAAGGGGGAAAAAATTGAGTACCTACAAGTAGGGAATTTTCTCTACATCTGGCATCACTGCTATGTCATTGTTTTCGCCAATAAAATTAAACAAACTTATGTATATGTTTTTGGCTTGTTTTTAATATATACGCAAATAAATGTTTTGTTTTAAATAAGCCAAATAAACACTTGCGAATTTTCTTTTAAAATAATATGGCAACCAAGAATGGTGAATTAAAAAAGGCCAGAAGAGATGCTCAACCCATAGCAACGATACATTTCTAAAACGGAAAAAAACAACAACAATTACACATTCCTACATACATTAATAACTTTTGCAATACATACCCTGCGAGAAATTTGTGTCAATTGTTCTTAAAGCACTTATCCCGTGACCAGTGAACAAAATTTTATAATTAAAAGGAACGAATTGAGATAGGTGAAAACAAGACGTATCACTTAACTGGTGATAATGTGTTTAGAGGGTAGTTAGTCCAGAGGAAAGGCAATTGGCACAAAACTATTCATGTGACTGGATTTTGTGCGGGCAGTGGCTGATTCTCTCAAGTTCTATTACTTTATATCTTCGATCGGCAACCTATACCATTACAATTTGCGATTGTATGCGTTGTATACATTTTACATATGTTGTTGTTAATGTTGTTTAATTCTCTGCAATGTGTGTGCACACGTACGCAAGAAATAAAAGAGAAATGGCGGTGCCCTGATTTTGCCGATCGCCGCTTTATATGAAGGGGATCTATAATATTGACATGTCTCATTTGGGACAATATCTGCGACAGGCATTATTTTAACCGAAATTGGAAGGTTATTTCAGTGACCTGTTACAAAGTGTCAAAGAGGTGCCAATTAACCCCCTCGTAGGACATCGCCATGTTAAAGTGACTTGTCAGGTGACAAGTTTAGTGTTAGTTCCCTTTTCAGTAGGGTACTTAAATTTAAAGCAAAAACAAATTAGAAAATATTCAGGGGTGTCATAGAAACCACTCTTATTGGAATTAGATTTAACAAAAACACATAACATTGGATTTCATGGTGTCATGAAATCCAATGTTATGGGTTTTTTGTTCGAACTGAAATGTGTGTCGGTTTTAGGTGTCACAGAAACCAATATTATCGGTGTTCTATTGAAAATAAACCAAGCAGCTTACAGCTCTTGGTTTTTTTTATTGGAAATAAATACAGTTGGTTAAAGTTTAAGTTTTTATTTTATTTTATCAACAGTTAGTTTTTTGTATAGATAAATAGTATTTTATTAAAATAGTATTTTTGCATGTATCTCGCAAAAGTATTTTTACTTTTTCTGCATACAAAAAATTTGCAACAACAATTTCATATTTATTTTATTTATACATAAACAACAATTTTTTGTATATTTACTAAATTCGCTTTATATTTTTACAAAACAATAAAATTACACAAATGTAAACAACAAATGCCAATATGTAATACAACGATGTCATTTATTTCATGTCTTTAGTGTTTTACCATTCTTATTTTCTTTTCTATAATTTTTCTTTTATTAAAAGCACAAGTATTAACAATATTTTAGCGCAGAAATCATAATTTAGAAAATTAACAAACAAAAATTGCATTTAAAGCTGTAAACACATGAGCCACGTGATTCGAATATCGGTTTTATTTGTTTTCGAAGATAACAAAACCTACTTGTTTTTATGATACCAAATGAAACCAATATTGTTGTGAAAAACCGACAATTATCAAAACCGACTTGGACGCGTATACAACTCGGCCACGAACGCTATTTGTTATGAAACATTAAAGTATAATATATTGAGAGAAAATGTTGATTGACTTTAAAAGTTGGGAGGAATAATGTCAGCGATTAAAACTTTTACCCATGTTTAAAAATCTATAATAATTTCGTGATTTTAACTTATTTCGTTCTTATTTAGTAACATTTTTTTAAATAAAGAAACAAGCCATATTTTCGAAACACCCATGCGATTTTTTTCATATAAGTATGATAAAATACATTTCAGAAATAACATGGCAACACTGTGTGGACATCAAGCGTCCAATTTTAAAATTAACATTTCAAGATATCGAAGGAACGCTTTTTTCGCACAAATCCATTTGAACCAAAAGCAAAGTTTTTAGAATTTGTTTAGTATTAAGAGAAATAGGGAGTTAATAAAATTTTACACCCGTTTTTTGAAATCTAAAAAAATTAAAAATTAAATTATTTTTACCGGCGGTTGATGGGTGAAAGACGCCTCCTTGGGCAGCCACTTAGACAACTCGACTATGATCGCTGTTTCTAACAAAGCATTAAAATAGATTATATTGAAGCAACAATTTGTTTAGTACATATGTACAAATCACGTTTAGTATGTTCAAAATCATGTTTAGTATGTACAAAATGTTTGTTTGATATCGAGTAGTGAACATATGTTATGCATAAGTTGGTTTTTGAATTCTGTTCCGTTGTCTGATTTAAGCACTTTAAATTTACCATATTTTAAAATTAATTGTTGTACTAGTGTTTTGACAGTTGTAAGTGCGTCTTTTGTTGACATTGGGTGAGCAATAACGAATTTCGTTAGCTCGCATTGCATTGTCAATACCCTACAAAAAACGAGACTACTCTATACATGCGTGTATGGACTACTCCATAAGGGAGTAGGACTACTCCAATACCTAACCTAAATGTATGTAAAAACATACTCCAATTTACATTGCGATGTCCTAGGGCTGGACCACGAAACCCAGCTATGCATTACAAAGGAGTAGTTTTAAAACTACTCCATTGTATACACAAGAGAATTAGTTTTAACTTCGTTTAAAAACGAAAACATGTCGTTAAAAAACGAAGACATGTCGTCTCACTACCCTACAAAAAACGAGACTACTCTATACATGCTCCAATACCTAACCTAAATGTATGTAAAAACATACTCTAATTTACATTGCGATGTCCTAGGGCTGGACCACGAAACCCAGCTATGCATTACAAAGGAGTAGTTTTAAAACTACTCCATTGTATACACAAGAGGATTAGTTTTAACTTCGTTTAAAAACGAAAACATGTCGTTAAAAAACGAAGACAAGTCGTCTCACTACCCTACAAAAAACGAGACTACTCTATACATGCTCCAATACCTAACCTAAATGTATGTAAAAACATTCTCCAATTTACATTGCGATGTCCTAGGGCTGGACCACGAAACCCAGCTATGCATTACAAAGGAGTAGTTTTAAAACCACTCCATTGTATACACAACAGGATAAGTTTTAACTTCGTTTAAAAACGAAAACATGTCGTTAAAAAACGAAGACATGTCGTCTCACTACCCTACAAAAAACGAGACTACTCTATACATGCTCCAATACCTAACCTAAATGTATGTAAAAACATACTCCAATTTACATTGCGATGTCCTAGGGCTGGACCACGTAACCCAGCTATGCATTACAAAGGAATAGTTTTAAAACTACTCCATTGTATACACAAGAGGATTAGTTTTAACTTCGTTTAAAAACGAAAACATGACGTTAAAAAACGAAGACATGTCGTCTCACTACAAACACTTTTTTTCAATGACATGGTCCATGCTTGCATTACATCGGACCAGTCCATGGAGAAGTCCATTTAATCAAATTGGATCAGGTGGTCCAATATTATTTGCAGGGTATGTATCGGTATCCGTTTGAAATACGAAGAGGTCCTACAGTATCACTTGATATTATCTCATAACGGTTGCTTGGGGTGTCCGTCAATGTAAGTGGTTCTTTAATGTGTTTGGTTTGTTTGTTTGTGTTACATTTGTCACAGTATTTTACGAATTGCTTAACCATCTTATTCATGTTTTTCCAAATGTACCGCTGTTTCAATTTAATTACTGTTTTTCTTATTCCTAAGTGGCCTGCGTGTGTGGCATTGTGGAATTCATCGATGAGCTTATAATTTAGTACGTCATCTGTTATTCTTGTTGGGGCATTGTAAATTAATATTTTAAGTTGAGGACTTTTGTTATTTATTCTTATTTTTCCATATGCTTCTTTAAAATCTTTCATTGTATACATTTTTAATATCTTATCATTCTTCGCTAGCGCTAGTTCTTTTATATTTTCCTTGTTTATTCTAGATATCAGTTTCCTCAGAACCGAATCTAGTTTCGCTGAGTTATCGCTGAATCTTGTATGCATACTATTTTGTATATTCTTGGCATGTAACTTCTTGATAATTGAATCTTGTTTCGATGAATTATCGGTACATCCTTTATTTGTATACATAATTATTATTTTAGGTACGTGATTTCTTCATAATCGAATCTTGTTTCGATGAATTATCATCACGTCCTATGTGCACAATATTATCTTCTACATATTTATCTATATGTATTTTCTATATTCTCGATATTATCAAATTGCAATTTCTTCATATTTTTAATATCATTTATGGATGTGCATTCCCATATTAGAAGTTGATCAGACACCTGAGATCTGCATGTTTCCATGTTATTCCTATTTACACGTGTTTCATTTTCATCATTATTATTAATTTCATTTGCCTCGTCATCTGTAACTTTATTTGCCTCTTCATTTCTCTTTTTCATTACCCTTGTAGTTATTAGTATTTTCTTTTCCTTTTCATCATTTTCCAACGGTATCATTTGTATTAGTATGTCTGAGCAAAGACTATAGATTTATAAAGATATTGCACTGTCATACAAAGTGTATACATTTTTCTGTCTATATTAATTTTTCTGGTGGATTTAGCCGCTAAATCCACTTGTGAGAGTAAATTATAGTTATTGTTTTTACTCTCAGAGAACTTTTAATTCTCATCTATCAGCGTATATGTACGTGCACGCGTGTGTGTATGTATTTAGGCACAATGTACATTGTACATATATGGCAATTAAAAAAATATAAAAAACGAAAAGAAGTCTTGTTTTTCTCGTTAAAAACACATTTAGGTAAAAAAAGAAGTTTTGTTTTCATGCCATTTATGTGCAAGAAACCTATGTAAAAGCAAATGTGACAGATTTTTAAATGTAGGGCAATGATATGTGTTTTATTGTTGTACAGATGAAATTATATCGATTCGCACCGAAGTTCAAATGCTGTTATTGTCTAACTTTAAACAATTGTAGGAATATAAGAAATAATTTTTCTAAAAAAATTAACTTCTTTGTTTATAAAAGATATTTTATTATATTCAACATTTTTCATTTTTCGAATTTATTCTATGAGTTAAATTTCAGTTATGTATTTTATAAAGCTTTTTGTAATAGCTCTATTCCTTAAATTATATTTTAGAAATTACTTTACGGAAAGCTAAGGTAAAATGTAACAAGAGAATACAATATAATAGTCTGGTAGTGTATAAAGTAATTTCTAAAATATAATTTAAGGAATAGAGCTATTACAAAAAGCTTTATAAAATACATAACTGAAATTTAACTCATAGAATAAATTCGAAAAATGAAAAATGTTGAATATAATAAAGTTGCTTATGATAAAGATATTTTATGTTTACTAAAGCGACATAATCAAAATACTTTTGATTTTCATAAAAATTTGCAGCCAGTTTGATGTGTGTGCACGTTATTTCTTGAAATTTTATTTATTTTTTGTTTTAAAATGTAGGAAAAAATTAATTTTCAAAGTTATTTATAAAAATTGTATTATTTGACATATTATTAAATTGTTTCCGACGAAAAATCCAATTTTATTTATTATTACAACAAAAATTTTATTACAAATTATGATAAATAATCAGGCTTTGGAGGTCTTACTTTTAGAAGTTTGTAAAATTCTTATAAAGACCTGCAAAAATATTTTTACAAAATAAAGCAATGAAAATAAAAAATTTTTTGTTGAACAAAGCGTAAATTGAACCAAAATTTAAATTTATTCTTTTTGGTTTACGGAGAATAACGTATGTTATAACACAGGATGGAGATGTTAAATTTACTATTCCTTATATTATGACAGAAGAAATACACATGGGAAACATTTAAATACCTTCAAATCATCGATTACATACTTGAAAAGTTAAAATTTACAACCATTAAACTTGTAAAGAGCCTATAAGTAAAATTATTTCCCAAATACTCATAGTAAATAGTTCGGGCCTGTGTAAAACGGTAACAAAGTATTTCTGTGTGGGGAAAAATTCATGTTTCTGCTGTGTAAAATGATATATTTTAACGAAATAAAGAATGCTTTTTCATCGTATACCTAGATAAACAAAATATACCAGTGCTCGAACACGGGACAGTCTATGTTATATTAACAACTATTTGTTTGTTTATGGTCTACATTATAAGAAATTTTTTGTAAAATAACGTTGAAAAAATTATATCTTTTTTGACAATATAAAATTTTGACGTTATTGAAAAAATACTATGTACAGTACTTTTTGCTTATAGTCACAAATCGTGGACTATATCGCTAGTATGACTATACGCCTAGTTCACATATATGTGTGCCACTATGAGCAGGGCTGTCAGATGTGGTGATTTATAAACCTATTTGGCGACGAAATTTTGTGTTTGCCGAAATGTCGTTTTTTTTTGGCAAAATTTAAAAAAGTTAGCGATTTATGAAACGCATTTTACTTTTCTTTCTTAATTATATATAAAAAAAAAATTTTAGTACGACTATAAATTTTAGATGACAAATTGATAATATTGCCAGATAATTACATTGAACACATTAAAAATTGTTGCTTAAGAAACTTGGAATAAAGCTTACGCTTTATTCGATTGTCAGACATTTCCCTTGCCAAAAGTTATTAAACATCGGATCTCCACAAGAAAACAAGTAAATTTTTAATTTATTTTGGAAAATAAATTCTAAAAACTGAATCACTTTTGATTGCATATTAAATGGAATTTTAAAAATTTCTTAAAATTAATATTTTTTGCTAACTTCAATTAACTGATATCCCAAGTTCTAGGTTTTAAGATATTCAGCCTTGTTATGATATTCACACGATTTAAAAAAGCAAAACGCCAGATTTATTTTAGTGTTCTGAAACTGGTGCGCTATGCTTGCGATCTGCCATAATTTCTAACAAAAATTCTAGTTTCCTTCAGCATACTTTTGTAATTTACATTCTCCAAACTTCCTGCCATTGTGATTTACAGAACACATATTATACGATTTTAAGTCAGAATCGCAAATGTTAAGCGTTTTACGATTGTCAGAGCATGCCCGATTTATTTTAAATCGTTCAAAATACTATAACATAAACACACTACTGGAATAATGTTAAATATTGAACATTTTATTAAAGGTAAAATACACTTTGCCGATTTTTTGCCAATTTCATATGAATTTAATAAAATAAAAAATCATATTAACAATACTGACAGCGGGCTTATAACTTTGAAACAGAGTTGCAAACTTTTTTTAAAAAGTTGAAACAATAATAAGATATTTCATCTCTGTTACCAAACACAGAAACTAATTTTTTTTCGAGTGGAGAGTTGGTTAGAAAAAGCAAACGATTAATTTCTTGATTCTTTGATATGGCTTGTAACTTAGAAAACAAACAAAAAACTTAGGCTTATGTGACTATAACGTTAATAATTTGCTTTACTTTTGCCTTTTCTAGCCGCTGATAGATGGTAAATGTGCTTATATCGCTAAATGGACTATAACGTAAATACTTTCAATTAATCTTGTGTATAGCGGCAAAAATAAAAATTAAATGACCTATATCGCTAATGTGACTAATAACGTAAATGACTATTAACGAAAAGTACTGTATAAAATAATGAACAAATTAGGAAAATACATTTTTTTTTTGCAGGTGGCTCTATGCATTTAATTTTATATATTTTTTTTTTTTTTTGAATTCACACAATTTTTTAAACGTTTTTATTTGACTTTTTCAATTAAAATTTTTAATTTCTGCTTGTCAGAAATTTTGTTGGTTGTTTCATAAATTCTACTAGCCCCCAGAGCTATTGAAATATAATTAATTTTAGAAGGGTCAACATTTTTCTTACATTAGAACTTTTCTATCGCCTCACACACGCCCTAAGAAAAAACACTGGTTTTATAATAAATTCCTTTGATAGAAACATACATATATTATAAGTACATACATAGTTGAATTGTCCAAAAAATTTAATTATAATTCGGCTCGAATCGTTATAATTTCATTTGTACAACAATAAAACACATATTCTTCCCTACCAATTAAACAATTGATCGCATTTGGTCCTACGTAGGTTATTTGCACATAAATTGCTTGAAAACAAAAACAAAATCACATAAAAAAAATAACGAAAACCGGTTTTAACAAAAAAAAAACATACACACACACACGTTGGTTGACAAAAACAGCAAACATGTGTATGCATGTATTAATGCATGTGCTTTTTTGCTCTCTTCATTTTTCTGAATGTGAGCACGAAGTTTTTGCTTTCCTTGTTACTTCCCCCCCTCATCAATAAGAAACACAACATTTTTGTCAATTCCAAATGTACTAAGTGCAACATCTTTATAAATCTATAGTCTTTGGTCTGAGTTTATTTCTATTCTTGATAATGCGTCCGCATTAGTGTTAATTTTCCCTTTCTTATAAATTATCGTGAAGTCATAATCGCTTAAATCTAGTCTAATTCTTGTCATTTTTGATGAAGGATTCTTATGTGAAAATAGTGATATCAATAGTCTATGGTCTATTACCACTATGAATTTTTGACCGTATAAATATGGTTTGAAGAAATTTATTCCCCAGTGAATTACAAGCAATTCTTTTTCATTGATGGGCTTGTTCATATCATTTTTTTGAAGTGATTTACTTGCGTAAGAAAGAGGTAAATCTTTTCCAATTTCACCTTGTGATAAGACTGCTCCTAGTGCGTAGTTTGAGGCGTCAGTCGTCAAAATAAAAGGTTTGGCAAAATTTGGGTACTGCAAAATTGGTGGGTTCATTAATTTTTCTTTTAGTGTGTCAAAAGCTTTTGGCATTCATTTGTCCATAAGAATTTTACTGATTTTCTCAATAGCATATTTAATGGCGATTTCTTTTCTGAGAAAAATGTTGCATAAATGGTACATGCTCTACACAAAAGATATAGAGCATGTACCATTTTTGCAACATATTTCTCAGAAAAGAAATCGCCATAAGTGTTTTGCAATGTCCGCAAAATTCGGAATTTTTTTTTTTTTTCATTATTTATTTATTGAATCTTCATATATTAAATATGAACTAACAATAATTAATCAAATCTTATCCTAATATTTGCTTTATGTCCTGCCAGTGCCAAACACAAAAGATTTAGTCATCACGGTTTCTGTTTACATATATAGGTGTTTATCGCTAATCTGATTGGGTGAGTGCTGCAGTGTCTCTTCTTCTTAAGCGAGTGTGGCCGCCATAATTTAAAATATTTCTAGCTAATGGATTTGGGTGCAGTACCAGCCTTTTTAAATATTTTACTGCATATTTCGTTATCATAGTTTTTACTAATGGCACATTGAGATCCTTGTGGATATTTGAGTTTTTGACGTACCAGGGGGCGGCTGTGATTATTCGAAGAAGTTTATTTTGGCGCCTTTGAATTTTTTCGATGTTAGAAGCCGAGGCAGTGCCCCATAACTGAATACCGTAGCACCAAATTGGCTTTAAGATAGAGTTGTAAAGTAGAAGTTTGCAATCGAGGCTGAGAACAGAATTTCTTCCAATAAGCCAATTTATTTGAATTGCTTTTAGTTTCATTTGAGTTAATTAAGCTTCTATATGCCATTTCCACGTTAAACGCCGATCTAGATGTATACCGAGGTATTTTACATGCGAGTGTTGGGGTATTATTTGATTATTGATTTTAATAGGGGGGCATGTTTCCCGACGCAATGTGAATGTTATATGTGCGCATTTTTGCTCATTGATCTTTATCCTCCATTTTTTAACCACCTTTCTAGTTCAAATATATGATCCTGTAGATAACGAGATGCTTCTTGACAGTTTGCGTGTACGCTTAGAAAAGCTGTGTCGTCCGCAAATGTTGAGGTATGGGTGTAGCTGTTTGTTGGCAAGTCCGAAGTATAAATTAAGTATAATAGAGGGCCCAGGATGCTGCCTTGTGGGACTCCAGCGTTAATTGGCTGTGGAGAACTTAAAAATTCGCCTTCCTTAATAATAAATTGACGACCGACTAAGTAGCTTTCTAACAGCTTGTGTATGTTTGCTGGTAAGTTTTGCTGCAACTTCAGTAGTAACCCTTTATGCCAGACTTTATCAAAAGCTTGAGACACATCGATGAAGAGTGCAGAGCAATATTTTTTTTCTTCAAAGGCTTTTCTTATGACATTTACTATTCGATGAGTTTGTTCAATTGTGCTGTGTTTTCTTCTAAAACCGAATTGATGATTGGGGATACATCTGTTACCATTTAAAATCGGCGTTAATTTAGACACTAGAAGTTTCTCAAATAGCTTTGATATATTAGACAATAAGCTTATAGGTCTATATGACCCAACTTTTGTGGGATCCTTTCCTGGTTTAGGTATCATGGTAACTAAGGATACTTTCCACTCTTGTGGGTAGTATTCAAGGCGTAAAATAGCATTAAAAATTAGTAGAATAATTTTCTTTGCTATGCTGGGTAGCTCCAAAAGCATTTTGTTACTGATCTTATCAAAACCAGGGGCTTTCTTGGGGTTTAAATCATGAATAGCCTTCTCGATTTCTCTTACTTCAAATCTTAGTGGAACAGCTGATCTAACTGCAACAGGTGGTAACTCGACCGCAGTATCGAAAGATGTATGAGGGGTAAATACGGTTTTCAAATGATTAACGAAAATATTTCCATTTTCTATGTCATTTCGTGCCCAACTTCCATTTAAGTTTCTTAATGGCGGTTTAGTGATAACTGGTCTTTTAAGATTTCTAGCTGCACGCCATAATGAGTAATCAGATAGAGGAGTTGCATCAAGTTCCTTAAGATATTTTTCCAGAGAAGCCGTTTTTTGAGACTGCAGTAAGTTTCTTAGCCTTTTTGTGCACTCTTTTAGTAAATTTTTAAGTTGAGGGGATCTGTGCAATTGCCACTCTCTTCGAACTCTCCTTTTTTCAGTCAAGAGACGCTCGACATCAGTAGAATATATTTTACTATTTTTGATATTTTTGCGGGCTATGCTAGAATGTTGAACAGCTAGTTTGAGATAATTGTCAAAATTTACAATAGAAAGATTCACATTCTCCGGTGTTCTAAGCGGAATATTTTTAGTGCAGTGGGTACTGAGATATTTTTTATATTTTAACCAATTTATTTGTGTTGCTGACGTCACTAAGTATCCACACGGAGATACAATTCTATTAGGGTTTGCTATAGTTAGAAGTATAGGTGTGTGATCAGAAGATAATTCTAAAGAAGCTTCAACATGAATCGTTTCTGCGGGGATGTTTTTAACCACGCCAAAATCGATGACATCTGGAATTTTTTGCTGATCAGTAGGCCAATAAGTTGGTTGACCACTCGCGACCACATTTAAATCCATTTTAGACATTGTATTATACAAAACACGACCCTTTGGTGTAATGATCCGTGACCCCCAGAAGGTATGCTTAGCGTTGTAATCGCCAGCGGCTAGGAAACAGGGTCCTAATGATTTAAAATATTTATAATATTGGCTTTCTGATATTGAAAATCTAGGTGGAGAGTATAATGATGAAAGTACTAAGTTTCGATTTAGCTCTTCAACACAAATGTTCGTTGCTTGCAGATAATCTTCACGATAATCACACATTAAGTAGTGTATGATTCGGGTTTTTATCAAAATAGCAGAACCTCCACAAGCTCTATCTCGAGGGTCCTTGGTATCATATAATATATAACCATTAATTTTAAACGTATTTCTTGAGGTCAAATGAGTTTCAGAAACCATCATTACATCAATTTGTTTACTTTTAAGAAAGTATTCTAGTTCATTTTTATGTTGGCGAATGCCGTTTGCGTTCCAAAAACAAATTTTTAAACAATTCATGGCTTGTTTAGTACAGCCTGCAATAACATCGATTGCATTCTTAACATTTCCTGCATCATATTGCCCATTGTGTTCGTAAAGTTAGTTACTGTTTGCACTAGTGTTTCCATGGTTTTTTCTAGACGACTTAAATTAGAAACTGGAGTCTCATCATTATTTGGCAAATCACCTTGAGTTGGAATATGGTTTGATTTTAGGACGTTTGCGTAGGATGTTCTGTTATTACTAGGCTGCGGCACTTGAATGTCATTAGTGTTAACTTGATGTGATACCTGCATTTGAGGGGGATTAGGTTTCGGTCCAACAGAGCGCTTGACTATAGAGTATACAGGGCATCCTCTATAGTTGGCAGTGTGATTACCACCACAGTTGCTGCATTTTTTTACATTGGGGTCGTTTTTAGACTTATCGCAGAGAGCTGTACCATGCAACTCTCCACATACAACGCAAACAGGGGTTAAATGGCAGTATGCCTTAGTGTGACCAAATTCTTGGCAGTTTAAACATTGCACGGGACCGTTCCTTTTGTGCGGCTCCTCTATCGTTATTTTCCTATACAGGATATATTTCAGACTGTAAATGGGATGCGTTTCGTTTTTTTAAGCTTAACGTCGCCGGGTTCTAACTCCACTCGAAATAGTGGCTGGGGATTTTTTTCTCTATTTTTAATATTTATTACGTTTTTTATTTTGAAGCCCTTCTCTTCTAAAACCGTTTTTATCTCACTTGGGTCTACGCATGAATCAATGCCCTTTATCACTACCTGGAGACCTTTACTGCTCTTCAGTTGGTATGTATAAAAGTTTTTTTTTAGTGCCTCTAATTTCGTAATTACCTTACGAAAGTCATCTTCACGATTAACTTGTATTTTTGTCTCATTTATACTACCCCGCTTAATTGCAAATACATAAAAAGAATTTTCACCTATTACCGAGATCAAATTCTTTATTAGTTCATTTGAGTTTTGCTCTCTAAGATATATCGGCGGTGGCTTAGAAGATTTGATAACGTTTTGAGCTTCCGGAGATTCCTCATCCAGAATTGCAAAACGATTTTGAGAACTTGTTTTATCAGCTGTACCATCTTTTAAGACTTTTGAGACCGAAGCAACTGCTGAAGAGGTTGGGCTACGACCCCGTTTAAGCACTGTTATGTACCTATCAATACCTACTTGTACTGGAGGCTTTTGACCAATTTTTACTTGTGGAGCTGAGTTTTCCATCATGCCTGATTTGGGGGTAATATTTTCATCACTTATTACAATCGTTTTTGCCGCTGAGGCACCGCTTGCAGGTTTTATATTTTTTATTGTATTAATATCAACCGTATTATTAGACACCGAAGGTGATACTGAGTTTTCTATTATGCCTGATTGGGGGTTAATATTTACATCACTTATTAAAATTGTTTTTGTTGTTGAGGCAACGCTAGCAGGTTTTATATTTGTTATTGTATCAACCGTGTTACCAAATACAGACGGCGAGAGGGATCGCGTGCGAGTAATAGGTTTAGCCGTTAGGTATTTGCTATCATCGATTCTTTTTCTTATTTCTGCATTTGTTTCATTAACACTCACTGTGATATATGCATTTCTACTGTTTGCACTCATAAGAGTTTTTTTTTTTTTTACTGTTACAGTTGTGCTCTTATTATTGTGTTGTTATTGTTTATCAACACCGAGAATAAAAAAATGTGTGTTTATGTATGTATGTACATACATGTATTTTTTTTTTCTTTTTCTTGTATTTACTTTTTAAATACACAAATCAATAATCACGTTTTAAAAATTAAAAACTAAACCGTATGCCAAGCTTAGAAAACACGTCTATCTTCAACGAGCGCGAGAGACAGAAAGACAGAAAATACCTATATGTATGTCAATAAATAAAAAAAAAATGTTTTGTAAAAAAGTACCAAACATAGTTACGGTTTTTACCCCTTAAATGTTGGAATTTCGAAAAAGTACCAAATTCGTATTTGGATTTTTTAGATAAGTTTCAAATGTGATATAACCCTTATTTATATGTTAATGGGTTTAAACGGTAGATAGGGTGACAAAAAAGTACAAAAATACAGGATTTACCCGTTTACTCTGTTAAAGGGCTGAATTTCTAAAAAGTACCAGACACCAGTCCGCTTATTTTTCCAGAGAACAACGATAAGTATTAAATTTTTTTTGTATCTCTTTTAGTTTTAGAGATATAAGGTTACCGAATTTAGCCGTTTTTACCCTTTTTTACCCCCTAAACATTCGATTTGGGGAGAGACCAAGCCCTGGTCCAAATTTCAAGTTTTTATCTTCAGGCGTTTAGGCTGTGCGATGATGAATCAGTGAGTGAGTGAGTCAGTAACGTTACAATTTTATATATATAAATGTATTGCGAAACCTATATTAAGTATGAATATCATACATTCATCTACATTGGAATGTTAGAAATTTCACAGCTTAACCCATTGCACTCCCATACGCTAAGAATTTCCAAGAATAAATAGTAGCATCTACAGGTCCGCAGTTTTTTGCTTCCAGCAGACTGCCATGATTACCCATCATTTGTTTCGTTTCCAACCTTATGAGTTAATATATGTACATTAGACCGACTCAAGTTGTATGGAGCCGAAAAAAGTGTTTTAGGTACCCCTCTGAAAATAAAGGTTGATATGTTTTATGATGATTCCCAAAATATTTTGGTTATAGCGTTGACCATCAGTGAGCTGGACCATTTTTAAAAAAGGTCTTTTTTCAGTTTTTCGAATTTTTTTGTACTTTGCTCCAAGACGACATAAATAAAATTTGTTATCATCGAAAAGGGTTTTTGAAGCAGCATCCAATTTTTTTTTTTTTTTTTTCAGTATTTATTTATTGAATCTTCATATATTAAATATGAACTAACAATAATTAATCAAATCTGAACCTAATATTTGATTTATGTCCTGCCAGTGCCGGACAAAAAAGATTTCGACATCACGGTTTCTGTTCACATATGTAGGTGTTTACCGCTCATCTGATTGGGTGAGTGCTGCAGTGTCTCTTCTTCTTAATCGAGTGTGGCCGCCATAATTTAAAATATTTCGTGCTAATGGGTTTGGGTGGGTGCAGTTCCAGCCTTTTTAAATATTTTACTGCATATTTCGTTATCATAGTTTTAACTAATGGCACATTGAGATCCTTGTGGATATTTGAGTTTTTGACGTACCAGGGGGCGGCTGTGATTATTCGAAGAAGTTTATTTTGGCGCCTTTGAATTTTTTCGATGTTAGAAGCCGAGGCAGTGCCCCATAACTGAATACCGTAGCACCAAATTGGCTTTAAGATAGAGTTGTAGAGTAGAAGATTGCAATCGAGACTAAGAACAGAATTTCTTCCAATAAGCCAATTAATTTGGATTGCTTTTAGTTTCATTTGAGTTAATTTAGCTTCTATATGCTATTTCCACGTTAAGCGCCGATCTAGATGTATACCTAGGTATTTTACATGCGAGTGTTGGGGTATTATTTGATTATTTATTTTAATTTAAATCCATTTTAGATTATACAAAACACGACCCTTTGGTGTAATGAGCCGTGACCCCCAGAAGGTATGCTTAGCGTTGTAATCGCCAGCGGCTAGGAAACAGGATCCTAATGATTTAAAATATTTATAATATTGGCTTTCTGATATTGAAAATCTAGGTGGAGAGTATAAAGATGAAAGTACAAAGTTTCGATTTAGCTCTTCAACACAAATGTTCGTTGCTTGCAGATAATCTTCACGATGATCACACATTAAGTAGTGTTTGATTCGGGTTTTTATCAAAATAGCAGAACCTCCACAAGCTCTATCTCGAGGGTCCTTGGTATCATATAATATATAACCATTAATTTTAAACGTATTTCTTGAGGTCATGAATTTATTCGGAATGAATTTTTTATAATAGTTGCAGAATGCATCGAAACATCTAACTTCGTCCGCGTTCTTAGGTGTTGGGTAATTCTTAATAACTTCATATTTAGCTGGATCTGTTTTCACCCCGTCCTTTGTTATTAAGTGTCCTAAGTAAACTACTCCTGGTCTTAAAACACAACATTTTTTTGGATTCAGCTTTAAGTTGTATCGCTGAAGTCTATCTAAAACTTTGACAAGATTTTCATTGTGATGGTTTAAACTACATCCATGTACTATTATATCATCGACATAAAGAAAAGCTTCTGAATCAAGTCCTAAAAGTGCTATTGTCAGCTTTCTCTGAAAACTTTTTGATGAAATTTTAAGTCCAAATGGTGGTCTTTTAAATTGGTAATGTCCCTGTTGTGTAGAGAAAGCTGTGAGTGGTCTTGAGTCTTTGTCCAGCTGAATATGGTGAAATGAGCTAGTCATGTCAAGAGTCGAAAACAATTTAGCTCTTCCTAGTTTATCCAAAATATCCTCTAATCTAGTTAGTCGAAATTTGTCATTAACTATTTTGTCATTTAACTTTCTAAAGTCTACTACAAGTCTCCATTTTCGTTTGTCTTCCGTATTCTTTTTGGGTACCAAAAGAAGTGGAGCATTGTAGGGGCTAATTGATTATATCGTCATGTAGCATGTTCTGAACTTGTTAATTCACTATGTCCGTGTGTGAGTGGGGTAGTCTGTAGTTTTTTATGTACACCGGAGTGTTATCTGAGGTCGTAATGTTTTGTTTATAAAAATTGTTTAAAGTCAATTTCTCATTCTCCAAATGAAAAACATTTTGGTATCTTTTACATATATGTTATTTATATGTTTATTAATTCTAATTTTGCATATTCATTTTTTTTTTTTTTAATTACAAGTCATTTAGAATTTGTTTAAAACGGTCATCATTGTTTGTATTTGTGTAATTTAATATGTCGTAGTTTTTAAGTGGGTCAGTGTGCAGTTTAATGCCCTGTAAAATTTGTGTCTCCTTTGTTGTGTTTAGAATTTTAATGTGTGTCATTCCGTTTTTTGGTGCTATTGAATTACTTAAAAAAATACCGCATTTTAATTCATTATTAAGTATTACGCAATCTTTAGTAAGGTTTAATTTCAATGGTTGTATAATTTCTGTTCGTGGGGGTATAGTAATTTTTAATGTGTTGAATGCTTTTGATTGCATGGGCAGAATTATGGTTTCATTGTTGCTAAACAAAGAAATTGTGAATGTCGCGTAGTCTATTTTGCATAAGTATTCTCTAAAAAAGTCCCCCCCCCCCCATTATTCCGTCTGTCTCTATTGGAAAATTGTCATTTACTAGATGAAATTTGTATTTGCATGTTTGGTCTGCTAGTGAAAGTTCAAGTTCACTTGTCCCCAATGAATATATTTCTTCTTTAGTGATGCCTGTTAATCTGCATCTATTTTCAATATCTAGAGGTTCATCATCAAAAATTGTTTTATTGCGACATAACGACATGTCGGCTCCTGTGTCGACAAGAAATGTTAATTCTTTATCTTTGTTTTTGGCGATTATGTAATTTGTGTTATTATCAGAAACTTTAAATACTCTTAATTTTGGCTGTCCGGAATATCCCTGTATTCCGAGCCTTCCTCGTTTCCCTCGTTTTGTACTACATGTATATATCTTCTGCTGCAGCATGCTATTGTTAGTATTTCCGTAGTTGTTGTTGGTTCTATTGGAATTATTATTTCTATTGTTATTGTTGTCATTTCTGTAGTCTCTATTGTTGTTACTGCTTCTAGGTGTATTATTATTACGACTGTTGTTTCTGAAATGATTGTTGTTCCTAGGAGTATTATTGTTGTTGAAATTGTCATTCCTAGTGTAATTGTTGCCTCTGTTGAAATTTGTATTGTTGCCATTATATCTATTAGGAAAATTGTTGTTTCTATTATTGCTAAAATTGTTGTTGTTATTTCTAAAATTTTTGCTTTCGCGAAAATTGCTATTGTAATGCTTGGTTTGATTATTATTATGTTGTTGCTTTTGAATGTGCACTACCGCATTATTGTTTAGTTTATTCTCATTTTCTAGTGCAAGTTCTACCGCGTCTTGTAAAGTCTTTGGACGAGCTGCGAAAATGGCTGTCTTCAAACTGTCATTAATACCTCTTTTAAAAGTATCTAGAGAAAGCTCTGAGTTTAATTTGATAATAATATTTTTCTCTGCTTCTGTAGCGTCATTACCAAGTTCTTCTACTCCTTATAGAGTTGTGTCGGTCGTGAACGACCTCGTTCAATTGAACGGATCAGTCAGACGAACGATGAACGGCCGTTCAGTTTCATCGTTCGATTTCGTTCAATCGTTCACTTGGGTCTTTTGAATCAGTCGGTCACTTGCTTGCCGGACAACTGGTTGAAAAGAAACAACAATACTTTTGTGTTGTATAAGTTATGCAATTATAATATACTTATTTCTTTTACTCATTGCCACATTGCTTTACACATTTTCATAATACAATCAGGGTTGTCAAGTTTCTTGGCGACCTAATTTTCGATTTGGCGATATGGCGACTTTTTGGCGGCTTATAAAATATATGGCGATTTTGTTGGCTATTGATTTTCTATAAACTTGTTTTGAGACTGTTGGACAAATTTACCGTTTGTTATTTAGAAAGATTATATCAATGATGGTATTCCATCTAATATATATCAGGTTTTGCATAAAGCTTATAGCTATAAGGATACGTCAGGTACTTACCATTTTAAAGAACTTGCTTTGACGGTCTTTATATGCATTTAATTCCAACTGCTAATGCCTGTGTTGAAATAGTTCTTTTTAATAATTTACTCTACTAAAACTCGCCTTCATTGTTACGAGTTATAAATTATATGAATGTAAATAGCACTTTTTGTACCTTCGCACGATATTTTGAATATACATTGTAAAAAAAAAAACAGTAAGAATTGCTTTGCGGTGAAGTGTATAGCGTGTTAGATATACATATATCCAATATTTATTTAATACTAAACACAAAAAAACGTTTTGCTGCTTTAATTGGATTATTATAAACTATTGTATCTTTTGTGTGTTCACCAATAATTTTACTTTTATTCAAAAAAATATACATATATCAAGGCGACTTTGTCCCATTTTTGGAAAATTTTAGCGATTCAGAAGAAATATATTTTTTTAGGATTTATAGAAAACATTGGAGAAAGTTCTAAAATAAATTTTATGTTGTCAAAAACGCAAAATAAGCCTTGGCGATTTTTGACATTGAATTTGGCAAAAAACA
Source organism: Pollenia amentaria (assembly GCA_943735925.1). Classification (NCBI taxonomy): domain Eukaryota; kingdom Metazoa; phylum Arthropoda; class Insecta; order Diptera; family Polleniidae; genus Pollenia; species Pollenia amentaria. Next base: position 76,700,185 of record OX031007.1, read on the forward strand.
TCAAAATAAATCTGAAAACCCTGGCTGCTTTTCACAATTTTTCTACAATTTACATGAGCGTTGCCAGTTGTTCTTAATACAAAACCCGCCAAATGCTAATTTTTTTCATTTGAGCAGAAAATTTTATAAATATTTATTTCTTTTAATTTTTTAAATAAGTCCTTTATTTATAAAAGCTTAGTAAAGTTTTACAGCACGAAATTAGTATGGAAAAAAACTTTTAATGTATACATTACATTCGTTTATGAATAAGACTCTTAAAATATAAAAAAAATTAGCAATGTATGTTTGTTCGGTGAAATCTTGCAACTCAATTTTGAAGCAGATACCTCGAACCGATTGAGCTGTCATTTTTAAACACGTTTAGTTAAGATGACGATGCATGGTTAACTGTGTTACGTTATTCTAAATCTAACATTATAAGACACCCAAGATGGCAGACTTATTTTTAATGCATTCCTACAATATGAGTATCAAATGGGAGGGCTTGCTGAGAATAAGTCGAAAAAGAAAGTGACGTTACTCTTAATCATATATGGCGGACTAAGTTTTTAATGCTTGCCTTCAAGATGGGTATCAAATGAAAGGACTCATGAGAATACGAATGCTAGTTTTAATATAAACTAAAAGTAAATAACCTTTTTAAAAAACAAGCTTTTATTGAAATGCGCTTCAAAGAAAAATATAAATGAAAAGTATAAAACTACTATCAACTTATAACGGATTACATAATTTATATGATATACGAGATTTACTTGTGTAGACAAACAAGTAAATTATACATATAACTTGATGTGATTGATTTAAACTATTAAACTTTTCAAACCATGTAAATACTAGTACTTAAATCTCGCGACTAGCTTTTAAATCAAATAAATTGTGTAAAGACAAGCGACAAGCTTTTATATCATATAAATTTATTAATGATGTTATAAGTTGATAGTTAAAGTTTATTTCTCTTTTCTTTTTAGCGCATTTAATAAAAGCGTGTTTTTTAAAAAGGTTTTTTAGTTTTTATAAAATAAAAACAAAAAATAAAATTTATATTATCACATATTTTGAGAATATAATACATATAACGCATGAATAATAATAATCACTATTGCTATTTGCTCATTTTTGTAATATTATTTTGATATTTAAATTGTGCAATTGCTATTATTTTTTTGTTATTAAAAGTATTTTGTTCTTAAAATACCACATAAATTTGAAATTTTTTTCTCTCATTATTTTTGTTTAAATTAATTTTTAAAGAATTGGGCTCTTACTTTGAATAAGCCCTCGCAACAATTTTTTGTTCTTTCTATTAAAATGGAATTACCTAAGCATATAATAAATAAACTAGTTTTAAAATCGCCACGTTTGGCGAGAAATTACTACGTATGGCAGCCCAGATTGTACTATGAATTTTTTAAAACAGTGTGGCAAGTCGCCACTGGCAATGTGTTAAAAGAAAAACGTATAGCATACACACTTATAGTGTTGTTGTTTCTTTTTAATCAAATGAACGAAAAAAATGCGTATTTGGTTTGTGCTTATTGTTTTCTATTCTTGGTTACACTCAAAAAAGTTTTACAGTAACTTAATGAGATTTATTAAAATTGTTTTCCGTAATTAATGAAATTTTTTTATTTTATTAATTAAACTGTTTCTGCATATTGTTCCGAAAACAAACTACAAAAATTAATAAGGGTTTTCATGATGAGGCAAACTTGCAAGACTCGTTTCATGAAGACCCTTGTTAATTTTGGTGTCATTTTAAATACAAAAATCGATACAAAAATCAATTAATAGAAAACAACTATAAAATTAAAAGCTAAAATTTGTGAATAAAAAGTGAAATTTGTTTTTTAAACAAGCATAAATAAAGCATAACGACTAATTTGCTTAAATTACTGCAAGATTTTATTGTTTGTGATATTATTAACACTTAACACATTTTTCATTGAAAACGGCGGTAAATAGGTATTAAACAAACAGCGCCAGTTTACGAGTCAAAATTGTTGAGCAAATTTACGAAGTTTGTGTAAACGAATTCTCATACAATTTTTGGCAGTTCATTTGAGAGCGCGTAAAAATGCACAGTTTGCGAGACTTTTAGTGATATCATGAAAACCCTTAATGATTTTTATTTCTGTTAATATGTTCAGTTATTTTTTATGCATAAAATAAAACTGAAGTACATGTGTACATATGTACATAAATAAAAAAAAATAGAAAGGAAAAAATATTTGGCTCATTTGGTAGGTCATAATGACAGATAAAAACACTGCTTTAGCTGTCTTAGTACGTAATTTAAATTAAGTTCAAATTAACTGAAAAGCCTTTGAATATATTTTTTGTACCTAGTGTGTACTTTTTTTTAATTGTAAATAAAGAGAAAAGTTAATTAATTTTTAATTAATATCTCCGTTATAAAATTAACAGTAAAAAATTACCTTACAATTCCTTTATTTAAAATTATCCGTTTTCTAATTACATTTTCAGTTTTCTAAACTTAATGCCTATTCTTTTGAATTTACTTACATAATGTTTCGAGTGTAATCTCACATGTTGTTTCTTTTAACACATTCAATCGATTGTTTAGTAAAGAGGACAAGACAAGTGAACGACTGAACGAAAGCGACAAATGATTCAAAAGACAAACTGACCCAAAAGACAAAGTGACCTGAAACGAACGATTGAACGAAAAGAACGAGCTCGTTCACTGATTCGAATTGAACGATAATGACCGGTCACTTAAACGAACGATTAAGCCCAAGACTAACTCCTTACTTGTTCAGGTTGTCTATTGTCGTCATTATTCTTTCTTTGAATGTGCTAACAATGTCTGTTCCCTTGGTAAATAGTACTTAATTTGGATTGCAATTCTGGAATGGTCTTCGTACTTTTGTACCTCTGTTGTAATAATGCTTTTAATGCACTGAAATTTTCTGGCTTTGCAAAACTACCTATTGCCGTTCTTACCCTTGAAGTCAATTTTGCATGGTATACGTACTGTAAGAAATCTTGTTTTGCTGTTTCAGCTAGAGTTTTCTCAATGAGTTCTGCTGTTATCACGAAACTTTCCAGTTCTTAATGGTTTCCAGCAAAAAGTGGGAGTGGGAGAGACTGTTTCTAAACTAAATGCTGCCATTTTGATATCTTTGTTTTCTATCTTAGTAATATTCTGGACTAAGTATTCTTTAATTTTCTTTACTATATTGTTAAATTCTAATTTAAGTACTGATGCTTTTTCTCCGTTTGTCTCTTCAATTTGTGCTATTTCAAACTCTCTTGTTATGGTTTTTATTTCTTCTAACTTAAGGTTAATTGTCTTTTCAGTATATGTCCTTCCTGGACTTTTCTTTATATTTTTCAATATATCTGTTGATTTCTGGAGATTCTTCTCCATTTATATGGTAACTAACCTCCTAGTCTAATAACTTTTCTTATTAATATCAAATTTTTGTATAATATGATTACTTAATCCTTGCAATATTTCCTTATTTGGAATAGGATTGTTTCTAATTCGATATTCCTTTTTTTCAATACATCTACTGCAGTGGGTCTACCTTCAATGCCTAATGGTTACCAGTCAGCTAACCATTCTATTCTTTGCTCTAAACTCCATTCTTTATATTTTTTCAGTGTAAAGTTTATAGGATTTTTTGGTTTAACAATTTTTCTTTTTTTATACATTTTTACTTGTTGTCTTTGAACAAGTTTTTATTAATATTGTTATTTCTTGCTAATTTATATATTAGTGTTAGTGTTGTTTACTCTTTTACTATTTTTGAAGGCATTTTTTTTTTTTATTAAATATTGATTTATCTTATACGCTAAAACAATTAATGCTATTCACATAAATTTAAATCCATAAAAATAATTTTTTTTTTTTTTTTTAGTAATTATAAATTTTTTTTTTTTTATTTATTTCTCTATTTATTTATTCTCTCCCTTTGGAGTGCTCTATAAGTCTTTGTGCTGGCTTCTCCGTTGTTATGTTGAGATCTCTGTACAGCATAGCTAATTTCTTCCTCAACTGGTATTGCTTGCCTGTTTTTTTTTTGCTTCTCAATGGTCTTCTCGCTTATTGGATTTATTTTCCGCTTCTTGTATTATTCCAGGGTAATAGCCTTTGGACCTGCGTTTAGTGGTAGAGGTACATAGCAGGGTGCCGATTCTTCTACTGGTTCTGGCTCATATTCTTCTTCATTGCTGTTTTCAAGATAAAACTCCCAGCGTGCAACAATTTTGTCTATTTCTACCTCTAAGGACATCGAAAAATTTTCTCTAGTCTAATTACAAAGGCAAACCTTTTTTTTTTTTTGGAATTTAAAAATTTTGGTTAGCAGGATCTTCAACTAATTTTTAGTTTGGAAGGATCTAATTAATTGGAAGGAAATAATTAATTTGTTGTGGTCCGAGTGGGCAGGATCGCCATGTGGTGTAGGAAGTGGTGTTACTAGTGTAAAGTATGTCCTTGTGTATAGAATTTTTATTCCCTATAGCCCTTGGTTAGTTTAACTAGCTGTCAGGGTTTCAGCTGCTTGGATAGGCGTTCAAAGGAACTGCCGAAAGATAGCAGAGCTTGTAATTAAAAATGCAAGGCAAGTTATTGCCGATATAGATTGATAATTTCAAGTCTGGTTTTATTTAAAATTGCATTACCTTATATACTATGTTTGAAATTATTAGCTAACCCTTCTTACTTATTCTACTTATTTACATAATTCAGTTCTTCTCTGTCGGTCTTATTGAGATATCCATAATTACAATTATTTGGACCAATAGGAATGTTTGTACTTACACTCATTCCTATTTGTCACTCAATTTACAATTCTTATTGAGTAGAATTTATTGTTTAGGCAAAGACTATAGATTTATAAAGATGTTGCACTTAGTACATTTGGAATTGACAAAAATGTTGTGTTTCTTATTGATGAGGGGGGGAAGTAACAAGGAAAGCAAAAACTTCGTGCTCACATTCAGAAAAATGAAGAGAGCAAAAAAGCACATGCATTAATACATGCATACACATGTTTGCTGTTTTTGTCAACCAACGTGTGTGTGTGTATGTTTTTTTTTTGTTAAAACCGGTTTTCGTTATTTTTTTTATGTGATTTTGTTTTTGTTTTCAAGCAATTTATGTGCAAATAACCTACGTAGGACCAAATGCGATCAATTGTTTAATTGGTAGGGAAGAATATGTGTTTTATTGTTGTACAAATGAAATTATAACGATTCGAGCCGAATTATAATTAAATTTTTTGGACAATTCAACTATGTATGTACTTATAATATATGTATGTTTCTATCAAAGGAATTTATTATAAAACCAGTGTTTTTTCTTAGGGCGTGTGTGAGGCGATAGAAAAGTTCTAATGTAAGAAAAATGTTGACCCTTCTAAAATTAATTATATTTCAATAGCTCTGGGGGCTAGTAGAATTTATGAAACAACCAACAAAATTTCTGACAAGCAGAAATTAAAAATTTTAATTGAAAAAGTCAAATAAAAACGTTTAAAAAATTGTGTGAATTCAAAAAAAAAAAAAAAATATAAAATTAAATGCATAGAGCCACCTGCAAAAAAAAAATGTATTTTCCTAATTTGTTCATTATTTTATACAGTACTTTTCGTTAATAGTCATTTACGTTATTAGTCACATTAGCGATATAGGTCATTTAATTTTTATTTTTGCCGCTATACACAAGATTAATTGAAAGTATTTACGTTATAGTCCATTTAGCGATATAAGCACATTTACCATCTATCAGCGGCTAGAAAAGGCAAAAGTAAAGCAAATTATTAACGTTATAGTCACATAAGCCTAAGTTTTTTGTTTGTTTTCTAAGTTACAAGCCATATCAAAGAATCAAGAAATTAATCGTTTGCTTTTTCTAACCAACTCTCCACTCGAAAAAAAATTAGTTTCTGTGTTTGGTAACAGAGATGAAATATCTTATTATTGTTTCAACTTTTTAAAAAAAGTTTGCAACTCTGTTTCAAAGTTATAAGCCCGCTGTCAGTATTGTTAATATGATTTTTTATTTTATTAAATTCATATGAAATTGGCAAAAAATCGGCAAAGTGTATTTTACCTTTAATAAAATGTTCAATATTTAACATTATTCCAGTAGTGTGTTTATGTTATAGTATTTTGAACGATTTAAAATAAATCGGGCATGCTCTGACAATCGTAAAACGCTTAACATTTGCGATTCTGACTTAAAATCGTATAATATGTGTTCTGTAAATCACAATGGCAGGAAGTTTGGAGAATGTAAATTACAAAAGTATGCTGAAGGAAACTAGAATTTTTGTTAGAAATTATGGCAGATCGCAAGCATAGCGCACCAGTTTCAGAACACTAAAATAAATCTGGCGTTTTGCTTTTTTAAATCGTGCGAATATCATAACAAGGCTGAATATCTTAAAACCTAGAACTTGGGATATCAGTTAATTGAAGTTTGCAAAAAATATTAATTTTAAGAAATTTTTAAAATTCCATTTAATATGCAATCAAAAGTGATTCAGTTTTTAGAATTTATTTTCCAAAATAAATTAAAAATTTACTTGTTTTCTTGTGGAGATCCGATGTTTAATAACTTTTGGCAAGGGAAATGTCTGACAATCGAATAAAGCGTAAGCTTTATTCCAAGTTTCTTAAGCAACAATTTTTAATGTGTTCAATGTAATTATCTGGCAATATTATCAATTTGTCATCTAAAATTTATAGTCGTACTAAAATTTTTTTTTTATATATAATTAAGAAAGAAAAGTAAAATGCGTTTCATAAATCGCTAACTTTTTTAAATTTTGCCAAAAAAAAACGACATTTCGGCAAACACAAAATTTCGTCGCCAAATAGGTTTATAAATCACCACATCTGACAGCCCTGCTCATAGTGGCACACATATATGTGAACTAGGCGTATAGTCATACTAGCGATATAGTCCACGATTTGTGACTATAAGCAAAAAGTACTGTACATAGTATTTTTTCAATAACGTCAAAATTTTATATTGTCAAAAAAGATATAATTTTTTCAACGTTATTTTACAAAAAATTTCTTATAATGTAGACCATAAACAAACAAATAGTTGTTAATATAACATAGACTGTCCCGTGTTCGAGCACTGGTATATTTTGTTTATCTAGGTATACGATGAAAAAGCATTCTTTATTTCGTTAAAATATATCATTTTACACAGCAGAAACATGAATTTTTCCCCACACAGAAATACTTTGTTACCGTTTTACACAGGCCCGAACTATTTACTATGAGTATTTGGGAAATAATTTTACTTATAGGCTCTTTACAAGTTTAATGGTTGTAAATTTTAACTTTTCAAGTATGTAATCGATGATTTGAAGGTATTTAAATGTTTCCCATGTGTATTTCTTCTGTCATAATATAAGGAATAGTAAATTTAACATCTCCATCCTGTGTTATAACATACGTTATTCTCCGTAAACCAAAAAGAATAAATTTAAATTTTGGTTCAATTTACGCTTTGTTCAACAAAAAATTTTTTATTTTCATTGCTTTATTTTGTAAAAATATTTTTGCAGGTCTTTATAAGAATTTTACAAACTTCTAAAAGTAAGACCTCCAAAGCCTGATTATTTATCATAATTTGTAATAAAATTTTTGTTGTAATAATAAATAAAATTGGATTTTTCGTCGGAAACAATTTAATAATATGTCAAATAATACAATTTTTATAAATAACTTTGAAAATTAATTTTTTCCTACATTTTAAAACAAAAAATAAATAAAATTTCAAGAAATAACGTGCACACACATCAAACTGGCTGCAAATTTTTATGAAAATCAAAAGTATTTTGATTATGTCGCTTTAGTAAACATAAAATATCTTTATCATAAGCAACTTTATTATATTCAACATTTTTCATTTTTCGAATTTATTCTATGAGTTAAATTTCAGTTATGTATTTTATAAAGCTTTTTGTAATAGCTCTATTCCTTAAATTATATTTTAGAAATTACTTTATACACTACCAGACTATTATATTGTATTCTCTTGTTACATTTTACCTTAGCTTTCCGTAAAGTAATTTCTAAAATATAATTTAAGGAATAGAGCTATTACAAAAAGCTTTATAAAATACATAACTGAAATTTAACTCATAGAATAAATTCGAAAAATGAAAAATGTTGAATATAATAAAATATCTTTTATAAACAAAGAAGTTAATTTTTTTAGAAAAATTATTTCTTATATTCCTACAATTGTTTAAAGTTAGACAATAACAGCATTTGAACTTCGGTGCGAATCGATATAATTTCATCTGTACAACAATAAAACACATATCATTGCCCTACATTTAAAAATCTGTCACATTTGCTTTTACATAGGTTTCTTGCACATAAATGGCATGAAAACAAAACTTCTTTTTTTACCTAAATGTGTTTTTAACGAGAAAAACAAGACTTCTTTTCGTTTTTTATATTTTTTTAATTGCCATATATGTACAATGTACATTGTGCCTAAATACATACACACACGCGTGCACGTACATATACGCTGATAGATGAGAATTAAAAGTTCTCTGAGAGTAAAAACAATAACTATAATTTACTCTCACAAGTGGATTTAGCGGCTAAATCCACCAGAAAAATTAATATAGACAGAAAAATGTATACACTTTGTATGACAGTGCAATATCTTTATAAATCTATAGTCTTTGGTTTAGGTTTATCGTACTCATACCCCAATTAACTTGCATTCCAATCCATGTGTCTATTGGTAAATGCCGTTATTGGATCTTGCTCAATTACCCCTACTCTATATAGGTTGGTATGTATAGATTTCAGAGTAGCTTAAGGGTATGCGGTGGTAACTTGTGAGGTACACTACACAACTCAAGAAGCTTATTACTCTCGTCAGCTAGGTTTTTTCAATTTGTGTATTGTAGGCGTTGATAGCCAAAATCCATAATTTTATTGCTGGACTGAAACCCAGACTAGTCGAGGATCTACGGAAGTTGGTTCTGCCCTGCTTCATTATTTAAATGCTGCCACCTAAAAAGATATTAATTTTATAAGATTTTTTTATGATGGATAAGGCGGTCAGAACAAGAATCCTCATATAGTTCGAACTGTTTTGTTTTGGATCCAAACGAAATCACCCTCCCATTTGCAAAATATCACCATAACATTTCCAGTAAGAGGACATATCTTTTTAGCTGCTGATAGGGTATTTAGTCGTATTGAAAAAGACCTAAAAAACATGCTGTTATAACGACAGCAGAAGAGCATTCTCAGATTTATTCAAATCATGGTCAAGTTTTTATGTTGGGAAAGGACTGGAGTATTCTGAATATTAAACAACTTGACTCAATTTATAAAAAGATTGAAAATATTCAAAAATTTAAACGAATAACATTTTATAAAAATGTTTTAAAAAATGGGAGAATTAAGTGTTTAATAAAAACTTACGAGTCTTTTACACTTGAATCAGCAGAGGAACGTAACACCAATTTAAGTTTACTGAAACGAGGGAAAACACCTTTTTCAATTTGGCCTTGGATTAACGCCGATAAAAGAAAAGACGTTGAAAATCTTTAAATAAAACAGTTTGGTGAAGACTGGATTAAAAACCAGGCATTACTCTGGTACAGGGATATTTTGTATAACCAAAATCAAAATATGGATGATTTGATAGAAGAATTTATTGAGTGTATTTGCCTAGAAGAAGACGTTAAACTATTTAAAAAGTATTATACTTAATAAGTTGAAAATCTGTATTTAATTATAAAAAAGAAATGTTTAGTGTTCTATTTAATTTGAAATAAAATCATAAAGTTTTCATTTTACTTTTTTTTTACTATAATGGTTCAGGTTTAAAAACATTCAGTAAAAATATGATCGTCTAAAAAAACGAACAAAAAAATGTTATATTTTCTATTTTTTTTTTAAACAAAACGTACTTTTTTCATTTTTTTTTAACAAAACGTACTTTTTTCGATATAAAATTGGTTTGATATTAAACACCCTTGACATTTAATGTTTTAATTTACGGCAGTTCGATTCATCTTTTGGAAAGCAAACTTGTTTCCATTTCCAGGTTCATGCAGTTTTTAAGTGGTCGAAATAAATTGAACTAATTTTCCCAAAAATTTTAAATGTGTGAAAAAGTACCTTTTGTTCTGGGACTCCTTAAATGTCAAAATCAGTCACTTATGTTGTAGTTGTCGACAGAGGCGTTTTGTTAAAATATTAAAGAACATTTTTCTTTACATTTTATATTATAAAATTTTTTTAAAACAACACCACTTATAAAATTATACTTAAACTTTTTTTTAAATATTTTTCACAAATTTCTATTATACATATTTTGTTTACTGCTTTGCTTGTTTTTTTTTTTTTGAAGCAATTGCCAACATACCAACACACGATGTAGTCGCAACATGATATTCTTTTGGGTTCTTTTTTAAGTTACTGTATTTTAATACAAATTGGTCAAGTGACGAGTAATATACAATTATTATTTTTCATTGCTTTAACAATAAACAATAATCAAGGTTACACTACACAATACAGTAATTTGACAATAAATAAATGGATAACGTTAGAAACTTAAAACCTGCCGACCGACAAGTCGATAGTTAGTTGGCCGCTCAAGAGAACGATAATGAGTGACTTGTTACCGCTCGTTTAAGTTGTCGATCGACGCCGTGGGCCAGATACTTTCGAACCCTAGACTCACTTTTTGTGGTCTATTTTTTTCGTAAAATCATTTCTATAACAACCGTGAAAGCAAAGGTAACGCTCAATACACAAAAATATTAAAAATTCGAATAACATAATTTTTTAAAAAATATAAATCTTACCTTCTCATATTTTTAATAATTGAATAGGTAAAGTAAAAACATATATTACTCACCTTTGCAAAATGGTAAAGTGCCGCTCCACTTTCTATCGGCACCACATCGACTGGAACTTTCTCCAACTAATGTGTACCCATACCGGCATTCGTAGCTTACAACTGAATTGTAGGCAAATGTTGTGTAAGTTGCTTTACCATTTTTAGGATTTTCAGGCGTTGGGCAAACAACAGACGTGACCACTTGCAAATGAAAATAAATAGAAAGTTACAACGGGTGTTTAACGATGTTCAACTACTGTCAAAATATTAATATAAAGAAAAGCAACGATTTGCTTCAAATGAAAACAAGTAAGGGTATATTCGGCTCAGCCTAATCTTCACCATGTAGTGTTAAAAGTAATATTTTACGGCCAATTTCAAACTTGAAAACTAACTATTGCTTGTACTGTAGTTAACAGCATGTTTTTGTCAGTTATAACTGGTAGCTAATTTTAACTGAACTTGGTGAAATTGGCCGTTAAAAATTTTAAAGTAGTTTTTGGAAATATTTACATACAAAAGTTGTGTCAGTCACCCCCTAGAATGAAAGATATGTCAATGCAGTTCTTACAATAGAAAAACATTTTTTTGCCACTCCCCTGATAAAGCTTTTCTTGTTTTATATTTATATAGCGCTGTTCATGGTTCGACAGCGGCTTAATTTTTGCCTTTGGTGACTTTTTAATACGACATAAAATTCGCCACTTATGTCATTTTGGATCCTTTTTTGCACGCGCCAAGAATGCCGCTCTGAAACTTAGACTGTCTAGCTTTTAATATACCCAGTTTTATTCCAGGCCTAAAAATTAAGCCCTCACATACAAATCACATTAAACCAGGTAGAACCCAATACAAAAAATCCTAGAATGAAACGTATATTTATTAAATTTGAAGAACTTAAAAAAATTGTATATATAAAGCATCACCATTTAAAGTCCAATCTTACGTATCGCATATTATTGTTAATGTCTAGAATATGGCTCCATTTTTGTATATAATGCTTTTTTAATTTAACTTCAAATACTCACTATTTACTCACACCTTAAAATTATATCCATCTTGTCATTTACTCACATATTAATTACTTCGCCCCTTGAAATCTGATCGAAAAATATCTCGTATATTAAAAAAATATATATGCGAAAAATTGGTGGCTATTCTTGTAAACGCGTCGAAGGAGTGAAAATTTACATGAAAACAAAAACAAATATAGAAATATTGTTTTTATTTATCATACAAAATATACAGTCTTTAAAAGTGACAGAAACGCGTTAAAGCTCTCGAGTTAATTTAATTTTAGAAGTGTATAGATAACCAAAACAATTTTCGTAAATTTTGTTTTTGTTTTCATGTAAATGTTCCACCAATTGTTCAAGAATAGCCACCATTATAAATTAGTTACTCCATGTATGTCAAGAATTAATTTCGAAAAGTTATCTTAGAAATCTATAACATTAAATGGGGTATTGAAGGTTCACAATTTAGAAGAGTCTTCATTAAGTGGGATCATCTAAAACCCACTATTTGCATCAAGTGTACTAAAAAACTTTACTGTCATCTATGTTATGAAAAGGAAACTGGGGCCAAAGTGGGATTATTTAAATTTCTAGGATTAAGACATAGCATAATTTGTATATTTTCTTTTGACACTAAAACATTGGAGGCAGAGTACGAAAACAAACAAGAACTAAAGCTGGGATCACACGATTGCCGCAATGCTCCAATTTTCACACTTTTTGCAATCGTGTGACTGCACATTCAAATGTCTCATGTACCAATTGAGGACGATATTGTTCTTACTTTTACCAATAAAATGCAACCCTGGTGCAAAAGTAAACCGCGCGTCATTAAAAAGAACAAAAATGTACCAATATTTATTGGTTTCTTGTGCGGCAATTAAACATCACAATACGCGTCAATATTTGCCTTTTTTTTTAATAAATTTACTTTTGTGTGTTTCTCTTTAGCTGGGATCACACGATTGCCACAATGCACCAATTTTCACGCTTTTTAATACCCCAATCGTGTGACTGCACAATCAATTGCCTCATGTACCAATCGAGGGCAATATTGTGCTTACTTTTACCAATCAAATGCAACCCTGGTGCGTCAATCGTGTGACTACTTGATATGCAACCGCCCCACAGTGGCTGAAAATCGTTTTTCATCGGCCAAAAATCTGTAACTTTTGAACCGATATAGATAATTTTGCATAATAAATTTTGCAGGAGAGAAGACTTCTTGAACTTTTTTGCAGTGTTAATTTTGTTAAAATCGGTTCAGTAGTTAATTAATTCATTTATTAATGATGTGCTAATAGTCCCAATTTTTGAACGAAAACACTGAAATTTATTGTTGTGGGAAAGCTAGTTTCTATGCGCATTTCGCTGGTTGCTTAGGCCAGCTCGTCAGGAAACTTTTTCCAAATACTTTAGAAAAGCTAAAAATATTATACAAGTAAAACCATAAAGTGAATAAGAATTTTAAAACACTCCGGTCTTACATGTAACAATATCAAAGCTTCAACAAAGACACAACAACATACCGTCAATTTTTCTTTCTTACATTCCCCTACAAATGGCTGGTTTTTTCCAGTAGTTGTTGAGAAATTTAAGGTCAAAGTTGAAGTTTTGATGTTTTTTAGCATTTAGTATGAAAATGCTAATGATTGAGATTGAGAATTATGGTATTTTTTATTCAAAAAGTGCGATGTTTTTCTGCCCACTGTTTTAAGAACTTTATAATCTACATAACTGCCAAATTTCATTAATATATCTTTGTACATGTCAGATTTATAGAATGTCAAACCTTAAAATTATTATTTTTTACTCATGTTGAAAGCCCTTTTATTCATTTACACTATATAAATAATAATTTTAATGTTTGACATTTTATAAATCTAACATGAATAAAGGTATCATAATGAATTTTGGCAGTTATGTAGATTATGTAGAAAAGTTCTTAAAACAGTGGACTTAAAAACATCCCCATTTTTGATTAAGAAATACCCAAATTCCCAATCCCGGAAAACGGCTTTAAATTTTTTTTTTGTTCAAAAAAGGCAATACAATTTACCACCCGATATTGATCAGAATTTTCTAGAAAATAATGGACATATTAGAAAACATTACTGCTCTAATTGTATAAAAATCGGTGTGTTGAATTATTAGAATTTTTTAATCAAATTATTTTTTCTTTTTTTTTTTGTTTGAAAAATTTGATTTGGAAAATTGCTTCTACAAGCATACTCATAATGTTTTCTTTCGAAAAATATAAACATTTTTATTTATTTCTGGAGAAAATATTTTTTTATCAGCGAAAGAACAAATGAGTATTCGTATTACCTTTATATGCATATACATTCGCCTCGTACACACCTTTAAAAAAATGCATAGGCATGTAATAATACCTATGATCATTTACTCTTCGGATAATTCTTTATAGCTGAAGCTCTCCATTTTTATAGATATTAAAAAAATTTGATTGTTATTGCTTAGATATATTTTAACAACTGAGATTTTATCGAATACCACTGGCTTTTATACGTAGCTTGCGTTATACTGTGTTCCTAGGTAGCAAAATAAGGTAGAATAAAGAACTAAAATGGGCTTAAGTAGGATACGCTTAAAATCCCACAGGTATTGGTAATTATATAATATAAAATACTTGGCTTGGTACACTTATATTTCAGTCATATGAATAGGTAAAATTAAAAGAGCAAAAGAAATGTTGCGAATAATTTTACACAAACTAAAAAAGTGTTCTATAGGCTGGTCCAAACAGGTAAAAAAGTGCATTTGGGTTTAAAGTGGATTCTTTCACCTACCTACAGCTAGTAAAAGTTCTTTAACCCCTTTTGACCTCATAAATTCTATTCTTCTGAACTTCAATTTGACTAAAATATAGAACCTGAAAAAATATTTAATAACACAGCAGGTATAATCGGTACAGTAATACAACATAACATTGTTTAAAGACGGCTTTACTACCAATATAAAAAATGTTGAACCCACTATTGATAACAGTTTGACATAAAACATAATAAGAATCAAGCCAAAAAATCCGTTTTATCCGAATATCTCCAAAAGCAAAGGAGATAACCTAAACATTTTAGCATATTTTTTGTAACTCAGCTTAAGTTAAAAATTTTTTTTTGCAATCCATAAATATATTTTTGGTGAATTTTTTAAAAGTTTGAATTTCCGAGGTTACCAATTTAAGAGGTCCGCAAGTCACTCTCCCGACCCTCCATGGACCCGTGTTCTTCCAATTCAACACAAAAGCTACCCGGCCATGACAGTTTAAAATTTCATTCAAATATGTTCAGCCGTTCATAAGAAGCAAAATTATTTTTCAAAACAAAACGCTCGTAAACTATTGTGTTATATTTCAGTCATATGAGCAGCTTAAATAAAAAGAGCAAAAAAAAATGTTGCGAGTAATTTCATTAAAATGACAGACAGTTCCAAACAGTTGCACAAGTATATATGGGGTTAAAGAGGACACCTTCAGCTTTCTGATGGTACTAAAATCTCTTTGACCCCTTTTGACCCTAACAAGTTCTACTCCTCTAAAATTCGGATTTAACTAAAATATAGAACCTGGGGAAACATTTAATAACATATCAGGTATAAATGATACATTGATGTAATGATCCATTTCTTAAAGACTACTATCCCATTAATATAACAAATTAATAACGGTTTGCGAGAAATCATAATGTAGTTCTGATCAAATTTACAAAAATTAATTTTTTTCTAAAACAAAATAAAATATTTGTTTCTTTTTTTTTGATACCTTAGTTCTAATATGTTTGCTATCGAATGGCCTTAAAATTTTTGAAATCGGCGATGACAAAAAATTGGACTTTTGGCAACAAACAAAAAAAATAAAATTGGGAAACAAAAAAAAATAAAAAAAAGGCACCACAACAGCTGTTTTTGCAGTTGACACAAGTGAGAACAATCTTGTGACTATGCTGCGCCAATAATTGCACCCATTTTTCTTTGTACCAACTAGCGGCAATTAAATTTATATAAAATAGGGTAATCGTGTGATTTCAGAATATTTGATTAGGGCCATTTCATTATTGCGCGAGTTACGACACCCACCACACCAACAACAACAACCACCACTACATTACCACCACCAAAACCACAAAGGGCAAAATGCTGAGCAGCAACATATTATTTAATAGCACACTCTTTAGTTCATACCCATATCAATCATTACATTGTATTTATAAATATAGTCTTACCAATTCCAAGAATTCTTAAAACCACTTTAACTCCACTTAAATGTCCAATAGCAATTGCAACATAGACATACTAAGCAATTAATTTTAGGTCAACTAATTTTTGTTTATTCAAATTCTCGATAACTCTAGATCAATTAAATTGTGTTTACTCAAATTCTTAAGAATTGTAGAATGTACTTTTACTTTTATTTCTTTTGCTGTTTTTCATTTTTTCTTTGTTAAGTTAAGTTACTTTAAGATCAATATGTAAAAATAAAATTGAGTTTGTTTTGAGTGTTGAAAAGAACAAGTTGTGTTTTCTTTTTTTTTAAACCCGGGAGTCCACCCACTTATAACTGGCGCAGTCGAAAGTTCAGTGAACGGGTTCGGTGTTTGTTTTTTTAAAAAAAAGTGTCCTTTTGTTTTCGCAAATTAAAAACATATATACAAAATACTGGAAAAAAAGAAACGACGACATCCAGACAAAATAACCGTGGGTTTTGACCCTTAATTCACTGGAACCCCCACTCCCAACAATAGGAATAAACAGCACGATCATCATACCATGTGGTTCATCTTAACATTCCTGATCGGGTGCATGTAAGTCTTTTTGTGATGTTGCATACACAATAGTGAAATATAAATTTTTGTATAATATTTAAGAGAAAAAAATTAAAAAGGATTTAACCTTAAGTGTAATAAAAGATAAATAACAAACTAAACATTTATAATACACGAGATTTTAATGGTATCGAGGGCATATCGGTACACAATTAAAACCCGGTATTCAAAACGAAAGTAAATAAAGTCTTGATAGAAATATATATACACTTGTATCGAAGGCATATCGATACAAATTTAACAAATAGAAAATATATAAGACGAACAGAATAAAGTGATTCCAATTAGGAAAGGAAAAAGTGTCGAAGGTATATCGATACAAATTTAACAAAAGAAAATATTAGTGAGGGAAAAGTATCGAAGGTATATCGATACGGATCTATAAATTAAATGTTCGATCACTAACAGAATACTTTAAATACCAAATTAAGATAAAATTGACAAATATTCTTTTATGCCGAATAATAAAGAACCAAAACAGAAACTCCGTTTCTTGCCTTATAATCTAAGAAAATTTGCTAGCTTGACATCTATCCCTGAAAACAATAGTTCTACCTCCGCTGAGAGGTCAAATATCAGTCTCGCCGGAAGTAACTCGACCATTTCCGACTTTAGTTCTTGTTCCATTTCTGACACAATGTCAACGGAACAACCTGCACAAAACCAGGCGAATAATCAAATCGATATTTGCGGAAGTTCGACGGCAATTCTAAACTTCTTTATGAATTTCTCAACAACGTCGAGGAAATCCTTCTTTACATACGGGGTACAGACAATACTCCTTACGGCAAGATTTTATTAAGGGCCATACGGAACAAGATTGAAGGACAAGCCAATGAGGTCCTTAACATGTATGGAACCCCGCTTATTTGGGACGAAATAAAGAACAATCTCGTTCTACATTACTCCGACAAACGGACCGAAACGTCTCTAATAAGAGACCTGCATACAGTTAGACAATTAAACAAGACTATTGAATCTTTCTACGTGGAAATTATGGACTCCAATCCTCCCTTTGCAACAACATACTCATTCACGAAAGAGATACTGGCGTCATAAACGCAAAAAAGAGCCTTTACTCTGAGATGTGCCTAAATTATTTTCTTGTTGGCCTTAATGAACCACTAGGATCAAGAGTAAGAGCAATGCAACCAACTTCGCTTTCCACGGCACTATCCTGTTGCATAAAGGAACAGAACATTTCCTATCAAAGAGTTCCAACATCAAATAGGGGGCATTACTCACAATACAGACCATATGACAACCTTTTTTACAGGGATCAGAAATACCAATCTCCAAGCAGACAACAACAACCCCAACAGACTAACTGGAACCATAATTGGCAACGAAATCACGATCACAGGGATCTAAGATACTAACATTCAACTAGACAACAACAGCCCCAACAGACTAACCAACATTTTAGGAACAATTTTAGGCACCAGAACCCTCTACAAATAAAAGCGAGCCCAAGCCAGCAAACCCGATTTGCTGGAAACACAAACCTTAATTTCCATGAGACGATTCCTTCCAACAATTACCAACAATTGGATAGATATATTGATAACGACCCAAACAACTCCAACACTGATCAAAATCCTCCAACACCCTGATTTCACCAAACCATTCATCCTTACAACAGACGCAAGTAACATCGCACTGGGAGCAGTCTTATCCCAAGGTAATATAGGAAGCGACAAACCAATTTGTTTCGCGAGTCGCACACTATCACAAACCGAATGTAATTACTCCACAATAGAGAAGGAGTTACTTGCCATAGTTTGGGCTGTCAAATATTTCCGTCCTTATCTCTTTGGAAGGAAATTTAAAATTTTTACAGACCACAAACCTCTCACCTGGGTAATGAACTTGAAAGAACCCAACTCTAAACTAGTAAGATGGAGGTTACAACTAGAGGAACATGACTATAATATCATCTATAAAAAAGGTAAACATAATACGAGTGCTGACGCTCTCAGCCGCGTCAAAATAAATGAATCATCAGAAAGAAACAATCAAGAACTTTTCATCAACACTAGCACAATTCACAGTGCAGTTGAAAATCTAGATGAAGGTATCCCTATCTCCGAGAAACCTTTGAACGAATTTAATCTGCACATCATCCTCGAAAGAAAAGAAACAGGGTCCCCAATGACCGTTGAGACTATTTTCAAAAATAAACAGAGAAGAATTCTACGTAGGGAACTATTTAGCGAAGAAATCATGTTGGACATATTTAAAAAATACTTTTCTCCCAATAAACAAACAGCCATTTACACAGACGACGACATCTTCTTAATAGTACAGGCAACGTTCTCCAAATACTTTTCTCAGGCCAGAACATTCCGCCTTGTTAGGTGTACAGAAATTCTCGAAGACATAACAACGGAAGATAACCAAGAGGAAATAATTCGCGATTATCACGAACGCTCCAATCACAGGGGAATAAACGAAACACTGTTACATCTGAAAAGGAAATATTATTTTCCCAATATGATGGATAAAATTACGAAAACCTTGAACAACTGCGAAAAATGTAAAACTCTTAAGTACGACAGAAACCCCCCCTAAACTAAAATTCTTAGTACCAGAAACCCCATTAAAACCCCTGGAAATAATACATACCGATATTTACACCATTAACAATAACGGGTCCTCACTGTTACCGATAAATGTTCTAAATTTGCCTGGGGATACACTCTCAATTGCAGAAGTAGCATAACAGTCCTTAAAGCTTTCAAAAGTTACATTAGCACCTATGGTATACATAAAATGGTTGTCTGCGATCAAGGCTCTGAATTCGATGCAAACATTTTTCAGGACTTCTGTAAGCAATTTCAAATTCAATTGCATATCACATCCTTCTAACAGACCAGCAGTAATTCCCCAGTAGAAAGGTTACACTCCACACTCACTGAGATATACCGATTAATCCTATCCAAGAGAAGGGAGAATAAACTCACAACAGAACATGAGGAAATACTTTTTGAGACGCTTATAACTTACAATAACGCAATTTACTCCACAACACGACTCACACCATACGAACTTTTTCTTGGTCGACCATACAAATTCATGAAAACACTAAACTTCTCAAATGAACACGACTATTTATCCAAACTGAGTATCTTCCTTGACGACTGTATCCGAAAATTCGTGAAAAAGTCCAAAGTGCAACGGAAACTAGAATCGAAAATGTGAACACTTCCAGGCAGAACCCAGAGGATAACTCTGAAGGCCAAATTGTTTTCAGGAAGGAAGCAAGACGCAATAAATTAACCCCGAGATTCTCTAAGCAAACGAAACGAAAATTGTAAAAACTGAACCATATATAACATTTAATGAAAATTCCACACAACATCACAAAACACTTTGCCCCAAGATCGAAGGAACATATTACTGCAACAAACCAATTAAACAAGAAGATACCAGAAACTCAATTTGTATTGGAAACCTAATGAACAACAAAGCAGCAAGCTGTCCTCTCAATGACGTGGGAAAAATAGAATCAATCTTACAAGCTGAACCAAATTATATTCTTTTTATTAATTCACCAGAAACACTAATAAACTCTACTTGCAGCACCAAAACTTTCAAGGTAGAAGGCACTGCTCTAATACATTTTCAACACTGCGATGTCTCAATAAACGGCATAACATACCACGATGATGCTGATACCTTCTGGGACCAAATTCACATTCCCCCGTTACCAAACAGCAATGTTTCCGCAAACTCCACAACTGAAGTTCTAAACCTAAAGAAACTAAAAGACTAAAACATTCAAACGGACTCCAGGGTCAATAAACTCGAAGTAACAACAACAACAATACATTCAATCACAACTTCTACAACCATAGTATGTACCATAATCGTCATCACTATACTCATCATAGTCATCAAAAGAAGAAACAGCTACAAACATCTCCTACCCGACCTACAGTATGTCGCTCCGGCCCCAACAACATAATTTTGGCCGTCGCTCTATCTTAAGGGGGGAGGAGTTACGACACCCACCACACCAACAACAACAACCACCACTACATTACCACCACCAAAACCACAAAGGGCCAAATGCTGAGCAGCAACATATTATTTAATAGCACACACTTTAGTTCATACCCATATCAATCATTACATTGTATTAATAAATATAGTCTTACCAATTCCAAGAATTCTTAAAACCACTTTAACTCCACTTAAATGTCCAATAGCAATTGCAACATAGACATACTAAGCAATTAATTTTAGGTCAACTAATTTTTGTTTATTCAAATTCTCGATAACTCTAGATCAATTAAATTGTGTTTACTCAAATTCTTAAGAATTGTAGAATGTACTTTTACTTTTATTTCTTTTGCTGTTTTTCATTTTTTCTTTGTTAAGTTAAGTTATTTTAAGATCAATATGTAAAAATAAAATTGAGTTTGTTTTGAGTGTTGAAAAGAACAAGTTGTGTTTTTTTTTTAAGCCCGGGAGTCCACCCACTTATAACTCGCGTCAATAAAGCACAATCAAAATTGTGTTAAGTGCATTTGCGGCAATCGTGTGATCCCAGCTTAAATCAATTACTCAAAAAAATACGTTTCTCTATTAGTTGTGTACTCAAATGTACGATTGTAACGGTAAACTAAATAATGCAAATGAGTGAAAAGCAGGGATGTTGAAGTTGATACAATTGTACTTTTTTTTTTGTACATTTCGACCTTCTAAAGTACCGTGGTACTACCGTGACTCATTTTGTACAATTTAAAAAATTTGTCATAGTTCCCCCTTTCTGAATTTTTAGTATAGCAAACAAATTATTGATTGAGTCCTTTTCATTGGATTTATTTTTTTAATTATTATTTCTTTCATCAGGATTTAAAAAGCCTTCTTTTAAATTGCAATTTTTATTTATGCAATATGCACTTAAAACTATTAACCTGGTTAATTTAGAAATGCAATCAAAAGATGCTCGTATGCATGTATTTTTACAAAGGCTAACTTTTTTGTTCTCTGTAATTTCATGAATAAAAATGTTTTGGATGAATGTAATATCTCTATCGTAACCTTTACAAAAATCACATGCCCTTTTCAGAAATTTATTGCGGACAGAAGTTGATTTATATATCTCTACAAATAATAATAATATTGGTATTGTTAATGAAATGAAAGAAAATGCAAAACAATTTTATATAAAATAATATTCAACTTTACTCACGAAGTTTTAATGTGGTTGTTTTACCTGTTATTTCAGGTAAAACAAGTAGTATTGTACCTCTTTTAGTAAAAATGTTCCCAAATGAAATTGCAGATTTTGATTCAATCAATAATCAATTTAGAGCTTTAGCTGATGTCGAGAACTGCAGTCGTTAAAAACTGATAACATTTGTAGTTTTTGGTCGGCAACAGCTAATTTACAAAATGAGCTGAATGTCCATATGCTTCCTGACACTTGTAGAGTTATTGCTGAAATTTTATCCATTCCACATTCGTTTACAAATGTGGAGAGTTTTTTTTTTTCAAAATATAATAAAAACTAAGGAATGAAACAGACTTATGCCAACAGACATGTGCCAACATTACCAAGTCTCATACAAACAAAGGAATGGTTAAGATCGACAAATTCATGCTGCAATGATGTAAAAATTCCAAATAGTTTATTAACTAAACATATACATAAGTGCCTGATTTTGGTCTCATACACAATTTATAAGACTTTTATGTACCTTATTTTATTCATACATATAATGTATGTTAATGTTCAGTTCTGTTTTTTTGTGTACAATTGAATTTTTATGTCCTTTTATTGTTGTTTTAATAAATTAGAAAAAAGGTACCGTTGAGGTCCAAAAAGTGAATTTTTTTGGAAGTTGGTACAAAATTTAAACCCCTATTTAACATCCCTGGCGTAAAGCTAATTGTTTTGTTTTCTCTCTTTGTTACTTGAAAAGTTTTTGTTTTGGTTTTGCTCATGTATAAAATAAATTAAAAATCTTGACTAGTTTAGTACATATGGAAAATTTTTCGGAAATGTTTTGTTTGTTTTCATACTCCGATTGGAGGAACCAACAGTATGGGTTAACACGTCTATATATTTATCATTTTTGTAATTTACATTTTTATGGACTATTTAAAGAAAATGGAAACTTTCTCGGTGCATCAACCTTAAACCTGACATCTCCTAAAACCTGCGAACGTGCCCGAGAAACCTCTTACTAGGCTTTCAGAAGTCAAATTATTAACACTTTTTATCAAACCCATTTGCTTAGCAAAGTCTAGCCCAAAAATAGCTGTGTTCGTTTACTTCACTAGCAGAAACTTGCAACGAGAGAGTAAATTAAAAATTTACAATTTTGTTCTCCCAATTACTCAAAAAAATAAGAAACAAGTAAATGAACGCTTTAGGCCGCTTTAGCCGTAAATGTAAAGAAATGCAATGTAACGTACCGTAACGTACTGTAAGCTCGTTTGTGCACTTATAGAACATGTAAAAACGTGTCATCGATTTTTCAAAAACATAAACAAAGAAGCATTAGTATACATAACGTTGCCTTTACACATGCAAGTAGTGGCATGCCACTGTTCTATACATATTATTAACGAAAAAGTGTTCGAAATAGTCGAATCTCATGCCATTTGCTTTTCTGTTGACACATGCCACTGCCAGTTCATTTTTAAAATGTCGGCGAAGCGTCAACTTGAGATAATTTGTTTACTTCTCAAATAAAAAAAAAGTACCGGAAAAGAAAAAAAGAGTTACCGATTTCATCACCGAGTTTTAGCTTTGGGGAAATAGTTTACATTTATTTATATTAGCATTATTTTAGCAAAATTAATGCTCTATAATTAGGAAACTTACTTATTTTAACGCCCATTTCTACAAATTAATCATAAAAATACATTTAACAGTTAAAACTTTACAGTTCGACAACAATCCAGTCGATTTGCATTAAATTTTGAACAGGGTAACAATGCTAATCGTTTTGACATTAAGTGGCATGCAAGTGCCAAATTTCCACTCGCATGCAATTTTTGCTGCCACTGGAGCTGCCATTGCGAAAAATGTGAGTGTATTAGTAAAAAATCGTGAGTGTATTGAGTTTTTCGAATTGGCAGTGGCATGTGTAAAGGCTAAGTAAAACAACACACACAGTGATGGGAATTTAAAATGTTCAAATAGTGACCGCTTTACAGGAAAAGTACCAAGTGAGTTAAATTGTTTAAAACTTTATTTCTTGTTGGTATAAATACATATATAATTTAATATTTGTTATATATATTATAGATTTACAATAAACATATATGTATTGTAGCATATACATACACGTTTACATATACCTATTATATTGAAAATGTGCATACACAAAACTAGGTTTTGATACTATTAAAAAACACAGTTTTTATGGTTTGTGCTTATGTATGCATTTTTTATTTTATACATCTAAACATATATTTGTATAAATGAAAAAATGTATGTATTGTTAGTTATTTTGTCAAAAGTCCACAGATATTATTACTGAAAAAAATACCAAAAAAAAAAAGAGTGAATTTACCCGCATTCCATTAACAATACAAGTAGCCCATCACTGTCTACAGCTGTCACGTAACCTCGTAATAAAATTCTATTTTCTACAGGTTGGCACGTTACGGTTAAGTGACATTACAGTCAGTTAAGCATTTGTATTGCTTTCCATATAACATAAACTATCAGCTGTTTACATTACATTTACATTTCTACATTTACGGTCGGCTAAAGCGGCCTTTTACCAGCAAAAACTAGCAAGTTAGGCACATTGACGGTTTCCAGCTGTAAGCTACGAAATTCTGTCTTCTTTAATTGAAATGTTTTGAGCTATTTGCACATGATTATTGTTCCTAAATTTAAGAAAAATATATATGTATTAGAGGTCTGCATTTGTGCGATTAAACGACACATGAATTCACATACCAGACTAGCCAGTAGTGTGTTGTGTGTGATTTTAGAATCATACACAATTTATTGTGTGTAAGAAATAATCTATGTGTGCAAAGCGTTCAATTATTTATGTGAGTCTTGTGAGAGAAATATTTGATACAGGTATAAATAACAAATATGCTCTTTTATACGAGTAAATACACTTGTGTGGCGATGTACATATTGTGTTTTATCAACACAACATGTGTTTTCGAAATTTTTTTATAGTATCGAAAACAAAATATTAGTAAAAAGATATTGCATTAAAAGTGATACCAACTTTTTAGAAGCAAAAAGTAGTTTTAAATATATTGTTACGAAAGTAACTTTAGTTAAGAATAAGTTTAGTTTATTAGTAATTTTATTAGTTGAAAATGTTATAGTATTAGTTTCGCATATTTCTAATGTAAACCCACTGTACAGAGTTTACTAGTACAAATGATTATTATAGATAACTAATAGTGTTAAGATTAATTTTAACCCATAAAGTATGCTTTAGTTTATTGATGTATAAATTAATTTAAATTCAGCCACAGTGTTAATGCATAATTATATTAGAAATGTCGAAAATGTTACAGACATTTCGACGAGTCGAATGCTCTAGAGACATCTAGATGTCAGCGAACAGAGTATAAATACTCGCGAAGGTTGGCATCGATATTCAGTATTAGTACGATTATTTAAGTGTGTACATCGCAATTATTAGTGGTATAATTGACTAAGTTCTACATAAAGTGGCGTGAATAGTTTATAGTACATCTAAAAAGTAAAGTGTTTAAAGTGTTTTATTTATTTTATTAAAGTTGCAATAAAAGAACTCAAGAGGTTTATTATAAAGGAAATAAACCAAAAACGTTATTGAAAAGGCAGTAACGTAACAATTGGTGTCAGAAGTGGGATTGCAAAAATAAAATAAAATAAAAATAATAAATAAGTAAAAAAAAAAAAATAATAATAGAAAGCAATGAAATTTGAAGAACTTAAAGTGGAACAGCTCAAGAAAGAGTTGAGCAAGTCAGATCTACCAACTGAAGGAAATAAAACAGAGCTGCGAAAGAGGTTAATAGATGAATTCGAGCGACGCAATATTGACATTGGTAGCCACGAATTCGAGGAAAAAGAAGAAAATACGGATGAAACTTCTAGAAAAATGGACGAAACTTCTAGAAAAATGGAAGAGAAATCGAGCACCATCCTGGCCGAAATTCAAGAGAATTACAAATGAGAAACTTCAGTAGATTTCCAGTGAAATAAATGAAAGAGTAAATGAAATGGAGATAGAGTTTAACCAGAAGCTATCTGATGTAGAAACGCAAGTCTCGGATGTGAAAACACAAGTCACAGAAGTACAAACACAAGTCACGGTTTTTGATGAAAAACTACACCATCTGGAAGCAAAAGTTAATAACATTCAATGCCAGGAGGCAGCGGTGCGAGCTTTCCAGAAGTCTGTAGCAGAGTAAAGGCCCCTTGTTTTGATGGTAGTGTGCCATTTAATGTTTTTAAGTTCCAGTTTGATACATTTGCTAACAGAAATGCATGGAACAGTGATGAAAAGGCCATAGAGTTAATTCTTGCTTTAAAGGGGACTGCGGCTGAAGTTCTAGAAAGCGTTCCAACTAGTTGCAGAAATTATGACGACATTATGGTAGCACTGCAACGTAAGTATGGTGGTGAACACAGAAAATAGATATACAGAATGGAGTTGCGTGGCAGACTGCAAAAAGCAAATGAAACTTTACAGGATTTTGCACTCGAGATAGCACGTTTGGTGCAGCTTACGTACCCTGGGGAAAATCATCCATTTTTAAAACGGAGGCATTTGTAAACGGTATTCGGGATGAAGAAATAAAAATCGCGGCATGTACATCACAAAAGTCTACATTTGCAGAGACTGTTTCATTTTCCCTAGCCCAGGAAACTGCTAGAATTATTTCAAGACCACAAGTAGGCAAATCGCGAACGCTCGATGTGACCGCCAATGATGAAAGGGATATTGTGCAGTATATAAAAGAGGCAGTTATGGAAGCTTTAAGCAAGAATCAAAGTAAAACTAAAGTAAACTGCTTTAACTGCGGAAAGTTTGGTCACATGCAGAGAAACTGTAAAGCACAAAAGAAACGTTCAAGATCTGCTTCACCGCCCAGAAACAACCAGCGGGCTAACCACCACTCATCGCAGGAGTCACCGTTAAACTAAAAAGAGCTAGCACTGCGGGGCATGAGCTAGCTCCCACATCTAGGGGACCCACAATCTCCATCTCAGTAATGCAACAGAATAACAGAAATCTTACTGCTTGTGGCTTTATAAACGGTCAAAAACGGGTTCTGACTGTGGACACTGGGGCATCTCATTCAATAATTAGGCCTGAGTTAAAACAACAGTCCATCGAACCACTATATGGTGTAAGTCTGTAAAAGTAAAAGCTTAATTATGTATGGCCGACACAAGCACCCACCATGTGTTCATTGTGGCTGATATTGTAGATGAAGTAATCCTTGGCTCAGATTTTATGATTGGACAAGGTATTCAACTGGATATGGGTCAAAAAATTATGACTTGGCGTAATGTTGAAATTCCCCTTGATGTTGGATACGATATCAAGGCACATGTAAGACAGTTACTCGCCCTTGAACGTGAAAAATTGCCACCTAAGTCAGAAACCATTGTATGGGCGAGAATGGAGGGAGATTGTGAGGACAACAACAGATTATGGGTGGTAGAGCCAACAGCAATTACAGGTGAAACAGTAACAGCGAATGCCCTCGTTAGAACCAGCAACAGCTTAGTTCCTGTACGAGTTTTAAATTTGTCCAACAGCGAAAAGGTCCTTACGCAGAATTTTAAGATTGGACAAGGTGCTTCAACGGAGGCAATAATAAGTTGCGAGAACCATCCAGACGCAGCTAAAAAGAGTACCAAGGACCAGGAACTACTAGAGGAACATAAGCGGAAATGGACCTGATATCTAAGGCCGACCGAGAGAAATAAGGCAAGACAGTTGCTAAAGAAATATGCCTTTATATTTGCGTCAAAAGGTAAAAACCAGGGCAGAACGTCAATCGTGAAACACGAAATTAACACTGGCGACGCTAAGCCAATTAAACAGGCCCCAAGAAGCATTCCTCTAGCAAAACGAAATGAAGTTAGAGACCTGGTTAATAAAATGGAACAGGATGGCATAATAAAACCATCATCAAGGCCCTGGAGTTCACCTCAACAGTGTAAAAATTTCACTTCCATGAGTACTTTGCTACCATTTCACACTTTCTAAGTTTTTTACTCTCTTTTAAAGCTATTTTCATGCAAGTGTTTTGGGTTAATAAACACTTTCCAGTAAAAATTGTTGCAAATTCGTAACAATTTTTTGGTAATGAACACACCTAATATTTTTACAATTTAAATTTATGATATAGAAAGTACCTTTATAATTTCTGTTGTTAAAAAATATTTGTATAACTACTTTACTATCTATTGCTCACCACTAAGTGTGTATATTTTCGTTTTTGTGAGTTGTAGATGATCCACTCCATCCACTTCAGTTAGCTTGGATACTTTGTTGGTTTTGTTTTCCAGACTGTTGATTTTCGTAGCTTAGGGTATGTGTGCAACGATAGCAAAGTTTTATTGTGAATTAACATTGTCAAAAATTTCTACGCTAATGTTAAAGTTTATACTATCCCCAAGAGCTAGTGAACTTTTATTCACCTCAACAGTGTAAACATTTTACTTCCATGAGTACTTTGCTACCGTTTCACACACCCTTAGAACTTACTTTTGTACATTTTGCTGTTATACCCACACCATAATAGTGGAGAGGGTATTATGCATTTGTGCTGATGTGTGTAACACCTTAAAATGTTGGTTCTAGACCCAGCTTAAAGTATACCGATTGATTAGGAATCACTTTTTTAGTCGATCTTACGATGTGCGTCTGGCTGGCTGGCTGTCCATATAACCTTGTGCGCAAAGTACAGGTCGCAATTTTGAAGATTAAATTCGGAACATAGGTTCTAATTGGCACAAGTACCAAGCCTTTTGAAAATGGGGCGAATCGGTCCATAATGTCATATAGCCTCCATTCAGGCTGCTTTCCGGAATTGGGTCTTTGTGCCCACTATCAAACCAATTTAAATGAAATTTAAAAGAGTTATTTCCGTATTTATGTGGACACAAGCTATGCATTTTATAAAAAAATAGGTCCACGAGGGGGTTGATGGGGCAATATCTTCCTCTCCGAAACTATCAAACAGATTAAATTTAAAACTTAGATATTTTTGATAAAATTTTATTTTGATAATAACTTAACCATTTTTTATCCGATTTGGGAGATTTATATACCGACGTCTTTAGAAAGAAATTTACCATTTAGTTAGATTATAAAACTTGGACTCGATCGATGGTTCCCGAAAATGGGTGTTTAAAAAAAAATTTATTTTGGGCATAACTCTTCCATTTCTGAAAAAAAAATTTCAGACTTTTCGGGAAATATATTCTGTTAGAAATATATTTTTATAAAATATATTTTGATATAAGATATTTTGATATAAGTATAAAACGTGTCCATAGGTCATACTTTGACCATTTGTTGAATATTTGCAATAATGTCTTTGTATGGGAGGTACCACGCCCACTTTTTCAATCCCGCCCATATTTTGTTTGTACCTAATTTGGGAACTTTAGCTCGTTTCGTCCTCCAGATATACAGAAATGTAAAATGCCTTTGTATGGGAAGTGCCACACCCACTTCTTCAATCCCGACCATTTTTTTTTAGATAGTTAATGTATTTGTACCAAAGAGAGTTAATGTGTTTGTACCAAAGTTGAAAGCCCTGGATCTTGCCGTTCTCCAGATATACAGAAAAAAACAATAACAACATGGGATTTACGAGAAAAATTGGAGGTAGTCGTGGGTTTTTGCTCATATCTCAGCCATTTATGGACTGATCTGGCAGAATTTTATAATTAGCATACTTGACATAAATATATACCAACCAAGTCTGGGGTCTTCGGAAAAGTCATTTTAACAGACGGACGGACAACCGGATTTAAAAATCCCTTCTCATAAGAATATATACATTTTATAGGGTCTAAGATCAATATTGTAGAAATAACAAACGGAATGACAAAGTTATATATACCCTTTAACCTTCGGTGAATGGTATAAAAATTGACCAAATTTGGTACACATAGCGGGCTTATAGATACGCAACATCTGTCAAAATGAAGGTGGGGTGCATAAATGGACGTGGTACCTCACTTGCAAAGGCAAACGAGATTTTTATATATCTAGAGAACAGAAATAGCTAAAGTTTCAAAAGTTGGAACAAATAGATTGGTGATCAGTACGCCACATCAATCAAAAAGTGGGAGTGATTAGAAAAGTGGACGTGGCGCAATACAGAAACTCGTATTGTCGACATTTAGTATAATTAGAATGCTTATCAACATACAGACAGCAACTGTAAAAAATGTGCGGCCTTGGAGAAGTGGGCGTGAATCAGAATATATTTATGTATATCTAGAGAATGGCCACAGCTAAAATTTACAAGTTTGGAACAAATAGCTTGGTAAATGGTAACAGTAAGAGTATTCAAACTTGGTACAAATAACTTCATAAGTAATGCACGAGATCTGTATTGAAAAAATTGCATATTTTATTATAATGAAGGTAACGAAGTACACTGGGTTAAGCTAGTATTATTATATTTAAAGAAAAACAAGTAAGAGTGCTATATTCGGCTGTGCCGAATCTTTGGTACCCTCCACCGACTTTTCGAATATTTCAGGAGTAGGATCTATATGATATCTATATATTATTAATTAATCTTTATAAAAACGGACCTTTGCGGCTTATACATAATACGTGATCCATTTTGAGGTTCCCTACTTTTTTAAAGAAAAAAACACAGAAAATTCAAATTTAATGGGGAATGTTTATTATCATTTGAAAGAACATTCTTTGGCATTTATTTTTTGAATATTATGTCTATCAAATGTTGGCCGTCGCTACGTCGCAGATGGTCTATCCGTTGAGTCCAATTTTCGATTACTCGTTCGAGTATTTCGACTGGAAGCTGGCGAATGACACGCGTGATGTTTTCCTCCAAGGCCTGAATCGAAGTGGGTTTGTCCGCATAAACTTTAGACTTTACATATCCCCACAGGAAAAAGTCTAACGGCGTGCTATCACACGATCTTGGTTACCAATCGACCGGCCCAAAACGTGAAATTATATGCTTATCGAAGTGTTCTCTCAACAAATCCATTGATTGATGTGATGTGTGGGAAGTGGCGCCGTCTTGCTGAAACCAAATGTCGCCGAGGTCACGAGCTTCAATTTCAGGCATCAAATAATCGGTTATCATGGCACGATAACGGTCTGAGTTGCTGCAAACGGCGCCGAATCGACTTTCCACGGTCTTCCTGCACACTCTCAGACGTGGTCTATTCGGCCGAATATTATCCAAAAATGAATGCTTGGTCTCAAAATGGGTAATGGTGTTGCGAATAGCACGCTCAGTAGTCCGATTATGTTGACCATAAGTTGAGCGAAGTGCACGAAACACATTCCTCACAGAACGTGAATTTTCGTAATAAAGTTGAACGATTTGTAAACGTTGTTCATGCGTAAGTCTTTGTCTTATGAAATGCCAAACAATACTAAACATATAATATTATTTCTGGATGCTGGCCTTACCTTTCGGGTTCAGGTCGATCGTATTCATTCCAATGTGATAGGTACATTGCTAAGAGTTTATTCTAACATTTGATTACCTTTTCGAATAAGATATAAATTGGCGTATTCACTCTTGATGCTACATGTTTTTTACGGACTTGAGGTTGTGTCTGGTACTTTTGCACAAAAAATGGTTTTTCTCACATAAGTGTTTCTGTATCTTTACTTTGGGAGAATTATCTGTCATTTAAATAATTTTCCAGCAATTATTGGAAGGATGTGAGAAAAAGTGTTTCTGTATCAATATTTTGCTTAAATTTTCTCACAAGAACTGTCGAAATAAGCAACATTTGAAATTGATGCGAGAAAAATTAAATTTTAAAAAATGAAGCACAAATTATGAATGTATGTACTCTAGAATGTGTATTATTTTTTTTTTTATTTGAAGAGAAAGAATTTAAATGATGAAAATAATTAAAACACAATTGTTATATTTTGTTATTTTAATTTTTTTAAGCCCTTCATTCTTTTCGTTTTTGAAAAAATCGTTAATTTCCTAAGAAAAAATAAAAAAAAAATCGGCTAATTTGTTTTAAAAAATCGAACAATTTAAAATAAATAACAAAAATTCTGTTCGATATTTTTGATAAAAAAAAATTTTATTTTGATAATAACTTAACCATTTTTTATCCGATTTGGGAGATTTATATACCGACGTCTTTAGAAAGAAATTTACCATTTAGTTAGATTATAAAACTTGGACTCGATCGATGGTTCCCGAAAATGGGTGTTTAAAAAAAAATTTATTTTGGGCATAACTCTTCCATTTCTGAAAAAAAAATTTCAGACTTTTCGGGAAATATATTCTGTTAGAAATATATTTTTATAAAATATATTTTGATATAAGATATTTTGATATAAGTATAAAACGTGTCCATAGGTCATACTTTGACCATTTGTTGAATATTTGCAATAATGTCTTTGTATGGGAGGTACCACGCCCACTTTTTCAATCCCGCCCATATTTTGTTTGTACCTAATTTGGGAACTTTAGCTCGTTTCGTCCTCCAGATATACAGAAATGTAAAATGCCTTTGTATGGGAAGTGCCACACCCACTTCTTCAATCCCGACCATTTTTTTTTAGATAGTTAATGTATTTGTACCAAAGAGAGTTAATGTGTTTGTACCAAAGTTGAAAGCCCTGGATCTTGCCGTTCTCCAGATATACAGAAAAAAACAATAACAACATGGGATTTACGAGAAAAATTGGAGGTAGTCGTGGGTTTTTGCTCATATCTCAGCCATTTATGGACTGATCTGGCAGAATTTTATAATTAGCATACTTGACATAAATATATACCAACCAAGTCTGGGGTCTTCGGAAAAGTCATTTTAACAGACGGACGGACAACCGGATTTAAAAATCCCTTCTCATAAGAATATATACATTTTATAGGGTCTAAGATCAATATTGTAGAAATAACAAACGGAATGACAAAGTTATATATACCCTTTAACCTTCGGTGAATGGTATAAAAATTGACCAAATTTGGTACACATAGCGGGCTTATAGATACGCAACATCTGTCAAAATGAAGGTGGGGTGCATAAATGGACGTGGTACCTCACTTGCAAAGGCAAACGAGATTTTTATATATCTAGAGAACAGAAATAGCTAAAGTTTCAAAAGTTGGAACAAATAGATTGGTGATCAGTACGCCACATCAATCAAAAAGTGGGAGTGATTAGAAAAGTGGACGTGGCGCAATACAGAAACTCGTATTGTCGACATTTAGTATAATTAGAATGCTTATCAACATACAGACAGCAACTGTAAAAAATGTGCGGCCTTGGAGAAGTGGGCGTGAATCAGAATATATTTATGTATATCTAGAGAATGGCCACAGCTAAAATTTACAAGTTTGGAACAAATAGCTTGGTAAATGGTAACAGTAAGAGTATTCAAACTTGGTACAAATAACTTCATAAGTAATGCACGAGATCTGTATTGAAAAAATTGCATATTTTATTATAATGAAGGTAACGAAGTACACTGGGTTAAGCTAGTATTATTATATTTAAAGAAAAACAAGTAAGAGTGCTATATTCGGCTGTGCCGAATCTTTGGTACCCTCCACCGACTTTTCGAATATTTCAGGAGTAGGATCTATATGATATCTATATATTATTAATTAATCTTTATAAAAACGGACCTTTGCGGCTTATACATAATACGTGATCCATTTTGAGGTTCCCTACTTTTTTAAAGAAAAAAACACAGAAAATTCAAATTTAATGGGGAATGTTTATTATCATTTGAAAGAACATTCTTTGGCATTTATTTTTTGAATATTATGTCTATCAAATGTTGGCCGTCGCTACGTCGCAGATGGTCTATCCGTTGAGTCCAATTTTCGATTACTCGTTCGAGTATTTCGACTGGAAGCTGGCGAATGACACGCGTGATGTTTTCCTCCAAGGCCTGAATCGAAGTGGGTTTGTCCGCATAAACTTTAGACTTTACATATCCCCACAGGAAAAAGTCTAACGGCGTGCTATCACACGATCTTGGTTACCAATCGACCGGCCCAAAACGTGAAATTATATGCTTATCGAAGTGTTCTCTCAACAAATCCATTGATTGATGTGATGTGTGGGAAGTGGCGCCGTCTTGCTGAAACCAAATGTCGCCGAGGTCACGAGCTTCAATTTCAGGCATCAAATAATCGGTTATCATGGCACGATAACGGTCTGAGTTGCTGCAAACGGCGCCGAATCGACTTTCCACGGTCTTCCTGCACACTCTCAGACGTGGTCTATTCGGCCGAATATTATCCAAAAATGAATGCTTGGTCTCAAAATGGGTAATGGTGTTGCGAATAGCACGCTCAGTAGTCCGATTATGTTGACCATAAGTTGAGCGAAGTGCACGAAACACATTCCTCACAGAACGTGAATTTTCGTAATAAAGTTGAACGATTTGTAAACGTTGTTCATGCGTAAGTCTTTGTCTTATGAAATGCCAAACAATACTAAACATATAATATTATTTCTGGATGCTGGCCTTACCTTTCGGGTTCAGGTCGATCGTATTCATTCCAATGTGATAGGTACATTGCTAAGAGTTTATTCTAACATTTGATTACCTTTTCGAATAAGATATAAATTGGCGTATTCACTCTTGATGCTACATGTTTTTTACGGACTTGAGGTTGTGTCTGGTACTTTTGCACAAAAAATGGTTTTTCTCACATAAGTGTTTCTGTATCTTTACTTTGGGAGAATTATCTGTCATTTAAATAATTTTCCAGCAATTATTGGAAGGATGTGAGAAAAAGTGTTTCTGTATCAATATTTTGCTTAAATTTTCTCACAAGAACTGTCGAAATAAGCAACATTTGAAATTGATGCGAGAAAAATTAAATTTTAAAAAATGAAGCACAAATTATGAATGTATGTACTCTAGAATGTGTATTATTTTTTTTTTTATTTGAAGAGAAAGAATTTAAATGATGAAAATAATTAAAACACAATTGTTATATTTTGTTATTTTAATTTTTTTAAGCCCTTCATTCTTTTCGTTTTTGAAAAAATCGTTAATTTCCTAAGAAAAAATAAAAAAAAAATCGGCTAATTTGTTTTAAAAAATCGAACAATTTAAAATAAATAACAAAAATTCTGTTCGATTTTTATTAAAACATTAACAAAAAAAAAAAAAAAAAAAAAAAATTGGTAAAGTTCATGGGTAAAATACCTATTTTATACATATATACATAGATATTAAAATACAGAAACATTTTTTTTCTCACAGATGGAATTTTTTGTTTCACACTTAATGTGAGAAATTTTGCAATGCGAGAAATACAGAAACGAGCTACAGAATTCAAAAAACCTATTTGTTTGGTTTTGATTTAAAAGCGCCATTAAAAATATTTAACAAACGCCAAGATATGCATTAGGCAGTTGGAATATCCGCTATAAAATTTTAAAATTATGCAAAAAACTCTAAAACGGATAATTATATTGTTTCTGCCTTCATTGGTCGCACAAGGAAAAATTACAATTGCATATTTACGGTTTCCCTGGTTATAACTATTTGTCAACGCTGAGATTAAGCCCGTTTTAGTTTTAAAAAATTGATAATGCTCCAAATAAGCTGTTAGGTACATAAATATTCTTACATTTGTACATTAGGGTGCGCCTTATTTTCCATATTTGCTAAATTGTACCGCAACTGCTCCTTGAATTATTGTTCCCATCCAAAAACTATGTTTTGAAAAAAATTAGGCTGACCACATATCGGGAACGTGTGGCGCATCATCAGCTTGAAGGTGCATTTACAAGTGGGGAAATTATTTTTTTTTTCATTTTTTGTAACAATTTTGCCAGTTAATAATTACTTTTGCGATTAAATTTAACAGAATTGAACTGTGTACGAAATTTTCGTTCTAGTGATATATAAAGAAAAAATTGGGTTTCAAAATTTTAGAGTTATTAAGTTTCCCTATGCCAATAATATGCCTCAGGCCACATAAACAAGAAATGTTGGAATAAAATTAACATATTTTCAAAAATATTGAATAAGAGCCAATTTTTAATTAAAATATTTACTTGTATATGAGTTTTTGTCTTCGTAGGATACCGCTAACCTTTTTACAGGTATGTATAACCAAAAAAATAATACTTTTTTAACGGAAGTTTCAAAACTCTATTTTTCAATGCTTAAAAATTTTTTTAAACAAATTTCCAAATTTTTTGTTCATGAAATTTGGAACTATTGAGGATATATTAGGTAATAAAAATATGAAAAAATTATGTAAGTACCTCCCATAGTTTTTCCGTACCTGCGATTTAAATTTTGCCATTTTCGGGAAAACTAATTGTTTGGCCATATTTTGGCGAATGAGACCAATTTTCTTTTTAAGTAAATCATTTTCAGAATATTATAGAAAAGATCATTTTAAATATACTCTGAAGGTTTTAATATAACCGAAAAACATTAACCCTGAAATCATGAAGGTCAAAAGTAAGATTTTGACATATTTGGAATTTCTAAGGGAAAGATAACATTGTATTTTTGTACTGATTTTTTTATACGAAGTCAAAACGGTACAAAAATGGTGACAAAACTAACCCAAACTTTTCAATTTTGAAAAATCTGTCAATTCGTTTGTGAGGGACACACGTCGCTGCGGTAGGCATTGCCAAATTCGAAATATAGTGAGTTTTGAGTTATAATGACGCAGATTAGTGATCAGTTTTCATAGGAATACGATTTTTACGTTGATTACTGAAGTTTTTGGTTACTTAAGAGGTTTTGTTCTTTTGTTTTCCTTTCTCATAATATATATGTACAAATACACTATGCTAGTTGAAAAAACAGAAAAGCCGGGCACATAGCGTTTTAACATAATTCGGGTACGCCGAATCCAGTGGTGCCCGCGTTTTTTAAAGATTGGCTCTGGTTTTCGAGATATACCGTTATTTGGAAAATGGAGGAGGTTGCGCAACATATGTTCGCGTAACTCAAAAACGCATTAGCTTATTGAAAAAACTTAAAAAACCGAAATTCCGCAATAAAATTTCCTTTAAGAAAAGTAAAACTTCTTTCTAATATGCGCCGTCGTCTTAGAAATTCCAAACAAAACAAGCCATAAATGATTAAAATCTGTTTGCAACTTTTGATTTTATTCACAAAAGTCGACAAATTTTAATTAATTTAAGAATTTCATAAAACGCAATATTTGTAAGGGAAAGTATAATTTGAGAAAATGCTTAGAAAAAAAACTAATGGAGGTCAGTCATACATTTTATCACTCCTGGGCATATTTGACTTTTTCTCCAATATATTTCTAGTCTGCATTGAACATTTTGTATGGAAGCCACCTTAAGGAATGGAGATAGCGGGTGGGTATGTTAGAAATAAATGATTGAGATGAAAAATAAATTGGGGTTGGTCATACATTTGACCCATCTAGGGGCATCCTAGACGCTGCAGGGGCCAAATTTAAGAATTTCATTAAACGGCCATATTTGTATGGGAGCCTCCCTAAGGGGTGGAGATATACGGCAATGTTTTAAGAAAATGTTAAGAACAATAAACATTGGAGGTCGGTCATACATTTAATCCCCCTAGGAGTGAATGCTAGGCCTTAGAAACAAATGATGGGAATGGAAAATAAAGTTGCGCTGGTCATACATTTGGCCCGTCTTGGGGTATCTCAAAGACCAGGGTTCTACGCGCATAAAAAACAAAGTTTCAAACAAAATAAGCTATAAGTGATTACAGTCTGTCTACAACTTTTGATTTTTTCAGAAATTTTAGGAATGGGGTATTATTTAATTATTTAAATTTTATTGCGGAATTTCGGTTTTTTAAGTTTTTTCAATAAGCTAAAGCGTTTTTGAGTTATGCGAACATATGTTGTGCAACCTCCTCCATTTTCGAAATAACGGTATATCTCGAAAACCAGAGCCAATCTTAAAAAACCGCACCACTGGATTTAGCGTACCCGAATTATGTTAAAACGCCAGCTGCCCAGCTTGTCACGAAAAAAGTGTAAATTTCTTGAACAGTGATATTATAAATTTCCGTATTTTTATTGAATATACTACATGTATGTAAAATATAATCCACATTGGTTTGTTCATATAAAATCAAATAAAAAAGCAATATAGCAAGTTAAAATAATGCGTCAGTTTTACGCATGATTACATTTTACGTATGTGGTGATATGATTATCAGTGAACAAGCCTTGCGCTTTGCGAAGATGAAAAACAACTCTACAGAATGAAGTGCAGGACCTGGTGCTTCACTGCAAATTGCATGGGAAGCAGCTGATTTTGGGCTGTGATGTCAACGCCCATCATACCACTTGGAGTAGCAGTGACAGCAATATAAGAGGTGAGTTATTATTAGAGTATCTCGATCTGCGCAGAGGCGCACATAACCCCAGAGGTACGGTCTGGAATGAGTTCAAGTCCTTTGTCAGCCGGAAGGCTGGGCTTCTAATGCCAAGTATGGAATCTGTAGATGATATTGAGCTGACGGCCAACCTATTTGAAAAACATTGCTCTCCTCTTTTCGGGAGGAGAGCACCTTTGTACTCTACCGGAATACAACAAATCTCTACGCAAATCCAAGTGGGATACATGAAGGAACTTGTGCAGAAATATCGTAAACCTCCGTGAAGCAGACGGAAGTAGCTTTGCACCATTTGGTTACGCAAATAGAGAAGGCGCAGTGTAACAAGGACATTGCATTGTGTGCATTTCTCGATGTTGAGTGTACATAACCGTGCTTAAACGGGGTCGCAGCCCAACCTCTTCTGCAGTTGCTTCAGTCCCAAAAGTTTTAAAAGAGGGTACAGCTGATAGAATAAGTTCACAATATCGTTTTGCAATTTTGGACGAGGAATCCTCGGAAGCACAAAACGTTAAAAAATCTTCTATGCCACCCCCGATATATCTTAGAGAGCAAAACTCAAGTGGATTAATAAAGATTTTGATCTCGGTAATAGGTGAAAACTCTTTCTATGTAGCTGCAATAAAGCGTGGTAGTATAAATGAAACAAAAATACAAGTTAATCGTGAAGATGATTTTCATAAAGTAATAACTAAATTTTAAGCACTTAATAAAAACTGTTATTCATACTAATTGAAGAGCAGTAAAGGTCTTCAGGTAGTGATAAAGGGCATTGATTCATGCGTAGACCCAGGTGAGATAAAAACGTTTTTAGAAGAGAAGGGCTTCAAAGTAAAAAATTGAATAAATATTAAAGTGGAGTTAGAACCCGGCGACGTTAAGCTTTAAAAAAACGAAACGCATTCCATTTGCAGTCTGAAATATATCCTGTATAGGAAAATAACGATAGAGGAGCCGCACAAAAGAAATGGTCCCTTGCAATGTTTAAACTGCCAAGAATTTGGTCACACTTAGGCATACTGCCATTTAACCCCTTTTTGCGTCGTATGTGGAGAATTACATTGTACAGCTAGGTCTCTGCGATTAGTCTAAAAACGACCCCAATGTAAAAAAATGTAGCAACTGTGGTGGTTATCACACTGCCAACTATAGAGGATGCCCTCTATACTCTATCGTCAAGCGCTCGGTTGGACCGAAACCTAATCCCCCTCAAATGCAGGCAACAAATCAAGTTAACAGTAATGACATTCAGATACCGCAGCGTAGTAATAACAGAACATCCTACGCTAACGTCCTAAAATCAAACCATATGCCAATGCAAGGTGATTTGCCAAATAATGATGAAACTCCTGTTTCTAATTTAAGCCGTCTAGAAAAAACCATGTAAACACTAGTGCAAACAGTAAATAACTTTACGAACACAATGGGTAATATGATGCAGGAAATATTAAGAATGCAATCGATGTTATTGCAGGCTGTACTTAACAAGCCATGAAGTGTTTAAAAATTTGTTTTTGGAACGCAAACGGCATTTGCCAACATAAAAATGAACTAGAATACTTTCTTAAAAGTAAACAGATTGATGTAATGATGGTTTTTGAAACTCATTTGACCTCAAGAAATACGTTTAAAATCAATGGTTATATATTATATGATACCAAGGACCCTCGAGATAGAGCTTGTGGAGGTTCTGCTATTTTGATAAAAGCCCGAATTAAACACTACTTAATGTGTGATCATCGTGAAGATTATCTGCAAGCAACGAACATTTGTGTTGAAGAGCTTAATCGAAACTTAGTGCTTTCATCTCTATACTCTCCCCCTAGATTTTTAATATCAGAAAGCCAATATTATAAATACTACAAATTATTAGGACCTTGTTTCCTGGCATATGGCGATTATAATGCTAAGCATACCTTCTGGGGGTCATGGCTTATAACACCAAAGGGTCGTGTTTTGTATAATACAATCTCTAAAATGGACTTAAATGTGGTCGCGAGCGGACAACCAACTTATTGGCCTACTGATCAGCAAAAAATTCCAGATGTCATTGATTTTGGCGTGGTTGTAGAAACGATTCATGTTGAAGCTTCCTTAGAACTATCTTCCGATCACACACTTGCAATTGTTACTTTAATGAGCCCAAACAGAATTGTATCTACGTCTGGTTACTTAGCGACGTCAGCCACACAAATAAATTGGTTAAAATATAAAAAATATCTTAGTGCCCATTGCACAGAAAATATTCCGCTTAATACACCGGAGAACGTAGATCTCGCTATTGTTAATTTTGACAGTTATCTCAAACTAGCTGCTCAACATTCCAGCATAACCCTCAAAAAAACCAAAAATAATAACATTTATTCTTCAGATGCCTAGCGTCTCTTGACTGAAAAATGGATAGTTCCAAGAGAGTAGCAATTGCGCAGATCCCCCCCAACTTAAGACTTTATTAAAAGAGTGCACAAAAAGGCTAAGGAAGTTACTGCAGTCTCATATAACGGCTTCCCTGGAAAAATATCTTAAGGAACTTGATGCAACTCCACAATCAGACTACTCATTATGGCGTGCAGCTAGAAGTCTCAATAGACCAGTTATATCTAAGCCACCATTAAGAAACTTGAATGGAAGTTGGGCAAGAGATGCCATTGAAAAAGGAAATCTGTTTGTTCATCATCTGAAAAACGTATTTACCCTTAATACACCTCACGATATAGCAGTCGAGTTACCGTCTGTAAATGTTAGAGCAGCTAAGATTCGAGTTTAGATAAATCGAAAAGATTATTTGTGATTTAAACACCGAGAAGGCACCTGGTATTGATAAGATCAGTAATAAAATGCTTTAAGAGCTACCAAGTATAGCAAAGAAAATTATTCTTATTATTTGCAATGCTATTTTACGCCTTCAATACTGCCCTCAAGAATGCAAGGTTTCCTTAGTTACCATGAAACCAAAGCCAGGAAAGGATCACACAAAAGTTGAGTCATACAGGCCTATTAGCTTATTATCTAATATCTCAAAGCTATTTGAGAAACTACTAGTGTCAAAATTAATGCCGATTTTAAATAAAAATAGATGTATTCCAAACCATCAATTCGGTTTTAGAAGAAATCACAGCACAATTGAACAAACTCATCGAATAGTAAATGTCGTAAGAAAAGCCTTTGAAGAAAAAAAATATTGCATCGATCTTCATCGATGTGTCTCAAGCTTTTGCAGCAAAACTTACCAGCAAACATACACAAGCTGTTAGAAAGCTAGTCGGTCGTCAATTTATTATTAAAGAAGGCGAATTTTTAAGTTCTCCAAAGCCAATTAGCGCTGGAGTACCACAAGGCAGGATCCTGGGCCATCTATTATAATTAATTAATACTTCGGACCTGCCAACAAACAGCTACAGCCATACCTCAACATTTGCGAACGATACAGCTTTTTTAAGCGTACACGCAAACTGTAAATAAGCATTTGGTTACTTACAGGATCATATATTTGAACTGGAAAGGTGGTTAAAAAAATAGAGGAAAAGGATCAATGAGCAAAAATGCGCACATATAACATTCACATTGCGTCAATAATCAAATAATACCCCAACTCTCGCATGTAAAATACCTCGGTATACATCCAGATCGGCGTTTAACGTGGAAATGGCATATATAAGCTAAATTAACTCAAATGAAACAAAAAGCAATTAAATTTAATTGGCTTATTGGAAGAAATTCGGTTCTTAGTCTCGATTGCAAACTTCTACTTTACAACTCTATCTTAGCGCCAATTTGGTGCTACGGTATTCAGTTATGGGGCACTGCATCGGCTTCTAACATCGAAAAAATTTAAAGGCGCCAAAATAAACTTCTTCGAATAATCACAGCCGCTCCCTGGTACATCAAAACTCAAATATCCACAAGGATCTCAATGTGCCATTAGTTAAAAACTATGATAACGAAATATGCAGTAAAATATTTAAAAAGGCTGGAACTGCACCCAAATCCATTAGCTCGAAATATTTTAAATTACAGCGGCCACACGAGCTTAAGAAGAAGAGACACTGCAGCACTCACCCAATCAGATGAGCGATATACACCTACATATGTGAACAGAAACCGTGATGACGAAATCTTTTTTGTCTGGCACTGGCAGGACATTAAAGCAAATATTAGGATAAGATTTGATTAATTATTGTTAGTTCATATTTAATATATGAAGATTCAATAAATAAATACTGAAAAAAAGATGCACTGGCTCGGAAACGGATAGATGAGTGTAAACTCATTTGGATTGAGGCATGTTAAAGCGGAGGAGAATCACCGTCTCTTGGGATAAAGCTGGTGTCAGCATCACTGCTGTTAAGGGTTGCCCACAAGGGGGGTGCTATATCCTCTGCTTTGGTGTCTTGTAATTGATAAGCTGCCTGTCGAGCTCGATGGATATGGTCCACGGGCCATTAGCTATGCAGGCGACCTGGCCATCATTGAATCCGGGAAGTTCGACAGCACAATCACTGAGGCGATGCAAACTGCCCTCGATAAGGTTCTTGGATGGTGCTAAGTAAGGGGACTTAACATCAACCCCCAAAAAGCGATACCGTTCACAAAAAGTTATAACTAAAGGCTAAAAAGCTTTTAGTGAATGCGAAGGAAATTGAGTACTCCAATGAGGTCAAGTACCTGGAAATTGTTCTGGACAAAAGGCTTAGTTGGAACTCGTACCTGGATCAGACTTTGAAGAAAGCAGTTAAGGTCTTTTGGGCCAGTAAAGGCTTGCGGCATTGGTCCCAACATGATTAAATGGCTGTACTTTATGGTGGTCAGACCGACAATCACCTATTGATCCTTGGTATGGTGGACAAAGATCCAACAGGTGTCTGCAATCAGGAAGTGCAATAAGCTGTTGAGGATGGTCTGTATAGCCCTGATGGAGGTGATTCGCACGTGTCTTACGGCAGCACTTGAAGTCATAGTACTTTAAGTCATATCATTACACATCCCAAGAAGCGCTGCCTCATCGAGTCTCCTTAGGATCCAGCTAACATCTGGACTTGTAGATGGTGTCCATGGACATGCTGGCTTGTTGAGATTAGCTCCTGCTCGAGAGCGGACATTTAGATTATGGAACTCGGTTTCAACAATAGGTTCAAGACAATCCTCCATAATAGAGAGCCTGGTATACTGATGGTTCTAAGTCAAAGCATGGAGTAGGTGCTGGGGAATTTGGACCTAACATGCGTACCTCAATAGCCATGGGTAAATCGTCTAGCTAATTCCAGGCCGAGATTCACGCCATTGA
Organism: Pollenia amentaria; assembly: GCA_943735925.1. Taxonomy (NCBI): domain Eukaryota; kingdom Metazoa; phylum Arthropoda; class Insecta; order Diptera; family Polleniidae; genus Pollenia; species Pollenia amentaria. The sequence continues at coordinate 76,743,747 of OX031007.1, forward strand.
TGTGTGTTTCACTAGCATTCTCGACAAAGGACACTCTTTTGGGTGCCGGGACACTCAGGGGACCCGGGTAATGATAGGGCTGGTTCGAGCGCCCTAAGGGCTAAGCTGGGCAACCTGGCTGGGCTCTCATATAACGTGAGAAATACTAGCTATCGCTTCTGGGAATGCGTCAGGCAAACGAACTGATCTTTCCCGGAACTACAATTGGGACGAAAGGTCTCAATAGACAGAAGCTACGACTGGTGGCGGCTTATCTAACAGGTCAACACACGGACAAGTGCCACCTATTTTAGATGGGCCTGGCAGAAGACCAGGAATGCAGACAATGTCTTGATGGGGTCGGTGCAGCATCAGCAAACGACCTAATTAAGTTCCTATGAGAAGCAGAGGGTCTTTTGGCCAACTAAAGGGGAGTGGGTACAATAGACCTAAATTGGTCGCAGTGCCATCTCTGCTAATGGGGGAAAAATAAGGTGCTTTCAAAAACCACCAGACTGTTATTTCTTTGCCTCTTGTTGTCGTAATGTAATTTTGAGGCTACCTTGCTAAGTTATGGACAATGGAAACTTAAGTTGGATGTAAGTGCTTGTTCTCACTCTACAAGTTTTAGTCGTCAAGCCTTGAGTTTGAAGTAGAGAGAGCACATGAAGTGACATTCTCTTTTCCCTTCTCTCCTAAAAGCTCAAGACTTGACGGCTAAAACTTAAAGTGGGAACCATCACTAAATGTACTAGCACGGTGAAATAAGATTCGTACAAAATACCTGGGAGTAATACTGGATAGCAAAATTTCGTGGAGATTGAATGTGGAAGAAAGGGTGAAAAAGGCACATGTAAGAAAATGGATCTACAAATGTAAGGAAATGCTGGGAAAAACGTGGGGTCTACCCCTGCTCTTACACATTTGGCCTACACGGCAGTAGCGAGACCAATTTTACTCTACGGGATACTTGCGTGGTGGACAGCCTTCAATAAGTTATCGTACCGGAAAATGCTAATGGGCGTGCAGATACTCGCCGAACTTAGTATCAACGGTGCTTTGCGTAATACACCGACTGCGGCGCTGGATGGGATCCTGGACTTGCAGCCGATTCAACTAGTGGCAGAAGGAACTGCGAGGAAGACTGCGATCCGCTTAAAGGCGACGGTACAATTTCTATTCAGACCTTATGGTCACGGCAGTATTATAAGGGGAATAGATTGTAGCAGTGACTCCACCATTCCGAGACTGTCATTCGGAAGGAAACCGCGAGTTATCTTGGAGGAGGACAGCTGGTTAGCAGGGCTCCGATCTGGCCATAGGACCTTCAGTTTCTACACTGACGGCTCCAAAAATGGAGGGCGGAGTTGGAGCTGCAGTCTACTGCCGGGAACTAGGCATTCGGGAAGATATTTGCAGCAAAGATGGCTGCTGATTTGGCACGTAGCTCCAGTACTAGGAACTCGCACATAAACTTTTTCATGGATAGTTAAGTGGCGATCAGGGAGATATCCGCTGAATATTCTTCTATCGTCCAGGAGTGTAGGGACTCGATAGATAGACTCTGTGCAAATAGGATACACATCTACACCGCAGGACTCATCCAAGGGAAGACCGCTAAACATCTACATATGTGAACAGAAACAGTGAGGAGAAAAATTTTCGTCTAGCATTGGCAGGACAAAAATAAAGTATTAGTATAAGATTTGATTAATTATTGTTAGTTCATATTTAATATATGAAGATTCAATAAATAAATAATGAAAAAAAAAAAAAAAAAAATCTATTGTACTGGGTTCGCGGCCACCATGGCACAGAGGGCAACGAGGAGGCGGACGAATTGGCGAAACGGGGGGTCCATTTACCATACGATAGGGTGATGGCCATTCCGGCTCCAATTAGGAATATTAGGAGAGATACGGACTCTGCTATACGGAGGGGATCAGATGTGGTTTGGGAAAACACCGGAACGTGGAGGGTTTCCAAGGTAATGTGGGGATTCTATGATCCGGAGTCGACGAAAATACTTCTGTCGCTATCGAGAAGTGATTGTAGACTTTTGGTAGGTCACTGTTGGACTGCGGTATACGCCCAGAGGGCGGGGCGGCTGAATAGTGACAATTGTAGATTCTGTGGGGTACCAGAGAAAGGGAGACTGTGTAGAGGGTGATTCAAGTAGATATACTTTTTTCAATAGCTTTTTTTTGACAGATCACGTGTGAGTCGTGTCATGATGTCATGTTATTTTTGTTTAGTATTGTTTGGCATTTCATAATGGGAAGACTAACGCCTGAACAACGTTTACAAATCGTTCAACTTTATTATGAAAATTTACGTTCTGTGAGGAATGTGTTTCGTGCACTTCGCTCAACTTATGGTCAACGTAGCTAAGAGTGTACCCAAAGACCGTGGAGAGTCGATTCGGCGCCGTTCGCAGTAACTCGGACCGTTATCGTGCCATGATAACCGACAGTTTGATGCCTGAAATGGAATCTCGTGATCTCGGCGACATTTGGTTTCAGTAATACTTCCCACACATCGTATCAATCAATGGATTTATTGAGAGAATACTTCGGTGAGCACATAATTTCACGTTTTGGGCCGGTCGATTGGCCACCAATATCGTGTAATACAACACCGTTGGACTTTTTCCTGTGGGGATATGTAAAGTCTAAAGTTTATGCGGACAAACCCGCTTCGATTCAGGCCTTGGAGGAAAACATTACGCGTGTCATTCGCCAGTTACCAGTCGAAATGCTGGAACGAGTGATCGAAAATTGGACTCAACGGATGGAACATCTGCAACGTAGCAACTGCCAACATTTCCAAAAAAAAAGAGAATTAAGCATAACAAACAAAATCTTTTAATAAATTTTTGCAATCCCACGTGCATAAAAAACTGAACTGGCAAGTTGTTTTTATTTGATTTCTTGCGAAAACAATAAAAGCACTTTGTTTTTAATTTGTTTTTTCTTTACCCACTTACAACTACAATTAATTTTGGGAGAATTCCAAATAATTGTAGTGGGGAATGTAAGAAAAGATAAACTCATAACTGATTTATTGTTTGGACTTTTGGTAAAGCTTTGATATGGTTGCAAAAAAAGACTTTTTGAGTGTTTGTAGGTAATTCTCATTCCCTCTGTAGTCTTGTTTGCTGATAGCTTTGGCTTTTCTAAAATTATTTAGGAGAATGTTTCATGATGATCTGGCCTAAGCAACCAGTAAAATGCGCATAGGAACAGCTTATCCTCCAACAATAAATTTAAGTATTTTTTTTATCAATTATTAAAAAAAGGGAATTAAGAACAATAAACAAAATCTTTAAATAAATTATTGTTTTTGCTCTAATTCAAATGTTTAGTTAACCAATATATTGTAAATATGAAATGTTAGTTAAGCAATAGTTATCAGTTTAATTAAATAATAATTAACTAATGACTATTCGCTAATTTTACAGAAGCAAAGTTATAATGGTAATAACACGACATGTATATTTTGCAGTGGGGAAAAAACATTTCCAGGATGGGAGGCTGTAATGGCCAAACATAAATTGTAAGCATTCATTTATACCTTAGGTATTTGAATTTGCTAGTAAAAACTAAAAGGATTATTATCCCAAAGTTACCGCAAATATATGTGTAAGCTGGAGAATATTTAGGAAAAAAAAGGTAAAAGAAATTACTAACTGAATAAAACAACGTTTCCATAATTTGCGGTAACTTTATTTATTGACATTATAGTTTAACAACAAAGTTTAACTGTAAATCTAAATAACGGTTAATAAAGTAAATAGTTTTTCATGTTCATATATATATTTTTACATTTGTTTATAGTTTTTGTAACAATTCAACAATTAAAGCGAAGGAAATCAATGGGAAGCCGTTTCTGTATTATTAGGGGAGACCGTGTGGGATCTTCACACAAATATCTCAAGAATAACCCTGTTGAAAACTTTTACAATGACTGTTTGGTAACGGTAGAGTTTGTGTCGCTATTTGCTTTGAAACATAAAAAAACAAAACAAATTATATATAAATCATTTATGTGTTAAATAGAATATGTATATATATATTAATAAAATACTTATTTTAATGCATGTATAGATAATGTTATTAAATAGAGAGATATGTTTGTACAATTATTAGAAGTGTGTCTAAGTTTTTACACATTTGTTAAAAGGCTTTAAAAATTTAAGAAATTAAAGAAGTTTAAATGCAAAAATATTTGAACAAGAGCAATTAAAATGTTGCGACATATTTCATTGCAAATACTTAGAGGCTCAAAGCTTCACTAATCAAATATTAGACAAAAAAAAAAAACCATATGATATCCTTTATCATAAAAAATTGTAGAGACCTTCTTATTTTTATAAGTAGAGGTAACATCAAGACAAAAAGTTGCAATAGCTGTGTTCATTTACTTTACTAGCAGAAACTTGCAAAGAGAGAGTAAGTAGGAATTTAAAGAAATTGCTCTCAAAAATACTTAAAAGTAAATGAACACTTTGCCAGCCAAAATTTGCAAGTTAAAGTAGTAACGAATATACAGGAATATTAATTACCCATTAATTATTCTAAGACTTGGGAAAGAAGAATTCGGGTTTTCATCAATAATAAAAGATAAAAAACCCTTTGTTAACAATAAAAGTATTTATAAGGCAAAACAAAATATTTAATTTAACAATATATGTATAACCTATGTATATAGGTACTCGTAAATAAAATCTCAACGTTACGGACTAACTGATAGATTCATCTTCGCACAGCCTTAACGCCGTGAGTTATAGGGTTGAAATTTGAAGCCGATGCTGGTCTCTCGCTAAATCGAAAAAATTGTCTAATAGTACGAAAATTGTGTGTGTGTTAGAACAAATTTAGTGCATTGCGACTCGCAAAAAACTACTTTCATGTGTAAGTGCTAGGTAAGATGGAATTTATGAAAATTCGAATCTTTAGGGATAAATAGCGTTAAAGCGAGTAAATACGTTAACCTCAAACCTCCTAAACTAACCGTGGATTAATCCATGCGTTCCGAACAATATTTTTGTCCGAAGAATAATTTTTTTACTGAAAGTGTTCTTCAGAACGAATCACCTATTTCGGAAAATTTGCACGGAAAAACAAAGCTACCATATGGTTTAAAGATGTAAACAATTATACAAACTGGCAGCACGACTAGCAAACTACTTATATTGAATTGTTTTATAAAAGTGTTGCACTATAGCACTATATTATGTGGCAGCTCAATTCAACTTTTATGCACAAATAAAAAAAGAGTGGCATTGCAGTTCATTTTGTTCTGAACAAAAACTAAACCATTTACTTTTTAATTACAGCCAATAAACATAGAAATAAAAACAGTTTTACTTAAATGTCTTTGTTTTACTTTTTCGTTCTAATAATTTGCTATAATAGATATTAGAAACATAAAATTACAGGTGCAGGGTCCTGAGTGAATGAGAACCTTTAACGTTGGTAATTTTTTTTAAAACTTAGAAACATAAACGTTGGCATTTAAATATGGACATGAAAGAAAGATAACGAGGTAGCGGTTTAAATTATTGTTAATAATAAAATAATTTAAAATATTCTCATTATCTACTTTATGGCAGTTTTATTTGGTCCAAATACATTTCTTTGGTGTTTGTTTCATAATAAACAAGACGGTCATAAAGTAAACAATGAGAATATCTCAAATTATTTTATAATTAATAAAAATCTTTAATTTTTTAAATAATTTAATTTGCAAACAAATTTTTTAACTAATGGGTTATTATACTGCAATAGTGTCAATTATCGGGTATCTAGGTAACCATATACTTACAGTACTAATATCACCTGATCGGTTAAAAGCAGAACAAAATACATAAGGGATATTTTAACAAGTTCGTTATTTTATTTAGCAATAAAAATATCGAAATATCTGTCGTAAATTAAACAAAAGTATGATTTCTTATTGCATAATTATTTTTAATGGTTTAAAAATCAACATTAGCTTATAAATTTTGCAAAATATCCTTATTTAAAACTTCTTTTGGAAAAGTTTGTTTTGTAAACAAAAACATGAAACAGCTGTTTCAAAAATTCTTCAAAGTAAAAATTTTTCCAGTAAAAATTTGCAAGAATTTTTTTGCCTCCCAATTTTTTTTCTCTCTTTTGACACTCAATTTTTTGGGTTAATGAACACTTTCCAGTAACAATTGTTACAAATTCGCAACAATTTTTAGTAAATGAACACAGCTAATGCTAAAACGTTTGAAATTTTTAATTTGTAATAAGCATGCCATTAGAGTACTTCAGTACTTTTGAATCCTATTATGTAGTCAGCGTTACCCTTGGATATTTTCAAAAATTACCAAAAAAGTGGAGATCCACAAAAAAGTGGCACCAAAAAATTGATTTAAAAAGGGCGCCCCCTTTTAAAATCCATATAAGTACATCAAACTATGTTTTCCATGTATTTTGTTCAATTAATTTCAAATTTTGCCAGTTTACTTACAATCCAAATTTTGATGAATTCCTGAATTCATTACTTTGTTGCTTAATTCGCCACTTTTTGCATTATTAGTTATATATTAAATAATAACTTTATTATTATATCTTAAATAAAACATAATTATACATTACAAAAAAATACTTTAATATAATGATTTAAATAAGTTATTATTATATGATTTAAAATAATTATTTTAATCAATTTGCAATAAACTCCATAACAATTTGTTAGATATCCGGTAATATTATAAAATTGTAAGAATGATTTTGATTTTGGAAAGTATAAAAATTTAATAAAATGTATGTAAATATGTACATAAATATGTTCCAAAATTACCCCCACAATATAGTTTTGCTATTTTAACACTAGTAGTTTTATCGATCTAATGTAAACGATGTTTTTTGAACAGCATAATCTATATATATAAAAGTGAAACGTTACTGCCTGACTGACTGATTCATCATCGCACAGTCTAAGCGTCTGAAGCTAACAACTTGAAATTTGAAAGAAAGAAGTCCAACGGTGTCAAATCACATGATCTTGGCGGCCAATTGACATCGCCACCACGTGAGATAACACGGCCATTGAATTTGTCGCGCAAAGGGGCGACACATCCATATCTTCTAATTCGGGCCATAAAAAGTTCGTTATCATCTCACGATAGCGAACACCATTCACAGTAACTGCCTGACCGGCCTCATTTTTCAAAAAATACGGCCCAATGATGCCGCCAGCCCATAAACCGCACCAAGCAGTTACTCTTTGCGGGTGCATTGGTTTTTCGACAATCACTCTTGGATTATCATTCGCCCAAATACGGCAATTTTGCTTATTGACGAACCCACTGAGGCGAAAATGTGCCTCATCACTGAAGATGATTTTCTTCGAAAATTGACAATATGCATTTTGATTTGAACGCCCATTTTCATAATAAGCCCGAATTACTTTAACGCGTTGCTGGATTTTGTATCTTTCCATGGTTCAAATTGAATTAGTCTAAAATTGAGAAATGTCAAATGAAATGCAGAATAAAACTTGACGTTTAGGTATGGTTCATATTTAACATCGGCCCTTAAAATTTAACCACCCGTTACATATCTGTAGGTGGAAGGCAGTGCTGCCAATCAAGAATTCGAAAATTACACATGACTGTGTACTAAATTACTTATTTGTAGCAAAACTACACACACATCAAAAAAGTAGCTTTGCTTGAATGAATTCGCTTGCAAATCTTACCTATTTCTGTAGTAAGAAAGAACTGGACAACCATGTGTAACAGCACGTATCCACGCGCAGTATTTATTTTCGAACATAAGCAGTAACGTCGGCGGAGAAACAGCACAGAAATGTTTTTGAACAGCCTAATAAATTTAACAACATAAAATTTAAACATTCGCTGTGAATGGTTCTGTTTGATGCAAACTTATTGACAAGGTACTTATTGACTTCACAATATTGTTGGGTACTTTATAGCCATTATTATTTTCGTTTTGCTACACACTATTTAAGTGCGGAATATAAAAATATATATGGCGCAATTTTTATATGTAAATAAAACATTAGGAACTCTGATTCAGCCTGTTTGTTTCGTTTTTCGTTGGCAGTTGTTGTCGTTTGCATAAACTCATTCGTTTTGTAAAAAGTATTAAAAAAGGCAAGAATTACAAAGAGTATCGCATATGGGTGCATTTTGTAAAAGTAGCAAAATCGTATCCAAGCAGGCGAAAAGAGACAAATCGCTACTTTAGTAGCACCGACGGTAACACTGTATGTACTACAAATTTGAGAAAATATAGTAAAATGACGATTTTTCTAATAAAAGTAATAGCGTTATGACGATTTTCTCGAATCACTTACAAAAGTATTATTTTATGGCAATGACTAGATTCCAAGCTTTAGAAGCCCCACCCCTTTGTTTTTTATTTGTTTTTATATTCTTTTTTTTAAATTTTAAACTATTTTTTTAAGGGGGTATTTCCCCCCCGTTTAAGGTAGTTCAGGTCGCTTTTTGGGCCGCGAGTGGGTTATTCATAACTTGAGTCTTCCATCGACAAGCGTTATAAAAGCATGGTATTGAGCGGTGCCATCGATTGTGTGCGCAGCATTGCATCTGCTCTTCAGTGTTTTTAATGTTTCCTCACGATCCTCTTTGCTACTACAATGGAATAACGCAGTCGCATCTAAGATGCGATCTTCATGAGAGCACTGGAGGCTATACTTCGCTGCATTTCTTTTGAGGTTTGCTCCAACACCATCACATGCTCCTTCACCACGAGCAGTAGGATGAAAATGCCACTCAGCTGGCATTCCAAAATTATTTTCATGAGCTATCAGATTTGCGAAGCTACTTTTGTTTTTAAAATTTTGACGAGCTCCTTCCGAAACGTAGTATACCTTATCTACTGTAAATTTAGATTTTAGATAATTTAGTAAATATGATCTTCTGGTATTCATAAACTGCAACGGCATCATGTTTTAAATCGCCGGGGATTGCTGCCATACTTTTGTGCTCCAGTTTTTCATCTTTCATGTAGTAAATAACTACTGTAAATATAGTTGATTGGTTGTTATTGAAGTGGAATGACTGTATGGCATCCTGAAAAACATATTTATAATTCTCTGCGAAATCAAACGAAATAACGAATTCCCCAGACTTCAAATGTATCTTTAAATCCTTGAAGAATGACCAATGCTCTTTGACTTAAAAGTCATGGGTACTTAAATTAAGCAATCCTCTACACATTTCTTCCACAAAATCATGCACATTTGAAATGATTGTTTTCAATGCGAATCTTTCAGTCTGAAAATTGAAAAATCCTCATCTCAACTTAGAAATAATTTTTTTTTATACATAACCCACTCGCGGCCCAAAAAGCGACCAGAACTACCTTAAAGGAAAAGACCTATACTTTCTTTTGAACAAAAAAAAAATACCCCCTTAAAAAAATAAAAAATAGTTTTAAATTAAAAAAAAAAAAAAAACAAAACAAAAAATAAATTTTTTCGAAAGATTGAAGAAATACTCGTAGCTATCTAATTTGTCTAGGACAAATTTTGCTAACACCAATAGATAATAAGGTACATCGGTGAGAAAGATTACCTGTTTGGCCATAATGTCAAATTTTGACCCCGTCTAATTCAGAAAGTTTTTGACCGATCTGGTTAAAAATTTGGGTCTAAACTACTATCCAATAGGACTAACCTTGGTGCAAATTCCAAATCGGAAGAAATCGATTTCAAAAGTTGGGTCACTTGATTAGCGATTTTATTAAAAAAAATAACAAATTGTCAAAACAACTTTTAGGTTTGACATGAAAAATAGACGAAATATTAGTAATAAACAGTTTAATGTAATTTATCAATTTGTCATTTCATATAGTTTTTTGCTACTCCAATAAATTTTCAAAATGTTAAATTTTGCATTTAAGGTAACGATATGTATGTATATATATAAACTTTTGGAAAACGTTTATAGATGCGTGTACATACATATGTATATCGATAATTCCTAGATTGTGCTAAAAAAAGAAAAGAAAAATAAGAGAAGAGTGGTTTACAGAATTTAATTAGATGAAGGCTAAGAATTAATTTGTAAGTTTTGTCTCAGTGTTTTTAAAGTTGCATCAGGAAGAACAGATTTATTAAAGCACGAAAAATCGAATCTAAGAAACATTTGGAAAATCTGAAAGATCGGAGGCAGCCCGCAATTCCTTCGGTTTTTACTGTTACTAAAGTTAAATCCAAAGAAGCTGAAATCAAAATTTCTTTATTTTTAATAAAAAGCTGTTGTAGTCATTCATCTGATTCATGACCCAATTAGTAGGTCTGCGCAAAACTACAATAATTTAACAATAGAAAAACCAACACGCATTTTGTTTGTGTAAATTATGTTAAAGATGTCAAAACACAATGCATTTGTTTGTGTAAAAAAATGGACAAAATGTCAAAAACAATTTCTACAAAAACAATTGCATGATAAAAACACAACTCTGCAAAAAATCAGCAGGCCTTTCGAGCAGACCTACTAATTGGCCCATGATCTGATGCACAAAATATTAATTAAGGAAGACTTAAATCTACAAAGATGATAATAAATGTAGTTGACGCAGAACAATTTGATATTATTTGCGAGGACCTAAGAAAAATAAATTTTCTATTTGTACTGATGAGTCCACAGATTATTAAGGTCACAGACTATGATGCCAAATCCCTATATAATGCAATAACCAACTATTTTAAAGAACACAATATTAATTTTAAAAGCAACATGATAGAATTTGTGGCCAATGGGGCAAATACTATGACCGGTAAGAATCTATCTGTAGCAAAATTGTTCAAAGATGACATTCCAAATTTGATGGTTTTAAAATGTATTTGTCATTCTCTTGCACTTTGTTCAGCATATGCGTGCTTAAAACTTCCTTCATGTTTAGAAACACTTACGAGAAATATCTATAATTATGTTTTGAACAGTCCAAAACGTAACCATACATTTTTCGAAATACAAAACTAATTGGAAATTGAACCAAAAAAATTCTACACAAATTTAAAAAAAAAAGTATTTTTATTTTGTATTTAATTTAGATCTTAAAGCTATCGTATATGTATATGTACATATATTTCAAAAACTATATAAATTATACTTGGTAATTCAAAATTTATTTGAAATTGTTTTATTTGAAAAAGCTGTTGAACTCCGGTTCACTGGCCCCCCACGTTAGTTAACGACACACACATATTCAATATTATTAGGTAAATTTTCCATTGAACCATTTCTTTCTTTGCAGATGTAAATTTATGAATTAGGAAAGTAATTAGTAGACTGATAAGGACACACATGTTAGTTGTAAGTAATTGTAATTGTAAGAGAAAAACCCATCTTAGTAATTTAGACACCAACATGTTTACCTAAGAATATGGAGATAAGGAAAATCGAAATCGATTTATGACATTATGGGAAAAACCCATATTAGTAATTAATACACAAACATACTTAGAATTTGTGTTCTTTATGTTTACTTATGAAAATTGAGATTAAGATATTTATTAAGAAAATAGAAATTAAGTAAACAACCATAACCATTAACATGATATCAATGTTTACCGATATGCAGGTAACGATAACCTAAGTTTGGTTCGAACAACGAACACTGTAGTATTTAAGAAAAGAAAATACATTTTGTAAGACTAGTTTTTAAAAATTAAATAAAGAAAAAGGACGCGTTCCAAAAAATTTATTATTTTTTAACTCATTAAAATGAAAACTTTAACTCGTTCGTGCGATTTAGCGCCTCTGGATTACTTTTTATGGGGCTATGATAAGTCATTGCTTTATGCCAACAACTCAGCAACCCTTGAAGCATTGGAAGCCAATATTCAACCCACTAATGATGTAATACGGCCTGCTTTGAAGCTGCTCTCAGTTAAATTAGATATTGGCTGTTTCTGCAACATAAAAGAGATTCAGCATGGCCCTTTAATTGCAAAGTGAAATTAATTATGCTGGTAGATATAGCAAAAAACTACTTTTATTTAATAGAATAAAGGAAATAAAATTTTAGTTCACATGTTGGTCACATTTTATTAGTCAAATATTTGCTAGATGTGACCGTGAGCTTAAGAAAACACCTAATGCAACAATAAACTTAAAACAGCAAAATATTGTCATAAGCCCTTTTAGTACCAAGCTTCAAACATAATGAACTCAAATTTTGCTTTTAATAAAATTAATGTTTTTTTTTGAAAAATATTAAACCATGGTAGCTAACAAGAAATTAAGAACCGAATTTTTAACAACTTGTTGTGTTTTAGATTTTTTGTTATTCACTTTGTATTCCCGCTAAAAATATATACGGAATTGAATTATTGTTTGGAAAAAATTCGGTTTTATTAATTAAATTTTGTCACTGTTCAAAATTTAGAATGAATTCAAGTTTTGTTTTAAAAAACATTAAATCTTTTTATGTTATTAATTTGCAATTTTATATTACAATTTTATATTATTTTATAGTTTTGAGGTAAAAAGCACGCGTTGCCGATCTCAACTTAATGAGGGCAAAAGGAGATTTTTAAGCAAATTAAATTCAAGGCAGTTAATGCCGATTTGAAGTTCTTTGTTTTAATCTGATTTATTTTGGGCAGTGAGCCCCTTTTTATACGAAATTTTCTTATACCTAAATTCTTATTCTAATTCCCCTCAAAAATTATTGACCAATCATAATTAGTTAGGTAAATTGAGTTAAACGACAAAATCGTCACTCAATTTACCAAACTCTACTAAATGCATGTGCCTTAATATTATTGTTTTTATTTTTAAGTCGGGTGTCAAATTCGTATTCATGTACACTTATTAGGGATCCCCACACGCATTTGGTAAAATGTATTAGGGCACACCACAAGTATTTACCAAATTTGCGACATTCACTCCAAAATGATTCAGTGTTTTTATCATTATTAAAATTTGGGAGTTTAGCACGTCATTAATGAATGAACTAATTGCATTCGTATTCTAAAACAGCCCATAAATTTCTCAGCATTCCGTATACATTTCCAACGACCGAGTTTATATGATTTGACCAAGTTAGTTGACTGTTAAAGGTAACGCCGAGATTTTTTGAAGTACTTACTAGGGCTATAGCATTGTTATTAATTTTTATTTCAATATTACCGTGAAGATCTCTCGAATTTTTTGAAGATTTAGATAGAAAAATACATTTCGACTTAAGGGGGTTAAGGAATAATCCATTTTCCAAGGCCCAATTATAAATTCTATTTAAATCATCATTGATATTGCAAACACACAATTGCACAGCAGCTAAACTAGCACTACTATATAGCTGAACGTCATCAGCATACATATGTACCTCGCTACTTTTCAGAACGTCTGGTAGATCATTAATGTACAAATAAAACAGAAGAGGTCCAAGGATTGATCACTGTGGAACACCTCTGACGACTGTGAGAGGATTCGAAAATTTACCATTATAGTGTACAATTTGGGATCTGTTATCGAGATATGATGATAAAAGCTTGCAAGCGGAACTAGAAAAGTTGAATGGTTTTTCAAGTTTTTTCGCAAGAATACCGTGATCGACAGTGTCAAAAGTTTTACTGTGATCCAATAAAATTAAAAATGATACATTATTGCGATCAAGTTTCATCCGGAGAGATTCAACTACATCTGGCTATGCTGTTATACAACTTTTTCCTTTCCTAAAGCCAGATTCATTTGCTTCGACATTAGTTTCTCCATTACCTTTGATAGAAAAGGAAGGATAGCGATCGGTCGAAAATCGTTGTTGGATTTGGGAATGGGAATAATTTTAGAAAGTTTCCATCCTTGAGGAAATACTGATTTTGTAAGAGCCGTATTGAATAAATGTGTCAAAAAAGGTAGAATTTTTGGAATAATTGCTTTCAGAAAGATGGGATTTATATTGTCCATACCAGTGGCATTTGATTTAACAGCCAACATACTTTCTGAAACCTCGAACTGGTCTACGCAACGGAAATAAAAGCAATTTTCTACTGGTACATAACAGAGATTATTATACACGTTTCCGGAGGGAGGTTGAATGTCTATATTAACAAATTTACTATTTAGGGTGTCCACATCAATATCATCATTGCAAATTGTGGTGCATTTCTGGCCTATACCTATGCTACGAATTTCCTTCCATTTAGATCTACTGTCAACAGCAGACGAGAATTTTCTCTGGTAATAAGAAGATTTTGCAATTTTTATATTTTTAACAACATTTCTTCTTGCACATTTGAAAATATTTTGAAGTACAGGGGTTTTAACCTTTTCCATCTGTTGTAAGCATCATTACGTTTTTTAATTAAAAGTTTGATATCGTTGTTGAACCAAGGATGCCTATCAGCCTTTATTGATTTTTAAGGCGAACAGCTGAACAAAGTAAATTAAAATTAGATTGCGTAAGATTATCGTTGACAAAAACTTATGATCAGAATTAAGCCCAATGTGTCAAAGACAAAAGAAAAAGTCTTTATTTATTTTCCTATAATTTGTAAATGATTTCATGAAAAAGTTTTTATCATACTGTGACCACATCTTCATAATTATGGCTGCATCTTTTGAAATATTAGTATGTTTATTGTTTTGGTTTTGTAGACGGTAGATAGTTTTAACGGACGGAACCGAAAAATTTATTGTGTTCAAATACTATTGAAAATTTCATATAGGTTCTCATCTTGTTCAAATGGTATTTCATTGATACGTAAGTCACAAGCAACACTACTGTTTTCCTGGTGTATAATTTTGGCTTTTAAAGTTTTTATTTCGTCCTGCACACTACTTATGTTTACTGTGACTGTTTCTAAATTTTCTACTCTTTCCCTTAAAACAGAAACCTCACTCTTAACTTCGTCGATTCTCTTATCAATTTCATCAAAGAGTCAAGATTTAAACTCCTCAAGCAGACTCATTATTTGTTCCGTTTGTTTTTCCAGACGTTTATCTAATATTTGAATGTATTTAAGAGACGAGTCATTACCAGATAGCCTAGGTGTTTTTTTTTTTTTTTTTTTTTTTTGGAGTAAAATTATCTTCAGAGCAGAGACTTGTAACGAAGCTATTTTTCTCTTTGCAGTAGTCGACATAGTTGTTGTTATTGAAGATCTTTTGTTTCTTCTATAGCGAGTTATTGGTGGCATATAAAGGTTTAATTGTTCAGATTGTTATTATTGTTAATATTGTTTGTTATTGTGTGTTATTGTTTTTATTTTTTTTTACTTTTGCTTTTTGCTCACTGCTTTGTTTGTTTAGTTTGCAGTTTAAATAAAAATTATATGTATTTCTATTTTGTTATTGTATTTTTCGTGAGTTTCTATGATTCTGTTTTTAGATATATTTTTGTTTGTTGAATAGGGTTGCCATTCGTATTGTTTTTATCAGTACATGTACTGTTTTTTGTTCAAAGTACTGATTTATGCATTACAAGCAAATCAGTACGCAAATGTACTGATTTTTTCATTAATGTACTGTTTTTGTACTGTTATTAAATATTAATTATGGTCAGTATATAGTTTGTCATATTGTCAAATTGTTTGCGATACAAATATTAATATAGATGTCCTTATCGATGAGTTATTAACATTAAAGATTTTTGTCGAATCAGTACGAAAAAAGAAGACAGTAGAAGAAAAATGGAAAGTGTTTCTAAATGGTGGTGCATTAACCAATTTGAGGAAACGTGTTATTTTATTTCTTCCATTCCACATTCAAACGCTTTTCAGAACGAGTCTTTAGTTCTCAAAGTGGAGAAAAGAGAGTAACATGCTCCTAATATAAAACCTAGAAAGTGAGTTGAAGATAAAGACAAACTTTAGTTATAGTTGTAATGAGTTTTACAATTTCTTGAAGACTGAAGACAGGAAAAAATGGGGGCAATGTACAAAAACGCCATAAATATTTTTAACTTGTAACTTTGTAAATATTTATGCCCATACATATGTATGTAAATATATTATTTATAAAAATAAATAGTATAAGATCGTCTGAAAACCGATTGTGCCTTTTGCAATAATTAGAATTATTAATAGTAATTAGTTTTAAGTCACTTTTAAATAATTTTTTTAAATTATCTTGAAGATAAATACATAACAAGCTTCGTTATTTCAAGTGTTTAATTTGTTTTTAACATTGTTGTCCTTATATCTGTAGCTTGTTGCTAAAAAGGCCAATGTCATAAAATTCATTTTTGAGAAAATTTAAATTTTAGTATTTTATAGAAGAGTTCTAAGTGAAAATGGCTAGCAAACCTTTTTGAAGCTGTTCTCGGTTAAATTAGACAAAAAAATTAATTATGCTGGTAGATATAGCAAAAAACTACTTTTATTTAATTTTATGTTGACATATATTCAAAAAATATAATAGAATAAAGGAATTGATTTTTTTTTTGCTTTTAATAAAACTAATGTTTCTTTGAAAGAGATTAAACCAAGTAGCTAACAAGAAATTAAGAATCGAATTTTTTAACAATTTGTTGTGTTTTAGATTTTTTTGTTGTTCACTTTGTATTTCCGCTAAAAATATATACGGAATTGAATTATTATTTTGAAAAAAATCAGTTTAATTAATTAAAATTTGTCACTGTTCAAATTATAGACTGAATTCAAGTTTTGGTTTAAAAAAGATTAAAACTTTTTATGTTATTAATATACAATTTTATATTAAAAAAGTAAATGTACTGTTTTTTATGCAATTGTACTGATTTTTTTTCTCTTATGTACTGATTTCTTTGATTTCAAGAATGGCAACCCTATTGTTGAATATTGTTTTAGTATAGTTTATTTCAGATTTTTATTTTTGGTTATTAATTGTATCTACTTATGTGTTGTAAATTTGTGGTTCATTTAAATTAAACTTTAAATTAAACTTTAAAACAATTTTAAGAGGGCTGGTTTTACAGGAATTAATCCCATTCACTTTTGCTGGGTTTAATGCGTTGGTTAACTAATGTGAACTTTAACTTTGTTTGCTTAAGGCCCGTTTTCACGACTTACCGATAGCTAAAGGTAGGATTTTATCGGCCGTATAACAAGTTTTCCATTATTCCAACTTTACTTTAACCTTAAGTGAGCGATTAGTTAAAGGAAGGTTCATACTACCTGATAGGCTAAAGTAAAGTTTTAATAAGGGAACACTTTTTATACCGCCGATAAAATCCTACCTTTAGCTATCAGTAAGTCGTGAAAACGGGGGTAAGGGGGCTAAACTGTTATCTGGCGTAGATGTGAAGTCGTATCTTCCTCGTTTTAAAATTTAGAAAACTTGTTTCTTTTACTCATTGCCACATTGTTTTACACATTTTCATAACACAATCAGGGCTGTCAAGTATAAACCTTTCTCTACAAACGGCGATTTTCAACCTTTTTGGGCGACATGAAGATTTTGTTTGCGGCTTATAAAATATATAGCGATTTTGTTTCCTATTTGACAAGCCATAAATTTGTTTTGAGGCTCTTGGACAAATTTACCGTTTTTTTTTTTTTTTAAAGATTATTTTAATGATGGTAGCTACACGTGCGGTACGTACCATTTCAAAGAATTTGCTTTGACGGTCCTTATATTGCATGTAATTCCAAATGCTAGTGCCTGTGTTGAAAGAGTTTTATTAATAATAAACTCCACTTAAACTCGCCTTCAAAATAAAATGCAATCAATTAAATCCTATACAATGTATTAAAAAAAAACAATAAGAATTGTCTTGGCGATGAATTTGTTTTACTAGCTGCTTTAAGTAGACTACCGTAAACTATTTTATAGACAACATTGGACCTCTTTTGTGTTTGCTAATCACTTTTATTTTGTTTTAAATGAAAATTTAACAATGTGTATATTATCTCGACTTTTTTCTATTTTTTTGGAAAACATTTATTTTTGAGGATTTTTTAAAAATATTTTTAATAATTTGAAAAATATATATTTTATAAAAATAAGGTTTTGGGGTTTCTGTCATTCAATTTGGCAAAAAAAGTGAAAATAAATCTGACAGCCCTGGCTGCCATTTACAATTTTCCTACAATTTACATGAGCGTTGCGAGTTGTTATTAATATAAAACCGGTCAAATGCAAATTTTTTCAGAAAATGTTATGCATAGTTATTTCATTTATTTTTTTAAATAAGACTTATAAATAAATAACCAAATTCGATATTCAACAGCTTTATTTAAAAAAGCTAAGACAAGTTTTAGAGCACGAAATTAGTATGGAAAACCAACTTTTAATGTTCACATCTCTTAAGCATTCTTTTATGAATAAGACTGTTAATATATAAAAAAAAATTTACCCCCATATTCATAAAAATAATTTTGAATGATAAAAGGTTTATTTAACAAATTTTCATAGAAAATTCGTTTTGGTGTGTAAATTCCACATTCTTTATTATTTTTGGTAATTTTATGCAAGTCTAATGCCCGTAATTTCTACAAGGAGATATCTGGTCGTGTTCGTACCTAACAGCACAGATTACACACATATATGTCACGAGACGGAAGATTTTTTCTCTCTTTCTTAGAAAGCTGCCCTTTTTCATTTCTCTTTGTGCCATCTTTTATGCCGCCATACAATGAACACAAATTTATTTAGTTGAGATTTATTTGCAAAACTGTTGTAAAAATTAACTTTTAAGTTTACCGGAACACTAGTAAATAATATTTAAGTAAGTAAACAACATTGTAAAACAAAACAATATTTCTAAATACATTTTTTTCCATAAAATAAAACGTTTGCTGAACTAATGCTTTTGTTAAACGTTGTTTGTGCTTTATTATTTTTGTTTTGATCACGCAATTTGTGTTGGTTGTAGCGGCCTGTTTTTACACATAGCTACTTCACCACCAAAAAACGCTTTTAGTCTCTTTCTTCTAAAGCTGCCCTCGCAACTGATTTGGGCCTTTTTCACACGTCACTTTTTACATATCTGTGTCTAACAGTTATCTTTACCTATCCAGTAAAACTGTTTTGGTAATTTAAACGTTAATTTTGCCTACGTGTTTTTTCCTTTAAGTTTTCTTTTAAAATATGACATTTGTATTTTTTTAAATTTTTTGATTTACCTGGTGTAAAATACCCTACAGTTTAGGCATTAGGTAAGGCATACGTGTAAAAATTATGAAGAATTCGTGACACCATAGATATCTATACACAGCTAGATATTTATTTGTAGAAATTACGGGCATAAAGTCGACAGTAGTATGCAGTAGTTGGCATCAATGGCCATTAAAAACAGCTGACAATTTTTCACCACACATGCGACGCATACAAAAGTAGAAGGAAAACCTACTTTAATGCGTTTATACATGTATGCATTGCATTCGTTTTGCTGTGTAACTTGTCACATACAATTAAACTGATTCTACTTTTTGACTGATGCATAAAATCGAATGACGCATAGAATACATGGTATGGACCATAGTTGGGGGTAGTGCACTAAATATTGATTTAAATCAACAGTGCACTTTCACTAAATAAAACTGCAAAAAAATTAGTTTGCACTTTTTTTTACCAGCTTTAGTGACGATTGCTATTTTTTTTAACTACAACTAAAAAAAATTGTTATATTGCAAATTTCTTCACTATCACTAAACGAAGATGTAATGCAAAAACCTGCAGTCAATTCAAATAGTGCAAAATTGCAATCAAAAAAGCTGCATATAAACAGACTCTCACTAAAATTTGAAAAATGTAATTTTGTATGAGCATTATATTTGATTCTTGTTATGATATGCATAAGAAAGGAAATTAAACAGCATGTCAATAATTTGTCAATAACGGAATATCTCATGGCTTTAATCATGAAAAAGCAAGTTTTTTTTTTTGTAAATTTAGTGCAAAATTTCATGTTGCACTCAAATGAGTGAAGAGCAAAAATGTTGCAATAAACTGATGATTGCTTTTTTTAAATCAAACTATTTTTTTTTTTGAGTGCAACATTTTTTAGAACCACTATAAACATGAGTGATAGTGAGGCTGCTAATTTTCAATTCATCACTCTACATCAACAAAATGATTGCAATAATTTTGCACTATTACTTACTGTGAGGTGAAACTGCAAAATGAGTGCACTACTCCCATCTATGGTATGGACCATAATATACAACTAGTATGCCGACTCCAAGGCATACTACTGTCGACTTTATGCCCGAAATTTCTACAAATAAATATCTAGCTGTGTATAGATATCTATGGTGTAAGAATTCTTCATAATTTTAACACGTATGCCTTACCTACTGCCTAAACTGTAGGGTATTTTACACCAGTTAAATCAAAAAATTTAAAAAGTTGTTCTCTTATGGAACAAAATCCTTTGTTGGCAAAAGGGATTTTTACAAAATTTCAGGCTACAGGTACAGGCCAGTTCCAGTAAGCGTTCATCTTCATCAGATGCATCATCGTGCCATAATTCCGTCGTAGTCATAATTTTTATAAGTTTTATTTTTTAAATTTGTTAACAAAATTTTTTTATTTAAAGTGACAAAAAAAAGTGATACAAAATGTTCTACTGTGAATAAACTAAATCACAATAGTACTTTTTTTTATCGAATGTGTGCCATAATACCAAATGAAAATTCGTTCGATCAACTAATTCGACTGATGTCGAAAATCGAATTAAGTTCATAATAGATACATAAATTTTTTGGTGTTTTTTATTAGGCGGCACAGAAAAAAAGCATTTTTGCAAACAAGAAAACTTAAATGTTTATTTTCATCCCTATTGTAAATAAAATTATACTATAAATTTTTGCTCTTTTCCATAAAAAATTGTATGGGCAAAAGCAAAGTTTTGAGTCAAGCCAATTTAATTTATAGGTATAAATTGCAGCCACTCGTGGTTTTTTGTTCATATCTTAGGCATTTGTAGACCGATCTGGCTAAAGTATAATAGCACACTATTCCGTACTATATCTAATATAAATGTATAGTAATGTTAATATACGAGTCTTCGGAAATCCATTAAGACTTTGATAATAAAACGTAGAATATTATAATATAGTAATTAAATGTTTACAAATCAAATTTTTTATAAATTTAACAAACAATTTCATACGGGGGTAAATGTATGTACTTATATGTATGTTTTTGTTTGCTTGTTTTTAAATATAATTTGGGCAAACTTTGTTTAAAATCTAAATTTAATTTGTCCGATTTTTTGACGATTTTTTAAACAGTAAAAGATGGTTTTTTTGACGATTTTTTCATAATTTTATCTGGCAGCCCTGTTTGTGCTTATTGCTTTCTATTCTTGGGTACACTCCCAAAAGTTTTACAGTAACTGAATGTAATATATTTAAATCGTTTTCCATAAAGTTAAAAAATAATGAAAATTTTGTTGTTCCAAAAACAAACTACAAAAAATATTAAGGGTTTTCATGATATCGCTTAAAATTACTATTTGTGCAAATGGGCAATCTTGCGAGACTCGTTTTACAAAGACCCTGTTTAATTTTTTTGTAATTTAAAACAATTAATATAATTTCAAACTGAAACGTCAATACAAAAATAAATTTGAAAAATAAATTTGTAAATAAAAGGTGAAATTCGTTTTTTAAACATGCATAAAGAAAGTAAAAAGACTTATTTGCTTATATTATTGTAAGAATTTATTGTTTGTGATTTTATTAACACTTTAATTTTTCATTGAATGGCGGTAGCCATTAAAAAAATTTGTTTGTATAAATACATAATTGAACAGCGCAAGCTTACGAGTCAAAATTGTGTGCTTTAAATCAAATTGAAACACATGTGTACACAAATAAAAGAAAATAAAAAAAAAAAATATTTGGCTCATTTGGTACGTCATAATGACAGGTTAAAGTACTGCTTTAGCTGTCTTAGTATGTAATTGAAATTGAGTTAAAATTAACTGAAAAAACCTTTGAATATGTTTTTTTAGTTTGTATTTTTTTAATTTAAAATAAAGAGAAAAGTTAATTAATTGTATATGAATTTTTCCGTTATAAAATTAACATTTAAAAATAACCGTAAAATTCCTTCATTTAAAATGAAATGATCCGTTTTCTAATTACATTTTCAGTTTTTAAAACTGAATAATCTTTGTAATTTACCTACATAATATTTTGAGTGTAATATGACATGAGTGCTATACTAGTTTCTTTTAACACATTAGTCAATCGATTGTTTAGTAAAGACCAAGATGACAAGACAAGTGAACGACTGATTCAAAAGACGATAACTAACTCAAAAGACGAGCTGACACAAAAGACCCACTGAGACAAAAGACCAAGTGACCGGAAACGAACTAGTGAACTAAAAGAACGAACTAGTTCATTTTTTGAAATGAACTATAATGACCGATCACCAAAATGATCGATTAAGCCCAGGACCAAAATCGAGGTAGTTTAGTGTAGGTTTCTACCTTTCCCCACCCTGTGAAGGAATGCTTTGTGGTAGTTCCACAGGGCCTCTTGGGTTGGTGACAGAGGATTGTTCGCGTGTTAAAGTCTCTCACACCTGGTAAGCTAAACAATAAGGTAAGCCAAAGTCTTTCGACGATTTTACCTCGAAAAAACATACACTCAACATACTATTAAGCTAAATTGGATTTAATTACTTACAGACACATGTTGGCAGTTCCTTTGGCGTCCAAGAGCCATCAGATTGACAAGTGCGTTCATGTTTTCCAACCAACTCGTAACCAGTCCCACAATTATAGGTGATTTTACATCCATAGGTATAGCATTCTCCCGAGTGCCAACCATTAGCTGGATCTGGAGGCTGCCCACAAGAACGAGCTGTAGTAACAAAAAAATCACAATTTGTTATTCTATGTAAAATATTATAAAGAAAATTAAAGCAGGCATACGTTCGCATTGTATGTCGGGCCCATACCAACTGGCTTGACCGTCAATAGCCAGACATTTGGCACGAGGGAAGCCATTTGTAACGTATCCGGTGTGACAGTGGTACTGTACAGTTGAATCTAGATCAAATGTCTCTTGTTCAGGAAGTGCCGAGTTACGGGCATGTTCAATTTGGGGCGGTTTCAAACAATATACTAATTTTCCAATAAAAAATTACGTAAAATGTGTACATACATATGTATATGAAGGTTTAAAGAAATACATACTATTTTGTTTGCAAGCTGGCTCAGCTCCTGCCCAATTACCATCTGCTTGACATAAGCGACTTTGCAAGCCCACTACATGATAACCATGGGGACAAGAATAAGACGCCCTGGCACCAAAATGACGTCCCCCAACAGTAACCTGTCCCAACGTTGGTTGAGCAAGTTCAGGACATTCTCTATCTGTAGCAAAAACAAACTTAGTAATTGAATTTGTTCGTCTAATTATTTTATTTATACCTGGTTTAATGCATGACATGCCACAAACACCATCACATAGGCACTTTTTCTTCTTGCTTTTACAATCTTCATCGGAAGAACATTTTCTTAAACACTTTTGGCCAAGCAATGTTGCTTGCTCTTCATCACGTGGACAATCAGATGAGGGAGAATTCCGTGGATTTTTGTAAACTCGGCCATCGTCATCTGCTTCGGATGATTCTTCGTCATCATCCCAATCATCGTCTTCATCATCCTGCGGAATTTCCGTTGGTGTAAGCGAAACATGCAAAACTGGAAAATATATGCATATTGTATATATTAAACTGATACTTATAAAGTAAAAACACATACATATAAAAGTAAATACACATAGCAATTATTGCTTAAATTTAGAGAATTCTATTGGAAAACTCTTCTATAAACCAAGTTTATTTAAATTTCCTTTGGGTTTGCGACAATTTTTTGTTATATCTTTTGCTATAACATACAAAATTTGTTTTTGAAAGCATTAAAATATTTTTGTAATTCCATAGCATTTATGTTACCCACTGTATTCGAAAAAATATCAACACAGCTTCCTTGCATGTTCTTTCGTCGCTGTCTAACGAGCAACAAAATTAATGATGCATTATGATTTAAACACATTCGAGACAGCAAGCTACCGACTTTAATACATTAAAAATAGAATACATGTGTATATATGGAAATTATTATTTTAACGACGACACTGATACATGGCTGCAGGTTATTTTCTTTGCTTATTTTGTCGTTGTAGTCAAATTAAACTACATGCTAATTATGTCCGCTACAAAGCAGAAATAGTGTTGTTAATATAATCAAAAATTAGAAGAATTAATGCTTAAAAAAAATATATATTTTGATTGAAACAAGAATATAAGCTCGCCTTACCACCAAATTTATATTATTATTACTTTTTAGTATCCCTAAAAGAAGTTATATAGGACGATGTTTGTCACGCCAACGCTCCTAGTTTAATAGCTATATGTAGTAAAAGTTTCAAAATACTTTATCCATATCTCTTAAGGTATAAACTAAATCTTAGCAGTATGTGTATTAATTAAAAATTTAAAGTGTGTTTTACATGGTGTTTAAAGCATACCGATTTATTAACCCATTAAGAGCCCATTTTTAATATTTATAAATGGAAAAACATGCATATTTGCAGACTCGTACACAAACTTAATTTAAGCCTACAAAAATATAAATACTTATTTATGATGAATTTTTTAAAGTAAAAGCAAATGAATTTATTAAAAACCATTTAAAATAATTTAATTTTGTTGTTTTTGGAACTCATAAAGAATATCATCTTCACGGCAGGTTGAATAAAAATATCCTAATATACAGTTGAATCGGGAAAAAGTTAACGGAAATGCCGTAAGAGTTGTTAACTTTTTCGACTTATGTATTAACTTTTCTAAGCGGTTTTAAATTGCAAAAAAAATTCAATAATAAACATGTGTACCTATTTTTTTCAATTACTTAGTTTTTATCAGTACAAAAAAGAAACTTAGATCTAATTTGTACCGGTTGGTTTCAAGTTCACAATTGCTCTTGAGCTACAATTAAGAATTATACAATCAGTCATGTATTATGTGTTAGGCGCTACATACGACGTTTGTCAGAAAATTAGTTCTTCAAAATTTTCAGATAGCGTATTGTATGTATTTTCTAAAAATTTGCCAGCCATTAATTACTGACATTATTGTCTTTTCAGGTTGTCTTTCGCGCTAAGCTATTGATATTGAAATTATAACAGTCATTGCGCAATTACGTTTTCGTTGCTTCACGAAAAACATTTGTACAAACTTGCTTTAAGATCGGCATATTTCGGTCTATGTAATGATGGCTACTTCAGATATACAATAATACAACGCCGATAGTTTTGCTTTAATGTATTTCTCAATTTTGTTTAAACTCTCAACTTTCGGCTTAAAATTTAATCTGATTTGTTATCGTTTGTAAAAATCAGTACTTTTTTATTAATACGATCTGAAAAGTTAACTTAGAGTTAAAATTTTAGAGCGGTACAGAGGCGCTAAAATTTGGTTAACTTGACCGCAAGATTAATCTTATTCTACTGTAATTTTTTGGTTCAACACATTTAGTTTATGAATTATAGGTCGTAAAAGCTTCAGAGCACTTTATCAATAGTATAGGAGGAAAAAAAATGTAATCTGAATCTTTAAAGTATTGGTATCATAATAAAGTCTTTCGAAACACATTTCATATGATTTAATAACTCCTTAAGGCTAAAATGCAACCCTGATCCAATGAAAAGTATAAGCGTTTATAAATTTTTCAAAAAACGATTAAGTCGTATGGGATGTCAAACTTTTTTCGTAATACTTGCGACACATTGCATTCACACTATCACACTTTGTCATATTACTTGAGTTTTTGACATGTATTAATACAAAGTATAATAGTGTAATCTAGCCTTTAAGAGCATTTATCTTAAAATTTTGTCGATATGTATAATAATATTTCCTCAAATAGAATATGTTAAAGAGAACACTTCAAGTTTTTGTATGCTTTATTTTTAGAAACTCCATCACATAAAATTTTAAAGTTATTAGGGTTAAAACATTTTTATTTTGGAAAACTACTCAATTTATTTAAAAGTTTGAGTTAAAATATATTGTGGTAATAGTTTATGCACTTGTTACATATTTAAATATAGTAGTATGTAAATATTTGAAAAGTGTTTCGGAAGGGCAAAAACCCGCAATACAGAAAAACTTTATTAATCAAAGCCTTAATAACTTTGGTAACATGTGTTGTTTATTGTTAAATAATTATTGTTATATCGACATAATTTAAAGATAAAGCCCATTTTGTAAAAAAAAAGTCAGTCCAGAAGTATAGGCATTTGAAATGGGATCTTAATGGGCTAATAAATCGGTGTGCTTTAAACACCATGTGAAAGGCACTTTCAATTTTGCAATGATACCCATACAGCTAAGATTCAGTTTACACCTTAAGAGATATGGATCAAGTATGTTGAAACTTTTTCGACCTATAGTTCTCAAACCAAGAGCGTTGGCGTGACAAACATCTTTCTATATAACTTCTTTTATGGATACTAAAAAGTAATAATAATAGATTTGGTGGTGAGCGCCATGCTTATATTCTTGTTTCAATCCGGTTATTTTTTTGTAAGCACTAATTCTTCTAATATTTGATTATATTAGCAACACTTTTTCTGTCTTGTAGCGTATAAAAATAGAAATTAGTTTCATTTGACAACGACAACATTAGCATAGACAACAACCTGCAGCCATGTAGCCGTGTCGTCGTTAAAATAATCATTTCCATATAGACTACACATGCGGTACTTTATGTTTAATTGCTATTTATGTTAAACTAAATTAAAAAAATTCATGCGTAATTTTTCTTCGAATGTGTAATTAGGGACACAGTCATGTGTACTTTCCGAATTTCTCATTGTCTACAACTGGTGATACCATAGGAATTCCCTTTTGCTATATACCCAGCTTATCTTATCGTCTTTATTTGAAAATATCTATTATCATCTATACAAAATTTTCAAATACGCAAAAATAAATCCTTTTCAATTTTGTATAATCTTTTATCTTGTCCCATTTTTCTACGAGTACTATTACGATTACTACAAAGATTAACCGAAACTAACTTTAAAGATTGTAAAAAACTATAATTTCATTCAGTTGTATGCTAGTTTTCAAACAAGCAGATCGCCGTCGCTTTCGTTATTTAAAGACAAAAACAAAACACATATCAAATATCTCAACTGAGTACTTTTATTGATCTCTCTTTTGCAGAATATCAGATATTTTCAGTACACTTTGAATATTTTTCTACTATTGCATGTGTTTATTAAAATGTGGAAAATGGAGTGGGGAAAAAGTTTTAATTTTCATCTAATATTTTCAATAAAGCTGCATACAAATTGAAAAAAAATAAAATAAGTGCATACATGCAATTATATAACAAAAAATATGTTTAATACACAAAAAATTTTTTTCGACATGTTTATCTAGAAATTTCTTTCAGAGCACCCAAAATACACTCACCACTACAAACACATTTTCAACTGCCTCTCTTTGTGATTACCTCTGCTCTATATACTACTACATGAATATATACTAGAGTCTCCAATACTATCTGTGTACATTTCGCTGGCTCAATATTCCAAAGTTATATGTGCAAAAGGGGGACTAATGGGAAAGTGATGCGTCCACAAGTCACGTACTTTTTCACATAGCCAATCCTTTCCAAAAGTCAACCTCACCCACTGTCCTTTACGAGCTTGGTGTCCCCTGTCACGCTAACGAGGCTCTGACGACCGACCATGGGCGGTATAACCTTAATACTTGCACGGCTAATCCCGGCACTTACTTTGCACGCCTGGAGGCGATGTTGGCAGCCCCAACACCAGGATCGGACGCTATAGCCTAATAAGCTGTACGTCTTAAATAACTCTTATTACCGAAACCAACCCAAGAAAGAAAACTAATGAACCCGATATAAAGATGACGGAATTTGGCATGAAAACAAGGACTAGAATTGGAACATGGAACATACGTACCCTACTGGAGCCATCACGGCTTGCACAGCTATTTAAAGAGTTTGTAACTTACAAACTTACCTTGCTAGGGCTCTGTGAAATCAGATGGTGTGAGTCAGGGGAATTCACAACATAAAATGGCCTCACCATTCTCTTCTCTGGTAAACCATCGAATGAGCTTCCTCGATCCAGTGGAGTTGGAATTGTTCTTTCTAAGCAGGCCAAACATGCGCTTTGGACTGGAAACCACACTCAGATAGAATTATCACTGCCAGAGTGCGTGGCCATGCTCGAAATATCACGCTGATACAGTGCTACGCCCCTACGGATACATCTGAAAAGTCGGTGAAAGAAGCGTTTTATAATCATCTCGACAGCGTACTCGCAACCGTACCCAAGGGTGATATTAAAATAATGATGGGCGATTTCAATGCACAATTGGGACCCGATAACTCAACAGCAGCGATCACCATGGGAAGACATGGATTAGGGCGTCTGACGGAAAATGGTAAGATGCTTCTAGACGCATGCCGAACAAATAACCTTGTTATTGGCGGCACTCTATTTCCAAATCCGAGGATTCATAAAGTAACCTGGATATCTCCTGATAGGGTGACCGAAAACCAGATAGACCACATAATTATCAGCAAGAAATGGAGAGGTTCGCTGCTAGATGTGCGAAACAAACGTGGTGCTGATATGGGCAGTGATCCCCATCTTCTAATCGCTCATATACGCGTCAAAATCGCTGCCATTAAAAATAATTCTCTCGTGACACAAAGGAAATTTAAAGTGGCGTAATCTCCAACGCTTTCACCAACGAATTAAAAACTTATATAATAAATAACAACTCTGAACGTACGTGGCCAGAAATCAAAGATATATTTATCAAAGCTGCAGAACATCACCTTGGTTTCAAAAACAACACCCGAAAGGAATGGATTAGCGATATCACATGGAAATTAATTCAGGACAGAAAGGAGGCCAAAGCTGCCCTTAACTCGAGCAAAACTCGCTCGAATAAAATTAAACATCAGGAAACGTATAACCGAATTAACCGAGATGATAAACGTAATGCGAGATGTGATAAGGAAATGGGTCAACAATATAGCAAACGAACTACAAGCAGCAGCAGCAACCCATCGCACGAGAGACCTATACCTCGCTGTGAACAAGTTAACTAATAGAACATTTTCGTCTGGCAGACCCCTGAAGAATGACGCAGGGGAACTTGTAACATCAAAAACGCAGCAACTCAGCTTATGGGAAAATTTTTACGAGAATATTCTGAATACAACGTCCGCTTTACAAGATTCAATCTGCACTTGCACTACCCACGTATTGCATCCATCCATATCTTCTGTGTGTCCAGGAATCACTGAAATCAGCAAAGCAATTAGTTCAGTTAAAAACAACAAATCCCCTGGCCTGGATAATATTTCCCCAGAACTCCTTTCAATCGACCGAGTTACTAGCGCTCGCTTATTGGAACCCATCATAAAAGCATTCTGGAATGAAGAATCCATACCCGACGAAATCACCTCCGGCGCAATTATAAATCTTCCCACTAAAGGTGATTTAACCGCCAGAAAGAATTGGAGAGGTTTAACTTTGTTGAGCATGGTCAACAAAGAAAAGCTGTGTCGTCCGCAAATGTTGAGGTATGGGTGTAGCTGTTTGTTGGCAAGTCCGAAGTATAAATTAAGTATAATAGAGGGCCCAGGATGCTGCCTTGTGGGACTCCAGCGTTAATTGGCTGTGGAGAACTTAAAAATTCGCCTTCTTTAATAATAAATTGACGACCGACTAAGTAGCTTTCTAACAGCTTGTGTATATTTGCTGGTAAGTTTTGCTGCAATTTCAGTAGTAAACCTTCATGCCAGACTTTATCAAAAGCTTGAGACACATCGATGAAGAGTGCTGAGCAATATTTTTTTCTTCAAAGGCTTTTCTTATGACATTTACTATTCGATGAGTTTGTTCAATTGTGCTGTGTTTTCTTCGAAAACCGAATTGATGATTGGGGATACATCTGTTACCATTTAAAATCGGCGTTAATTTAGACACTAGAAGTTTCTCAAAAAGCTTTGATATATTAGACAATAAGCTTATAGGTCTATATGACTCAACTTTTGTGGGATCCTTTCCTGGTTTAGGTATCATGGTAACTAAGGATACTTTCCACTCTTGTGGGTAGTATTCAAGGCGTAAAATAGCATTAAAAATTAGTAGAATAATTTTCTTTGCTATGCTGGGTAGCTCCAAAAGCATTTTGTTACTGATCTTATCAAAACCAGGGGCTTTCTTGGAGTTTAAATCATGAATAGCCTTCTCGATTTCTTTTACTTCAAACCTTAGTGGAACAGCTGATCTAACAGCAACAGGTGGTAACTCGACCGCAGTATCGAAAGATGTATGAGGGGTAAATACGGTTTTCAAATGATTAACGAAAATATTTCCTTTTTCTATGTCATTTCGTGCCCAACGTCCATTTAAGTTTCTTAATGGTGGTTTAGTGATAACTGGTCTTTTAAGATTTCTAGCTGCACGCCATAATGAGTAATCAGTAGAATATATTTTACTATTTTTGATATTTTTGCGGGCTATGCTAGAATGTTGAACAGCTAGTTTGAGATAATTGTCAAAATTTACAATAGAAAGATTCACATTCTCCGGTGTTCTAAGCGGAATATTTTCAGTGCAGTGGGTACTGAGATATTTTTTATATTTTAACCAATTTATTTGTGTGGCTGCCGTCACTAAGTAACCAGACGGAGATACAATTCTATAAGGGTTTGATATGGTAAGAATTGTAGGTGTGTGATCAGAAGATAATTCTAAAGAAGCTTCAACGTGAATCGCTTCTGCGGGGATGTTTTTAACCACGCCAAAATCGATGACATCTGGAATTTTTTGCTGATCAGTAGGCCAATAAGTTGGTTGTCCGCTCGCGACCACATTTAAGTCCATTTTAGAGATTGTATTATACAAAACACGACCCTTTGGTGTTATAAGCCATGACCCCCAGAAGGTATGCTTAGCATTATAATCGCCATATGCCAGGAAACAAGGTCCTAATAATTTGTAGTATTTATAATATTGGCTTTCTGATATTAAAAATCTAGGTGGAGGGTATAAAGATGAAAGTACAAAGTTTCGATTTAGCTCTTCAACACAAATATTCGTTGCTTGCAGATAATCTTCACGATGATCACACATTAAGTAGTGTTTGATTCGGGTTTTTATCAAAATAGCAGAACCTCCACAAGCTCTATCTCGAGGGTCCTTGGTATCATATAATATATAACCATTAATTTTAAACGTATTTCTTGATATATAACAACTATTTCTTGATTTCTATATTTTGCATAAAAATAATCATTTTTAATTTGGA
Organism: Pollenia amentaria; assembly: GCA_943735925.1. Taxonomy (NCBI): domain Eukaryota; kingdom Metazoa; phylum Arthropoda; class Insecta; order Diptera; family Polleniidae; genus Pollenia; species Pollenia amentaria. Next base: position 76,775,020 of record OX031007.1, read on the forward strand.
ATTATGTCTTAAGCTAAAGCTGAACTTGCTCAACGTAATTGTAATAAAAGCTTGAGATGTAAATCTGCAAATTTCGTTTCTACTTAAAATAATGGTTTTTATTAAGCAAAATACAAAAATCCAGAAAAAGTCGTCATATATCAAGCAAAAATTGCAAATTTTAAATACTCGCTGTATTCCAAAAACAAAAATTAAACTCAAAAATAAGAATTATTTGCAATAGAAAATATAACCCAAATATAATTTTTAATAATTTTTTTGTATATACTATAAAAATTCAATAAAAACGAACAGTTTTGTACATAAAAGTTGATATGTTAAAAATCCCGGGACTCATAAAAATAAATCCCGGGATTCGGGATTTCCCGTTTGGCATCCCTATTTGAAACTGATTTAGAGTCAAAAAGCTGCCGAATAAAAAAAAGTGCAGTTTTAAAATCAGCGACATTGAATTGGTAAAGGTGTTATGATACTTGCTATTTTTTGTATTTTTTCTATATTGGAGAACAGTGCAAATATATTTGCATAGGAAAACTGACTAAGTGTAAAGAGTTTGATTATACCATAAAAAATCTTGAAATGTCAAAAAAATATACGTGTGTTATCGATAAATAATATTAGACTGTAAAAAAAAATATAAAAATTTTTAACTTAAAATTGACATTTCCAGATTATATGTTAGCACTGCTGCTAACTTTTTTTAGTTTTTGATCGAAAGTAGCGGGTTTTAACATTTTTTTTGCGATTTATAGCTATTTTTGACGGTTTTTGTGGGAACAAAACGTGGGCAATATTGTTTGTTTTGCTTACATTTTATATTGTATTGTATTTCTTGTTCTTTCTCGCATTTGTTGTTTCATTCAGTCAATCCTAAACAAATCCAATACCTTATAATAACACCTTAAAGAATTGCTACAAATTTTTTATCAACACAAAAAATTTTTAATTTTGTACCTTTGTGTTATACAACTTATAAAAAATATTACTAACATTTTATTACGGCTGTAAATGAATGCATTCTCTCAATTTTCTTACTCTCTGGTACTCACTACCAGGGTTGTCAGTTTGATTTTGATCTTTTTCGCCAAATTCAATGTCAAAAATCGCCAAAGCATTTATTTTTTTCGATTTAGACAATAATATATGTATTTTTAGAATAATTAAAAATATTTTTTCATAAATACCAAAAAAAATTTGTTCCGTATCCCTAAAATCCGCCAAAAATTCAAAAAAAGTCGCCATATATTTTGATTAATTTTTATTTAACAAAAAAGGTGCAATGTTTAAAATATTTTATAGAAGTCTACTTAAAGCAACAAAAAAAGGATTTTGCGGTAAGTATTAAACAAATATTGGATGTACAATATATTTGTATGTAGTTGCAGTTCTATTATATAACTAAAACGCTATATAGTTCACCAAGAAGACTAACTTGTTGTCTTCTTTTTTGAAATACATTGTGAAGGTAGAAAAGAAATGCAACATGTGCTATTTATATTCATATAACTTTTGGCTCGTAAAAACGTGTCGAAAACTTCATATCGCATTCTACGTCAAAGCAGATATTAAGTGAATTTCAATATTTCAATACAGGTACCTGCCGTATCCTTGTAGCTATAAATTATTGGCCTAAACTGATCTTAATTAGATTGAATATCATCATTACAATTTTCTTTTAACAAACTGTATTTTTTCTATTGTATTTCATTAACATCCAAGGGTAAGTTAGGATTCATAAAAAATCTTTAAAATATATTTAAAAACAACAAATTTTATGTGATAATTTGTCAAATTTTATAATGGAAAAATGTTCATAAACTTTCATTATATTAATTTTTAAAGAATTCTACTTATTACTTCTTTCAAGAGCACATTTAAATGTGAAAAAAAAATTTCTCAAAGATTATCTTCATCAGCCATTTCAACATTATTTAGTTTTAAATACTGGTCATACATATGAATGCATCAAATTTCATACAATGAAATACTAGAATAAAAAAAATATTATTTCTTCGTTTTGAATTTAACAAATTTCAAAACAAATAGATGGCTCATCAAAAATAGCCAACAAAATCGCCAACTATTTTATAAATCGCCAAAAAATCGCCATGTCGCCAAATCGAAAATTAGGTCGCCAAAAGAGTTTGAAAATCGCCACGTTTGGCTACTACACAACCAAAAAATTTTTGGAAATCCCTGCTCTAGAGCAGTGGTGTCAATTATAATTGTGTTGGTGCGAATACTCTTGTCTCTTTCATTCCCAGCGGGAGGAATCTGCGGTTGCGAGGCCTATTACGAGGCCTAATTTACATACATATTTTGCTATGAAGACTTTAGAGCAATTAATAATAATACAAATATCGAAAAATGTTGAGTTAGGGACAGACACAATCAGTTATTATTTAAATAAATTTAATTTGGAACCTGCATTTCGCAGAAACTTTGCTTATTTTTTGGAAAAATTGAGCATTTGACAATATTTGAAGTCTTTTTACAACCTTATACAATTCTTTCCAAAATTATTAATTTGGTGCTCAACATATCTTTGCGAATGCCAACAATGAAAATTCATTTGCACATACTAATGCAAATAATAACCCCATTAAGTTTAATAATATTCTATAATTATTAACCACCATTATAAAAAGAGAAGATTTTACTAGCCTATAAAAATATACTTTTATTTACCAATAATATCTTCTAAATTTATATTGCAGTTTCGAAACAACAAAACATTTTTTAGGTTTGCGGACGTTAATTTATTGCGTTGTTTTGAGAAAATGTATTTCAAATCGGAAAATATTTGTTCGCAAACATATATTGAGGAAAATAAGCGACAAACATTTGAAGGAATTTTTTTTTAATACAGGATATAGTGCCTCGTCTAAATTTTTCCAGAACTCAATAATATTTTCCCTATCTGGATGATTAAATTGTTAATAAACTCATCCGCTTGTATGCTCGTTATCGCTGTCTACAAGACTAATTAATAAAATTCAAATTTGAAGTTTACATAAGCTCAATAAACACAACATCAAGGCGAATTCATCACATTTATTCTTGATACTACAACAAGTACACTACACCTCGTACAAAAACCACAAGCAATTTGTTTTTTTAAAATCATTGTACAATGTTAAAAACAGAAATAAAACAAAACAGAAACAAAGATAATAAATAATAAATGTATTATTTCTGTTTAGAGGCCTCAAAACAGGCCGTGCGATCGTGCGATATTTCCCGCCGAATGAGAGTGTTTTGCAGTAAACAATTATATTTTACGCTCGCAAAACAAAAGAGCGTAAGCGTACATGTGAGTTTTGCTGACACAATTGTGTATGACGCTGACATCCCTGCTCTAGAGATATCTAGATGTCAGCGAACAGAGTATACATAAATACTCGCGAAGGTGGGTATCGATAATCAGTATTAGTACGATTATTTAAGTGTGTACATCGCAATTATAAGTGGTAAAATTGACTACGTTTTAAATAAAGTGGCGTGAATAGTTTATAGTACATCTAAAAAGTAAAGTGTTTTATTTATTTTATTAAAGTTGCAATAAAAGAACTCAAGAGGTTTATTATAAAGGAAATAAACCAAAAACGGTATTGAAAAGGCAGAAACGTAACAATTGGTGTCAGAAGTGGGATTGCAAAAATAAAATAAATTAGAAAAAAAAAAATAGACAGCAATGAAATTTGAAGAACTTTAAGTGGATCAGCTCAAGAAAGAGTTGAGCAAATTAGATCTACCAACTGCAGGAAATAAAGCAGAGCTGCAGAAGAGGTTAATAGATGAATTCGAACGACGCAATATTGACATTGGTTGCCACGAATTCGAGGATAAAGAAGAAATAGAGGAATGTACTCGTGCAGTAGCAAGTAATATGGAGTTCAACACGATGTTTGCTGCTATGATGGCAAAAATGGACGATAATTCCAAAAGCATGGTGATCATGATAAAAGAAAATTCGGATGAAACTTCTAGAAAAATTAATGAAACTTCTAGAAAAATGGAAGAGAAATCGAGCACCATCCTGGCTGAAATAAAAGAGAATTCTAGAATAACTAATGAGAAGCTTCAGGCTACAAACGAGAAACTTCAGGAGATTTCTACTGAAATAAATGAAAGAGTAAATGAAATATAAATAGAATTCAACCAAAAGCTGTCTGATGTTAAAACGCAAGTCACCAATGTAAAAATGATTTTGGATGAAAAACTACACCGGAAAAAGTTAATAACATTCAATGTCAGGAGGCAGCGGTGCGAGTTTTACCAGAGGTTTCTAGTAGAGTAAAGGCCCCTTGTTTTGATGGTAGTGTTCCATTTAATGTTTTTAAGTTCCAGTTTGATACAGTTGCTAACAGAAATGCATGGAACAGTGATGAAAAGGCCATAGAGCTAATTCTTGCACTAAAGGGGACTGCAGCTGAAATTCTAGAAAGTGTACCAACTAGTTGCAGAAATTATGACGACATTATGGTAGCACTGCAACGTAAGTATGGTGGTGAACACAGAAAAGAGATATACAAAATGGAATTGCGTGGCAGAGTGCAAAAGGCAAATGAAACTTTACAGGATTTTGCACTCGAGATAGAACGTTTGGTGCAGGTTACGTACCCTGGGGAAAATCATCCATTTTTGGATAATTTTAAAACGGAGGCATTTGTAAACGGTATTCGGGATGCATAAATAAAAATTGCGGTATGTACATCACAAAAGTCTACATTTGCAGAAACTGTTTCATTTTCCCTAGCCCAGGAAACTGCTAGAATTATTTCAAGACCTCAAGTGGGCAAAGTGCGAAGGCTTGATGTGACCACCAATGGTGAAAGGGATATTGTGCAGGATATAAAAGAGGCAGTTATGGAAGCTTTAAGCGAGAAGCAAAGGTAAACTAAAGTAAAATGCTATAACTGCGGAAAGATTGGTCACATGTAGAGAAACTGTAGAGCACAAAAGAAACGATCAAGATCTGCTTCACCGCCCAGAAACAACCAGCGGGCTAATCACCACTCAGCACAGGAGTCGCCATTAAGTATGGAGGGAGTACTACCATTCGCATCTGAGGACTCGATAATAAATTTGGTAGTGCAAAAAAGCAATAGAAGTGTAACAATATGTGGTTACATCGACGGCGAAAATCGCATTTTGACTATCGACACTGGTGCAGTGCAACTCTGGTGCACTTAATGTACAGGAAGATAATGAAGTATCTTCCTTGGAGCGGAGAAGTCCTTACGAACCTCATAGGTACGATCGTGTGAGCACTAATTTATTCAATTATAATCGGGCGGTGAACTCTGAAGGATTCAAGAAGGGCCAGTTGGTTTTGCTTTTTAATCCCCAACGAAAGAAAGGATTATCTCCCAAATTACAGACACATTGGGATGGGCCATATAAGGTGATAAAGAAATTAAAAACCGTTGTATATCGAATACAGAAACACAAAAGTCCAAGGGCAATAATGAAAGTTGTTCATTTGAAACGATTAACCCCCTTATGGAAGAGGTGATTCTGAGCCTATTTGGGACGAACAGGCTTAAGGGGGGGCAGTATAACGAAAGTAACTTTAGTTAAGAACAAGTTTAATTTATTAGTAATTTTATTAGTTTAAAATGTTATAGTATTAGTTTCGCATTTTTCTAATGTAAGCCCACTGTACAGAGTTTTCTAGTACAAATGATTGTTATAGATAACTAATAGTGTTAAGATTATTTTTAACCCATAAAGTATGCTTTAGTTTATTGATGCATAAATCAATTTAAATTCAGCCACATTGTTAATGCATAATGATCTTACAGCTAGATAATAAAATCTCGATTGGCCCAGAAATGTCGTAAATGTAACAGACATTTCGACGAGTCGAATGCTCTAGAGATACCTAGATGTCAGCGAACAGAGTATAAATACTCGCGAAGGTGGGCATCGATAATCAGTATTAGTACGATTATTTAAGTGTGTACATCGCAATTATAAGTGGTAAAATTGACTAAGTTCTAAATAAAGTGGCGTGAATAGTTTATAGGACAGCTATAAAGTAAAGTGTTTTATTTATTTTATTAAAGTTGCAATTAAAGAACTCAAGAGGTTTATTATAGAGGAAATAAACCAAAAACGTTATTGAAAAGGCAGTAACGTAACAATATCATTTATGGATGTGCATTCCCATATTCGAAGTTGATCAGACTCCTGAGAGATGCATTTTTCCACATTATTTCTGTTCGCGCGCGCTTTGTTTATATCTATTTCTTTATTATCTTCATTTCGCTTTTTCATTGCCCTTGTAGTTATTAGAATTTTCTTTTCTGTTTCATCATTTTCTAACGGTATCATTTGTTTAAGAATGGCTAAGTGTATAACTATTCATTTTAGTCTAACTGTAACTCATTAAAAATTTTGTTAAAACGTTCGTCATTATTTACATTTTTGTAACTCAATTTGTCATAGTTTTTCAGTGGGTCAGTGTGCAGTTTAATGCCCTGTAGAATTGCCGTTTAAACCAATGTAAAAAGCAAAAATAGAGAAATAAGATTAATTATGTAATAATTATGTAAATAAGTATTTAGAATCATCAATTAAAATGACACATTATAATTAATAAGAGAACTTTTACAGTGCTATGAAAAATTACTCCCCTAATATTTCTCTAACGGTGAGAGTGTAGTGTACCCTTTAAGTGTCCACTGCCTACCCAATAACTACTCTAAAACACATGCATACCAGAGAAAGACAAAAGTATAATTTTAAGTACTCTTTTAGTATTAGTGAGAAAACATGTATGGGTAAAGATCAAAACCATACACATACATACCATTACCCATAACAATTGTTAAGTTGAAGTTAAATATGTATAGGTATACGCTGGCAATGTGTATTTGTATATTCATTCTTTTAGAGAGATATAAATAAAACTTGTATTGGCTATCTGCAATACCCATAAGAAAAAAAAGTATGTGTATTTACGTATGTATAACGTAAGTATACACAGAGTATGTATACCGTCGCAGAGATGGCAAATGCAATTTTAAAAATTTTGGAATTAGGCAGAAATTCAATTTTGGGTTCTTATACAACTTGACTACCCGTATTAAAATGAAATGTTTGAATTATAAATCGTTACAGAACGGCGTCTAAATAAACACTATAAATACATATATAAATGTATTGAGTGGCGGTTACACTCTTTCTTATTAGCACAACATACGAATCAATACCAAGAATAATAGAAAATTTATCATTCTTGAATCAATACTTACATACATAAAAACAATATCTTCCGTCTCGTGTCACCTCTCTATGCTTTGTGCGTGTGACAGCAACATGTGTACAAGTGCAAAAAATTTTTTTATTTTTACATGTAAAAAACCTTTAAGCATCCGCATAATTTTTTTACATTTGTCGCTGACGGAAGATATTGATTTTTATGTATGTAAGTATTGATTTGAATGTTGTGCTAATAAGAAAGAGTGTAACCACCACTCAATACATTTAGACGCCGTTCTGTAACGATTTATAATTCAAACGTTTCATTTAATGTTTATTTTCGCATAGTTTTTGCAGAAACCAAAGAAGTTCTCGGTTTAAAAATAGCGTACTGCCGCCTCAAAAATTTTTATTTGTGCCGTAAGAGTTAACCCATCCTTAATTTTTTTTTCTTTAATTTCGAATATACCAATTTAGGATATAAAAATTAAACGTTTTATATATACTAGCGTTTGCCTTATGGTCAAAATTCGACCATAAATTTTTATGTAAATATGAAGAAAACATAGTACATCTAAGTATATAAGAATTGACTTGTTTTGAACATTTATTTGTTCCGTCTTAGTTGATCGATTTGGCGATGGACCAGCCTCCGGTTCATATTTTATCTTCCACTTGAGTTAATCTATTTTGTAAGTTCAATATAAAAAATATCAGAAAATATCAATTGAAAAACAAAAAATTATCAAAAAGTCTTCTCTTATATATTCTAATCCGTTCAGAACATTGCATGTTTATAATTTTATTTTTATGATGTAGACATACATTGGCACTGCTGATGTTACAAAAAAATTATTTTATGTATCAAAAAAAATATGTACATAGTCCCATACCTGGCTAGTGATCAAAGCACATTTTTGCTAAAACATTTCATAAAAAATTTTTTTTTCATATTTACGCAGTAGTGCCAAAAATACTGAAGGTACCCATGTATATTTTCTTACACATAGATATTTTATATGTATGGCAGATAGCCAAAACGCATTCATGGGTATTGAATAATATCTGCATAACATTCATGTATTTAAGTTTACTGAATGTGGTTGCGTGAAATATTGCCGTGCATAAGTATAAGTAATACACATATTTTTTGCAACGCATAACCATAGCTGTTGTTATTATATGCGTTATACGTATGGATATACACAATAACGTAAAGCGTGGGTAAATACCTCTGTATATTATTCTTATGGGTACTTGTTGTCATTCTCAGATGCATACCACCTGAATAATAGTAGGGTTAATGCCAGTACCAAATATCAAATAACAGCATTTACCCAGTGACTCAATATGCTTAAACATGAGTCAACACAAATAGGGCAATGGTAAAGCAAGTCAATCGGAATGTGAGTGACATAAATTTGGAGTCAAATGTGAATGAGTACATTCCTCACTCTTACGTTCTGATTGGCTTGTATAATATGAATATGGAAAACCTTGATAATTGCATGGCACTGACAAGAAAGAATAGATTTTAAGAATTAATACAATAAGTTAGAATAACTAAGCAACAATGTAGTAGGTAATTAGTATAAAAAGGGCAGTAGCCCACAAATAAAGCAGACTTTGCATTTGAAAACTGAAATCGGCACTTGTTGCCTTGCTTACTTATCTAAGTCTCTAATCTGGCTGTCGCAAGACGCCTAATCATTAAGCTGAAGCCCTACAGCTTTATAAAATTATATTGGGCTATAGGGAAAATAACTACATTTCACACAACTTTTCCTACTCTCCATGGCGATCCTGCCATTTCTATGCAACTACATTAGCGAGCCAGTGTTTGTTATACCACAGAGTAGGAATTCATTGCGCCCGATCGAAGACCCAACCATGGGTTCGATCGTTCGATTCTTTGAACCAAAACTGTAAGATGAATTGCATTATACATATTGGGGTGTTATTTCATTTCAAAAATTGGGGTCTTATTTCATATGAAATAAACACCCAAAAATTAGGGTTTTATAACATTTTGATTTGGGGCGTTATTTCATTTCGTTGGGATTTATTTCTATTTCATAATTTGGGTTTTATTTCATATGAAATAAAGCCCCACACTTTGGGGGGTTATTTAATTATTTTTTTGGGGGGTTATTTCATGCGGCCTCCGACTTACTATGTAGACAAAATTGCCTATTATGAACAAAATTCGAATTTCGACAGCAGTTGAATTAGCTGAACGAACGAATTTTTATTTGGTATTATTGCGCACATTCGATAAAAAAGTACTATTGTAATTTAGTTCATTCACATTAGTACATTTTTAATCAGCTGTCACTTAAAATAAAAAGTCCTTTTTGCAAAAATAAAATTGTGTTCCATAAGGTAAACGAGCCATTCCAATTGCTGTTTACAACTTTAGACTTAGATAAAATAAACAAAACTAATTAAGAATGTGGTACGTATTTGGTATACGAAAAAAAATTTTAAAATATTTAAATTTTCAACAAGTTTTATAAATTTTTTGCAATGTCGAAAGCAAATTTTTGACACCCCAGCCAACTCATAATACAAAATGTACATTCGATAGCATGTAACTCATAGTAGGGGCCAATTTTTATTTATACAAATAAATGTTAAGATGTCTAAAATAAAATAAACAAATGCATACATATCAGTGATGGAAAATTCAGTACTTTTTCCAGTACTTTTTCTTTTCATAAATACCACAGTACCCCCACGTCAGTTTAAGTACTACATATTTTCTTTTTATGCTTCCTTGTAAAGAAATCCAGGGTGACTTTTTTTAAACATTCACAAAATATTCTACGGGTCAATAACATACAGGATACACATACAATTTATTGTTCTCTTTCGTTTATGTTTTTTGTTGCAAAAATATTAATATTCTTCAAGCACCAATTTCATTTTAAATGCGTTTCAACTTTATGGTTTCGATTACAGTATAATATAGTATGTATTTACTGTTTTTACTCACCAATAGTTAACAAACCTATTTTGAACACCACTAGAAAATATGTAATAAACTTTTTGAATGAAGAACGAAAATAAAAAGATGCTTTGAAACTTTGCAAAAAATGGAGGCTGCTTCCAATGGCTTTAGATTTATACAATTCTAGAAAGTATATGTTCATACATGCACACAGGGAAAATACCAATGTCAAATCAACAAGGCGCAGTGTTGATTGCAAATCAAAGTCAATTTCGGCTAAAGTACGGATTTTATTGTAATTAATCATTGTTTCATATAAATTTTAAATGATTAATGTTAAAATAACATTGTTCAATTTTGAATCCATAAAATCCTGTTTTACGTGTTATGTGTGAAAACAACAACAACACTTCAAGAAGAAATACATGAATTTTTTATTTTATATTTAAAATAATTTAAAAAAAGAAGACAAATTCCCGTATTCTTTTGGTTATAATTATTTAGTTAAATACACCAAATTCTCGAAGAAGAATGATGACGAAAACATATCGGGCCTTTTCTGCTGGTGTCTTTTAATTGTGAGTGCTTCTGTAAACATCGGGGAAGGCAACAAAGTGCAACAGGAAAATAAATAATAATATTCTTTCTCTCTCTCAAGTTCAGGGGATAAGTGTTTACAATCATTCTAAAACAAAAACATATATTGTTTCTGAAGCTTCTTCTTACTGTTATTTCGCACTCAAATTAAACTGATTCTACATTAAATTCAAGTTGATTTAACTTGAAACATCTTTAATTCAACGTGAGTCGTAGTGTTTCAATATCAAGGTAATTTTGCTCTAACTTTACTAGAATTTTAAATTAATATGAATTAAAGTTATTTTAAAAGAAAAATATTGCTAGCAAGTTATTGTAACCGAAAAATGTAATTTTCTTCTGTTTTTTTTTTTTAATATAATCTTTATTTTTTGAAATGTTTGTGTTTTTGAGTATATTTTTTAATAAGAAATATGTTTTATAAAAAGTACCAAAATGTTTTATAAAGTACTCTTTAGCTTGGTGGTAAGTATATTAATTTTAAAATTTTCCATGATACATATACACAAATAATAAAAAGTCTGGGCTTTAATGGTATCAAAACCTAGTTTTGTGTGTGCACATTTTTAAAATAATTATTTTATATTAATATACTTATGTACATACATGTGTATGTATATGCCATAATGCATATTGGTTTATTGTAAATCTATAAAATAAATAACAGATATTTAATTATATTTGTATTTATACTTACAAGAAATACAGTTAAATCACTTGGTACTTTTCCTGCAAGGCGGTCACCATTTGAACATTTTTAAGACAGATTACACGTTCCTACATGTTCTATAAGTACTCAAATGAGCTTACAGTACGTTACGGTACGTTACATTGCATTTCATTACATTTACGGTCGGCTAAAGCGGCCTTAAGATTAATGTAAGAGTTCTTTGTGCCGAGTTTTTATTTTTTATTTATTAAGGCCCTAATCAGTACAACGCAAGGCAACGCCAAAGAACTACATTGAAAGCACAAACAAAATCATAAATATTTTGTAATTTTGTTATTGCTATGGGCTTTATAATTTTTGCCTGAAGTTGAAGACTCAACTCTGTTTCATCATTTTATCATACCTATAATTTTTTTATTTGTACTCGTATTCAAATTACGCTCTTTTTCAAAAAAAATTTTAAAACACAAAACTTAGTTAAAATTCTCATAAAATTTTGAGAGAAGAAAAACTTTTATTTAATAAAATGCTTAACTAAAAAATTTCTGTTGATTTTTTTACTTTAAAAATCGTTCGGCTAATTTTTTTTTAAAAAGTTCGTAAATTTGACGAAGAATAACCTTAATGTATTAAAATGAAGAGTAACTTTTCAGGGTTAATGGAAAATAAAAAAAACACACATTTCGCCGGAAAATTCTGAGTTTCAGAGTACGTTAACATAAGTTTAAACTTAACCACACTTCAAAAACAAGGCCTAAAAGTTGTTAATTGTCCCATACAACCGAAAAATATTTCTAACTGGACATGAAAAACGTTCTTGCAATATTGAGCCAGCGATATTTTTTTAAGGAATTGAAATATTTTCCTTTGATTTATAACATATGTTTAATTATTGGAAAGTTTAATTATTTGTGTATAGTATGTATGTATGTACATATATAATAACCATATGAATTGATTTGCATCATATCTAAAAGGGTTCACCAATTAAATTTAAAAAAAACCTCCTTCTACATTAAACAGTGTTCAGCTGAAAACATTTACGCTGTAAAAAACATATTTGAAGCATTCACCAAACTTGTTAACATTGACCCATTTATTATTTTTTGTTTTATTTTTTCTGATGCTGTTCTTTACAATTGTATCCCATGTTCTGGTTTTCTTGCATCTGATGTCAATTTTAAATGTTTTTCGATTTCTAATCATGCGCAGAAAATATTTTCTTATATAACAATGTACACAAAATTTTCACCAAAAATTAAAAATACACAAATTTTAAGTTTGTTTAAAAATAAATTAAAATCACAATATGAGTGGTTTCTTGTTAGTAATAAAAATAGTATTTAAGATTTTTTATTATTAAGTTTTTAATAATCTATTAAACATACATACCTTTGGAGCACAATATAGTAAAAATCAAAATATGAAGCAAATAGCGACTCATATTGGATATTTTTTTTTATTTTTTTTTTCTATTCAATAATTTTTTCTCTTCTAATTTCATTTAATTTTTCTTTTTTGGTTTTTTTATTAATAAAATATGGATTTATGAAAATAGAAAAACATAAGAATGTTTATTTAATATTTTCTTTAATAATATTAAAGAGCAGCTATAATTTATCAACTGAACAGATTGAACGAACACTAAGAATGCACCGTATATGTGTCAAAGTTTGAAATATCCTTTTTGGCAGAACACCTAATGCATGTGACTGTAAGTACCATAATACATTCATTGTTGTGACATTCATACACTATAGCCACTTTGATGTTGGTCGAAAGTAAGTATCCCTATGAAATGTGTAATACAATTGTTAGGGACAATTCAATACAATTGAATAAGAAACGAATAAATAATTTTCACTGGCATGGAAAATGAGTCGAATTTTAAGAGAAAATGAATAATTTTTTATCGATATCCAGTTCTGTGGTGTACAGATCAAAAATGATTAATAATTGTGTACATGAAATTGAAATGAAAGGAATTAATTAGGGTGATTTGTAAAACCGATTTCGGGAATTACAAATCGACGAAAGTCGACCCTTTTTGGTAATTCGAAATACCAAATTTGTTACAATTTCGATAAGCAATATTTTGTTGTCTTACGTTAAAACAAAAAAAAAATGCTAACAAAAAATTTAAAAAAGTCACATGTGGTGCTCCTAAGAATTAAGTATTTTAAAAAATACCATTTTTAAAATTTTAATATTTTGTTTACTATATATTATTTATTATTAATTAAAACTGAACACATTTGTAATTACCCATAAAAAAATAAAACTTTGGTTCCTACACAACATAAAACAATTAAAACACGAAATTTTATTAGTTATTTTTTGGTCACAAAAGCTTGTATACTGTCAAATCTGGGCATTTAAATAAATTAGATTGTCACTTCTTGACACTCAACTGCCGCATTTATTTCTTCAGTAGTGATGTTCCGAAGAATTGGTGGATCGAAAAACTTTTGGTTCCAATTTATAACTTCAAAGTTGTTACTTCCGTCAAAATAGAAGGGGCCTCAGAGACGCGAGGTTGCTTTCGGGTATAAGGTGAGCTTCGTCCTTCATGAACACTAGAGATGAGCGATCCCGTGATTTTTAAAGATCATCGTGATTAGTGAATATGATTTAAAAATCACTGCTTCTTTAAACTGTTATTGTGATCACGGTTTATCAGTTTTCTGTTCTTTTAAAGCAATTGCGGCAAAGCTTTTAGTACAATGCGCGAGCTTTTGCAAGAGCTTTTGTAAGCACTTTACAAAGAAACAACAACAAATTGTAAGAGCTTTCAAACCTGTTTACTTTCATATACATACATACTTGAACAAATAAATTTTGGCCTAAAAAATTCTAATAAGAGAGAAGAGAGAATGAAAGGAACAGCAATATCATTCGACATTTCATTAAAAAAACGCTATTACCCACACAAACAGTTAAATATCATAAATTTGTATATGTAACAAAATACAAAAAGAACGACTTAGAAAGTACCTGTTACTTGACAAATTTGGTCACAACTGTGATTCGTGATTTTTCAGTAATAGTGATTAAATCACAGGTACAGAAATATCGCTCATCTCTAATGAACACGTCTGGCAGTTCTCTCACTGTTTCCCCCAACAACGTCGACAGAAGCACGTTTTTCGCAGTTTTCTAATAAATTGCCAATAGGACCAGCATGCGAATATGGTCCCTTAAGGCTAGTTTACACGGTAATACAATGTATTACGACATGTCAAAAAATGATGTACAATGAGAAAAATATTATCATGTAAAAGCAAAATGCATTGAGTAAGAGAGAATACGGATACAAAATTTGACAAGAGGTCGGTAAATGTTCATTTTCTAAACCATTTTAGAAACTTATGTATTCTCATCACACCAGAGTCGCATTTTAACAGAATATATTGAAGGTGGTAACATTTTTATAAAATTACAAAAACAACAAACATCAACTCAGGAAGTTTTCATGTTGTTTTTGTAAAGTTGCAACCATCTGATTTTTTGTTATTAATTCTCATGTTTAATATCTTTGCTTTTATTTTACTTATACCATCCGTGTAAACATGAAAAATACTTACAACAGATTTTTATTTTTTTATTTTAAACACGGAGAGAATTTCATAATAACTATTTTGATTCTACAAAGTCGTAATACATTGTTTTACCGTGTAAACCAGCCTTTAGTAACACCATATAGCTTGTTAAATAGATGTTTTAATGGCAATTGGTTCAAATGTAAATAATCCATTGCAGTGGGCGCTGAAGTCTTTTTGCCAATACTCTTATTACTCCGTTAAATTTTCCAGTGTTAGTGACTGTACTATCACAACCAATTGCCATTAAATTTTCTTTATTCATTTTTTGAGACGCAGGAAGGGCAATAATTAACATTTCAATATTTTTAGAAGTACTTCCATCTAGTGTTGCATAGCCAACATAAACAGAATCTGGCTCCTTAACAAATACATGTTCCTCAATCAGTATTTCTCTATATTTCATAGCTCCCTTTTAAATAATATTAAGCGTCTTATCTTTTCGGTCATCAAAGTATAAAGCTAGTAGGTCTAGCTGCTACTGGTCTTGAATACATTCATTACGTACTTTTTTTCTTTCCCGTCTTATTTTTGATTTATCAATTGAATCACTGCTAGGAGAGATATCTTGCAATAAAGACGAAGCAATAGCAGCCGCTGCGCTATCGGAAACACTGTAACGGTTACAAGCTTTTGACAATATAGGCAAACTAATATCTTTTTTCTTTCTGCCTTTGACGTGGAAGGTAAATTAAGAGAGTCGTCACAAGAAGCACTGGAATTACTTACAGATGACTCCTGCTGTTTTAAGTTAATTTTGTCGTGACTTTTATTTACGTTTTTTTTCTGTATTTGGTGCTTGGGCTGCTCTTTTTTGCAAGATCTCGAACTACTCCTCCAATACGCATCTTTCTCGCCCTCGCATCTCACTCAAAAACTCCTATTCTTCTTTGGGTACCTTATATTGCCTTGGACATCAAAAACAGCTCAATTTGTCTAGAATGTACAGGCACAAATATGAAACAAAACGGATATTTTTTTTAACGACCTTATGAGATTTTTGTAATGTATATGATAACCGTTTATTACTTGTATGACTATTGTATTTGGCACTGTAGGAAGATACGATTTTCTCCAAACGCATTCTATCCTTTGAGCTACAAGTTTTGCAATGTCTTAAAACGATGGTTCTTTGGTAGTATTCCTTGTTATTTTAATTGCTCTCTATTCCAATCATAGTATTTCGTAACATATTTGTAAGTTGGTAAACCATTATCATTAATATCTTCTACATTTTCGAATCAGAAATAATTTTGGCTTCTGGTTTCCATAATAACGGTTAGAAGTTAAAACAGTTCAAATAAAAGAATAAACACACAACTTGACTGTCCGCGTAGTAAACCCAAACCGATCTTTTTATTGTGCATTATTTTATATGTATTCTATCAAAAATATTTCTTGGAAAAATTTATACTTTTTAATGCATGAATTGCTTGTGTCTAAGTCCTCGAGACTTAAGAATCGTTAGGATACAGCTATATGCTTTTTTACAATACAATGCTATTGCTGTTATATAACAAATTTAACAAAATAAATATCAAAGCGCGGGCTCTTACACTAAAAATAAATTAATAATATTTTACAATGCAGACATATATACAACATATTTGTAATATTTATGCTATTAGAAGTCGTTACTAGAAAAAAAATTTTTTGACCCACCCTAATGGGCACTTTAAGTACATATCACATAACTAAATGCAGATAATCTTTTTTAATTATTAATTAAAATATTACACTAAGATTTTCTTTATGCTTTATGCTTTATGCTTTGTTTAAAAAAAAAACAACAAAATAAGCAAATCATAATAATAGTGATGTTAACAGCGTTACCATTTATTTTTAAAAAAAATCTTGTTATCTCAGAAAAAAACTTGTTTTCGCAAGAAAAACTTTTTTTTTCACAAGTGCCTAATTTTGAAAGAAAATAGCAAAATGTATTGGCAATTTTTTCGCTATCCATCCTTTCAGTAAAAAAATGGTCATCCCATGCTTTTACGTAGTTCCCAAGTTTCTTTTTCTTAGGTTTCGTTGAACAGCTTGGAGTCTCCGGTTGATTTGTTTCTTCCTTTGTAGTGGTTTCTTTTCTCGGGACTAAAACAATATAAACAATTTTATTTAAAAATAGGCATAAATATTTTATTTATACAGCCCAATTATGAATAAAAATTCCCTGGGAGTTTTTTCCCTTTTCCCATTTCTACAATTGAATTAACATAGGAAAAATGGGAGAAGGGAGAAAACTCCCGGGGAGTTTTTCTTTCATAATTGGGCTGATATTCTTACCATTTTTCGTTAAATATTTGTCCATGTTTTTTAATGTCTTCCGCACTACAAAGTTAACTACAAACTGTCAATGTATAAAAATGACCTTGTTGTACTTACAGGGAGTATACACAATTAAACACTGTTGCACTAATAAAGGAGTGAGAAAATATAAAATCGTTTAATTGTCTAAAAACATCATTTAATATTTTTATCCAATAAACTGCAAATTTTAAGTTATGTATTTATAAAAAACTTGAAAAACTTTATATATTTATAAAAAACTTGAAAAAAATTTAAATAAATTAATATCTTTTTGGCATCTCAAAAAACTTGCAAAAAAAGGGAAATCTTGACAAATGGCAACGCTGGATGTTAATAAGAAGTAAACCATCTTTTTATTCGATTACTTTACGTTTATTTGAAAAAATTAAAACGAACATTTTTATACCTCTTGGAAAAATTTTGTTCAGAAACTAAAATAATATGTATTGTTTTAATTTTTAAGATTTAATATTAATAACAACATTTATAAGTTAAAAAGCTGTTAATGTACGATTTAATACAAATTTTTAAAAGTACTGTATTTTAGAGTTGTTTTTTTTTTTGTGAATTATGTTTTAATAAAATCTTTAAATGTTCTGCACTTAATTTAACGTTCTGCATTTATACTTAGTCAATTCACAAGGTATCCTAACATGTCATATTGTCAAAATGTCCTAATATTTCACAATGGTTTAAAAATATTGTTGTTGGTTTGTTAACAAAAAGTGTCTTAAATAAATAGAACGTTGCTTGCTGTGTTTATTGTGCTGTCGTAATTAATCAGAAAAGTCCAGCGCTGAGCGGCTGAGACGTACAACAATATTTTTAAACCATTGTGAAATATTAGGACATTTCGACAATATGGCATGTTAGGATACCTTGTGAATTGACTAACTGTATTTAATAAAATAACTTTAACAAATACATTCGCAATTAAGAAATTTTTCGTTATTTATTTGCAAAAAAATTTTTAGAACATTTTGCATTTTTAAATATATTTTTGCTAAGAAGATCTTTAGTATTCTTTATTTGATTTTAGACAAATCACTTCTCGATGCTTTTACAATTTCAAGCTCATAAGTGGGGGATTTTGAAAATAAAATTTAAATAATTCTAGATTTTGTTAACGGTTAGGCCGATACTAATAAAACTTCAGGTGACAATCAACTTGTATTCGAGTTTAAATTTTAGATTTGGGTCTAAAGACATTTCAGGTTCCCAAAGTAGGGACATTGGTTCCCACAGTAGGACACCTCTGGCATTGAAAAATTAGAAAATGTTCCAGCATTCTTAATTAAGGGACGATATTAAAATTTTTTTATCAAACTAATCGAGTAGCATCATGCATAGTTCTCTTAAAGTTTACGAAATATCCGACTTTGACATATAAAAAGTTGCTTTTTTACCTTCCTTGGTCTAGTAAATTGAAAAAAAATAAATTAAAATTTGCTTAGATTTTTTTGAAATATTTATTTGTGAATTGATTTCATTTCAGAAGAAAGA
Organism: Pollenia amentaria; assembly: GCA_943735925.1. NCBI lineage: Eukaryota > Metazoa > Arthropoda > Insecta > Diptera > Polleniidae > Pollenia > Pollenia amentaria. The sequence goes on from OX031007.1 coordinate 76,793,858, forward strand.
ACTGGGAAAAAATCTATTGTAAATAAAAAGTAATGACAAAAGTTTCGTATTATTTACTTGAATTTATTCCGTCCTCAAGTCGTCATGGGAAGTTTAAGAAGATTTCACAAAAGAGGCTAAGGTCAATTGCAAAACCGACAAAAACTTTTTGGAGATTATAAAGATATGCGTATTGCATTAAATGGAACAATTTAATTATAATAATCACCCTTGTTCTGCATTGCCATTACGTACCCGACTTCACTAACGCATCAATCAAAAAGGTCCCTAGAGGGAAGCGAACTGATACCAAAGTAGTCCTGTGATAGGTCTTTGATGGTAGAGACCGGTTCTAGTTCTAACACTTGATATGAAATGGGCTTATGATTTTTACATGGGGTTGTCAGTGGAGGGGGTCAATTGACACCTTACAGCCACCATTTGACAAGTCACACATTTAGTGTTAGTTATTACAATGGAGTATTATTTCAATAAAACCAGTCCTAGAACTAAATTTTAGAACCAAATTTTAGAAAGCCCAAACAATGTGTCACACCACCGGTGAATACTGAATTCATTATTTTTTGTAACTTTTGGTTCTTCATATACCAGTTAAATGATTGGTTCTCCTTTCACTGGTCATGAGTTCTTTCTTTTTGTACTTGTTCTATTGTCACAATTCCCAGGACCAGTCTGTGGAAATAATTGACATCAATTTCCCAGGGGTATTCCGACAAAAAAAATGAAGACAACATTTCCAGTTTTGCTACGAAACGTATGAATATGGAACAGAAAAATAAACAGTCTTGTAAATATATTAATAAAAAGTGAAATTTAACGCAAAAAAACAGTGATCAATAAATAAAAAATAACAATAATTAAATATTTGTATTGAAAAATAATTAAAATAAATTTGCCAGCTTTTCTACTGTTCAGGTGCTTATGTTTATATATATATATATATGTTCCTCTAACTCCCACTGGAGCATAGGGCGCCTAATGCCTAATGTTTTTGGCCCGCAATAATTTAAATATAACTTTTAAATTTAAAAATTAATTAATAATTAAAAAAATATTTATTGTCTTTCATTTTGATTACACAATTATTTTAACGAAATAAACCAAAAATTTTACGTTAGTAAATAAACAACTTGATAAAACCTAGCATCGATCGCAATGCAGATATTTTCAAAAAGTACCAAAAAAGGGATTTAAGGAAATGAGGAGGGCTGTCTTTTAAAATTAGAATATGTAAAATAAATTATGTTTTTCCACGTATTTTGTTCAATTTATTTAAAATATCAAATACAATTTTATAAATGTTAAAAAAATTCCGGAAAACATTTTATAAGTTTCGAGCAAAAACTTTTTAATGTAATTTTAATTAACTTTAGCGTACTGAAACCAAATCAGTTCACAGATTGGTTCTATACCGTTTAGTTTTTTATGGGCCAGACCAATATTTCGCCCGAAATAATTTTCCAAAACATGCTAGGTCTAAAAAGTTAGTTTGCAAAAGCAGGGGTCTAATCACCGTATTCGATATCGAGTAAGCTATCGCATCAAGTTATCGTATTTTTCTGCATACGATAGACATTGACATATCGAATTAAAACTCGAGAGATTTTATGTCTTTGGTTGCTCAATATCGAATGCAATAATCTCAAATTACGATACATTTATTTGATATAGAGTGTTATGATACCAAAATAAAACATTTCGATCAATTTTGCTCGATATCGTATGCGGTGATTAGACCCCAGCTCTTAAAAATTACGGGCGATACATCATTCAGTTGTATGTTAAGATATACTTTTTGTTCATAACTTTGGCTTGGATAAGCCGATCAACACCAAATTTTGGCATAATCTAAATGAACAATATTCAATTAAAAAACGTTAATTAAAAACATGCTAAGTCAACTTAGCATGTTTTGGAATTGACCTGTCGGTATGAAAAAAAAAAATTAACGCTGTGCATAAGTGCAAGCGAGCCTGCTTCAGTTCATACATAAAGACATACATTGACGTACACATGTTGAAGCTGCAGGTTAGAATACTTAATTTTCAAAATTGTTGCTACTTTTTGGTTTTGAATGTTTCTGTATTTTTTTAATTTTTATTAAAAATGTATTAATTTTTATTTGTGCAACTACAAGTCATACCTTATTTATGTTTATATGATAATAAAAACAGAAGATGGGTCGAGAAAAAAACTTTGAACTTCTAGCAATTAATAACTCCGACCTCGCTAAAAAAATAATAGGATGGACGTTAGCAGCAGAAAAGAAAAAAGAAGCCGATAAAGAAAATTGTGATAATAAGCCATCATTCACACCACTTAAAGATCAAGTGCTAAACTGTACATCTGCTGATGAAAACTTGCCGTCAACGTCACCAATGCCATTGAATAATGTCCCAGTAAAAAATGGTGCTTACTGGTAAGAAGTTTTGTAAGGAAGAGAAGCACAATTCCCCATTACAAACCTGCTTACAAGAGGCATGATTTTTATATGGCGAATTCCCACTTGGAAGCACTACATTTTTGTAAAATCACTGCGTTTTTCATGGCATACATTATTCCATGAAGTTATAGCTTCCAGAACCTGCAGCTTTCATACCTGTTATTAATTGCTTCTATACTGTGTACAAGAAGCGCTTCTTTCATGTCTCTATTTATATAGCGATTTCATACCTTATCCAATGCTATTACTGTGTTTGCTTGCTGGAACCATTTCATTCATGCGTCTTATATAAGCTATGAAAATATTACCATTTTTTTTTTTTTGTAGTTTTGTACATTTTATTTACATTTACTAAAAAACACAAGTTAATATGTAAATTCATTTATTAACTCATGAAAAACTTAAAAAAACATACATTTGTTTAAAGAAAACATTGTGATATGATATTTAATACTTTTGCTGGAGTTCAATCGTGATTGTCATGATAAACGGACGTTTAACGGAAAAAATATTATTGCTTGTTTTCAATATGTTTTTTGTAACGGCTACAACTTCTTAAAATAATATTATTTCTACAACAACTTAAAACAAGAGACAGAGACTCTTAAAAAAAACAAAAACAAAAAGTAATGAGTGAACATAATGTTTCAAACTCAAATATAAATAATGACAAAAATAATATTGAGACAAAAAGTAATGATAATTCTGTAAACGAAAGAAAAAGAAAAAGTGTAACTCAATATGACACAATGAGTAAACAACTTAAGAATAATTACTATGCTATTCTGGACAATGATAATCATTGCAATAAAGAATACTTGAGTAAATTTGAAAAACATGTAAATGATCATGAACCTTCAACATCTCAAAATTTTGCACAAGCAGAAAAAAAAGCAAACAGTGAATAAACAAGAATGATAGAAGAAAGATTACGACAACACGAACTCAAAAATTGAATTTTCTGCGCAGGTGGGTCAAATGACGTCACGAAACATACACGAATAGGTAACCCTAGCTTGGGTTAAGCTACGTCATCTAACGGGAAAACATGCGCATGGCGTAATCTCTTTTTATATCATTCTTGGTGAATAAATAACAATACAAGATCAAAACAAAAACAAAAAAATTCCTCCACTTAATATATTTAATGTAGAACCTAATGAATTAATTCAATTTATTGAAAAAGGTCTAGAAATCAAAAACTTTAAAATTAAAGAACTTAATAAAAAAAACTTCATTATTCATGTCTTCTATTGATGACTACCTACGTGTCAAAGCTTATCTTCAAAAAAACGAAAACTGAATTTTTTACGTATGCCACCAAAAGTTTAAAACTTTTCTTTTAAAAGGCCTCAGCGCTAACTTGAACTGTGATGAGATACATCAGGAACTTTGTAAATATAACAATGATCATTTGAAAATTTTAAAAGTTAGTCAATTTAAAACCAAAAAGTCTATTATGAACGGACAAAATCTCCCTATATATTTGATTCAAGTTAGTGGTGAAACCAGCCTTAATGAACTTAATTCGATAAATGGACTCTTCCATCGCTGCATTCGGTGGGAACGTCTAAAAAAGTCGGAAATTCCGCAATGTAGGAAGTGCCAGAGTTTCTTTCATAGCGCTTCAAATTGCTTCTTGAAGCCTAGATGTGTAAAATGTGATAAAATGCACGACATCAGTGAATGCGAACAAGAAAAAGTGTCGGAAAATGAAAGGGAAAAATTGTTTTGCGTACTGTGTCTCAAATATGGTCACCCTGCATCATACCGTGGATGCGAAAAATACAATGAGATGCAACAAAGGCTCCGTGCCAAAAACAAAGTTTGTCTGTAAAAAGAACACTTAATAAACCCCTGAATATTAATCCTTCCAGGAGTTTTGCAAACGTTTTGAAGAACAGCCAACAAATCACTAACAGTCCCAACTCCACTCAACAGATGTTGGAACAACTCAACAATACCATGCAGAATTTATCAAATCAACTAATAAATCTACATAAACAACTACAACTACAAACAAGTAGAATAGACACAATATTTTCAATGTTGGATTAAAATGGATGAGTCAACTATAAAAAACCTTAAAATAATTGAAATTAATGTTAACTCTATTATAAAAATTAGTAGAAGATATGATTTATTAAACTTTATAAATTTGCATAATCCAGATATAGTTTTGCTAAACGAAACAAAACTATATTTCGAAAACTATGATCTAATTCGTATAGATAGGCCGAATGCCTCTAGAGGTGGTGGTACTGCAATTTTAATAAAAAAAGATATAAAATTCAAAAATTGCACACATATAATTGGCAACTCACTTAAATGCTTGGAAGTGTGTATTATAAAAATACCTCTATTGTCTAATAAAACCTTATATATTATATCCTCTTATTTCCCCTCAGGTAATAACAGCAATTTTTTAATACCCTATTTAAATTCTGTTTTTAAATCTCTGAATTTACAAAACCCAAATATATATTATATAATGTCGGGTGACTTGAATTGTAAACACTCCGACTGGGGCAATAACATAAACAATACTAAAGTTAATTTTTTGAAAGAATGGCTAGAAAACAATGAAATAATTTTTAAATGTAGTCTTTATGCCTCCACCACCCCCTCATATCGAAGATGTGGTTCGTATTTAGATTTGTGTATAGCAGACTCGCGTCCACCTCTTCTAAGAGTTAATAATACCGTTAACTCTCTAAGATCTCTCGACTATGATAGTGACCACAATGCCTTGATAATTGAACTTTTAAATGATGCAAATGATCACCCTTTTTCCTTTATTGTTAATTCTCCCAATTCTCAATTTAATTATAAAAAACCCAATTGGAACAAATTCCAAAAAAATATTTTAAATGTACATAAAATCACTGATCCCACTCCTGCTACAAGAAACCTCTCAAACTCTGAAATTGATTATTATTTAAACAAATTAAACGATGTCATTATAGATTCTACCAACAAAATAGTCCCAAAATTCAAAACTAGAGACACAATAAATAAAATTGTAAATCCAATTATAAAAACTACATACGGAAAAATTTTAACTATAATAAAGAAGCATAATAGATTTGAAGTTATATGTACTCCTTATGAACTTAAGAACGCCACATGCCTAGATAATTGGGACCTCCTGAACACGAAAAACACTGTAATTTACTTTTGTGTTTTTCGGTGTATGGTCCCACTCAAACCCTTGTGGAGCCCAAAGTCCGATCGAGATAAATGGCATATCGTTGGAAAGGTAATTGAATGCATTTTCCGCCGATAGCTGCAAATTTCTATCTGATAAGAAATGTGCCTATTTTTTACGTTTGTTTTCATTTTTATTTCGTTTTTTTTTTCTATGTTATAGTAAAGATCTGGAATGTTTTATTCATCTTAATTGCTCACACACTATATACGGCGTCCATCAGTTTTGGAATTTGGGAATTTACATTGAAACGACAATAAAAAAATAAAATTTGTTTTTGTTTTCAATACAAGTTCCCGGATTTACATTTTAATTTTAAAAAACAGGCAGGTCTATTATTGTGCATCGGATTTTTAAGCAATTAAGGTTTTTCCAAAATTTTATGGTCCTTTACTGTCTAATAAGCGTGCGTGTTTCTTACAGGTAACAAAACGCGCGAAACACCATCATAAAGATGTGTTTTTTTTTAACAATTTTCCATGCAAATAAATTTTTTAAAGAATTCTTACAGGCATATAAAAAAACACATTTTGTAAAAACATGTCAGTTTGGCTTTGTACGTGCAAAAAATAAGATAGTATATTCAATCGCTCACAACGAATTTTGTTATGTTTGTGGTGTTCTTGTGAAAAAGAAATCACAACATTTGATGCGAAAAATGAATACGAAAAATTTATCTGAAGCGTATAAGAATTATTTCGGCTTTCGACCTGCGTCTCCGACAAACCGTGGACACCGAATAGTGCATGTAAAAACTGCCGAACAATATTAAATAAAATTGGTAAGGGTCAACAGTGTTTCTTCACATTTGGAAAGCCAATGCAATGGAGAAAACAGATCAACCATACAACAGATTGTTATTTCTGTTTAACGGAAAAGGCTATCGGACGTAGAATTGAACCAGTTTATCCAGTTGTTAGCTCGGTGACGCTACCAGTGCCGCACTCAGTATCGTGCCCCAAACCGCAGCTGATTGTAGCGGGCCCCACAGAAATACGAAAAAGAACAATAAAAAATGATTCATCAGATGAGTGCAGTGAAGCAGAAATGCAATCAAATAAGAAACCCCATTTACTTACTCAGGCCGAGCTCAATGATTTGTGCCGAGATTTGTATTTGCCGGAATCGAAATCTGAATTACCTGCATCACGATTACAAGAGTGGGGATATTGTGCTCCTGAGACACGTGTTACATATTACCGTGATCGCAGCAAACTACTTGCACTTTTCTTCGCAAAAACGGCAACCTTTTGTTTTTGTGCCAACATATGTGGTCTTTTCAATGCTCTCCAACAAAATTATGACCCAGAGGAATGGCGTCTTTTTATGGATGGAGGCAAGGATAGTTTGAAGGCAGTCTTGCTTCATAAAGGGAATACGAAACCATCAATTCCAATCGGATATGGAAAATACATAAAGTTGGGCTTCACAAGGGTTTGAGTGGGACCATACACCGAAAAACACATAAGTACCGTTATCTAAAAAACGGTACTAAGAAAAAAAAATTACAGCGTTTTTCGTGTTCAGGAGGTCCCAATTAACTTATCTAGGCATGTGGCGTTCTTGGTATTTTTTGGCTGTAAACCAGTGTTATAGTTAATGGGGTACAACAGGGGACAGTTAATGCTGCTATACTTTTTAATATATTTATTCATGACCTTTTTAATAGCATTGATAATATTATTGGTTTCGCAGATGATATTATAGTATATCATGCTGACAACAAAATAGAAGAAATAAATAAAAAATTGCAAAATCATTTTAATATTGTAGAGAAATATGCTAATGATTGGAAAATGAAATTAAATGTGGACAAATGTGAAACAATACTATTCCGTCCTCCTGTTGAAAAGTGCAACTATAATTTAAGGCGCAACTGGAAATCCTTCGGCATTAAATCCAGTAACAACATATACATACCTAATAAACATACGGTAAAGTACCTAGGAATCCATTTGGACAAATTTCTCTACTTTAGTGAACATGTCAACATACAAATCAAAAAAGCTAGAAATGATTATTTTATGTACAGAAAATTATTTTTTTCAAAACATATTAAATCTGATATCAAGCTTCTCATGTATCAAACTTTAATACGTCCAATTTTAACATACGGTTGCCAAATTTGGTTTAATGTTTCTCCTTCCTATATGGAAAAAATACGTAAATTCGAAAGGAGATGCCTAAGAGCATGTACCTCGTTATACAGATCCCCGGGTAGTGAATTTACGAAATTTATAAGTAATTCGAGACTATACAATGCCGCCAAAATTAGCCGGATTGATAATTTCATCATACACCTCATTAGAGAGCATATTAGATCTTGTTGTGATCGTTATGAAAATAATCTAATAATGGCTCCCTATTATGCAAATGATGAATATACATATATCCAAAACACTACAAAATGGTTATGTTCCTGCTGAAGCATTTGTGTACCTCGATAAGAACAGTTTTATACAGAACTACACAGGCGTCCCTATATTTTTTCATATATATAGCAGAGCAAATATTAAAGCTATCACTAGCAAGCAACTGACAGATGAGAACAGAAGATTCGATACAAACTTTTTTCGTGAGGATAAGAACATATTTCCAAATATAAATATTAGTAAATACTGGTGGCTTAGTCAAATACCGTTATTTCTTCTTTTAATTCCTGACTTTTCCTTTTATTATAATAATTGTTATTGTAATGTTTTTTGAATAATTTTTCATTACGAAACATATGTTATTAAAAAACAGATATAACCTTGTATATATTTTGTATAAGAATCATAATTAGTTTTAAAAAATGTATATATTTTATACCTATATATATTATACTAGAGAGCTCGTTTATGGGACAGAGTATAGTTATATGCTATTTATACTATTATTTTGTTTATTTGTAGTAATTATTATAAAAATTTTCTTTAAATAAACGTTGGTTAAAAAAAAAAAATACTTTTGCTTTAAACTATAAAATAATAAGTTTATTTTAAGATGCTTGACCTTAATGTAGTGAGGTATTCATTGGCGTTTGTTCTTCACTGTCCGTAAATATATTTTCCGCATCAGACCCTTCATCACTATCAGATTTCAGAAATGAGTTGTTGGACTTGCTATGTTTTTGCAAACTTTTATTTTTGTAACGGCGATTTTTGTTTAGTCTAAAGACTGTACGCAAATCGTTAATAAATTTCTTCTTCGAAAGAGTATCATCAACTTTAAGTGCTTCTACATAGGAAAAAATGTTATTAGAAAAGTGTTATCCATAGGTATACTATGTTTAAAAAGTTTACCATATTAAACGCTTACAAATTTTGGTAAGTCCAACAGTCGACTTTGCCTTGCTTGCCATCTACATTATAGCTAAGCAACAGTTTAATATCAAATATACTTGTAAGACATTTGTTTAAACCGCCTTGACTTAGAATATTTTCGAGTGTCGCCACCTGTAAATACAAATTAAAATTTTTAGTTAAATAATCGTTTTAAAGTGAATAATTAATGCTTTCTTACGATTGTATATTTAGTTTCATCATTCATCTCATGTTCAAATTATTTTAATTCGCCTTCCGACCGGATAGGAAGTAAATCTGAATATTTTGTAGAAACCTGTCCAGGGGGCCGATTCTGTGAAATGAAAAGAAACTTTTCATTTTCGTTTTTATAAGAACTTTTCATATTGTTACGAAAGTAACTTTTGTTAAGAATAAGTTTAATTTATTAGTAATTTTATTAGTTTAAAATGTTATTGTATTAGTTACGCATATTTCTAATGTAACCCCACTGTACAGAGTTTTCTAGTACAAATGTAATGTTATGATTGTTATAGATAACTGTATAACATAATAGTGCTAAGATTATTTTTAACCCATAAAGTATGCTTTAGCTTATTGATGTATAAATCAATTTAAATTCAGCCACAGTGTTAATGCATAATGATATTAGCTGTAAGATAATAAAAGCTTCGATTGGCCCAGAAATGTCGAAAATGTTACAGACATTTCGACGAGTCGAATGCTCTAGAGCAGCTATGGGCAAATTCAAAATCAAAGTTCAAAAAGAGCGAACGATGTGTACATACACAAAATTGATGAGCGAAGCAGAGAAAAGAAATTGTGCTTAGTCTAGCAGAACATTTCGAACGAAGCAGACGTGCGTCGCATGTCATGAAATGAGAAAAAACAAAGCGTACAAATGTACATAAAACCAACAAATGCAAACATAAACAAACCAATACAATGCCACACATGCAAAGCTTTCAATGTAGTGGTGCCCATAGCTGCTCTAGAGAGACCTAGTCGTCAGCGAACAGAGTATAAATACTCGCGAAGGTGGGCATCGATAATCAGTATTAGTACGATTATTTAAGTGTGTACATCGTAATTATAAGTGGTAAAATTTACTAATAGTACTTTTCCACTTACATGTTTTGGGCCACAAAACCAGTTTTGCTGTAAAACAAGTGTTTTGCTACTTGTTTTTCCATACATTTTTCGTGTTCGAAAAACCCAAACAAAAACTAGTTTTCCTCCAAAACATATCGAAATTTTTTTAAAATCATGAATACAACTCTGAGTTATCCATTATGATTGACAAATTCGAAAAGTGACATATTTACCAAAATAACCAGACTTTTTAAAAAGGTTAATGCAACTTTCCAGCTGATTTTTTATATTGCAACGTAAAATAATTAAATAATATAATAAAAAGGTAGTAAATGATGTGCTTTTATATATACGTACAATGTACATACAATTTCGTACATATGTATATGTATATCTGTGTATTTAAAACAAAAACGGAAATTATATGCAAAAAAAATTTTTTTGTTCAACACATATGTTGGTTCGCTTTCATGTTTGTTTACAACATAAATGTCACATTAATTTCGAAAATTCGAAAACCAAAACGACTTTAGGTAGGTAGGTAGGTAGAAAGGCTGGTGTGAAGTCTCCTTCACACCCTCACCCAGAGACCAATACGGTCCATTGTGATGCCTTGTTTATAGTTAAGAAGCTGAAAAAAGAAGGTGAAGAGAAACAGCAAAAGAATCAGAAAAGATAAGAACAGATAAGAATAGATGAGAAAAGGAAGTTCTGACCAAACCCGAGAGAAAAGCCTCACTCAACACAACACCAATCCGCCCTATGTGCGGCTAGCTCCCAGTCTCCTGCTGCGCAGCCAGGCCATCCCCATTACGAATCCTATCAGACTCTCGAGCCCACAGCCCGGGACGTCCCCTAATTCGCCTAGGAATCTGCTGCCCAGCCACCTCAGCCTGCTGCCCTGTAGCCTGGGACAGCGGCACACAATGTGCTCAACCGTCTCCAGCTCCTCCGGGTCCTCACACAACCCGCACATATCCGACACGTCGGATCCTAACCTCATCGCCATCCTGCCTATCATGCAATGACCCGTGATGATTCCTATTATGGTCCTCACGCAGACCCTGCTTCTGCCCAGCAACAACTCCGAGTCGGACTTCCTGAGCACCGGCCACATCGTCCGTGATACCCGGCAGTCCGTTCGGTTCCCCCAGGCCCTATTGGTCGCGCCCAGAATCCATTCCCTAATCTTCCCAAAGTAGAATCCTATTGGAGGCCTAATTGCCTCTATGTGATTAGGATCCTCCATCTCTGAGCCCTGTCTCGCCAACTCATCAGCAATCTCGTTGCCGCTTATGTTGCAGTGACCAGGCACCCAGCACAATCTCAACATATACTCTCCTAAGGCTCCCTCCAGAGCCCTCCTGCAACCGTCAACTAGCTTGGATTTCACGTAACAGCCCCTTACGGCCATAAGGGCCGCCTGGCTGTCGACATATATAGTGACCTCCGAGCCCCTATCAATGTTGTCCCTCATCAGTTCCACGGCCCTCAAGACCCCCAGAACTTCCGCCTGAAAAACACTGCAGTCGTCCGGAAGCCTATATGACATTCTGATATCCAGATCCTCAATGTAGACCCCCGCACCCGTGCCTCTCATCTTCGAGCCGTCAGTGAAAATAGCAAATCCATTAAATAATCTGCTCCTACCTGACCATCTCTCCCTAGAAGGCGTTACCACCTCCGGCAACCGTCCGAAATCCACCCTGGTGCCCACGAAATCCGTGGAGCCGGGTGATCCCAGGCAGTAACCTCCAGCTTCGATCTCACTCAAGATCCGTGAGTGACCCTGCGTGAAATCCCTAATCAATCCTAGTTCCCTCAGTCTAAGAATGCTTCTGGCTGCCATTCCCATAACATACTGCTCAATGGGCAGAAGATGTAGAATGACATCCAGTGCCGCTTGAGGTGTACTTCTCATGGCACCTGTCATGCCAAAACGACTTTAACATAATGGAAAAACTTTAACATAATGGAAAAACTTTGACATGTTTTTCTGAAAACAAGTTGTATAATTTCTAAATAAAGTGGCGTGAATAGTTTATAGGACAGCTATAAAGTAAAGTGTTTAAAGTGTTTTATTTATTTTTTTATTATGACTTGGCGTAATGTTGAAATTCCCCTGGATGTTGGATACGAAATCAAAGAAAATGTAAGACAGGTACTTGCCCTTGAACGTGAAAAATTTCCACCTAAGTCAGAAACCATCATATGGGCGCGAATGGATGGAGATTGCGAGGACAACAATAGGTTATGGGTGGTAGAGCCAGCAGCAATTACAGGTGATATAATCACAGCGAATGCACTCGTTAAAACCAGCAAGAGCTAAGTTCCTGTAAGAGTTTTAAATCTATCTAACAGCGAGATGGTCCTTACGCAAAATTTTAAGATTGGACAAGGTGCTTCAACGGAGGCAATAATAAGTTGCGAGAATCATCCAGACGAAGTTAAAAAGAGTACCAAGGACCAGGAACTACTAGAGGCACATGTGCGGAAATGGGCCGGATATCTAAGGCCGCCCGAGAGAAATAAGGCAAGACAATTGCTAAAGAAATATGCCAGGGCAGAACGTCAATCGTTAAACACGAAATTAACACCGGCGACGCTAAGCCAATTAAACAGGCCCCAAGAAGCATTTCTGTAGCAAAACGAAATGAAGTTAGTGACCCGGTTAATGAAATTTAACAGGATGGCTTAATAAAACCATCATCCAGTCCCTGGAGTTCACGGTGGTTTTGGTAAAAAAGATAGATGGAAGTACTAGATTTTGCGTAGACTACAGGAAACTTAATGACGTCGCCAAGAAGGACAGTAATCCATTGCCTAGGATTGATGACACCTTGGACACGTTAGCTGGAACATAATGGTTCTCCACATTGGACTTGCAGAGCGGTTATTGGCAAGTAGAAATCGCAGACAAGGATAAAGAGAAAACTGCTTTTAGTGCAAGTGATGGCTTATGGCAGTTAAATGTAATGCCATTTGGGCTCTGTAATGCTCGAGCTACATTTGATGGAACAGGTGTTGAAAGGTCTCCACTGAAAGACATGTTTGGTGTACCTTGATGACATAATTGTCATGGGAAAAACATTTGATGAGCACCTGAAAAACCTCGAAGAGGTCTTAAAACGTATATCTACAGCCGGACTCAAGTTAAGTGTTAAGAAATGTTCTCTGTTCCAGAAGGAAGTAAAATACCTAGGCCATCGTGTAACATCTGATGGCATTTCAACAGACGAAGAGAAAATACGAGCAGTCATGGAGTGGCCTCGCCCTCAAAATCTACATGAGTTACGCAGTTTTCTAGGCTTATGTACATACTACAGGCGTTTTGTACCGAATTTTGCTAATATTGCGGCCAGTTTGCATGAATTGGCCAAAAAGGCGGAGGCATATAACTGGGGTGAAGCACAGGAACAAGCATTTCAGAAGCTTAAAGAATTATTGTGCACAGCACCAATTTTGGCTTATCCAATCGCGGGAAAGAAATTTGTACTAGGTACCGATGCAAGCGTGTAGAGAAATTCGTAGGCTATTACAGTCGAATACTTTCGAAGCCTGCGAGGAATTACTGCGTAACTCGGTGAGAGCTTCTGGCAGTACTAGAGTGCATAAAGCATTTCCACAAATACTTGTATGGTCAACATATTGATTTAAGAACAGAACATTCTGCACTCAGGTGGTTGCTACAGATAGCGCGTTGGATTGAGCGCCTTCAGAGAAGCTGCGATTTTGGCATTGAACATAGAAAAGGTGGAAACATGGCAATGCGGATGCTCTGTCTAGGCGACCCTGTAAGCTGGAATGTAAGCATTGTGTAAGGGCTGAAGGAAAAGAATACTTCTGTGATGTTCGTCTATTGCAGATAGAGTCCCGTGAAGAGTGGTCAATGGCGCAGAAAAATTACCCAATTTTAGCAAAAATTCTGAAAGCCAAGGAAGAGGGCAGAAGACCCACCCGAAACGAAATTACGGCAGAAAGTCCATTGATGAAAGCATACTGGGCTGCTTATACCGTACGTGGGAAGCACTGATGGAAAATCAGTTAAAAACCTTATAGTAGTGCCGTCAGTGAAAGTAAAAGAAGTTCTGAGGGAATTTCATAACGGTCCAAGTGGTGGTCATGTTGGTGTGACAAAGATCCTAGAAAAATTAAAACAACGGTTCTATTGGGTTAGCTGTCAACAAGCCGTAGCTGAATGGATAACCAATTGCGCACAATGCATAGCCACCAAAGGTCCATTAAGGAGAAGTCGTGGGCCACTACAACAGTACCATTCTGGTGCCCCGTTTGAAAGAATTGCAATGGATATAGCTGGACCTTTTCCTGTAAGTAATGCCGGCAACAAATATGTGCTAGTAGTCATTGATTACTTTAGTAAATGGCCGGAGGTATATGCCATCCCAAACCAAGAAGCTAGGACGGTTGTGGTCGTCTTTGTGAACAATTGGGTGTGCCGCTATGGTGTTCCATTGGAATTGCATTCTGACCAGGCCAGAAATTTTGAATCTGCTATATTCAAGGAAATGTGTGAATTGTACGGAATAAGGAAAACAAGAACAACCCCATTGCATCCGCAATCTGACGGCATGGTGGAAATATTTAACCGTACATTACAGGAACATTTGCGAAAAGTAGTTAGCACACAACAAAAAGACTGGGAATGAACACATTTTAAAATTCGCGTTGGCGTATAGATCAGCTGTTTACGACTCCACCTCTCGTACACCCGCCAAAATTGTATTTGGAACAGAGCTCAGACTACCAGGAGATCTAGAGTTTGGCGTTATGCCTACACCAACTGGTGAAAACAATGAAGGCTTCACCTCACAAGAAACTCTTAAGGAACTTCATAACTTGTACGAAACCGTATTAAGCTGTCCAGTGGCAAGATGAAGGCCAGATACGATCGAGCGGCAAATTCGGAAGGATTTAAGGAGGGTCAGTTGGTTTTTCTTTTTAATCCCCAACGAAAGAATGGATTATCTCCCAAACTACAGACACGTTGGGATGGGCCATTAAAGATGATAAAGAAATTAAATGACGTTGTATATCGAATACAGAAACACAAAAGTCTAAGGGCAAAAATGAAAGCTATTCATTTGGAACGTTTAGCCCCTTATGGTAAAGGTGATTCTTAGCATATTCGGGACTAACAGGCTTATTATGATTCACTTAAATAAATGTAGGTCAATACAAACTATCACGAACAAGGATACTTATTTACTACACTTGGTGAACTCAAAAGTGTTTTAACAAATGACAAGTCAAACAAAGCTCCTGGGAAAGCTGGTATTTCTACGAATTTATTATAAATGCCACTGATGAGTTCCAGAAATAACTAGTGAACGCACTAGTAATAAATTGTACAGCGATGTTGAAATTGATGAAATTTTTTGCATGACAGTGGTTTTTCCTATATATGTATACAAATGGCGATCCTTATATTCCAGGAAATTACAGGGGCATTTCTTTTATGAATTGTGTGGCAAAAGTATTCATGGGCATTCTTAACAATATAATATGTAAATGGGTGAAGAGAAATAATATTCTAACGAAGTACCATACTGTCTTAAGAAATTTAACAGTCGACAATATAAACAACCTCGCAAGAATTATACATATAAAGTTATTTGAAAAGAAGAAGGTGTATGCATTTTTTGTTGATTTCAAGGCCACATTCGATAAAGTAGCTAGAAAATCTTTAATATTATTACGAAAGTTACTTTAGTTATAATTAGTTTAAATTATAAGTTATCTTGTATTTATTAGTTATTTTGAATAAGTCAGTTATTTTATTAGTTTAAATTGTTATTGTATTAGTTATGCATATTTATTGTGTAAAAATCATTACAGAATTTTCTAGTTCATATGTAATATTAAAATTGTTATGCATAATTGTCTTCAACTGTAATTTCTCGAATTTTCGATAGAGATAAATAACAATTTATTGCTACGCCTTAAAGTATGCTTTAGTTTTATGATGTGTAACAGTTAAAATACTAGATATAGGTACAATCAGAGCTGCCGTTGTTGGTTATTTCTAATCAAAACTGGTAATTTTTTTTTCTCAATGTGGAGATGTGAATATTTTTTCATTTTGGTTACTTTTTGCTTAAATATAAAATACGTATGACTATATTTTTCTTGATACCTTTGCAATTTTCATTGTTAAAATTTGCAACGTTGTTTTTTACATGGGGGGTTATTTCGATTCGAAGGCAATTATTTACGACTTCGACTAATGTGTACTTTTTACCAGGGCTGTGGAGTCGGAGCCGGAGTTGAGGTTTTTGTACCGGAATCGGAGACGTAGTACCCAAAAAAACTCGCAACTCCGACTCCAAAATTTATCGGCATAAGAAATGTTAAAAAATGTTATATTTTTCAAAATAAAAATTCTTCGAAATTGGCGATACAATATTTCAAATTCAATTCGAATTTGAAATTTTTACAGAATCATTTTTTGCTATATTTTACCATTTAAAAGGTAGAGTGCTATATTCGGCTGTGCCGAATCTTTGATACTTTCCATCGACAGTTAGAATATATGAGAGCTATAAATTATTAATTAATGTTTATAACGTCAGTATAAAAATTGGTTCCGGTTTAAACCCATTGGACGACAATCTTACAGTGTTATGCTTTTATTTCTAGCAAGTTGAACTTACTTGAATAAAATATTATGATTCGTAACAGTTTATGCCGAACTAACATGATTTTCAGGAGGGGAATTTATATTAGACCCCTGGTTAATTATGGACTAATCATCACGAAATCCTGTAGAGTAATTTCTGTTATTAAAAATCTAATTGGAACTTTTCGGAAGGCTGCTTAATATGTGATCTAAGGTAAATTTGGACCGATAATCAGAAAATTGAATACTATTTCTGGCCATATGAACCAAAATTGGACCAAATTTTACCACAATATCTATATCTGCTATTGTTTAAGGTGTATTGAAATAATCTTCCAAATTGAGCATAATATTGGACTTCATATGGTAAATAATGGACCAAACTTCAGGAAATCTTTGACGTATCGAGTTGTTTTACAATAGCATTATTTATTACGTTTTTTAACATAGTACACTGTTTTCCGAGAGAAGGTTTTACATGCGGCCTAGGGTAAATTATGGACCGATCTCCACGAAATTTTTAAGTATGAGTTCGAGCTATATTAAATTGTGACGTACCAAATTTTATTATGATATCAATTATTGTTACGGTTTTAGGCGTACTAAGCTATTTTCATGGATTGAGCTTTATATCGGGCATATGGTAAATTATGCACGAATATTCACGAAATTTTACAGTATGATTTTTAGTCCTATAAAACAGTGACGTACGTTTTAGGCGTACTAAACTGTTTTCCAAGGGCAAGCTTTATATGGGGCCAATGGTAAATTATGGACCGATCTTTACGTTATTTGACAGTGTGATTTCTAGTCCTTTAAAATTAAGACGTAGCACATCTTCATATGATAGCAATATTTATTATGGTTTTAGACGTACATTATGATTTCTATTCATATATAACGAGTTTGTGCAAAATCTTATATAATGCCATGCATTGTGCCACCTTTTTGTTTTTGTAACAAAATTGTCAATTTTTTAGGGTGGTGATTATACATTTTGATTCATAACTCTGATCCTACACGCAGAGAAAAAATATGTTTGGGCATGGTTACGGTAACGACACTATGTTTATTGTAACAATATATTGTTGTCGTACACAAAATATTGTTATTTTATTTTAATATTAACAATATTATAGTTATTGTAAACATGTCAATGTTTATCGCAATTATAAATTTAAGTATGGTTCACTGAAAAATAATCATTTTTATAACAACTAAATATTGATAACTTTGAAAACATATTATATTCCTCACAACCATTTAATGATATTTAATAGCCATTATATGATCATTTTCTATACGTGTACTTTTATAATATTTTGTTATCGCCATTTGTAAA
Organism: Pollenia amentaria; assembly: GCA_943735925.1. NCBI lineage: Eukaryota > Metazoa > Arthropoda > Insecta > Diptera > Polleniidae > Pollenia > Pollenia amentaria. The sequence continues at coordinate 76,811,864 of OX031007.1, forward strand.
ATAATTTTGCATCAGTTGTGTCGTTTGTTTTACATATGCCTATCGAATTATTTGTTACTCAGTGGTTAAACAATTTAAAAAAATACCCATTAAATCCCAAGTTTAAAGAAATTAAAAAATAAAGAAATTGCATGTACATTAAAAAGAAAATTGTAAAGTGTCACAAAATAAAATATCAATGCTAAAAAAATTTTTATATTGTTGAAAATGGTGCAAAAATATTAACCATTGTTTTGTGTTATTTTAGAGAAAGAGAATGAAAATTCTAAAAAATAATTTATAAATAATTGCGACCTACGACAAAAAAGGTTAAACATATTTTGTTTAAAGTTGCATCATAAAATGATGTGAAATATCTGTAACAGTTTTACGTTAAGGTGGCCAGTAAGTAAATTAGCATATATATATATTAAAAATATGTATCGGTTTTAGATTTAATCTACATATTATTATGATTGAAATGGTAATAATATGATTACTTCTTAGCTTATTATGATTAACATGATATAATATGATTACATTAAATTATAATAGGATGTAATAAAAACAAATTAGAATTAAGGGAAAAATATTATGATGTAAAATTACCAATATATTTGGTCATAATATGATTCAATAATAATCGTTATATGTTGACTACAATCATGAATCTTATCATTATATGTTGCTCTTAGAATATGTTTACCACAAACATTTCAATCCCAAACTGCTTAGGATAACTAGAAGCATTGGCGTAGATAGACCGGTCTGGGGGGGGCAAAGCCCCCCCCAGAAACAGTTTAGCCCCCCCCAGAATTTTTTCCTTTTTTTGTATTAATTTTTGAATACATTTTTTTAAAATTCAATTACAATTTTCTTTAGGTTCTATTAAATGTCTTTATTGAAAATATTGTTTTTGTCTGCGCACTTAAGAATTGTTATATACGTATTAGTTGAAATGCACACTACTTTGCAAATCGTTTTGTTAAGTGTTAAACACACCGCTTACTTCATAACTTTTCCGTGTAGTTGAACATATGAACGTAAACATAATATGTAAACAAACAAAAAAAAAAAGTTAGCCGGCTACAAAACAGAGAGCTGCAAGGAGTATGATCGAGCCTGCTCAATCACTACAGCTAAAAATTTAGTTTAAATCAAAAAAGTATTCACAGTTTTGTTCTAGTTCAAACGTCAACACGAACCAAAAAATTCCGTAAGAAGTATGAATCAGTCGCAAAATTATGCTGGTATTTGTTTATTGAAAAGTGATGCATCTGTTTTTGAACGACAGCTAACTTGTACTCGGCTTTCGGCTCGATGATTCGAAACTGAGCCAATAAATGTAATTCATGCTGATGTCACATCTTTAGAAGAGGAGCAGCCTCAAACATCAAAAAATAGTTTACAAATTGGTGATGTGTCAGACTTAGGAACAAAAGAAAGCGGTCCACAGAAACCAAAAATAGCTTTTAAAAAGACATTTGTTGATGGGCAAAATAGATCGTTTTCTTCAAAGTACTATGACACATATGATTGGCTTGAATATAGTGTGAAAAAGCAAAAGGCATTTTGTTTTGTATGCCGCAATTTCGGTTCAAAAGAATGCCGGCAACAAAATGAAAAATTTGTAGTTTCCGGCTATGAAAAGTGGAAAAAGCTTAATGAAGCCCTCAAAAAGCACAACAATTCTGTCACCCATATGCAAAGTATTCAGGGATACAAAATGTTTTAAAGCTCACCGGAGGTTCATGATTTAATTTTAAAACAGCATTCGGAACAAATAGAACAGACCCGTGAATATCTCAGAAAGATTATTGATTTAATTTTGGTTTTAGCACGGCAGGGGCTTCCTCTTCGTGGACACAGAGAGGACATAAACTCCAAAAACAGAGGAAACTTTCTCGAGATCTCAGATTATTTTGCAAAATATAATGACAAGTTTAAATCAAATTTTATCAAGCCTAAAAATTATTGCAGCCCATCTATACAAAATGAATTAATAACTATTTCGGCGAATGTTGTAAATAACATAATCACACAAAGTGTTAAAAAATGTGGCTTTTATTCCCTGATGGTAGATGAGGCGAGATGTTTCAAAGAAGAACAGTTATCGATAGTAATAAGATTCACAAATGAGCTCGAAGTTGAAGAGAGATTTTTAGGATTTGTAGATTGTTCTTCAGATAGAGACTCTAATGCCTTACAAAACTTATTATTAGACTTTTTTGAAAAAACGGGTTTAACTGGTATACCAATTATTGGGCAGTCCTACGACGGCGCTAATGTTATGTCTGGCTATAAAAAAGGATTACAGGCCAAAATTAAAGAATCAAATCCTCAAGCAGTTTTTATTCACTGTTTAGCTCACAGATTAAATTTGGTAGTTGTGGATTCCTGTTCAAACATAAGAACAGCGACGTCATTTTTTAATACGATTGAAGCATTATATACCCATTTTTCGAAGCCCGGAAACAACAACGAATTAAAAAAAGTTTGTCAGTCTCTTCAAATTAATACTGTTTCAATTAGAAGTCTCAGCACTACTAGATGGAGCTGTCGGTATGAGAATTGCAAATCTATTATTAACAATTTTGTGCTTATTAAAAATGCATTGGAAAAAGAAATTAATGAAGGTAGAGATAAAAATGCAATTGAGGCACTTGGTATTCTGACTTCAATAACTAAACCTGATTTTATTGTAAACTTACATATTTTTTATTTTGTACTTCAAACCATTAATGTATTGAGCAAGTTTTTTCAAACAAAAGATGCAACTCTTGGACAAGCTTATGATTCAATTATTGCTACAATAGATACATTTAAAGTAAGCCGAAATAATTTTTCGACAATTTGGAGTCAAATAGAACAATTTGCAAACGAAAATGATATTTCACTGGAACCTCTTAGAATATCAAAAAGAAAAAAAGTAAGCTCTTTAGAAAAAGAATTCTATGTTGATTCAACATTGGGTAAGGATCAGTTTTTAGATTTACCTAACAACACTTCAGCAGCAGAATATTGGAAAATAAACATTTACTTTCCTGTTGTTGATAATATATCCTCCAACTTAGAATACAGATTTCAAAGTATTTCGTTTGCTAAATCTGTTAATGCATTCTTCAGATTAGATTTAGAAGAATCTGCAGAATTCATTGATAATTATAAATATATTTTAAAAATTAATTGCGACTCTCTCAAAGCAGAAGTCACTGTTCTTAAAAATTTGATCAATAATGTATCTAATGAAACATGTGTAAATATAAGTTTACTTAAATTTAAATCTAAAATAGATAAAAATATCTACCCAAACTTATTCAAACTCCTACAAGTGGCAATGAGCCTACCTATTAGCTCAGCTGGATGTGAAAGAAGTTTTTCGGCTATGAGAAGAATTAAAACATGAATCAGGATAGATTTTCAAACATGGCCATTTTAAATATTGAAAACGAACTAGTCAAAACTGATATTTGTGCAGAAGATATTCTAAATATATTTTGCAAAAAAAATAGAAAACTTATCTTCGAGTGGTGCTAAATATGATTAATTTGTATACTTATAGTAATTAATTTTATTGTTTTGTTAAAGTTTTTGTTTTTTTATAGTTTTTGTTTTGTTATATTTTATTTTTTAGTTTTTTAATGCCTGAATTTTATATTTTACTGTTAAAAGACTAAAATAATTTTAAGATTTGTTTTATTGAACTGAATATGTGTAATTTTTTTTAACCTGATTTTTATTTAAATAAAAAACAAAAAGTAAACATTTTTTTTCGAGGGTCTATAGCCCCCCCCAGAAATATGGTCTAGCTACGCCAGTGACTAGAAGCAATTTGAGATCAAGTTTGTTCTTTTCTTTTGTGTTTTTCGAAAGTAAGCGGGTTTAAAACAGGCGGACATGGTAAATCGACTTAGAATTACTTAAGGTGCCAGAATATATATATACTTTATGGAGTCTTAGATGCATAATAAAAAAGTTTCACACTGAATGACAAACTTAGTGTACCCTCATTGACCACTTGTAGTGGAGGGTATACAAAGAGTTTAAAGTCAAATAAGGACCAGTCCCATATACATTTAGCATCAAAGTTAGAGTAGGTGTTGGAGTCAAAGTTAGTACTTTTTCTGACGGCTCCACAGTCCTGTTTTGCACTACGATTTTCTTATTATTTGTTTCAAATGAAGTTTTTTTATACTTTATCGAAAACAAAAAATGCCTTTAAAAACAGCTACCAGATATTATTTTTAAGATTTTTATTAAGAAATATATTGCCAAAAATGATTTTTTTTTTACAAACGGCCATGTTCTGAAATCGAAATTATATGAAGTTTTATCGATGGAAATTATCAATTAGTTTTTTTAGTTTTTTTAGTTTTTAGTTTTTCCTGATTTTAAGAGTAATAAAAATAACACAGTACAACACATGATTTGCCAACTCAATTCTGCGAACTGTATGTGAAATTAGACCCAAAAAGAAGAATTTCTGCATCATTCGTTTTGTCTTCTTACCTGCGATTTGAAGTTAGTATCGATTTGAAGTTAGTACTATCGTATAGGGGAATTTATCACGTTTTAGGCCCTGTTGTTTGACATAGCTCGACAACCCCTAGCCCAATTTAGTTGAAATAAATTTTAAAAAATTAAGAATTACAATTCCCTTAATCTGTTCATATATTGTTTTCCTATACAAGTAACACTTTCGAAGTTAAAAATGAATGTATGAAGGGAAAAAATTATTTTTTGCCTAAAAATTTAAATTTTTTTTTTAAAAATACATAAAAAATCCAAAATGGAAAAAAGTTTCAAGTCTAGTTATTTTTTCGCAAAGTCACATAACCTATGAGCAAAATGAGACAAAGATCATAAAAATCGATGCACGCGTTTCGCTTTTATTCGCAATTGAGTAAAGGTATGAATTTCAAAAATTTGCTCGAGATATGCACAACATTATTTGGAGAAAACATTGACACCTTTTTCATGATTCTGAGAATTAAAAAAAAAGGAATAAACAAAAGGTTATTTGATTTTTATGATTGCGGTAATAAATGTACGTGGACAATTAAACGGAGTGTAAGCTGAAAGAAAATAATATAGCATCCGCTAGACATGCACACTTGTCGAAGTCACATCGACGACTGAATTGAAGAGTATAAAAATATGTGTTAGTAGTGGTGTGCACAATTGTGCAATGAAATGGAAACCCCTGATTTATACAAACAAATTTGTTTAATGCAGAGCCCGGCAAAAGTACTACACCGTGCTTTTTTTCTCACAATAACATTCGCTCTCACTTTGTAAAAAACAAACAAAATCATTTATTCTCGTACGAACATTCAAACAAGAAGGTTCTGTTGACGCTTGCTTAAGAATAACACTGCGAGAAATGTTCAAGACAGAATGGGAATTTGATTTCTTGTTTGCCGAAAATTTTTTTTATTATATTATATTTTTTTATATTATATTATATAAATTATTATCTGATCACTAATTCCACTATAGTTATAAAAAAGATTAACCAGTTTTGGTGTTTAAAAATATTAATGTGTTCTTATAAAAAGAATTAAAAACTCTGCTAATTTTTTTCTTGAGTTTGATTATACACTATGCTGTTAAAAAAAATATATATGTATTTGATGATACGTCATTTTTAATTTTGTAAAATTATATAAAAATACATACATATGTAACGTGAATCCTAATCAACAAAAATTTTAAATTTTCAAATAATATCTACATTGTTTTGCGATATGTGTTTTGTTTGTGAAAAAAATTCTTTGATGCCTGTAAAAGGGTCCCTTTTTCTTTCGTTAAAAAGACGTACCTAAATGCAGAAATTATTAAGAAAAAAATAGTTGGTATGTATTTTGTGCTTGTAAAAATATTTTTGTCTTGTTTTCCTACAATTTATGTGAAAACCTATACACATAAAAGCAAATGTGACAGCAGGTAAAATTTTTGTGTAAGAAGATGTGTTTTATTGATGTATTAATGAAACTTTATTGTTTAGCACTATTTTTATTGCTTACTTTTTTATGCTACAATTATATGACCGAGTCCAAAAAGTTAACCTTACTAATTTATGGTATTTATTTAACGTAACTTTGACCTGTTATAATGACTTTATAAATTTTTGCAGGCAAACTCAGGTGCGCATTTGGTATTTTGTAGAACGTTATGACATACCATTAGCCAGAATTAAAAAGTATTTATTTTCTGAATTTATTTTTGTTTTAATATATTAACACGTTTTTATGATATTATAGTTTTTTTTTATTTTTCTTGAAGAATCGTTAAAGTTTTATGAACGAAGGTATTTATTAGTATTCTGAATTTATTTTTGTTTCAATAGATTAACATGTTTTAACGAAATTATAGTTTTTTTTTATTTTTCTTGAAGAATATGATTTATTTAATTTTAATGTTTTTTTTGTTTTCTATTTTATATAAAACATACGCTTATGTTTTGAGTTTTTACATTAACAGCCAGATTGATTTTAACAATAACAAAATAACACAAAAATTTCTTTAAGTGCTTCTGAGAGGGAGAGTCATTATTCTCTCACAAAAAAACAAAAAGTCTGCATGTATGTGTTGCCGGGCTCTGGTGTAAATGAATTATCATACAATTTTCATCAGTTTATTTTCTAAGGCGTGACAATGCACAGTTTGCAGAGGTTGCGATACTTAAAGCGTTATCATGAAAACCCTAATTGACTTTTATTTCTGTTAATATGCTCCGTTATTTTACGCATAAAATAAAACTGAAATACATGTGTACAAACACAAAAAAAATATATATATAAAAAAGAAAAAATATTTGGCTCATTTGATAGGTCATAATGACAGGTAACAATACTGCTTTATCTGTCTTAGTACGTAATTTAAATTTAGTTAAAATTAACTGAAAACCCTTTGAATATGTTTTTGTAGTTTGTATTTTTTTAATTTAAAATAAAGAGAAAAGTTTATTCACTCTTAATTAATTTCTCCATTGTAAAATTAACATTAAAAAATAACCCTAAAATTCCTTTATTAAAAATGATCCTTTTTCTAATTACATTTTCAGTTTTTAAATTGCATATTCTTTTGAATTTACCTACATAATATTTTGAGTGTAGTCTCACATGAGTATGTTAAACTTGTTTCTTTTAACACATTCAATTGATTGTTAAGTAAAGAGGACAAGACAAGTAACCCTGCAGTTTCACAAGTAGTGGGTGGCAACATTTCCCCGACTACATCGCCATTGATTTTTCATTGACTACATCGCCGATTACATTGGTACTCAGTGGTAATCTGTAAGGTAGTGTTTCCAGAGATTTTCTATTGTTTTTCTTAACCTTAAGAATTTAATATTGTTAGTTTCATCTAATGCCTTAAGTTGTTAACCTTATAGGTAGTTGAATTCAAAGAAAAAATTTGAGTTCAAAATAAAGCGAATAATTTGTTGTACAGGCTTTTTATTCAAATTTGCTATCGTTTAAAAGTATTCTTTTCAACGAAGCAACCAACAACAAATGCTACATGAGACAAACAAGAAACAGTTACACAGAATAAGAGAAGAAGAATAACACCAACAACACATGGCACATTGCAAACAGAAATAAAACAAAAAGAAAAAAATGCATGAGTTATTCAGTGTTTTGTATTGTAAAGAACGGACGTGTGGCTGTTGTGTTTTTTGATTAATCAAGTGTAAAGAGTTTGGCTTAAGCAATTAATTAAATAAAAAAAAGACGTGTTACTGTTCTGCTTTTCATAAAAGTTTCAAGTGTTTTGCTTAAATAAAAAAAAGACGTGTTACTGTTCTGTTTTTTTGTGTTTTGCTTTAATAAAAAATTATTAATATTATTAAATTATATTATTAAAACGCTCCAGATCGATTATTAAATTTTTAAACTTTAACAAAAATGAATACTCTACCTTCAGAACGCAAAAGATCTGCATGCAACTGCGATGCAGTTAAAAAAATTGATGAAATGAAAGGTAAGATGTATTGAAAAAATTGTGTTTAATACTTTGTATAATTTTTAATGTATTTTCAATTCATTCTATTTCAGAAACAATGAAATCAATGCAAGCGCAATTAACTGTTGTTCAGGAGCAGTTAAAGTATGTTGTAGAACTGCTTGCTGAACACAAAGCATTAAAAATGAAGGCGAATTTATACTAATATCAAATGATATTAACGATACAAATAGAAATGAATACGTAAGTACAGCTTAATATATGTAATCATTATTCAAATATTTATGAAAATAATTTTTTACATTTCCAGGTCAAAGCAATGACATCAATTATTGGTCCTGCAGGCATCTTGAAAAATTTAAAGTTTATTTTAAGTACAGAAGTTTTGTTGGACTTCAATATGGATGGCACCCAGGGCAAGAAGAGTTTGAGAGGCATGGAAAAATTTTACAGTGCTCTTTTAGGTAATTCAACTCAATGATCTCTGAAATAAGAGCAAATCAATATTCCATTTTTTTATATTACAGAATCCATACCTACGGATGAAAAAGCGGGGTCAGCTGAAGAGCAACTTCGCAAGGCAGAAGAAGCGGCATTTTAAAGCCGTATCATTAAAAAAAGCAAAACAAAATGAGCTTTAAGTTCTTTTTTTTTCAAATTGTAGCAACTTTGCCTTAAACAACTTAATATTACAGCCTTATTACAGCTATAATATTACATTAAAATATTACAGCCTGAAACAACTTCTTCATTACAACTTTTTTATCATATTTTATAATTTATCAATGTACATATGTTACAACTACAAATTTAATTGAATTCATTTTTAATTTTAATTTATTTCATTTTTGATCCTAATACCATTTTTTAATTTTTTTTTCATATTTTATCAATGTACATATGTATATTACAGCTACAAATTGAATTGAAGTCATTTTTTAATTTTTTTTTTTTTTTTTTTGGAATTGTTGAATTGAATCGTTTATGTTTTTACTTCGTTATTAATAAATAAAAATAAGTCGTAATAAATCGTTTTTCTTTTCTATCTCATCGGCGAAATGTAATCGATAAATGCGTCGACGAAATGTAGCCGATAAATGCGTCGACGAAATGTAACCGATAAATGCGTCGACGAAATGTAACCGATGAAGTAATCGACGAACAGTAAGGCATTACCAATGCGGACATCGCCTTGTTAAATTCGCCGCTCAAAAGCATTTCTGGTAGTTTCGCGAGTCGTCGACGAAAGGTTTGTGGTAGTCGTTGAACTCATCGGCGTAGAGTCGATTACCAATACTGCAGGGAAGCGACTGAACGAAAACGATAACTGATTCAAAAGACAAAGTGACCTGAAATGAACGATTTTACGAAATAAACGAACTCGTTCACTGTTTCAAACGATAATGACCGGTCACCTAAACGAACGATTAAGACCGACTAATCTCTTTAACACCTTAAAAAATGTATGTTTTGCAGCAGGGTTTTTAATTTTTTAATTAATTATTTTTATACCCTCCACCACTACTGTGGTGAATGAGGGTATACTAAGTTTGTGAAACTTTTTTATTATACATCTAAGACCCCATAAAGTATATATATTCTGGCTCCTTGAGTAATTCTAAGTCGATTTAGCCATGTCCGTCTGTCTGTCCGTCTGTTGAAAACACGCTCAGCAGGGTTTTTAATTTTTTAATTAATTATTTTTATACCATCCACCACCACTGTGGTGAATGAGGGTATACTAAGTTTGTGAAACTTTTTTATTATACATCTAAGACCCCATAAAGTATATATATTCTGGCTCATTGAGTAATTCTAAGTCGATTTAGCCATGTCCGTCTGTCTGTCCGTCTGTTGAAAACACGCTCACTTTTGAAAAAACGCAAAAGAAAAAAACAAACTTGGCCTCAAATTGCTTGTAGTTATCCTAAGCAGTTTGGGATTGAAATCCAGCAACATCGGTTCAGTAGGATCAGAACTATGAATCAAAATGTGGAAAATGTGACAAAAACAGTGCAATATGAAACAAAAAATGGTTTTTCTCACATAAGTGTTTCTGTATCTTTACTTTGAGAGAATTATCTGTCATTTAAATAATTGTCCAGCAGTTATTGGAAGGATGTGAGAAAAAGTGTTTCTGTATTAATATTTTGCTAAAAGTTTCTCACAAGAACTGTCAAAATAAGTAACACTTAAAATTGTAATATTTTGTTATTTTAGTTTTTTTAAGCCCTCATTGTCTTCGTTTATGCAGGGCTGCCAGATAAATTTGTGAAAAAATCGTTAATTTCCTAAGAAAAAATCGTCTATTTTGTTTTAAAAAATCGGACAATTTAAAATTAATTTTGACAAATTTTGTTCGATTTTTATTAAAACATAATCAAAAAAAATAGTTAAAGTTCATGGGTAAAATACATATTTTATACAAACATACATACTTAAGCTTGAGGTCTATTTAAATAAAATTATTTATTTTATTTTTCTTTAATCCGATAACAATTTAAAATTTCAGATTGTTTTTTTCCTGAAAAAATCACACAAAGGCGTGACAAAATAATAATATTGACTAAAACTACCACTTTTGGCCAAAAAATAAGGAAAACATTTCCTATAGTGCATTTACTGAAAAATGGGGTAATAGTTTACTGCCGTATTCATAAAAAATAAAATAGATTTCAAACGTATTTTAAAATTTAATTTCTATACAAATTTTCCTTAAAATAGATTTCATATCCAATTTAGTTTTTTATGAATAATGTTTTAATGTTTTTATCACATAAACAAATGTATTAAATAATCTAATGGTGCATTTACACCTACACCATAAACACGTTATAAGTTGTTTATGATGATAAACTAGTTTAAGAAACTTGTTTATCCATACAAATTATAAACACGTTTGTAACTAGCTTTTGAGATAAACTAGTTGCAAACAACCAATTTTTGTTAATGCAACTCTGTTCTTTTCAAATTTTGCTCTGGCAACGCTAGTGATATTTGACATTTCATAAAAAAAAAATTAAGTTAAAAAAGTTTGCGTTAACAAAAGGAACACATCAAGAAAAAGTTTAAAAAAATTAATGGAAAATTGTTTTATATAATATGGATAACTGAAGTCAGCTGTTTTGTGACACGGCTGTTAAACTGTTAACTGTCAAAACTGCTGATGTAAACGATATAGTTTATGCAAGTAGTTTACGATCATAAACTAGTTTGAAAATTACAAGTGTAAATGCACTATAAGGAAATAAAAATTAAACAGTTTTCCTTCGAAATTTTGATTTTGCCGTTAAATGTTTTAAGCTGCCTTGTTTTTAAAGATATCGTTTTTATTTAATTTCGAAGACTGAATAATATCGTCACTGGACAAAATCAGCAAATCGGCACTTGGCCAATTTTGGAACAAAAAATCGTCGAATCTGGCAGCCCTTTTTTATTATATCTATTTTTTTTCGTTTGGATTTGACACTTAATTACTGGAAGTATTCCAGTTAAAACAGAATCTGTGTTGTCTGTTCTCGCATTCAAATACAGAAACACTTTTTTCTCACAAATCGAGAAACAATGGAATTTTTTGTTTCATAGTTATGCTTTAAACACATTCGAGACAGCAGACTACCGACTTCAATATGTCAACAATAGAATACATGTGTGTATATGGAAATGATTATTTTAACGACGACACGGCTAAATGGCTGCAGGTTGTTGTCTATGCTAATTTTGTCGCTGTAGTCAAATTAAACTAATTTCTATTTTTGTACGCTACAAAACAGAAAAAGTGCTGCTAATATAATCAAAAATTAGAAGAATTAGTGCTTATAATATATAATAATAATTTTTTGGTTAAACAGCAAAGAACCGGATTGAAACAAGAATATAAGCGCGGCTCACCACCAAATCTATATTACCTATTATTACTTTTTAGTATCCTTAAAATAAGTTATATAGGAAGATGTTTGTCACGCCAACGCTCTTAGATTTAGCAGTATGGGTATCATTGAAAAATTGAAAGTGCTTTTCACATGGTGTTTAAAGCATACCGATTTATTAACCCATTAAGAGCCCATTTCAAATGCTCATACTTCTTGACTGACTTTTTTTGCTTTATCTTTTAATTATGTCGATATAATAATAATTATTTAACAATAATATACACATGTTACCAAAGTTATTAGGATCTTGATTAATAAAGTTTTTCTGTATTGCGGGTTTTCAGCCTTCCGGAACACTTTTCAAATATTTACATATTATTACTATATTTCAATATGTAACAACTGCATAAACTATTACCACTATATATTTTCACTCAAACTTATAAATAAATTGTGAAGTTTTCCAAAATAAAATTTTTTTAACTCTAACAACTTTAAAATTTTATATGATGGAGTTTCTATAACATATTATATTTGAGGAAATATTATTATACATATCGACAAAATTTTAAGACAAATCCTCTTAAGGGGTTATTAAATCGGTATATTTAATACATCATATGAAATGTGTTTCGAAAGACTCTATTATGATACCAATACTTTCAAGATTCAGAATATATTTTTCTTCCTATACTATTGATAAAGTGCTCTGAAACCTTTACGACCTATAATTCATAAACTTAGTGCGTTTAACCAAAAAATTACAGTAGAATCGCGATACAGTAATCTTGTGGTCAAGTTAACCAAATTTTAGCGCTTCTGTGCCGCTCTAAACGTTAACTCTAAGTTAACTTTTCAGATCGTATTAGTAAAAGTACTGATTTGTACAAACGATAACAAATTAGATTAAATATTAAGCTGAAAGTTGAGAGTTTAAACAAAATTGAGAAATACATTAAAGAAAAACTATCGGCGTTGTATTATTGTATATCTGAAGTTGCCATTTCAAAAATAAAAACGAAACGTCACAAAATTTTCGAGGCTTTGAAGAATACATAGGAAAAAGCATACAGGAAAACATTACATAGACCAAACTATGCCGATCTTAAAGCAAGTTTCTACAAATGTTTTCTTGAAGCATCGAAAAAGTAATTGCGCAATCACTGTTCTAATTTCAATATCAATAGCTAAGCGCGAGTTCGTGTAATCGCAACCTGAAAAGACAATAATGTCAGTAGTGGATGGCTGGCAAATGTTTAGAAAATACCCAGAATTCGCTATCTGAAAATTTTTGAAGAACTAATTTTCTGACAAACGTCATATGTAGCACCTAACACATAGAGTTTGTTCCCGGGAATTCCCGGGATTTTCAGTTGTTATCCATTCCCGCTTTCCCGGGTATTTATTGCGGGATTCCCGGGAAATTTTGAAAAAAATTCTTTTTTTAAAACTAGTAAATTTATGTCAGACTTGTGTCTTTAGTTGTTTTATCCAACTTAATTTCATCACAATATTTAAATGTTCTAAAGTTTAAGGCTTTTAAACTAATTTTGGGAATGTGCTTTATATTGGGCCTATGATAAATTATAGACCTATCATCACGAAATTTTATTATAAAGCTTTGCGGTTAAGGGCGTAGTAAATTGTTTTCCGGGATTGTGTTTTATATGCGGCATTTCAAGTGATTTTGAGTCTTATAAAAGTAGAAAGTAGAAATTTGTGTGCATTTCGCCACAAATTTATGTTAGTTTTAGTTGAGTTTTTAGGGAGGTACTTCCACATTTGGGTGCATAACTATTTTCCTACTGAAGCGATTCTGCTGGAATTCAATCCCAAACAGCCTAGAAGATCTAGAAACAATTTAACACCCAAATGGCAAAATCGGCTTAGAATTAATAAAGGACTAATCATAAAAATAAGGAGTGCGTACAAAAAAATATATGCAACTTATTTTCTCTATAGAAATAAAACGAAGTGATGATTTTTTTTTTTTTATATTTAGATAAAAGCCAATAGTATTCAAATTCATTTATATCCAAAATAAATATAACTTCAATGTGTTTTAACAAAAAATTATTTTTTCTTTAATTCCTTTCATTAGGGCTTTTATTGTGTCATTTGTTACCATTTTGCAGGCAATTGTCCACTTTCTCTTAAATTCTTTTTTATTTTTAACAAGACCTTTTGTGTCCCTCAAATGTTTTTTTGTTAATGCCCAATACCTCTCAATAGGGCGGAGTTCTGGGCAATTTGGTGGATTAGCTTCTTTAGGTACATAAATTACATTATTGGTATTTTACCACTCAATAGCTTTTTTGCTATAGTGACAAGTTGCAAGATCTGGCCAGCAAAATGTGGTTACCCTATGTTTATTTAAAACTGGTAGCAAGCGCTTCTAGAGACACTCGCTAATGTAAATATCGAAGTTAATAGAGCCGTTAGTAATGAAGGAGGGGATTCTTTCACCACATGTGCAAATTGCTTGTCATACCAAAAATTTTTTCGGGAACTTCGATTTTTTTTGTACGCGAAATTTTTCTTCAACGTTTCCTCTAGAATTGGCAATATAGAATTCTTGACCTGGAAGCTGCGAAAAATCAGCCAATACATATGTTTCATCATCCATTACACAGCACTCAAGATTATCGAAAAATTATTTTTGTAAAGTTTTTGCTCTTTTTTTTATCTTCAAAATTTTTCTTTGCATTTCTGTCAGGCACGTTTTGCACTTTAAATGTCTTAAGGCCAGCTTTCTTTTTAACATTTCTGACAAAAGTTTCAGAGCACCCAATTTTTTGTGCTACTTTTCTTCCTGAAATATTAGGGGGTATTGAAAAAGTCCGTGTTATTTTGTTTGCTTTCTTTTGGTCAGAAAATCCTTTCTTTCTTCCACTTCCACGTTTTCTTTTAATGCTAAAAAGCTCTTTGCATTGTTTTATCACTTTAGAAACTGTATTTCGGTTAACACCTACGAGCCAAGCTATTGTTTTTTGCGAACAGCGCGGTTTTTTATTTAAAATTTCAATTATTTTCTTCCGATATTCTTTTTTGGGGTCCATTTTCAAAAAAACTAATTTCGTTATAGTTATGACATTTAACACGTGGCTAATGAGACAAATGAGCAACAAAACCAATGTAACGGTATTCATTTTTTGTAATTATTGTAAAAGTTATAAGCCTTAAAGTATGCCTAGTTTTTTTCGTGCGCAATCCTTACTTTATGGGACCTTATATGAATATTAAAAAAATATCACATGGAATGAAAAACTTGTATACCTTCATACACCACTGCTGATTAAGGGTTATAAAATTGTAAAAAAAATATGTTATTAAATATATGTAGTAAATAAAATTTCTCCTTTCTGTTGAATTTGTTAAACTGTAAAATTCTTTAAGAATTCCTAACTCGTAATGTTGAATTTTTAGTTCCTAATCACCCTTCCAGAATATTTATCAGCGTAAGACTAATACTTTCATTCTAATTATGCAAATATGCTCTGAATTTGACCATGTCTATAGGTATATTGATTTCTATTATCCTATTGGCATCAATAAAACCTCTTAAGTGTCTTAAAATAATTTGAATCTTAAATTTTTTACGTTTTTGTTAAATAATAGATACTAAATTTAATTGTTTAAAGCGTAATAGCCAATAAGAAATATTAGTTTCATTGGAGAAATAAGTAAATAAATAAATACAAAATTTTGGGCGGGAATCTCGGGAACCCGCTTCCCGCTTTCCCGGGAATCCTAAAAGTGCGGGAATAAAAAAACTCTACTAACACATAATACATGACTGATTGTTTAATTATTAATTATAAATTGTAGCCGGTACAAATTAGATCTATGTTTCTTTTTTGTACAGATGAAAACTAAGTCATTGAAAAAAATATAGGTACATATCGCTCATTTCGTGCAAGACCGTCACAACTCAAAATTTGAAACTTTACAGGAGAGGCTTTTTAAGATTCCAACCTATTTTTTCTCACCTTCTCTTTCACTAAAATACAGTTATAATTCAAATGTTTCTTTTTTGCTACAAAGAAAACCACATGTACAAGAGAAATGCCAAACACAAACTGAAATGTGACCCTGTTGATGTTAATTGCTCAAGTTTGTTACGAGAGGTCATAGCGTCACAAGCATCTGTATTACCGTTATTTTTTCGATAATTCTCTCCGTTCTTAGATCAATTTGTAGATATTACTAACTCGAAAATGCCAAATTTTGAGTTGTGACGGTCTTGCCCGAAATGAGCGATATGTCTATTATTGCATTTTTTTACAATTTAGAAAAGTTAATAAATAAGACGAAAAAGTTAACAACCCTTAGGACATTTCAGTTTACTTTTTCGCGATTAAACTGTATATTAGGATTTATTTAATTCAACCTGCCATGAAGATGATATTCTTCATGAGTTCCAAAAACAATAAAATTAAAATATTTTAAATGTTTTTTAATAAATTCATTTGCTTTTACGTTAAAAAATTTATCATAAATAAGTATTTATATTTTTGTAGGCTTAAATTAAGTTTGTGTACGAGTCTGCAATTATGCATGTTGTTAAATTTATAAAAATTAAAAATGCTAGTGGCACCACTGAAATGTAAATACATAATAAAAAACACAGCTGTTTATATTTTTTCAATTGCAGCTGTCGTCTTCAAAATAATTCAGTAGCTGATTACGCGACTACAATTGCAACCTGCAGCATTTGTAGTCGTGCCTTCGTGTTGGCTGCTGTCTCGAATGTGTTTAATGCATTACTTTAGAAAAGGCGTATCTCAGATATAAAATTTTTTTAAGCAAAGTCCGATGGATGTAGGAAATTAGTTTTGTGATAAATTTCTATATAAAGTTACTTTAATTTAGAAAAGGAGTTTTTAACATATAATTATTTTTTAAATTTAAGACATTAAACTTGATAAATAATAGAATATATAAAAAGCTTATGCAGAGTTTTAAAACTATAAAAAATGTAGGACATTTCCCAAATTTTGTAGGACCTTTCCTAAATTTTTTAGTGTTCTAAAACTATACATAATCTCTTTTATATATTCTTCTTTATCAAGTTGTATGTCTTAAGGGGTCTGTACACGGTCAAGCATTTCTTATCAAGCGCTATGGTGGTTCCAGTGAAAATGTGTTTGTATTTGTGACACCGACGATGATGGATGGAAAATCAAAAAATTCGCCTGCATGAAAAGCATTTTGACCGTGTTCAGACCCCTTTAAATTAAAAAAAATGATTGTTAAATACACCTTATCTAAATTAAAGTAACATTATGTAGAAATTTATCACGAAACTAAATTCTTTCATCAATCGGACTTTGATCTCCTTCAAAAAAAAAAAAATCATTTTTTGTTCCTAATTATAACTGATCTTTGTAAGTTTTTAGTTTAATTTGTTATGGATATAAGGGGTGATTCATCATGAGGTTTGATTTTCAATATGTTTTTTTTACAGATCAGGCGTGACTCAAATCAAACTGCGTTGTCATTTTTGTTCACTATCGTTTGGCAAGTCACCAAGGAAAGACTCACACCACAACGTCGTCTCCAAATTGTTTCGCTGTTTTACGAAAATCAGAGTTCTGTGTGAAATATTTTTAGAGCGATTTGATGAACTCACGGTGCGTATAATCGACCTACTGAAACCACTATTGTCAATACCATTAAAAAAATTGCCTTATTTCGGCTGATGAGCAACCCCAAAGAGTACCAAGAGCTACCATTACATCCATTCCAAACAAGGTGTGGTTTATGGGCTGGTGGAATCATTGGTCTCAATTTGTTCAAAAATTAAGAAAATTAGAATGTTAATGCCAATAGTAACCGTTAAAGCACCATGTTAACGGACCATGTGCTTCCTGAAATTCAAGCGCATGGTCTCGGTGAGCTCTGGTTTTAACAAGACGCCGCTGCGAGCCATACAGCGCGTGAAACAATGACCTTGTTGAGAAATCATTTTGGTGAGCACTTAATTTCACGTTTTGCTACGGTAAATTGGCCACCTAGATCGTGCGATATCACACCTTTGGACTATTTTCTCTGGGGATACGTAAAGTCTGAGGTCATCATGTGTTTTATTTCACATTATAAATCAAACCTCACGATAAATCACCCGATATGAGAAGTAACGTAGTAATAACTATATCAATACTTTAATAATCACCCTTATCGCGAATCTTAAGGGAATAAGTTCTGGGGAATAATTTTTTTATTCCCATGAACAATAAATTTGTATCGCCAATTATTAGGTAAAAAAATAAACATCGTTGGCAAGTTTAACGTTCTATTGTGAATTGATGTTATGGAAAAATAAAGAGACGAAATTTGAGAGATGCGTCAACTCCACTGTGTTTATCAGAAGTAACGAGTGAGAACATGAAGAATTGTTGGCAGTTTGTATATTAATTAGTTATTTGAATGTTCCGACAACTTTTTAGAGTTGTTAAAGCAGCTTTTAGATGCACTGGTCCAGAACTGCTTACCAGATAGAAAGTCGTCTGCGATACGGTCAGTTGTGAAGCTTGGAGCATATAAACGCTTTTCTGCGGAAGGAAATCATCAAAAAGTTGGTGGTAGAAGTTTTACGGATTTTTTGAAACAAACTTTGTCCGAGGTGGGTTAGTTGACCGAATATAGAAGAAAAAAACTATTGCCAGATAATTTTTCAGCAATGTCGCCAGGGCTGTGAAGACGGAGTCGAAGTACCCACAAAAACTCTCAACTCCAAATCCAAAATTTTTCTACTTTTCATATATATTTAAATAACTATGTGTATTAAAGCACAATGCGACACGTGTTAGAATAAAACAATCGATTTAAAATTTTTACAGAATAATTTTCTTACTATATTTAACCATTTAAAGGGTACTACATTAAACAAAGAGTTTAAAGTCAAATAAGGACCAGTCTCTGTACGTTAATCATCAAGGTTAGAGTAGGGTCGAAGGCGTACTTAAAAAACTTCAGCGGCCGAAATCGGAGTAAGAACTATTTTTGTCTACTCCACAGCCCTCAATGTAGCCCTCTGGAACTTGTTTGCATTCCCACTTTTTAAATATCCAATTTAACAATTAAAAAATACAAGAAAACTATTAACATTGTGCTTTCTTTTTTATTCCCAATCAAAATGTTTGTGAAAAAGTCACATTATTTTTGGGAAAAAACCCACGGGAATAAAAATCGGCGATACCAATTCTTGTTTTGAACATGCGAGTTTTTTCACGTGGAAATAATTCACGTTAGCAACTTTTGGGAAAAGGCAAACATTTCGAGCGAATATGGGATTCAGACGAAGATTTTTTAGCTTGAAGTACGATCAAACGCGGTATAACGGCTTTTAGCCGGAGTCCAAATGCAAAAGAAACTTACTTTCTAAGACAATGGCCATAATCATATTCAAAAATAATGTTGACTTTTTCTAAAGTATACTTTAGAACAACGGTAAATCCGGTTTTAGTTTAAAGTATACATTATTTTGACTATGAGTATGGGCAAATATCTTTTGGACTTGTTACTCTGTTAAAAATATTTGTATCCTGTTCCAATATCATCTCTAAAAAAATAAGTAAAAGTGTTCGTATAAAATTTGTATTTGTTGTATATTTTTTTCGAAAATTAAAACTAATAAAAAATATATATTTGGGTTTTAGTACAATTAGGGTCTAAAAAGTAAAATTTTTTACTGAATTAAATACAATTTTGAAAATGTTATTTATCATCCCTGGTATGTCAGCCAGCGCATATATCAGGCTACAGTAGGAAAAAAAGCCATTAGTCCATTTTCTCTACTTTATCATCAAAATTTCTCCTGTCTATTACAGTAATAAGATCTAATAAAATAATATATCTAAATAATTTTTTAGATTTTCCAAAAATATTTCGTTCTTAGACGCGAAAGATAAAAAACATAAACCCTAAATATCTCAAAACTACTAAAATGAAGATATGACTTTCTTTGTTAGGAGGGCAGAATAGGTGAAGAGGTAAAATTAGAAAAAGAAGTTCAACCCACCACAGCCAAATTCCATATTTAAAAAGAAAGAAAAAAAACTACAAAAATAATTACGAAAACAATGCCAACACACAAAATATTTTACATGTTTGCAGGGCTGCCGTTGGGAATGATTAAAAAGTGGCACAAAGGGTCGTTCTATAAATGTAAATTCGAACAAAGTCGCTAAAGAAAATAAAAGTTGCAAGCTTAAACATAACAAACATTAAGCTAAATAAAATAAAAAACTAAGACATCTAGCGTTGTTGGTAAATTGTGACTCAATTAAAAGATTAGTTGCTTAAATTGTTGATGCTTTAAAATCATTTTGCAAAAATATTCATTTATGTATAAATTTTCAAATAATCTGTTTAATATTTCATCCATGTCAACGCTTCAAAACAATTTAAAGGCAAGGTCAGGGTTCCCAGTTTTATTTTGAGCCATATCCCCAATTTGTGATTTCGCATCCCCAAAATAGCCATTTTCTTATCCCTACATTTCCTTAAAAATAAAATACATCATATTACGTCAAAGGAAAAGTATGCATACATTGATTTATTTAAATAAATCCATTTGTGTAATATTATTAAAACTAATGTTTTTTTATTCTTTGAGTTCTTAATATCTACGTACACATACATGTATAGTATAGTAAAAACGCAAAAGAAAAATATTTATAATTTCAAGAACTAGGGAATCAAAATCTTCAGGTTCATCCACCAATGCAATTTGGTTTACATGTTGTTTGTTTAAGAAGCGCATTCGAGGTGACTGAATAAATTTGTCACAGCAAGCTGCATTATTTTTAACGTGTTAATTCTAATAACTCATACTGGATTTTGTTGCATATTTCATTGTTTGTACAAAATGCATGTTTAAAACTATATCAGTAAGCTCTTGAAAAGGTTTTAAGCCGCCAAAAAAAAAAAATCCCCAAAAATCCCCAGTGAAAAAAGTACTTTTCCCCAAAACGAATTTTGTATCCACAATTCCAAAAAAAATCCCCAAAACTGAGAACGCTGGACAAGCATTTTATAAAATGTTTTATTGTTCTTTTGATTAATTTTAAAAGTCGGAAGGAATGGCGTCAGCGATTAAAACTAATATTTTTTCTTATAAATTATTATAAACTAGCTTTTACACATGACTTCCTTCACGTGAAATTAAGAGCAAAACATATTTAACGAAAAGGGTTTATTTTTTTTATGTTTAAATATTTCTATAAGCAACATTATGGGAATAATTATTTTTCGACAACACATACAAATAAGTTTTGAGCACTCGATACGCTTGAGCAACCGAACTTTAGCTGTCGATAAGAATATCAAGGGATGTCTAAATATGTATATTCCGGGAATTGGACAATATGTAAACCAAATTTACCAAAAGAGAAAAGTTTCAATTTTTTCGTTTTTACACCATTAAAACTACCCTATATTTTAATCTGGGCCATATGCTATCTCTACACAAAATTTTTCGAAAAGAAGAAAAGTACCAAACGTAAAAGAGTACCAAATTTTTCTCATTTTAGGCACACAGGAGGTACACTATATGTAAATGTAGACTTTAATCTGTATGTGCTCGTATCCAATTTATCGAAAAGAGAAAAGGTAACAATGTTTTCCCAATTTTTCAAACAAATCTGTCACTCAATATCATTTTTAAGCCACACGCAGTGTTGCCAAATGTGCAGATTTATCTGCATTTTGCAGTTTTTCCAAACATTGAACCAGTGTTTAAAAAACTTAAGTCAAAAGTCGAAAAGTCGCAAAATTTTAACTTTTCAATGCTTTGACTTTTCTCTGCTTTTTAAAATCAAACATTGATTCTGTTAAAACTTATGAAAACAATCGGCAGTCGTGTGCTAAGTTTTTTTCTGCTTTTGATAAGTTAAAAAAATCAAAAATACAAGCAGTGTCTTTGCTTTTGAAAGTGGTCAGAAGTCGCAGTCCTAAAATCAGGCAGTCTTTTAGTTTTGTACATTTCTAACAGAAAAATATTCTCTTTTCTCTTCTGTTTTTTTTTACATTTATACTTACTCACACACAGGGGTGCCAGATGGTGTTGGTAAAAAATCGGCATATTTAAAAAAAAAAAAGAAAACATATTTCAAGAAAACATATTTCTAATAATATAATCGAAAAATTCAGCATTACATATAAAAAGTAAACGTTTTACAACGGCGTATGTAAATTTATATATTGTAAAGTTCAGCCCTAATTACATTCAATGAAAAATTCAATGAAGGGGATTTTAGCGATACGGAACAAATTTTTTTTTTTGGGATTTATAAAAAAATATTTTTAATTATTCAAAAAATACAAATATTTTTGTCAAAAACTAAAAAATAAATGCCATGGCGATTTTGGCGATTTTTGACATTGAATTTGGCGAAAAAGTTCAAAATCAATCTGACAGCCCTGATTGGGACTTATAATTTGCAAATACAAATAATTTTTTGCTTCTGCGACTGTTTGCGGCTTACAAAAGCAAAGAGATTGATTTTACTTTTACTTGCGAAACTGTTCAAAAGAAAAGAAAATCAAAATCACAATTTTTGAAACAACTGCTGGCAAAAGTTTCGTTCAACTGTTTGTTTTTCGTTTTGTGATTTTGCTTTGACTGAAACTGTTGTTGATTTCAGAAGCACAAGCAGAAGTCAAATCAAAAGAAATGAAAGTTATTGCAGTTTTTTAAACACTGCATTGAACAGTTTTGAAGTTTTTTATTAAAAAATAAGTTTTTTTGTAAATTGTGCAGATTTTGCAGTTTTAAAATTAAAATATATTTATTTTCAATTCTGTTATATTATTTTTTATATCTTAAGCCATAATCATACCTAATTTATTTGAAAGTTTAATTTTGTCCCTGTTTACATTTTGTGATTTTTGTTGTTTCTTTTTTAAATTGCATTTGAGTTTTCATTGTAAAATTTCTATTGCAGCAATTTTTCATGTATGTTCACTTGACAAATAGCAAATCTGAGCAGGAACTGAAATAAATTTTGGTTAAATGAAGAAACACAACAAATCGCAAGACTACATGTACTTGTGTACCCTTCTTAATTCCACTCTCTTTCATCTAGCCAACAAAGTAACGATATTCGTTTATAATATAATAATTAAGTAAATTATATATATTTCTTTGGGCTATTTTTATGCGCAGTTTTTTATGTTATTATTTTCAAAAAAATTATGGCAACGCTGGCCACACGATTTTTTTGGCAAATCGTACGACTGAAAAGGATATTGTATCGTCGGCATAACTTTTGCACATACATACTTACAATATGTAATAAATATATATGTATGTATATATCCTTCAGATAATATTGTACTACGTGGTCCATTATGGCTTAAATCGACTACTTACATTATGGTCCAATGTTTTGTAGTATTCTAACATGCTGCGAACAACTGCATGATTTATATTATAATATTACACATTGGTAGCCCTGATGTTATCCATTATTAATTGCTTATTTAGAAGTGAAAAAGGAAATTTTTTGAAATTTGGGTAGGTATAATAAAATTATAAATATCAAGTAAATATCAAACACAGTGAAAAATGAAATTTTTTTAGAGATGATTAAAAATGAAACAATTGAATGTCCAAGGGGCTTAGCACAATACGCCAATATGTAATCTGCTCAGGCCGACATTTCCTCGCATCTGGATTTATTTGTGGAATACGGCAATAAAAAATTTGTTGCTGAATTAGGGCGGTGGCAGCTTAGTAGTAGGACATCAAGAGCAAATATGAAAGAGCTCTTGGTTATACTTAGAAATAATGGTATAGATGTGCCTCTATCTCCACTGAATCTTGTAAAAAAAAATTGATACAGCACCAAACATAGTGTCTGTTCATCCAGGTCGATATACACATTTATGCATGAGACAAAAATTAATGAAAGAGGCACATTTGGCAGAAACATATGACGAATTACTTAGTGACATTAATAAAGATTTTCAGAAGGTGAAATACGCAACTCTGTCCCATATTGTTCAAAGTAGTTCATATGGGTGATCCATTTCGAGGTTCCCTACTTTTTTAAAGAAAAAAACAAAGAAAATTCAAATTTAATGGGGAATGTTTATTATCATTTGAAAGAACATTCTTTGGCATTAATTTTTTCAAGATTATGACTATCAAATGTTGGCCGTTGCTACGTCGCAGATGGTCCATCATTGAGTCCAATTTTCGATGACTCGTTCGAGCATTTCGACTGGTAACTCTTGGTAGCCAATCGACCGGCCCAAAACGTGAAGTTATGTGCTCACGGAAGTGTTCTCTCAATAAATGTGGGAAGTGGCGCCGTCTTGCTGAAACCAAATGTCGCCGAGATCACGAGCTTCAATTTCAGGCATCAAATAGTCGGTTATCATGGCACGATAACGGTCGCCATTGACGGTTACGTTCGCACCGGCATACACAAACCACACCAAATAGTTGTTTTTTCTGGATGAAGTCGCAGTTCTTGAATCTCTTCAGGTTGTTCTTCGTCCCAAATGCGGCAATTTTGTTTGTTTACATACCCATTGAGCCAGAAATGGGGCTCATCGTTGAACAAAATTTGCCTCGAAAACGTCGGATCTTCTTGGAACTTTTCAAGAGCCCATAGAGCGAAGCGATGTTGCTTGGGAAGGCGTAAGTCTTTCCATTATGATCACACGTGATCTGCCAAAAAAAAAGGCTATTGAAAAAAGTATCTGCAAAGTATCTATTTGTTAGGGAAACGAAAAATGAGTTAATCCACTTCAAAGAAATGATAAACCTCGTGGGTATTTGCTTTATTAATTGTACCAAAAAAGGATGAATTGTACCAGTGTACTTTAATTGTACTTTGGTTTGATTCTGCTAAAGACAGATAACATGTTATCCCCAAACTTAAAGAAAATGGCGCAGAAATTCTTTAGTTTTCAAATTAGTTCTTTCAACCCTTTCTACTATATAGAAAGGGTTGACAGAAGGTCTGGATTGTCCTGTTTTTTGGTTCCAGTTAAAAAAGAATTTCTTGAATTTTAAACAAGAATTGTTTTTATTAATACTAAATATGTGTATTGATAAGATCAATTTTTTTCAAAAAAGCTATAAATACAAACGTAGAAAATATATATACATAACTAGATCTCGATCCATACCGATTAGCAATTTTATTTGAGTAAGTACTTAAAGTACTTTATACAGTACTTTTCGCTTATAGTTTATTCCGCTTAAAGGCCAAAAACGGATTAAGGCCAAAACCGTCATATTCACTTGCAGATTTTTTCGAATTTCATACAAATTATTTGTTCTTAGATCCATTTCGCTTGTAGTCCATTTATGTTTAAAAGCCACATTTTCTTTGCATTCGTTTCTAATACTTTATGCAAAAAAAATTACTTTCAGTTCACTCAGTTTTTTATATATTTTTGTTTATCAAACTGGCAATATGTTTTTATTTACCTTGTAGTGTGCACATACATATAGCGTACCACACTTAGTCGATAACGCAGGCACACTGCATAATTGTAACTACAAGTGTCAACTACAATAAAATAAATATCAATTTACATCACTTGTAGTTGAAGGCACGTTAACCAAACATTGAGTGACTTACTTATTATTGAGTGAACATAATGAAAGACTCATTGTGATTGGTTAACATGCAACTGTATTGATATTCCTTAGATATCTACACGGTACCGAAAGAGTCAAATGTATAATTATGATAAGCTAGAATAAGTTAGAGAAACTAATCGGTATTCTCATAAGCAGTATATAAACCTTAGGTTTTACATTAATAAAGCAGACTTAAAACATTCAACCAAATCGGCACTAGCTGCTTTAGTTTTTTGTCTCAGAAGCTTTTGGCAGTTCTTTCGCCACACCACACGACAGAAGCGACACCCATAACACCACAACCTTTCTGGCAACTTGTGTAAATGTCAAATTTTGGTTACTTCATCAAAGTTGCAAGAATGAGTAAACGCGTTATATTGAGTGGTTTTACTGAAGAAAATAATATATAGTCTAAAATGTGGATTATACTAGAATTCACTTATTATCCATAAAATGGCGTATAAAAAAATCGGTCGAGTCCAAATTATTTTATAGTCCACAAAAGTTGTGCAACTATAGTAGTGAACTATGAGCAAAAAGTACTGAATAATCGATACTCTTAAAAAAGGAATAGAATGACCTTTTACCTAAAAAAGGCTAAAATTTCCATAAGACTAAATTTTGATGAAAGTTTCAAAAAATTGTCTTACACCTAAAACAAGAGTTAGGAAATACTGCAATAATAATGTATTAATACTACTACTCTATTAATAATACTGTTATAATAATGTATTAGTTTTTACTGTGGAAAAACAACTTTGTTTACTTTTTTTAATAATATGCATCGTCACCTAAAATCCAAAAGGCCGTAATTATTTAATGATCATGATGGAATTAACCAAATTACATTATAATCATTCAAAAGTCGATTTTGAATTTGTTTGGTTACTTATGACCTTTTAGATGATGGTATGTCATATGACGTAAGACCGAACTTTAATTATCACGTTTTTATATTTATACCCACACTACAATAGTAATAAGGGTATTATGCATTTGTGCTGATGTGTGTTACACCTTAAAATATTGGTCATAGACCCACCTTAAAGTATACCGATCGACTTAGAATCGCTTTCTGAGTCGACCTAACGATGTCCATCCGGCTGGCTGGCTGCCCATGTAACATTGTGCGCAAAGAACAGAGCACAATATAATTTGATGAAATTGGTACATAGTTCTATTTGACACAAACACCAAGAATATTGAAAATGGGGCGAATCGGTTCATAGTTTCATATAGCCCCAAACAAGCTGCTTTCCGGAATAGGGGGTGTGTACCAGGGATGTTAAATGGGATTTTAAATTTTGCACCAACTTCCAAAAAAAAAATGTACTTTTTGGACCTTCGCGGTACCATTTTTTTTAAATTTATTAAAACAACAAAATTATGACATAAAAATTCAATTGTACACAAAAAACAACATCAACACGAACATTAACATACATTATATGTATGAATAAAATAAGGTACATAAAAGACTTATAAATAAAACTATTTGGAATTTTTACATCTTAGCAGCATGGATTTGTCGATCTTAACCATTACTTTGTTTGTATGAGTCTTGATAATGTTGGCACATGCAGTCTGTTTCTTTCCTTAAGCCTATAGTACACGGCATGTAAAAAGACACATGCGCATGTGGTTCTGACGTAATTTTGACGTCATCACACAACACGCAATGTTTATTGTGGCTTTGCATTGACGTCAAAATTACGTCAGAACCACATGCGCATGTGTCTTTTTACATGCCGTGTACTATAGTCTTTAGTTTTTATTATATTTTGAAAAAAAAAAACTCTCCACATTTGCAGACGAATGTGGAATGGATAAAATTCCAGCAACGACTCTAGGAATATCAGGAAACATATGGACATTCAGCTCATTTTGTAAATTAGCTGCTGCCGACCAAAAACTACAAATGTTTTAATTTTTTAACGACTGCAGTTGATCGACATCAGCTAAAGCTCTAAAATTTGCTTTATTGTTGGAGGATAATTTGTTCCTATGCGCATTTCACAGGTTGCTTAGGCGAGATCATCAGGAAACGTGTTCCTAAATAATTAAAGAAAAGCCAAAGCTATCAGCAAACAAGACTACAGAGGGAATGAGAATTACCTACACTCAAAGTCTTGTTTGCCGATTGCTTTGACTTTTCTTTTAAAAATTAAAATAACATAAATGGTTTAATAATACACTTAATGACATAAACTTTTGCTCGAATTTGGTTTGTACGACTGCAAATCGTACTGGTAAATTTCGTGACGATCGGTCCATAATTTACCATAGGCCCCATATAAACCCATCTCGCGGAAAACAGTTTAGTACGCCTAAAACCGCAATAAAAAACGCTAGCATACTTAAATTTGGTACATCACAGTTTTATAGGACCAGAAATAACACTGTAAAATTTCTTGAAGATCGGTCCATAATTTACCATAGGCCCCATATAAACCCATCTCGCGGAAAACAGTTTAGTACGCCTAAAACCGCAATAAAAAACGCTAGCATACTTAAATTTGGTACATCACAGTTTTATAGGACCAGAAATAACACTGTAAAATTTCTTGAAGATCGGTCCATAATTTACACTAGGCCCCATATAAACCCTATTCCCGGAAAACAGTTTAGTACGCCTTAAACCAAATAAAGCTCACTTTGGGAAAATAATAAAATTCGCCTTAAACAATCACTGATATAGATATTGCGGTAAACTGTCTTACTTAAATTGATATGGCCAGAAAAAATATCATGCAAATTTGGGATGATTGATCCATAATTTACCATAGGTCCAATACAAATTACCCTCCTAAAAATTATTTTAGTTCGGCTAAAACTTTTACGAATCATGATATTTTACTCAAGCCAGTTCAAAGTCCTAACAAGAAACGCATAAAATTTTCTCGTTTTTGTGAAGCTTAGTTAATAATATATGTGTATGTATTTATCATATAGAGCTCACTCCTGTCGGTGGAGGGTATCAAAGATTCGGCACAGCCGAATATAGCACTCTAACGTTTTTGGTATTAGTTTTTATGCAAAATATAAGCATTGAAAATTAAATCGTTTGCTCAAAAAAACTATAAAGAAGTATCGACAGTAAAATATCGCCGATACTGATTTATCGGCAAACGTAAAATATCGCCGATATATCGGTTTCGGTATTCGTTAAGTCCCTAAAATAAAAGTTTAGGGAATTGAGTATAGATTTAAAGAAAATAGTTTGTGTTTTAATTAATAATATTTACAATTATGGATTTTTAGTTTTATTTGACCTTTTTAATAATATTAAAACTTATTTTATTTAAGCTCTAGGTTTTTTTTATATAAACAAAATTCAAAATTTAATTTGTTTATATAAAAAGGCCTAGAGCTTAATTAAAATACATATTAATAATATTTATAATTTATTATATTTATGCAATTACAACTTTATTAATTAATGTTACCAACTTATTGAAATTTTATAACTAAAGAGATTTTTCAACGCTTAAGCATGCCATCCAATATGTCTTTTATATATTATTATTTATTTTTCCAAAGGAATAACACAACTCACAAAAAACTTCCAAAAATCCCCAAATACTAGTTTTTTCAGTTTTTTTTTGGGAATATTTTCCCTACCAACTACGGGTCTTTGGATTCCAATTACACAATTTTTTTAAAAAAAGTGGGTCATACAAACATTTCTTGAAATTTTTGATTCTAGCTTTGTGGTCGGAGAAAATGTGGCATAAACTGGAAATTTGTAAAAAACATATGTCTACTTTGGGAACTCCTGCAGGCCGGCGTAATTGAAGTTTTTGAAAAAATTTTGCATAGAAATATTACACTTGATATAGCCTTTCATTTTCACATTCTTTTTTAAATAAAACATTACTGATAATGCTTTTTAAGTTTAAATGTATATTACAAAAAAAAAAAAGAAAAGAATTTTAACTTCAAATACACATGACTTTTTAATTACAAACAATCTTTTCACAATTCTTTTCGTAGAATATTAATCGATTTGCTGGTAGTTCACAAAAATATATTTCAAAATAAGTCATGATAAATTTGAATCCTATATTGCCAAACACTACCCCAAGGTAGATCAAACATAGCAAATTTTAATTTCCTTAACTATCGTTTTTAATGTTGTAATACCCGAGATGCCTTATTTTGTAACCTGTGCCGGCCCTTCTGATATATCTATAGACACCAAATCCAACGCTTCAAGTTGAATGCGAGTCCTTAATTGCCACCTGAAAATTTATTCTAACCGGCCTAACCGAATAAAAATCCAGAACTATATCCATTTTTTCCAAAATCTCCCACTGTGCAATGTAATTACTTTAAAAAAATTTATTTATTTATATTTATTATTTTTAAGCAAATTTTTTATTATTATTGGACCGGAAGGAATATGAGCTATTTCATAAATATAACGACTTAATTGTTATAATTATATCAACTTTTATTCTTTAGTTTCTGAATTGGATCGTGAATAATTTTTAGTTTTTCTTGATATATAACAATTATTTCTTGATTTCTATATTTTGCATAAAAATAATCATTTTTATTTTGGTATTATGTCTTAAGCCAAAGCTGAACTTGCTAAACGTAATCGTAAAAAAGTCTTGAGATGTGAATCTGCAAATTTAGTTTCTACTTAAAATAATGGTTTTTATTAAGCAAAATGCAAAAATCCAGAAATAGTCGTCACATAAAAGCAAAAAATGAAAATTTGAAATACTCGCAGTGTTCCAAAACCAAAAATTAAACTCAAAAATAAGAATTATTTACAATAACAAATAAACTTAAATATAATTTTTAAGAAATATTTTGTATTAAGTAAAAAGATTAAAAAAAACGAAAATTTTTGTACATAAAAGTTAATATGTGAAAAATCCCGGGACTCATAAAAATAAATCCCGGGATTCGGGATTTCCCGTTTGGCATCCCTAGTTCTTACATATGCACACACAGAAAAAATATCACTGTTAAATTAATATGGCTCAATGTTAATTGAAAACAATAGTAAATTTCTGCAAAAGCATGATCTTTATTTAAAGTTATGACTGTTTCATATTAATTTTAAATGAAAGATGTTAAGAAAACATAGTTCAATATTGAATCTATAAAAGCCTGTTTTACTTATTTTGTGTAGAAACGACAACAACAATTCAAGAAGAAAAACATACATTTTCTTATGTTCATGTTAAAAATAATTATAAAAAGAAGAAATATTCCCGTATTCTTTTTGATAAAATTATTAAGTTAAATACATGAAATTTTCAAAGTTGAATGATGACGAAACCCATTCTGCTGATATCTTTTAATTATGAGTGCTTCTGTAAGGAAAGAGGAATACAAAAAAAGTGAAACATGTGTTACAGGAACAGTTACCCTCTGGTTCCACGGGTAAGTGTTTAAAACAGAGGTAATCACATATATAGGCAGTTAAAAATGTGTGTGTAGTGGTGAGTGTATTTTGGGTGCACTGAAAGAAATTTCTAGAAACATATTTATGTAAGAAAAATATTTTTGTATTAAACAAATTTTTTGTTATATAAATGCATGTTTGCACTTATTTTTTTTAAATTCTGATTGTATACAAGGCGCTTTATACAAAATGTTAAATGAAAATGAAAACTTTTTCCCCACTATTAAAATAAGCACATACTTGTACACAGTTGTCAACACCAAATTATTGTTGTGTCAACTACTGTATTTTTTTTTTAAATCAGCTCGAATGATCCATTATGAAAAACCAAATCAATGTTAAAACAGTAGCTCGTTTCAAACAAATCAGTGTAAAGCAGTAGTTGGATTTAAATAAACCAACTCAATCCATAATTCGATTTGAACGAAAAAACAACACACAACAATTGTGTGTCTATAATACAGTTATGCACGGTAAACTTTTCAATTCACAATGTTTGATCTTGATGTTTATTGCCGATTGTTTCTCAGATTTTGATCGTTGTATGTATTATTTTTATATTAATTTTGTAAAAAGAGAAGATTTTACTAGCCTATAAAAATATACTTTTATTTACCAATAATATTTTCTAAATTTATATTGCAGTTTCGAAGCAACAAAACATTTTTTAGTTTTGCGGACGTTAATTTATTGCGTTGTTTTGAGCAAATGTATTTCAAATCGGAAAATATTTGTTCGCAAAGATATATTGAGGAAAAAAAGCGACAAACATTTGAAGCAATTTTTTTTTAATACAGGATATAGTGCCCCGTCTAAATTTTTCAAGAACTCAATAATATTTTCCCTATCTGGATGATTAAATTTTTAATAAACTCATCCGCTTGTATGCTCGTTAACGCTGTCTACAAGACTAATTAATAAAATTCAAATTTAAAGTTTACAGAAGCTCAATAAACACAACATCAAGGCGAATTCATCACAGTTATTCTTGATACTACAACAAGTACAACTCGTACAAAAACCACAAGCAATTTGTTTTTTTTAAATCATTGTACAATGTTAAAAACAGAAATAAAACAAAACAGAAACAAAGATAATAAATAATAAATATATTATTTCTGTTTAGAGGCCTCAAAACAGGCCGTGCGATCGTGCGATATTTCCCGCTGAATGAGAGTGTTTTGCAGTAAACAATTATATTTTACGCTCACAAAATAAAAGAGCGTAAGCGTACATGTGAGTTTTGCTGACACAATTGTGTATGACGCTGACATCCCTGTTTTAAATAACAAAATCGACGGCGATCTGCATGTTTACAACGGAATGAAACTATAGTTTTTTTTTTACAATCTTTGAAGTGAGTCTCGGTAACATTCGTGTTGTGAGTGTAAAAATCCCAAAAAGTGCTGGGCACCTGGAGGCATAGCGTGATGATCGTTGATTTAGAATTATTCTTAAATAAGTCCATATGTTAGTTGCCTCTGAAGCCTCTTCTCACTTTTTTTTCACACTTAGGAATCCAATTCAAATGTATGCCGTTTCAACTTGAAATAACTTTCATTCAACGTGAATCGTAATGTTTTTTCAATATCAATGTAATTTTGCTCAAAGTTTACTAGAGTGTTAAATTAACATGAATTATAATTATTTTAAAGGAAAAACATTTTGTTCGCAAGTTATTGTTAAATAATGTTAAATAAACATGTAGTAACTATGAACCAAAATCACTACCGAACAATGTTAAAACCTTGTTTTCGACGATTTTACATTGATTTTTTTTTGTGTGTAGGGGTGTTTTTTACGATTTGTTAGAAAAGAGCCAAAAATTGCTGGTATAATGTGGAGCTGTATGGGAAGTGGCTGAACATACCTTATATCTTTGGCGTTTTACACAAAAGCCATACTCTAACAATAGGGGTGAATGATAAGAATAGTTTACTTGTTGGAATACAAATGATCATGTTACTCCCAATTCAGCTGCACTTTGATGTAAGTAATTTTTTTAAATGTTCAAATAAGCCGCCTTATCCACTGTTGCTTCGATAATCACCAGATTTCCAGGACCTCATGCCGCCATACACCCCCATACCATAACTGATTACTGTGGCAGCCACATTTTTTGGATCGAGATCAGTGTTCCCTTTTCTCCACTCTTTTTGACATCAATCTAATCCAAAAATATTATACTTGTTTTCGTCGGAAAAAATAATTGTTCATTCTTATTTTCGTACTCCTCTACAAAGTCCAACCATTTTCTTGTATTGGTGCTGCTCCTAAATGGCTTTTAACATCCACAGGCCATGGTAACCAGACTTATGCAGCACCCGACGAATAGTTCGTGGGTTACAGGTTTTTGCAGTCTCTTTTTCTATTTCTGTCATTACTTTTGGAATGCTCATATTGGGGTTTGCTTCTATTTTTCTAGTGATAATTCGTTTATCCCTGTCATTGAAGGTTTTTTGAAGCTCAGTTCGACTCTTGTTATTAGTATTTCTTTCCTTATTATAATTTTCTGTACTTTGGAACTACTTTTATTGATAAGTTTTGCACTTTCACGTTGGCTTTTTTGCTCTTTGTGAAGTTTAACAATAACATCTTTTAAATCTTGTGAAAGTTTTTTCCATGGGCGGCCATAATTGCAATTTAAAAAAAAGGCAATACAAAATCAATATCGACATTGAATCCTATTTATAATCACAATTATTCACATTTTCCGCGATTTAAATGGGTTTAGTTGAAAATGAGGTCAAAACTTTATAAAGTGCATACTTAATTTTGTGATTTGATTTTTGCTGTTTTTTTTTTAGAAATAACGGTATATGATAACGGGATAATTATTTTTAGGTATGTTTGTGTTTTAGTGCATTGTTAGTTCAAAAAAACATAAATACATCTGCATATTTTTAAAAAAACAAAATAAGATTTCTAATTATTTGTATGCTGCATACTTACTTTAGTGATACACTGTATATATATTCAATAAAACTGCCATCTTTAAATAAAACACCCTTGTCACTTTTTCAATGTGGCAGCTATGTGCACATTCTTATTACATTCACGGTATTGCCAGCTTTTAAATCTTAAAAACAAAAAGCTAACGGTACATTCCATAAAGCTTTAAGCTTTCAACATAATATACATCGGTATTTATTTTAGTACGATACAGGAAAGAATGTTATTTAGCTAAAGCAATAAAAATGTAGCATAACTAACAAAATACGGGAAAAATAAAATAAATAAAGAAATATTATAACTAATAAATTAGAATATAAAACAAAGCACATAAAAAGTGAAAAGTATTAAACCTCGAATTTCTGCAACAAAAAGTTAGTAAAGTTTTTAAGCAAAAGAAAATCGTAAAAAAATTAAAAAAAGAAAATTTATATATGTATACTCGTATATAGTGCGTGTGTGTGTGTGTGTTCTATATAAAATTATATTTAGTATACAAAATGTATACTTGCATTGCATTTCTAAAGATATATTTCATACAAATTTGCACAATTTATTTATTTTGGCTTTTGTTTATTATGAATGGGATAAATAGCACAAAAAATGTGTCATTTAACTCATTTATGTTTATAGGTATTAAGTTTATAAATAAATTAATGATTGAGAAGTGAGCTAAAAAATGGCCACTAAGTTTTTTTTTAAATATTTTTATATATTTATGTATACGAATATATGTATATGTTTGTATATATACGTCACTGATGGGATTTGTGGTACAATTGTACCAAATTTGGTACAATCGAAACTTTATTGGTGCACTGGTACAATTCATAAATTTTTGGCATAATTAGAAAAAAATACCAACGGAGTTTTATGATTTCTTTGAGGTAGATTAACTCACTTTTAAAAAATGAAATTTTTAATAATATAGCCTGACCAGAACTACCAAAAATTGCATTATTGTTAATTTGTGTGCATAATGTTATACTACCAAATTAAGCAATCGTCCAGACTTGCAATTTTTGTTGCAGAAATTCTTGTTTTTATTTGTAAGAGGGGTGAGAAGATTGGGAAGGGATACTCAGTTTCATGTTCTCTGCAATTCCGCCTTGTTTTGTAATTATCACATTATTTTGTACTTATTATATTTGTATTTATATGTAAAATATACAAATAAGAAGCGGAAAGAACAAAAAAAATATACAAAAATTTCAAAACTAAAATTTCTTAACCTGGACAAGAATGCAATTTCAAAGCAGAACTTGAAAAAATTGCAAGTCAAGACGTACTCGTATTCCTGAAGGAAGCCTGGGATCAAGTGTCTATAAATCGCCACTGTTGTCGATTGTTTTGGTGAAACTGTCTACACTTTTTTCAGCCTTTGACAAAAAAAGGAGAAAATAGCACGTCATTAATAAATGAATTAATTAAAAATAAATATTGTATTCCCGAAAACAACTTTTCATATTAAATTTCCAATTTTTTTTAATTTTGTTTTTTTCTTTTGACCCTCTTACAACTACAATTCGTGTTGGAAAAAAACCAGCCAATTGTAGGGGAATGCAAGAAAGATAAATTCACTGTTTATTGCTGTGACTTTGTTGAAACTTTGATATTGTTACAAGTAAGACCGGAGTGTTTAAAATTCTTATTCACTTTATAGTCTTATTTGTATAATATTTTTAGCTTTTCTAAAGTCTTCGGAAAAAGTTTTCTGACGAGCTGGCCTAAGCAACCAGCGAAATGCGCATGGAAACTATCTTTCCCAAAACAATAAATGTCAGTGTTTTTATCAAAAAAAAAAAATTGGGAGTTTAGCACGTCATTAATTAATGAATTAATTAATAAGAGAATTAGAGAAAATTTTCCTTTTTCTTTATTGTGTACACCCACACCACAATAGTGGAGAGGGTGTTACGCGCTTGTGCTGATGTATGTAACAATAAAAAATATTGGTCCTGACTCACCTTTTAGTATATCGACAGGGTTGTCAAATAGATCTTGACCTTCGTCGCCAAAGTGAAAATCGCCAAAGCCTTTATATATTAGTTTTTGACAATAAAATACATGTTTTTTAAGATATTTAAAATATTTTGTAAAAATCCTTAAAATAAGTTTGTTCGTAATAACGCGGCAATAAGTTCGTATTGCATTCTAATATCGAAGGCGATTTTAATGGAGTTCATTATAGAAAATTCTCGTTCAACACGGACATTACTAAATGGAATGACATGCATATATAGAACAGCCAAAGCAAATTCTTTAAAATTGTACGTACCTGCCGTATCCTTACAGATATAAATTATGGCATAAACTGATTTTAATTATATGAGATATCATTATTTAAATACTCTTTTCAATAAAAAAAATCCAAAGCTACGTTAGGATTCTTAAAAATCTTTAAAATATCTTTAGCAACAACGTATTACCACATTTATGTATAATGAAAAAATCTTCGTAAACTTTAAATATATACGTGTTTTAAGGAATTATATTTATTAATTCTTTTAAGAGCATATTTATATATGAAAGCAATTGTCTTGAATATTTTCAATTTTTCATCAGCCATATCAACATATTTAACATAATTAAGTTTCAAATAGTGACCTTACATATGAAGGCCTCAAATTTAACATAAGTATAACATAAGTATAATAAAAATTATATTTTTTCGTATTGAATTTAACGAATTTCAAAACAAATTCACGGTTTGTCAAAAATAGCCAACAAAACCGACAACTATTTTATATATAGCAAAAATTTAAAATTAAATCGCCAAACAAGTTTAAAAATAGCAACGTTTGGCAAGACATCGCCACATCTGACAGCCCTTAAACCGATCGACTCAATATGCGAGTGGCTGGTTGTCTGTCCATGTAACCCTGCACAGGTCGCAAATTTTAAGGTAATTTGATGAACTTGTGTACATTTATTTCAATTCATAAGGACGAAGGCTACTGAAAATGGTGAGAATTGGATTGGATTTCACATAGCCCCCATACAAACTTCTTTACGGAATAGTGTTTGTGCCTATAAACCACCTTATTATGTTGTAATTTAGATATAATTTGGGCCAAACTTATATTATTGCAATTTATATTATCTTTCCAAATTTTATTGGAATCGGTCCATATTTGACGATAGATCCCATACAAATAATGCTCCCGAAAATAGTTTTTAATACCATAAATTCGTGATAAATGCTGGAATTGGCATACAAATTGGCAACAATAACTTTAACGATAGTTGCTATGTCATGAAAAATTGTGCTGGTAGGTCCAAAATTACCCATAGGTCCCACATAAGTACCAATGGGTCCCAAAAGGGTAGCGAAATGTTGGTCCAATTTATGTCAATTTGGCACAATTTTGGCATTGAGACGGCACAATTTAAAAATTGTCAGATCCCAACAGTAGTATGTATGTATGTTTGTATTTGTGAGTATGGAGGGGCACTCAAAAGAAAAATCAATCCATCCGTACTCAAACCAATCCGAAGCGGTATCAATAGTACTGTGAGTACGGATTTTTTTGAATCAAGTACAGAAAGATTGATTCCAGGACGGATTATTCAATCGCGAAATACTCAACTTATCCATATTCAATCCCGGATTCGTACTTAAAATAATCCGAAAGTGAGATTGATTTAAGTAAGACTGAGATTGAATCAATCTCAAAATGCGCTTGATTCAAGAATTATAAAGTTGATTTAATCTTGATTTCGTACTTAAAACCATTCGAATATGAGATTGATTTAAGTAAAACTGTGATTGAATCAATCTGAAAATGTGCTTGATTTAAGTGTTATAAAGTTGATTTAATCCCGAATTCGTACTTGAAGTAAACCAAAACTGAAATTAGAAGAAGAATATTATTATGATTGATTTACCTAACCGTTTCACACCTTTCAAAGTTCCATTTATAAAACACCAGCATCATGGCCGGTATGATTTTTACTTTAAAAACTTCATGTACATATTTAACTAAGAATATAAACTATATGAGAACTCTTGCTTTCAATATTACTTTTTGAAGTTTAAAAAGTAGAATTGATTAAGATTTAAACATGAAGAAAATGTATTTTCTTCTTGTTCTGTTGTTTTTGTTGTTTCTACACACAACAAGCAAATTGTTTATTAGCTACTTGTGTGGTAGTGGCTACAACAAATTTTGATAAGTTATGTATATGAGATTAA
This sequence comes from Pollenia amentaria, assembly GCA_943735925.1. NCBI lineage: Eukaryota > Metazoa > Arthropoda > Insecta > Diptera > Polleniidae > Pollenia > Pollenia amentaria. The sequence goes on from OX031007.1 coordinate 76,849,858, forward strand.
AACGCTCACTTTATAATTTTACTCTCAGAGTGGAAATTCCGGGATTGATTTCCGAAAGTTATCCCATTTAGGATTATTGTGAGTACGTTTTAATGTTATTCGTACTTGAATTTTTGACTTAAAGGTAGTATAAAAAGCTTAATTTACCACGAGTGTTTTTCTTTCTGTGTATTAATGTGTGTCTGTATGTATATACAGTGCCAGTCAAAAAAATAGCACCAATAACCTATTCTATGTTCATTCTAGTGAAAACAAATATATTGTGCTAATTATTTTAAATTAAGTATGTAATACTATTATAATATGTATATTCTCTCTGAGCGTCTTTATTTTTTCCTAAAAATGTTAACGGTTTTTTTCCAATGATCGAAATTATAAAAAAGCTCTGCATCAGCGCAGTCATTAAAATAGCACCGAATAACAAAAATTCTTTAAAAAATATTAATAGTAATTTAATAGTTGAGCATTTTTTAAATAACAAGGTTAAGCATTTTTTAAATAACAAGTTAACCGGTTTGAATTCGAATACATATAAACACAAAAATCAAGTAAGTTTTTGTAATACAACGTTAATTTGAATATAAACAAAACAATTTGCAAAGGTAAGGAACCAACAAGATGCATATGTAGATATGACTTAGATCAGACCTAACAAATATTTGACGATAAAATCTAAGAAAAGTAGGACCAGTAAATTGATCAAACTTTAACTTAGTTTTCATCAATTTTTTATTGATTTACTAAACTTTATTTGTAAAAAGATATTTGTTTAATGTAATTTAGAAACGGTTCAATTATATTTGATCTAGACAAACGTTTTACAAAAGCAAATAAATTATCGGAATTAAATAAAGTTATTATTTAAAATATTCTCCCAAATTTATTTTGAATGAGTTTTAATTTGTTGGTGGTTAAGCATGTCTATATAAATCAACCATATTTTTAAAAAGTTGCAAACAAAACCTCTAAGCCAGGATTATCTATTTCAAATTATTTTGTTTCAGCATTATAGAAACGAATGGTAAAATGAACACGCTTTTTGTGTGAAATATTTGTCAATTCGTCGACTACAATTGAAGACGTTCCATGACATTGTTTGATTTCTTCAATTTTGTTTTTAGTTCTTGGTGTTTTAATAAATAAAACTGGTAGAAATTGTTCCCATATCGTTGATTCGGCCGGAATGTTGGAGTTTTCAGCATGAAGAGATGCTAGAACTGCTTAAGAGTTTTTAGTGCCTTAAAGTGCATTTCGTCCTCGGCAACACAATAAGCTAATATTTCACCAATGATTCATTTTTGGCCGCATGGAAGAACCTTTGCATCTTATAATTTTAGGGCACTTCAAAAACCTAACTTTGTCTTTTAAATCGCGTTCGAAAAATCTCTAGAGATAACCTCTATATAAAAATATATTTAATATTTAGAATACTCTCGCACAAATTCTTACTTTTTAACTGCACACGTTTTTGTAGTATTTTGAATAGTTTTTGGTTTTTTTTTTACAAGAACACACGCTTTTATAAGAGATATGTATTTACAGGGTTTATAATGTTTTTTGAACTTTGTTACTACATTTTGTTTTGACATTCTTCATTAAAAGTTTAAGTTTGACCAATATTCAATTACTTAAATTACGGGCACATCTATAACCAGAGTAATGAAAATGTATATTAAATACGCATTTTAAAATATTCGACTTGGGCAAAGCAAAAATAATCGGTTCAAACCGGTCGAATAATAACCGTTAGATCTCCCTACATATTACATTATTGATTTTCATAGAAATGTGACGTGGAAAGCATTGTACACCTGAAAACGTGCTATTATAAAAAAAAATGGTTTCTGAGCATAAATCATATTCTGAAATAAGAAACTTGATTGCTCCAATAAAATTTACTCAAAAGTCGGAAACACGTGGTCGCAAGAAAGTTTTGCCACCATTAATGGTTAAGCGTTTGGTCAGACCATGCAAGAAGACCCCGTTTATGTCAGCTACAGACCTAAAAAAGGAGCTAAGTGTGACCGCAAGTGTTGAAACTATTCGTCGGAGATTGCGAGACAACAACTTGAATGCCTGTAGTCCCCGAAAAGTGCCCCTGCTCTCACGTAAGCATGTTGCAAAACGTTTGGAGTCTGCTAGAACTCATTTGGAATGGCCAACTGAAAAGTGGAGTAAAGTTCTTTGGACAGATGAATTCAAGGTTGTTTTATTTGGAGGGAAAGGATCGCGTTCTTACATCATAAGACCCCCTAACGCTGAATTCAATCCCAAATTCACAACGAAAACCGTTAAACATGGGTTTTCAACATTAGTAGGTGGGTGCTTTTCCTACTATGGAGTAGGACCCATATATTGGATCAGAACAATCATGGATAAGACACTTTACGTTAATATCCTCCAGGAAGTAATGCTACCATATGTTTCTAAGGAAATGCCGCATGGTTGGGTGTTTCAGCAAGACAATACCCGAAGCCTACCAGTAAACTTGCCAAAAAGTGGTTTCAGGACAATAAAATAAACGTTTTAGAATTGCCAGCTCAGTCCCCAGATCTAAATCCAATCGAGAACTTATGGACAGATAGAAAGAAGGGAGTATCCCAAATACAACCAACAAGTAACGAAGCCCTTTGGGTGGCAGTTCAGCTAATCTAGAACAGAATTTCGAAGGAGAGGTACCAAAATCTGGTGAAATCTATACAAAAACGTTGTGCAGAGTTTATTGCCAATAATGGGCACGCAACCAAATATTAATTTCAATATGAGAAGACATCATAAAAAACAGAATTCAAAATCTTTAATTTATTTTTAGTTCAAGTATTTATTTTTAATATAATAAGAGCTGTAGTGCTATTTTTTTTGACTGAGCGTTTTTTAAGTTTTTTTTAAAAAAGTTAAAAATTTTATATCAAATAAAATCCAAATCAATTGCTTTTTATTAAATATTGTTTGACAGTTCTGTAAGTATCTTATGACAAGTATTCAATGAAATCAGTTTGGCCTATTTACAAATATCTAACGAAGAACTTGCTTTTTTATCCTGGTGCTATTTTTTTTACCGCACCCGTATGTACCCTGCAAACAATTTCGATCGAAAAATAATCTAAAAATCTATCGCTTTTGTTATTCAATTCTTATTGATGTAGTTACATCGTTCGGGAAGAAGTATGGTAATATTTACTTCAAGAATCCACTTAGTGTCTATATTTTATGACGAATTAGAGCGCTTTGGTAGTTTCATATCAATTAAATTTAGTTGTATTGCTTTTGGCTCCAAAAAGCACTCTTTTGAAGTTACATTTTTTCTTATTGTTCTTTATAATAAAAAATGGGCCATTTTACTGTTTATCTTTGTTTGATTTTGTAAGGATAATCTAAGAAAAATATAAAATAAATGAGCTTAAAGTTAAACAAATATTAAAAAATTTACAGTACATTTAACCAAAGTAGCTGTTAATGCTTTAAAATTAAAAACCTAATGTGGACAAATTTTGCTAAAGGAATTTACAGAAAATCACAAATTTGTTCAAACACTAACTTTGTAAACCTTCATCATATTATAATAAGCATATCTTTTTATTGCCTTACAAATTTTATTTTACAAATTTTCTTCACTAATAACGTTGATCTTCACTAGAAAAATTAAACAAAAACACTAAATTTCACACAAAAATTTTTAAAGTCATTAAATAAACAAACAGTTTAAAAAATCGCTATTATTTTATTTTTTTAATTTCATTTTCATTTGCTCTAAAAAAATATGTATGAGAAATTATTAAAAATTCACCCAATCTAACCGAAGAATAAGTTTGGGCTGTTTTGTGCACTTATTTATACAACTTTCGCGAACTAGAACGCTTTGCGGTAATATTTGGATTCCGCGGAGTCCTAATTTTAAGTACATACGGTACTATAACTATTTAATTTTTCAAATATTAAAAATTCCACTTTATTTTACATAATTTTTTAAATTTATATTATTTCACACGCACGTAGCACCGATCACATGGCAACTTAAATACAAACTTTGCTCTTTTACGCATTTTCCTTTTGTAGTATTCACTATTAAACAGCAAATCGTTGCAAAGAAGTCAATATAGTATGGGAATTGTTCAGTTGTGCTATTGTTGTAATTATATAACTGTTACAATTATCTGAACAACTCATTAAAGTGACGAAAAAGTATAATTTGAGAACTCATAATTCGATTCTAACGTATTTTGTTGTTGTTAAATTCCGAAAAATCTACTGTTTAACTATCAAATGTGACGAAGTAGTTAAAATTCGTAGACAGTCGAAAAACACTCTACCAATTGCTTGGAGGGACTCTTCCAATTGATTAGAGGGTATGCACCCTCCAAGCAACTGGTAGAGTGTTTTTCGATTGTCTACGAATTTTAACTAAAAAATAAAGAGTGTTTTTTGGAGCCAACAGCGATACTACTAAATTTAATTGATATTAAGCTTCCAAAGCGCTCTAATTCGTGATATACATATAGGCACTAAGTGGATTCTTAAAGTAAATATTACCATAGTGGGACACTTCTTCCCGAACGATGTAACTACATCAATAAGAATTGAATAGCAAAAGCGATAGATTTTTGCTAAATGGGGAAACTATTTAGATTATTTTTCGATCGAAATTGTTTGCAGGGCATCTCTTAATGTAACATTGTTTTTAGCAGCACCTGCTGACGTTTGAGTTTAATTGAGTTTTATCTGAACCTCTCTTTTAGTTCTTACGATGTGACGATAATCACAATGATAAATATATAGAATATTTCTGTGGTTTTCACGAATAATCGCGTAAGTCGGTTTTTACCGAAATTGAGATAATGATGTCAAAGTGTTACATTTTGCATTAGGTTTTTATAAGTATTAAGCTTTTTAGAATATAATGTAGTATTATTAATTTTTTTCTGCTAAAAACAACTTAAGTTAACTGTTTAATAAAATATTTTGCTATTATAACGATATATATCGACATACATCGCCAAAAATTGTAAAATTGCTGAATATTTTTCCAAATAAAAAGCATATGTGATGTTATGTTGTTATTCGTGCAAAAAATATGAAAGTATTTTTGGAAAAATTTTCTATTAATAACAACTTAAGTCGTAAAAATAACAACGTAAGTCGTCATGTGTGATTAAAATGATAACATTTATTTTCACAAAAAAGAACTTATGTGGAGATATGATGTTATATTGCACACACTTAATGAGTCAATCAAACATATGCATTTTTAATCCTTTTACAGATTGTGATCCTGTGAGGATTTTTGCATGAAAACTATGTATAATACGTAGAAAGTCACTGTTAAGAGGATAGTAAAGAAAAAAGTTTAAAAAAGCATCTACAGAAGCCGCAATTGAAAAAAATAATTGTTTTTGCTCTCCTGAAAAGTTGGGTTTTATAACTTACGCGATTATTCGTGAAAACCACAGATTTAGGCTGCTTGCTTTTAAAAATTATTAGTATTAAATTAGATTTAATTTGGACAACGGTCCGAGGAGAAATTACAGAATTGTAATCATCCGTTTAAGAAATATAAAAAATAAATAAATTTTTTTTTAATAAATAAACCGGAAGAAATAATCATTGGCGGCCATCGTGGGGCACTCGCAAAAAGCTGTAAATAACTCTGAAAAATTCAAGTAGGAGACGCGTTCGTGAGTGTACTCGAAAAAAAATATGTATATTTTTTTCAAAAGTATCCTGACTGTTCAAGTAAGGATCCAGTGACAAAGAAACCTAATCAATAAGTATCTTTTTAAACAGAAAGAACAATGAAAGTGAATATCCCTGCAAGAAAAGTGCCTTTTATAAATAAATTGAATACAATAAAATTTACATTTTAATATATATTAAGTGTTTTCATGAAATCGCTTAAAATTGCCATTTGTGCAAATGGGCAAACTTGCGAGACTCGCATATGAAGCCAAAAGACTAATTTGCTTAAATTATTGCAAGAATTTATTGTTAGTGATTTATAAACAATTGAATTTTTCATTGAAAACGACGGTAAGCATTAAAGAAATCGGTTTGTATAAATGCTCAATAAAACAACGCAAGCTTACGGGTCAAAATTGCTGGGAAAATTTACGAAGTAGGTGTAAATGAATTCTCATAAAAATTTTGACAGTTCAACAGTTTGCACATATTGCGAGATTTTGAATCGATATCATGAAAACGCTTATTGTTAAATTTTTTATAAATTCTTTAATTTTGTCAAATAATGAAGAAAAACCCGAATTAAAAAAGTAAATAAAGCGTGAACTATTTTTTAATAAAAAGAACATCAGTTTCTTCAACAATCGCAAAATTAACCAATAAATAATTTCTGAGAAATGTTAATGAAAACTTCAAGATTGTTTAAAGATCTCAAATCTAAAATACAAGAGTAAGACATCATAGATTTGTAATAACTATTGATCAGGGAAGAATTGATCTTGACGCCTAGAGACCACGTGACCACTAACGGGAATGAAACAAGAGACGTCCTCTACACCATCTGCAGCAGAATCGTGAGCCATTTTTTTTATTATTATTATTATTATTATTATTATTATTATTATTATTATTATTATTATTATTATTATTATTATTATTATTATTATTATTATTATTATTATTATTATTATTATTATTATTATTATTATTATTCTTATTATTATTATTATTATTATTATTATTATTATTATTATTATTATTATTATTATTATTATTATTATTATTATTATTATTATTATTATTATTATTATTATTATTATTATTATTATTATTATTATTATTATTATTATTATTATTATTATTATTATTATTATTATTATTATTATTATTATTATTATTATTATTATTATTATTATTATTATTATTATTATTATTATTATTATTATTATTATTATTATTATTATTATTATTATTATTATTATTATTATTATTATTATTATTATTATTATTATTATTATTATTATTATTATTATTATTATTATTATTATTATTATTATTATTATTATTATTATTATTATTATTATTATTATTATTATTATTATTATTATTATTATTATTATTATTATTATTATTATTATTATTATTATTATTATTATTATTATTATTATTATTATTATTATTATTATTATTATTATTATTATTATTATTATTATTATTATTATTATTATTATTATTATTATTATTATTATTATTATTATTATTATTATTATTATTATTATTATTATTATTATTATTATTATTATTATTATTATTATTATTATTATTATTATTATTATTATTATTATTATTATTATTATTATTATTATTATTATTATTATTATTATTATTATTATTATTATTATTATTATTATTATTATTATTATTATTATTATTATTATTATTATTATTATTATTATTATTATTATTATTATTATTATTATTATTATTATTATTATTATTATTATTATTATTATTATTATTATTATT